>CP106727.1:39243447-40619330 GCA_025506655.1 Gossypium rotundifolium
GCTATTTATGGTATGTTTGGAAAGGTGTGATAATGATAATTTTGTGGTATGTTTTGGTAAGCAATTGAACTAGGTTATGATGCTTGAAATAAAAGAATTGTTTATTTTTTTGGGCATGTTATGTTTGGATGTTAATTGTAGTGCCTTTAAATGGCATATTGATTAGTTGAGTTAGGATCTTGAAATGTCACTTTGATGTGTGTATGAATGATGTTTTTGGTCCTTTGAAAGTGTGCACAATTGGATTGAATGTTGATGCATGAAATGATTTTGAAATGTCATGATTTTAGGTAAATTTTGGGTTCACATGGCCTGAGGCATACGCGTGTGACTCAACTGTGTAAGGTACATGGTTTGGTGACATGACCATGTGTCATCTAAGGGTTGCTTAGGGTCCAAGTCATTGAGTTAAATGGCCTAGCACACGCCTAGCCACGGGCGTATGGGGCAACTCATAGAGTTACACAAGCTGGCATATGGGCATATGACACGACAGGCACAAGGGCGTGTGTCATGGCTGTGTAACCCTACTAGTGAGTTACACGGGTGAGGACATGGGCTGGACATGACCATGTGTCCCTATTTTCAAAGTTACACAGCCTAGGGTCATGTCACACGGCCTAGGGCCATGTCACACGGCCTGACCACACAGCCGTGTGACCCTTACTTTTGTAATTTTTGCATGTTTTTCCTAAACTTTCTATTTTGTTTCAAATTAGTCTTATATTAATCCTAATCTATTTCCAAGGCCTCGAGGGCTCAATTTAGGGACAGTATGTATGTGTATGAATGGTTTATGATATTATTAGCATGTTGAATGATATGATGATTAAATGTTTCTGATTGTGTAGTAATACTCTATAACTCTAATCACGTGACGGAGATAGGTTAGGGGTGTTACATTTAATGGTATCAAAGCTACAATTTAGTCAATTCTCGGACTGAATGTTGCATGTATTGAGTCTAGAAATACATGTCATTATATAACTTGTGATAGTATGATAACTCCTGACTCAAATTGAACTATGTTCCCATATAGATAAGATGCCGTCCAACCAAGCCGATTCCAATGAGGTAGAAAGTAAGTCGCAAGCCTTCATTCAAGAGTAGCTTCTAATGGTAGTGTATTCGTAGTTGAGGGTCGAGGAGGTAAGGCTAAAGAAGCCTTCTTCCAGAAGATGTCTAAATGGTTCATAGATTTTGTGAGAACAAACCCGTTGGCTTAATGACCTGTTGCCATTGTTCCTCAAGGTTTGGAATAAATACGTGCAAGCAAGCCTCCAACTGATAAAATTCAAAAATATGGGACTGAAGAGTTTAGTGGTAGGGCCAAATACAATCCAGAGAAAGCTGAGTTCCTGTTAGAAAACGAGTGAGAGTTTTCGATGAATTATCCTGTACACCTGCAAAATGTTTAAAGTGTGATGTATTGTTACTGAAAGACTCAGCTTATCAGTGGTGGAATACATTGATTGTGATAGTACCAAAAGACCGTATGAACTAGGATTTATTTCAAATAGAGTTTAGAAAGAAATATGTTAGCCAGTGGTTCCTTGACAAGAAACGCAAAGAATTTCTAGAATTGAAATAGGGTTGTATGACAGTAGCTGAGTACGAAAGAGAATTTGTACGACTTAGCAAATATGCTCGAGAGCGTATACTATCAGAGGCTATTATATGTACTTGATTTCAGGACGGTTTAAATGAAGATATTAAGTTGCTAGTCGGGATTCTTAAGCTAAAAGAATCTGTAGTTCTAGTTGATAGAGCACATAAGGCCAAAGAACTCAGTAAAGTAAAAAGAAAAGCAGATTCTGAGGCTCGTGATATAGTAAAATGACCTATGGGAAAATTAGTTTCATCTCCATCGAAGAAATCAAAGTAATTCCACAGTTGTTCATCAGCTTCAGTAGGTTTCTCGAGGAGAGATAAATAGAGGCAGTGTTCGAGTTCGAGAACCTCAGGCTACATGTATAGCGAGTGTGGGCAGTGTTAGAAACGAAAGGCGTCAGCAATGTAATAGATGACACTTCGATGAATGTAGATTAAAAGACAGGACATGTTTCAAATGTGGCTCTTACGATAATTTTCTCATAGATTGCCTAGAAAGGTCAAATAAAGAGAAGGCTCAAAATACTCATTCGAGTAATAAGGCTGCGAGAGGGAGACCGCCCAGAAATAGTGGTATTGTAGGTAACAGTCAAAGTGGAACAAAAGATTCTACTTTTAGATCTAAGGCACGGGCACCAGCTAGGGCTTATGTGACTCGTGCTCGAGAGGAAACTTCAGCACCTGATGTGATCACTGATACATTTTCTATCTTTAATACTAATGTTAATGCTTTGATTGACCCGGGTCAAAGTACTCGTATGTATGCACAACTTTAATGTCAAATAAGAAAATACCTTATGAGTCTACTAAATTTCTAGTTAAAGTAACCAATCCTTTAATTCAGAATGTGTTAGTTGATAAAGTCTGTAAAAATTGTCCTTTGATGATTCAGAATTGCAACTTTCCAGTTGATTTGATGTTATTACCATTTGATGAGTTTGATGTGATTCTGGGTATAGACTGGTTAACTGATCGTGTCTGTCGAGTCTTAAAAATTTATAAAAAGAGTGATCGAACCTGGAAGCTAACTAAGACAACGATGGAGGCTAGTGCACCTATCGAACAGTAGTATAGCTAGCGGCAAGACCGGATTGTCAAACCTAAAGGAACCAAAAGTACTAATATTAACTCTCTTTCTATTATTTAGCCTATGAATTAAGGGAATTTTTATCTAATCTAAAATTAACTAATCAACTAAACTAAAGGTGCTAAGACAAAGAAGAAATTTGGGAAAGACTTGAGAGAAAAACCGATTGATTTAGACAATACATGAGTAAGAATCCACCTAGACTTCACTTGTTATCTAACTCTGAACCAGACGATTTATTCACTTGACTTGGTCCATAGGATTCCCTAATTTATATTAATACCTTTCTTCAAGGCTACTAACGTCTAACCCTAGGTTGATTAATTGAAATCTTTTTCTAATTAAAACCCTTAAAATTGCATTAACTCGATCTATGGACTCCCATATTAGGTTTAACCCTAATCCGTGATTTTGTCACCCTATCTCTAGTAGCGCATGAGCAACTCAAGCTTAACTATGTTAGATCTACTCTTACACCAGGTCTCTTCCTCCTCTGCCTAAGCATATCACACTTGAATCAATATCCCGGAAATACCAAAACAAGAATTAAGAACACATAATTAAGAAAAAAATCAAATATTTATCATTCAGTTTAGATAACAATACCAAGATCCGTCTTAGGTTTCATCCCCCTCAAGTATTTGAGGGTTTAGTTCATAATTGTAAAAAAAAACATCTCAGAAGAAAAGATAAAACAAAACATAAGAAATCCCTAAAACCCCCTGAAGGAATTAAAGGAGAGATCCTCCGTCTTGAGTATGATTCTGGCTTCTTGAGATGAATCAACTGGCTTTCTTTGAGTAAATCCCTAAAATTAACTGCTCTAGCTTAGCTCTTTGGCCTAGCTGAACGCCTCCTAAAGGTTGGCCTCTAGGGTATTTATATAGGCTTTTAGAATATGTTTCTTTACCTCTAAGTACCCTAATCCAAATAGAATTCTTCTTATCTGTGGCAGGGACACACCCACCGCACACGCCCGTGTAAATCGTGGCCAGGTTGTGGTCGAACCGATTGATGAGGCACGGCCGTGTTTTTTGGGGTCCAAACCGTGTTCGACTCTTCTTAAGAGGCACAGGCGTGTGGTCTTGGGCCCAGGCCATGTGGATTTCTTACTGATAAACCGTAAAAGTAACATATTTTAGGCCCACATTTAGCATACTTTTGGATGATTTAAGCCTTGAATTATGTAATTTGGTACTCTTAACCCTTTTTTTTTCATGTTTTATACTCAGGAGAGCACCGGAGGATGAAAAGAACGAGAAAGGGGCCTAAAACAGACCAAATTGGGTCAAAATGGAAATCGACACAGCCTGGGCCCAAGACCACATGACCGTGCCTCCCTAATTTACTCTAACACGGCCTGGACCCCGAAACACACGGCATGTCTCTTCAACAGACTTGACCACGGCCTAAAATCGATTCACACGGGCGTGTGCTATGGGCGTGTCCTCGTCGTGACAAAGAGAAGTTTCACTCGAATTAGTATATTTAGGGGCGAAGAAACATATTCCGAAGCCTATATAAACACCCTAAGTATAACCTAGAAGGGGGACCCAGGGCTTTAGTCAGGGGGCGTCCAGCTAGGCCAAAGAGGGCAGGTTTGTGGAGATGTACTCGAAGATAGCCAGTTGACTCATCTCAAGAAGCCGAGATTATACTCAAGACGGAGGATCTCTCCTTCAATTCCTTCAGGGGGTTTTAGGGATTTCTTATGTTTTGTTTTATCTTTTCTTTTGAGATGTTTTCTTTTACAATTATAAATTAAACCTTCAGATACCTGAGGGGGATGAAACCTAAGATGAATCTTATTATCGTTTGCTGAACTATATGATAAATATTTGACTTGTTCTTAATTATGTGTCCTTAATTCTTGTGTTGATATTTTTGGGATATTAATTCAAGTATGAAGTGCTTAGGTGGAGGAGAAAAAGTCCCTACCTAAGAGTAGATCTAGCATAATTAAGCGGAGTTGATCGTGCGCCTAGAGATAGGGTGACGAGATTTTGCCGGATTAGGGTGAAACCTAATATGGGAGTCCATAGATCGAGTTAATGCGATTCTAGGGGTTTTAATTAGAAAGAGATCTCAATTAATCAAACTAGGGTTAGACGTTAGTCACCTCGAGAGAGGGATTAATATATGTTAGGGAATCTTACGGATCAAGTCAAGTGAATAAATCGTCTTGTTCAGTGTTAGATAACAAGTGAAGTCTAGGTGGATTCTTCCTTGGGTGTCATCTAAATCAATTGGTTTTTCCTCAAGTTATTTTCCAAATTTCATTCTTCTTTGTCTTAGAAGTTTTAGTTTAGTAGTTAGATAATTTAGATTAAACAACAAATTTCCTTAATTCTTAGGCTAGATAATAAAAAGAGAGTTAGTATTAGTACTTTTGGTTCCTTTGTGATTTGAAATTCGGTCTTGCCTAAACTATACTACTATTCGATAGGTGCGCTTGCCTCCATTGTTGTCTTTGTCAGTTTCCAAGTTCGATCATTATTTATATAAATTTTAAGACTCGACAAAACAACGATTAAGTTTTTGGCGCCGTTGCCGGGGAACTGAAATATTAAGAATGCTTAATTTTTATTACTTTAGCCATATTTTATTTTTGCAATTAAATTTTATTTTCTCTTTTCTAAATTTTCTTCTTTCACTCCTTTTTGGTGCCTCTAGTTTATAACTAGAAGGAACCCGACAGGACCTCTATTTTGCAATAGTGACATCAAAGGTACCGTTCGTAGAAATCACAGAGAGATAAGGTGAAGCTTAAACTACATAGAAGAAGAGCAAGAAGGTGAAACTAATCCTACTGAAAGGATGGCCGAGAATAATCTGCTACCTCTAGAGGCAGCAGAACATCATGCTCCACGTACTATGTATGATTATGCTAAACCTAGTTTAATAGGAACTGAGTCAAGTATTGTTAGGCCCACTATTGCTGCAAATAATTTTGAACTGAAACCTAACACTATACAGATGATACAACAATTTGTTCAGTTTGATGGTTTGCAGGATGAGGATCCTAACACACACTTAGCGAATTTTCTAAAATTCTGTGATACCTTCAAAATAAATGGCATTTCTGATGATGTCATCCATCTTCAGTTATTTCCCTTTTCTCTGAGAAATAAAGCCAAACAGTGGTTACATTCTATTCCACGAGGATCAATCACTATATGGGATCAAATGACCAAGAAATTTTTATTAAAATATTTTTCGCCGACCAAAACAGCCAAGTTAAGGAATGATATCTCTTCTTTTGTACAGATGGATTTAGAGACACTTTACGACGCATGGGAGAGATACAAGGATTTGTTAAGAAGGTGTCCACACCATGGATTACCTTTGTGGCTACAGGTGCAGACTTTCTACAATGGTGTGAACCCTCAACAAGGCAACTAATCGATTCAACCGCCAGCGGAACTCTAAACAACGAAACTCTTGAATAGCCTACGAGTTTATCGAGGAGATGTCACTGAATAACTATCAGTGGCAAGTTACAAGGACAAGGCCAGCCAAAGCAGCCAGAGTTTTCAACCTCGATGCAGTAACCATGTTATCAAATCAGGTAGAATTGCTACATAAAAAATTTGATGGTTTATATGGTTCTTCACAGGCACATCCAGTTATGTAGTGCGACGCAAGTGAAGGAGTGGTGAATCCTGAGTACCCACCCTATGGACAGGGCATGGAGATCGAACAAATGAACTATATAGGTAATAATTTCCGATCTAACAATAACCCTTATAGTAATACTTATAATCCAGGTTGGAAAAACCACCCCAATTTCTCATGGGGTGGCCAAGGAAATCAAAGGCAACAACCATCTCAAAACTTCCAACAACAGCCCTACCCACAGGAAAAGAAGCCAAACCTTGAAGAGATTCTGACAAAATTCATAGCAGCTTCAGAAACACGTTTCTAAAAGGTAGAAGCAAAACTTGAAGTATTGTCACAGGAGCTCAAGGATCAAATAGGGCAACTTGCTAAGCAGATCTCTGAAAGACCATAGGGAAGACTACCGAGCAACACCGAGACTAACCCAAGGGAGCAAATTCAAGCCATAATAGCTCAAGATAGTGAAGGGTTAGACGAGCCCAATTTAAGAGAAAAGAATGTAGTAGAAGAAGGTAAGGTTGAGGTAAAACCAAAACCGGTAATCAAAGAATACAAATTACGCATACCATATCCCGAAGCAATAACGAAAGACGACACAGAGGAATAGTTTGATAAGTTTCTTAAACTTTTAAAGAAATTACATATTAACTTACCATTTCTTGAAGCTCTTTCACAGATGCCAGATTCGAGAAAATTTTTAAAGAAGTTATTGACAAATAAGCGAAAGATAGACGAGGAATCACATGTGGAACTGAATGCAGTATGATCAGCAATATTGCAAAATAAACTACCACGAAAATTAAAAGATCCAGAGAGTTTTACAAATTCATGCTTAATTGATAGTTTATCTATTGATAATGCGTTAGCTAATTTAGGGGCAAGCATAAATGTCATGCCTTATAATTGTTTAAACAACTAGGTCTAGGGAAGCCCAAACAAACTAGGATGAGCATTCAATTAGCTGATAAAACTATCACACTTCCTAGGGGTATAATTGAAGATGTACTTGTGAAGATTGATAAATTTGTATTCCTGGTAGACTTTGTCATTTTAGACATGGATGAGGACAACACGATACCCCTAATTTTAGGAAGACCATTCTTAGCAACTGCCAGGACTAAAATTGATGTCGACGCAGGTGAACTCATACTCTGTGTAGGTGGCAAGATAGTTACTCTTCAAGCCCTCGATTCAGCTAGAACATCGAATAACCAAGGTAAGAAAGTAAATTTTATAGATAACCATTCGGTTAACCCTTCTTTTCAGGAAGCACCACAAAAGAACACAACTGAGCCCAATCCTAAAACCTGTGCCAATAAGGAAATAACTCACAAGGAACAAGGGATTCAGATCTATGAACTAGAAGAGGAGAAGACGCATCTTAAAGAAGAACTAGGGATACACGAAGCAGAACCGAAGCCACTTCATGAGGCAGATAAGTTCAAAATCGAAGATCAAGTACTATTAGACAAAGCAGACCCACGAATATCTCCACCTGATCCTAACACAAGTAAGGAAATCCCTTTTAAGGTAATCAATTTCTTCCCATACGAAACAGTCGAGGTAAGTAATCCCATGTTTGGCACTTTGAAAATAAATGCCACTCGTCTTAAACACTATATTGATAATGGAACTGCTAACACGAGGAATGACTTTCAACTCTTCAAACCACAATGAATATACAAAGGAGAGGAAAGTCTAGCTTAAGACTATAAACGAGCGCTTCTTGGGAGGCAACTTGAGTTCTAACCCCATTAACTTCTACATTTTTCATTTTATTTTTATCTTTTTTATTTTATTTTATCCTTTTTTATAACACATAACTATAAACTAACCAAAAGTACAAAATTTCAAGCCACACGGCCTTACACACGGTCGTGGCCATGGCCGTGTGGATACATCGAATCTCCATACTAACATAGCAGAGATGGTACGAGTTAGAACGAATCAATTTTCAAGTCACGGACTCAACTACCATGCCACGGTCGTATGATGCAGTCGTGGCCAACACTATTAGATCATACACAGGCGTGGAGACTAGAACACGAGTGTAGGAGAAGCGAACAAAACACAACACGGCCGTGTGACACACCACGCCCATGGTACACGGGCGTGGGAAAGTACCAGGCCCCAAAATCCTATTTAAACCCCCTCCCTCCTCCAACCTACTCCCTATCTCCCTTCTTCCATATCATTTTCCTTTTCCTTTTTTTTCAAACCTTTAATCTCCTATATCATCTTTCTCACTCTTTACCTCCACAATGTCTATGTCGAAGAAATGGAAGGATCAAAGCACAGTTTCTCTGTGGGAGATCGACCTATATAAGTTCATGTTGGCTGCTTCATATACTCGACAAGCCAAGGGTCTTTGAGACCTTTTCGGTCTTATTTTTCTTTAATCTTTTCCTTTATTTTCCTTATCTATACTTTTCTTCTGATTAATTCATTTTATTTTCTTTTAGTTTCTTGGTTTTAGGTTCTTAAGGTTGCTAGGGAATCACGCACTATGGCCTTAGAAATCACACCCACGTCACGAACTATCTTACAATAAGGACTTTTGAGTCCATTTACCTTTTCTTATAAGTTTATTTTACTTTTTATTTTCCTTCACTTTAGCTTTCTTTTCTTTAAATATTTATTTTGTATATTTTGAATCTTTATTATTAATTCTTGGCTAATTCTTCACGAGCTCCCCAATTTCTTCATCTAGCGCAGAGCTCGTTAGTAACCACCACACCAAAAGATGACACCTCCAACGTATTTTTCACATCCTCCAAGGAATTCATCCATAATTCAGGAAGTTTCACCTCTCCCCATTTCTTTTGATTTTATTATTATATGAACATTATCTGTATTTGTACAGTGAGGGCAATGTACATCTTACGTGTGGAAGGATGAAAGTTTATTTAGAAAAATGCCTAACTTTTTGCATTATTCCCAAATCCCTGAATGATATCTTGCCTTAAGTAATTTTGTAACAGCCCGATTTAGGGCCTACTTGGGATAGTGGTGCGAGGCCACGAACCCGAGGTGAAATTATGAGTTTTTCAAGTTTATGCCATGTTTGCACATTAGTATGAAAGTTTTGTAAAGCAATTTTATTAAGTTGAGGTCAATTGATCCAAAAAGGACTAAATTGCAAAAGTTGCAATATATGAGTTTCTAGAAGCTTTTTGCATGAAATATCTTTAGAATAATAATTATGAGCCCTTAAATAGCAATTTGCCGAAAATTTAATTTTTGGACAAAGTTGGCCTTAAGAGAGTATTATGGAAATTTTTAAGAGGAATGGCATTTTGGTCATTTGGCTTCATCAGTGATTAAAATAGGATAAAGATGAGAAAAATTCACTCATCTTCTTCCTTGTTGCTGTCGAAAATTGAGAGACACCATAGTTAGGGTTCTTCATTTTTTTCAAGCTCATAGTAAGTCCATCTTAGCCCCGTTTTTACTATTTTTCGTATTTTTGAAGTTCCCGTATTATGAATTAGATAATTTTAGCTATAAAATGAGTTAAGATGCATGTTAAAAAATCTACTCTTGAATGACATGCTTGTTAAATGATGTTTTATGGAAGTTTAAGAGAGTTTGATGTTAGATAAACATCTTTTCCTTAATGAATTTCATGAAAAATGGTAGTAGGGACCATTTTGTAACAGTTATAAAATTGGTCATACCTACTAGAAATAATAAGAATTGATGATTGTTATAGAAGATAAAATGATTCAGTTGAGCATGAAGTTTAAGAAAGTTGCATGAAAATCATTTTACGAGAATTAGAGCAAAAGTGCAAATATTAGAAAGTATATGGGCAAAATAGTAATTTTGCCAAGGTATGAGTTATGAGTCAATTTAGTCAATATGGTTATTAAATGATCTATTTATGATTATAGATCATGAAAAATGAAGCTCGATCGAAACTGAGGCAAGAACAAAGTTGAGGACTAAAATTGCATATCTATATACATTTTATATATTGAGGTAAGTTTGTATGATTTCTAAGCTTTATGATTATTATCATTAAATTGGTCAATATAATGTACAATAATTGTATGAAATGATCATGTTATGTTCAAGCAAGAAATCATGATGATAAGTATGAGCAAGTCTCGATAGGAGATGAATTTCCCAGGATACTTGATCAACCACGCAAGATATCATGTAAGTCCAAGGCAAGCTTGGCATTGATCAAGATATCATGTAAGTCCAAGGCAAGCTTGGCATTGATCAAGATAAGCTTGGCATTGATCAAGTTATCATGTAAGTCCAAGGCAAGTTTGGCATTGATCAAGTTAGCAAGCAAGTTATCATGTAAGTCCAAGGCAAGCTTGGCATTGATCAAGATATCATGTAAGTCCAAGGCAAGCTTGGCATTCATCAAGTTAGCAAGCAAGTTATCATGTAAGTCCAAGGACTCAAGCTTGGCATTGAGTATGTTATCAAGAGCAAGACTTTATATAAGTCCATGTCAAGACATGGCCGTGAAACCAAGATGAGATAACCCATGTAAGACCATGTCTAGGATATGGCTTTGGCATCATATTATATGGGAAGAGATTTAGTATCCTCGATTATTCATAGAAATTCATCGGAAAAATGAGTAAGCTAAAAGAATATAGCAAGAAAGCTAAGAAAGTAAAGTTAGTATCAAGATGAAGTTAGATGAAGTTGAGTATTATTCATGTTGTGAATGAGAAAGTAGATATCATGATTATTGTTATTATAGTATACTGATCAATGTGATCAAGTGATACAAGTATCATGGTTACCTTACAAGTATGATAATAGTAAGTGTCATGAGACATGTAAGAATCTATATGAGTAAGTAAGCTCTTTAGCTGAAATTCATGATACCATTGTTTATGTGAAATGGTTTATATTAAGCAATGATGATGCTATGAGTTGTTACATGCAAACTTACTAAGCTATATGCTTACGTTATGATTCTTTCTTTCTATGTAGTCCCGCCAAGCTAACTCGTGGATCATTAAGGTTGGAGCTCGCAACACACTATCAACTCTTATTTTGGTATAGCCAAGTTACTTTACTAAGTATGGCATGTATAGGAAACATTCATTTTGTGGACATGTTTCAAGAAGGGCCTTTGTAAAGGCTATCAAGTTTATTATTCTTTTGTATATGGCTAAGTGATTGGCCAAATTGGACTAAGCATGTATGTTTTTTAAGATCAATGAAGCATGTAGTATTATTCATAAAATTGGGTTGTTATTGCATCGTTGAATTGTGTATGGATATGATCTTCATTTCGGGTGGCTAACGGCTTGGTAAATAGCACATAAGTTCCCACACGTTGGACACACAGGCGTGTGTCAAGACCGTGTTAACCACGCACCTTAGTATTATTAATCGAGAATAGGCCACGGGCAAATCCCACGGCCGTGTGTGTATGCGTGTAAGACACATGGTTTGGACATGGGCGTGTGCCTGACCATGTTAATTTAGTCAGTATATCAAGGATTAGCACACGGTCTAAGCCCACGGGCGTGTCATGGCCGTGTGAAATTAGTCAGTAACCTCCCACAGTTGGTAGACATGGGCGTGTCTAAGCCGTGTGGAAATAGTCAGTAGTTCTACACGGTTTGAGGGCATGGGCGTGCTTAAGGGTACATGGGCATGTTCCAAGTCACACAGGCGTGTGAACCCTGCTTCAAAAATGAGTTATTTGATTTTAATTTCGAAATTTTTCTAACATGAGTTAAAGGCCTCGTAGGCCCTTGTTATATGTGTTGACTAAGAAAGTGAAGTTTTTAAGTTGGAACGAAATTTTATAGCCCATAAGTACATGTTTCAGTGAGTTCAAGCATAGTAATGTCTCGTATCCAGACCCAGTATTGGTCTTGGGTGCGGGGTGTTACAAATTTTCTCATATTACTAATTAGGATAAAATTTCTGTTGATTTATGATTTTTATTGATATATCTTAGATTAAGTCATAGTTAATTATGCATTGATGATTAAACTTTAAGATACTAGAGAATCAAGCATGATAAGTCCATTTTTCAAGAATCAAAAATTTTCTAGGTTGTTGAACTGAATTTGACTATTACCTTGAAGTTTGAAATTTACAGGGATTGATGTCAAAAACCCATAATTTTTATAAGATTTTGAGCCTTATAGAGCATATATTCCTTTTCATGCTCACTTTATTGATTATGAGTGTGTCATCACTGAATTGTTATTCTAGAACTTGCCTCGATTATACATGTCAAGACCACACCTTTGATTTGATATATAGAGATGATAAAGGCACCTAGGTTTTAACCCACTTACTCCACAAAAAGCCTACCTCCACAATTAACCCCTAGTGAACCCCGTTGATCCTAACAATCCTTTTCATTTACTTACCCACTAATATTCCCTCAAAACCCTTTGTATTTGCTATCACCACTCTTTTTGACTACCCTTATATTGAGATTTGATTTTATAGGTTGCCTAATTATTTTATTAGTAAATTCATCATTTGACTTGTTCTTAAAAAAAAACACGAAGTATATTCATTATTAGTTCTATGTTGTAAGATCTTATACGTTTAAATTCAACATCTTGAAGAAGAAGCTCGCATTATTAGTATTTTAAATTTTCATGTGATGTAATTATTCAGTTTATTAGTTCATTTTTCTAGTTAGGTAATTTTTCAATTCAATCTCGATTCTAACCCTTCTAATTTAGCCTTTATCCACACCATTAACCCAAGCCCCTTACAACCATGTTAAAGACATTTTGATTTATGTATCATCTTATATTACAGTGGTGGAGATTTGATTTTCAGGCAAGCCTATGGGTTCGACTTATGAGTGCTTATTCATGAACCTTAAACACTTCGAGTGCTTTTAGTGAATCTTTAGCAAGGATGTCAATCCTTGTCAGTTTTGAATTAAAGGTAATTATTTAGATAAGGGGAGACACCTATGTTTTCGTGCTACAAATATATCACTTAGAATTGTTTAAATCTTTGGGAGTCTTTGAGTTAAATTATCCATGTATGAATTGTCTATGAATTATGATGAGACATTTTTGATGAGAATTATGAATTGTGGAAAGTTCATTTTAATTGTAAATTGAGAATTTTACTTGAGGACAAGCAAAAGCTTAAGTGTGGGGGTATTTGATAAATCGTAAAAGTAACATATTTTAGGCCCATATTTAGCATACTTTTGGATGATTTAAGCCTTGAATTATGTAATTTGGTGGTCTTAATCCTTTGTTTTCATGTTTTATACTCAGGAGAGCACTGAAGGATGAAAAGAATGAGAAACGGGCCTAAAATAGACCAAATTGGGTAAAAATGGAAATCGACACTGCCTGGGCCCAAGACCACACGGTCGTGCCTCCCTCATTTACTCTAACACGGCTGAACCCCAAAACACATGAGCATGTCTCTTCAGTAAACTCGACCACGGCCTGAAATCAATTCACACGGGCGTGTGCTATAGGCGTGTCCCTATCGTGACAAAGAGAAGTTTCACTCAGATTAGGATATATAGGGGCGAAGAAACATATTCCGAAGCCTATATAAACACCCTAAGTATAACCTAAAAGGGAGGAACCCATGGCTTTAGTCAGGGGAGTCCAGCTAGGCCAAAGAGGGTAGATTTGTGGAGATTTACTCAAAGATAGCCAGTTGATTCATCTCAAGAAGCTGGGATTATACTCAAGACGGAGGATCTCTCATTCAATTTCTTCAGGGGGTTTTAGGGATTTCTTATGTTTTGTTTTATCTTTTCTTTTGAGATGTTTTCTTTTACAATTATGAACTAAACCCTCAGATACCTGAGGGGGATGAAACCTAAAATGAATCTTGTTATCGTTTGCTGAACTATATGATAAATATTTGACTTGTTCTTAATTATGTGTCCTTAATTCTTGTGTTGATATTTTCGGGATATTAATTCAAGTATGATGTGCTTAGGTGATGGAGCAAAAGTCCATGACTAAGAGTAGATCTAGCATAATTAAGCGGAGTTGATCGCGCGCCTAGAGATAGGGTGACGAGATTTTGCCAGATTAGGGTGGAACCTAATATGGGAGTCCATAGATCGAGTTAATGCGACTCTAGGGGTTTTAATTAGAAAGAGATTTCAATTAATCAACCTAGGGTTAGATGTTAGTCGCCTCGAGAGAGGGATTAATATATGTTAGGGAATCTTGCGGATCAAGTCAAGTGAATAAGTCGTCTGGTTCAGTGTTAGATAACAAGTGAAGTCTAGGTGGATTCTTCCTTGGGTGTCGTCTTAATCAGTTGGTTTTTCCCCAAGTTATTTTCCAAATTTCATTCTTCTTTGTCTTAGAATTCTTTAGTTTAGTAGTTAGTTAATTTAGATTAAACAACAAATTTCCTTAATTCTTAGGCTAGATAATAAAAAGAGAGTTAGTATTAGTACTTTGGTTCCTTTGGGATTCGACATTCCGGTCTTGCCTAAACTATAATATTGTTCGATAGGTGTAATTACCTCCATCGTTGTCTTAGTTAGTTTCAAGTTCAATCATTATTTATATAAATTTTAAGACTCGACAAAACAACGATCACTTACTTCGGCCCATTTTCTCCGTTTTCGGCTCGTTATTCGTTCTTTTCATCCTCCGGTGCTCTACTAAGTATAAAACATGAAAACAAAGGATTAGGAGCACCTATTTCCATAATTAAAGGGATAAATCATTCAAAAGTATGTTAAATGTGGGATTAAAATATGTTACTATTACTGTTTATCAAATAACCCCGCACTTAAGCTTTTGCTTATCCTCAAGAAAAATTCTCAACTCACAATTAAAACGAACTTCCTCAATTCATAATATTCATCAATAATGTCTCATCATAATTCATAGATAATTTATACATGGATAATTCAACTCAAAGAGTCCTAAAGATTCAAACAATCAAAGTCATGAGTTTGTAGCACGAAAAAGATAGGTGTTTCCCCTTACCTAAATAATCACCCTTAATTCAAAATCAACAAAAGTTGACATCCTCACTTAAGATTCACTCAAATCACTCAAGGTGTTTAGATTCCAAAATAAAGCTCTCAAAAGTCAAACATGAAAAGTTATTACCATAGGCTTGCTTGAAAATCAAATCTCCACCACTGTAATATAAGATGATACAGAAATCATAAGGTCTTTAAAAAGGGTTGTAACGGGGTTTGGGTTAAAGGTGTGGATAAAGGCTGAATTAGAAGGGTTAGAATCGAGATTGGATTGACAAATTACCTAACCAAAAAAATGACTAATAACCTGAATAATTACATCAATTGAAAACTTGTAATACTAATAATAAGACTTCTTCTTCAAGATGTTGAAATTAAACGTATAGGCTCGCTTAATCACAGAACTAATAATGAATATACTTTGATGATAATGAATATACTTCGATTTTTTTAAGAACAAATCAATATAAAATAAAACTTTAACAACTGAAATAATCTAATTAGGCAACTAATCAAAACAAATCTCGATAGAAGGGTAATTAAAAGGAATGGTGATAACAAATACGAGATGGGTTTCGAGTTAATATTAGTGGGTTGAGTCAATAAAAAGGGTTGTTAGGATCAAAGGAGTTCACTAGGGGTCAATTATGAGGGTAGGCTTTTAGTGGAATAAGTGGGTTAAATCCTAGGTGCCTTAATCATCTCTGTATATCAACTCAATAGTGTGGTCTCGACATGTATAATCGAAGCAAGTTCTAGAATAACAAATCAATATTGACACACTCATAATCAATAAAGTGAGCACGAAAAGAATGTGTTCTCTAAAGGCTCAAAATCTCACAAAAATTATGGGTATTTTGATGTCAACCTTGTAAATTTCAAACTTCAAGGTAACAATTTAGATTCAGATAGACAACCTAACAGAATTTTAATTTTTAAAAATAGACTCATCATGCTTGATTCTCTAGTATCTTAAAGTTTAAATCATCCTTGCACAATTATCAATGACTTAATCTAAAACATATCAATAAAAATCATGAATCAACAAGAATTTCATTCTAATTAGTGATATGAGAAAATTACTTTAAGATAGAATATTATTCAGGGATTTGAGAATAATGCAAAAAGTTAGGTACTTTTTCTAATAAACTTTCACCCCCCACACTTAAGAAGTACATTGCCCTCAATGTACAATGATAGATAACAATCATATAATAAGAAAATCAAAAGAGAGGGAGAGAGGTGAAACTTCCTGATTTTTTGGATGGATTCCTTGAGTTGAAAGTGTGGAAACTTGATTCGGAGGTTAAAGATAAGTTGGAGGGGGCGCCTTTAATACCTGTGCTAGATGAAGAAATTGGGTAACTCGTGAATAATTTGCCAGGAAATAGTAATAATAATTTAAATTATACTGATTATATAATTAAAGTAAATAAAGATAATAAGAAAGAAAATATGAATTAAAATAAAACTAAAAGAGAAGATGAATGGACTAGAAAGTCCTTATTGGTAGATGGTTCGCGAGGTGGGTGTGGTGTCTAAGGCCACAGTGTTGTGATTCCCTAGCAGCCTTTAGAACCTAAAACCAAGAAACTAAAACAAAATAAACTAAATTTAATGTATGAAAAATAAAGAAAAGGAAAGTAAATGAGAAGAGAAGAGAAGAGTAACATAGAAGTTAAATGATCTCAAAGACCCTTGGCTTGTCGAGTTAATGAAGTAGCGGCATGTACTTATGTTGATTTGTCTCGCATAGGGAGACAGGACTCGGATCTTTCTATTTCTTTGACATTGTTGAAACATAGATTGAGACTTTTATAGAATGAAGAAGGAAGAAAGTGAGGATGAAAGGAAGTGGGGGTGGATGAGGAATGGATGAGAAGGGGAGAGGGGTGTTTTAAATAGAAAATTTTAGTTCTGGTACATCCCCACGCCCGTGTATCATAGGCGTGTCATGTCACACGGCCATGTCACATGGCCGTGTGGTGGTTCAATCGCTTCTCCCATGCCTGATATTTAAGTCGCCACTCCGTGTTGGTTCATTAGTGTCGGCCACGGGTATGTCACACAGTCGTGGTGTTAGGTGAGTCCATGATTCAAAGATATTTTTTCATCCTGTATCGTACTATCTCTGCCATGTCAGAACAAAAATCCATAGCATCCACAAGGCCACGACCATGATCGTGTGTAAGGCCATGTGATGTGACGATCTGCGTTCATTAACTTGGTTAGATTGTAGTTTAGGTGCTAAAAGAAAAAGAAATGAAAATAAATGGGTTAGTGCTCGGGTTGACTCCCGAGAAGCACTCATTTAAAGTATTAAGCTTGACTTACCTCTTATTCGTACCTTCATGGTAGTTTAAGTCCTTTTCCATGCTATCATCATATAAATTGAGTCGAGTAGAGTTTACTTTAAAAGTATCGAAAGTAGAATTACTTACCTCGACTGTTCCGTATGGGAAAACATTAAGTACTGTAAAGGGGATTTCTTCAGTTATCTTCAGGTTTGATGTGGCGATTCGCGGGTCTATTCTATCTAATAGTACCTGATCTCCTATTCTAAAGTGATTTGATGTCCCTTTAAGTTCTTCTGGGGTTTCCTTCGATTTCACTTCATGTGGGTTTGATTCTTCCTTGAAATGTGTCTCCTACTCATCTAGCTCATTAGTCTGAAGCCGTCGTTCCTCATGAGATATTTCCTTGTTGGTGCAAGCTATAGGATCTGGCTCTGTAGTGTGATTCCGGGGTGTTTCCTGAAAAGTAAGTTTAATTGAATGCTTATCAAGGGAATTTACGTCCTCACCTTTCTCACTCGATGTCCTAGCTGAATCGAGAGCTTGAAGGCTGATTGATTCGTCACCTACACGGAGTATGAGTTTACCTGTGCTAACATCAATTTTAGATCTGGAAGTTGCTAGAAAATGTCTTACTAAAATTAAGGGGATACTATTGTCTTCATCCATATCTAAAACCATGAAGTCAACGGGGAATATGAATTTGTCAACTTTAACTAGTACATCTTCAATTATACCCTTAGGGATACGAATAGTTTTATCAGCTAATTGAATACTCATGTAACACCCCAAACCCGGCCCACAAGTCCTGACCGGATTTGGTATGTCACTACTGAAAATGTTTGAAAACCTTTTTGACTTTAGAATGAAACTTGAAAATTTTGTTACTTTTTGAAAACTATGTCCATAAGTTGTTATAATATAAATCATTTGTGAAAATATTTCTAAGTATAATATAAACTTCAACAATCATAAATAGAATACTTTAAATAAAAGTGGCCCTTATTACATCGAATAAATTCCCAAAATACTGATAATATAACAAAATCATTAATAATCAACTAAAACCAGTAAAACATCTACTGCATGAAAATCTGCTTCTGCATGGCCACCTTTGTATCCACTCCAACCCGGTCCATTAATCACGAATCACCTGCGATGTTTTAAAAGTTGGGTGAGTCACACAGACTCAGTGTGTAATTAACCACTGAATTCCACCCACATGCTAACCACATAATAACCCGTGCATCAGATATCATATATCATGTTCAGATCATATCACATTCTGGGCTTTGCCCATACTCATAACATTTATCAAGTAACCGTAATTAGCGATACCCTCCACATCTGGCTTAGCCCATTTCTTATTCAAGTCCACAATCACAGGTATTCACATACCACAATTATGCAATAATGAAACCCGACCCAAGCCTAAGGTCCATCCTCTACACACCCCCTTATCCAGCCTACCACACACCAGGGGATTATTAAATCGCCCTCTCCTTTTAACTCCACAAAGGCATTCAAGCCATCCACGTGCAATTAAGCACAAAATCCACAACGCGACCTCAGTCAGCGCCAATCCACGATGTAGCCGTAGCTAACACCAAAATCACGATGGGTCACATAGTCTCTCATCAATCCACGATATGGCACATAGCCTATATCTATCACGATGAGGCACACAGCTACTCATCAACCACGTACTCGAAGTACACCCGTACCTTCTTTCATAGCCCACCCATGCACATGCAACATAAAATACAGTCATGATAATGCATGCACATGCTATTCACAATCATAGGCATACTCACGTATACAAATCAATGATCATATTTTAACAGCTTTGATACTAACCTGATCGCCCTCATACCCTTGAAGGGTATCAATATCACACTTATCACTGCACTTTGTTAGTAATCACATTACACATGCAAATATAAATCCCGGAAATAGTAGGCTAACTACACACCTTATAACCTGAAGCTCTAAACCCTCAATCCCGACACTATCGCTAAGCGAGACTACGACTATTTGCCTAATCTGCTGCTCAGACGTTGGCCCACACCCCGGTGGCCAATCTCAAACTGCCGAGACAGCTCTTTTCTTAAACTTCGGGATAGGGGCTTTCCCTTGTCCACCTTGACTGGTAGTTGCCTCCATCAAAACGCTTAATCAGATAAACCGGCTAATCACCCAAATCATAAATCTAAACACCGAAACCAATTAAATATTTCTTAGCGAATATCTCTAATCCGGAGAATCGATTTTTGACATAGATATCCTTGCTCCTTTATTCGCCCAAACATAGAGATTAGCAAGCAGGCCATTCGGCCAAATCAAATAAACTACAAGGTTAGCGCTAACCCTTACCTTACAAACCGATTTGGTTTCCAATCAAATCTCAAAACTATGAAATGGTCCTTTTTGCAATCGGCCACACCCTAAAACGCATAAATGATTAGCCTTAATAGCCTTGACTTTGAATAATAAAAGAATAATTACTAACATGGATCCCTACCACCACTTACCGAATCGACTACCAACGATTGAAAGAGAAAATCCAAAGAGATCCACACCACACCTAGAACTCGGCCAAGGTGCAAACTAATAGGAGGAGAAGTTTCACTACCAAAGAGATTAAAAGAAAAATAATAAAAGCAACAACCGACTAAATGGCCAAAGAAGAAATCGGCAAGGGTATATCTTTGCTTGGGGGTTTTCAGTTCAAGAAAGAAAAGAGGTAAACTTACTTAAAATTTGGCTAGGAGCAAAACACAAAAAGAAATTGACTTTACTAGAAAAAGGAGAACAAAAGAACTTTCTTGGCTTTAAAATTTGACAATGGAAAGATCAAGGAAAGAACAAACAAAAATATGGACTCCCTCCTATTAAAATTAAGCACACATGGAAGAAAGAAAACCCAATTTTCGGCAGCTCTCTCCTTAAAAGCTTCAAGGCCAATAGCACACCCCAAGAGACCTACAATCCACCACTATCTAATCCTATTAAAACTCTTATTTTATCTCATATTCTATCCCTTATCAAATTCAAATAAACCAATAACAACTCCTATTTACTAATTTAAACTAAATAAAATAATCCTACAATTATCTAAAATAAATAAAATAAAGTAAGCTTATCACTTACCTACCAAATTAATTCAAAAGGACTAAACAACATCGGTTTAATCTTATCTATTTGAAGCTCCCATGTGCATCCACCTTCACGCCACCTCTTCACGTCGTGAAGAAAAGATAAAACCCCAACTGCAGCCTCCATGGTTCGAACACGGGACACAGTGGAACAAGCTCCCAAGTAACACCCTGCACCATTATGCCCGAGCGTTTTACAGGTCATAAACGCCCATATTTTCCTTTTAAGCCCTCTCTATCTTTAACGCCACTTGCAAAATAGACATCCAAAATTCGCTTCCTTGCGCCTTGAACTCACGACCGCACCAAGCCCTCCTTACAACGCCCACCACTTTAGCACCCATCTTTCTTGTCCACCAACGCCCACACCATTCTTTAAACCCTCCTTGACTCAAATTTCCTCCTCATTTTAGCTTCAACACCCAAAATAAAACACCCTTGATGCCTTTGGACTCGAACCTAGGCCTCATTAGCACTACTTCCAGCCCTTAAGCAGTGCATGGAGCCACTTTGCCACCGGACTTTCATGTCCATTAACATGGCCATTTATTTTAAGGCATACTGCCCAGTTCCTTAATTGACGAAAATAAAACCAAAATGTCGCCTTTGCAAATGAACTTAAGACCCTAAGCACCATGAGGCGTCACCTTCCCCATGCTCTAAGTGGCGCCTTAAGCCACTTTACCAAACCATTGCTTGCGTCTTAATCTTCCAAATTTTTCTCTTAAGGCCTCCAAAGCCAAGCTCCCTTCTTAACACAAAATCAAAATTCCCTAAGTCATCCTTGCCTTCTAGGGTTCTCCAAACCCTTAAAATCCATCCAACTTTACCATAAGCTCTAAACACTCGAGTTATGCTCCAAACGCATAACCCCTAGACCAGGATGTTACAATTTTACCTCCCTTAAAAATAATTTCGTCCCCAAAATTACTTACTAGTATAACTCACTACTCTACGCCTCTGCTGGGCACTCTGATTTTAACAAATCTATCCTGCCTTCTAGACACAGTCTTAAGGTTCACATCCAAAGTTCCTACCCTTCATTAGCCACACAAGCATGAGCTAACCTCACAACAACAAAACCATAACTGGTGCCCCAAAATAAAGAACGTACCTGATATCAAGTCCTTGGCTGACTTGCATCCAATCCTCTGCCGGTACCATTTTCTCCATGGCTCAAACCTCGACCTCTCGTTGCCTGAGGACAGTTCTTAACCAAATGGGCCTTCGACCCACACCGGAAACATTTCTTACTATTTCCCAACATTCTCTGAATGAGTTCTCCCACACTTAACACATGAATGATTCCGATCACCGGTACAAGTGCACGTCTGTAATTCTCGATCCTTGGTCTTTTCTGGACATTACCAAACGATGCTGATGGTCCATAACTTCTCTTATTCTCGTTCCTATTCTTCTCTCGGTTCTCTCTTATAGTCTTCTTAACCTCTTCAGTGATCCGAGCTTTCTCCACCAGAATGGCGAAGTCCCTTTCTCTCTGCGGAGCGATCAACTCTCGCAACTCATCTTGTAGCCCATCTTCGAATCGAACACACCTTTCGTAATTAGTAGCCACGATTCCTTTGGCGTACTGACTTAGCCGCACAAATTCAGCTTCATATTCCGCTACCGACTTATTCCCTTGTACTAGATTTAGAAACGTTTTCCTTTGCTAGTCTAAATAACTGGCTCCTACGTACTTTCCTTCAAACTTAGCCTTAAAGTAATTCCAATCCAATCGATCCACCGGTACACCTTGTTTGACAGTGAGCCACCAACGATAAGCTTCATCGCGAAGTAATGAAATAGCACCCCTCAGCTTTTCTTCATTGGTGCAGTCCAAATCGTCCATGATTCTTTCGACTGCTTCCAGCCAATATTCCGCTACGTTCGGAGCTACTCCTGACACTCCTCTAAAGATCTCGACTCTGTTCGATCTAAGCCTTTTTGATACTGACTTCTGAGTTCCTTTTCCCCTACTAACTCCTGCTACTCGTTCTAGCACTCGTAACATGGCCCGCGATACTGCGTCATCTTCACCTATCGATCTTGTTCCTCCGCCCCGGCTTTGCAGATTTCACTTTTTTGACCCATGGCCAGACCCTACCGATTTCGATGCTGCCATTCTACCTCTACCGCGTCCCCTAAAACTCATCTCTATCGTCGCGATTTAATCTGATTAAGAAGTTTTATGCATTAGTATTTGTTCCACTATTTAACCGCGAACAATTTTATGAAAAGAGATTCTAGAAGTGGTTCTTTCGATTACACCAAGGTTTCAGTTCAAATTCGCTATTCTAATTCAGAGAATCACATCCACATTCATCAATAGAGCCACCTTCATTTCACAATGAAGCTATATTCCTTCCTCGGTAGAGGCACATTCAGTGGTATCTATCACACACATCATTGTTCGGACATTTCACTGCTTTCTACCCTGGGGTATTTTTGGTAATAAAAGAAATTTTGAGAGCTTTTAATCAATCAAGACATTTTAAAATTCCCAAAGTGGAGGGTATTTCAAAATTTGCCAAATTTAAGGCACGGTAGAATTTTGGAAACCAGGGGTATTTTGGTAATTTTGTCGATCAGGGGTAATTTTGTAATTTTTTTTTATATCAGGGTATCTTGGATTTTTGCAAAATAGAATTTTTGAATACTTTTGCAAAGTAGGGAAACTTTATTAAGATTAGGGTTAAACCGAAAATTTTGAAAGTCAGGGGCATTTTAGTAATTTTCAACACAGGGGTATTTTTGTAAATTTCTCCAAACCAGAGTATCTTAATATGTAAAACTCAGGATTTTGGTATTTTTGTAAAATAAAATCATTTTAACAAAAGTTAAGGGTAATACGGTAATTTTACAACACAGGGGCATTTTTTTGTAATTTTGCAAGTAGGGGTATTTCAGTAATTTTGTAAATCAGGAAAATGTCTTTCAAAATCAAATTTAGGGTTTACAAATCGAAGAGGTAAATTTGAAAATTTTAAAACTAAGGGTTTTAAAGCAAGAAAGCTAGTCCCTTTCGGGTTTTAATAATTGGTTTAGCCTATGAACAAGTCCTCTTGGTTAAGGTGAACCGTAGCTACGCACTGTAGGTTTTGAGTAAAGAGAGGTGAGTCGCTAGGACTGCTTAAGTACCAAGCTTTTATGAATACCAATCCTCGACATGCATACAAAGGTTACCACACCTTAACTCTGTGACTTACTTCACAGGTTTGTTTAATAGTCCTTAAGTCTTATGCATGTGTTTGAGTAGACTAATCCTAGGGTCCAATAATCATAATATTCTAATCTACGAGCCCAAACAAACCATAGAATTACACATAAATAAATCACTTTTAAAGTCCGAAGTACTTACCTGGTGGACTTCGGGCCGGAGGTATAGGTGCCATGCCAGAATAACCTGAAATAAAAGCCCATATTTTGAAAAGCCCATTTTTGAAAACTATTTTCGGGCCCAAAACCTCAAAGCCGAAGTTTTGAACCGACTCGACATTTAATTTGGAACACCCCAAACTCCGCCCACAAGTCCTGACCGGATTTGGTATGTCACTCATGAAAATGTTTGAAAAACCTTTTTGACTTTAGAATGAAACTTGAAAATTTTGTTACTTTTTGAAAACTATGTCCATAAGTTGTTATAATATAAATCATTTGTGAAAATATTTCTAAGTATAATATAAACTTCAACAATCATAAATAGAATACTTTAAATAAAAGTGGCCCTTATTACATCGAATAAATTCCCAAAATACCGATAATATAACAAAATCATTAATAATCAACTAAAACCAAGAAACATCTACTGCATGAAAATCTGCTTCTGCATGGCCACCTTTGTATCCACTCTAACCCGGTCCATTAATCACGAACTAAAACCAGTAAAACATCTACTGCATGAAAATCATACGCATGGCCACCTTTGTATCCACTCCAACCCGGTCCATTAATCACGAATCACTGCGATGTTTTAAAAGTTGGGTGAGTCACACGCACTCGAAGGTGTAATTAACCACCGAATTCCACCCACATGCTAACCACATAATAACCCGTGCATCGATATCATATATCATGTTCGATTATATCACATTCGGGCTTTGCCCATCCTCATAACATTTATCAAGTAACCGGTAATTAGCGCATACCCTCCACATAATCGGGCTTAGCCCATTTCTTATTCAAGTCCACAATCACGGTATTCACATACCACAATTATGCAATAATGAAACCCACCCAAGCCTAAGGTCCATCCTCTACACACCCCCTTATCCAGCCTACCACACACCAGGGGATTATTAAATCGCCTCTCCTTTTAACTCCACAAAGGCATTCAAGCCATCCACGTGCAATTAAGCACAAAATCCACAACGCAACCTCAGTCAGCGCCAATCCACGATGTAGCCGTTGCTAACACCAAAATCACGATGGGTCACATAGTCTCTCATCAATCCACGATATGGCACATAGCCTATATCTATCACGATGAGGCACACAACTACTCATCAACCACGCATCAAGTACACCGTACCTTCTTTCATAGCCCACCCATGCACATGCAACATAAAATACATCATGATAATGCATGCACATGCTATTCACAATCATAGGCATACTCACGTATACAAATCAATGATCGATTTTAACAACTTTGATACTAACTCGATCGCCTCATACCCTTGAAGGGTATCAATATCACACTTATCACCGCACTTTGTTAGTAATCACATTACACATGCAAATATAAATCCGGAAACAGAGGCTAACTACACACCTTATAACCTCAAGCTCTAAACCTCGATCCCGACACTATCGCTAAGCGAGACTACTACTATTTGCCTAATCTGCTGCTCGACGCCGCCCACACCGGTGGCCAATCTCGAATCTAGAGACGACTCTTTTCTTAAACTTCGGGATAGGGCTTTCCTTGTCCACCTTGACCGGTAGTTGCCTCCATCAAAGCGCTTAATCGATAAATCGATTAATCACCCAAATCATAAATCTAAACACCAAACCAATTAAATATTTCTTACCGTAATATCTCGAATCCGTAGAATCGATTTATGACACTAGATATCCTTGCTCCTTTATTCGCCAAACATAGAGATTAGCAACAAGGCCATTCGCCAAATCAAATAAACTACAAGGTTAGCGCCAACCACATTTTACAACCGATTTGGTTTCAATCAAATCTCAAAACTATGAAATGGTCCTTTTGCAATCGGCCATACCCTAAAACGCATAAATGATTAGCCTTAATAGCCTTGACTTTGAATAATAAATGAATAATTACTAACATGGATCCCTACCACCACTTACCGAATCTAACTACCAACGATTGAAAGAGAAAATCCGAAGAGATCCACACCACACCTAGAACTCGGCCAAGGTGCAAACTAATAGGAGAGGAGAGGTTTCGGCTACCAAAGAGATTAAAAGAAAAATAATAAAAAGCAACAACTGACTATATGGCCAAAGAAGAAATCGGCAAGGGTATATGCTGCTTGGGGGGTTTTCGGTTTCAAGAAAGAAAAGAGGTAAACTTACTTAAAAATTTGGCTAGGAGCAAAAACACAAAAAGAAATTTGGCTTTACTAGAAAAAGGAGAACAAAAGAACTTTCTTGGCTTTAAAATTTCGGCAATGGAAAGATCAAGGAAAGAACAAACAAAAATATGAACTCCCTCCTATTAAAATTCGGCACACATGGAAGAAAGAAAACCCAATTTTCGGTAACTCTCTCTTTAAAAGCTTCAAGGCCGAATAGCACACCTCAAGAGACCTACAATCCGCCACTATCTAATCCCTATTAAAACTCTTATTTTATCTCATATTCTATCCCCTTATCAAATTCAAATAAACCAATAACAACTCCTATTTACTAATTTAAACTAAATAAAATAATCCTACAATTATCTAAAATAAATAAAATAAAGTAAGCTTATCACTTACCTACCAAATTAATTCAAAAGGACTAAACAACATCGTTTAATCTTATCTATTTGAAGCTCCCATGTGCAGTCCACCTTCACGCCACCTCTTCACGTCGTGACAAAAGATAAAACCCCAATGCAGCCTCCATGGTTCAACACGGACCCGTGGAACAAGCTCCCAAGTAACGCCTGCACCATTATGCCCAGGCGTTTTACAGTCATAAACGCCATATTTTCCTTTTAAGCCCTCTCTATCTTTAATGCCGACTTGCAAAATAGACATCCAAAATTACGCTTCCTTGCGCCTTGAACTCACGACCGCACCAAGCCCTCTTTACAACGCCCACCCACTTTACCACCCATCTTTCTTGTCCACCAATGCCCACAACATTCTTTAAACCCTCCTTGACTCAACCCTCCTCATTTTAGCTCCAACACCCAAAACAAAACACCCTTGATGCCGCTTAGACTCGAACCCAGCCCTCATTAGCGCTACTTCCAAATTTTAAGCGGATGGAGCCACTTTGCTATCGAACTAAGACCCCTAAGCACCATGAGGCCACCTTCCCCATGCTCTAAGTGGGTTAAGCCACTTTACCGAACCATTGCTTGCATCTTAATCTTCCAAATTTTTCCTAAGGCCTCCAAAGCCAAGCTTTAAACATTTTAGATGGCATAACATTGATGCTTTATGCTCCAAACGATAGATCTCATCCTAGTTTGCTAAAGCATTATCATAACATTGATAAACTACCATTTAAACATAGAATTGTAAAACTCCTTGGATCTTTTAACTTCCGTGGTAGTCTGCTTACGTAACATTCTTTGAGCATCTGCGTTTAGTTCCATATACGACTTCTCGTCTAACTTTCGCTTGTTTGTTAAGAACTCTTTAAAATTTCCTTGAATCGCATCTGAAAGAGCTTCAAGTAGTAAGTTAATATGTAATTTCTTTAAGAGTTTAAGGAACTTACCGAATTGTTCTTCTGTATTGTCTTCTTTCATCACATTGGGGTAAGGTATATGAGGTTTGTATTCTTTAATTACCGATTTTGGCTTTTCTTGGCTGACCTCGACCTTCCCTTCACTTACCACAGGTTCTTACCTTGGCTTAGATTTAGATTCTACTAACCTTTCACTGTCATGAGCTGTTATGGCTTAAATTTGCTCCTTGGGATTAGTCTCAGTGTTACTTGGCAAGCTACCTAGTGGTCGTTCAGAGATCAACTTTACGAGTTTCCCTAACTGGTTCTCGATTCCCTTAATCGATGCTTGTTGATTTTTAAGTACTGACTCGGTGTTTTGAAAATGAGTTTCAGACACCGCTACAAATTTTGTCAACATCTCTGCAAGGTTCAGCTTCTTTTCTTGTGGGTAGGGCTATTGTTGGAAGTTTGGAGGAGGAGGTTGTTGTCTCTGATTTCCTTGGCCACCTCACGAGAAATTGAGGTGGTTCTTCTAACATGGATTATAAGTATTACTATAGGGGTTATTTTGAGGTCTAAAATTGTTACTCGTATAGTTTAATTGTTCGCTTTCCATGCCCGAATTGTAGGGTGGGTACTCAAGATTCGCCACACGTCCTAGGTTTGAATAGCATTGCATAACTGGATGTACCTGCAAAGAACCATACAAACCATCAATCATTTTATTCATAATCTCTACCTGACTTGATAGCATGGTGAATGCGTCGAGATTGAAAACTTCAGTTGCTTTAGTTGGTTTTGTCCTTGTGCTTTGCCACTGATAGTTATTCAGTGACATCTACTCTATGAATTCATAAGCCACTTCAGGAGTTTTTTTATTGAGGGTTCCACCGGCTACTGAGTCAATTAACTACCGAGTTGAGGGGTTCACACCGTTGTAAAAAGTTTGGACTTGTAACCACAAGGGTAAGCCATGGTGTGAGCACTTTCTCAACAGATCTTTCTCTCCCATGTATCGTATAATGTTTCTAAATCCATCTGCACAAATGAAGAGATATCATTCCTTCATTTAGCCGTTTTGGCCGGTGGAAAATATTTTAATAAAAAATTTTCGGTCATTTGGTCCCATGTAGTGATTGATCCTCGTGGAAGAGAATGTAACCACTGTTTGGCTTTATTCCTTAAAGAAAAGGGAAATAATCGAATACGAATGGCGTCATCTGAAACGCCATTTATTTTGAATGTATTATAGAATTCTAGAAAATTAGTTAACTGAGTATATGGGTCTTCGTCCTGCAAACCATCAAATTGAACAAACTGTTGAATCATTTGTATAGTGTTAGGTTTTAATTCAAAATTATTAGCGGCTATAACAGGCCTAACAATACTCGATTCAGCTCTTGTTAAATTAGGTTTAGTATAATCATACATAGTTTGAGGAGCATGATGGTTGGCCATATCTTGATGAGGCGGATTATTCTCAGCCATCCTTTCGGTGGTATTGGTTTCGTCCTCTTGCTCTTCTTGTATGTAATTTAAGCCTCGCCTTACTTCTCTATGATTTTTGCTTGCAGTTCCTTCAATATCACTGTCGTAAAGTAGTGGTCCTGTCGAGTTCCTTCTAGTCAAAAACTAGAGGTACCTGCTAGGAAAAGAGAAAAAGAAAGAAATTTAGAAAGGTAAAAATAAAACTTAATTGCAAAAATAATAAAATATAATATGACTAAAGTAATAAAAATTTAGCATTCTTAATATTTTAGTTCCCCAGCAACGGTGCCAAAAACTTGATCGTGTCTGTCAAGTCTTTAAAATTTATAAAAACAATGATCGAACTTGGAAACTAACTAAGACAATGATGGAGGCAAGTGCACCTATCGAATAGTAGTATAGCTAGCGGCAAGACCGGATTGTCGAACCCAAAGGAACCAAAAGTACTAATATTAACTCTCTTTCTATTATTTAGCCTAAGAATTAAGTGGATTTTTATCTAATCTAAATTTAACTAATTAAATAAGCTAAAGGTGCTAAGACAAAAAAGAAATAGGAGAATAGACTTGAGGGAAAAACTGATTGATTTAGACAATACCTGAGGAAGAATCCACCTAGACTTCACTTGTTATCTAACTTTGAACCGGACAATTTATTCACTTGACTTGATCTGTAGGATTCCCTAATTTATATTAATACCTCTCTTCAAGGCTACTAACATCTAACCCTAGGTTGATTAATTAAAATATCTTTCTAATTAAAACCCCTAGAATTGCATTAACTCAATCTATGGACTCCCATATTAGGTTTAACCCTAATCAGCGACCCTTTTTTGTCACCCTATCTCTAGGCGCCATGAGCAACTCCGCTTAACTATGCTAGATCTACTCTTAGACAGGTCTCTTCCTCCTCCGCCTAATCACATCTCACTTGAATCAATATCCCGAAAATACCAAAACAAGAATTAAGAACACATAGTTAAGAACAAATCAAATATTTATCATTCAGTTCAGATAACAATAACAAGATCCATCTTAGGTTTCATCCCCCTCAAGTATTTGAAGGTTTAGTTCATAATTGTAAAAGAAAACATCTCAGAAGAAAAGATAAAACAAAACATAAGAAATCCCTAAAACCCCTTGAAGGAATTGAAGGAGAGTTCCTCCGTCTTGAGTATGACTCTAGCTTCTTGAGATGAATCAACTAGCTTCATTTGAGTAAATCCCTGAAATTAACTACTCTGGCTTGGCTCTTTGGCCTAGCTGAACGCCCCCTTAAAATTTGTCCTCTAGGGTCTTTATATAGGCTTTTGGAATATGTTTCTTTGCCTCTAAGTACCCTAATCCGAATAGAATTCTTCTTTCTTGCGGCAGGGACACGCTCATGACACACACTCGTGTAAATCGTGGCCTGGCTGTGTTTGAACCTGTTAATGAGGCACGGCCATTTATTTCGGGGTTTAGGCCATGGTCAACTTTTCTTGCGAGGCACGGTCGTGTGGTCTTGGGCCTAGGCCGTGTGGGTTTTGTACTTTGGCCTATTTTCTCCATTTTCGCCCATTTCTCGTTCTTTTCATCCTCCGATGCTCTACTGAGTATAAAACATGAAAACAAAGGATTAAGAGCCTATTTCCATAATTAAAGGGATAAATCATCCAAAAACATGCTAAATGTGGGATTAAAATATGTTACTATTACGGTTTATCAAATACCCCCACACTTAAGCTCTTGCTTGTCTTTAAGCAAAACTCTCAACTCACAATTAAAATGAACTTCTTCAATTCAAAATATTCATTGGTAATGCCTCATCATAATTCATAGATAATTTATACATGGATAATTCAACTCAAAGAGTCCTAAAGATTCAAACAATCAAAGTCATGAGTTTGTAGCACGAAAACATAGGTGTTTTCCCTTTATCCGAATATTTACCTTTAATTCAAAATCGACAAAAGTTGACATCCTCACTAAAGATTCACTCAAATCATGTAACACCCCAAACCCGACCCAAACACCACGACAGAATCTGGTATGTCACTAAGAAAATTTAATAAAACATGTCGCATTTTTGGAAAATATTTTCCTTGAGTTCAACCTTTTATTCGGGAAAAATTAATAGGTTGTTAATTTGGATAAGCTATAAATTCTATGAGATGTTTTTATGAATTAAAAACCGAAACTTAAATACATGCCTTAGAAAAAAATGTAAACTTAAAATGTCTGATAATAATAATAAAAGCCCAAAATTAAAACTGAACCGAAATATAAAGCTAACAGCCCGTGGCCTTATTACATTGAAATTTAAAACCCATTAAATAAAGATATAAAATAATAAACTAAAGTCTTTTGCTGAATCCAAATGTTCTTTTGCATGGCCACCTTGCGCTCCTCTCCAGCCCGGTCCGATGCACTAGGTGCTACCTAAAAAATATTAAATAATAGGTTGAGTCGCGAGACTCAGTGTGCAACCCTCATGCACCATTAGATTTGGGCCTTAGCCCCACAGAACAGAATAACATATTAATATATATATAACAAAAATTATGCAAGCCCAACCCAAATCCTAGGTTTCCATCCGCTACACGCCACCCTTATAGGGAGACAGGACTCAGATCTTTCTGTTTCTTCAACATTGTTGAAGCGTAGATTGAGACTTTTATAGAATGAAGAAGGAAGAAAGTGAGGATGAAAGGAAGTGGGGGTGGATGGGGAATGGATGAGAAGGGGAGAGGGGTGGCTAGGGTTGAAAAGAAAATTTGGGGGGAATGTGTGGCCGTGTGCTGCTTTAAATAAGAGGTGGGGGACACGGTCTCAGGGCACGCCCGTGTTCCCATTTCTTTAGCCCGTGTTTTTCACAATGTTAAATTTTGGCATGTTTGTGATGTCGTCTACGTCTGTGTTCCTTAGGCATCCCTGGCCTTATTCGCTTCTCCCATGCCCGTGTTTTTGGTCCCACGCCCGTGCACATAACTCAGTGTCGTCCACAATCTCGAGGCACGGGCATTTTAATTGCCTATGTCGCTTACTCAGGATCGACCACGGGTTGGAGGAATGGGCGTGTCTCAAGCTCGTGTCCTTTAATCAGTTTCGTCCATGGTCAAGTCATACGGTGGTGTCGTTTAGCCGAACCCGTGGCTTGGAAAAATTATTTTCATGTTTCTACACCCTCTTTCCAACACTCATGTGGCTAGTCGTGGTATTCATATGGCCACACCCGTGTGCAATGCCGTGTGGTAGGGAAACCTGTAGTTTAGGTGTTAAAAATATTTTTTTAGTAAAGTTAGTGCTCGGGTTGCCTCTCAAGAAGCGCTCGTTTAGAGTCTTAAGCTAGACTTACCCTGTTTTTATTTCTAAACAGAGGTTCACGGAGCCGAAGCTCCTCTCTTATATCCCAAAAATTGTTTCCAGTATAAATTTTTAGTCACTGACCATTTACCTTGAATGTGCCATGAGTCGGATGGGTTACCTCGATTGTGCCATAGGGAAAAATAGTTTTTATTACGAATGGACCTAACCATCTCGATTTAAGCTTTCTAAGGAACAGTTTTAATCTTGAGTTGTACAATAGGACCAAGTCGCCTACTTCAATTGCGTTGATTGCTTTAAATGAGCATCATGACGTAGCTTTGTTGCCTCCTTATATAAACGTGAGTTCTCATAGGCATTAGCTCGCCATTCATCTAACTCGTTCAACTGCATCATCCTCTTCTCACCCGCAGGTTTAAGATCATAATTTAGGAATTTTATGGCCTAGAAAGCTTTGTGCTCTAACTCAAATGGTAGATGACAGCTTTTTCCATTGACGAGTTTGTATGGGGATGTTCCTATGGGGGTTTTAAATGCCGTTCTATATGCCCATAAAGCATCGTCTACTTTTATTGCCCAATCTTTCTTGTTTGCTTCAATTGTTTTCTCTAAGATGCGCTTAAGTTCTTGATTTACTACTTCCACTTATCCGCTGGTTTGAAGATGATAAGGGTAGCTACCCTGTGGTGTCTCCATATTTCTTTAGGACTTTATCAAATTAAGTATTACAAAAGTGAGTGCCCCTATCACTAATAATTATTCTAGATGTTCGAAATCGAGAGAAGAGTTTCTTTAGAAATTTTACTACTACTCTAGTATTGTTAGTAGGTAAAGCTTGGGCTTTCACCCATTTTGACATATAATCGAATGCTACTAAAATGTATTTATTTCCAAATGAACTAGGGAATGGACCCATAAAATCAATACCCCATACGTCGAATATTTCACATGATAGTATATATGTTTGAGGCATTTCATTGCATTTAGAGATATTACCTGTTCTCTGGCATTTATCGCATGAAGCAACATACCTGTTGGCGTCTTTAAATAAAGTTGTCCAGTAAAAACCTGATTCGAGTTTTTTGTGTGTTGTCTTAATCCCGCTGTAATGTCCTCCTGAAGGTCCTGAATGGCAATGCTCTAGGATTTTTCTTGCTTCTTCTTTTGTAACGCACCTTCAAATAACTTGATCTACACATATGTGGAAAAGAAAAGGATCTTCCCAAAAATAGCTTTTCACATTAGCAAAGAATCGCTTCTTTTGATGATGTGTTAACTTTTTTGGTAAGACGTTAGCAGCTAAGTAATTTGCAATGTCTTCAAACAAAGGTACCTCAGAGTTGGTTATCGAAAAGAGTTGCTCTTTAGGAAATGAGTTATTTATCTCACTTTCGTCAAGTTCTTTGATATGCGGGTTTTCAAGTCTAGAAAGATGGTCTGCTACAAGATTTTCAGCTCCTTTCTTATCTTGAATTTCCAAGTCAAATTCCTATAAGAGTAGAATCCATCTTATAAGTCGAGGTTTTGCATCAGGTTTAGTTAAAAGATAACGAAGAGCTGAATGGTCAGTGTAGACGACAACTTTAGATAGGATCAAATATTTTCTAAATTTATCAAATGCAAAGACTACAGCTAGTAATTCTTTTACTATGGTTGTGTAATTTTCTTGTGCAGCCGTTAATGTCTTGCTAGCGTAGTAAATTGGCTAGAAGTGCTTGTTTCTTCGCTGTCCCAAAACTGCACCTACTGCAAAATCACTCGCATCACACATTAGTTCAAAGGGTAAGTTCCAATCAGGAGCAATTATAAATGGGGCATTTATTCATTTATCTTTAAGGGTATTAAATGCGTCTAAACATTCCTTATCAAAATCGAAAGGTATATCTTTTTCTAGTAGTTTCGTTAAAGGTTTAGCTATTTTAGAGAAATCTTTAATGAATCTTCTATAAAATCCAACATGTCCTAAAAAGCTTCTAATAGCTTTAACTGAGCTAGGAGGAGGTAATTTTGTATGGTTTCAACTTTTTCTTTATCTACCTCAATCCTTTTACTAGAAATTTTATGCCCTAACACAATCCCTTCTCAAACCATAAAGTGACACTTTTCCCAATTTAAAACAAGGTTCGTCTCCTCACACCTTATTAGTACTCGTTTTAAATTCTTAAGGCAAAGATGGAAAGAATTACCAAATACCAAAAAGTCATCCATAAAGACCTCCATAATGTCTTCCACAAGTTCATCAAATATGGCTATCATGCAGCGCTGAAAAGTAGCAGAAGCATTACATAATCTAAAAGGCATTCTACGATAAGCAAACGTACCATATGGACATGTAAATGTAGTTTTATATTGATCCTCAAGGGCTATCGGGATTTGAAAATAGCCAAAAAGCCCATCCAAGAAACAGTAATACATATGCCCGGATAATCTTTCTAGCATCTAGTCAAAAAAGGGCAGAGGAAAGTGATATTTTTGGTAGCGTCGTTCAACTTTCTATAATCAATACAGACTCTCCACCCTGTGACTGTTCTTGTAGGAATCAATTTATTCTTCTCATTTGCTACAATAGCCATGCCTCCTTTCTTTGGAACGACCAGCATAGGACTTACCCAAGCACTGTCAAAAATAGGATAAATTATTCCAACATCTAGAAGTTTAATTACCTCAGCTTTAACAATTTCTTTCACGTTGGGATTTAATCGTCTCTGAGGTTGCACGTATGGTTTATACTCCTCTTCCATTAGAATTTTGTGGGTACAAAATGATGGGCTTGTACCCTTAATGTCAAAAATTTTCCAAGCTATGGCCTTTTTATGTTCCCTTAGTACCTGTAGCAACTCATCCTTTTCTTTGGGTTTCAGTTCCGAAGAGATGATCACTGGTAGTGTAGAATTATCCTCGAGGAATGCATATTCTAAGTGTTTTGGTAATTGTTTTAATTCTAATTTGGGTGGTTCATCAATAGAGGGTTTTTGTTTTAGTTTGTCATTAATTTCAACGCCCTATTCTTTCGTTTGTCTAGGGGGAAATGTGTTAGAATCTGATTCGTCAGTATTATCATCTACCCCCTCACCTTGAGTAAGACACAGTTCTAACGTCTCGTTATGTATGATTTCCTGCAAACAATCTTGAATAGAATGATCAATGGCATCAATAAAATAATAGGAATCATCTTGTTCTCTAGAATATCGCATAGCATCATAAATTTGAAAAATAATTTCTTCGTCCCCTACCTTCAATGCAAGTTTACCATCACCTACATCAATAACAGCCCTAGCAGTAGCTAGAAAAGGCGTCCCAAAATTAAAGGCACCTCCACATCTCATCCATGTCAAGCACAACAAAATCAACAAGGAATATAAATTTATCAACTTTTACTAGAATATCTTCGATAATTCCCCTAGGATATTTAACAGATCTGTCAGCTAATTAAATACTCATCCCAGTGGGTTTAGGTTCCCCGAGACCAAGTTGCTTGAACATTTTATAGGGCATTAAATTGATACTGGCACGTAGATCAGCTAGTGATTTCTTTATGTTAACAATTAAACAGGGAATAGTGAAACTTCCTGGATCTTTCAATTTGGTTGGTAGTTTATTTTGGAGAATAGCTAAACATTTTTCATTAAGTTCTACTGTTGATATTTCTTCCAGCTTCATTTTATTTGTTAGAAGCTCTTTTAAACATTTTGCGTATGTCGACATCTGTGAAATAGCTTCAACAAAAGGTAAGTTGATATGTAATTATTTAAAAAGTTCAAGAAATTTACCATATTATGCGTCTAGGCGGTCTTTCTTCAACTTTTTCGGATATGGTATTGATGGTTTACATTCTTCATGTATTGGTGTTACATTCTCAACTTCTTCATCCTTTTCCTTATCAGTTTCACGTGGTATCTTCTTCTTTGTTTCAACAAATTCTTTTCCACTCCTTAGTGTAACTGTCCTCACATGCTCTTTTTGTTTAGTTAAACTTTCTGGTTGCCTAACAGAAACTAACTTAGTTAGTTGTCTGATTTGATCATTCAGCCCTTGGATTAATGCTTGTTGATTAGTCAATATCATTTCAGTATTTTTGAAGCGGGTTTCTAATAATTCTATAAATTTTGCTAGTGCCTCTTCAAGGTTTGGTCTCCTTTCCTGGGGGTAGGGCTATTGTCCTTGATTGTGGTGGTATCTCCAATCTGGATTATAAGCTCTACTATAAGGGTTATTTTGAGGTCTAAAATTGTCGCCCATATAGTAAACTTGCTCGGTTTTAGTACTCGGATTGTAAGGTGGATATTCTATATTGTTCATCCATCCTACGTTCGTATTGAACTGCATAACTAAATGTACCTGCAAAGAATCACATAAACCATCAATCTTTTTATTCATCATCTCTACCTGACTTGATAGCATGGTGACTGTGTCGAGATTGAAAACTCCGGCTACTTTAGTTGGTTTTGTCCTAGTGCTTTGCCACTGATAGTTATTCAGTGACATCTCCTCTATGAAATCAAAAGCCGCTTCAGGAGTTTTTTTATTGAGGGTTCTGCCGACTGCTGAGTCAATTAACTGCCGAGTTGAGGGGTTCACACCATTGTAAAAAGTTTGGACTTGTAACCACAAGGGTAAGCCATGGTGTGGGCACTTTCTCAACAGATCCTTGTATCTCTCCAATGTATCGTATAATGTTTCTAATCCATCTGCACAAATGAAGAGATATCATTCCCTCATTTGGCCTTTTTAGCCGGTGGAAAATATTTTAGTAAAAAATTTTCGGTCATTTGGTCCCATGTAGTGATTGATCCTCGTGGAAGAGAATGTAACCACTATTTGGCTTTATTCTTTAAAGAAAAGGGAAATAATCGAATACAAATGGCGTCATCAGAAATGCCATTTCTTTTGAAGGTATCACAGAATTCTAGAAAATTAGCTAAATGAGTATTTGGATCTTCGTCCTGCAAACCATCAAATTGAACAAACTGTTGAATCATTTGTATAGTGTTAGGTTTTAATTTAAAATTATTAGCGGCTATAGCAGGCCTAACAATAATCGATTCAACTCCTGTTAAATTAGGTTTAGCATAATCATACATAGTTCGAGGAGCATAATGGTCGGCCATATCTTGATGAGGCGGATTATTCTTAGCCATCCTTTCGGTGGTATTGGTTTCATCCTCTTGCTCTTCTTGTATGTAATTTAAGCCTCGCCTTACTTCTATAAGATTTCTGCGTGCGGTTACTTCAATATCACTATCGTAAAGTAGTGGTCCTGTCGGGTTCCTTCTAGTCATAAACTAGAGGTACCTACTAGGAAAAGAGAAAAAGAAAGAAATTTAGAAAAGTAAAAATAAAATTTAATTGCAAAAATAATAAAATATAATATGACTAAAGTAATAAAAATTTAGCGTTCTTAATATTTTAGTTCCTCGGCAATAGTGCCAAAAACTTGATCGTGTTTGTCGAGTCTTAAAAATTTATAAAAAGAATGATCGAACCTGGAAACTAACTAAGACAACGATGGAGGCAAGTGCACCTTTCGAACAGTAGTATAGCTAGCGGCAAGACCGGATTGTCGAACCCAAAGGAACCAAAAGTACTAATATTAACTCTCTTTCTATTATTTAGCCTACGAATTAAGGGAATTTTTATCTAATCTAAAATTAACTAATCAACTAAACTAAAGGTGCTAAGACAAAAAGAAATTTAGGGAAGGACTTGAGAGAAAAACCGATTGATTTAGACAATACCTTAGGAAGAATCCACCTAGACTTCACTTGTTATTTAACTCTGAACTAGACGATTTATTCACTTGACTTGATCCGTAGGATTCCCTAATTTATATTAATACCTCTCTTCAAGGCTACTAACATTTAACCCTAAGTTGATTAATTGAAATCTCTTTCTAATTAAAACCCCTAGAATTACATTAACTTGATCTATGGACTCCCATATTAGGTTTGACCCTAATTTGGCATATTTTTGTCACCCTATCTCTAGGCGCGCGAGCAACTCCTCTTAACTATGCTAGATCTACTCTTAGACAGGGTCTCTTCCTCCTCTACCTAAGCACATCACACTTGAATCAATATCCCGGAAATACCAAAACAAGAATTAAGAACACATAGTTAAGAACAAATCAAATATTTATCATTCAATTCAGATAACAATAACAAGATCCTTCTTAGGTTTCATCCCCCTCAAGTATTTGAAGGTTTAGTTCATAATTGTATCTTAGAAGAAAAGATAAAACAAAACATAAGAAATCCCTAAAACACCTGAAGGAATTGAAGGAGAGATCCTCTAACTTGAGTATGATTTTGGTTTCTTGAGATGAATTAACTGGCTTTCTTCGAGTAAATCCCTAAAATTAACTGCTCTGGCTTGGCTCTTTGGCCTAGCTGAACGCCCCCCTAAAGGTTGGCCTCTAGGGTCTTTATATAGGCATCTGAAATATGTTTCTTTTCCTTTAAGTACCCTAATCCGAATAGAATTCTTCTTATTTGCGGCAGGGACACGCCCATGGCACATGCCCGTGTAAATCATGGTCAGGTTGTGGTCGATCCTACTGATGAGGCACAGCCATGTATTTCGGGTTCGAAGTCATGGTCGACTTTTCTTGCAAGGCACGACCGTGTGGTCTTGGGCCCAACCCATGTGAATTTCATGCTTTGGCCCATTCTCTCCGTTTTCAACCCATTTTCATTCTTTTTGTCCTCCGATGCTCTACTAAGTATAAAACATGAAAATAAAGGATTAGGAGCACCTATTTCCATAATTAAAGGGAAATATCATCCAAAAATATGCTAAATGTGGGATTAAAATATGTTACCTATTTCTATTTATCATTAACTCTGCATGATGATGTTGTGAACCGTAGACCAAAGCATATTGTGTTGAAATGTCAAAACAATGAAAGGATCCGAATTGAATCAGATAGATTGGATGGTACATCTAATGTTATCTTAGCTATGATGGCATAGAAATATGTTAGAAAAGGCTATGAAATGTATCTAGCTTACATATTTGATTCCAGGGTTTCAGAATTGAAATTAGAATCGATTTCCTCTGTATGTGAGTTCATTGATGTGTTTCTAAAGGAGTTACCAAGGTTACCGCCAGTCAGAGAGGTTGAGTTTGATATTGAGTTAGTGTCGAGGACATCTCCGATATCTATAACTTTGTATAGAATGGCACCTACAGAGTTGAAAGAATTAAAAGCACAGTTGTAAGAGTTAACGGATAAGGGCTTTGTTTGTTCCAATTTTTCTCCTTGGGGTGCTCTGATATTATTTGATAACAAAAATGATGGGTCAATGAGGTTGTGTATCGACTATCGACAACTTAATAAAATTACAATCAAGAACAAATATCATTTGCCACATATTGATGATTTGTTTGATAAGTTGAAATGTGCAACAGTATTTTCAAAGATCAGCCTTCGTTCTGGATATTATCAGTTACGAGTTAAAGACTCGAATGTGCCGAAAACTACTTTCAGAATCAGGTACGGAGATTATGATTTTCTTGTTATAACATTTAGTTTAACCAATGCACCTATTGTGTTTATGGATTTGATGAACATAATATTCAGGCCATTTTTAGACAGATTTGTGGTTGTATTCATTGATGATATACTGATTTATTCTCAAGATGAAACAGAGCATGACCAGCATTTGAGAATCATTCTGCAAACTTTGCATGAAAAACAGTTGTTTGCTAAGTTTAGCAAATGTGAGTTCTAGCTCCGAGAAGTTGGATTTTTGGGACACATAGTATCGACAGATAGTATTAGAGCTGACCCAAATAAAATATCAGCTATAGTGGACTAGAAGCCTCCGAGAAATGTTTTAGAAATAAAAAGTTTTCTGGGTTTAGCCGGATATTATCGAAGATTTGTTAAAGGATTTTTTATGATTCCTACGTCATTGACGAAACTACTTCAGAAAAAATTCAAGTTTGAATGGTTTGAAAAATGTCAACAAAGCTTTGAACAGTTGAAAGCGTTATTAATCGAAGCCCCTATGTTGGTTCAGCCAGAGTTTGGTAAGGAATTTGTAATTTATAGTGATGCTTCGTTAAATGGTTTGGGTTGTGTGTGTTGATGCAAGAAGGCAAAATGGTAGCATATGCTCCTCGACAGTTCAAACTGTACGAGAGAAATTACCCTACTCATGATTTAGAGCTTGCAGCTATTGTATCTGCTTTAAAGATTTGGCAACTCCATTTGTACAGAGAAAGATGTCATATTTTATGGATCACAAAAGCATAAAGTATTTGATGTCATAGAAAGATCTGAACTTGAGACAACGTAGATGGCTTCAATTACTGAAAGATTACGATTTGATTATTGACTACTATCTGGGAAAAGATAATGTTGTTGTTGATGCTTTAAGTAGAAAATCTTTTTTTTCTTTACGAGCTTTGAATACACGGTTGACATTGATTGATGATGGTTTTATACTAGCTGAGTTAAAAGCTAGACCAACGTTTTTACAATAAATTTGTGAGGCTCAGAAATTTGACGCTGAATTGATTGCAAAACAGAAACAAATTGCGTCAACACCTGATTCAAACTTTCATGTTAATTCAGATGGTAGTTTGTATTTTAGAGACTGAATTTTTGTTCTGAGGAATTCTAATCTTATTCAAAAGATTTTATAGGAAGCTTACAGTAGTAGTTATCGATACATCTTGGTGGAAATAAAATGTACGGTGATTTGAAACAGATCTACTGGTGGCCAGGTATGAAACGAGAGATTTTAGAGTTTGTATCGAAATGTTTGATCTACCAAAGCTAAGCATCAGGTACCTTCCGATTTGTTACAACCTATAATGATTCTAGAGTGGAAATGGGAACGTTTTACAATGGATTTTGTATTGGGATTCCCACTATCTTCAAGAAAGAAAGATGTTGTGTAGGTCATTGTAGATCATTTAATGTAATTCGCACATTTCATTTCAATACGTACATATTATTCACTTGGAAATTGGTAGAATTGTACGTTTCTGAGATTTTTAGATTGCACGGTGTACTAGTATCTATTATCTCTGATAGAGATCCACGGTTTACGTCTTGATTTTAGAGTAGTTACATGAAGCTCTAGGTACTCGATTGCATTTTAGTACAACGTTTCATCAACAGACTGACAGTTAATCTGAGCGAGTAATTCAGGTACTTGAGGATATGCTCCGATGTTGTGTTTTAGCGTTCAAAGGTAACTAGGAGAAATTTATTTGTTGGTTGAATTTTCATACAATAACAGTTATCAGGCGAGCATTAAAATGGCACCGTACGAGGCTTTGTATGGTCAAAAATTTTGAACTTCATTATATTAGACTGAGCTGGGTGAGAAAAAGTTAATCGGTGTTGATTTGATTCAAGAAACTGAAGAAAAGGTCAAAGTGATACGTGATAGTTTGAAAGCTGCTTTTGATCATTAGAAATCTTACGTAGATTTGAAAAAGAAAGGTATAGAATTCCAAGTCAGCGACAAAAGTATTTCTAAAAGTATTACATTGGAGAAAAGTTCTCCGGTTTGACCAAAAAGGAAAGATTAGGCCGCGATTCATCGGGTAGTATAAGATCATTGAGAGGATTGGACCAGTAGCTTATCGATTGGCTTTACTGTCAGAGTTAGAGAAAATTCATAATGTGTTTCATGTGTCAATGTTACGATGGTACCGATCAGACCTCTCACATGTGATTTCACCTGTAGAGGTTGAATTCAACCAGATATGTCGTATAGTGAAGAACAGATCAAAATTTTACCTCATGAAATTAAAGAGATGAGAAATATAAGAATAGCTTTAGTTAAAGTTCTCTGGAAACGTCACAGGATTGAAGAAGCGACCTGGGAACCGGAAGAAGATATGAAAGTGAAATACTCGAACCTATTTTCTGGTAAGATTTTCGGGGATAAAAATTTCTTTAAGGGGGAGAGTTGTAACAACCTGTTTTCAGTGATGTTAGAAATAGTGGTTTTGAGACCACAATTATGATGAGTAAATTATTATTTTATTATTTATTATAGGTCTATGGGATTATATTAAGGTCGCACTAAAATTTTGTTAAGAAATTTTGAAGTTTACATAGTTAATTTGGTAAAAAGGACTAAATCACAAAAGGTGTAAAAGTTAAGTTCTATTAGTTAAAAGGGTCAAAGGGCTATGAAACTTTAAACTAAAGGACTTGAATGGTAAATAAACTATTTAACGAATTAGTGGATAGTTATGGATATTGTTTTGATGAAATTATGATAAATTTTTAAGGTTAAAATAGTAATTAGGTAAATAAACTTAAAACTAAAAGAAATTAAAACAAAGTATCATCTTATTCTTCTTCCTTAACCGATCTTAAGAGAGGAGAGACTCCATTGTTGGTAGCTTGGTTTGGCTAGGCTTAAGTCGGTGCATGGTATGTATTTTTCAAACCATTTATAATGATTTTTATGTTTTTGCGTTCATTTAGCTTAATCTAGCTAGCCCGGGGATTAATTAGTAAAATTGTTAAAGGTTGAGGGTTATTTCATAGATGTTTTTGGGTAGTTTTTGATGTTAAATGATGGGTTATGAATCTTTGTTGTAAAATAAAAAAGTTTTGTTAAGTGACTTTTGATGAAATTGCATTTAGGGATTTATTTATGAAAATAGTAAAATTTCATATTAATTTTAAGAAATTCAACTAGCTTGAATGTAGAATTAAAATGGTTAGATTTCAATTTATGAGCTTAAGGACTAAAATGTGAAAAGTTAAAATGTTAAGGGTAATTTGGTAATTTTGCATAATTATGAAATGAGTATTCAATTGAATACTAGAAGCATTTAATTGATTGAAATTACCTATTTAGATCAAGATGAACCATGTTTGAACTTAGATCGAGGAAAAGCTAAAGCTTCAGACTAGTTTGATTATATCACTACGCCCCTAATTGTCAAGGTAAGTTCGTATGAATGATAATCGTATTCTATTTTTTAAATTGAATGTTTACTATGTTAGTACTAATGTATATGGATCGATATACAAATGTATCAATGCTGTGACGAATTAATGGATATTGAATCCCGGTTGAACCTTAGGAATTCTTAGGATACAAATGATATATCATTAGGGATTCCATGTTTCAGGTAATGGTCTTGGATGTCCTACCGATGGCTGAGGTCCTGTACTTTTTGCGGATACTCCACAGCTCGTTTGAGTAGCATCATGTAGCTTACATTCTGACCCACAGCTCGTGTGAGCAGGCCCATTTCACAACTCGTGTGGGCAACGATGTAAAGGAAATGTTATGATTATATGTAAAGGCACACTTCGTGTGAGCTTTTGCAAAGTATCCAATGTAATTCTAGATGGTTCAACAGGTTTGAAAAGGAACAAAATGGTAAATGTTCAAATGGAATGTATCATGAACATATGAAAAGGAATTATGAACTCAATGATGAGATTATATATGTAAATCTACTTGTTTATGGATGAACTCTTTTGAACCATGTACAAGGATACTAACTTGTGATTTTACTGATGTTGTATAAGATTATGCCAAACTTATGGTCTTGGTTGATTTTATACTTATGCTTTATATTATGCAAATGGAATGGTAAGTTATGTTTTGGTTTATACGAGCTTACTAAGCATTCATTGCTTACGTAGTTTTTTTCCTTTATTTTATAGATTATCGAAGCTCGTCAAAGACCTATCACACTATCCAGCAAGCTTTTCGGTAGTTTTTGTGTATTTTGGCCAAGGTTTATAATGGCATGTATAGGATGGTTTATAATGGTGTTTTGATGAACAAGTAAATGGTAAATTTGGTATGTTTTGTACCTTGAAGTTTATGTTTGTTTGATGAATTTGTAATGCTTGTTAAGTTATGTCATTTTGATCACTTTTAAGGCTCTTTATGGTATGTTTGGAGAGGTTTGATAATGATAATTTTGTGGTATGTTTTGGTAAGCTATTGAACTGGGTTATGATGCTTGAAATATGGAATTGTTGGTTTGTTTTGGCATGTTATGTTTAGATGTTAATTGTAGTGCCTTTGAATGGCATATTGGTTAGTAGAGTTAGGATCTTAAAATGGCACTTTAATGTGTGTATGAATGATGTTTTTGGTCCTTTGAAAGTGTGTACAATTGGATTGGATGTTGACGCATGAAATGGTTTGGAATGGCTTGATTTTAAGTAAATTTTGGGTTCACATGGCCTGAGACACAGGCGTGTGACTCAGCCGTGTGAGGCATACGGCCTGGCTATACGATCATGTGTCATTTGAGGATTACTTAGGGTCCAAGTCAGTGAGTTACATGGCCTAGCACACGGCCTAGCACACGTGCGTGTGGGGCAACTCAGAGAGTTACATGGCCTGGCACAAAGGCTTGTGACACGGCCGTGTAACCCTACTCAATGAGTTACACGAGTGAGGACACAGGTTGGGACACGACCGTGTGTCCCTATTTCGAAAGTTACACGATCTAGGGCCATGTCACACTGCCATGTGACCCTTGCTTTTGTAATTTTTGCATGTTTTTCCTAAACTTCCTGTTTTGTTTCAAATTAGTCCGAATTACTCCTAAGCTATTTTTAAGGCCTCGAGGGCTCGATTTAGGGACAGTATGCATGTGTATGAATGGTTTATGATATTATTAACATGTTGAATGATATGATGATTAAATGTTTTTTATAGTATGGTAATACTCTATAACCCTAATTCGATGACTGGGACGGGTTAAGGGTGTTACATTCTTAGCCTTCAACAAATACAAGCTCTGGAAAACAGCGAGCTCCGGTACCTCATTTTAATAATGGAGGTCGATGACATACAACACTACAATCCACTAGGAGACCCACAGAGTTGCCCAGTAGCAATCCCATACTCGCTCGGGAGGCTACAAAAAAATGGATGAAATGGTAGATGAAACCTAGCCCCCAATACATGAAGGGGAAGCAGGAAACCACCGTCGCTTGTGTCGCTAAGGCTATGCTCCCTCTCGGGAATAGAAAATTCATGCACAAAATAAGGAATATTGATCCCTTGCACACGCAAACTCTGTCTCATCTCTTCGTACATCGTAGTATAGGGAAAAACTTTAGCCTCGATGAAGGTCTTGGAAACACGATGTCGCGGTGGACAACGGGGTAATAATCGGTCGCCGGCTCCTCTCATTCTAGGCATATTCAACGAAGGAAAGATAAGAAAGAAACAGAGAAAATTTTTTTACCTTAAGAAAAATCTTTAGTTGATTTTGATTTCAATAGTGAGTAAACGTACATCTTAGGGATCTAGAAAACCCCTCTTTTAAAGAAAATTTTCCCCGTGCTTTGACAATTCGAATAGCCGAGAAGTTCCAACAGTCAGATACGTGCTAACATGATCCACCCAAACATATGGCAAAGTACACATCAGATTCCAATGACCGACGCGTATCTTACAAGCTACAATAAATGTGAAATGATGGCCCTAAGGAGCGCCACTTTATAACATTTTTTAGGCCCAATGAGGGACTATTGTTATACACCAGTGATCACCAACCCAAGTCCTAGATAAGATCTGAGCCATCTCCCGGTGACTCGAATAGAAACCGCGAGAGGACAGCAGGGGAGTTCATAGATCTAGCTCGCAAGGCGAGCTCGCAGATCCAGCTTGCATGAATTGAGTGAGGATTGTAACCCCAGTTCCCATATACCCAAGGTGCTCATAGAAGGGAGACCATGTGCTCTACAAGTGACCCAGAGTGAAACACGTGTCCAATGGGCCTAAAGCCCACTTAGAATGCTAGTCCCAAAATAGAGTGGACCGTGTACACTGTAGGCAACCTAAGGCAAAACACATGTCCAACAGGTCTGAAGCCTGCATGGAATGTCAGCCCTAGGAAAGATGGAGTCGAGACAAAACAGTGGAGTCAGGTCATGAGCTATGCTAGTATAAATACCCGAATGCTCCTGTTGATGAAACATGAGAAAAAGTGACTCAACAAATCATAAAATAAAGAGAAATGGGAATAAATTCTAAAAATAAAGGATTTCTTAAGCAATAGATATAAATTTGAAGAGGTGGGTTTTAAAGGGAGAAGGAAAATGTAGATAAAACTTACAAGAGAATTCAAAGAAGGGGTCTAAGAAAAATGACCATTTTAAGGACCTCACAAACTTGAAAGAGTCAAATGAAAAACATAGATTTTCTTTTGGTATTCACTTTGAAAGAGATAACAAAAGAAGGAGGTTGAGATTAAGGGTAGTTGAGGAAGATAGAATAAGAATGAGTGTGCTTGTAAAGGTTGAAGAAGCTAAATTGGTAGCTAAGAAGGTACAACAACCTATCATGGAGTGTTAGAGTTTATGTGACCCAAATCTCGTCACTTGTTGAAGAAATAAACACAATGGCAAAATAAGAGGATCTGTGGAGGCGAGAGGCCGAGGGTCGTAAGCCCATTAAGCACAAAACTGGACTGGGGTTGCAACCGGTACGGACCATACCAAGCAAGTTGAGTCTGTATAGAACTACACTTCTACTATTTAACTTTGATTATAACAAGATTTTTCAACCCTTATATTGATATAGTCGAAACTCCTCTGATATCATTTGGTTTTCAACATTAGTGAATTTCTTTTCCTTTGCCCGTAGTTTTTCCTGAAAGAATTTTCACATGAAATCTATGTGTTTTTTTTCTTATTGCTTTGCAATCGTTCTACTGTCATTATCAACGTTTATTATAACATGGAGATAATGGAGGAATTTGGATATGCAAATTCAATGGTGTTAGTTAATTATCTATAGAGGTTTCAACTGCAAACTGACGAACAATTTTTATTTTTCGCAGACCATTAATTCAATTGTTGTAAATGGAGTTGAAAAGGATGAAACTTTAAAAGGTTGTTAAGCTTTCAAAAAAACAAAACTGTTTCAATCTTTTTTTCTGCTTAAAAAGTAACAGTGACATGGAAATTATAATATTTGTTGTAAATTCACAAATAATTATTATTCACAACAGAAATTCAACAATTTTAGTGGGAGTGATTGAAACATGAATGCTCATTTTGCAAATTTTATTTTTTTGGATGCGTAATGAAAATTTTTAAAAGTTTAGTGAGGTTATCCTAAATTAAATCATAATAAATGGGTTATTATTTAGTACACGAATAATGTATGTTTTATTCCAAAAGTAGTCTTGAAAATTTTACATGTATTTTTTTTAAATAATTTTTTTTTAATATTTTACTATGTTTTTATAAAAAACTTGTTAACCTTTGACCCTACTTGGAAGTCTAAAAACTCCACTAGCAGTGTATCAAATAATTTCCCTTAAGGGTTAGTATTTTGTACATGGACAATGTACTTTTTTTATTCCACAAACAACCTTAAAAAATTAGCATGTGTCTCTTTTTTTAATATTTTATTATATCCCTATAGGACACTTGTTAATCTCTTATCTTGCTTGTGAAATTTAAATTTTACTGGTAATGTACCAGCTAATTTCTTTAAGGGTTAGTATTTAATACACTCACAATGTACTTTTTTTATTCCACAAACAACATTAAAAAATTGACATGTGTCTATTTTTTAATATTTATTTTAATATTTTACTATATCCCTATAAAATACTTGTCAACCCCCGACCTTACTTGTAAAGTCTAAAAACTCTATTGACAATATACCAAATAATTTCTCTTAAAGGTTAAATTTAGTATACTTGTGTGCACTTTTTATATATTATAGTTTAAACATGTTAAAAATAAAAGAAATTAGATGGTGATAAAGGATTTAATAATTAAATTAAGAAAATTGAAAATATTTTTAAAATTAAACAATGTTTTAATCTTTTCAAATAATATTATTTGTAAAATTTTAAAAATTTTGAAAAATAATAAATAATAATAATCAAACAAACTAGTTTAAATCTAATACAATTTTTTTTCTTTTAATATATAAAAATTCGAATAAGAGATTCAAAATTCAAGATAAACAAGATTGAAATATAAAGGAAGTACAAATTTTAAAGAGTCGGTCAAGCCAAAGACCCTATCCGAAATTAACTCAAGCTCAATTAAGTCCTTGTACTTAAGGACAGATTACATTTTGATCCTTCTATTGAAAGAATAGATAAATTAGCCCTTCCGTTAAATTTTATCTCTTAAATGATGACGTGAAATGTTAAATCCATATTAGAAATTATTTTTTATGGGTAAACTATAAAAATGATCACCCAACTATTAATTAGCCACTCTAGTTCATGTGGCCTCTTTTTATTGGTCTAATAACAAAATTAGCACTCTAATGTTGACACATTCTATCAATTTGATCTTAAGTATAAAAAGTTTAACAAATTTAGCCCTCAATATTTACAAAATTTGTCACTTTAGTTCTAATTCTAAAAAACTCAATAAATTTGGCCATCGACATTCAAAAAATCTATCAACTTAGTCCTAACTCTAAAAATTTAAAAAATTATTTTTAAAAAATTAATTTGAGCCCTTTATAACTCATTGGCTAACCCATGTGAGATATTAAAATAAGAAAAAGAGTACCCTCTTTCAAGTCACTTGCAAAAGAGCTCTAAAAAAATTGGGATAAAATACAAAAAAAAAAATTTAAGATCCGAAAGAAAATGAAGGCATTAAAAATGTTATATGTTCATGTAGTAATGCAACTAATTATCCCAGAAAGGTTCCAAATCAATTGGTTTGGTCTAGTGTGAAGCTTAAATTATAATAAAAGAAATTGTTGCAAATGACTTGAAGGAGATTACTCTTTTTCTTATTTTAATATCTCACATGGGTTAGTCGACGGGTTATAAAGGGCGAAAAATTATTTTTTTAAAAATAAATTTTTAAAAGTTTTAGAGTTCAACTAAATTGATAGATTTCGTAAATGTTGAGGTCAAATATTTAATTTCAAAAAGTTTAGTGACTAAATCGAAAAAATGAATATTTGAATAACCAAAATAGAATGAAAGGCATAGTTGGGTGACCATTTTTATATATTTAACATGGATTTAACGTTCCACAAGATCATTTAACTGATAAATTTTGACGGATTGACTAAATTGCATATTTCAAAAATGTATATAGGTTAATTTGCGCATTTTTTCAATAGAAGGGTGGAAATACAATCCCTCCCTAAGTATAGGGACTTCACTGATAGTTTTACCGATAAACAATTGATTGTAATGTAGAATATTAAAGAAAAACAAATAAGATTCTGTCAAGAGAAATTTTCAGGCATTAGCAATGAAAGAAGAGGGTGGAGTCGCTAACGGAATCCTCCATCATGCCCAACAAACACAGATCCGTACAACTCAAAAGCCCAATTCTGCAAAAAGGAAAGAAAAAATTTGCGACAATAGACTCTGCTGATGATCGAACCCAAAATCTCTAGTTTCGTCGACCAGCGCCTTATCCCTTGGGCCATGGAGTCAAGTGGTTAGGGATGTCTCAAACATTTTAATAAAATCGTATAGTTAAAGGAATGAAAATTTCTTTTTCCACCTGTTAAATTAATTATAACATTTATTAAATAGAAAATATTTAATATATATGGAGGTACCTAAACTTTGTAACTTATACCTAAACTCTTTTTTGACCTAATTGGTATCTAAACTTGGAAACAGTAAGTCAACTTGGTTTTTTTTAGGTATCTGGCTAGCACTATTAAAATAAGATGATGTGAAATTAATGACCAATAGCATTAGGGTGAGCTAAACTCGATTCGATTTAAAAAAAATAAATTTTGAGTTAATCAAATCGAGTTATTTGAATTATTCGAGTCAACTCGAATAAGTAATTCGAGTTTCGAGTTCGAATCAAGTTGAATTTTATAATTCAATAAATTCAAATAACATATTGGTATAAATACCTTTTGGTCCTTGTCAAGAGCTAATTGGTTTCTCTCAACAAAATTACAAAAAAAAAGTCAAAATAATTTTCAAAAATTCAAAATAATTTTAAGATTCAAAATATTTATAAAATTCTAAAATTTATATTTTAAAAATTATAAAAATATATAAAGAAAGTTAAAAATAAAAAGATTTCTAGAATAATAATTTTGAGATCTAAATAAGTTAATTAATGATTTAAGTTTATCGTACTAAAGTTTTTTTTTTTTTTTTGAAAAGGTTTTCAAATATATATGGTTTCAAATTTATTTGATCTAACATGGAATTAGTTATACTCTAACAAGATTTTAATTTGACATGTTTAATTTTTTAAATTTAACTCCAACAATTTCACTCGATTTGATTCGACTCAATTCGATTTAGAAAGTTTTCAAATCGAGTTAGGATGATAAAATAGGACTCGTTAACTCGATTAACTTAAAATTTTTTCACTCGATTCGATCGAACGCTCACCCTTAAATAGCATGATGACTTAGGGTATAAATGAGACACTAATATTCGCAAACTACTCGAGTTTGATTCAAAAAACTCAAATTCAATTCGATAATTATCGAGCTGAGCTCGAGCTATTGATCGAATCGAGTTCAAGCACCTTAATACTCGGCTCGAGCGGCTCGGGAGCCTATTTGAGATTTTATAGTTAAAATATATTTTAAATATGTATATTATAAAATTACATTTTCACCCTTACTATATATATTAGCTTAATAGATCTTTTTTTTCATCCTAAAACCCTTGTAGCTACACACCCCACCCTTTTTCTCTATCGAGTGTTTTCTTGTAACAACCCGATAGTCACGGGAAATCTAAAAGTGTATTTTCGGGTCTCCGTTTTCGTAAAACAAATTTGTAAATATTTATGAAAAATATTTATGAAGTTAGTTGTGTGGTTAATTAGATCTTGGTTAGGTGAATTAGCTTGAATTAAGAGTAATTAGGAAAAAGCTAGGGTTTTCAAGGATTCAAACCTTAATTAGTAAGTCAATTTAGTCCATTTTCTTATACTTTTTATGTTTTTAGAATCCTAGAACTAAATATTACCCAACCCATGTCAAAATTTTAGAAATTATTGAATTTTTAGATGTTGTCCATGTTGAATAATTAGAATATTTGGGACTAAATTGATAGATTTTAAGATAGAATTGAAAAAGGATTGAATTGTGGAATAAATTGTAAATTTTGAGTATTAGGGACTAAATTGTAAAAATTCAAAATTTATGGATTTGAGTGAAATTAGAGAGTTAAATTTAGTTTAAAGTGAAAATTGAATGAAAATATAGAATTAATTGTGAAGAAATAAAGTTAGTCTCGGTTTAGGGACTAAATTGAAATTTAGGCAAATGTTGAATAAAAATTGAAATATTTAATGTGAAATTCAATTGTATTGTATTAATGAATTTTAATTATTTTAATTTCATAGCAAACGTTGTGCCAAAAATCTCGACTAAGAAAGGAAAAGATAAAGTCGACGAGGAGTAGCTTGAAAGTTCTGGTTTGTATTTCTATAATCCGAATCTAATTATTAATTGTTGTATTTTGATTAAATGTTATGGTAAGTGATTAAGGTGAGAATTATTGTGTTTTACAATTGAAATAGATTGATTTTGTATGTGATAAATTTATTGAATTTATATTGATTGAATTGATATATATATATTGAATATATTGATTATTTGAATTGAAATGAATATTGGTTGTATTTGGAAAGTGAATTGAAACCTATTAATTGTATTAGGCTGAGTCGAATATAGATGGCATGTCATAGGATTGGAAGAGTTCAGGAAATTCTTCGACTTTGAGTCAATGAGACACTGGGTGTCAATCTATTACTTCAGATTAATTCGATGAGGCACTGGGTGCCAATTTACTTCCGTTTAACCGATGAGACACTGGGTGTCAAATTATTATTTCGAATTATCCGATGAGGCACTGGATGCCAAACTGGTGTGTTTTGGTTGGATTCGTGTATCCGTCCGAGTCTGAGTCGTGTTAATAGGGGCAATTAAATGAAATGATATTATGATTGGAACTGAAAAGTATTGAAAGTGAAATGGAAATGAGACAAATGAATTGTGCACTTTATTGTGAAAAGCTATTTGAGATAGCAATTGATGAGAAATTGAAAATGTTAAGATTGATTTGTTATGAATTGATTAAATTGAATGACTATTGTTATTATAAGATTAAATGTGCATATTACTTTATTTTACTTTTTAATATTCAGATTATGGAAATACCACTGAGTTCATACTCGGCGTACGGTTTTGTTTTTCATGCGCAGATTAGGTACTTAATTTTGATCACCGATTGAGCATCCAACAGTGATCCCGATCTCAAACGTGGTGATGTTTATCCTTTTATGTCGGCATGTACCTAGGGTGTCTAAATAATAGTTATTTTATGAATTGTTTGTAAATAAGGTTATAAATATAATGTTAGTTTGGTGTATATATATATATATATATAAATAAACATGTGAAATTAAGTTAATGATTAAGTGTTCATGAATTAGGCAAAATAAATTGAATTAGGCATGATTTAAAATGATGATTTGAATGATGTTTTAATGATATGAAATGATGATATAATTGTGGTACCTATGAGGGTACATTGGTTAGGCACCTAGGATGATTATTTTTTATATGTTTTTACTGTGTTGATTGTGTTTTAAACTAGTTAAACAAATGATTTTTGAATTGCTTAATGTTCAAACTCGCAGGGAATGGTAAACTTGATATTTAAGGTACATTCTGGCCATACGGCCGTGTAAACCCTGCAGCTTTAAAAATTTTTAATATTTCACGAAAAATTCTCTGAGCTTCTGAATTAGTCATGACTTGTGTCTATCACGTATTTTGGGCCTCGAGGGCTCGAATAAAGGGAAAATATGTATGAGTTTGATTGGTTTTGACTTGAATATTATATGATATGAAATGTTTTGAAATTATGTATGTTTGATCAGTAATGCTCTGAAACCATATTCTGGCAACGAATGTGGGTTAGGGGTGTTACACGACTATCGCAGAAGTCACAACCCTTTCTCCATGTTAACAGAACAAGCTTGATGCGATCATGTTTTTCACCGACGATGACAACATCTACACCCTGGAGTTGTTTGAGAGCTTGAGAAGTATTAGGTAATTCTATTTTTATTTTTATTTTTTTCTTATTTTTGAGGGAATCTTATTTTTTAAGAATTAATGAGAGATTACAAATTTGGGTTAAAAGTGGAGTTGGGTAATGAATGTTGTTGAATTGTTTTTATTGACATCTTGTTTTAATGGCAGTAAGTTATAGATTTTGGTTTAGTAGTTGGTGATTGACTATCTAAAATTTATTGTCATAACCTAATAATAACACTTTTATTTTTGGATTAAATCATATTGATTAGAACAGAGTTTTGTAGCAAAATTATCGAATGATGTGGAAGTGTACATAGTCGTCAACAAGTAATAAAGTAGTAAGTATAGAGTTATCATCTCCACAGGAACTGTATAAGTAAGGAAAAAATGTGAAATTATCAATTGACAAGTTAGTGATTGAAATAATTAAAAGTGAATTGAATTAACTAATTAATATAATTAATGTTACTAAGTATGCAAAACAAATGAGACTGTTAACACAGAATAATGAGCAATATACAAGAACACAAGTTTAATCACAATGACATGAAAGAGCTAGAAAAATTGCTTTCCTTAACTTAAAATTATTAAAAACAATGTTAATTATTTTACAAAAAAATCGTGGCAAATTGACTATTTACTAACCTAGAATTTATAAGTTATGAAGTCATACTTTTTAACTTATAATTTTCTTTAACATACTTCTATGTTTAATTAACTTCAAAGTTTCATAAGTAGACATCATATTTAGGGGTTATACAAGGTAATAATATTGCTAAATATCACTACTAATTTAACCATTAAGAGATAAAACATGCGCCATTCAAATAGTGTCTACTAATGTAATTAGTTCATATGCTTCCCTACATTAATTATGCATGAGTAAACATGTTCATGATATTATCTGAATGAGTAAACAACCAATGCACATAACAACATCAAAAGAGTATTAATAACATAATCTAAAGGATTGCAATCAATTTAGCATCAATAGAATTAAGTCATTATCGTTAAATTGAAAGCAAAAAAGTAAATGACAATCATGTTTATCAACTTGAACAAAATAAAAGGTTAAATGAAAAGAAACTATAAGTCGATTTTGGTGGTTTTCATGGCACTGTTCATGTTACTCCTCTTCATCTATTCTCCTTTGATTCAATACATTAATGCTCTAAAAGTGTCAAATTTGGCTTCTTTCAAAACCCTCTGAATTACTTTCTCAATTCTATGTTTGTTACTCTCAAATATGGTGTGAGTGATGATTAAAGTGTAGCTAGTGCCCCCCTTTTATACTAGTGAAAGCCCTTGATTCTTTACTATTTTTAGCATGGTCATCCCTTGAATATCTCCATGTAAGTGGCCAGTCCTTGATTAGTGGAGGAGGAGTGGACGACATGCTTTACTAAGTTGAGGAAATTGATTGAATTGTGGAAAAAGGTGGATGATCACCTTGATTTGTAGAGGTGGAGGTCCTTGATTCTCTCCATGTTGATTTGGTGGTTAAATTAGGTGATTTCCAAGTCATATGGATGGTTTGGGCTCCTTCCTCCCTTGGTAGGTTGTCCAGACTTGTTAACCCACTTTAAAGTTGGGTCAAGAGGAGTTTTGAGGTCCAATAAACATCTTTAGAGCGTTCAAAGATAACAACACATCACCCCAATATCATAAGGCTTTGTGGGTCAAATGAGACATATTTAATAAATTGACCTATATAGGGTGTTCTGTGTGCAATGGTCACAGGCTTTAATCCACAGCCTGTGACATTCTCTCCCACCCATTCTCACAACCACTTCGTTGCATCCTTGAAATAACACTATTTGGACTCATCTCGAAACTCTCTCGATGCCTCGATCGGTTCTTGACTAGCCTTTCTATCAGGGAGTCCCGCCTTTTGAAACACTTGCCTCGGCTTCCATTGTCTCCTAACTCAAATTGTTTCTCTCTTTTTTGGTACATCTTGTTCGTAATAGCCTATTGCTTTCACTTGTCCACCTTATGACTTGCCTTAGACCAGTCCCCTTGATCCACACAAATAGGCTTCGATGTGGCTATGTTCAACATCAAGTTAACTTTGAGCATTCTTGCTAACTCTGGTTTGTAAACCTCTTAGCTTATCCTCTTCAAAATTCTAAAAGGGCCTCTATGTCCTTCTCAAGCCAAGTCAAAATTAAAAACACTACCAAAGTGTTTGAGATGTATCTCACTTGTTGCATTTATTCGTCTTAGGTGCCCAGTTTATATCGCCATTTTTCCCTCAAAGTTTGATGCACAAACCACCTCTCTCTTAGGTGGTAGCCTCACTGGTAACTCAACAGGCTTCATATTAGTTTGTCGCCCCTCTAGAATTCCCAATGGTGTCTTTGTAGCACTCATCAGATCTATCGAGTCAATGTTCTTTCCCTCATAAACATCCTTAGCTAGGTTGGATTGCCGACAATACATTTGTTCACCCTTCATGTTTTGATTCACCGGCACAACACATTGTTGTTGTCAAGTATCTAGGATTCATATATAGTCGACAAAAAGAACCAAAAGAGCATTAATCTTGTCAAGGAAATTTAAGTCAAGAACAAATTTGTAATCATCCAAGTTAATTACCTCTAAGTTTTCCTTTCCTTTCTAATGACGGATTTGTAGCTCAACTCATTGTGCTACTCCCACAGTTAGGACCTATTTGAAATTAACAGTATTAATCATCTTAGTTGATTCACTAACTGAGAAACCAAGTTTACCCACAGCTTTTTCTGATATAAACAAGTATGATGCCCCGTATCAATAAAAGCACTTTTCATTTGACCTGCGATGTTGAAGTCCACATACATCAACCCTTTCAGCTTGTGGTCCCTTTTAGCTTTTGTAGAATTGAGTATCATTAACCCAAGCTTCAAATCCTCTCCCAGCTCTGCTTCTACTTTTTTTATTGATCACGAAAGTCTTGGATTGCTCTGGACAGTCCCGTATCCTATGCGGACCACAACACAAGAAGCAGTTCACTAGCTTCTTCTCATCCTCATTGCCCCTCTTGACTTCAACCCCGTGCATAATTGAACCAAGCCTCATTGAAACTTTTTCTAGCTCATCATCCTCTTTTTAGAAAAAAAACACGGATCGCTTTAAAAGTCCCTCACCAATGTAAACCTTCATAAATGATGCATTTCAATGGCACTTTCTTATTTTCCCACGACTTTTCGGGTTTCCTTTTCCCATTTTGTGGTTTCCCCTTACCACTATGACCATCATTATCGTTGCTAAACTTAACCTGCCCATATTCATCTTCCCCATAACTTCCCTTCTTTTTAGAATTGAAAGACTCAAACTTTTATTTCCTCAGAATAAGCTCGATTAAAGACTCTGCTACGGTCATGGCTTTCGATAGTTCTTGGACCCCTCAACGTTTCAATTCCTGCTTAAACCACGACTTCAAACCATCCATGAAAAATAAAAATGTCTCTTTCTCACTTAGATCTATGATTTGGAGCATCAATTCACTGAACCCCTTCACATACTACCGAATTGTGCCTTGTTGTGAAAACTGACGCAACTTAACCCAAGCCTCCTTCTCGAAATATTGAGGGTAAAACTACTCCTTGAACTCATTCTGGAACTCCTCCCAAGTCCCAGTCGAAACATGATCACACTTTTCATCTGTGGACCTACAACTCCACCAAAGAAGAGCAAAATCAGTAAAATATCGAGCAATAGTATTTATCTTAGCATCATCATCCTTTATGTTGTCACATCCTGAAAATCGAGTCAGTAGAATTCAGTATTAGATGGTGGGCTAGAGAGAAAAATTGGGTTTAATATCACATGAATTAAGATAGAATAAAGAAATTGATTAGTTAGTAATAGTAAAAATAATAATAATTAAATTAAATAATTGTGGTATTAAGAATCGTGGCATTAGTAAATATTAATAAAGACTTATTTGGAATAGTGGTTAAAGTAGAGGTTAAATGTGTAAATTAAAAACTTGTGGTTAAAAGGGGTGCTATAAGAACTAGACATGGTGGCTCAACCCAAAGGCCCGTCCGAAATGTGGAAGGGTTTGGGCAAAAATATAGGCCTAAAAAAGGGGCTTGGACAAAAAAATAAAATCCATTTAAAAAATGTGTTGGGCCTTGAGTAAGGCATTTTTGGCTCGGGCCTCGCCCGAAATCACTAAAGGACAAAAAAATTTGTATTTTTTTTTGTTTTTGAATGTTATTTTCTTGTTGTTTTCTCCCTATTTTACTATCATTTTATTATTATGTTGCTACTATTTTGTTGTTATTGTTTGGATATTGTATAAAACTTATTTTATTGTTATTTTTGTTATTATTTTAAAGGTATTTGTTAATTATTATTATTATTGTTTTAGAGGCATTTGTTTGTTAAGTTGCATCTATCTTAGTGTTATTTAAGTCTACATATTTTTAAAATTTATTTTCAATTTGTTGGAAAATATTTATTTTGATGTTTTAGAATTTTTATGTATTATATATATTTAAAAAATTAATACTGGTAGGCTTGACCAGGCCTAATTTTAACATTTTTATTCGGGTCGGGCTTGGGCAAAATTTTAAGCCCGTTTTTTAGGCCTGGCTCAGCCCGAACTCGGGCCCAATAAATAAGCATGAATTTTTAGTTGAGCCCGACCCGAGCCGGCCCATAAACACCTCTAATTAAAACAGGGGAGAAATAAGAGAGGACTAAGAGGGCACATAGCCCAATTTTTTAAAACAGTTAGTTGGCTATAAAAAAAAAGCCACACCCATCTTCTGGTTATTTTTATTTTGTTTCCCTCCATCCTTTTTCATTTTAAAATTTTGTTAGATCTAATATTGAAAGTTCTCTCTCAAAAATTTCTACATCTTTTATATTTTCTTGGCATCCAAAGACTCTTTCAATTTTGCAAGAAAATCACTATTTTTGCTCCATTTTCTCACCTAAACTTAGCTCGTTTTTGCTCAATTGGTACAAATTCGTGGATGTTTTTGAACTAAGGTAAATATATTGTTTTCTTACGTATTAACTTTTTATTAGTTGTTTTTAATTTGAATTTTCATGGATCTAAGCAAGAAACTTAAAGATCCATGGTTTTGAAAGTTATCTTTTGTATAAAAATGGTGAGTCTCATAATAAAGAGCTAAGAGATGTTTTTAAAATGATTTTCAATATATTTTGACGAGATTAAGAGGTTTATAAATTCAATTTATCAAAATCTTTAAGTAATTGCATGAATTAAATGGTTTTCTTTTGAGAATAAGGATGAACAATGTTTTTTCGAAAAAAATATTAATTAAAGAAATTGAGCAAAGTTAGAGACCTAGATCTATAATTACATTTTAATTAGGGGGTTAGGAGGTAAAAATTAAGGATTTAATTAAGTTAAAAAGTAGAAATTAAGCAAAATAGATTGTACGAAATAAGTCAAATAAGTATGTGTGAGTGGAGAGCCGTTGTATGAACACAAAGAGATAAGCTAGATTGCTTTTGAATGCTTAGTAATATGTATATTTTTGTCTAAAGCTGAAAACGTTGGTGGAACCTCAAAAACCGGGATAAAGGCAAGTGAAAAGTTGTCTAATTCAACGAGCTTTGGTGAGCTACAAGTGAGTGCATTTTGTATATTGTGTTTTTGCATGAAGCAGACCCCTTGTGGCATGCAAACTTTGGCTTTTCTCAGTTGAAACACTTGAAATTTTGTTTGAATAGCTGGGCATGCAAGCTGTGTAAAATTAAGGTTGCCAAATTAAATAAAACTCACGCACATTGTTATTATATAAATATGCAAGCTGTAAACTGTAAATTTTGACGTGATAAAGGTGATGGAACCATCACTACAATAAAATAACCCTACGGCGACACTTATGGGGCGACACTTTCTTAAGTGTTGGGATAGACTGGCCAACATATGCTTTGGCCAACTCTTTTGTAAGGGTTGGGATATGCATGCCTAAGGTAACGCTTAAATAAGAGTTAGCTTTGTCTAGTCTTAAGGCGACATTTTTGGGGCAACACTTTCCTAAGTGTTGGGATAGACTTGCCAACATACGCTTTAGGCAACTCTTTGTACAACGGTTGGGACATGTAAGCCTAAGGCGACGCTTGAGTAAGAGTTGGCTTTTGCGTAGTCCTAAGACGACACTTTTGTGGCAACACTTTCCTAAGTGTTGGGATAGACTACGCTTTGGCCAACTCTTTGTATAAGGGTTGAAATATGTAAGCCTAAGGCGACGCTCAAATAAGAGTTGGCTTTTGTGTAGTCTTAAGAAGACACTTTTGTGGTGACACTTTCCTAATTGTTGCGATAGACTACGCTTTAGCCAACTCTTTGTATAAGGGTTGGGATATGTATGCCTAAGGCAACGCTTGAATAAGAGTTGGCTTTTGTCTAGTCCTAAGATGACACTATTGTGGTGACACTTTCCTAAGTGTTGCGATAGACTACGCTTTGGCCAACTTTTTGTATAAGGGTTGGGATATGTATGCCTAAGGCAACGCTCAAATAAGAGTTAGCTTTTGTGTAGTCCTAAGACGACAATTTAGGGCGACACTTTCCTAAGTGTTGCGATAGACTATGCTTTAGCCAACTCTTTGTATAAGGGTTGGGATATGTATGCCTAAGGCAACGCTTGAATAAGAGTTGACTTTTGTCTAGTCCTAAGATGACACTATTGTGGCGACACTTTCCTAAATGTTGTGATAGACTACGCTTTAGCCGACTCTTTGTATAAGGGTTGGGATATGTATGCATAAGGCAACACTTGAATAAGAGTTGGCTTTTGTCTAGTCTTAAGATGACAGTTTTAGAATGACGCTTTCCTAAGTGTTTGGATAGACTTGTAAACATACGCTCTGGCTAACTCCTTGTATAAAGGTGTAACGTCCCAAATTTCCTTAATTCTGGCTTTTTTGAATGTGTAGCACCAAAAAATTGGATTTAAAATATGAATATTATTAAAATTTTACATCATAATTAGTTTTGTGAATAATTATATATATTCAAATTAAAAATAACTTAATAGCTTTGAGTGTGAATAAAGTTTTTAATAAAAATGCTGCAAAAAATCAATTTAGTTTAGGGTTTACGGTTTAATGTTTAGAGTTTAGGATTTATGGTTTAAGGATTATAATTTATTGTTTAATGTTTTAGGGTTTTGTGTTTATATGTTTGGGGTTTAAGATTTTAGGATTTTTGATTATGAGTTTAGGGTTTAGGGATAACATTAATATGAATATATTAAATTATAATTATAGTTTAAATTATTTAAGAAATAATAGATAAACTTTATATATATTAAAATTTAAAAAATTGGTAAGCCATGCATCTCTAGAGAAACAAAATTAATTAGTAAATTGAAAATGTTATTTAAATTTCCTAAAATATTGAAAGAATATATAATATTAAAATTTTATCTCACTAATTTAGGGTTTAAGGTTTGTAGTTAAGGGTTTAGGTGTTTGTAGTTTCATGGGATATAGTTTTGAGTTTAGGGTTCCAATATTTAAGATTTATGGTTTATGGTTTAGAGTAAGTGTTTTAGAATTTAAGATTTAGAATTATAAGGATTAGGGTTTAGGGTAGATCAAATGAAGACGTGAGTGATGGAGAGATCAATGCTACTAAAGAACGATTTGGTCTGTAAATCAGTTAACCGATGTCAATCGGAACTGAGCTATTTTTAATCAAGCCTTTTTCACCCTTATTTGTAGGGTTCTTAGAATGTCATGTTCGTGCTCATGTTAGAAATCAAACTAATCTAATTAGAATTAATCAGTTCGGTTTGACCAGGTTTTTTGGTTTCTCATTCATTGTTAGGCTGGATAATGATACCATTCTAGAAATCAATTTACTATTTAAATGTTGGTCAATGATGTTTGAACCGGACAATATTGGCTGGTCGGATTGGCAGCTAGCCGGGGTTACTAGTCTGAAGAATGGCTTTGATTCGGTTAGACCAATAACTGGCATGGACTGATTAAATTGACAGTTGAATTGGGGTTTTTATTTTTGAATTTGTAACGATTTTTTAATCGAACCGATCGGATTGGTGAATTGGTGGCTGAACTGGTTCGGTTTAAAAAATATTAGTGTTGGTTTGTTTAGTTATTCGATTTAGATATTTAAGGAAAAAAAACCTAAAAATCAACCAGACAATCACGTCCAAATTAAAATACATATCACTAAGCATTCTTGATAAAAATTGATGTCGGGGACAGAGTGCTTAGATTTAAGCCTCTCATTTTGTACAAATATTGAGATTTATATTTAGCTTAGATCTTTCAATAAGTCGGTTTTGTCCAATGTTATTATTAAATTATTGATTAGATTTTCAATTTTTTTGGATTATTAAATTATTGACTAATAGAAGTGTTGGGCTGTAGTGCCACTATAGTGTAAAAACGTTGCAACAAATTATTCTGGTTTAATCAAAACGGCGCCATTTTAAAAAATGGGTAGGATTACTTAGAACTACAATGCTGTGTGAGCATAAGTTAAACAGAGTGTGAATAATTTTTTTATTTTAATTTTATTTTTGAATAAAATGAATTGGGCTTTATAAAATAATATTATATTGTACAAGACATCAAATTAAAAAAAACAAAATAGGGATTTTTTGTACAAGACATCATATTTTAGATTTTTTTTTTTTGTTACATGTTGAAAAGAGTAATCTACAATCTGATTTTAATGTAAGGTCTTGGAGGTACTTTTACCAACAAATAGATAGATGTATGTTATATGTTAGAAAACGAGTAAAATAATATATTATTTTTGTAACATTCATGATTTAAATGCAACAGTTGAAGGTTTTTAGTGACTATAGATAAACTAGATTAACAATTTTTTTTTTGCATGAATATCATAGGTTTAAATTCAATAACGTGAGCTATATTCAAATTTATTTTATATAAAATTTCATATATTTATATATTTAGTTTGTAATTTTAATTATAATTATTTAGACATATATTTTAAAATTATATTTTAATTTTTTATTTATTTAAGCTGGAATCAGATTAAGCTGATAGTTATTTTATTATTAGAAAATATGAAGATTTTTATATTAATTTTGATTATTAGTAAATAATTAATAAAAAAAGACTGAAACGGTGACATGGCAAAAGATTATCGGTCAATTGCCAAACTTACCTTGATTCTCACCCAAAAAAATCACTTATTCTCACTCCAAACTCTGTTGGCCAAAGAAGACCAAGCATCTGCCGTCCACCACCTACACCAAGCAGTGGTTCATTTGCCGTCGATCACCTGCTCCAACCACTTGTACATCTACCGTCCACCACTTGCTCCACTCTTCGGATGCATCATGGTAATCGATTTTGACTTTTTTTCTCTGTGAGTAGAAGTTGTGGTTCCAAAATGGCCAAATTGAAAAATTAATGTAAGTTTGTGAATAATGCAGGAATTGACAGTGTGAATTGAGGGTGCATTGACAGAGAATCCTCACAAACTTTGGTTCTTCTCTGCCCTTGAAAAATTGACGATAGAAGGGTTTCGAGGAATAGAAGCCTTTCTAGAGTGGTTGGGAAATATCTCTTCTCTAAAGCATCTGAGAATCCATTTATGCAATAAGCTTATGTACCTGCCTCCTGTAGATGTTATGCGAAGTCTCTCCAAATTAGGAAGAATTGACATTCTAAGTTGCCTCTCCAATTATATCTATTAATTGTCGGAGGTAAGTTCAGTTATACCCTTTGTTCTTCTCATCCTAAGCTACCTGATTTAGTCTCATATAAAGCCTTCTTTTAAAATTTGTTGGCCTTTTGTGGCATAATGTTGCAGGATTTAGTTTGGGCATGGATACTTTTGAGACTATCAGTTTGAGAACCAAATTATGAATTGAATGTGCAGACACAAAAGTAAGTTGTGCTTCTATTTCCTTTCCATGAAAATTATGATATGATGCCTTTAGATTTTGCCTTGATTGAAAAATGGCCAATATTGGTTTAGGTCAATTTTATCAGTAAGAATGAGAAGCAAGAACAATGAAACAACAAAAAGAAAAAAAATTGCATTCACCAAGTATATAAGCTAAAGCTTTAAGCTTGTATTGGGACATGAAAATGGATAATTATTGTTTTCCTGACTCCAATTCGTAGCATGTAATAACTTTGTTCTGGAATACTATAAGTTGAAATTAAAGAAACTATCAATAACAACAATATCCAAATTCGATGTAATGGTTGTTTTAAGACATTACTGCTACCATTTTAGGTGAATACATAGTATCTGAAGTCCGGATTTCCATAGTTTTCTTTTCTAAATGAAGCATTAAAGTTATAACTTTTTACATAGTTACTATCAAAATGTTGAGATTAGCGATAAGACATATTATTTATCAAAGAGAATGAAGGCCTAATTCTTAGATACAATATTGTTAAAAGAAATAGACATAAATTTTGACATAGAAAATCTTGAATAAGTTGTATTGACAATGGTGGAGAGCTTTATATAACTTCTCTATAATACTAAATTGTATAATTTGGCTAGATTTCTTGTATTAAATGTTGAAAACCTTGTGGTGTATCGCATTTGATGTGTTGGATCGAGATCTAATCGCCATGGCGACTTTCTATTTATTTCTTTGTTTATCGATAGCAATTTTGAATGGTTTTCACATGCTAGTAGTTATGATATTCTTTTCTCCATCCCAATAATGTTGCTATTGAATCTGGATCCAATTAAAGGACTTATCATTACAGAGTACTCGAACAAAAATAGCAACAACAAAACTAGACGTCAGATATTTAGTGTAAGAACATGGAATTATGTATCCTCCATTCCTCACAAATTCTCTTTTGATTATGTCTTCATCGATCTTTGTTGAGTCATGTTATTCTCATTCGACTTCTTTAATTATTTGCATGACACACTGTTGTTAATCTTTCAAGAGAAAGGAGTCACTTGTTTCGTCTTGACGAAGGTGTGGTATATGGAGGTCGCTAAGCAATTTGCAAGACTATGGAAATAAAAGTTGTCTTTGAGCTGGTGTATGGCCCAATGGATCCCTCTCTACCATTCTACTACCCTCCTCAAGAATCCCCAAAGCTACAACATTTGTCATCCTATGATTTTTTAATTTTTATTTGGGGAATATCTGCTGACAAGAAGAGGTGGTCCTTGATGCCAAGTCTTGTCTACTTAACATGCTTGGGGATATAGAGAGTGCACCAAACAAATCGATGGCACCCCACTTCCTAAAATTTGGGTGTAAGAGCTTCCCAAGTCAGGCCAGTAGAAAAGGTGTGCCTGGTACACTTCAGATGACTCCTTGCTCAAACTCGATCAAGAACAGTGTGACTATTCCCTTCATGTTAAGTAATTGCAACTGAAAATTATTAAGAAATTGAAATTATTAAGAAATAGGCAGAAATAGACATATTATTTTGCATCATTTCCTTGCCTTTGATGAAATTCAGTTTCATGGCTAAATGATTCATGAGCATGTTTGAACCAAGTCTTTTCTAGTCTCATGTCTTATCACGATTACAAAATTCGCAAAGGCACTGTGAATTTCTACCACATTGTTCCCTCATACCCCTTCATCACTCGCAAAGCACGGATTGTATCCTTTGTTTTCTCCCTCATTTTGGCATTCACATAATTGCTTAGTTCTGAACTGGGAACCAAATCAATTTATTGCGCATTTGAGTGTTGTAAGAAACATATTGTAGAAGAACCAACCTCACTAAATACATATGTTTAGGTAGAAGAAAATACATGCGGAGGATCAACATGTCCTACTCTATCATCAATGAAATTCTAATATATTTTATATAGAGAGAGAGATTATTGATTGTGGTGGGGAAAAGAATGAAATAAAGAAAGCATTATTACTCATCTGGGGATTTTAGTGCATATACCAACACCATGACGAATTCCTTGGAGGATGAACATGTGGTGTCCGGTGCTTGCTCTGCTGTTGCTGCTGTTTGTAGCCACAAATCAAAAAAATTATACAACTGTAGTGTTCGAACTACATGCTGCCTCATAATTTAAACAAACAAATAAATTTAATAATTAATTAATTGTAGTTTATTTGCCTTTCTTAATTAGCATTGAGCTTGCGTCATATGAATATTTTTTTTACCTTTGTCGTTGATTGTATCATTTTTGTAAACTTTTCAGGCTAAATTAAAGATCCCGAAGCATATTCCTTTCTACTATAATTGAGATATATGTGATATTGGATTTACCAGTTTGATATAACCAGAAGGTTAGTTAACCTTTTCTTTTCCTTTTTTTTTTAGTTAACCTTAATTGATGAATCTTAATACAGTATTCTGATTTTAATTGTACTCACAAATCATGTTCTTTGAGTAAGTAAGTTGACAACATCTCTCTAAGATGACTTGGTCACTTGAGCAAATCTTAATTTCTTACTCTACATTTGTCTCATTCATGCTCTACAAATATTCAAAAAAACATGTCACATCCACCTTTTGTGAGATGTAGATGACAGTGAAGAGCCGATGGCCAATCCCACTCATTAACATATGAAAAACAGAAAGGCATTAAAATTAAATTATATATATATAATGTGTGTGTGTGTGTGTGCCAATAATAACATAAATATATTCCTTCGTCTTCACATGAAACTGTAATTGCTACAATTCATTTTATTATTATTGTTCTTTTTATTACTATATATCAAAATCACACTTGTAATACCCATAATTTAACAAAAATTATGGTAAATCCAAACATAAACTTGTAATACCTTTTCTTTTCTTTTCCTTTTGCTGTTAGCTCATTAGAAAGCTCGTATCTTTTCACACATGAACTTTAGGATTAGGCATTAATAGATACTCTATTTTAATATTAATTACTTTAACAGATGGGTGATAAAAGTTGGATGGATGCTCCAAGATTTAGCACCAATCACCTAGCTGGAATAGAAAGATTTCTATCATTTGCAATTGAAAAATCACTTTCTAACGGAAATATATATTGTCCGTGCCATCGTTGCAATAATAGGCTATTGCACGAACCACATATTGTGGGTGAGCATCTTCATCTTCATGGTATAATAAAAGAATACAAGCATTGGGTTTTTCATGGAGAATCCATTGAAAGAACATCGGTGTAAACTGACCAAACAGTGAGAACTTCTCCGTCAATTTGTACGTTGTCACAAGACAACGAAGCCGATTTAAGAGATCTCATAACGGATGCTCTAGGTATCAACATCCCAACTCTTATTGAGAGTTTTGATGGAGTTCGAAGCGAGTTTGAGAATACTGGTCGGGAGTATGATGTTAATGAGGACCAAAGGCCTGCGGATAGAGCAGCTACTCTTCTAGATGATTGTGATATTCCGCTCTATCCCGGTTGTGTCAAGTTCTCATACGTCTCATTCCTACTTCAGCTTTACCACTTCAAAGCACTTTTTAGATGGTTAGCAAAATCTTTGACATGCTTATTAGAGTTGTTAAACGAGGCATTTCCAGATGGAAACACAATCCCGACTACATACTATGAAGTGAAGAAAAAAATTTCTGCACTAAATCTTGGGTATGTGAAGATTGATGCATGTCCAAATGATTGTATGTTATACTGGGGCGATGCTAGTAAAAAGATCAGTTGTGATGTCTGTAAAAGCTCAAGGTGGCAATCTTCTAATGAGTTGGATGTAGATGAACAAGCTGATGGTAGTTGTCGCCGTCCTAAGCCTGCCAAGGTATTACGGTACTTTCCTTTGATTCCTAGACTTAAAAGATTATTTCAATCCTCCAAGACATCACAATCCATGAGATGGCATAAGGAAGGACGAACCAAAAATGGTATATTGAGACATCCAGCCGATGGTTCTGCTTGGGATACATTTGATAAGAGGTTTCCTGATTTTGCATCTGATCCTCGCAGTGTTAGGCTAGGTTTGGCTAGCGATGGATTCAATCCATTTCGAACAATGAGTACAAGTCACATACATGGCCTGTAACATCCTGAAAATGGGCCTATGCATTTTTGATTTAATTATACAAAATGGCATGTCTTATGTATTATGAATGTATGGTGAACATTTTAGAAACTTGGAAATGTTAAGTTTAAAGAGGAAAGTGAACATTTTGGAAACTTGGAAATGTTAAGTTTAAAGAGGAAAGTGAACATTTTTGGAAACTTGGAAATGTTAAGTTTAAAGAGGAAAGTGAACATTTTGGAAACTTGGAAATGTAAGGAAATGTTTTAGAAATGTTAAGTTTAAAAGAGGAATCTAAGGCAAGGTGGTCTTAAGAAAATTAATAGAAGAAATTTGACACAAGAACGGGCTTGGAGAAGTGGCTAGGAGGCACCATTTAAAGCCCGATAAGTGACGCCATAATCAAGGGAAGAAGCCTAGGTTCGAGTCACGTGGGAAGTAAATAAAAGAGTTTTATTTTGCTGCAAGGAGCAAGGAGTTGGACGGCACCAAGGCACTTGGGAAGAGTTTAATTCTCTTTAAAATCCGCTAAATAGATAGATAATGATGGACTATTATTATTATTTTATTAAGAGATAAGAGATAAATATTGGATTAAGTTTTACTAAATTGAATGGGTGATAATTAAAGTGATAAAGTTATCAAAATAGGAGTGATGGCCAAGTAAAGGATTTTAAGTTAGTAATTTGGCTACTAGAGGAAAAGAGAGCCATTCATCATATCTTCTTTCAACTCTTCTCTCTGCCAATTTCCTAGAGCATCTCTTCTTCTTCTTTTGTGTTAGCCAAAGCGAAAACTAAAGTAAGCCTAGCTGAATTCTTCATAGCTTTTGTGATCTCCATTAAAGCTGAATCCATAAACTCCTCAATATACCATCATTAGCCGATTTCTTTATACCAATCAAAAGCCGAAATCAAGATCCTTCTAGCCTACATAGCCGAATATTGCTAAAGGTTCAAGCAAGGATTGCCGATCTCTAAAGTAAGGGTAAGATCTCATTCAGTTTCATCATTTTTTCTTTTAAGATTTGCCAAAATCTAGGACTAACCCCATTAATATCTTGTTGCCGAAACTTTGAAGAGATCTTTCGGGATTTACTAAGTGTCGACTACAAGGAAGGAGAAATTCTTTTCCCGAAGGTACACCATAGGCCGCGTGTTCCCTAGTTATTCGGTGAGTTTGGATTTAAAATCCACAAGGTAAGTATCTATAGCATTCGCCAAGGCCATGTTGAGTAAATAGATGTGTTTCATTAATATTTAAAAGCCAAAACTAATCTATTCAAGTAATCTAGTGATTGCCAATTTCAAGAAAGGAGGATACAAAGTTTTGGCATTTGATTAGACATCAATCGGCGACAAGGTAAGGATTTAAGTGTACTAATCCTCTTCGGGATTTGGTTTCATGGCGAATGGGTCTTAGTAAATTAATTATATGTTGGCGAATATAGGCGATTAAGGATCTAAAGCTTAGATCGGGATTTTCGGGATCTTCATTAAAGCACTAAGTAAATCAGGTGTGTACCCCACACTATTTCTTAATAAGTTTTATGGCAATGTTTAATATAAGTATGTGTATAAGAATGTGAATATGGCTAAGGTACCATGTCATGGTACAAAGTACTCGAATCGTTTCCTACTCCTACTAGGATTATGTTAAATATCTCATTACAACACACATATGGCATTATAAGAATGTGAAATAAGAATTTGGCATGTTAATGCATGATATGTATGATATAGGGCATATGGGTTATATGAAAAAGTGGGTGGTGAAGTGAATGTGGTGACCTAAGACCACGATAATCGAATGTGGTGACCTAAGACCACGATATCTGAATGTGGTGACCTAAGACCACGAATTTTATAAGAGGCGATGAGCACGTCATTGCAATGACGCCTTCGATGGTGTGTAGCGGATGGAGGGTTGACTTAGTAGTCCCCACGGTGTGCGAGGATGAATACGGGTGATGTGTAGTGGATGGCATATAGGTTTGGGTTGGGTTGCATCATTATTTTATATCTGCTATATGATTATGTATGTGATGTGATAATATGCCCGAATTAATTGAGACATAGTGTTTGTGTACACATTGAGTCTGCATTGACTCACCCTGCTAGGGAACTTTTTTGGTGACGATCAGTAATGGACCGGGTCGGCAGGAGCTTAAAGGTGGCCATGCACAGCAAGGAATTTATTTAAATTGGATTTTTTTTATTCTATTAAGTACTTTGAATTTATTTATAGGAATTATTTGATGTAATAAGGCCATAGTAGAACTACTTTACTTTGCTTTTATTTGTTAAGCTTACAAACTTTTATTTATTAAAAGATTAAGTAAATTTATTTTAAAACAAAGCCTAAACGTTTTGTCACCTAAAGTAAATGATTTTAATAATGAAATAAACTTGTTTTCAACTCAAGCCCAACCCAAAACAATCTTTCTTTCAAAACACACAAGTTTTTCCTAAGTAACAAAAGAATTTGAAACGGTTTACACCGGGGAACATACCAGATCCGGTCAAGGCTCGTGGGCCGGATTTGGGGTGTTTCAATTTGGTATCAGAGCCCAGTTTTAAACTCCCGGCCTTGGGTTTAAGGCCCAAAACGTTTTCAAAGTTAAGCCCAAAAAGAACTTTTGTTAATTAAGCAGGATTTTCTGGCATGGCCCACTAAGTCTCCGACCCGAAGTCCACCAGGTAAGTACCCCGATCTTCTGTGTGATTTATATTATGACTTGTAGAAGGGTAGAAATGGAATGGAACGTAGATTAGTATGATAAGTACTTGAACCCTAGGGCTAGTTACCCCAACAATTACATAAGACTTAAATGCCTAATCAAACAAACCTGTGGTTAAGTCGTCAAGTTAGGGTGTGGCAACCATGGTGCGCATGTCTAGGATTGGTTTGGTGGGAGCTTGGTATTTAAGCAGTCTGCGTGACTCACCTCCTCTCCACTCGAATCCTACAGTGCGTAGCCTCGGTTCACCCTAACCACCATAGGCGCGTGTTCCCTAGTTATTCGGTGAGTTTTGGATTTAAAATCCACAAGGTAAGTATCGGCCAAGGCCATGTTGAGTAAATAGATGTGTTTCATTAATATTTAAAAGTGAAACTAATCTATTCAAGTAATCTAGTGATTATCGATTTCAAGAAAGGAGGATACAAAGTTTAGGCATTTGATTAGACATCAATCGGCGAAGAAGGTAAGGATTTAAGTGTACTAATCCTCTGGATTTGGTTTCATGGCCGAATGGGTCTTAGTAAATTAATTATATGTTGGCGAATATAGGCGCTAAGGATGTAAAGCTTAGATCAGATTTTCGGATCTTCATTAAAGCACTAAGTAAATCGGTGTGTACCCTACACTATTTCTTAATAAGTTTTATGGCAATGTTTAATATAAGTATGTGTATAAGAATGTGAATACGGCTAAGGTACCATATCATGGTACAAAGTACTGTGCACGCTTCCTACTCCTACTAGGATTATGTTAAATATCCATTACGACACACATATGACATTATAAGAATGTGAAATAAGAATTTGGCATGTTAATGCATGATATGTATGATATAGGGCATATGGGTTATATGAAAAGGGAAGTGAATGTGGTGACCTAAGACCACGATAATCGAATGTGGTGACCTAAGACCACGATAATCGAATGTGGTGACCTAAGACCACGATATCTGAATGTGGTGACCTAAGACCACGAATTTTATAAGAGGCGATGAGCACGCCATTGCAATGACGCCTTCGATGGTGTGTAGCGAATGGAGGGTTGACTTAGTAGTCCCCACTTGCAGGTGATGGTACGGGTGATGTGTAGCGGATGGCATATAAGTTTGGGTTCGGGTTGCATCATTATTTTATATCTGCTATATGATTATGTATGTGATGTGATAATATGCCTGAATCTAATTGAGACATAGTGTTTGTGTACACATGGAGTCTGTTGACTCACCCCGTTGTGGGAACTTTTTTCAGGTGACGATCAGTAATGGACCGGGTCGGCAGAGCTTAAAGGTGGCCATGCACAAGAAGGAATTTATTTAAATTGGATTTTTTATTTTATTAAGTACTTTGAATTTATTTATAGGAATTATTTGATGTAATAAGGCCATAGTAGAACTACTTTACTTTGCTTTTATTTGTTAAGCTTACAAACTTTTATTTATTAAAAGATTAAGTAAATTTATTTTAAAACAAAGCCTAAACGTTTTGTCACCTAAAGTAAAGGATTTTAATAATGAAATAAACTTGTTTTCAACTCAAGCCCAACCCAAAACAATCTTTCTTTCAAAACACACAAGTTTTTCCTTAGTAACAAAAGAATTTGAAACAGTTTACAGGGAACATACCAGATCTGGTCAAGGCTCGTGGGCGGGTTTGGGGTGTTTCAATTTGTATCGAGCCCGCTTTTAAACTCTCGGCCTTGGGTTTAAGGCCCAAAACATTTTCAAAGTTAAGCCAAAAAGAATTTTTGTTAATTAGCGAGATTTTCCGGCATGGCCCACTAAGTCTCCGGCCAAGTCCACCGGTAAGTACCCGATCTTCCGTGTGATTTATATTATGACTTGTAGAAGGGTAGAAATGGAATGGAACGTAGATTAGTATGATAAGTACTTGAACCCTAGGGCTAGTTACCCCAACAATTACATAAGACTTAAATGCCTAATCAAACAAACACGTGGTTAAGTCGTAGGAGTTAGGTGTGGCAACCATGGTACGCATGTCTAGGATTGGTTTGGTGGGAGCTTGGTATTTAAGCAATCCGCGTGACTCACCTCCTCTCCACTCGAATCCTACAGTGCGTAGCCTCGGTTCACCCTAACCAAGAGGACTTATACACAAGCTAAACCCCAATTAAAACCCGAAAGGGACTAGTCGTATTTTTATGAAAACCCTAGTTTTATAATCACCAAATTCCCTTGAATAGTAGCAAAAACTTATTTTGGAAAATTTTCAAAATATTTTTGATTTATAAAAATTACAAAAATACCCCTAGTGGTAAAATTACAAAAATGCCCTTGGTTTATGAAAATTTTCAAAATACCCACAGTTCTTATCAAAATTTCACTACTTTGCTTAAAGGAACCCTAAATTTACAAAATATCAAAATACCTTGATTATGGAAAAAAATTATGAAATTACCCCTAACCTCCAAATTATCGAAATACCCCAGAGTTACAAAAATTACCGAACGACCCCGATCTTCAAAATTTTTTGCAACAACACCGATATGAAAACAAATTCTCAAAACAACCCTCAAGTTTTGTAAATTTCAAAGTACCCTTGATTTATCAAGATTTACAAATTTACCGGGTTAATTACCAAAATACCCTCGGTTTCAAAACTACCAAATGCCTCTAAATTTCAAAATTATTGAAATAACCCGATTCTTGAAATTTTGGCAATACCTCGATTTGGAAAACAAATTTTCAAGATTACCCCGAGTTTTGAAATACCTTTGGTTTATAAAGATTTTTAAATTGATCCTGATTTATTACCAAAATACCCCTGTAGGACAAATGACGAAAATACCCCTGGGATAGAAACGGGCAAAAATGTTCGAATAGTGAATGTGTGTGGTAGATACCACTGAATGAATGGGTTCTTGTTGATGAATGAATGTGTCTCTATTGAGGAATGAATGGGACTCTCTGAATTAGAGTAGTGAACTTGAACTGAAACTTTGAATGATCGAAAGAACCCCTATTAAACTCCTTTTCATAAAACTGTTCGCGGTTAAACAGTGGAATAAAGTACTAATGCATAAAACTCTTTAATCAAATTAAATCGCGACGTTAGAAATGAGTTCTCGGGAACGTGAACTTAAAAAAAAATTGTTCCTAGGAAGTATGATGGCTCTATTAAGATCAGAGTGCACAGCATAAGCGTAGCGCGGTGAGTTAAGATGTTCGATTATTCGATAGTAAGTAATTTCGAGGACGAAATTATTTTTAAGGGGGTAGAACTGTAACATCCTGAAAATGGGCCAATGCATTTTTTATTTAATTATACGAAATGGCATGTCTTATGTATTATGAATGTATGGTGAACATTTTTGGAAACTTGGAAATGTTAAGTTTAAAAGAGGAAAGTGAACATTTTTGGAAACTTGGAAATGTTAAGTTTAAAAGAGGAAAGTGAACATTTTTGGAAACTTGGAAATGTTAAGTTTAAAAGAGGAAAGTGAACATTTTTGGAAACTTGGAAATGTAAGGAAATGTTTTAGAAATGTTAAGTTTAAAAGAGGAAACTAAGGCAAGGTGGTCTTAAGAAAATTAATAGAAGAAATTTGACACAAGAACGGGCTTGGAGAAGTGGCTAGGAGGCACCATTTAAAGCCCAGTAAGTGACGCCACAATCAAGGGGGAAGGAGCCTAGGTTTGAGTCACGTGGGAAGCAAATAAAGAGTTTTATTTTGCTGCAAGGAGCAAGGAGTTGGACGGCACCAAGGCACTTGGGAAGAGTTTAATTCTCTTTAAAATCCGCTAAATAGATAGATAATGGTGGACTATTATTATTATTTTTATTAAGAGATAAGAGATAAATATTGGATTAAGTTTTACTAAATTGAATGGGTGATAATTAAAGTGATAAAGTTATCAAAATAGGAGTGATGGCCAAGTAAAGGATTTTAAGTTAGTAATTTGGCTACTAGAGGAAAAGAGAGCCATTCATCATATCTTCTTTTAACTCTTCTCTCTTCGAATTTCTAGAGCATCTCTTCTTCTTCTTTTTGTGTTAGCCAAAGCCGAAAACTAAAGTAAGCCTAGCTGAATTCTTCATAGCTTTTGTGATCTCCATTAAAACCGAATCCATAAACTCCTCAAGATACCATCATTAGCCGATTTCTTTATACCAATCAAAAGCCGAAATCAAGATCCTTCTAGCCTACATAGCCGAATATTGCTAAAGGTTCAAGCAAGGATTGTCGATCTCTAAAGTAAGAGTAAGATCTCATTCAGTTTCATCCTTTTTTCTTTTAAGATTTGACAAAATCTAGGACTAACCCCATTAATATCTTGTTGCCAAAACTTTGAAGAGATCTTTCAGGATTTACTAAGTGTCGACTACAAGGAATGAGAAATTCTTTTTCCGAAGGTACACCATAGGCCGCATGTTCCTTAGTCATTCGGTGAGTTTCGGGATTTAAAATCCACAAGGTAAGTATCTATAGCATTCGGCCAAGGCCATGTTGAGTAAATAGATGTGTTTCATTAATATTTAAAAGCCGAAACTAACCTATTCAAGTAATCTAGTGATTGTCGATTTCAAGAAAGGAGGATACAAAGTTTCCGGCATTTGATTAGACATCAATCAGTAGCAAGGTAAGGATTTAAGTGTACTAATCCTACTGGGATTTGGTTTCATGGCCGAATGGGTCTTAGTAAATTAATTATATGTTGGCCGAATATAGGCAGTTAAGGATCTAAAGCTTAGATTGGGATTTTCGGGATCTTCATTAAAGCACTAAGTAAATCAGGTGTGTACCCCACACTATTTCTTAATAAGTTTTATGGCAATGTTTAATATAAGTATGTGTATAAGAATGTGAATATGGCTAAGGTACCATGTCATGGTACAAAGTACTCAGGTACGCTTCCTACTCCTACTAGGATTATGTTAAATATCTGTTACGACACACATATGACATTATAAGAATGTGAAATAAGAATTTGGCATGTTAATGCATGATATGTATGATATGGGGCATATGGGTTATATGAAAAGGGGAAGTGAATGTGGTGACCTAAGACCACGATAACTGAATGTGGTGACCTAAGACCACGATATCTAAATGTGGTGACCTAAGACCACAGATTTTATAAGGGCGATGAGCACGTCGACTGCAGCGACTGCCTTCGATGGTGTGTAGTGGATGGAGGGTTGACTTAGTAGTCCCCACGGTGTGCAGGATGGTACGGGTGATGTGTAGCGGATGGCATATAGGTTTGGGTTCGGGTTGCATCATTATTTTATATCTGCTATATGATTATGTATGTGATGTGATAATATGCCTGAATCTGATTGAGACATAGTGTTTGTGTACACATTGAGTCTGTTAACTCACCCCGTTGTGGGAACCTTTTTCAGGTGACGATCAGTAATGGACCGGGTCGGCAGGAGCTTAAAGGTGGCCATGCACAGCAAGGAATTTATTTAAATTAGATTTTTTTATTTTATTAAGTACTTTGAATTTATTTATAGGAATTATTTGATGTAATAAGGCCATAGTAGAACTACTTTACTTTGCTTTTATTTGTTAAGCTTACAAACTTTTATTTATTAAAAGATTAAGTAAATTTATTTTAAAACAAAGCCTAAACGTTTTGTCACCTAAAGTAAAGGATTTTAATAATGAAATAAACTTGTTTTCAACTCAAGCCCAACCCAAAACAATCTTTCTTTCAAAACACACACGTTTTTCCTAAGTAACAAAAGAATTTGAAACAGTTTACACCGGAGAACATACCAGATCCGGTCAAGGCTCGTGGGCCGGGTTTGGGGTGTTTCATGGCCCGTACTTCTTATTCCTTATAATTTGGAACCATGGGCATGCATGAAACAATCATCGATGATACTCTCAATGGTTATCCTCGGTGAAAAAAGACCTGGCAACGACATTGATGTCTACATGCAACCTTTAATTAAGGAGTTGAAGCAATTGTGATGCGGAGTTGATGCTTTTGATTCATCGACTTCGAATCTTTCACTTTACGTGCTTGTCTTCTTTGGACAATCAATGATTTCGCCACGCTAATCTTTCGGGGTGGAGTGCAAAAGGCCGGGTTGCTTGCCCAGTATGTGCTGAAAACACTAAATCTCGATGGCTACGGTATGGTCAGAAGTTCTGTTATATGGGTCATCATCGATGGTTATCAGCTGAACACCCTTTTCGAAAACAGAGTCGTGAATTCGATGGAACTATAGAGTATGGGGTAGCTCCTATACCACGGTCCGGGAAGATATCTTAAGGGAAGTTGAAAGTGTCAATTTCATTTATGGAAAAACTCGAAAGAGGGATAGAGAAGAATTAGATGAAGGGCCTGTAAAACTTGATGTACACGAGGAGTGTGATTTGTTTAAAAACTTTGATGAATTGGTGGTAGAGGGAGATGAAGCAAATCTCATAAATCAAGACGAGACTTTATGGAAGAAGAGGAGTATATTTTTTGACTTGCCTTATTGGCGTTACAATCTACTTCGACATAACTTGGATGTCATGCACATCAAGAAGAACGTATGTGACAATGTCGTTGGCACCCTTCTTAATCTCTCACGCGGTGGTAAAGATAACGTCAAGGCACGCAAGGACCTACAAGATATGGGCATCCGGGTTATCTTCATCCAAAATGAGGAACGGAAAGAGTACTTACCGCAAGCATATTACACTCTTGCATCAAAGAGATATTTTTCTTTCCATTGTGAAGAACTTGAAGGTACCCGATGGTTATGCATCGAACATATCCCGATGCGTGAATTTGAAAGAGCACAAGTTGAGCAATCTCAAAAGTCATAACGGTCACATTCTCATGCAAGATTTGCTTCCTATATGCTTAAGAGGAGTTGTAGAAAAGAAGGTGCTAAGTGTTATTACAAATCTATAAGATTTCTTCAAGCGATTATGTGTAAAAAGTCTTGATCCACAAGAAGTTGATCAACTTCAAAGCCAAGTCGTATTAACACTTTGTGAAATGGAGAAAATATTTCCTCCAAGTTTCTTCACAATCATGATTTATTTGATTATTCATTTACCGATGGAGGCTAAGCTTGGTGGACCTGTTCAATACAGGTGGATGTACCCGATCGAAAGGTTTATGAAATATATCAATAATATTTCATAATATTTTATTTTTATTATTTTAATAGAGAATATAATAAGTATGTAAAAATAAATGTATGTGATGTAGGTATATAATGGGATTGAAAGCTTCGGTGCGAAATAGAGCTTATCCTGAAGGTTTCATATGTAAAGGGTACATAGTTTCAGAATGTCTTACATTTTGCTCCCGTTATTTTTCTGATGTTGAGACAATATTTTCCTGTCTTCCAAGAAATGATGGGAATATTCAAAAACGGTACATTTTCTCTTCTAGAGGACGTTCAATTGGCACCATGAACACAAAGATATTGGATATGCGATCTCTTGCACAAGCAAACCGCTATGTTTTATTGCATAGCGATAAGTTATCACCATACTATCAGTGAGTTTCCTGAGCAAAATTTTGTCATTCGATTATTTTTCTTAACAAATAGACAAATAAAGTTATCACATAATTTGTATACATTTTGACAACATTTTTTGCAAAATACTGAATATATTATAGAAAATTTTTGGAGTCTGAGCGAGCTGTTTATGGTGGCATTCAAATTAGTAAACACACAGAGGACAAATGGATGGTTGAAAAGTTCCCAAGATGGCTTGCGAAACAGGTAAATTGTCACTATTAAAATAATTTATTGTATTATTTATGTAATGAGGGAACATTGTAGAAATTTGATCATAGAATAAGAGTTAATTGAATTTACTACTATATTGTTAGATTCCAAAGATGGAAGTTGAACAAGTTGATGCTGAAGTAATTGCTCTTACTTGAGGACCGCATAAGGTGGTTTCCACATATGATGGGCTTATAATTAATGGTTTTAGGGTTCATACAAAAAAACTTGAGCAATATCGTAAGACTCAAAATAGTGGCGTGATGGTTTTTGCTGATGAGAGAAACTATTATGGCAATTGCATTGAAATTGTGGAGCTAAACTATTATGAAAGGTTTTAGGTTATCATGCTTAGATGTGATTGGGTGAATATTAAATCTCCTAGGAGTATGAAGAAGGATGCAAATGGTTTTATTATGGTAAAATTTTCTGAGCTTATCCATGTAGGGAATCATGATTCGGACGATCCATACATATTGGCTTCTCAAGCGAAACAAGTATTTTATGTCGAGGATGGCAAAAGTGAAGGATGGTTCCATGTTATCGGAATAAAACCAAGAGATTTGTTTAATCTAAGCGTTGAAACCCCTGTAGAAGATGATGAATATCCGCAATGTGATCATCATATTGTAACTTAATAATTTTAGTTTTATTTTGAACAAGAACGATGTTTTGAAGTTCAAAGATTTAGTGTATTTGACATTTATATTATATTAACATCTATATATGTTCATTTATATATTTGAAGTCATTTTGGGTTATAGGAATTATGAAATTATATACTGTTGGAAGCCACAAATATAGTTTTATTCAGCATATAAGCTTCATTCTCAGTATTGGGATTATTTTCTTTTCCTTGTGTGAATATGTTTTATGCCTTGTTGACATGATTTCCTTGTTAACATGTTATAAGCAACAGGTTTTTGTCACACTGCTTGCGTGCTCAGCTCGTGTCAACTGGTTCATTTACTTGCACTCTGCATTGCTTCATTTTAGAAAAAGGTTCATACCTTGTTGATTTTTGTTTTTTATTTTTTCCCCATTAATTTCAATGTGATGTTCGTATAAATGGAGGTAATGGTTGTGGACAAGTGGCACTTAGCTGGAACTTTAGATTGGAAGACCAATATTGGAGGTCCGTTTGGTACCGTGGAGTATGCCGTTGAGCTTGCACACAAGGCTAACACCGGTCTCGATATTGCCATCAATCTTCTCTAACCGATCAAAGAGCAGTTCCTATCATCTCTTGCGCTGACTTTTATCAGGTATTTAATTTGTAATTTTTTTAAATCTAATGTGTATATGTTTTCTTTCAGGTTTAAGCATTTTATGTTTGTTTTCAGCGGTTTTGACTGATTTTTTATAGTTTGGACTCTCTTGTATCTTGCCGGCGTCGTCGCTGTTGAGGTCACTGGTGGACCTGAAATTCCCTTCCATCCTGGAAGACTGGTCAGTCGTGATTTCTACTTCGTCCTTGAATGAAAAGGTTCATGATTTTTATAGTAAGTGACTTTAAAGAGGTCGATTTAGGTTCGTTTTGAGCTCTAATTAAAAGGTATGTTTGCAAGGTTGCATGAATGACTAAATGTTTGAATGTTAGACATTAGTATGATTAAAATAAATTGTTTTGTGATATAATATATGCTGGTTGGATGAAAATGAAATGTATGTTTGGGTGATATGTTATGAAATGTAATGATTGAAAGACTGTAAAAAAATGAAAAATGAATTAATTAGTTAAGGCAAGTGTTAATTAAATTTAGGTGAAAACATAAATTGTATTTAAAGGTGAAACTGATAATGTAGGCCATTGAAGTAGTTAACTAAATAGGGATGCCTTAATATAGAAACATGAAAGGTAAGTGGTAAATAGAAATTGCATCAACATCTGTTGTCCCAAAGGAATTGAGATTCTTTTCATATTATGGAATAAAATGGTTTCCCACAAGTTATTGAGTCAAATTTCAAACATGGTTAAGGGAAGTAGGAGATGTAGAGTTGGAGGTTACGTGCACAAATAGCTTGTATGACTCATTTCCTATCTAAGTAATTTGTAATAACAAAAAGATGTATGTCTCTAGGTGGGAAGTAACTTACTCTTCAGTCTTACTTTATGGGAATCTCTTTGTTTCTAAATCAATCATATTGCTTATGAAGGTTGGAATACAGATTAGCTACAGCTATCAAAATATGGGTTTAATTATACCACCAAAATGCTAAACAACAATCATTTAGTTGATGTAAAATATGGAAATGTTGCCAAAAATGTCTCCAGAAAACTACCTTCCTTTGTAATTATAAAAAATTTATTAACATATTTTACACGTTAATATAGTAGAAAATCATCCTCATCCATGGAAATATTGTGTCTCCTTAATTTTCTTAATTTACTACCACATTGTTTTGACGTCGCTTAATTCCTATATTATAGTGACTTGTTTGAACTAATTCCTATATTAATTAATTATTTATTTAATCTTTTATTAGGATATTTATGGTTTAAATATATTATTGAGCTAATGTTTTAAAGTTTTTATTCTATTTTATTGGGTTGTATTTTATTGTTTTGTTTTTTGGGCTTGATTTGTTTTTTTTTTCTTGGTTTTGGGTTTGTTTCGGCCTAGCTGTTAATAAAATGGTCATTATTTTAAGCAATATATAAAACCAATTGAATGGGCATTCCATTGCAATTGTCGGCCAAACCCTAGGTGCATAAAGAAGCAAACCTTACTCCAAAATTATAGTGGGTTTCAAGTTTCTCGGCAATAGTAAGTTGAAAAATCATATTTTTCCCGGTTTTTCCTCCTCAAAACCAATGAAATTTTCGATGCTCTGCTGGGTGCTTCATCGTTAACCATTACCGATTTGTTTTCTAGGAAAATGACTGGCAATAGGCGAACATTAAAAGGTGTACGGTTCTCTTCAAGAGGTTCTTTGACAGGTTCGAATACATTGGGAAGCGCTGCTACCGATAGTCTAAGCACGGGAGATGAAACTCCAACTCAATCAGCAGAAGATGTACCTGCAACTCCAGTGGTACCTCCATTGCGTCCTCACTTATTTTTCCCTAGTTTCAAACTACTTTATTACCTCCTGCTAGTATTTATTCTTTCCCTGATACTTATTCTTTCTCTGTTACTTTATACTTTGTGTTTGGTTTTTGGCTCGACTGATCTTTCTATTTGTTACCATTTTGTCACTACTCCTCTTTTTCCACTCCATTACTGTACGAATTTTTTGTTTTGTTTTCTTTCCTTCATAGATTCCTCTTCGTCTTCTTTTAAACTTGACTTTTTCACAACTTTCGGACAATTTATTTTGTTTGTTAAATTTGATGGGTTTTTACATTTCTCTTTGTTCTTCAATAGATTTAAAATCTTGTTTTTTAATTAACAACATATTTTGAAGAATTAAAATTTTATCCTGAATTTAATGAAGATATATTATATTTTGATTATCTTACAATTTTGATGGAAAGGTTGATAGTAATTGACTTTTAGTTTAACAAGTATTGAACTGTTATACATTTCTCTTAATTTTGAACTCTCTAAATACAAACACTCTGGTTTGCTGCTATACTTAATAAGACCATGAAAAAAAAGTATGCAGTATTTGGTTTAACCCATATTTTGACGTATCTGGAACTTAATAGCATGCCCTTTGTCTTTAAGTACCTTGGTTTATCTAGCCAGAGGCAAAATAAGGACCATAACTAGGAATCAGATGGATTATTAAAAAAAACTTAATTATTCCACCAAGAGCAAAAAAAAAAATATAAGTATCTTCCAACTAGGAGAGCTATGGATATCGTTGAAACCATTCAAGAAGAGCAAGTAATGTATCTTGGCCATTAGTTTAGTTGAAGTTATTTAACTATGTTCTTTTTTTCTTTTAAATCTCTTCCTAAGAGTTTCTGTCTCAAGATGCAATGGATTATTGACGTTAGTGGTGAAAGCTTATTCGTCGTCAGAGGTGTGATCACTTTCAATCCTAGTGAATTATTTATATTATTTATCATGTGCTATTAACCTTGTTGTAAACCAGAGCAATTTTGAGACATTGTTAAAGAAAGAGACATATTATTAATTGTATGATTTTTCAAACGGTTCAAAGGAATCGATTTTTTTCTCGAATCTTTTTATTAATTATAGTTCACTTTGTTTTTAGCTATGATTTTTTTCGTTATTTGAACAAACAGAAAGGAGTTTTGTTATTGTTGAAAAAAAAATCAGTTTTTTTATTAAATATTTCAGCAAGATACTTTATTATTTTTTCAATTTTCATATCTAAAATATAATTGTTACTTTTGATGAGGCTACTAAGGGTACTAAGAAAGCGAGGCCTACAAACATGAAAGATATATGGAATCTTCAACTGGAACTCGTATAATAGTAGATGCCAACCAATATGGGCAACCTATTGGGAAGGAAGCGTCCAAATTGGCTGAATTTCTTGGTACAATTGCAAGGATGGTTCTATCATCCTTTGAATACAAAACATTGAAACATCTTCCTAAATATGTGTTGGAAAACATATTGAGAATCGTTCATGTATGTAGTACATATTCATTTTGTAATTTAAAGTATTGCAATAATTTTGCATTATTTGAAATTGTATGTAATGAGTACATGTTTCATTATTTTGTTATATGTGTAGGAGAAGTTTGATCTCCAAGGCAAGGTGGAGGACTCTGACATCCTCTCACATATTGGAAAACTCCGGAAGGAGTTTAAATCGACTTTGAAAACTAGATACTACAAAGAGATGGTCCAAGAGGGTCGACTGATTGAAGAAATATACGAAAACAATTCTCCTGTTGTGCATCATGATCAATGGAAGTGGCTAGTGGAGCGATGGGGAACAGAACAAGCTACGGTAAGCACTTTTATTAGAGTAAATGTCCTATTTTTCTTGATCCCACATACGGTATGATCAAAGTAGGGGGTGCATAAATGTGTGATTTGTTGAATGAGGCATAAAAAACTTAGTTTTCCTATTACTCTCATATTTTTTCTCATTACTTTAAACAATAGGCACAATCAGAAAAGGCGAAAGAATCCCGAACAAAGGTGCGTTTTGCACACACTGCTGGTAGTACAGGATATGCAACCCTCAATGCACAGTTTGTAAGTATTACATATTGATCAATATGTAACTTATATTATATTCATTATTCTGCGCTCATTGGTGAATATTGTTAACAACTTTTTTTGTTGTTGTTGTATAATAGGTTGACAGGGAAGGCCGTGAACCTTTGCGTTTGGAGCAATTTAGATTTCAACATTTACGCAAAGATGGGAGTGACAAATTCAGAGAAGAGGCGTGAGAACAAGTTTATGTAAGAAATAAATGGGTATTATTTTTTATTTATATTTACTTTGACATCTATTTTTTTCAAAATATATTTTCTAATTAAAGAGAACTATAAGATGAAGCATGCAAGATTGTTAAAGAGTCTATGCCAACACCTGACAGTTCTTTCACACCTCAAGATAACATTGCATTAGAAAACGAGGTCTATACACAATTGTTTGGCCCTGACAAGGATGGAAAAATGATGGGATATGGACGTGGGATGACTAAATCCAAGTTGTTTGGCTATGGGTCAGTCACCTGAGGAAGCCAATCTACATCGGCCATTAGTACATTGATTGAAGAGATGAGCGCTAAACATGTTGAGCAAATACAAACAATTCAAGCCGAACAAGCAATTCGAGAGAAAACTCTGCTTGAGGAAGCAGAATCTTGATTCCGTACGGAGGCGGAGGAACGAGAAGCTCGTTTGATAACTGAGGCAAAAGAAAGATTTATAAAATTAACTGAAATTCGAGAGGCAAAGTTCATGGAGATGATGGATGGTCGTGAGAAAAAGTACAAGGCTCTCATCAATGAGTGTATGGCAAAGGGAATGTCAAGTAAATTCTAGGTTTTTCATAGAAAGCATAGTAAGGTGACTATTTTATAACTAGATTGTCAATAAGTTTGTTAATGGTTTAATAGGCATTGATTGTTGTAATTGAATGTTAGGTTCTTATTTGATGTCTTCATGCTTGATCAACTAATATTTAGTTGATGTACTGCTGAAAATTCTTTATTTAGCTTCAATTTATGGTTATTTGCTTAATATTAAAATATTCTTCTCATGTGTTCATGTTGTTTCTCATCTAACTTGTATAAATAGAAAATGTACATTGCTATTTTTGCAATTGACTTTCAGACTAGCGGACTTGATGATAAAGCCTTCAGTTCAGATGATGATGAATGACGCTTACTGCATATTATGTATTATATATATATATATGTTATAGCGGTTAATGAATGCAATAGTCCCATAATTTTTTGGTGTCATAGCAATCATATTGACCACATGTCTGCAACATGTTGACTGCTTCTATTAGGATTTTGTATAATTTTTTGATGTCATGTGAAATAGGTTGACAACATATTTGCAACTTGTTGACTACTACTTTTAGGATTTTGTATATAAATTACTAACTGCATTATTTAATGATAAATTTGTATTTATATGATCATTTTATGTTAATTAATTGTTCAATTTATATTCTACAAACTTTTCCAAACTCAATACATATAAATTTGCTCATATTTCACCAAAATATGCCATTAAAAATTGGGGAAAACGCCGTAAAAAATATTGGACATGAGACAAAAATCTATCCCGGCCTTTTTAAATTTGCCTTCGATGGGTTTAGCCTGACTTTTATAAAGTTGCTTTAGACGGGTTTATCCCAACTTTTTTTAAGTTGCCTTGGAAAAGGTCTATCCCAACCTTTTTAGGGTTGTTATAAACGAGTCTATACCAACATTTTTAACGTTGTCTTAGACAAGTCAATCCCAACTATTTTTAAAAGTTTCCTTCGATAAGATCTATCCCAACCTTTTTACGGTTATTTTAGACAAATCTATCCCAACCTTTTTAAGATTGCTTTAGACAAGTTTATCCCAACCTTTTTTTAAGGTTGCTTTATACAAGGTCTATCCTAACATTTTTAAAAAGTTGCCTTAGACAGGTCTATCCTAACCTTTTTTAAAGGTTGTCTTAGACAAGATCTATCCCAACTTTTTTTAAAACGTTGCCTTAGATAATTTCTATCCCGACTATGGTTGCCTTAAACAAGGTCTATCCCAATGATTTTAAGGTTGCTTTAAACGAGTCTATGCCAACCCTTTTTAAGAGTTGCCTTAGACAAGGTTTATCTCAACTTTTTTAAAACGTTGCCTTAGATAAGGTCTATCTCAACTTTTTAAAGGTTAGCTTAGACTAGTCTATCCCAACCTTTTTAAGGTTGCCTTAGACATGTCTATCACAACATTTTTCAAAAGTTGGCCTTGACTAGGTCTTTCCCAACTCTTTTTAAAAGTCGGCATTAACTAAACTTTTCACAACCCTTCAATAAGCGTCGCGAAACCTATGCCAACGCTTTTGTGTTGAGTATGTAATTTGTGTTATATGTGAATTGTTAAAGTATGTTTAAATCCTAAAATGTCTAGTGTGTATATCATGTTGTATACATGTGTACTCACCTAGCTTCTCAAAGCTCACACTCCTTACTTTACCTTGTAGATAAATAGTTTGCAGGCTAGCAGGGAGGGTGGCAAATCGATGATCCATAGTAAGGCATTTTTTTAAAGTATGTATGCTGAGATTTTAAACTCAAAAGTGAAGGCAATGTGGGTCATTCCAAGGGTTTAGTACTAAAATTAGACTTAGACTTTTTAAATAAAATTATCAACGAGTTGTAAACGGACATTACGGTCTATTTTTTTTAGGGATTTTTGAACATTATAATTGCTTGCTTGATTGCTTGTTTAGATGATTTTATTACTTGATTAATCTAATGATAATTAAATGAACTAACAAATTTTTGCAACTAAGGGAGACTGTCATGTATTAAGGCATGCCTTATACCTTCTGATTGTGTGAATGAAATGATTAATTTAGAAAAGTATGCACTTAGGTCTAATTTCCTATATGAAATATTCTGCAAATGTGTGGTGTGTACGGTTGGTTGGTGTGGTTCATAAAGTTTTAAAGGAAGAGTCACCTTAGTGGCTCATATGATGTTCGAAATTTGGGTTGAAACCGTCTTGGTCAGGTTTGGGCGTCACAGATGCCCACATGGAATTATTACTCCATCTCTCATAAGAAATTGTCTACTTCCTTCGTAGACCTTGCTCCTTTAAACTTCTCTAGTTTAGGGACATTAATCTCTGGTTTAGTGTTGCACTTAACACCTTTTTACCCATAACAGCTTTGCACACAAGCTCTCCCTTAAGCTCCTCAATTTTTGTGTTCAAAGTCGCCACTATGGCTTCATTTTCATCCTCCATAGTTGTCATCCTAGCTTCAAGAGCATTTTTTTCTATCAACTTACCCACAGCAATATTGAGGAGCACTTCCACTGCGTCCATATTGGAACTAAGGGCCTTCGCCACATATTCCTTGAACTATTGTTTCATCGGGTTTAATTCATCAGTGCGTGTCTCGACTACCTCAAATGTTTCCTTCACTTCCTTAATGGATTCCTCAAGATGGACCATAGGACTTCCTAAAGCCGACAACATATCCCTTGATCTGCTTTATTTCTTGCCCTTCCTAGGACAGGTTTTCATTAGGGTATTTTACTCATTTGCTTCTTCGGCATCTCAACTAACCTTGAACCCTAGCTCTATTACCAAGCGTCATGGGGCTAGACCTTTAGTTTGGCAAACCGCGTGGCCTTAGGTGATATCTTGAGTAATGCCCCTAATTAAAGGAGCAATAATATAGCATAGGTTAAGCTTTTCCTAATCTAAGGCATAGTTGTATAGTAGTGCCATTATTTATAACTACAAAGACAAATAGAGAGAAAACAACTAACCTCCGTATCCTGTTGTTCAAATTAATTTCCCCTCCACCAAGTATGAGTAAAACCACAGCTTTGTTTATCCAAGGAATAACCAAGAAGGTCAAATTTATCATCTCCCATTGCCATCTTGTAATTGTTTTCCGGACTTCAGGACTGTACCCCTTTGTTAATCAGAAAGACATTATTGGGTAGCCTATAAGGAAAGTCCCACATTGGAAAATGGCTCTTTCAGGATTTAGTTCCACAAGAGAGGTAACCTTGATTTTTCCTGGAAATGCTTTATACGTCACGAACTCCAGGCTTGCAGGTCATCCTCTAGAATTGATAAGATCTGGTGATCTCTGTACTGGGAGAGACCCATAAGTTGCCATATTCTGCTTAACCCAGTAGCTATGCTGCCTGATACTAGTTAGAAATGAATCATTATTGGACTTGGAGGTGATGTTTAGATACATCGCGATTGGATAAAATTAATTCTAGGAATTTATATGTATATCTAAACCGAACGAAATGGCAAGAAGTAGATGGATGAAGGAAAAGACAACAATTGGGTGGTAAATACGTCTTCCTTAATTCCTTACCTGACTCCATAATCTATATTTGACTTGACCTCCCCTTTTCCATTTTCTTTCCTCTTTTCTGCGACGAATACACCATACATACGCTGTCAAAATCAGCCTCTCTCTCTTTCCTCTTTTTCTTCTCTCAGCCCAGACAGAGAGTGAGAGATAGAGCGGTTAATGCCTTTCTCCTTCCTCTTCCCACTTCTGCAACGTATACACACCATAGTATGACTCAGTTTTCGTGGAAACTGAATCAACAGTTATTTTGTAGTAAAACATTTCAAAGAATCTCGCAGAACATGACTCTATGGCCTAATAGGTATAGCGGTTAATGCACTTCTCCTCCCTCTTCTCACTTCTGCGACGTATACACCATAGCATGACTCGGTTTTCGTGGAAACTGAATCAACAGTTATTTTGTATTAAAATATTTCTACGTGCCTCCCAAAGCACGACTCCATGGCCCAATGGATAAGGCGCTGGTCTACGGAACCAGAGATTCTGGGTTCGATCCCCAGTGGAGTCGATAGCCTATTTCTTAATACCACTGCTCCTGTTTTTAACCACGAAAATTATTCTAATGTTATATTATACATACCAACTTTATGATTCGACAAAAAATTTACATGTTAAATTTTCTTTAGTTGATTTAGCTTACTAACTATGTTAACACTAAGTAACATAATAAAATATATATATTGATGTCAAGCATTTTAACATACAATATCACATTAATTTTTTTAAAAAGTACAAATATCACAATGAAATATATGTTGATAGTTTAAATACCATATTAATTTTTTTTTTTAAATAATATGACATTTTGCCTTAAAAACTATATAATAAGAAAAACGATGTTAGGCTCTTATATATAAGCCTTATAATGTGAAGGTTGATTTTTATTTTTTTAAATCATGAGTAGATCAAATAACTGTCACATGCATTAAATCCTGTGTCATGATTCAATCTAACATAAATTTAATTGAAAGATGAATGAATTTATAAAATAAAAATTAATATTATAAATGTCCATATTTTTAACTTAAAATAAATTTTATCATTTCAACTAAAACGACTCAAAATATGGATGTAGTGAGCTTTGGAGCATCCTGCAAACCGAATATCATTGATATGATATTTTGATTTAAATAGTCCAGTCTTCTCAATCACTAAACATAATTGAGAGCATAACATTAAGAGTAGTTTAAAGGGGGAACGGGGGAAATGACTCCTAAGCGCTTCCATTTGACTTAAAACTTATTATTACAACACTAACTGTTACATTTTTGGCTCAATTATTGAAGCAAGCCAACGTCTCTCTCTCTCTCTATCTTCCCTAACCAATGCAAAACTAAATGACAAAGACTTTCAAGGCTTGAAGGCCGAAAAGGCAACCACTGAGTTGTGTCCACCAAATCCGAATGAATTCAAATTGCTGAGAATCATAAACAACTCAGGTTAGACTTACAGGGTTCTGGTCTAAATCAACTGAAACAGGATAGGATCAGGATTCAGGAGTCTTACCAACATTAACTTAGTTTTCATTAGGGTATTTTACTCATTTGCTTCTTTCGGCATCTCAACGGAACCTTCGAACCCTAGCTCTATTACCAACTGTCATGGGGCTAGACCTTTAGTTTGGCAAACCGCGTGGCCTTAGGTGATATCTTGAGTTTGAAACCTCCCTAATTTAGCCTACTCTCGAAAATTGAGAATTCTTGCAAAAATTCTCTAAGTCACAAAATTATAATAGAAGCAAACTCGAACAAAAGAGCAACAAAAAATAGAAAAGCCAAAGAAAAGTGATGCACACAAGATGTTTGAGTAAATGCTCTCAATGTATTCTTTAGCTTAGAAAGAATAAAGTGATTACAAATGCATGGGGAGGCCTCTATTTATAGTTGAGCTCCCCATAACCAACACTATAGATTGAGTTACGTTGACAGTCAAGTTATACTGGAGTGTTTCATTAGGCCACCAAAACTTCAAGTAGATGGATTTTTCCACGAGTTCCACGAATCGAACTAATTCTTGTGGATCAAGTGAACCTCATTTAATAAGTTGACCTCTATAAAGTATTTTGTGCGGAATGGTCACGGGTTTTGATCCACAACCCATGCCATTTTTACCATGTTTCGTAAAATGTCATATTGGTTTGTTTGGCAGGTTACCTGCACTAATAAGATTTATTCTTTTATACATGCTTTTATTGTAATTTTATGCATAAATTATTAACTGTTGAAAATTATCTTATAACAAATTTTATTTTTTAAATATAATTTAATGATTTAATTTTAGGTTAACGAACCATATGTTAATTAAATTATTTTACTTAACCTTTTAACATAGAAAATTTATTAATTTGAAATTTAAATAAATTCATTAAATGTTCATATTTAAATTTTATTAATTTTAGCGTAAATTAGTATAATGTGAATTCTAGATTTAAATATTAATTAATTAAATTAAAATTAAAAACTAGGAAAATTATATATTCAGATGACATGATTATTAATTTAAAAAAATTAAAATGTATTTACTATGTTCACCTTTGATGGTTATGTTGTCTGCTATTGGTAAGTTAAGAAGTCAAATTATAAGCCAGAACTTATCCAGCTGTTGCTGCTAACAGCTAAAGTGTTTTCTGCTCCTGAAAGCAAGAAAATTACAAAGAAAATGCCAACTAAGCCATTCTCATTATTCTTAATTTATGTTTTAAGGCTACTAACCACATTACTTGTATGTTAGATTATGCCTTAAGATTCCTAAATAATGCCTACTTATCATTGTCAAGAATCTTTCAAGGTGTTTATTTTAACATGATATATCATTTCTAAATTGAAATAAACTAATAAACTATTGTTTATAGGTTTATAGCTCTAATTAATATATATTATATCTACTCTACCATTCATATTTTAATTCATGATCATATGTATAATGCTATGTCAACTTATTATTTACACATATTTTTCATTAAAAATTCAATTATTGGATTAACACCTATCATTTGCATCAAAATTGAAATTTCAAATTTGAAATTTATAGGTACTTAGAATGATCTAATTGGAGAAACTGGACTAAATCTACAACTATACACATAGTACAGGACTAGTAATTGAATTTAACCAAACTTGACTCAAGACTAAAATTTATCAAATAAAAGTATAAGGAGTAAATCCACAACTTTTGCAAAGTACAAAGACTAATAACATAATTTGATAAATTTAATTACGTAAGATATAAGATGATTGTGAACAGGAACTAGGAACTTAAAAATGATTTTGTTAGTGGTTAAACCAACAAAACGTAGCTGTCCAATACTTGATTATTAGCATAATCTTTGCCTGTAAAAAAGGCATTTCAAATCTCTAATTCATCTTTTAAGTCAAGCTCAAAACACAAGACACTTCAATAGCTTAGCTTCTCTCTCACTTTGTAATTCTTAAAGAGGGCGTACCTGTTTTTGGCTCGGTCGGAAATGGAGGGTAGAAAGGTGGCCATGATTTTGATTGTCTACATTGCGGTTGTTGCTGTTTTCGCCACCGGGATCACCGCTTTGAGGGAAGATCAAGGGGCAATTCCACCATCACCAATGGAAAGTGGGGGAGTGGCTCTGGGTGTTCCTGCTGCACTGGCTATCTTAGCTTCAATGGTTGCATGGTTCTTTTGAATTTAATTCCTTAATTTTACATTGTCCAAACTCCAAACCCCTTTCCTTTTCTTTCTTCTTTCAAGTTTGTTTATGTATTGACTATCCTAATAACATTACCTGTAATAATATAGACATAATCTGCTTCAACGATAGAGATAATATCCTAGTGGTTCCCACGCATATGCTGTCCTCCAGACAGCTTTAAATGGTTCTGTTCTGCATTCCATCAACAAGGAGATACAAGATAAATAGCAAAAATTTTAAACTTTCAGAGCATCTTCAACATCAGTTTTCTTGACCTGCCATTATACACAACAATGCATATAAAAGTATACAACTGAAGCAACAACAAATGTTGATGATGGCTTTTAAAAGTGGGGATTTTGCTACAACCATCATCATCAAGCTATTAATGCCCCTAATTAAAGGAGCAATAATATAGCATAGGTTAAGCTTTTCCTAATCTAAGGCATAGTTGTATAGTAGTGCCATTATTTATAACTACAAAGACAAATAGAGAGAAAACAACTAACCTCCGTATCCTGTTGTTCAAATTAATTTCCCCTCCACCAAGTATGAGTAAAACCACAGCTTTGTTTATCCAAGGAATAACCAAGAAGGTCAAATTTATCATCTCCCATTGCCATCTTGTAATTGTTTTCCGGACTTCAGGACTGTACCCCCTTTGTTAATCAGAAAGACATTATTGGGTAGCCTATAAGGAAAGTCCCACATTGGAAAATGGCTCTTTCAGGATTTAGTTCCACAAGAGAGGTAACCTTGATTTTTTCCTGGAAATGCTTTATACGTCACGAACTCCAGGCTTGCAGGTCATCCTCTAGAATTGATAAGATCTGGTGATCTCTGTACTGGGAGAGACCCATAAGTTGCCATATTCTGCTTAACCCAGTAGCTATGCTGCCTGATACTAGTTAGGAAATGAATCATTATTGGACTTGGAGGTGATGTTTAGATACATCGCGATTGGATAAAATTAATTCTAGGAATTTATATGTATATCTAAACCGAACGAAATGGCAAGAAGTAGATGGATGAAGGAAAAGACAACAATTGGGTGGTAGATACGTCTTCCTTAATTCCTTACCTGACTCCATAATCTATATTTGACTTGACCTCCCCTTTTCCATTTTCTTTCCTCTTTTCTGCGACGAATACACCATACATACGCTGTCAAAATCAGCCTCTCTCTCTTCCTCTTTTCTTCTCTCAGCCCAGACAGAGAGTGAGAGATAGAGCGGTTAATGCCTTTCTCCTTCCTCTTCCCACTTCTGCAACGTATACACACCATAGTATGACTCAGTTTTCGTGGAAACTGAATCAACAGTTATTTTGTAGTAAAACATTTCAAAGAATCTCGCAGAACATGACTCTATGGCCTAATAGGTATAGCGGTTAATGCACTTCTCCTCCCTCTTCTCACTTCTGCGACGTATACACCATAGCATGACTCGGTTTTCGTGGAAACTGAATCAACAGTTATTTTGTATTAAAACATTTCTACGTACCTCCCAAAGCACGACTCCATGGCCCAATGGATAAGGCGCTGGTCTACGGAACCAGAGATTCTGGGTTCGATCCCCAGTGGAGTCGATAGCCTATTTCTTAATGCTACTGCTCCTGTTTTAACCACGAAAATTATTCTAATGTTATATTATACATACGAACTTTATGATTCGACAAAAAAATTTACAGTTGATTTAGCTTACTAACTATGTTAACACCAAATACCATAATAAAATATATATATTGATGTCAAGCATTTTAACATACAATATCACATTAATTTTTTAAAAAGTACAAATATCACAATAAAATATATGTTGATAGTTTAAATATCATATTAATTTTTTTTTTTAAATAATATGACATTTTGCCTTAAAACTATATAATAAGAAAAACGATGTTAGGCTCTTATATATAAGCCTTATAATGTGAAGGTTGATTTTTTTTTTTTTAAATCATGAGTAGATCAAATAACTGTCACATGCATTAAATCCTGTGTCATGATTCAATCTAACATAAATTTAATTGAAAGATGAATGAATTTATAAAATAAAATTAATATTATAAATGTCCATATTTTAACTTAAAATAAATTTTATCATTTCAACTAAAACGACTCAAAATATGGATGTAGTGAGCTTTGGAGCATCCTGCAAACCGAATATCATTGATATGATATTTTGATTTAAATAGTCCAGTCTTCTCAATCACTAAACATAATTGAGAGCATAACATTAAGAGTAGTTTAAAGGGGGGAACGGGGGAAATGACTCCTAAGCGCTTCCATTTGACTTAAAACTTATTATTACAACACTAACTGTTACATTTTTGGCTCAATTATTGAAGCAAGCCAACGCTCTCTCTCTCTCTATCTTCCCTAACCAATGCAAAACTAAATGACAAAGACTTTCAAGGCTTGAAGGCCGAAAAGGCAACCACTGAGTTGTGTCCACCAAATCCGAATGAATTCGAAATTGCTGAGAATCATAAACAACTCGGTTAGACTTATAGGGTTCTGGTCTAAATCAACTGAAACAGGATAGGATCAGGATTCAGGAGTCTTACCAACATTAACTTCGTGCTGTTTCTTTTGGTTGGCCACAGTGTCAAACTCAACTGAAGGCTCTGGATTCTGCATTAAACAAATGCATACAATAGATCACTTCATCTATACTGATAAAGCCAGATGTGATCCAGACAACCATTTTCGGGGAACAGCAATACATGGTACATTAAACATTAAACAAGCAACTAGCACGTACAAACTGATTTATCGAGGGATGCAGCCATCCTGTTGTGATGGCCTTCACTGTGGCAATGGCTTCTAAACCACCCGATGCGCCCAGACAATGCCCTATCATGGACTGAAAAAAGAAGCAAAGCAATTAGCCAATTGCAAGGTAGCAAACATTAGAGTACACAGTCACCTCAAATTTTGCAAAACTAGGTAGAAAGAGAAGGTACCTTTGTTGCATTGATTTTGATGTCTGATGTATTCTTGAATACCTTTTTAATAGCATTGATCTCAGCTAGGTCACCAGCAAGAGTAGAAGTTGCATGTGCATTGATGTAGTTAACCTGAAAAATAGGTCTTGCTTATCTTGCACAATTTCCACCTTTGAAATTATGCATAAATTTCAGAAAATAATTACAGTCTGAACCCTATTATTTGCACTTTTGCATATGAAGTAAACACCACCACCACTTAAGTATCTTAACCATTAGGTCAGTTCTCTTTGTAGTCTAACTTAAAATGAAGCGTGGATCTAATGGATAATATGACAGGTGATGAAAGAGAAAGGTAATTAGAAGCACTTTTCAAGGAGACTCAACTCAAAGAATGCCGCCATATTTACCATAAAACAGACAATTCATTGGAGCTTGAATTTAGTTTTTCTAAGAAAATGTTTGCAAAGGTGTCAGCAAAACTAGATGGAAAGCAACAACATAAAATACATGACCATAAACATCTAGAAATAATACCAAATTCGATTACTCCAATATATTAAGAGAGTTGGGTGAAAAAACCGAGAATTACCTCCTCAGGGGACACACCAGCATCTTCAAGACTTCTCTCAATGCATGAAGACACCCCAAAACCATCAGCTCTTGGATCAGTCATGTGATGAGCATCACAATTAACAGCTCCACCCAAATACTCAGCAATAATTGGTGCACCTCTTTTCATTGCATGTTCCAAGCTTTCCATTACCTAGAAAGCAAAACACAAAATATCTCATAATAGAAGCCCATTGCATTTCCATCCCCATCAAGACAAGACAATTGCATAACTATAAAGCCAAATAAGTACAACGGAACCAAAAAACTGTGCGTAAAAGAAATAAACCATTAACTCAAGACCATGCCTGATTAAACAAGTAGTTCAATGTGATAAAGGACAGAAATTGGTTTTGATAATAACATAAACATTTATACTTCATTCCTACTGAACACCACAATAATGAGTATGAAAGTTAACACAAACAGTGAATTAGGCTCATCTGTGTCAAACAAAACACTACAAAAGTGACGGATTTTATATTATAAAGGAAACAGTCAGTATCTCATTGAATGTGCACACACCCAAGAGCCAGTCTCCGTCAAAGGTGTACCTTAAACCTGGGAGAAAATGCCTACTTCTCTTAACAACAGTATCACATATCACCAATGGAGACAAAACACAATGATAAATTGCTTACCGGAAATAGACAGCATAACAATCAACAAGAAGCTAAATCATGCATATATAGGAGTTTGGTTGATAAATGCAAGCTTACCAAAACACCAGCACCTTCACCCATTACAAAGCCATCTCGATCTTTGTCCCATGGTCTTGAAGCAGTTCGAGGATCATCATTTCTTTGAGACAATGCCCTACAGGCAACAAAACCTCCCAGCCCAATAGGAATGATTGCAGCCTCAGTTCCACCAGCAATCATCAATTCAGCCTCACCTCGACGGATGTGATTAGCAGCAGCATAAAAGCAATAATTGGAGGTAGCACAAGCAGTTGAAATTGAATAATTGGGACCCATAAAACCAAGTTCAATTGCAAGCAAGGCAGATGACATGTTTGTTATAGAATAAGGAATGAAGAATGGTGTTATTTTTCTATAACCTTTCTCTATCAAATTTTGAACGCCATCAGAGAACACTGTAAGGCCACCCATACCAGTTCCAACAAGCACTCCAGTTCGCTCCTTATCAATCTGCAACAAGTACAAATTCAAAAATTTCTTAAGCACTATGGGAGAATACAACGAATATATAAGCTAAAAAGAGCCAGAATAATAAATACAACATCCCGTGGTACTCGCATAATTCTAAGAATAGATACCACTCTCAGCTCTCAAGATATCGAATTTTCTTGAATCTTTCATTCTGTAGGGTAAGCAATCATCCATGAGGATCATAAACTTAGTCAGGAATTTTGCCTTTCTAAACACCATTTCCAAGGAATATTTCTGGTAGATGCATCACATTTGAACGTAAAATTAGTAGTGTGGTGAATAAATCGCTTTCAAATATATGATCACATTAATATTATTGCGGACAAAAAAGCTATGAGCATATCGAATGACCAACTCAACAGTGAAATTGAACAAAACAATTCTGATGACCCCATTGCTTACATCACTTTATGAATCAGATATGATGAGTCACAAAGTATATAACACTACAAAGATTCCTTGGAACTGATTAGGAGAAAGCAGAAAACGTTTTTTCTTAGCAACTCCTTTGCATAAAAATAATGACAAAAGTTGGAGATAAAAACACTTATAAACTCAAATAACACAAAAAAAAAAAACTGCAGCAAGCAAACATGCAGTAACAAGCAAAGAAAAGCATCAGGATACGTAGAATTAAGCTAAAGTTGAAAGGATTTCGAGCGAATAAAGAAACAACTCTCTGGTGTTAATGTTGCACATTGTGGAAGCCAATACAAGAATAAGCTTTGGATCTATAGTTAAAGAACAAAAACACAAGCGAATCAATAGCAAAGCAAGAACCACCCATTTCTTAAAACAAGTCGATTAATGAAAAAAAACACTAAAGAAGAAGAAAAAGAACCTTGGATAAGTTATCGGCGCCGAGATCAGCATCTTCCAACGCCTTCTTGCCCGCAACAATGCAGTACCTCAAGCAATCGTCAAGCCTCCTGTCGTTCTTTCCATCAATGTAACCTTCAGAAGTGAACCCCCGGATCTGACCGGCGAACCGAGTAGGAAACTTGGAAGCATCGAAGCGGTCGATGAGTCCGATCCCGCTCTCTCCAGCCAGCAGCTTTTCATAGTAAGCATCCACATCGTTCCCAAAAACGGAAACCAAACCCATTCCCGTAATAACGACCCGTTTCTTGGGGTCCTTCTCGCGCTTGGGAGCTGGAACAGTCGGGGATGAAGCGGTAATGAAAGAGAATTTCTTGGCAGGCCTGGGAGGGAGTGTTGATACATTGGGAAAATGGGGATTGGGTTTGGGGTTTTTGAGAGGTTTTAGAGAGGAAGGTCGAAGAGAAGAAGAAGGTTGAAGAGCTTGCATGGTTGAAGACCAACACCAAGGCGATGATAACAATGTGAAGACTGAAGAGAAAAGCAAGACGTTTAATAGACAGCCAAATCTAACTGCAAATATATTCAAATAAAACAAAAAATCGTAGCCAATGCGTTGTGTTAGTGTGTTTATATATATAAATTATAAAGGTTGAAATCTTGGGTTGGGAAATTCTTGAAGTTGGAGAGGGCGTTGAGCTACACTTGACAGCCAGCTACTTACGCAAAGTGGGATCCATTAAAACTTAAATAAATCTCAAATCTCTTCACGGTTGGTCCATTACGTCGAGCTGCGTATGCACGTTCGCAGTGATTTGTATAAGGTAGAATGATATGAATCGGAAGTTAGGCCCGCCGTAAGGAATTACTTATCTGTGAATGGGTATAATGGGCTATGAAAATTAGGCCTGCAGCAGTTTGCGAAGACAAGCCCAATAATTTATTACTCGACCTAGCGCCTTGAAGTCCAAATCCCAACTCGGTCCGATCCGACTACAAACAGGCGAGTCGTGGCGCTGTGACTCGGCTGAGACTTGGCATTTAGCAAAGCAGAAGCTCTCGGTCCAGACTCCAGGCTAACCACAAAAAAGAAGAGGATGGTATTGGTAAAGAAAGCTCCAATCAAGGTCCAAAAGTTCTTCTTCGTCTTCAACCTCCGCTGCCTATTCTAGGTTATCAACACCCCCCAATCAGTATTTCTCCGTTTTATTTAGGTTCATTTGTTTTTGCCGGTAAGGGATTTTCGGGGTTAACAAAGTATGTGTTGTTAGGAAAATGGTGTTGAGGATAAAAATCAAGTGAGAAAATGAAGACCTCAGCTCAACAGAGTCGTAGTGAAGCCCCAAAATGAAGCAGAAAAGCTTTATTTTACTTTTTGTGAGTAATCCTTATGTAATCGTTTACGATCATAGATTATTTCTTTAATGTTTTAGCCATAATTTTCGTTTCGGGTGTTGAATTGAAGTCACTCTGTATGCTTGTTGACGGCCTTCATCATGCAACTGGTATGCCGGTTCTTAAGTTAAGAGTTTACGCTATATGAAGCCTTGGATGTCCTACCTTTTTCAAATTCATATAGAATATAATGTATGTGTATGCATATATTCTGGATGGTGAACGTTGGTGTCTGTATCAAAGAGTTTGCCTGCTAGTTTTTGTTGATAGAACCCAAATCTAACTGATTTTTCCCTTTTTTATACTGAAGGGAGGATTTTCATAAGGTATTTCAAGAGCAGAATCCGGATATCAAGTCAATGCGTGATGTATTTTATGGTTTGGAAACACAAATCTTAAGCCAGCATATGAATGTATGTCTTTCTGTCTCTAACATATATGTTAATGGATACTGCTATGAATTGTTTCGGATTGGAAAAGGCCTGCGGTGAGAAGTGGAAGATGATGACATACGAGGTTTGTGCTTTGTAATCTTGAATTGGCTCTCTTTATTCCCTATTGCTTACAAGTTCATTTGATTTCCATATGAATTGACCATGTTCACCATTGTAAATCATAATCTGGTTGTTCTCATGCCCTTGAAAACTAGCTGTTATGATCATTTATATTGACCTCTTGTGGATATGTTTTTAAGAGTTAGTTGGTGGAAACGGTTCTATTTGAGTCTGAGAGCAACGCCGTTTTTAGTAATGATAAATTGTCTTGTTCTGGTTAAAATCATAGCCCATGATCTGTGTGATGCCGACTTGTCAGAGCCTACTTAAGTTCTCTTTATGTACAAGATGCAAAATAACGGTTGGCTCGTCACATTTGCATAAAATAATAGCTCATGATCTTGCTGCACCATACTTTTAAGAAGCGCATATTATCGCTTGGTGATAAAATTGTACCATTTTTTCATTATTTCCATTAGTTCCTTGGCCTGGCTAGGGGTGCAGAAGTTAGTAGCTTGTATAGGGATAATGTGGCAAGAATGCCAATGATCTTAAGGGTTTATTGTTTATGTATTCCTGATTTGGACAAGATAAAAATAAAGGACCATAGAGAAAATGAGATACCAATGTCAGGGTTGTTTAACATTTTAATTTCAAATTCATCTTTGATAGGAAAAAGTAAAATATTATGATATCGCAACTGAGAAACGAGAAGAGTTTGATAGAACCGTGGAAGAATACATTAAATGAAAGGTATATTGCTTTAGGTTTTATATTGTATTTTATCCACGAAGAAAGTCTTTAATATGTATTTGATGAAGAGCTGCAACAAATAAGCAGTAGCTATCTTGCTCTACATTTCCTTGCCTGAAACTGGTGAAGATCAAGAAACTTTAAAATGATTCGGACTTTGATGAATAAACCTTGGGGTTGATATACTTAGAAATTCACTGTTTCAGTAGGAATAGATGCAGTGGTTATGATTTATAAGATTTATATTGGTGAATTGAATTCAGACATGCCTGTATCGTTTTTATGTTATTTACTGCTTGGATGTCGCCATTATGTTATTACCGTGCGGATTTAATAGTTCATATGACCATTGTTCAAGAAAATATTCATGAATTTGATGGCTATTAAGATCTGATACTTTTTTTAATCTGCTTTTATTCGAGGAATTTGGATCCAATTCTATTCAAGAACACACCATGATCAACTTGTATATTTTTAATTGAGAGATTTAAAAGCATGGTGTCTAGAGCAACTTTGACTACTAAGTTATTTAGATTCAGCTTGTTTGGTAGCCATTTTGGACAAGAGCAGCAAAGAAGATGATGCTTCAATCTCGCTCATTCGCTGTTTGACCCTCTCGCGAAGCTGCCCCATTGCTTTCCTCATCTCAATAAGCTCATACAGATTGAGCTCATTAATAGGTTTTCGGAACTTGGATATTTTAAAAGCCACCTTGACCGCCTCATCGAGCATCTCTCCTCGCTTCATCTCTGCCTGCAGCTTCTTGAGAATGGCATTAAGTCGTCGACTGAGCCTCTCAACTTTAGCCTCACTCTGAGGCTGAGCAACAAGTTGTCTTGGAATAGAAACTCTCGATCTCAGGTTCGGAGTTAGAAACCGCTCTGCCACCGCCTCAACGCTTGGATGCCCAAATGAGTAAGGCTTGCCGCCGGGGGAGAAAACAACGATGGCAACTTGAGCAGCGCAAAGGGTAGCGAGCTCGTTCGCTTTCTTGAATAGCCCTGAGCGGCGTTTCGAGAAAGTGACCTGCCTCGAGCCACTATCCTTCACCATTTTCATCTCGATTTTTCGCCGACCCATGATTTTGTGTTTTCTTTCAGAAATATTTTGGTGGCATAAGATGTGCTGAATACATCAACATTTATAGTAAGAAATCAGTGAAAACTTGAAGGCCATTTGAATTGGAAATATTTCTATATTATTTGATACTGCCAAATACTAAATAATCTTTCATTATTTTATGTATAATTAATTATCCCAACATGGAAAGAATTTAAGCATGTTTTCTAATTTGGGTTAGTCCATTCATTATGGAACTTTTAACATTGTTTTGTTGGCACAATTTAATTCTATTCTAAAAATAACAAATTATAGAAAGAAATTCAATCTGTAGCTATTTTTCTTGGATTCTCCTCTTTTAAATCATATATCATCAACTTTTTTTTGTGGGGACATTTGGTTCATTTGCAAGGTTAAATGGGTGATTTTCTTCTAGAGAAACTAACCAAATTTGTTTTTAAAGAATAATTAAAAAATGAAATATGAATAAACCGTAAAGGAAATATATATATATATATATATATAACTACAAAAAATAAAAAGATGGCACAATTCCACCAAAACAACTTACCATACATTCATTTCCTTTATTTGGCAATGTTTTCTATTTAGGAAACTTGATTTGTTGTGGCTTAAAACAGTGTGTAAAAGGCAAACCTACCAAAAAAAAAGGGGTTCATTCTTATCCCCACTCCCCACCCATTTTTAAAATCACCTATTTTTAAAATCATCGATTGAGTATTATTTGGTATGCATTGTTATCAATGTAAGAGGACGTGTGTTTAAGTGAATTATAACGCATTATTCGAAGCGCTAATAATAATTGTAGATATTATTTTAAAAAAGCAGATATAATAAAAATATAATGAAATTATACAAAAAAAATTGATGTAGTTCATAATTACATTTCTAACAAATTGTTAAATTAAAAAAAAAGCCGTATTGTATTTAGTTCTTTTATACAATTCCTATAACCATTTATGTCCTAAATTAACCCTCTAAACCCTTAATTTGGAAGATAATATACGCTTATGCCCGTACAAATATACATTCTCATATTACAATAACAACATTACCAATTGAACTAAGGCTCAACTGAAAATTTTAACTTTCTTTATTCTATTTATATTAATGACAAATATAATTGTAGCATGTACATATCTATAATATATCTATAACATCTATAGAAGCACGAGTTTACGAAACATTTGAATTGATGATAATACATTTTATTATTCATTATATTATTAAACAAAAATATATAAAAAATATTTTTAATAATAGAGTTTTATTCAATTATAAAGCTGAGTTAAAGTTGAATCCAACATATTAGGAATAAGTAATATTAATTAATTATCAATAATCGATTAAATCATATCAATAATAACTTTATTTTGCATAGAATTTTATTGCTTTGAACTATAAATTTGAGTATATTGATTAATTATTAATAAAAGGTATTATTTTAAATCAATTAGTGTTAAAATTATATACCAATTAGAATTAATATTTACCATTATAAATAGCATTTGTTACTTAAGCATTTTCAAGCAAATAACATCTAATAATATCACAAAAAAAAGAGACGAGATTATTAACATTGATAAGTTTGAAGTGTCTAAAAAATAATGAAATTTCTAAAGAGAAAATTTCAAGTTATATTCAAATGATAATATCACGGAGAGAAATAAAAGATCATTTTAATCGATGATGAGATAAACTTATAATATTCTAAATTTATTTTAAACTTATTCCTCATTCTATTATTTAATATAATTTTAATTTTACTTTATGCTTTTTATTTAAGGTTTAATATCATTTTTAGCCCTTATACCATATGGAAATTCTCACTTTTAACTTTTTTACTATTTCTCAATCACTTCATTTCGTCTACTTTCATTTCGTCACTCAACATAACCCATTGACCATTTTCTCTAAAAAAGTATATGATGTGGCTGTTTAAACCAATCAAAAGCTAACATGTTAATCCACATCATTTTAATGACTAAAATGCCATTAATAATTTTTAAAAAAATTTCATGAAAATTTCATTTCTTTTCGAACATGAAATGTTTTGAGAATCTGGAAATGTATTGTTCATCTTTAAAATGGGAACAACACAAAATTTGTCAATTTTTCAAGAAAGATGGAAGCTCATAAGACCGAAAAATGGCTGCTCTAGCTTCATTACTACTCAGCATCCCAGACTGGTCCAAGATTCTTAAAGCGAAGTACAGGGAACACGGTGGTGATGAAGATGTTGACGAACAATGGCCACAGTGTCGGATCGACTAACAATGACGAACTGAAGGCTTGAATTTTAGACCCCAATGAACCCTTCTATGTTTTCCTTGGGTTTTCTAAGAAAACTAAGCCGGCCAGTCAAAGGAGGATGAAGGCAGCCTTAGATTAGAGCTCTGACATCAGAATAAGCTAGTTAGTGGAAGTAAGAACAAAGTGAGGTGCTAGGTTTTTACTTGGGTTTTGAGTTAAGCCGAGAAAAAAAACAAGAAAAGGGAGAAAGATGACGCTGTAAGCTTGGCTGGAGGAATGGCGACGGTGATGAGCGGTGCAACGACGACAGTCGTGCGACACCTAAGATTTCAATTTAAGGAAAGAAGAAGAGAAATTAATAAATAAATAAAAAGTAAATGTTTATTATTGTTAAATTGAGTGACTCAAATCTTTATTAAAATAAAATAGGTAAAATAAAATAAAAGTAAAATTCATATAGAATTATGTTTCTTTTAATTTATTTTATAATAAGATTTTTTAACTTTATTACACTTCATCTATTTAATATTGATTAGAATAAAGTGTTTTAATATTATTACACTACTTTTATTAGAATTTGGTTTTACAAGTCTATAAATAGATATATTCTACTTCTCTTGTATTTATTCGAATTCGACTTAGTGAACTATCTTCTCCTCTGCCCATGGTTTTTCTTTAAAGGGTTTCAACGTAAAATCTATGTGTTCTTTATTTTTTTTCTTTCTCTTTTCTTTGTGATACATTGTCATTATCGACGTTCTGTTTTTACAAATTAGTATCTGAGCTTTTCGGGTTGATTATCTCGATCACGGTAATGGTGTCGCTAAAGTATAAAATTTCATTGTTGGATTGAAACACCAGAATTGTGTTGTGGCAAATTAAGATGCATGTAGTTCTTGCGCAGATGGATCTAAAGGATGCCCTGCTAGGATAGATAAGATGCCTTCGACATTGACGAATGAAGAGAAAAAGTGTAAGGATCGAAAAGCTTTGACGCAATTACATCTACATTTGTCTAGCGAAATTTTTCAGGATGTGATGAAGGAGAACACCATCACTACATTATGGAAGAGGTTGGAGCAGCTATGTATGTTGAAAACTTTAACCAGCAAGCTGCATACAAAACGCCTTTATGCTCATCGTTTTGAGGAATGTGCATCTATGCACGAACACTTAACAGTGTTTAAAGAAATTCTCTCGGACCTTGAAGCGATAAAGGTTCAGTATGATAAAGAAGATTTAGGGTTGATTCTGCTTTGTTCGATGCCCCTATCTCATTCAGCCTTTAGAGACACGATTTTGTATAGCCACGAGTCTCTCACAGTTGATGAGGTTTATGATTCTTTGACCTCGTATGATAAGATAAAGCATATTATGGTTAGACTCGACTCCTAATAAGATGGTCTCATTGTTCGTGAGAGAAAAGATTGGGATGTTGATGATGATCGTGGAAGGACACAGGAATGGAATCCTCGCGGTAAATCTAAGGGAAGATCGAAGTATTCAAATAAAGGTAGAACTTGTAACTTCTGTAAAAAGAATGGACACATTAAATCTGAGTGTTTAAGCTGCAAAACAAGATCAAAAGGGAGGATGTGAATCAAAAGAGGAAACAACTAGAAAAATTCGATGAAGCTGATGTTGTAGAAGACTACAGCGGCGGTGAACTTTCATTGTAGAAGACTATAGCGACGATGAACTTTTAGTCGCTTCTATCAACAATTCTAAAATAAGTGGGGAGTGGATCATTAATTCGGGCTACACCTTTCATATGAGTCTCAATCGGGATTGGTTTATAACTTACGATATAGTGTCTGAAGGTGTTGTTTTGATGGGAAATAATGCTTCGTGTAAAATTGCAGGTGTCGGAACAATTAAAGTTAAGATGTTTAATGGAGTTGTTAGAACACTTAGTGACGTGCAACATGTTCTAGAATTGAAGAGAAATTTGATTCCATTGAGTACTCTTGATTCAAAAGGGTACAAATACACAACTGAAAGTGGGGTTTTAAAGATTTTAAAGGTTCCCTCGTTGTGATGAAAGGGTAGAGAAAGACTGCCAAGTTATATCCTATTCCCTACAAAATAATGAAAAAGAACAGTAAAAGGGAAGTAGGGTTGAATCTTCAGGGACCGGATTATATGAATGCTTGTTTCTCGAAATCTTGGGCAGAATCGTGCCCAAGAAAACCTGCGTTCCTGAAAAAATAAAAATAATAGAATTAAAAATTTTGATCTAGAAACGAAAATAAAATAAAAACAGAATTGAGAAGTCAAATTGGAATTGCGAAAATTAAAAATAGGAAATAGAGTTGAGATAAGAAAATTCTTATGGGGAGATTCCAGCCTCCAATTGCCTCGATCCGCCTTGGATTCAATCCTTGGCTTTTAGATGATCATTCTCAAACCGAATAATCCAGTTATAATGAAAGAGGACGCCTACGACCATCAGCTCCAAGGATTTAGACTTCGATTTATTGGAATCTGACTCTAGCCAACAATCACTCTTGTGGGATCATCTTATGCTAGATCAACGTTTCTCAATGGCGAATCCCACGCCATTTTGTCTCTTGGGCTCGCCAACCTCTGACGCAGTAAGCTAACGAACCGACTGTGCAACTTTCTCAAAATAACAAAGCGGTCGTTCCTTGCACATTGTTGAAAAGATACTTTTTAAGGGACATAGACGGAAACGTCACCCGTAATGCAGAGAAATGATGAATACCCTGTTGAGAAGACTAAGTACGAATTCTAAACCTCAAGAACCCTTTTTGGGGATTTTCGACAACCTTTGGCTAGATGGGTTTTAGTGGCTCATGGTTGTGGTGGGAAAGAAAATGAATATATAATAAAAATGGAGATTTTATTAAAAGGAAATATGGAAAGAACAAAAGACAAGACTTTTGGAGAGAGAGTGTTTTTCAGAACAAAAGACAAGACTTTTGGGGAGAGAGTGTTTTTCAGGAAAAGAAGAACTCATTTTGAGTCACTTCACCCCCTATTTATAGCTAGGGGAGATAGTCTAATCCTACTTAAACTCCCAAAAGATAAATACATTTAATTGAAGATAAATAAAATAAAATCCTAAAATTAAATAATCCTTAATAATTAGGCTAATTTACCAAAAAAAATCAAAATAATAAAAAAAATTACGAAAAAGGGCCAAAATCTGCATTATTTACGGAAAAGGGTCATTTCCCCACAAAACGCGTCCACGTCAGCGCGTTTTGTGAGGATGCAGTAGGAAAGCACGCCTTGAAGGAGCGCTTTCTGCCACATCAGCACAAAACGCACTGACGAGGACGCTTTGCTAATGTGGCGTAAAGCGCCCTTCAAGGCGTCTTTCTCTTCAACAGATAAAAAACCTATAAAAACCCCCAACCCTTTTATTTTTTTCACACATTAGTCCTTCTCATCTTTCTCTCAAATTCCTCTCAAATTCCTCTTAAATTCCTTGAAACTTCTTCTCAAATTTCAAAATAGTCCTTTAATATTTACAAAAATCCCTTTTTTAAATTTTTTGAAATATTTTTTTGATAAATTTTAAAATATTCGATCGTATTACCAGGAATTAATTCGTCTCGACGATAAGCACATCTCCGTCAATCAAATGCAAATGGTAAGTTTTAATTTTAATTTTTCAATACTATTTAATATTTTTTAGGTTTATGCAATTTTAATTAATTTTTATTTTATAATTTTTAAACAATCATAGATCGGTGTTGCAATGCTATATTCGCAATATACCTAGTCCGCCATCGCCATTTTTCGAGAATTACCTACGGGAAGCAGAGTTTTGGCACGTGGCCACGATAGGCCGAGGGTGCAAGTTGGAGCCGAACTTAATCAGTGCGTTGATAGAGAGGTGGAGACCCGAGACGCACACTTCCATCTTCCATGCGGAGAGTGTACTATCACTCTAGAAGATGTGCAGTTGCAATTGGGATTGCCGGTGGATGGGTCCGTAGTCACCGAGTCTGCAACTTCTATCGATTGGACCGTCGTATGCTACGAGCTTCTGGGTGCCATTCCGGATAACATTTATGGAGGTCGAATCGAGATGGGCTGGTTACGAGACACATTCTCGGAGCCGAATAATGGTTCGACCGAAATAGAAAGAATACAGCATGCTCGGGCATACATTCTTGAGATGATTGGAGGCTATCTTATGCTGACCTGTCTCGAAACCTCGTACACATGAGATGGCTGCTGAAACTTGTTGATTTTAGAGCAGCCGGTGAATTGAGTTAGGGGTCTGCCGTGCTATCAAAATTGTATCGGGAGATGCGCGGGGCGACCGAGTAAAGCGAAAATCGGAGGTTGCCTATCATTACTGCAGTAATGGGCATGGTTTCAATTTCCATTTTTACATCATCGAGTCGACTATCCATATACATTCTCACTTATAACGAGGTAAATTTAATATTATATTCTACAATTATTATGTAGATTTAAAGTATAATTGTATGCTAAAAATTTATTTAATTAGGTGGAACAATTCGGCGAGTTATGTTGGAATACCTACCTCGCTTGAAGATTTACAACTTTTATTGGACCAACGGTCGAAATCACAAGTAAGTATTAAATAAAATGTATTCGTAATAAAATTATTGTTTCGAATTTCATATTTATAATTTAGTATTTCGTATTTAGTATTTAATATTATATATATAACTAATATTTTGGACATGTTAATATAGTTTCAATGGACACCAAACGAGGATATGGCAATTCGGGCAGTAATTTCGGAGGAGATCTTGGTAAATCTAAACATTTGGCATGTAAAGGTTCCATTGATCAACTATGCCACCGTAGAGATGCACCAATCAGATCGGGTTCTGCGACAATTTAGATTCCGACAACCGATTTTCGTGCCACCTGAGGTGCTCGATGATGAGCACAAAGTCGACTTACGGTAGTTGCACACGGATTGGCCAAGATTTTGGTCAGCATATATCGAGATGTGGGAGAACCGGTATGATTATATACCTATTCGGGAACCGATCGTCGTTCCTGAGTTAGCGTGCGTGCCAGAATACATGCCATGGTTTAGGATCCATGGTAAGCCGTATTTATTTTCGGAAGAGGAGAGGCGACGGCAACTTCGTGAACAAAGGAACGACGGGCCCTTTAAATCTAAAGAGAAAGGGTGATGATACGGGACCATCAACAGCACCGACACAATCACCGGGCCCATCAACAGCGCCCACACGGTCACCGGGCCCAACACTTCAGCCGACGACACCGACATCACAGCCTTTGGCCTTTATGCCAGGTGCGTACCCTAGCCCTTATATGTATCCTAACCCATATATGTTTCTTTTTCCCAGTCCCACTGCAGGTTGGAATGCATGGTCCGGTTCGAGTCTGTTCCCGAATACTCCAATTGGCCAGCCGATCTTGAGGCTGCCGTCGCATGAGAGATCACACTAGGTGCCATTGGGGAGCTCTCTTTTACCAGTCTCCTTCGCCTTTTGGGATCCAGACACCCCGCCATGGTTTATGCAAACACCTCATGATCGTTATTTTATCAAGGTGGGTTATCCTCCCAACACCCATAACTGCACCCACCGCCGGAGGAACCAAAATCCCACTTTGAGGTTCCACGACCCTCCGAAGCTAGAAGAAGGAGGAATCTAGCAGTATCATGACCACCCCATGTGGCAATGATTCCGACCGGCACCAACATTGATTCCGACCCCTTTTTTATTTTTAATTGTAATATAATTTTTTAATTTTTTTAATAAAATACAAATTGTTTTTTATTTTTGTTTGTAATTTAATTTTAATATCTTTAATAAAATAGAAGTTGTTTTTTTATTGTAATTTAATTTTAATATCTTTAATAAAATAAAAGTTGTTTATTTATTTTGTAATTTAATTTTAATATCTTTAATAAAATAAAAGTTTTTTTATTTTTTATTGTAATTTAATTTTAATATCTTTAATAAAATAAAAGTTGTTTATTTTTTCTTATTGTAATTTAATTTTAATATCTTTAATAAAATAAAAGTTTTTTATTTTTTGTAATTTAATTTTAATATCTTTAATAAAATAAAAGTTGTTTTTTATTTTTTGTAATTTAATTTTAATACCTTTAATAAAATAAAAGTTGTTTTTTATTTTTAATTTAATTTTAATATCTTTAATAAAATAAAAGTTGTTTTTATTTTTTTTGTAATTTAATTTTAAAATAAAAGTCCAAGATTTGTTTTTTATTGTAATTTAATTTTTTTTTTTGCAAATTAGTCCTTCTACAAAAGTTCACCATTTTCATCAAGAAATAAATAGAATTTACATAGCCACCAAGAGACAAAAAAAGCTAAGAAGACTGTCAACTATTCTGATCTGGACACGAGCGAGATGTGTGGCCTGGGTTCCTACACCATTCGCACAACCTACGTTGGTTAGCCGTTTCTCAGATATCCATATTGTTGCGTATTCTCGTCGAGTAAGGTCGACCTTTTGGTTTGCACCTCAGTTGTCTATCCAGCAACAGCTTATACGGTGCAAGCGACACAGACGGCCACTTACGTTCATCTGGGACTGGTAGGAATACGTGTCTCCACACGTTGTACATGTTTTCTATTTTATACACTTCATCGACATAGCTCATGGGATCAAGACGGAGGTTCTGACAAGCGGCAAGTACATGAGCGCATGGGTAACGAAGTGCATCAAATATTCCACAGTCCCAAGTCCTATTTCTCAAGTGTACACGATATTTCCCGCCAATAATACCTTGGTTCGGTCTGTCAAACTCTGTCACACGAAACCATAGGTTGTCGCGATCATGACACACTGTGTGCATGGTGTTGGCCCGTGACTTCCCCTTGTTAATTTCTCGCATGACCTTTGCGCACCATACATGGCCTCCTTGCATTTGGCCTTTATAACTCGCTGCTTGCTTCGGAAATAGTGCCGCTAAACAAAAATATGTCTCTCACAAAATCGATGTTATTGGCAAATGGTGCGTTCCTTTTAGAACAGAATTTATGCATTCGGCCAGGTTTGAGGTCATATGACCATATCGTAGGCGTCGTCGTATGCTTGTGTCCTCTGTTCGAAAGGAATATTGCATAGGTTTCAACCTTACTACACTCCTTCTATTAGAATATGGTTTTACAAGCCTATAAATAGACATAGTCTACTCCTCTTGTATTCATCCCAATTCGACTTAGTAAATTATCTTCTCCTCTTCCCGTGGTTTTTTTCCGAAAGTGTTTCTATGTAAAATCTGTATGTTCTTTAATTTTTCTTTCTCTTTTCTTTGCGATACATTGTCATTATCGACATTCTATTTTTCACAATTATTGAGAAAAAGAAATTCCATGCTAGCAAATGATTTTTATTAATTGTCCATGTGTATGGATTTAATTGGCTTAAACTACCATATTGGATTTTTTTTAACAAAAATTGTCAAAGGGCTAACTTGAGTGACAGAATGAAAGTAAAGAGAGTAAAGTGACCAAAAAGAATTAATAAAATGGTTAAAGTGAGAATTTTTCTTTAGCACGTGAGTCGAAATTGGTATTAAGTGTTTTCTAATTATTATTATAATTATATTTTCATAAAACAAAAATAATTTTTATTATTTAGTTTTATAATTTTATAATTTTAGGTAATTTGCAACTTGAAAGTAATTAATTACATCAGAAGTCAAATGTTGATCAAAGATTATGCTAATGAGGAAGATAGATTGAAGAAAAGATTAAAATAAAATTTTAATTTTTTAATGTTATTACTATTTATTTTATTAAGATTTAATTTTAATTAAAAAGCTGAAGTTTTTAAATTGTTTTTAATTTATTTCAATTTTGTTTTATAATATGATGAGATGATTTAATAATCTCAATAATTGTTTCACTTGTGAAAATATTATAAATTTTTTTTAAAAATAGCGATAATCTTATCCCAATTAGATAGGTTGATTTTGAACAAGTTTTATAAAGTTTAAGTTGATTATATTAGATACAGTTTGAATTTATATTTTAATTAATAACATTGTTATTTGGTTTTAAATTAGAAAAAATTAAATATAAAATGTCAAAATAATTTTAATGTTAAAACTAAAAAAAAAAAAAAATTTAGTGTTTCAAAATTAAATTAAAAAATAATAGCTAATTTGATAATTTCAATATATTAAAATAATAATTAATTTTATCTATTATTAATGTACCCGTTCAAATTAAATTAAAATCTAATCTTAGTTCTCAAAATACTTTTTATTTTTGAAATTTAATCTTTTAAGATTTTTATGTAGATTTTCAATATAGAGATGCTCTTTTACCTTTATTCAAACTCATAGTAAGTGTTAAAATAATTCACCCTCAATTACTCTTTCATTATATTTTAAACTATTCAATTTAATTAATAAGTAATATCTTATTTTTAAAATTATTTTTATTTAAACTCATAATAATTCTATTAACGGACTATAAAAACCCAAAAGAGGCTTACACAAAAATATATTATATATATTAGTTATTTTTATAATGATTACAAAATTAAAAATATGTTATCAAATAATGAAAATATAAATGCATATATTCACGCACAATAAAAAAATTAGTATATATAAAACACAATTTTAAAGAAACTTTTGAACTGACCAATATAGTTTTTGTTGTTTACTGTATTACTAAATTTGTCGTTACAAATATTTTTATTATTTATAAGATTTATCTAATTCATAAATAATAATTTTAATTTTATCAAAATATTTGATTAAATAAATTTAATTGATAAGAAAATTTGTCATACTTATAAATAAGAAGTATGATTTTACTAAAAAAATTTTAAATGAAAATTTTGAATTTCATATTGAATTACTTTATATTCAAATTATTATGTTAACAAAAAGGAAAAAAATATTAGAAAATTTTAATTATTTATGTAATAAGTAACTCAATATTTCAAATATAAAATTTTATAAATAACACATTTATACCATCGAATATAATATATCATATCTACGAGCTATTATGCTCAATTTATTAACTATTAAAAAATAAAAATTGAATAATGTTTATTAAAATAATAAATGGATTTTATTTTTTAGTAGTTATTATTTTGATTATATTGATTTTTCTTGAATTATGAATAATGTTTTTTTTTTTTTGCATTAACTAAATGAAATGAAATTATAGTGTAGGCTTTTTTATACATATAATATAAAATAATATATTAAATTCAAAATTGGGTTACATGTTGGATTAATTACCAAATTGGTATAGATGGGATGGTGGAGGGTGGTGTATAGGCGGCACCACCCTTATTTTTTGACAACTATCCTAAACAGTTAAAAAACAAAAAAAAAAAACAATATCTAAATAGGTGAAGCCTTGTTGATAGTCGGTACCTAAATATCGGGTTTAGTATATACCCGCTTTTATATAGAGTATAGTATGTATTTGGGGGTGGTGCCATATCAATAGGCGACACCAGTGACCCCTTTTTGACAGACAGTACCAGTGACTCCTATCTAATAGGCGGCGTCGAAAAATAAGTAGATTTGGAGGACCTTATAACCATGGTTCACCTTTGTAGTTTTAAAAACGGAGTAGTTTAAAAAAAAAAAAAAGGAAAGCAGAAGAGAAGAAGAGAGGGAGAAGAAAGAAAGGTAAAAAAAAAAAATTAGTAGAGAATATTAAAGTATAAGAAAGCTAAAAGAAAGAAAGGGAAGTAAAAAAAAAAAAAAAGGATGGTAGAGAAGAGGAAGGTGAAAGTATGTTTGCTTCTTTTTAAATAGAAGTGATTAGAAATTCTTATAAATTATTTCAGTAACTAATTTGTTTAGTTTGATACATATTGTGATTTGTTATAAATGTGAATTTTTGTGTTGTTTTTAATTATTTTAAAGTTATTTTTAGTAGTTATTATAAATTAATTTTTAGTTAGTGATGACTCTAGAGGAAAATAGATAAATCTGAAATTTGAAAAAAAAAACTTATTTTTTGTGATAGATATTGGAAGAAATGACAATAAATCTGATATTACCTGATGATATAACAATTTCAGCACAAAGGGAGAAAGTTGATAGGATGATTAGAGCAAGATTATAGAATGATACCAGAAAAAAACATCGTTCAACACATTATTACCGTAAATCAGAAGATGCAAGAAGTGTTATGGAAGTGTCATGAGCTGATTAGAAAGAATAAAGTTCAATATTTAACCCTTAGAGGGACATTAATAGAACAGGAGCATCAAATGATTTTAGACCAACTTTGGAAGACATTGGTACCACGAACCTATTGAAATATAGTTATATTCTACGTGAAGTTTATAATCTATTATGGAGCAAGGAAAATAGTGAGACAAAGTGTAACGCCCCAAAATTTTGAGAATTTTATTGTGAGAATTTGCGGTAATTAAGTCTTTGTTTTTGTGGTTCTATGCTCTACTTTTGTGATTAGGGTCTGGAGTTCGAGTCGCGTTGTAAGAGTTTTATCATTTTAGAAGAACCCCTATTCATGCATTTGTGTAATTCTGTGTGAATCTATGTTAAGAGTGAGCCTACTGGTTCACTGGTTAAGTATTTGTCTGTATTTTGTCTGGTTCCGAGTTTGAATCCTAGTGTAGGCGTTAAGAAAATTTTGCTAACTGTCAGATTTTTGGTTGGAAGTTAAATCAATTAAAATCTATGTTTCTTCTTCCTTTCCTCACTCTTTTTTTTTTTTTTTTTTCTTTCTTTCTTCCTCATTTTGTCCTTTTCTTCTTCTGCTTCTTTTTGTTTGTCGTGTTATCAATCCTATTCCTTGTTACTTCGTAGCATCTACTTAGACTCGTGTTTTGCCTGTTACTGTTGTCGGTAAATTGTTTTGAAAAACTCTGTGAATTGGTTGTTTTTCTTTTTCATGAAATTGGTTTTGCGATTATCGATGGGATTTTTCTGTTTGCACATTAATTGTTGGCCTTAGGAGGAAGCCTCGAGAATGATGGTCCCTCTAACGTTCGTAATTCGTTAATTTCATTTGGATGCGAAGGTAATGGTTAAATGGAATTGGGATTTTGTTGAAGTGTGTCGATATTACGTTAAAACTTAGTATCGATGATGATCTATCGTTAACTGACTGTTAACTGTCTGTTTTAGGCATTAGAGAATCCCTACGTTGTTTCTACTTCAAAGTTACTTCAAGTGCGTGCCGAAAACCTTAATTTTGTGAGTTTCGGTCACCAAAAATGGTAACTATCGAAGCCACACGGCCAGGCACACGGGTGTGTGTCTAGGCCGTATGGGTTGTGTAACTCACTATTCATCGATTTAGAGCCACACGGGCGTGTGTCTAGGCCGTGTATGACCATGTTAGTGTAGGGTTCGTACGGGCAAATGACACAGGTGTGTGTCTAGGCCGTGTAACTCACTGTTTGTGACTTAGGACCACATAGGCATGCACCCGGGCTTGTGTCCAGGCTATGTGAGTAACACAAGCAAGGACACGGGTGTAAGGGTGAGCAAAACTCGATTCGATTCGAAAAACTCGAAAAAAAATTTGAATTTCGAATTATTCGAATCGAGTTAATCGAATCAACTCAAATTTTGAGTTTCGAATTTCGAGTTTGAATCGAGTTGAATTTTCGAAATCGAATAACTCGAATAATTCGAATAAACCGAATATAAACTATATATATTTTTATTTTTTTTAAATTTTAGGCTTTTACTTAATTACTTTAACCCAATTTCCCTCAAGCCCAAATATTTTATTTTATCCCATTTCCCCCCAAGCCCGTCAACCCAAAAATTTATTTTCCCAAATCCCAACCCAATTCCTCCCCCAATCAAGCTTAAACAATTCCTCCCCTAAATTCCCAAATCCCGTTTATCCGTTAAAACTAACGCTGGTTATCCCCTCTCCGGCCATTCTCTTTTTCCCTTTGACATTTTCCTCCCAAAAATTCCATTCCATTCTATTGAATATCTTTCAATCTCTCTCTAAAAAACTCTCATTTTGTCTCTCTCTAATTTTCCATATCTCTCTTTTTTCCATCACAATAAAAAGTCTCTTTGTCAAGAATTCATGTTGGTAAGCAAATCTTTTTGGGTTTTTTTCCTCTTTCATTTCCTGTTTAAATTTGTTATAAAAATGTTTAATTTTTGTTGTCTGATTAAATTTACTTTTCTGTTTAATGGATATGAGCTTTGGGTTGTTGTGATTCATATATTTTATGGGCTTTTTTTTCTGATTTTTGAATGTTTTTCCTTTTTCTTTTTTCTTAAAGAATCGATAGCACCCTTCTCCTTTGGTGATAACTCCTGCTCTTTATACAGTTAGAAATATTGTTACTGGAGATATTGTGAAAACACAGGTATTAAACACTTTGTTTAATTACTTTTTCCCTTTTAAATGATCTTACTAAAATATGTATATTTTGTCATTTATCATATCCTTTTTTTTTTTTTTGTTAATAACTAGTTTTCTCACTAAAACCACATTTATACCCTCTCTTACTTGGACTAAAGATTGTTTGGATTTAGTTGTTAAAGATGATCTTTTTTTCTCATTAACAGGAAAACCTTGTTGCTACACAGTGTGTTATAAGTCATCAGGCATTGCCATGCCTTTTAAAACTTTTGACAAATAATTATGAAAAGAGCATCGAGGTGGTTACTTGTTCGACAATCTCAAATATCACAGCAAAAAATGAAGAGCAGATACAAGTATCAATTTTAACCTAAGGTTTTATTTACGTTGATTTGTATAATGAAATGATGGGTAATGATAAGATTCGATAAAATTGTTTAATGTCATTGACTGTAATAATCGATGTTAAAGGGTGTTATAGGTTGAGTGGGATAATCAAGTTAGTTCTATGGTTACTAGAACTTCATGAACTTCTTTTCATGAATTATACTATATTTTCTATTTGTTTATTTTTAAATGGTTAGAGTTGACTTGCTTTCTATTTTTGGTGAATTAGTTGAATGATAACTTTGGTTCAAAAATGAATTAAAGCATAAATGTTATTAAGTTTGATTTTAAATCAATTATTATTCATCATTAGTGATTGCAACAAATGTTTACTTGTAGATGAGTGATCCAAAGCGAGATGGTTCAACTCAAAGTTCACAAAATTCTTCCCCAAGTAGAGATGATCAAAGAACAACCAAGGAAAATGTTCTAAAAAAGATTACTCCAAGGGCAGCTTGTTGGAACCATTTCACAAAATTAGTGACTAAAGAGGGGGAGAAGAGAGAAAGGTGCAATGTATGTGATGTTACTTACACCATGGAAACAACTTCGGGTTCTACAACAAATTTGAATAACCATTTGAAATCATGCCTAAAAAGACCTCGAGGTAATACTTCTGATCCGAAGCAATCAGAATTAGCATTTGTGAATGTTAGCCAAGAAACAACGGATTTATCAACTTGGGTGTTTGATAAAGATGCTATTAGAAAAGCATTGGTTCGTATGATAAATGTGGATGAACTACCTTTTAAAATTGTAGAGGAGAGGGTTTTAAATACTTTCTTTGTATTGCATGCTCACGATTTAGTCTTCCATCTCGTTGGACAATTAGAAGGGATTGTCTTGATTTATTTAACTCCATGAAGAGTGTGATGAAGAATTGTTTTGAAAAAGATATAAGTAGAGTTTGTTTGACGACAGACACTTGGACTTCATTGCAAAGGATATCTTACATGGTTTTAACAACACATTAGGTGGATGATGAGTGGAGGTTGCAAAAAAGAATTATAAATTTTTGCCCAATATCCGCTCATAGAGGTGAAAGCATAGGTCAAGCTATTGAAAAATGTCTTCGAGATTGGGGGATTGAGAGGGTCTTCACTATTACGGTTGATAATGCATCCGCCAATAGTGTTGCCATTGAATATTTGAGAAAGAAATTGAATCATCAAAATGCTTCTGTTGCAAATGGAAAATTTATTCATATGAGATGTGTTGCACACATTCTTAATCTCATTGTGCAATACTGATATAAGGATGTTTACGTATCGTGGATCGAGTTAGAGGTCTTGTGAGGCATATAAGAGCATCACCATCGAGGTTGATAAAATTCAAACAACGGGTAAAAGAAGAAATGATAGATTGTAAGGCTCAATTGTGTTTAGATGTGCCTACTAGATGGAACTCAACATATATGATGTTAAAGGTGGCCGAAAAATATGAGCGTGCATTTGAATCGTATGTACGTGATGACCATAATTTTTTTCTTGAACTTACTACTGGAGAAGGAGTTCCTACATTTGATGATTGGGAAATTGTTTGAAGAGTTATAAAAGTATTAGAGCCTTTTTATCATCTTACACTGAAGGTGTCCGGATCTTTGCATGTTACCTCCATTCACTTTTTGAAGTATTAACGGATGTGCATTGTCTTTTTTATGGGTGGCAAAGTTGTGGAGATCTAGATATAATTTCTATGACTTCCAAAACGAGAGATAAATATAATATGTATTGGGGTGAAGGAAATAAGATCAACATGCTAGTTTACTTGGCAGTCATATTTGATCCACGATGTAAAATGAGTTTTTTGGACTTTGGGGTCAACTTGCTTTTTCCTAATGTTGCTAATGACATTATGAAAATGATTGATAAAGAATTGCATTGCTTGTTCAACGAGTATTCTTCTAATGCTGGGGAATTCAACTGTTTGAAGGTAGATCTAGTTCTTCGACAAATCTTTGTAGTTCAATAGAAATAGATCAGTCAGAAATGAAAACGGGCTTGGCCAAACAAAAATACCTTAAGAAGAAGAAATAAGTTGGATTAGAAAGCAAATCTGAGTTGGATAGATATTTGGGTGAGGATGATGAAGTAAACAATTCAAGTTCATTTGATTTACTGTTGTGGTGGAAAATGAACAGTCCTCGATTCCCTATTCTTTCACAAATGGCTCGAAATATTCTTGCTATTCCTATTTCAACGGTTGCCTCGGAAAGTGTATTTAGCACGGGTGGACGTGTTCTCGATAGTTTTAGAAGTTCTCTAACTTCTCTCATGGTCGAGGCTTTGATTTGCAGACAAGATTGGCTTCGGAAATCTAATGATGCCATCAATCTTGAAGATTATGTTGATGAACTTCAAACCATGGAATATGGTAATATATAAATTTTAATTTATAAAATAAGCTTTTGTGTTATTTATATTAGTAAGCATAATTTAACTAAGACTTTTGTTTTTAAATTTGCTAGACTTGTCAAAAATACCTGAATATCAAGAAGGTAATATACTTAGCATTAGTTTATAAAGTTAAATGTTTATTTAATTTATTTTTGTGAACATTTTTATCATTTAACTAACTCATTCAATACTTTAGTAGATGTTTCAAGATTATCAATGCCAACGGTGTTTGAAGCACAAGAAGAAACTTAAACTATTCTATAATGGTTTTTGAACTGATGTGTTATTGTTATTAGTTTGGTTTGGTTTGTTATTGTTGTTGTTGGTTAATTGGACTTTTGTTGTGTTCTTTTTTTTTGTTTGTTTGGACTGGTGTAGGTTTCTATTACATTTTGGACTTTTACTTATGTTTTTTTATTTATTATAATGTTGTTGTTGTTTACATCGACTCATGTTGTTTACTTGGACTCATGTTGTTTACTTGTACTTTTACTTATATTTTTATTATAATCTTGTTGTATTGTTTTTGTTGTTTATTTAGGTTGATGTTGTGTTACTTTTATTTATTCACTTATTTACTTCAATTTTTGTTGTATGATCATGTTTAAAAACTTTAAAAAAATTATTTTTTGAAAAATTATATAAAATAAACAACACTAAAGTCCTTTTTTTAAAATTTAACTCGAACAAATATATTCGATTCAATTCGATTCAAATTTCATCTCACTTGACTCGATTTGAGAAAATTTCAAATTAAGTTAGGATGATAAAATACAATTCGAAAACTTGATTAACTCGAAAGTTTTCGATTCGATTCGATCGAATGCTCACCCCTACACGGGCATGTGTCCAAGCCGTGTGAGTCACACGGGCAAGGACATGGGCTTGTGTCTAGGCCGTGTAAATCTCTGTTTACATTTTAGAACCATACAGGCAAAGGACATGGGCGTGTGCCCAGGCCGTGTGGCATATAAAAAGGGCCCGAAACCCTTTTTTGACACCGTAAATGTTGCCTAAGACTGATATTAACTTCCCCATTGTATGAATGATCCGAATTTAACTGAACGAGTACTCTTTGATACTTTTTGATAGACGTATGAATACCATAACTATATATGTACTGTGATACTCAATCTAATATTGAACTGTGTTATATACTTGTGAAACAATTTAAAATAACTGAATACATATTATGGATTTCTGTACTCTGCATCTGTATAGGTTGGGATTTTGTGAAGAAGGAAGTATTCTGCTCTAAGTTAGTGGCTAAGCCACCATGTGTATAATTTTGATTCTGGCGCTTCGTCGCATTACGATCTAGCAGCTAAGCTACTTCTGTAAGCGTGTCAAACAAACACTCTATGGTGTGTAAGGTTGGCTAGGCATTGAACGCCCTTAACGATGTGTTGGGATGGCCAAAAATGGTGTGTAATGGATGGGGTTAGAAATCTCTGCATCTAAATTTGATATGTTCTATATATGAAACTGAAATTGTTTTTACATTTGTAATTAATTTGTCTCGAATCTGGACTAGAAATGCTTCTGTTACCAAATCAAACTTTTGAATTCGAAAACTATTTGATAAATGTGTTTTAGTTTAACAAACTTCTTTATGCACTAAGTTCACAACTCACTCTATTATTGATTGGATTTCAGGTGGTTCTTAGTCTTGAACGGGTCAGTGCCGTGGGAGCTCGGTTAAGCTTCTATCTTTCTTCTAAATAATACTATTAGGGATTTTGATATTCTAAGATATATGATGTTTGGAAAATATTGTATACTCACTTAATTACTGTATTGGGTATTATGTGTTAAATGGTTTATTTTGACTTTGATATAAATGTGGTGTTTTAGTATCATTGATGTAACTCACTGGACTTGGTCTGGACATCTAGGCCTGGTTTAGGGTGTTACACAAAGTGTAGGTTCGCGAAAGCTAATTGTGAAGCAAAATGTCTTTGACATGACATGGATGAATAAATTATTTGTTAGGAAATTACCAAGAGAATTTATAAATTCAATACCCGTTTTAGAGATGGAAGAGGAAAAAGATCTTGAGGAATTTCCAAATTGGATCGTAGAAGATGAATTTGAAGAGAATTTAAAATTTAATATAGAGAATTTCCTGGAGGAAGATTCAAAATCAGTGATGGAAGAAAACGTAGAAATGAGTTTAAGTGGTTAAATGTGAAGATAAAGTAAAAGTTAAAGACTAGAAAATGTGAAAAAGAAATTACTAAATATGGTTGTACATGTATAAAATGAGAACTTAATGTTGATATAATACTGAGCTTATGAATGAAAAGTTTTGCATATTGATATTATGTTGGTCTTTCTTTTTACAATTTATTTTTATTAAAGTAAATTTTTGCTATTCAAATTGTATTGAAAATTTTTATTTCTTTTTTAACAGATTTAGCATTGAAGATGGATGATTAGTTTTTCATATGCATTTATTTCGATGGAGTAATTTTGAAAACAATAGTTGGATGTACATTTGAATTTCGCCAACAAATAGCAATGAGTCTCGATTGATGATATGAAGGAAATGATTGGAGCAAAAATTGTTAGACATTGTGGGAGAAGGATCTCGAAACCTTTCTACAAGTTTTCATTTTCGAAAGATCCCATCAAATTCACCGAGATGGAACTTGTTGACAATAAAGACGTGGAGACAATGGTCGCTCTTTATTGTGGGAATCAGAGCTACCAAAATGCACCAATTCAGTTATTTGCTGAGTTAGCTGATATGGAGCTAACTGAAGATCCCACTCCATTAAGTAAAGAACATGGAGCTTAAGAGTCGTGTATGGTGGTTCTAATATCGTACGTCAATAGTCAATTGACTATATGCAGGATCGACATTGATCTTAATGCTACACCTAAGACTAATGCGGTTGGTGATGATAGATACGATAGTAGTGATCCTTCTGACACATCGTCGATAATAAGAGTGATCTCGATGTGGATGAGGTCCCGGATGATATTGACGACGAAGGCATGAATGATGATGAAAATGTTAACGTGTCTTCAGTCAGGAACAAAATTTGATGTATTGTGATACACAATAATCCTGGGGCATACATGTCGCTCATAGACCCCGATGCGGTGTATGCAGTCGAGTTTCTAGAGTACATTGATATACTACATGCTCACCAGCTTGCCTTAGATTCCAATCTTGAGAAGTTGTTTGTGGGCTAGAAATTCAAAAGGAAGGAAGAGTGCGTATTTACCATTAAGCGGTATAGCATGAATGTGTCAGTGGACTACAAAATAGCTGTGTCTAAACTGATATTATATATTGTGGAGTGTTTTAGGTCAGAAGAAGGTTGCAATTGGTGGGTACGAGCCACATTTATCCAGAAGTCACAAATGTGGAAATATGAAAATTTGTTGGGCCTCACACATGCACTTCAACACGTATGACAGAAAATCACCGGACACTTGATTCCAAAACTATCTGTACATGTATCAAGCCAATGGTGAAGGACATGCCGACCATTAAAGTTTTGGTATTGATTGACGAAATACAAGCACGATTCTAGTATCGAGTATCATACCGAAAAGCATGGATAGCTAAACGATTCTGAATGTTTAATCCATATGTGTGAGCATTTCCCCACTACAAACCATTTGTGCAGGTAGATGAGACCTGGCTATATGTCAAAAATATGCAAATCCTACTTATTGCGGTTGCTTAAGACGGGAACAAGAACATTCTCCTGATAGCGTTTGCCATTGCGGACAAGAAGAACATGGAATCATGGGATTTCTTCCTCACGAACCTACAAAGGTATGTTATTAGTGACGATAATATCTGTATCATTCTAGATAGAGGGAAGGGAATAATTGTTGCCATTAGATGTTTCGGTGTACCATGGAGATCCGTTTACTATATCCGGCATATCGTGCCAAACTTCCACTGAGAGTATAAGAACGTAGACTGGTGGAGACAAATTGTGCAAATGAGTAAAGATGACCTTATCTTTTTAATAAACGTTTCAATGTTTTAACTCGAGATTGTAACTAATCTTTTCTTAATACATACACAGCGTACAAGCTAGAGCCACACCTTTTCTGGCAAAGGATGACTAGACTTGAGAGTGACATGGAAGGTGAAACGAACACACCTTTTCGAAAGCGGTTGGGTACCATGGAGCCGTGATAATGGACTCAAAGTTTCGACGAGGGTTTCGCTATGGTCATATGACCACCAACTTGGCAGAAGGGGTTAACTCTGTGTTGAGGAAAACACGACATCTTCCTATTTCATCTGTGTTCTCGGCTATGTTCTATAGGCTAGCTAGCTTGATGCCGAGAATAGGACAGCAACAAGTCAATCAGATAGAAGTTTGATACGTGTTTTTCGAATATGTTAATGATGCAATGGTTGTGAACCATTAGAGGGTGAGATCGATGAATGTAGAAGTATATTCACGACATTTTGAAACATTTCGAGTTACGGAGACCATCGATCATCGACCTGGTATACCATCAAGGTCCAACAAAGTTGATCTTTGAAACATATGGTGCGATTGCAGGAGGTTCTAGACACTTCATTATCCTTGTGTGCATATCATAGCAGCCTATGCCCATGTCATTTAAAATTACAAAGTTTGTATTTTTGCATTTATATTTTACTACAATTAAATAAATACAAACTTGACTATTTAAATTACAAAACCTCTAAAATTGATGGTTTGATGATGTGGTCTTAGGGGTATATTTTTGTGGTGGTCGGCATTCATGTTGCGGGTGATTGCAGCGATCAAATTTCTCCTCACCCGAACCTGGGGGTCTGCTAAACATAGTTGAAAAATCATATTCCCCAAACGTCATCGATGATATTGGGCCGGGAGGAGTGGAGTACCGCGATAGTAATGGGCAGAAGATATTAAACGTCATTTTTGATCTCGGATTAGGTATATCAAAATTGAATTCGAAAAACTCTGAATGATATCTGTAGCCTAACAAGCCTGGGAATAGTCATCGAACCCCAAGTTCGAATGATAAGAGCTATCCCTAGACTGTGTATGAGACTGCTCGAGTTCGGGCTCTAGCTCGAACTCTGGCTAAGGTTCGGGCGAGGGCTCTGGCTCGGGTGCAGGAGGCGTATGTGGGAAGGATAATCGTATGCCCCAAGTTGGTGCATGTGCCGGGGGACTACAATCGATTTCCCACCAAATAAATATGGTTTTCCTATATCGGAGTACCACTGTATGTATGCTAACGAGGGCTGCAAATCGAAAGAAATATTTATCTGAAGTCCCCGCGCCATTTGGTTGTCCCACACTGCAATATATTGTTGATGCACTACCACCTAATTATTTTCGTGTTTTGCCCTCTTGTTAATCTCACCGATCTTCCCCAATTGCATTGGCGGAGCCGAGATATACTGTATGCAATCGAATTGCTGGAGTACTTGATCTCCGTTATATCACTCCACTATCTGGAAATTTATAATAGGTGCTGCAGTAACCCATTTTGCCCGAGCTTAAATAATAAACCAAAAAAAAATATAAACGTCCAGTTACAGTCCAAAAACCATTTACAGCCCAAATATTATTCCTGGCCCAAAATTAAACCCAAACAGACCACCCAAGTCTACTGACTTAAAATCCACTTACACCCCAAACTAGCAACCCAAACCTGTAGCCCGTTACAACCAGACCCAAACTACCTAGACCCAAAACATTCGTGGCCCAAAAGGCCCAAAACATTTAGCAGACTCAGAGACCTAGGGTTTCTGAGGGAACCCTAGGCGCCGCAAGCCTCGTCCGGCCTTCGATCGCCCCGTGATTTGCGCCCGAATCACTCCGCTACCAAGATCAGCGCCATTTTCCTGCACAAGAAAGGAAAGAAGACAGAAACAAAAATGGCAGGAACAAATTTTTTCCTTTTTTATTTTTATTTTCAAGGCTATAAAAGCCTGATTTACTTTGTAATATGGACATTGATACAAAAAAAATACCTGGAGAGAATAGGCAACAGATACAAACACGAAAAAACACCAACAAATACACAGCGATACAAACAGAAATTAAGTACAAAATTTTCTTTTTTAGCAAAGGTGATTTCATATTTTATTTTGATTATTTTAGATTCTACGCTGTTTGTTTTTTTACAAACATTAAAAGGAGATAAAAGTAAAAGGTTTACCTGCGTGAAAAACTGAGGTTTTTTAACCTCCGGCCATCATCAACGGTGGCACATGTGGCGCGTGGAGGCAGTGACCGAAGATCTGGCGATCGGAAGCCCAGAGGGCTTTTCAGAGAATTTTTAAGTTTTTTTTAAAAAAAAATAACAGAATGACTTTTTTGGAGTTAAAATCGACTTATATAGGGCTATGGAAACGACGTCTTTTCTGCTTAATTCAATAAGCATAAAATGACGTCGTTTTGAATGAGGATCCGCGTGTTGACCCGAAAACCTGGGGAGGATCCACGTGTTTTATAAAAAAGGTAAATTTACAACTTTAGTCCCTTTACAATTTTATTTGTTTTAATTTCATCCAAATTTATATTTTCTTTATTTTTAAATTAACCCAGAAACTTATATTTTGCTTCAATTTCGTCCCTCGGACTATTTTAAGGGCTAAAAATAAAGCGTCGCCGTTTTAAAATTTGGCATAATTGCCATTTTGGACCCTACAGTGTAATGCGCCTTTTAATTTAATCCTTATTTTATTTTATTTATTTATTTTAAATTATCCTAATATTATATTAAATTGTTTTATTGTACTAATATGTTATATTTTTATTATATTAATTTTATTAATAGTATAAATTCATATATTGTTTTAGAATTTGTATATTTGTTATCGTATTACATATTTTCAAAATTTTATATATTATTATATTACATTATATAAAATCATTTTATGCTTTATAAATTTTGTATATTATATAACATATATTGTTTATATTATTTATATTAAATATATAATTTTGTATTAAGTTATTGTAAATATGTTTTTATCATTTATTTATTTTAAAGATGTATTTTATTTTCTCAAAATATATATTTTATTATTTTTTATTTTATTTGGTATATATCATTACATGAAATTTTTATGTTGCATGAGAAATTTTCATATATATATATATATATATATATATATTACTTGTCGTTGTTGCTTAATATATTCTATTTATTCATGCTCTTTCATTTATTTATGACCCTCAATGTAGTTATTTTCTTAATTTATTGTTATTTTATATTCTATTCATTTATTACCTATGTTAACATGAAATGTTAGTATATCGTAGTTGTTTTTATATTTATATATGATGATATTTTCTTATGGATTATCGTTTAGAATAGAATACATTTTGGAAAATTACTATATTTCATCTCAATGTTTTTTTAAGGCAATATTTTGGTATTTAGGAATTCGGGAAATAGTGTCTTAACGTGCTAGGTTTTGATTTTCCGTTTGACTAAATATCTAAATATTGTAAATCATGAGATGACTTTAGTTATGAGGGTTTAAAAATATCGTGTCCTAACGTGTTGGATGTGATATTTATATTCTTTCAGAACAAAGAAATCTCAAATTTTAAATCAAATTGTTCAAGTTTTTTTTTAGAAATCATATTTTAAATTTTTATTAAATTTTCAACATTTGGACATAATTTTATCGATTAGGTACCAATTTTTGGGCGTTATGAGGGTGCTAACCCTTCCTCATATGTAATCGATTCCCGAACCCGTTTTCTTATTTTTCGTGGACCAAAATCAAATGTTTTGAAATAAAACATTTTGCAAGGTGATCCAATCACACCTAAACAAAAAGGAATTGGTGGCGACTCCCATTTTTGTTTTTAAAGTCGACCCCGTTTTTCAAAATTTAAAAATGGTTTCGACAGCTTGGCGACTCCACTGGGGACCTAAGAGAGTCAAGCCGTAAAATTGATAATTTCATGTCCTTTTGTTCGAATTTAAAATATTGATTTTAAAAAAAAAAAACATGTTCCCTTATTGCATATAGTTTTAATATATATATCTCCACATTGCACTACGTGACCGTTGTGGTCGCGCCTTTAAGTGGGAGCGAGAAGCTATCCCTTTGTGAGGTTTTCACCTCCGCATGGGCTAGCGGATTGCTTTCGGGATACATCTGTACCTATGTCTTCGTGAAGTTTTCACTTTCGCATGGCCATAGGGAAATGTATTCCCCTGAACCGAATTTGATCCGTATGAGCCTATAATGGGTGAGGGTCGAGGAATCTGCTGGTTCAGGTACCTCAACTTTAGAACTAAACCACATATAGTAAACCCTAAGAATCCACCTTAGGTAGAGCTATGCCAAACTTTAGTAGTTACCTAGATAGGTGTGTGTTTATTTCACTTACTTTATTTTGTGGTACTAACTTGTTGTGTTTTGTTTTTGTGCATATCATTTCACATTTTTAGAGGTATCGTTTCACAGTTAGTTTCTAAGTTAGAAAGCTGGTTATGGAGAACGAGTTCCTTGATAAAGTGGGAGATGATAAACCGTAAAAGTAACATATTTTAATCCCACATTTAGCATACTTTTGGATGATTTATCCCTTGATTTATGTAAAAAGGTGCTCTTAATCCTTTCTTTTCATGTTTTATACCCAGGAAAACACCCGAGGACGAAAAGAATGAGAAACAGGCTTAAAACGAGCCAATTTGGGCCAATGTGGAAATTGACACGGCCGTGTCTCGTCAATTTACTTCACACGGTCTGACCACGATTTACACAGTTGTGCCTCAATCAATAGAATCAGAACATGGCCTGGACCACGATTTACACGGTCGTGCCTAAATCAACAGAATCGGAACATGACCTGAAGTCGATTTACACGGGCGTGTCCTCGCAGAAAGAACAATTCTACTCGGAATAGGGTACTTAGAGGCAAAGAAACACATTCCAAAGCCTATTCAAACACCCGAGTAGGAATTATACTTGAATTAGGATACTTAGAGTCCAAGTAAGGCATCTCAAAGCCTATATAAAGACCCTAGAGGCCAACCTTTAGGTGGACATTCGGAGTTCGACAGAAGCCTTATGCCAGGGCTTTTGTCCAAGGTGGTCAGTTAGGCAGTCGGTAGGCCAAGAAGCCAAGCCAAAAGGCCAGATTTGTGGTAATCACTCGAAGATAGCCAGTTGATCCATCTCAAGAAGCCGAAATTCTACTCAAGACGGTGGATCTCTCCTTCAATTCCTTCGGGGGTTTTAGGGATTTCTTATGTTTTATTTTATCTTTTCTCTTGAGATGTTTTATTTTATCATTATGAACTAAACCCTTTAGATACCTGAAGGGGATGAAACCTAGATGGATCTTGTTATTGTCTTCTGAATTATATGATAAATACTTGATTTGTTCTTAATTATGTGTACTTAATTTTTGTGTTAATGTTTTCGGGATATTAATTCAAGTCAGATGTTCTTAGGTGGAGGAGCAAAAGTCCCTATTTAAGAATAGATCTAGCATAATTAAGCGGAAGTGTTCACGCGCCTAGAGATAAGGTGACGAAATTTTTCCGGATTAGAGTGAAACCTAATATGCAAATCCATAGTACAATTTACTACTATTCTAGGGGGTTATTAAGTGAGAAAGAGATTTTCGTTAATTAACCTAGGGTTAGACGTTATTCGCCTCGAGAGAGGGTTTAATATATGTTAAGGAGTCTTACGGATCAAGTCAAGTGAATAAATCGTATGGTTCAGTGTTAGATAATAAGTGAAGTCTAGGTGGATTCTTCTTGAGGGTATCATTGTGATCAACTGAGTTTCTCTTCAAGATTATTTCCCAATTCATTCTTTTTGTCTTTGCGGCTTATTTTAGTAATTAATTAGTTAATTTAGATTTAATCAACCAAATCATTCAATATTTAGGCTAAATAATAGAAAGAAAGTGAGTATTAGTACTTTTAGTTCCTTTGGGTTTGACAATCCGGTCTTGCCTAAGCTATACTACTGTTCGATAGGTGCACTTGCCTTAAGTCGTTGTCAGAGTTAGTTTCCAGGTTCGATCATTCTCTTTATAAATTTTAAAACTCGACAATTCTAGACGATCAAGTTTTAGGCGCCGTTGTCGGGGAATTAAAATATTAAGAAAACTCTATTTTTATTACTTTAGCCATTTTTATTATTTTTTATTTTTTGCAATTTAATCTTTATTTTTTTAGTTTGCAAAATTTTCTTTTATTCGGTTTTGGCATATAATTTTAGTCTACAGAAATGATGGCACTGAATAATTATCAGTGGCAAGTAATGAGGACAATTCCTCTTAAAGCAGCAAGTGTCTTCAACCTCGACGTGGTCACCAGGTTATCTAATCACTTAGAGATGATGAATAAAAACATTGATGGTTCGTATAGTCTTTCGCAGGTACAGCCTAGAAATACAATATGATTCAAATTTAGGAGGTGTGGCGAATCCTGAGTACCCACCCTACGGATTTGGCATGGAAAACGAGCAAGCTCACTATACGGGTAACTATTCTAGACCACAAAATAATTTTTATAATGACACTTATAATGTAAGTTGGAGGTACTATCCCAATATCCCGTGGGATGATCAAAATAGCCAAAGACCGGAACTCCCTCCAGATTTTCAACAACCACCTCACCAATAGGAAGAAGAGTCAAAAATTGAAGAGATATTGACAAAATTCATGGCAGCCACAGATACCCATCTCCAAGACATCGAGACCACCTTTAAGAATCGACAAACATCGATTGAAGGGATCAAGAACCAAGTTGGTGAACTTACTAAGTCAGTTGGGGAAATTACTAAGTCAGTTGGACAACTTGCTAAGCTGATCTCAGAACTACCACAGAGAAGCTTGCCAAGCAATACTGAATCTAACCCGAGAGAGCAAAATCAAGCCATTTTCGATAGTGAAGGGTTAGACGTACCAAACCCAAGGGAAGAACCTGTGGTAAGTGAAGGTAAGATTGAGGTGTGCCATGATATACCAAAACCGGCAACTATAGAGTACCAACCTCGTATACTATATTTCGAAGCAATGAAGAAAGACAACACAGAGGAATAGTTTGGTAAGTTTCTTAAACTTTTAAAGAAATTACATATTAACTTACTGTTTCTCGAAGTTCTTTCGCAGATACTTGATTATAGAAAATTTTTAAAAGAGCTGTTGACAAACAAACAGAAGCTAGACGAGGCATCGCATGTGGAGCTAAACGCAATGTGCTTAGCAATTCTAGAAAATAAACTGCCACGAAAATTAAAAGATCCAGGGAGTTTTACAATTCCATGTTTAATTGGTAGTTTATCTATTGATAATGCTTTAGCTGATTTAGGGGAAGCATTAATGTTATGCCTTATAAAATGTTTAAACAACTAGGTCTAGGGAAACCCAGACAAACTAGGATGAACATTCAATTAACTGATAAAACTATCAGAATTCCTAGGGGTATAATAGAAAATGTTCTAATAAAAATTGATAAATTTGTATTCCCAGTAGACTTTGTCGTTTTAGAATGGATGAGGACAATTCGATTCCTTTAATTTTAGGAAGACCCTTTCTAGCAACTGCCAGGACTAAAATTAATGTTGGTACAGGAGAACTCATTCTTCGTATAGGTGACGAATCAATCAGTCTACAAGCTCTTGACTCGGCCAGAACATCGACTGATGAAGGTGAGAAAGTAAATTCAGTTGATAACAAATTTGTTCAACCTTCATCACAGGAAACACCACGAAGCCACAAACCTAAGCCGAATCATAGACCTCATGCCAATAAAGAAGAAATTCATAAGGAACGAAGGCTTTGGATCAATGAACTAGACGAGTGGAAGACACACTTCAAGGAGAGACTAAAAACACACGAAGCAAAAACAAGGCAACTCCACGACGAACTTAATAGTGTGACAACCCAGCTTAAGATAGGAGATCAGGTACTCAAAATCTCCCTAGATGGAACAGTCGAGGTAACTAGTCCTAAAATCAACACCTTTAAGGTAAACACTACTCGACTTAAACTTTATATCCATAATCGAGTTGATCACATGAGAAAGGATTTTCACCTCCTTAAACCACCGTGATTATGCGAATGAGAGGAAAGTCTAGCTCAAGACTTTAAACGAGCGCTTCTCGGGAGGCAACCGAGCTCTAACCCCATTTTTATTTTTATTTTTATTTTCCCTTTTTAGCATTCAAATAAACCAAAAGTGCAGATTTCCAGACCACACAGCCTTGCATACGGCCATAGCCGTGGCCGTGTGGGCACTACAGGAAGGAACACGGGCGTGGGATGCATCTCTATTTAAACCCCTTCTTCCCTTCTCTTTTCCAATTATCTTTCTTCTTTCATTTTCCATTATTTACTTTTATTTTTATTTTTATTTTTATTTTTATTTTTATTTTTATTTTTATTTTATCTTTATTTTTATTTTCTTTATTTTCTTCTTATTCTTCATGCCATTTAGATTTAGCTTAGGATACAATAAAACCAAGCCGGCTGCTTCGAGGATTCAATTTCAAACGGTTCAAGGCGCTTCCCCACGTTCACCTCTAATTTTATCCGGGTTCTTTTCATTGACTTCATCCAAAATTCAGGAAGTTTCACTTCTCTCCCCATCTTATGATTTTATGATTATTTTAAAATTATCTATCTTTGTACATCTTAAGTGTGGGGGGTTAACTATAGTATCATTTGAAAATCCCTAAATTATGCCTTGTTCTAAAGTAAGTTTCTCATATTATAATTAGGATGAAATTTCCCTAATTTATGATTTTTATTGATATGTTTTTGAGTAAGTCATATTTAACTTGAAGTTTGAAATTCAATTAAAATTTTCTAGTTCGTTGATTGATGTCAAATACCCATAATTTTTGTGAGATTTTGAGCCTTATAGAGCATATATTCTTTTTCATGCTCACTTTATTGATTATGAGTGTGTCAACACTGAATTGTTATTCTAGAATTTACCTCGATTATACATGTCAAGACCACATTTTTGATTTGATATACTGAGATGATAAAGGCACCTAGGTTTTAACCCACTCACTCCACTAAAAAGCCTACCTTCACAATTAACCCTTAGTGAACCCTTTGATCCTAACAACCCTTTTTATTGATTCACCCAATAATATTAACCCAAAACCCCGCTCGTATTTGTTATCACCATTCCTTTGACTACCCTTCTATCGAGAATTGATTTGATCAGCTGCCTAATTACTTTATTTCAGTTGATAAAGTTCTTTCTTATATTATGTCTTTATTAGTTTGTTCTTAAAAAAATTGAAAGTATATTCGGTATTAATATAAAAGGTGAGCTTGTACATTTAAATTTCAATTATCAAAGAAAAAGCTTGTATATTTAGTTTCAAAGTTTCAATTGATGTAATCATTTATTTTCTAGTTCATTGTTTGTAGTTAGGTGATTTGTCAATTCAATATCGATTTTTAACCTTCTAATTCAGCCTTTATCCACACCTTTAACCCAAGCCCCATTACAACCCTATTAAAGACCTTTTGATTTGTATATCATCTCATATTATAGTGGTGGAGATTTGATTTTCAGGCAAGCCTATGGGATTAACTTTTCAGGTTTGACTTATGAGTGCTTATTCTTGAACCTTAAACACTTCGAGTGCTTTGAGTGAATCTTTAGTTAGGATGTCAATCCTTGTCGGTTTTAAATTAAAGGTAATTATTTAGATAAGGGGAGACACCTATGTTTTCATGCTACAAAAATATGACTTAGATTTGTCTGAATCTTTAGGAGTCTTTGAGTTAAATTATCCATGTATGAATTATCTATGAATTATGATGAGGCATTATTGATAGGAGTTATGAATTGTGGAAAGTTCGTTTTAATTGTAAGTTGAGAATTTTGCTTGAGGACAAGCAAAAGCTTAAGTGTGGGGGTATTTGATAAACCGTAAAAGTAACATATTTTAATCCCACATTTAGCATACTTTTGGATGATTTATCCCTTGATTTATGTAAAAAGGTGGTCTTAATCCTTTCTTTTCATTTTTTATACTCAGGAAAACACCCTAGGATGAAAAGAACGAGAAACAGGCTTAAAAGGGCTAATTTAGGCCAAAGTGGAAATTGACACGGTCGTGTCTCATCAATTTACTTCACATGGTCTGACCATGATTTACACGGTCGTGCCTCAATCAACATAATCGAAACAGGGCCTGGACCACGATTTACATGGCCGTGCCTAAATCAACAGAATCAGAATACGGCCTGAAGTCGATTCACACGGGTGTGTGCCCTAGGGCGTGTCCCTGCCGTAGAAAGAACAATTCTACTTAGAATGGGTACTTAGAGGCAAAGAAACACATTCCAAAGCCTATTCAAACACCCGAGTAGGAATTATACTTGAATTAGGATACTTAGATGCCAAGTAAGGCATCTTAAAGCCTATATAAAGACCCTAGAGGCCAACCTTTAAGGGGACGTTCAGAGTTTAGTAGAAGCCTTCTGCCAGGGCTTTTGTCGAGGGCGGTCAGTTAGGCAGTCATCTAGGCCAAGAACCCGAGCCAACATGCTAGATTTGTGGGAATCACTCGAAGATAGCCAGTTGATCCATCTCAAGAAGCCAAAATTCTACTCAAGACAGCGGATCTCTCCTTCAATTCTTTCAGGGGGTTTTAGGGATTTCTTATGTTTTGTTTTATCTTTTCTCTTGAGATGTTTTATTTTATCATTATGAACTAAACCCTTTAGATACCTGAAGGGGATGAAATCTAGATGAATCTTGTTATTGTCTTCTGAATTATATAATAGATACTTGATTTATTCTTAATTATGTGTGCTTAATTATTGTGTTAATATTTCCGGGATATTAATTCAAGTCAGATGTTCTTAGGTAGAGGAGCAAAAGTCCCTGTTTAAGAATAAATCTAGCATAATTAAGTAGAGTTGTTCGCGTGCCTAGAGATAGGATGACGAGATTTTGTCGGACTAGGGTGAAACCTAATATGGGATTCCATAGTTCGATTTACTTCGAGAGAGAGTTTAATATACGTTAGGGAGTCTTACGGGTCAAGTCAAGTAAATAAATCGTATGGTTTGGTGTTAGATAATAAGTGAAGTCTAGGTGGATTCTTCCTGAGGGTATCATTGTGATCAACTGAGTTTCTCTTCAAGATTATTTCCCCATTCATTCTTTTCACCTTTGCGGCTTAGTTTAGTAATTAATTAGTTAATTTAGATTTAATCAACCAAATCATTCAATATTTAGGCTAAATAATAGAAAGAAAGTGAGTATTAGTACTTTTAGTTCCTTTGGGTTCAATAATCCGGTCTTGCCTAAGCTATACTACTGTTCGATAGGTGTACTTGCCTTAAGTCATTGTCAGAGTTAGTTTCCAGGTTCGATCATTCTCTTTATAAATTTTAAAAATCGACAATTCTAGACGATCAGGAGACAATGCAGCTGTTCGCACATGGTCAGAGCAAATGCAATCGGAGAAAAAGAATAGCTTAATTGATGGGTATGTATCTGAACTATGGGATTTTACTCGTATTAGAATTACACAGAATGAGTTTCGAGAGTTGAAAGAGATACGGACCCAGTGGGACGATGAGTCAAAGTAGATATGGCGATCTACCCCATTTGCTCGACATCAAGGTAGATAAGCATCTATTTCAGGCTATGACTCAGTTTTGGAACTCTCCTTATAGCTGTTTCACTTTTGGGGAAGTAGATTTAGTGCCCACACTGGAGGAATATACAACCTTGCTTCGCTGTTTGAGGTTTCAAGTTGACAAAGCTTATTTTAGGGCTGCCAATGTTCCAACTTTTGTGAAGAAGTTGATGAGTATCAAAGGGATGAGTGAACAGTGGGTTACAGCTAGAATTCAAGAGAAAGGTGAAGGTAAATGCATACCTTGGGTGAGTTTGAGAGACCTGATCCTAGCACATCCAGATAAAAAGAAGATTGACGTCTTTGCCTTATGTATTATGGTTTGGTGATCTTCCCCAAAGTTTTAAGACATGTAGACGAAGCAGTTACTGACTTATTCAATCGACTTGGCAAAGGGGTTACACATGTACCTACGATCTTAGTCGAGATGTTTAGATCCTTGAATGCATGTTAGAGAGCTGGTGAAGGTAGATTCATTGGATACACACAGTTACTAATGGTTTGGTTTCACAGTCATTTTTAGAAGGTTGACAGGGTTCCTTACCGAGTATTCTCTGAAAGTTATTCTCCCTTAAAGGATGCCACAGCTACGACAAGGAGAGATGACATATCAGAGGAAAGATGGAGGAAATTCTTTAAAATCTCTGAGAGAAAGATGTTAAGTGGAAAGCCCTTTGGATGGTTCCTGACGAAGTCCTTTATCGGTGCAAAAATTTTGATTGGGTACCTCTGCCTAGAGTATAGGGAGTTATTGATACGCACCGCTGCTCGTTCTAAGGTAATACAAAGTAAGACAATTTGTACCAGCGACATATGGGTTAGCTTAAAGTGAATTCTCATATAAGAGGGATAATTATAAGAAGAAGATTCGAGAGATTACTAAGACTTGGAAGTAGGTTCAACGTATAAAGATATTGATTGGAGGGACGATGACGACCCCAGAGTATAAGGAGTGGTCGAGCAAAATGATTAATGATAACATCTCTGGGCCAAGTTTAGAGGGTGCTCGATCGATGAAGGAGTATTTACAAGTGGTTCCGTCGGAGTTAGAGATTGTGAAACAAGATTTCGAAAGGAAGAGTTCATAACTTGAAAAGAGGATAGAGGAGCTAGAAGAAAAAATGATGTACTTAAGGCTAGATGTGGATGTTCAGAAATCAGAGGCTGAGAAATTAAAGAAGGAAAAGAGGAAGATAGAAGAAGATCGAGATAGTTTGAAGACAGAGTATAAGAAGATACGTCTGACGATAAAGAATGCTGGATTGGGAAAGACTTAAGAACAGTGGCAACAAGAGGTCCAAGAGGAAAAGGCCAAATCTAACTATTGGGAGAGGAAGTTTTGAGAAATGCAAGCACGGAGCGAGGCCTTAGAGAAAAACTTGGCAGAAAGTTTAAATGAAAAGGGAGAATTAAAAGCTAGAGTGGCTAAACTTGAACGGTCTTTTTATTACCATCGAAGTCGTAATTTCGTGATCGAGTTAAAGTCAAGTCTGAACAAGATCGAGGAAATGAAGGGTAAGATTGAAGAGTTAGAAGCAGCATTACATAGTTGTGAACTTCGGATCAAGCTTCTTGAAACAATAGAAGGGCGTTGGAAGGAAGAGCTTCACCATTCCTATGACCAAGTTAGAAGTCGAGATTACCTCATGGGTGAAGCAATAGTTTAGATTCGAAAGGTAGCTGATCACTTACAGACTTTGACAGCACAGGCTGATGTATTGAGCATGAAATATGAGCCACAGTCGGATCGTAGTCAAGAGTTAACTTCTTTGTTTGGGAAAATCAAAACCTCAGGACTTAGGGCGAAAGCATATTTGTAATCTGTTTTATGTAAAGGATTTTATTTTCTAATAAAGTTTTCTAAAGTGAAGTTGAATCAGAATCGATGCCTCTTTGCATTCATGCATTTGCATTACATAACATCATATGCATTCAAATCCATAGAGAGAGTCTAATTAGTTGATATTATAATAGAGAGAGAGAGAGAGAGAAAAGGAAAATCTGGAAGCTAAACATCCTTACGGTACACATCCCAAATCGAAGAAAATGGATCAAATATTGGAACAATTCCAAAGAGACATGCAAGACCAAATGCAAGAGCAAATGGCAAAACTCCAATAAGAGATGAGGGACCAGATGTTGGAGGCTCAAAGGAACATGATGGCTCAAATGGCCCAAATGATGAGTGTCATAATGGACAAAGGAAAGGGCCCAATGGCTATTACTGGAGAAGAGAGCGAAGGCAATCCCCTAGGTTTTACCCTACCACAGCCTAAAGAGTATCCTCAGAGGCCATCAGTCACATTTAGGCCTCAACAGGGGAAAACTGATACCAGACCACCCATTAACTTCCAAATGGGCTCAGGATCCAACCCAGGAGATAATCCTGCTAACCCCGTTATCCTTGATTTGGATATAGCAGAGAGGGAAGGTATAAGAACTGAATTCTCGAGGCAGTTAGAAGATCGATGTAGATGACTGGAGAAAAAGTTCAAGGCTTTAAAAATGCCAACCATCACCATGGTATTGATGCAAAGAACTTGAGTTTGGTCTCAGATCTGGTGGTTCCTCATAAATTCAAGATTCTAGAATTTGATAAGTACAATGGGACTAGTTGCCCTGAAGCCCACATCACTATGTTCTGTAGACGCATGACTAGTTATGTGATCAATGATCAACTTTTGATTCATTGTTTTCAAGATAGTTTAGTAGGGGTGGCATCTAGGTGGTACAATCAACTCAGCCGCAATAACATTAGCTCCTGGAGAGACTTAGCTCAAGCCTTCATGAAGCAGTATAATCATGTCACAGACATGACGCCTGATAGAGTCATGTTGCAAAACATGGAAAAGAAATCGAATGAGAGCTTCAGACAATACGCGTAAAGATGGAGAGAAGTTGCTATGCAAGTTCAACCACCTCTCCTAGAGAAGGAAACCACTATGTTGTTTATCAACACTTTAAAAACACCTTTTATCACACTTATGATAGGAAGCACCACCAAAAACTTCGCAGATATAGTGATGGCAGGTGAAATGATAGAAAACGTCATAAGAGGTGGTAAAATTGAAGCAGGAGAAACCACTAGAAGGTTTGCTCCTAGGAAAAAGGATAATGAGGTGAACAATACGAGTACATATAAAGGCAGTTATTGTTAGCCAGCCGAAAGTTGTTACTGTCGAGAATCCAGGGTCGACAAGACAAGAATTTGACCCCAGAAAAAATGCCGAAAAGCTCTAATTTACACCAATTCCAATGACGTATAAGGAGCTATATCAAAGTTTATTCGATGCACGCATAGTGTCCCCATATTATCTACAACCGATGCAGCCCCCATATCCTAAATGGTATGATTCAAACGCTCAGTGTGATTACCAAGCGGGAATATCGGGGCATTCAATAGAAAACTGCACTTCCTTCAAAAAGGTAGTTGAGAGACTTATCAAGATGTGGATTGTCAAGTTTGATGATACACCCAATGCGGAGAACCCATTACCCAATCATGGAGACAAGGGGATAAATGTGATTGGGGAAAATATCGAGAGACAAATTAAAGGATATGTCTCAGAAGTAAAAAATTCGTTGAGAATAGTGTGGAAAGAAATGGTAAGAAGGGGACTGATAAAATTAAGTCTCGAGGAAGGAGGTGAAGAACCAAGGAACTATTGTGAGTTCCACAAAGCTGAAGGACATGAGATTCAGGAATGTCCTAAGTTCAGACTATTGGTACAAAGCCTCATGAACAATAAAGAGCTGGAGTTTTACGAAGAAAGCTCAGAGGGAGGAAACATACATGCAACCGAAGGAGAGTTGACAAGTCAAAAAGTCAGTTATTCGAGGATCATTATTTCCCGACCTAAAATATAGAAGGCGGAGCACAAATCACGCCTAAAGTTGTAATCTAGAGACCTGTGTCCTTCCCTTACAAGGATAATAAGATGGTACAATGGAATTACAATTGTAACGTGACGACACCAGGAGTAGAAAACTCAGCTAGCACTTCCAAGGAGGTCCAAAGTGAGGGATTCTACACACGAAGTGGGAGGCGTTACGACTCAATAAACGTCAGAACAGAACCAGCAAGATCAAAGACTGTGGCAGTTGAACCAGAGAAAGGACCTAGCGCCCTTATCAATGAACTTGTGAAGGAGGAGGAGGCTAAATAATTTTTAAAATTCTTGAAGCACAGTGAATACAATATGGTAGAGCAGCTGCGCAAGCAACCGGCTTGTATATCGGTGCCAGCCTTACTTTTAAGTTCAGATGTACATCGTGAGGCTTTGATGAAAGTGCTAATCGATACTTACGTTACTAAAGATATATCCATCAATAAACTTGACCGTTTAGTTAGTAACATAAGTGTTGATAACTTTATTTTCTTCAATGACGATAAAATTCCACCTGGGGGTATGGGATTGACTAAGGCCCTACATATAACCACTCGTTGTAAGGGATACACTCTACCGAGTGTGCTAATCAACAATGGATTAGTCTTGAATGTCTTACCATTGTCAACGCTGAAGAAGTTGCCGATAGATAGTTCTCACATGAAGACATGCCAGAACATACACTACAGCAAAATAGACTTTTAGCGGCGTTTTTAGTGGCGTTTTAAAGAAAAACGCCGCAAATATTATACATTAGCGGCGTTTGAAGGAAAACGCCGCAAAAAAATGAGCAATAGCGGCGTTTATTTACAAAACGCCGCTAAAAAGGACTTTTAGCGGCGTTTATTCATAAAACGCCGCTAAAAGTCTGAACATTAGCGGCGCTTTTGCAAAAACGCCGCTAAAAGTCTGAGCATTAGCGGCGCTTTTGAAAACGCCGCTAAAAGTCTGAGCATTAGCGGCTTTTAAAAACGCCGCTAAAAGTCTGAGCATTAGCGGCTTTTAAAAACGCTAAAGTCGAGCATTAAAACGCGGCTAAAATCTTTAGCGCGCTTTTAAAAACGCTAAAATTGAGCATTAGCGGCGCTTTTGGAAAACGCGCTAAAAAAGTTGAGCATTAGCGTTTTGAAAAAACGCTAAAAGTTCGAAAATTAGCGCGCTTTTAAAAAAAACTAATAATTTTAAAGTTTTTTGGATATATATGACTGATTGTTTTAAATTTATATATTAAATAATTTCTTATATAATCGTAAAAGTGAAATATTAATTTTAAAATATTAAATTAATTATCATTATAGTTTTGGGTTTATGGTTTAGCATATATAGTTTAGGGTGTAAGATTTAGGAGTTACTATTTTAATGTTTAGGGATTATGGTTTATAATTTACGGTTTAAGGTTTAAGGGGGATGTGTTAGGGTTTCATGGGTTAAAAGTTAGGGTTAATGGATTTAAAGGTGAATGGTTAAGAGTTTGTGGTTAATAGGTTAAGGGTTAGGGGTTAGAGATTTATGGTTTATGATTTAGGGTTTGTGGGATAGATGATAGGGTTTTAGGGTTTAGATTAATTAGTGTCTTTATTATTTTTCCCTTTCTCATGTTGATTCTTAGATGGTGAGAAATGAAATGAGTAACCCTAAAAAGCTTGATTTCTAATTTGGGGGCTCTAATAATTTACTGTATCTATAAGAGCAAAAAAGAAAATGAAAATTTTATTTGTTAATTATTTATTTAGATCCGGTCATTCTAGCAGCGATCTCGTCCAAGATAAGCGGTTCAAAGAAGGCAAAATTGGAGACGAAATTTAAAATATTAACACAATTATTGATATAATTATAATTAACATCGTTTTTTTATTTATATATTGCATATATAAAAATTTATATTTATTCAATATAAAAATATATTGATGTATTTATATTTTAAAATAATGTGTATGATTAAATCAAAATTAGAGTTTCAACTATATATTTAAACCACAATTAGAATTTCACATCTAGAATTACACATTAAACCAAAATTCATATATAATTACGAGATGTATCTATATCAAAATTTAGGTATATACATATAATTAAATGCAGATCATACTTAAAAGAATAATGTTGATATAAAAAGAAAGAAAAAAGGAATTAAGTAAAAGAGTTGATAATGGTAATTAAATTTTAAAATTTAATAATAAAAATTTAAAATTTAAAACTTAAAACTTAAAATTTTAATATTTAATGTTTTAATTAAAAATTCAATACTCAAAATATAATAAAATAAATATTCAAAAAATAATAATTTCAAGACACAAATTTTAGAAGAAAAACATATTAAAATAGAAAATTATGTAATAATTTTTAATAGAAGCTATAATGCTATAGTGGCGTTATAAAAACGCATACAAAAATAAACAATACCATTTGTTTAATAAAACGCCACAAAATTTCTAACTTTAATATCCCTCTTATCCTTTCCCCGAAATTTTTTCCCCAAAACCTAAATTTCTGAAGTCCCCAAAATTTCCCTCTCAAAATTCCCAAACCAAAATCCCCAAATTTCTTCTTCCATCTATTGTAAAATTTACATATTTGAACAGGTATGGACTTTTGGATGAGAGCCAGAACAAGCTTGATTATGTCTTGGCTTTGACTGTTGAGAACTTCCTTGAACGCTGCTTGCAAACACTTGTGTTCAAGACTGGTATGGCCAAGTCTTGGCTTTTAACTATTTTCTCATTGTTTGATTTTATCATGGAAGGGCCTTAAAGCTTTATTTGTTTATTTATTCATTTTCTCTGCAGTTTGTGCATTTTTGCCTACAATTTTTAAAGCAAGAATTAGTCTTCTTCTCTTTGTTCCCTTCATTGAACTTTTCTTGGTGAGTTCCTTTTTCTTTTGTGAAATTTTTGGTTAGATTTGCATTTTTTTTCTTCTTTGGTTCATTTGTTTCGCATTTTGCGCTTCGCTTCATTTCAACTGTAAGATCTCCAATTTTTTTCTTAAATTCAGTTTGTTCATTTGGTTGCGGGAAAACGAAAAGAAAATGGATGGAGAAAGATTAGTACCTTCAATGTTTTTTTTCTTATTTTTGTTTGGTTTATTTTTCTTTTTCTTTTTGTTCGCTTATTGTTCAAAAAATAGAAAACTCAACTATCTTAAAAAGGATTTTAATGCATAAAACAATAAGGCTTCAAAGAACATTTTTTTCCCTTTTCATGATCTAAACAAAATTTGTGTTTTTATTTCTATTATTTCTCATCAAGAAGAACCTAATGGAAAAATAATACTAATATTAGTTGATTTTTGTAGCATTATTTTTAAATTGGACTCGATTTTTGTGTGTTCTTTTTCTTGTTAAATCACGGAGTAGAGACTATTCTCCATATGTTAAGGAAGCCTGTTTGTTTTGTTTTTGTTTGTCTTTTGTGGAACTTGCATCAACCGTGACTGAATATTGAAGGCTAAGGTATGAATGATTATTGCTCTATTTTATTAAAATAATCATATGCGTCTAGAATCTGGATCCCAGGAAATGGAAGACATGCATGCAGAGAGTGCCAGATTGCGTTCATTTTTTGAACATCATTGTTGTTGGGATTGGTAGTGGTTGAGTGGTTGAGTGTTTGGTAAGAATTGCGCTACTTCGTGGCTTTGCTTTTATATTTGCATTTGATTCAGCTTTTCAATTACTTTAATATTGTCAAACTTGGTCGAACAGATGTAATGTCTTTGATATTTGACTTCATTGGACGTGTCGATTAGTGGGAAGTAGTTCTATACAAATCTATGCTTTCTTATCACCAAAAGACTTAGAATATCTGATTTGGTCGATTAAAATTTAAAATGCAGCTTGCAAGAATTAAAGCGGCGTGCATCCGGAATGTGGATGAGCCCTTCTTAAGCCCGAAATTTCTCGAAGCATACATTGCATGTCGTGATGGTAAGTCTCCTTAGTTTACTGTTTTGTGTGGGAGACAATATGGTTTACATGTTATACTATTTGGATTAGTTGATGCTTGTACTACAATATGCGGAGTTGTGGACTATTATAACTTGTCCACAACTTGGATCCATCTTCTCTTCCTCCTTAGATCCCTTTGTCAACCAATTTGATAGCGATTCGTTCTCTTTTTTGTCGAGTTGATCCTAAAGTTTCAAACAGATCACGATTTGCACAAGAACTTATTTCAACTATCTTGTTCACGGTTCTTTGTTGGATTGGTTTGGTATGGATTCTGTGATTGTTGTTGTACTCCTCTCTACCTTTTTATTTGTTGAACCCAATCCTTGCTTTAACTTCACAGTAGTTCATTTTGTTAACATGAAAGTCGTTTTTAGGTTAATGGGTGTCTTCTTGCACTTGAAGTATGTAGGAAGCTTGGGTGGAATAGGAACTTCAAGTGTTGGATCAAGTTCCTCATATGCCCCCAAAGAATTGAACAAAGAAGTGATGCCCGAGAAGGCAAGTATCTGATGCTTCGCTAGTCATTCTAAGTTGAGTAGACTATGACATTTAGTTGCATTTGAAGACTTCATTTACTTTTCAAGATGCATAGATGGAATGGTTTAAGTAGTTTATATTGGACTAGATGAGTAAGAAATGCAAATTTTGAGCCTTTGCTGAATAATTGAAAAGTGTTCATGACTAGAGAGAAAATATTATAATTTGGTATCCTTATTAGATAAATGATGATCAAGAGCACATCACTGACTATGCAAGTGAAATGCGACTTTAGTTTTGGTATGGATGGGCTAGGGTTTAGGTCCAAGGGCCATTTATTAGAAATCTAGTAGATAATCCTGAAACTTATTTTCTTTTCCTATTTAATACTTTATTTGCGAATGTTAAAACATTTAAGGATGTCAAAGGTCGTGATGATGCAAAACAAGAGCTTGAGGAAGTAGTGGAGTACCTTAAAACCCATCAAAGTTCACCCACCTTGGGGAAAGGCGCCAAATGTTTGTGCAAGATAATATGGTTTTCAAATACATCTCATTCTTTTTGTCTCCATTTGTCGCACTTGCTTGTGGATCTCTCAGATTTGATTTTACTAAGGGCATCCTATAAAATAGGAATAAAATAGAAAAGATGTCGTTGACATCTATGCTAGGAGAACCAAATATATCAAGAAATTGCTCAAGTCCCGCTACCGTGTTGTAGGTGGGGATTATAGATTCTAGGTTCGCGCTTCAAGCTTTTCTTTATAGAGAGAGAAAATAACAAGTGATTTAGGTTTTTTTCCATTGTTTGGTCCGTAGTGAATGATTGTGCATCTATGAGAACCACAAATTCAAAATTTGAATCCTATGATTCATTTACTTCCGAGTCTAAGGCTTTTTGCTTTAATCTTAAGGTCAGATCATTCACAACTAAATTGCGTGGAATCCTTTTGACCGAGCACTGAACTGGAAAAACTTTCTTGCCAAGGTAATGTTTCATTTTTATTCTCACTTATCTTCACTTACATATATGTCGGGTCTTTTGTGCACTACATCTCAATTTAACCACCGCAAAGAAAAGCTTATTTTGTTGCTAGTGGTTCAACACTTCCTTTGAAGTATGTTGCATATGATCATATATATAAAATAATGGATTTGGTTTATGTCACCTCAAGGCTATTCTTTGGGGAAGTCAGGGTACCTTTCTTCTATAGAGCAGATCTGAATTTGAGGAAATGTAAGCCACCCTCTCGTTTCATCTTTGCTTGGCCACCCATTTCTATGGATTTCCATGTGCTTATTGTATCCCATAAGGTTGGTTCTGGGATTATGCGACATTATAGGTATCTTGGTTCGGACATTCTCTATCTCTATGGCGGGTTTGTTGGTGTTGGTGCTCGGCGTGTGAGATCCCTTTTCCAAGCGGTAAGAAAAGGTTGATGCTCATAATTACTAGGTTGTGGGGATTATTTTGTTTGCTTGATACATTGTCCATCATGCCTTCTGACCATGTCGTTCAACAACATTTCATATTTTATAGGCTCCTTGCATCATTTTCATCGATGAAATAGATGCCATTGGATCCACACGAAAATAATGGGAAGGCCACACCAAAAAAACACTGCATCAACTGCTAGTTGAAATGGATGGTTTTGAACAGAATGAGGTATATTTCAAAAGTTCGTAATAACGTTAATTCTGTATATTTCAAAAGTTTGTAATATCGGTAATTCCTTTTTTCATTTTCAATTTGTTTAATCTCTATTTGTCTTATAGACTTGGGTGTTTGGTACTATATGCTTAAAGTTGTTCTTAGAGGAACCGATGACAAATAGAGTTGGTTCCTTAAGGCTTAACAGTATCGAACCCTCCCCCACCTTCCCATCATCATGCTGATTGTTAGAAGTTGTGCTCGATTTTGTGGTTACTTTAGTCATTGGATTGTTCAAGACACAAAATTGCTTTCATAAGGGCTAAGTAATTTGGTCATGGACTATTGTTAGTCTTGTAGGATAGATATTTTCTTTTTCATGTTCTATTCTCTTTTATAGAAGACTCATGCAGCCCATCTTTTAGATCGTTGTCCCTAATCCGGATGTAAGAGGTCGTCAAGAGATTTTGGAGCTCTACCTACATAATAAACCTTTATCGATGATGTAGATGTTAAAGCAATTGCTCGTGGTACTCCGGATTCAATGGAGCAGTAAGCTTTTCTCGCATAAACCAAAACAGTTTGTGTGAACAAACATTCAGATCTTCTTTATAACTTTTCCCATTATTACATCAATCGATCTAGCAAACTTGGTGAACATTGCTGCAATTAAAGCTGCGGTTGAAGGTGCAAATAAATTGACTGCTTCACTAGGAAGAGAAGATGTTGTTCCCATAGGTGGAAGAGAAGATGTTGTTGTTCAATGAAAGCAGAAGAAAGTTGGGGAGTTTCTAGATATGTGCTGTTTGTACATGCTGTGGTGGAGCAAAAGGTGCTTGCTTACCTTCTCCTTGTTGCTATGCTATCAATTGCAACATTCCAAATGACCACTTTGGTTTCTATTCTTTCACTCCCAAAACTTGTAATTGCTTTGGATGCTATCTCTAGTTTAAACCTTTGTTTTATCTATAGTTCTTACTTTTATCTTTTTTAAATTTAGGAGTTAAAATAAAAAAAAATATTGATTCGATGCAAGTTTGAAAGTGGAGAAAGAGAATATCTGCTTTCTTTCATTTGTTTGTTTATAAGTTTCATAGGGAGTTTTCTCGCTTAAAGGTTTTTGGCAATTTTGTCTATAATTTTTGTTCTTTTCAAGACAAACAATTTGCACGGCATATGCTTGTTTATTGTTATCTTGTTTACCTTTTTTAATTCATGTTTAATATACTTATTTGTGGGTGTATTGCATTATGCAACTTGGAACCATGTAATACCAATTTGTTTTTATTATTAAAGTTGAAGTAATGTTTGATCTTTGCTTTAATTATGCTTCACACTTGATCTACCACATTTTGATGAATTTTGTAGCCTTCACTTAAAAGGATAGTGGAAAGGGTCTCAAATATTGAGATTTTCAATTATAGAAATATGTATTCTTCTATAATTTTCATTTTAATGTCTTCAAATTAAATTATACATTTTAATTGGATTTTGGTGTTTTTATAATATTATAATTTTTTTATTTTTCATGACTTTTAGCGTTTTTTGAAAAAAGCGCGCTAAAAGTATAATAATTTTTATTATTTTTCATGACTTTTAGCGGCGTTGTGGGAAAAGCGCTAAAGGCAAGACTTTTAGCGGCGTTTTTGGTATAAGCGTAGCTAAAGGTCATGACTTTTAGCGTTTAATGGCACAAGCGCTAAAAGTCATGACCTTAGGCGCTTTTCACAAACGCCGCTAAAAGTCATGACCTTTAGCGCGCTTTTTCCCATAAACGCCGCTTAAAGTCATGACCTTTAGCGGCGTTTTGTTCATAAACGCCGCAAAATTTTGGCGGTTGTTTTAGCGGCGTTTTGTGGCGCTTCTAAAAGCCAAATACTTTTAGTGGCGCTTATAAACGCCGCTAAAGGCAAAAAAAACGCCGCTAAAAGTCTGTTTTGCTGTAGTGATAGTAAGAGCGTTTAATGGCACCGAGAGAAGAGTGATGGAAAGAATCGATATACCATTGTTGATTGGGTGAAACACGTATGAAGTGGATTTTCTGGTTATGGATATCAAGCCCTCGTACAATTCCTTGCTGGGAAAGCCCTGGGTTCATTCGGCAGGGGCAGTGCCTTCATCCCTTCATCAAAACCTAAAACTAGTGACAGATGGTCGGCTGGTTACTATAAACGTGGAGGAATACATCATAGTGACTGTTACCAATGATGTGCCATATGTAGAGACAAATGAGGAGGCCGTTGAGAGTTCTTTCCGGTCTTTAGAGGTTTTCAATGCAACATTCATTTTGGAAGGAAATGAAGTTTTGGTGCCTAAGATATCCAAGACCACGAGGATGGGCTTACAAATGATGGTGGGGAAAGGAGCCTTATCAGGAAAAGGATTGGGCATACATTTCCAAGGAGAAGTTCAAGTGCCGATGCTGAAAGAAAAGAGAGATCATTTTGGCTTGGGTTTTAAGCCAGATGCTAGACAGAGAAGAAGAGAAACAGAAAAGAAGCAGGGAAGAAGAAGGGCATGTCTGAATGGAGAAGAAGTCCAGTGGGAATTAATGACATTCCCCACATATCTCAGACCTTTGTATCCGGAGGTATAATTTACCCTAAGAGAAGATTGTTGGAAAGTCCTCACATCAATGCCATACACGGGGAAGAAGTTCAACAAAGAAACCTGTTGGGCATCCACCCTTATGAGCCTGAACGTTTTGAACAATTAGACTACAGAGGAACTTCCTGTAGTTTTTAGAGATTATATAGAGTAATATTCAGAACGCTCTTGTTATTTTTAGCCTAGGAATAATAAGATTTCTTTTGTGAAATAGGCTCGTGTTTAGAAATTATTATTTTAATAAAATACATTTTTGATAATTACTTGAGCAAATATTCTTTCATTTTATTCTTTTGACTTTCTAATTTCACTCCAATTTTTTTTATTTCTCATTCATATAATGTGAATAGTTGTCCTCGAATTCATTTGTTCTTTGTAGATTCTTTGGTACCCATCACAGGTCCCTAGTTATCAATGATGTGAGCAGCGATAATACAGATCCAGAGGTCCACTTTAAGCATGACATTTGTTTAGAGGAATCTCAGGATCTTGAATGTGACCGAGATTGTGATATATCTCCAGATCTGTTAAGGATGGTAAAGCAAGAGGAGAAACAAATCTTCCCCCATGAGGAAAAGGTAGAGAACATAGCCTTGGAGGAAGGAAATGTTGTGAAAATTGGGATGCGCATAGCTGAGGAGACAAAATAAGACTTTGTTAAATTATTACGGGAATTCAAAGATATCTTTGCATGGTCATACTAAGATATGCACGGATTAAACACTGATATTATAGTACGTCGCCTTCCTATAAGAGAGGAGTGCAAGCCAGTTCAGCAAAAGCTACGAAGGATGAGGCCTGATATAGTGTTGAAAATAAAAGAAGATGTCCAGAAACAGTTTAATGCTGGTTTTCTACAAGTGGTCAAATACTCAGAGTGGGTTGCCAACATTGTTCCTGTCCCTAAGAAAGATGGAAAGGTTCGGATGTGTGTAGATTACATGGATTTATATAAAGCTAGCCCGAAAGATAATTTCCCTTTGCGGCATATTGACATGTTAGTGGATAATACGGCGAGATTTTAATTATTTTCCTTTATGAATAGCTTTTCAAGATACAATCAGATCAAGATGCACCACGAAGATATGGAGAAAACTACTTTCATAACACTGTGGGTTACTTTTTGTTATAAAGTAATGCCATTCGGACTAAAGAATGCTGGGGCAACATATCAAAGGGCCATGGTAACGTTGTTCCACGACATGATGCACAAAGAGAATGAAGTATATGTTGATGATATGATTGCCAAATCTCGAACAGAAAAGGAACACATTGAAGTTTTGAAGAAGTTGTTTCTGAGGTTGAGAAAATTTCAATTAAAGCTCAACCCGACAAACTGTACTTTTGGAGCTCGGTTCAAAAAATTACTGGGTTTTGTGGTTAGCGAGAGAGGAATCGAAGTTGACTCAAGCAAGGTCAAAGCTATACAAGAATTTCCTCCACCGCACACTCATAAGGAAGTCTGAGGTTTTCTTGGAAGGTTAAATTACATTGCTCGGTTTATTTCACAATTAACTAAGAAATGTGATCCCATATTTTGTCTTCTCAAGAAACACAACCAGGGTGTATGGGATGATGAGTTCCAGAAGGCTTTTGACAAAGTCAAACAATACCTGTCGAACACCCCAGTACTGTCTCCGCCTAATCTAGATAGATCATTGATACTGTATTTATCAGTATTCAATAACTTCATGGGATGTGTGTTTGGCCAACATGATGAATCAGGAAGGAAAGAAAAGGCAATATATTATCTCAATAAAAAGTTCACTGAATGTGAAATGAGATATTCGTCGATTGAAAATTTGTGTTGTACCCTGAGTTGGACAACTCGGAGATTAAGGCAGTACATGTTATATCATACTACCTGGTTAATTTTGAAGCTTGATCCGTTAAAGTATATGATGGAGTCCACTACTTTGAATGGAAGGATGGCTAGGTGGCAGATTTTGCTGTCTGAATTTGATATAGTCTATACGAACCAGAAGGCTACAAAAGGGAGCGCAGTAGTAGAATTTTTGCTAGCAGAGCTTTGGAGGATTATGAACCTTTGAGCTTTAATTTCTCAAATGAAGAGTTGATGTATGTGCCAAATACTAAAGATTGTCCGTGGAAGCTAAACTTTGATGGAGCGGCAAATGCTGTAGGAAATAGAATTGGAGCAATCTTGGTATCCCTTAGTGGCGATTATTATCCATTCAAATGCAAATTGGATTTTGATTGTACAAATAACATGGCGGAATATGAAGCCTGCATAATGGGAATTCGAGCAGCCTTAGAGCGTAAGATCAGAGTGCTAGAAGTATATGGAGATCCTGCCTTAGTAATTTATCGGTTTAAAGAAGAGTGGGAGACAAGAGTCCCAAACTAATTGATTATTGAAAAATAGTTCTAGGATTGATTGAGGAGTTTGACAACATTACTTTCAATTATCTCTCACGCGATGCAAACCAAATGGCAGATGCTTTGGCGACTCTGGCTTCTATGATCAAAGTAAACATACTAGAGGATATGAGACCTATTCAGATGAGTATCTTTGAAGTTCCAGCTCATTGTTGTAATGTGGAAGAGGAGGAAAAAGATGATCACCCTTGGTATCAGGATGTATTACGATACGTAAAAAATCGTGAATACCCGGAGCATGCCACTGAGAATGAGAAAATGACTTTAAGAAGATTGGCCTTTGACTATATTTTAGATGGGGATATCTTGTACGAAAAGAGAAAAGATCAAGTACTATTGAGGTGTGTCAATGCAGTTGAAGCTAGGAAAACCCTAGAGGAGGTTCATGAGGGGGTTTGTGGAACACACGCTAATGGATTCACAATGGCCAGACAGATAATGAGATTTGGGCATTATTAGTCCACCATGGAAGGTGATTATATCAACTATGCTAAGAAATGTCATAAATGCCAGATCTACGGAGATAAAATTCATATGCCTCCGTCACCTTTGCACGTTATGACTTCCCCATGGCCTTTTTCCATGTGGGGCATGGATGTTATTGGACCAATCTCACCGAAAGCTTCGAATGGACATCGATTCATCTTCGTGGTGATTGACTACTTCACGAAATGGGTGGAGGCTACTTCATATGCTAGCGTCACTAAGGCAGCAGTTAGTCGATTCTTAAAGAAGGAGATCATTTGCCGATATGGAATACCCGAGAGGATCATATCAGACAACGCGCTGAACTTGAGCAACAGTATGATAGCAAAAATTTGTAGTCAATTTGGGATCAAACACCATAACTCGTCTTCGTATCATCCAAAAATCAATGGGGCGGTGGAAGCGACCAACAAAAATATCAAGAAGATAGTAGGGAAGATGACTGAGACTTATAAGGATTGGCATGAGAAACTACCGTTTGCACTCTATGCTTATCGAACGTCTGTTAGAACCTCTACTAGGGCAACGCCTTTCTCGTTGGTCTATGGAATGGAGGCAGTTCTACCTATTGAAGTAGAAATACTCTATCTTCAAGTTTTGTCAGAAATAAAGCTGGATGAGGCTGAATGGATCCAAGCTCGGTATGATCAGCTGAACTTAATTGAAGAAAAGAGGCTACGGGCTATTCATTATGGTCAGATGTATCAAAAATGAATGATGCGAGCCTACGATAAGAAAGTCCGCCCAAGAGAATTCCATGAGGGGGACCTTGTATTGAACAAAATCCTTCCCATACAAAAGGATTTCAGAGGAAAATGGATGTCGAATTGGGAAGGACCATATGTGGTAAAGAAAGCTTTCTTTGGAGGGGCACTGATCTTGACCGAGATGGATGGGAAAAGTTTACCCAACCCAGTGACCTTTGAATCAGTCAAAAAGTATTTTGCTTGAAAAGGAGGAGAGGCCAAAGTGAAAACCCGCAAAGGGCGCTTTGAGTTTCTAAAAAAAAATAGAGAGGCCAAGGTGAAAACCCGCAAAAGGTGCCTTGAGACCAAATGGGTTTTGAGTTGAAAACCCAAAAAGGGCGGCTCAAATTTTGAATGGACAAGCAGTCATCTTGCTACACTTGAATCAATATTGAAATGAAGAATGTTGCATATCCGGGCATCAACAAAGTACTTTGGGTCTTCTAAACACATGTTGGGCTCAATGTAGTCTTCATAAAGTTTGTATATAGAAGCTCAATCAGCGATATCCAGGGCATTTGATTTTTGTTCTATTTATTTTACTATCTTTGGATTCTTTTTCTTCTCAAAGATATGTTCCCAGTTAATTTTCTTTGTATTTTTGATAATTTATTCAATTTTAACTCTTTTTTAGATCAATTTATTTGTTACCCATTATTCATAAACGTGTTGCATTGAAATAATGATTAATGAACTAGTAATTTCACAAAAAGAAGTTCTACATGTTACTTTGGAAATTTCAAGATAAGACAAGGAAACCAAAACATGACGATTTTTTAGAATTTTCATATGCATAGAAATATTTGAGAAAGAAGAGTCTGGATAGAGAGTATTTCTCTGAATTCTTGGTCCAATTGATAATTGGACAAAGGAAATGAGTTGATGTGATGGAAGTAAGTGATGTCATGAGGTCATAACATTCGAGGGGTGGTGTGATGAACTAAGAAACCCTAAATTGTGGTGGAATGGGTTAAATTTGAAATAAACTCTATACCTTGAAAATTGCAGATGGGTCAGATTGAAAAGGTTTCAATTCCCATTGTGGTAGAATGATACAAGGCTTGTGTTCTCAAGATCTAAGCGGAGTTGACTCGAAAATTACATTGGGGCAAACTTGTTAAGTAAAACATGATTGATGAACAAGAATGAAGAACAAATGAGTGATAACACTTAGTGTAGGAATCATACTCATAACATTTTTGTATCATAGCAAATTTCACTAGGAGCATTTGATTCATTCTGATCATTGCATCCTAATCCTAATCCTTTAAAAGGAATCATTTTCATAACATGTTACATGTAGCTAGAAGCATTTGATTCATTCTAATCATAGTATCTTAGTCATGTACGAAATCGAGTCTATAGGGCATGCCCTTCAGTAGACAGTGTAGCAATATCGGTGAATTTGTAGATCTCATCTTCCTGAAGTTACAGGAAGTAGATCAAAGACACTTTCAGTCTTGTCTCCCTGAAGTTGCAGTGGAGTAGACTGAAGATAGAAGATCTCATCTTCTTAAAGTTGCAGGAAGTAGATTAAAGTCACTTTCAGTCTTGTCTCCCTGAAATTGCAACGGAGTAGACTAAAGATATAAGATCTCATCTTCCTGAAGTTACAGGAAGCAGATCAAAGACATTTTCAGTCTTATCTCCCTAAAGTTGTAGCGAAGTAGACTAAAGATAGAAGATCTCATCTTCCTGAAGTTGCAGGAAGTAGATCGAAGAAATTTTTATTCTTATCTCCTTGAAGTTGCAGCGGAGTAGACTAAAGACAGAAGATCTTATCTTCCTGAAGTTGCAGGAAGCAGATCAAAAGCACTTTTCAGCCTTATCTCCCTGAAGTTGCAGTGGAGTAGACTGAAGACAGAAGATCTTATTTACCTGAAGTTGCAAGAAGCGGATCAAAAACACTTTCGGCCTTATCTCCCTGAAGTTGCAGTGGAATAGACTGAAGATAAAAGATCTTATCTACTTGAAGTTGCAGGAAGCGGATCAAAAACACTTTCAGCCTTATCTCCCTAAAGTTGCAGTGGAGTAGATTGAAGACAAAAGATCTTATCTACCTGAAGTTGCAGGAAGCGGATCAAAAACACTTTCGGCCTTATCTCCCTGAAGTTGTAGTGGAGTAGACTGAAGACAGAAGATCTTATCTACTTGAAGTTGTAGGAAGCGGATCAAAAACACTTTCAGCCTTATCTCCCTAAAGTTGTAGTGGAGTAGATTGAAGACAAAAGATCCTATCTTCCTGAAGTTGCAAAAGTGGATCGAAAACACTTTCAGTCTTATCTCCCTGAAGTTGCGGCGGAGTAGACTGAAGACAGAAGATCTTATCTTCCTGAAGTTGTAGGAAGAAAATTGAATACGTCAGACTAATTGAAATCAAGATGAATTTCCAATAATATTAGAGTTCCAGTGAGGACTAAGAAGTCAAGACTCAGTAAAGACCAGGCAAAATTAGGCTTTTTATAGCCTTTGCTCTATTCTCGTTACACGACAATGAGAAAAGAGGGCCAGCTGTAGTAACCCATTTTGCCCAGGCTTAAATAATAAACCAAATAAATATATATAAACGTCCAGTTACAGTCCAAAAACCATTTACAGCCCAAATATTATTCATGGCCCAAAATAAAACCCAAACAGACCACCCAAGTCTACTGACTTAAAATCCACTTACACCCCAAACTAACAACCCAAACCTGTAGCCCGTTACACCCTGGCCCAAACTGCCTAGACCAAAAACACTCGTGGCCCAAAAGGATCAAAACATTAAGCGGACTCAGAGACCTAGGGTTTCTGAGGGAACCTTAGGCACCGCAAGCCTCGTCCGGCCTTCAATCGCGCTGTGATTCGCGCCCGAATCACTCCGCTACCAAGATCAGCACCATTTTCCTACACGAGAAAAGAAAGAAGACAGAAACAAAAATGGCAGGAACAAATGTTTTCCTTTTTTATTTTTATTTTCAAGGCTATAAAAGACTGATTTACTTTAATACTGAGACGAGGATACAAAAAAAACCGGAGAGAATAGGCAATAGATTCAAACACGAAAAAACACCAACAAATACACAAAGGATCTGAGACGTAAATAAAGTACAAAATTTTCATTTTCAGCAAAGGTGATTTTCATATTTTATTTTGTTTATTTTAGATCTACGCTTTTTTTTACGAACATTAAAAGGAGATAAAAGAAAAAGGTTTACCTGCGTGAAAAACTGAGGTTTTTTAACCTTCACCACCGTCAACGGTGGCGCGTGCGGCGCATGGAGGCAGTGACCAGAGATCCGGCGATCAGAAGCCCAGAGGGATTTTCAGAGAATTTTTAAGTTTTTTTTAAAAAAAAAACCATAACAGAATGACTTTTTTTGAGTTAAAATCGACTTATATAGGGCTGTGGAAACGACGTCGTTTCTACTTAATTCAATAAGCATAAAACGAGGTCGTTTTGAATGAGGATCCGCGTGTTGGCCCAAAAACCCGAGGAGGATCCGCGTGTTTTATAAAAAAGGTAAAATTACAACTTTAGTCCCTTTACAATTTTATTTGTTTTAATTTCATCCAAATTAATATTTTCTTTATTTTTAAATTAACCCAGAAACTTATATTTTGCTTCAATTTAGTCCATCGGACTGTTTTAATGGCTAAAAATAAAACGTCCCGTTTTTAAAATTTGGCATAATTGCCATTTTGGACCCTACAGTGTAATGCGCATTTTATTTTAATCCTTATTTTATTTTATTTTTTTATTTTTAAATTATCCTAATATTATATTAAATTATTTTATTGTGCTAATATGTTATATTTTTATTATATTAATTTTATTAATAGTATAAATTCATATATTATTTTGTGATCTTTATATATATATATATATATATATATTAAATTACTACTATTTATTATTTTATTCAGGTTTAATATTATTTAAATTATATATATTATTTTAGAATTTGTATATTTGTTATTGTATTACATATTTTCAAAATTTTATATATTATATATTACATTATATAAAATCATTTTATGCTTTATAAATTTTGTATATTATATAACATATATTGTTTATAATATTTATATTAAATATATAATTTTGTATTAAATTATTGTAAATATGTTTTATCATTTATTTATTTTAAAGATGTATTTTATTTTCTCAAAATATATATTTTTTATTTTTTATTTTATTTGGTACATATAATTACATGAAATTTTTATGTTGCATGAGAAATTTTCATATTTATATATATATATATATATATATATATATATATATATATATATATATATTATTATTAACTTGTCATTGTTGCTTAATATATTCTATTTATTCATGCTCTTTCATTTATTTATGATTGCCTCAATGTAGTTATTTTCTTAATTTATTGTTATTTTATATTCTATTCATTTATTACCTATGTTAACATGAAATGTTAGTATATCGTAGTTGTTTTTATATTTATATATGATGATATTTTCTTATGGATTATCGTTTAGAATAGAATACATTTTGCAAAATTACTATAGTTCATCTAAATGTTTTTTAAGGCAATATTTTGGTATTTAGGAATTCGGGAAATAGTGCCCTAATGTGCTGGGTTTCAATTTTCCGTTTGACTAAATATCTAAATATTGTAAATCATGAGATGACTTTAGTTATGAGGGTTCAAAAATATCGTGTCCTAACGTGCTGGATGTGATGTTTATATTCTTTCGGAACAAAGAAATCTCAAATTTTAAATCAAATTGTTCAAGTTTTTTTTATAAATCATATTTTAAATTTTAATTAAATTTTCAACATTTGGACATAATTTTATCGATTAGGTACCAATTTTTGGGTGTTATGAGGGTGCTAACCCTTCCTCATACGTAATCAATTCCCGAACCCGTTTTCTTATTTTTCGTGGACCAAAATCAAATGCTTTAAAATAAAACGTTTTGCAAGGTGATCCAATCACACCTAAACAAAAAGGAATTGGTGGTGACTCTTATTTTCGTTTTTAAATGACATGTGTTTAGAGGAATCTCAGGATTTTAGAGGTGACCGAGATTGTGATTTATCTCTAGATCTGTTAAGAATGGTAAAGCAAGAGGAGAAACAAATCTTCCCCCATGAGGAAGAGGTAGAGAACATAGCATTGGAGGAAGGAAAGGTTGTGAAAATTGGGACGCACACAGCTGAGGAGACAAAACAAGACCTTGTTGAATTATTACGGGAATTCAAAGACGTCTTTGCATGGCCATACCAAGATATACCCGGATTAAGCACTGATATTGTAGTACATCGCCTTCCTATAAGAGAGAAGTGCAAGCCAGTTTAGAAAAAGCTACGAAGGATGAGGCCTAATGTAGTGTTGAAAATAAAAGAAGAGGTCCAAAAACAGTTTGATGCTGGTTTTCTACAAGTGGTCAAATACTCAGAGTAGGTTGCCAACATTTTTCCTGTCCCTAAGAAGAATGGAAAGGTCTGGATGTGTGTAGATTACAGGGATTTAAATAAAGCTAGCTCGAAAGACAATTTCCTTTACCGCATATTGACACGTTGGTGGATAATACGGCGAGATTTTCATTGTTTTCCTTCATGGATGGCTTTTCAAGATACAATCAGATCAAGATGCACCTTGAGAATATGGAGAAAACTACTTTCATAACACAGTGGGGTACTTTTTGTTATAAAGTAATGCCATTCGGACTAAAGAATGTTGGGGCAACATATAAAAGGGTCATGGTAACGTTGTTCCACGACATGATGCACAAAGAGATTGAAGTACATGTTGATGATATGATTTCCAAATCTCGAACATAAAAGGAACACATTGAAGTTTTGAAGAAGTTGTTTCTAAGGTTGAGAAAATTTCAATTAAAGCTCAACCCAAAAAATGTACTTTTGGAGCTCGGTTTGAGAAATTACTGGGTTTTGTGGTTAGCGAGAGAGGAATCGAAGTTGACTCAAGCAAGGTCAAAGCTATACAAGAATTGCCTCCACTGCTCACTCAGAAGGAAGTTTGAGGTTTTCTTGGAAGGTTAAATTACATTGCTCGATTTATTTCACAATTAACTGAGAAATTAACTGAGAAATGTGATCCCATTTTCTTCTTCTCAAGAAACACAACCAGGGTGTATGGGATGATGAGTGCCAGAAGGCTTTTGACAAAGTCAAACAATACCTGTCGAACACCCAGTACTGTCTCCGCCTAATCCAGATAGACCATTTATACTGTATTTGTCAGTATTTAATAACTCCATGGGATGTGTGCTTGGCCAACATGATGAATCAGGAAGGAAAGAAAAGGCGATATATTATCTGAGCAAAAAGTTCACTGAATGTGAAATGAGATATTCGTCGATTGAAAATTTGTGTTGTGCCCTTATTTGGACAACTCGGAGTTAAGGCAGTACATGCTATCTCATACTACCTGGTTAATTTCGAAGCTTGATCTGTTAAAGTATATGATGGAGTCCACTGCTTTGAATGGAAGAATGGCTAGGTGGCATATTTTGTTGTCTGAATTCGATATAGTCTATGTAAACTAAAAGGCTATAAAAGGAAGTGCAGTAGCAGAATTTTTGGCTAGCAGAGCTTTGGAGGATTATGAACCTTTGAGCTTTGATTTCCCAAATGAAGAGCTGATGTATGTGGCAAATATTGAAGATTGTCTGTGGAAGCTAAACTTTGATGGAGAGGCAAATGCTGTGGGAAATGGAATTGGAGCAATCTTGGTATCTCCTAGTGGCGATTATTATCCATTCACATGAAAATTGGATTTTGATTGCAAAAATAACATGACGGAATATGAAGCCTACATCATGGGAATTCGAGCAGCCTTAGAGCGTAAGATCAGAGTGCTAGAAGTATATGGAGATCCTGCCTTAGTAATTTATCAGCTTAAAGGAGAGTGGGAGACAAGAGATCCCAAACTAATTGATTATCGAAAAATAGTTCTGAGATTGATTGAGGAGTTTGACAACATTACTTTCAATTATCTCCCACGTGATGAAACTAGATGGCAGATGCTTTGGCGACTCTAGCTTCTATGATCAAAGTAAACAAACCAGAGGATATGAGACCTATTCAGATGAGTATCTTTAAAGTTCCAGCTCATTGTTATAATGTGGAAGAGGAGGAAAAAGATGATCACCCTTGGTATCAGGATGTATTACGATACGTAAAAAATCGTGAATACCCGGAGCATGCCACTGAGAATAAGAAAAGGACTTTAAGAAGATTGGCCTTTGACTATGTTTTAGACGGGGATATCTTATATAAAAAGAGAAAAGATCAAGTACTATTGAGGTGTGTCGATGCAGTTGAAGCTAGGAAAATCCTGGAAGAGGTTCATGAGGGTGTTTGTGGAACACACACTAATGGATTCACAATGGCCAGACAGAAAATGAGATTTGGGTATTATTGGTCCACCATGGAAGATGATTGTATCAACTATGCTAAGAAATGTCATAAATGCCAGATCTACGGAGATAAAATTCATGTGCCTCCGTCACCTTTGCACGTTATGACTTCCCCATGGCCTTTTTTCATTTGGGGCATGGATGTTATCGAACCAATCTTACCGAAAGCTTTGAATGGACATCGATTCATCTTCGTGGTAATTGATTACTTCACAAAATGGGTGGAGGCTGCTTCATATGCTAGCGTCACTAAGGCAGCAGTTAGTCGATTCTTGAAGAAGGAGATCATTTGTCGATATGGAATGCCCGAGAGGATCATATCAGACAACGTACTAAACTTGAACAACAGTACGATAGCAAAAATTTGTAGTCAATTTGGGATCAAACACCATAACTCGTCTCCATATCGTCCAAAAATGAATGGGGCGGTGGAAGCGGCCAACTAAAATATCAAGAAGATAGTAGGGAAGATGACTGAGACTTATAAAGATTGGCATGAGAAACTACCGTTTGCACTCTATGCTTATTAGACGTCTGTCAGAACCTCTACTGGGACAACGCCTTTCTTGTTGATCTATGGAATGGAGGCAGTTCTACCTATTGAAGTAAAAATACCCTCTCTTTGAGTTTTGTCAGAAACAAAGCTGGATGAGGCTGAATGGATCCAAGCTCGGTATGGTCAGTTGAACTTAATTGAAGAAAAGAGGCTAAGGGTTATTCGTCATGGTCAGATGTATCAAAAACGAATGATGCGAGCCTACGATAAGAAAGTCTGCCCAAGAGAGTTCCATGAGGGAGACCTTGTATTGAAAAAGATCCTTCCCATACAAAAGGATTTCAGAGGAAAATGGATGCCGAATTGGGAAAGAACATATGTGGTAAAAAAAGCTTTCTCTGGAGGGGCACTAATCTTGACTGAGATGGATGGGAAAAGTTTACCCAACCCTGTGAACTCTAACTCAGTCAAAAAGTATTTTGCTTGAAAAGGAGAAGAGGCCAAAGTGAAAACCCGCAAAGGACGCTTTGAGTTTCTTAAAAAAAATGGAGAGGCCAAGGTGAAAACCCGCAAATGGCGCAATTTTTGGCAAAGAATAGAGCATCTAGATGAACTACACAATTAATAACATGGTTAAATTCTAACACGGTACAAGTAAGATAAACAAAGTATTTACATGTCACGAATATTGGAATAGTTTACCCATTTCCCGACATGTTGTTCAATCATCAGACGGGATATCAAAACCGTGTATGACCTCCCGATACCCGAATTGGTACTCCATCTACGAAAATAAATAACTTGTTAGAATAATATCATTAGAAAAATATTTTTCACCTATTCATGAGTGGAAAAACATATGTTTGGTGACTGATCGATACCAAGAATAGCATCCGATAAAGAGCCTAAGACTACAGCAATATGAGGCATCCGCCTATGTCCACGACAGAAGGCTTTGTTGTTTGACAAAGCTCGCAATACAACATAACTGGTACTATGGAACCCCAACTATACAAACAGACATTATGCAAATCAATTAACAAGGGTAAGTACATTAAATGGATCTTGTTGTTATTTGCATCTAGCATGAGTAAACCTCTATAATGTGCATAATGCACGCTCAAGCGGCACACATCACCTCTCGTTCAGTGGCATTAATCGATAAATGCTCAAAATTGTTCTTCAGCCATGAAAACCTCAAACTCATAAATTTTGACTCAGCATCACCAAGCGAGACTCCTAGTAGGTTATCACAAAGGGCGGTTGGCTCAAAGATTGTACCCGTTACCGTACTCTCGTTGATTAGGGGCTCAAGTTGTAGTGCAACATCCTCCAGAGTGTTAATGTACTCCCCACTGATCGTTTAGAATTGTCGAGTTTTAAAATTTATAAAGAGAATGATTGAACCTGGAAACTAACTCTGACAATGACTTAAGGCAAGTGCACCTATCAAACAGTAGTATAGCCTAGGCAAGACCAGATTGTCGAACCCAAAGGAACTAAAAGTACTAATACTCACTTTCTTTCTATTATTTAGCCTAAATATTGAATTATTTGGTTGATTAAATCTAAATTAACTAATTAATTACTAAACTAAGATGCAAAGACAAAAAGAATGAATTGGGAAATAACTTGAAGAGAAACTCAGTTGATCACGATGATACCCTCAGGAAGAATCTGCCTAGACTTCACTTATTATCTAACACTGAACCATACGATTTATTCACTTGACTTGATCCGTAAGACTCCCTAACGTATATTAAACCCTCTCTCAAGGCGAATAACGTCTAACCCTAGGTTAATTAACGGAAATCTCTTTCTCACTTAATAACCCCCTAGAATAGCAGTAAATCGAACTATGGATTCTCATATTAGGTTTCACCCTAATCCGACAAAATCTCGTCACCCTATGTCTAGGTGGGTGAACAACTCCGCTTAATTATGCTAGATATATTCTTAAGTAGGGACTTTTGCTCCTCCACCTAAGAACATCTGACTTGAATTAATATCCTGAAAACATTAACACAAGAATTAAGCACACATAATTCAGAACAAATCAAGTATTTATCATATAATTTAGAGGATAGTAACAAGATTCATCTAGGTTTCATCCCCTTCAGATATCTAAATGGTTTAGTTCATAATGATAAAATAAAACATCTCAAGAGAAAAGAAAAAACAAAACATATGAAATAAAATAAAACATCTCAAGAGAAAAGAAAAAACAAAACATAAGAAATCCCTAAAACCTCCTGAAGGAATTGAAGGACAAGTCCGCCATCTTGAGTAGAATTCTGGCTTCTTGAGATGGATCAACTGGCTATCTTCGAGTGATTCCCACGAATCTGGCCTTCTGGCTCGGCTTCTTGGCCTAGCTGACTGCCTAACTGGCCGCCCTTTTTCAGGTTACACTTAGGGCCTTTATATAGGCTCTTGGAATGCGTTTCTTTCTCCCTAAGTATCCTTTTTTCGAGTGAAATTCCTCTTTTCCACGACAGGGGCACGGCTATGGCACACGCCCGTGTAAATCGACTTCAGGCCGTGTTTCGATTCTGTTAATTTAGGCATGGCCGTGTAAATTGTGGTCCAGGCCGTGTTTCCATTCTGTTGATTGAGGCACGGTCGTGTGGCTTGAAGTCCAGGTCGTGTCAATTTCCACTTTGGCCCAATTGGCCCGTTTTAAGTCCGTTTCTCGTTCTTTTCGTCCTCGGGTGCTTTCCTGAGTATAAAACATGAAAAGAAAGGATTAAGAGCACCTTTTTACATAAATCAAGCGCTAAATAATCCAAAAGCATGCTAAATATGGGGTTAAAATATGTTACTTTTACGGTTTATCACCCACGCAGCAAATGAAAAGTGTGGGTCTCCGGGCACCACCGCTCCACTAAAGCGGATATTAAGTCTTACCGCAAATGAAACGTCTGGATCAATGTCACTGACCTTAATTCAGCTAACTCCAAGTATGACATTAGTCGTTCATCCGAGGGATATCCTAAACCATTCACATGACCCCTCAATGCGAGGTACGGGCCTTGGTACTATTAAATTACAGAAATAGTTAATATAACATAATTTAATTCTGTAAATGATGTGGAACTTTTTATAAGGGAACCCGTGAGTAATAAATAACAATTTATTACCATCTTTTTAACTGTGTTTGATATGTGATCATAGTTATTAATTAAAGAACCCATTTTGATATCTGCAATTTTAAAACAAAGAGTTCAACTAGTTTGTTGCAAAAAACACATTTCGATAATTAATTTATAGTTGGCCATTTTTATCCCACTAATAGAAAAAATGTTATTAAAATACGATATGTGACACCCTAACACGAGTTGCAAATAGCACATATTGATAATTTATTTTTAAGGTGGTCCATTTTAAATATTTATCAAAATACCTAAATGTGATACAATAAATTTTACAATAAATACAATACAAAAATTTAATTAGAAAAATACAAAACAATTTGTCTACATCACATTTTTGTTATACTATTGCAGTATATAATTAACAAAATAAAATATCTCATAAATTTCAACTCAATGGTCTCATCTTTTATCTACCTACATATAAAACAAAAATTTATGTTAAAATAATAGATACTATCAAAACAAAATAAACCTAGTTTGGTTGGACTATATGTTGTTATGTGCATCTAATAATAAACCAAAAAAATACATGTCCGTAAAAATATAACAGAAACCTCTTTAATTCCAACTAAATGGACCCATCTTTTACCTATATAAAAGCAAAAAAATTATGTTGAAACATCATAAACTATCTCAACATAATAAACCTAATGGGACTAATGTTGTTATTTGAATATAATAAAAACATAAATAAATGAAAAACATAAGACTTTAAAAATCAAAGAGAAACATACCTGCACACTTTCCAAAATAAATCAAACAACCTTCTTTTTTACTGAAATAATACCTTACAAAAAAATAAAAAATTAGTATCAAAATTTGAATTAAAACATTTCTAAAATAAATAGAAAGATAACATTTATAACCTATAAAAAACCTAAACTAAACAAATAATGTATAAATACTAAACAAAAATACATTAATTCCTCTTTTTTTAACCCTTTATAAATAATGTATAAACCCTAAATAAATAAATTTATTAAGCCCTCTACAAAAATACCTTAATTTCTTTTTTTTTCAAACCCTAAACAAACAAAATCCACAAAATTTTTTCTTAACCCCCAGCTAATCCTAAACCCTCCCTAAACTAACCCCAAGTCCTTTTTTTTTTCCTTAACCTCAAACTTCTTCTTTGCTTTTCTTATCTTTTATTCTTGACTCTACCACAATTCATCTACTTTTTTTTTCCTTTTTCCCTTCTCTATTATGCTACTCTTTATTCTCTCCTTTTTTTTCCCCTTCGTTCTCTTCTTCTTCTTTAGTCTGTTTTCTTTTCTTTTTTTTTTTTTTTTTTTTTCATGTTGGGGACCATTATAAGGTCCCAAACAACATCTAATATTCATTTTCATGAGACCCTTAAGGGTCTTGTCCCATCAGCAGGCGCAACTGAGCAGCAAAAGAGTCACATCCATGCTAGACCGGTGCTACCTATTAGGTAGGCACAACCACTGCTGATGTCGCCTGTCAGACAGGCTTCACTAGGTTCTCCTCGGGATGTGTGGACCACGGGTTAAAACGGGTTTAAAATAGGTCATATGGGGTGTATTTTTTGTTTGGGTGCCACCGCTAAATGCCCACCATTGATTAATTTTTTTTTCATATGAGAAAACTGAAACTGTCAGTTTTAAGGTGGTGGTGCCGCCTATGCACCACCTTCCACCACCCCATCTATACCATTTTGGTAATTAATCCAACATGTAACCCATTTTCGAATTTTATATATTATTTTATATTATCTGTGTAAAAAAGCCTTATAGTGTACATTGAATATGGTCTATAATTTTAATATTATTAAAAAATATAAATCTATAAATGTTCTAATTATCCTTTACTTTACACAAATTACAATAATTAAAATGTATTATTTTAAAAATTATTTAAAATTTAACTCATAACATCACGTGCAATGCAGTGACATTAAGAATAAAAATAATTTATGTATTGTTATTATGTTTATTAGTTATTATTTGAGTAATGTTGATTTATATTAACTATATAAATTAAAGCTATATTGTACATTGAATATGATATTATGATTTCAATGATTTAAATATTTACAAATGTTTTAATTATGATCTATAATATTGATTATTACTTTACACTAATTATAATAAATAAAAATACGTTATTTAAAAAAATTACTTAATAATTAAAAATTATTGTATTTTTGTGAAGCTAGTTATATTCTTGGAATTCGAATTTTTAGGAATCGAAAGAATAAAATGATAGATCTATCACAAGCTTCATACATCGATAAGGTACTAGAACGTTTTGCAATGACCGATGCAAAGTCAGACTCTCAGCTAACTGTATCAGGTTTTCATCTTTCTTTAGATGATTGTCCTCAGAGAGCGGAAGAAAGTGAGCATATGAGTAAGGTTCCATATGCTTTGACAGTTGGAAGTCTTATGTATGCGATGTTTTGCACACGTCCAAATATATGTTTTGCAGTAGGAATGGTTAGTTGATATCAGGCGAATTCTGGTCTTAGGCATTGGCAAGTTGTAAAGCATATATTAAGGTATCTTAAAAGAACCAGGGAGTATATGCTTGTGTATTCTAGGGAGAAACTTACTCCTATTGGATACATGGACTCAGACTTCCAAACCTATAAGATTCGAGGAAATCGACATCGGGAAATGTATTCGTTCTAGGCCATGGAGCCATAGTATGAAGAAGTGTAAAACAAACTTGCACTGCTGACTCTACTATGGAAGCCGAGTATGTGGTTGCTTCTGAGGCAACGAAAGAAACAATATGGCTTCGAAATTTTTTAATCGAACTTGAATTCATTCCTGATATGAAAAAAGCTATAACACTATATCGTGATAACAGTGCTGCAATAGTTAATACCAAGGAAATGAGAATTCACAAGAGAACGAAACACATTGATCGGAAGTATCACTTAATACGTGAGGTAGTATGTAACGCCCCGAATTTGGGCCTAGAAGAATTGGGCCCATTGGGATTTGGGTCTCAGAAAATTTTTAAGTGAACAAAAAAATGACAATTGGCATATGGGCTTTGAGGGTTAATGAATTTGAAGTGTCTAGGGGTGTTGGAGATGTCCTGGGATCAAGTAAGGGTACAGGAAAAATTTTGGTTTTAGCCCCAAGTGAACTATGACTTCAGTTAGTAGGCCTTTTTAATAAATGAAGAAGAAATAGGACACAAATGGGCTTGTGCTCCAGTGGCAAGTGGCGTCACTTGGGGAGCTACAAGGTGGCATGAAGAGGTCCAAAGTTCGAGCAGAGGTAAGGCATTTTTAGAGTGTTTATTTTGCATAGTGGATGGCCAGATTTGTGGGGAATTAGAGCTCTTTCGTTGGAGTGTTTGACTTGATCTTGTGAACTGATAATGGAGGGAAATTCGGATAAGGCTAAGGTGTTATCAGGGAGAAAAGTTAGGAGCTGAGAAGTGTGAATAGTTGGTGCCATTTTGGGAAGTGGAGAGTGTATAAATTCAGCTTAAGAGGGTAGATGAATGCCATTTTTTGGGTCTTTTAAGGGGTATTACGAATTTTCATTGTGGCTTTCGGCATTTGGAGAGTTTTGCAAATAGGTCAGTCTTTATTTTCTTTACCGAATTCATTGAAGGGTTCCTTGGGTTCTGTTAATTCTTCCTTTTCTCCCCCTCAGCAAATTCTTTCATTTGCCGAAAAGAAAACCCATCATTCTTTTTGCCAAAATTCCTATTAGAGTTGTGTTCTTCTTCTTTCTCTGAAAGCCAAATTCCCCTATAGCCAAATTCTCTTCTTTGCCAAATTACCATCATCCTTCTTTTTTGAATCTCTACTCTTGCTGAACCCTTGTTGTTGTTTCTCCACCTCAATCATTTGTTATCTACTCTTAGTCACGTTTGGAAGCCGAATCTTGTTCAGTAGATATCTAAGTCGTAGGATCAAAGGAAGATTTCAGTAAGAGCTTAGTTGAATTTTTAATATGTTTTATTAAAAGCCGAAGGGCTATCTGACCCCTCTTTGTCGTTACCATATACTAACAAGGGTGAGGCTCAGCAATCGCAAGCGCGGTAGGAAAGGATTGTGAAAAGGCAGTAAGTATTCTCGATTCAGTTAAAGTTTTAATAAGTGACCGAATCTATTGTGGCTTATAGGGGTGACTTATGATCAATATGGGTCACTTGGTTTTGATGATATAGGTCTTTGGGTGCAGATCTAAAGGATAATCGCCAATAGTAGCAAAGGAAGGGCTACTAGAACGTAGGGCACACGGTAAGGTTACGGTGAGGTTTCGGTTTCTAATAAGTACGTGTTAAAGCTTTGGTTAATCGCTAGTAATGTCGATTGTAGGTTCGTGACTAAGGGGTTTGCAGCGCGCGTGGTTACCAGGTGTGTACAAACACTACACACACGATATCGGTAATGCCGAAAGGCTGAAAAGCCGAAAGTGGCTAAATGGGCCCGGTGGGCCCTGAGGCTAAAGATTGATGAAGTGGTTTGGTTGGTTATATGAATTGAATTAGTCATGCATGAATTGGATTTGTTTTGGGCCTAATAGGCCATACGATGAAATTTGGGCCTAATGGGCCGTAAGGTTGTAATTTGGTTTTGATGGGCTTATGGGGACGTAGACATGTATGTTAGGGTTTATGGACCTTAGGTCTAGTTTGAACAACTCTTAAATTCCATAAGACTTAATTTTCTAATTAAACATGTCTGTGAACAAGTCGCAGGGTTGGAGTGTGGCAACGACCGTACGCATGTCTAGGATTGGATCTAGGGAGAGCTTGGTACTTAAGCGGCCCTAATGGCCCACCTCCTCTTTTCTGGAATCCTACCTGGTGCGTAGTGTCTATTCACTTTAGCCGCGAGGACTTGTTGATGGGCCAAAGTTCATAGCTAAAACCCGAAAGGGACTGAAGTACCCCCCATTTGCGAAATTACCAAAATACCCCCAGTTTGTAAAATTATCGAAATACCCTCGATTTGCAAAATTACCAAAATACCTTGGTTTGTAAAATTACCAAAATACCCTTGATTTATGAAATTACCAAAATACCCTCGGTTTGTAAAATTATCGAAATACCCCCAGTTTGTGAAATTATCAAAATATCCTTATATTTGTTAAATTACTAAAATACCCTTATATTGGTAAAGTACCAAAATACCCATATTTTGTAAAATTACCAAAATATCCCCGATTTGTGAAATTACCAAAATACCCCCTATTTGTAAAATTACCAAAATACTCACAATTTGTGATATTACCAAAATACCCCGATTTGTAAAATTATCGAAATACCTCTGATTTGCAAAATTACCGAAATACCCCCGATTTGTAAAATTATCGAAATACCCCCGGTTTGCAAAATTATCGAAATATCCCCGGTTTGCAAAATTAATGAAATACCAAAGTGCCTCGATTTGTGAAACTACTGAAATACCCTTGATTTGTGAAATTACCAAAATACCCTTGTACTTGGGTAGTGAAATGACGAAAATACCCCTATGTGACGAATATAAGTTTATGGATGTTACTTGTGTGTTTGATGCATTCATATGATATTCTGCTTAGGATACATATGGGTGGGAATTATGGTACGGAGGAAGATTTGAGGATCGCATGGTCGTATGGTATGGATCCAAGATCGCATGGTAGTATGGTATGGATCCACCGCAGGCTTTTAGCCACCGAAAGCGACCATCTTTGCCCGATAATGTTATCGAGGGCTGTGTGCCATTAATATAGGCTTTGTGCCGTGATTATGGGATTTATGCCAATACCGAAGGCTTTGCGCTGTTATTATGGCTTTATGCCAATCATATTTACCGTGGCTATGTGCCTAACATATATATTGATGACTCTGTGTCAATATTTGAGGATCGCATGGCCGTATGGTATGGATCCAGGATCGTATGGCCGTATAGTATGGATCCAAATGAGGCTTTAAGCCCAATATATATGATTAGCAGCTTTGCTACAACATTCGAGAGTCTCAGAATCTGCTACCCTTGGTGTGTAGCGGAGGGGTGGGTCGAGCTAGAATTCCCCACAGGAGTCATAAGGTTGGAAGGGAAATGGTGTGTAGCGGATGGATTTTTGGGGTGGGTTTTGCATTATTTGTTTATGAATGATACGATATGATATGATATGAGGTCTTTGTGGGATAAGGCCCAAGACCACCAATTTTGATAGGGCTTAGGCCCAACGTGAATATTTGTAAGTGATTTGTTTGCCAAGGGTTGTGCACACTGAGTTTCGAAACTCACACCCCTTTAATTTAATGTTTCAGGTAATCCCGAATAGACGACTCGACGTGGGAGAGGACTCGGAGATGGCCACACTACAAGAGGCTTGAATTTTCATTTATTTGTTTCAAAGTACATGTTTTATTTACTTAATTTTCAGTGGACGTAATAAGACCTTGTACTCCATTTTGACTTCAGATTTATTTTGGGTTTTGAGATCAATTGTTTATTTAATTATTAAACCTAAGTAAGCTCTTATGTTCAAACTTGGTTTCTAAAAAACTTAAAATAATAAAATGAGTTTTTATCTTTAATTAATAAGACTAAAAGATTTTGGGCTTTTGGGCCTTAAATTCTTAATTAGCAAAACCATTTTGAATTGTGCCTTTAATGTGACATTCCGGATTCGGGCCTAACTTCTAGGCCGGGTCTGGGGTGTTACATAGTAGTTGAAGAAATTGTAGATGTAGTAAAAGTAGCTTCTAAAGATAACCTTGTGGATCCATTTACTAAGACTCTTGTAACCAGGAGTTTCAATAATCTCGTCGAGGATATGGGAATGCAAAACATGAGACGTTTACTTCACTAAGGCAAGTGGGAGATTGTTGGAAAATATGTTCATATTGTAGTAAACATGTAATTATTTTCTATGTATTTGAAAAATAATTAAATAAATTTCACATTTCACTATTATGTCTTTTGTATTTTTATCTTTCATATTTTGTATGCATAGAGAAACTGTGACAAGAAAATATTAGCTCATTGATTGTCTAAGTTCAAACTGATGATAAGTGGCATTGTAAGAATATTTACATTGTGAGAAAAACAACTTACTTCAGTAAATAATCTAAAGGAGTCCAAAATTTTGTAAAAGAATCAAAGTAAGCGTTTGATTCAAATACTGAGAAAGATTATTATGTTGTCTACAATTCCAATTAAGGAGATGGCTAGTCTTGGCTATCAGATCAGTTGACTCTATGGGTAGAGACATAGATGTATTCATTGGCAGAATGATACATTGGACTGGACCCAAGATGAATTAATTATAAATCCGTTTGTGAATTAATTCACTTGTGACGCTCATGGTGTGATTTACATAAATCTTGAGTTAGTCACTAACCATGTGTATGCAACTCATGTGCTTTGATATAAGTGGAGGCTTATGCTCTAAAGATGATCGAGCCCATAGCCGGTATGTTAGGTACATGACTTGCGTATGGCATGGCTTTACTAGCAATAGTGGAATTCATAGCTCAATTAAAGAGTTAATGATATCCTCTCATTGGCATTGTGTGGATTGATAAATATGAAACATGGCCACAAGTTACTTGTTCTTGAATGAGTAATTTATCACAGTCATTTGTTGACAGTGATCATATTACTCATTAAGAAAACATAATGGTAACAATGAGACAAAATAGGATTGTATTGAGTGAAAGGATTTAACTCAAATGAATCAATGTTATCATATAAGGGTAACACACACATGACGAGGTCATTGGACAAAGCAGTTGGATGAATTGCTTCGTAAAGAGTAAACAATAAGGAGTTTTCAATCATGGTACTTCTTGTGGACTGACTTCATGATTAAGTAATTGCAAATTATCGAAACGATGCTTCTGGACATAATTGCAATCACTTGAGCCTAATTGTATATATCCGATTAGTCCCTCTGCTAGCTTAACAAAAGCTCGATCGAACTGCATTTGAATCAGAAGAAAATTCTATGACTTTAGGAATAATTTAATTGAGTCGATTTACTCGATGTTGAATTAAATTAGGTGATTGTGAGAATTGTTCAACTAGAGAATTTGATTAAAGAATTTTCTTGAAAAATTAATTTGGAAAACCTAAGTAATTTTTAGAAAAATTAATTTTGATCAAGTAAAATTAAATTAATCAAATTAATTAAAATTAATATGATATTTTTAAAAATTAATTTTCAAGTCAGACAATTGACCCAATTGGTAATTGAATTTGAAAATTAGACCTGAGATCATAAATTAGGCCCAAGAGCCCAAAACCGAGACTAAGACCCAAAAATTGGTCGAATCGAGCCTGATATGTGAAATCGAGCTGACGGTCCAATCGGTGGCTATATCTAATTGGTCAGGTTGTCTCTGGCCCAGACCGAACTGACAAAAATCAAACTAGCTCAGGGTGCCGACGACTGCAACGACGACATTTCGGTGGCTGAAAAATGGTCGACGTCGGTGGATCTTCGGTGGTTGAGCAGTGGAAGAATTATACTCCTACTAGAACTCTAATAGAGAATTTGATTTCAGATTAACTATTCCAAAAATAATATTATTCTAATAGATTTAATCTTAAATTTAATTTAATACTTATCTTAATAGTATTTTATTAATTTAATATTAAAGTGATTATCTTACTATTAAATTTAATTTAATGTTTATCTTATAGATAAATATTTTATTAATTTAATAGATTTAATATTAAATTTAATTTAATATTTATCTTGATAAGAACTATATTAATTTAATATTAAAGAGATTAAGTTTGATCATAGTTGAACTCTCTAGACTCTCCCTATATTATTTTTCACACACTTGAATTCAAGAGAAAGTTGTAGAGTGAAAATTCTCTGAAGATATTATTTCAAAAAATTTCTAAAGATATTTTCCTTATTTACAACTTGACTTAAAAGTTTAGAGAAACTATGAAATTACCCCGCTGGTAATTTTTGTGAAAAATTTTCTGATTCGAAGCGAGCCCATGCTCGGCAAACGTACACTTGAGGATAGTGGAGAAAACTACTCGATCGAAGCGTTCATCCTAAATGAATCGGAAATGTACAAATTTGATAAAATGTTTATTACTTTAGATATCACAATCAAGTTCTTGTTTTGGATTTTTTTTTTTTTAAACTTTGGTTTTTCCCTAAATTTATTTTCTATTGCGTTTTCCAAATCCAATTTTCCAACAGAGACATGATCAATTAAGAGACATTGAGGCATCTCATATTGCGGAGTTAATTGACAGTGTTGAACTTGAAATTGGAAAAGGGAAAAATCAAGTTGGTACTCTCCAACGTCCAGGCAATACCCGATGGGGATCTCATTTAGCTTCTCTCAATAGCTTGATGAGGATGTTCAATTTCGTCCATGTTATATTACAAGTTATCATCAAGTCCGGCAACCTTACTTAAAAGATTGAAGTTGATGGAATATATGATGCAATGACAACCGTTGACTTTGTTTTCATATTGTATTTCATGATTGAGATGCTTGGAATCACTGATGATCTTCGTCAAGCATTGCAATATAAATAGCAAGGTATACTAAACGCGATGCAATTGGTGTCATAAACTAAAACGCTTCTCAAGAAATTCAGAGAACATGGATGGGATCCTTTGTTTGAGAAAGTGAAGTTATTTTGTAAAGATCATGAGATAAAAATCCCTAATTTAAGTGCTCGATACAAAACTAGTCAAGGTCGGTTTCCCATCTAGAGAGATAACCTCACAATTGAGCATCATTATCAATTTGATATATTTATTGCTGGTATCAATTCATTGCTAACAAAAATGAATTCTTACTTTAATGACGAGGTAGTGGAGTTAATTGTTCTTAGCTCCGCTTTGGATCCATGCGAAAAATATAAAGCTTTTTGGATGAAAGATATCTGCAAGCTTATGAATGATTTTTATCTGGACGATTTTACAGAGCAAGAAAAGCTACACATAAAGATTCATTTGGAGCATTTTCAACTTGATGCTCATTAAAGAATGGAGTTGCAGAAAGCTTCTATAGTTGTCGAGTTGTGTCAAGTTCTATAAGACAAATAAGTCGACTATTTATCCTCTTCTTTATAGAATTATTCGTCTTGTGCTAACTCTTCCCTTATCTATTGCAACCACCGAACGAGCATTTTCAGGCATGAAAATTTTGAAGACAAGGCTTCGCAACAAAATGAAGGATGATTTTTTTTCAACTTACTTGGTGGCATACATAAAAAAAAAGAGATAACTTTAGAATTTTTAACAAATTCTATCATTGATGAGTTCGATCTTATGAAAAAGTGGAAGGTGCAATTTAGGATGCCTAGTATTGAGAAATAAGACTAAGCCCAATTTTTTTATTTTAATTTTTGGAATTATATTGTGTTTTATGAAATTTTTAGTGTAGTATTAGTTATTCTTTTTTTACATATTGAAAATAAATATTTATTTTTATATAGTGAGATTTTTTTCCTTTTAATTTTTTACAGTTAAATCGTTCATGCTTTTTAAAAAATATTAAATTGATTTACTTGATAAGATAAAAAAAAAAGTATTCAAGAAGAATTGACATTTTTTTTATGTTAAAAAAAAGGTCGTTTGGATTTAGAAGTTTCGCCCCCTTGGAGTAAATTCCTAGAGTCGTCCCTATATATAACAATGCACATTTGTTCAAAGTTCATATATAATTTTTATATTTATCCCTTTTGAAACTAAAAATAGAGAAATGAACAAACCAAATAAATAATACTAAATGTAAAATTGTCTTTTATTTAAAATTTTTTAGAAATAATAAAAATTACTTCAAAATAGCATTTATATGCTTCAAACCTAAAGGCTAAGTGGGCATTCTCAAAATCATTGAGATTGAGGTATTTTCATATCAATTTTATAATTTATAAGAACTAATTTTTTTAGGGTTTGTGATTAATTTTATTAACAATGTTATCTTTAAGGTTTAAATCGAATCCTCCCTTTAAAATATAATTTACCTTGTTGATATTTTTAATAATATTTCTCATAATTCTTAATAATATCAACAAATACAATTTTATTAACTTAAAAGAGTTTGGGTACTCAAACTATGGAATTTGTAATTAGATATCATTCCCCCTAGAACCTATTTACTAATGGAAAATAGTGAGCAAGCCTTACTTGGGTTGTTAATTTTGACTAACCTTTCATGCAGTTGATATTATTTCATCAACTGCTCCATCTTTGCCTATTTGGTTTAGATTTTTTATTCTGCACTGTTTACCTATTAAGATTTTCCCAAAAAAGTAAGCTAGTAAAGGGCCTTTTATAGATTTTATAAATCAATCAGCTTCTTCTCTTTCCTTCTTTCCTCATCCTCTGTTCATATTGATTGCCAAAAAAAAAGGAAAACTCAATCACTTCATAAAATCACCAGGGACCAAGACTGCCAAAGAAATTAAGATTGTAGCTTAAAACGTACATCATCAACCCTGTGAGACATTCTGACAAACATGTGTTGTGCACAGAAGTCCTCTCGATCTCCAATAATGCCAACCCAAATTGGTAGGAATAAATGACTACCTGGGTTTAGGTGCCAAGGATCCGAAATCTTTACGAGGCAATAACTATAAACAACAAAGAAATGATCAAAAATTGGTTAAAGCCAAACAGGTAAAGAACTGATGTAAAAGGGAGAAGCAAAGGCTAACCGTCCAAAAAGCTTTGCCTTCCACAAGACCATAAGGAACAGCTCCGAAATTCCTCGAATCCTTTGTGTTATATATGTTATCTCCTTCTACCCAAACATGCCCTTTTGGAACCTATATATTCACAAATCATTTTCATTCTTTGAATATACAGAAGTGGAAATCCAAAAAAATATACACTACCACAATAGTATTGCATTTATCACTGTTTTTGGGGTCGACGACGTAGGTGACTTGATCACCTTCCATTCCGACCAGCCGTTTGCAGACAACCCTCCTAGGATTCTCAGGCGACCGAAAGAAGACAACGTCACCAGGTCGAAGTTTTCCAGTTCGGGTCGAAATGCGCTCCATCAACAACACATTGCCTGTTATGCCCAAGGTTGGAAGCATGCTAGGACCATAAGTCTTTAGAGTTCCGTCATTGCCACCGCCGCCCAAAATTCATAAAAGTAAAATTAAAACCCATAAATGAAAACATGAAATGATGATTGATAAGCTTGTTTTTATGGGGGATAGTTGAAAGATTTCTTACAACAACGGTAGTGCCGAGATATTTGTGGGTAACATAAAGCAAACAGAGGCCTCTCGCTATAGGGATAACCCTGCTGCTCCATTCTCCCATTCTTCTCTCTTTTTCCAACCAATTTAGATTCCGGGTTTTCAAACCTGGTAATGACTTAATCAACGATAATGAAATGTTTGTGGGCTTTGAAATAGGAAGAATCCAACATTGAACCATTTATCCTGCTTTGGGCTTTATTACGTTGTTTTGTTTCAATCTTGGTTTGAGAAGTAGGATAGGATTCCTGGAACTGCTAAATCTTCTTTATGAGAGAGGATTACAAGTCTAAAGATGCATTAGCTTCGGTTTTTTTTTGGGTAAATATCTTATATATACCAAAAATAAAAAAAATTACAGAAATGTGCCAGTTTAAAAAATAATTACGGGAAAGTACCGTTTCCCCCAAAAACACGTCCACGTCAGCGCGTTTTTGGGATCCAGATCTAAAGCGCGCCCCTTAAGATACGCTTTTGTCCACGTAAGCGCGTTTTTGCCCTCCAACGGTCAAATTCCAACGGCCAATTTTTTTTTTGACCGTTGGGGGCCCCAACAGTAAAAAAAAAGTATAAAAACTCCTCCAACCTTTTATTTTTTTCACACTTCAATCCTTTCTCAATATTCTCTCAATTTTCTCTCAATTTTCTCTTAAAGTCCTTGAAATTTACGCTCAAATTTCTAAATAGTCCTTTACTATTTACGAAAAAGCCCTTTATAATTTTTTAATATATTTTTTTGGAAAATTTTAAAATTTTTATCGGATTACAATGGTAGGGGAATTATGTCGCCTAGACAACAAGCACATCTCCGTCGAGCAAATGCAAATGGTAAGTTTTAATTTTAATTGTTCAATATTATTTTTTTTTTCAATTATGCAATTTTAATTAATTTTTAATTATATAAATTTTAAACAGTCATGTAGATCGGTGTTGGAATGTTATATTCATAACATGCATGGTCCCCATCGCCGCTGATCGAGACTTACTGCGGAAGTGGGTTTTTGCACGTGGCCACGATAGGTAGGGGTTCAAGTTGGAGCCGCTTTTGATTAGCGTTGATAGAGAGGTGGAGACCCGAGACGCACACTTTCCATCCGCCATGCGAGAGTGTACCATCACTCTAGAAGATGTCTTTGATTGGTTGGGATTACTGGTGGGCGGGTCGGTAGTCACCGGGTCCGCAACATCTACCAATTGGATGGCCGTATGCTACGAGCTTCGGGTGCCATTAGGATAGAATTCAAGGAGCTCGGATCGATATGGCACAGTTACGAGACGCAATCCGGAGTGAACGAGGGTTCGATGAAGTAGAAAGAATACGGTATGCTCGGGCATACATTCTTGAGATAATTGGAGGCTATCGATCTGGGACCTCTCTAGAAACCTCGTCCACGAGATGGCTCTCAAACTTGTTGATTTGAGCGGTCGGTGAATTGAGTTGGGGTCCTGCCGTGCTATCGAGGTTGTACTGGGAGATGTCTTGAGGCGACGCACGAAAGTAAAACCAAAATCGGAGGTTTCCTATCACTCTGCGATCATAGGCATGGTTTCGATTTCCATTTTACGTCCTTGACTCGACCGATACCATATTCATTCCCACCGATAACGAGGTAAATTTAATATTATATTTTACAATTATTTCGTAGATTTATAGTATAAGTGCATGCTAAAAGTTTATTTAATTAGGTGGAACCATTCGGCGAGTCATGTTGGAATACCTAACTCGCTTGAGGATATACGGCTCCTATTGGACCAACGGTTGGAATCACAAGTAAGTTTCGAATTTCGTTATTATAATTTAGTATTTCGTATGTAGTCTCTAATATTATGTATATAACTAATATTTTGGTAATGTTAATATAGTTTCAATGGACACCATACGAGGATCTAGAAATTCGGGCGGTAATTCCGGAGGAGTTCTTCCAAAATCCGAACAGTTGGCACGTGAAGGTCCTATTGATCACCTACGCGACCGTGGAGATGCACCAATCAGATCGGGTTCTGCAACAATTTGGATTCCGACAACCAATCCTCGTGCCACCGGAGGTGCTCGATGATGAGTACAAAGTGGACTTACGGTAGCCGCACACGGATTGACCAAGATTTTGGTCAGGTCATATCGAGGCATGGGAGAACCGGTATAACTTTTTACCTATCCGAGAACCGATCATCGTTCCTGAGTTAGCGTGCGTGCCGGAGTACATGCCATGGTTTAGGATCCATGGCAAGCCATATCTGTTGTCGGAAGAAGAGAGGCGACGGCAAATTCACGAGCGAAAGGAACGTCGAGCCCCTTTAAATCCAAGGAGAAGGGGTGAAGAGACGGGGCCATCAACAGCGCCTACACAGTCACCAGGCCCAGCAACAGCGCCTACACAGTCACCGGGGCCATCAGTTCAACCGACAACACCGACATCACAGCCTCCACCGTTTATGCCAGGTGCGTACCCTACCCCTTATATGTATCCTCCTAACCCGTATATGTTTCCGTTTCCCAGTCCCACCCTAGGTTGGAATGCATGGTCGGGTTCGAGTCCGTTCCCGACTACTCTCGCTAGCCAGCCGATCGTGAGGCCGACGTCGCATGTGGGATTAGAGGAAGGGTCGTCGGGGAGCAGTTCTTTCTTCCAGGCTCCTTCGCCGTACGGGATGCAGTCACCCCCGCTGTGGTTTATGCAAACATCTCCGGGGTCATTATTTTATCAAGGTGGGTCATCATCGCAACACCTGAACTGCACCCACCTTGGGAGGAACCCGATTCCCGCCCGAGGTTCCACGACCCCCGTCGGAAGCTAGAAGAGGGAGGAATATAGCAGTAATCACGAGCCGCCTGTGTGTGGCAATGGTTCCCACCAACATCAGCCCTAAACCCTAATTTAGTTTTGTAATTTAGTTTTAATATATTTAATAAAATTTGAGTTTTATTTTTTGTTTTTGTAATTTAAATTTTTAATTTAATTTTAATATCTTTGATAAGATAGAAATGATTTAATTTTTTTTGTAATTTAATTTTTATATTTAATAAAATTTGAGTTTAATTTTATTTCTTTTTAATTTAATTTTTTAATTTAATTTTAATATCTTTGATAAGATAGAAATGGTTTAATTTGTTTTTGTAATTTAATTTTTTATATTTAATAAAATTTGAGTTTAATTTTATTTCTTTTGTAATTTAATTTTTTATTTTAATTTTAATATCTTTGATAAGATATAAATAGTTTAATTTTTTTGTAATTTAATTTTTTATATTTAATAAAATTTGAGTTTAGTTTTATTTCTTTTGTAATTTAATTTTTTATTTTAATTTTAATATCTTTGATAAGATAGAAATAGTTTAATTTTTTTTGTAATTTAATTTTTTTATATTTAATAAAATTTGAGTTTAATTTTATTTCTTTTGTAATTTAATTTTTTATTTTAATTTTAATATCTTTGATAAGTTAGAAATGGTTTAATTTCTTTTTTTGTAATTTAATTTTTTATATTTAATAAAATTTGAGTTTAATTTTATTTCTTTTGTAATTTAATTTTTATTTTAATTTTAATATCTTTGATAAGATATAAATGGTTTAATTTCTTTTTTTTGTAATTTAATAAAATTTGAGTTTAATTTTATTTCTTTTGTAATTTAATTTTTTTATTTTCATTTTAATATCTTTGATAAGATAGAAATGGTTTAATTTCTTTTTTTGTAATTTAATTTTTTATATTTAATAAAATTTGAGTTTAATTTTATTTCTTTTGTAATTTAATTTTTTATTTTAATTTTAATATCTTTGATAAGATAGAAATGATTTAATTTCTTTTTTTTTGTAATTTAATTTTTATATTTAATAAATTTTGAGTTTAATTTTATTTCTTTTGTAATTTAATTTTTTATTTTAATTTTAATATCTTTGATAAGATAGAAATGATTTAATTTCTTTTTTTTGTAATTTAATTTTTATATTTAATAAATTTTGAGTTTAATTTTATTTCTTTTGTAATTTAATTTTTTATTTTAATTTTAATATTTTGATAAGATAGAAATGGTTTAATTTCTTTTTTTTGTAATTTAATTTTTTATATTTAATAAAATTTGAGTTTAATTTTATTTCTTTTGTATTTTAATTTTTATTTTAATTTTAATATCTTTGATAAGATAGAAATGGTTTAATTTTTTTGTAATTTTGTAATTTAATTTTAATAACTTGCATAAAATAAAAGCTCTTGTACAAAAGTTCACCATTTTCCTCCAAAAAAATAAAATTACATAGCCATCGAGAGGCAAAAAGCTAAGAACACGGTCAACTATTCGATTTGGACACGGCGAGATGTATGGCCGGGTTCCTACACCATCCATAAGTAGACTTTGGTTGCTCGTTTCTCGGATATCCATATTGTTGCGTATTTTAGTCGAGCAAGATCGACCTTTTGGTTTCGCCTCAATTGTCTATCCTAAAATGACTTATACTGATGCAAGCGATACCGACTGACCACTTACGTTCATCCGGGATGGTGGGAATACGTGTCTCCACACGTTGTACATGTTTTCTAATTTGTACACTTTGTCGACATAGCTCATGGGATCAAGACGGAGATTCGACAAGCCGCAAGTACATGAGCACATGGGTAACGGCGCATCAAATATCCACGATCGCGAGTCCTATTTGTCAAGTGTACACGATAATGCCTACCAACAATACCTTGGTTCGGTCATCAAACTCCGTGACACGAAACCATAGGTCGTCATGATCGTGACACACTGTGTGTATGGTGTTCACCCGTGCATTCCCACGGTTTATTTCTTATAAGACCTTCGGGCTCCATATATGGCCTCCTTGCATCTGCCCTCTATAACTCGCTGCTCTCTTCAGAAATAGTGCCGCTAAACGAAAATATGTCTCCCGCACAACCGATGTAATCGGCAGATGATGGGTTTCTTTTAGAACAGAATTTATGCATTCGGCCAGGTTTGTGGTCATATGACCATATCGTAGGCCACCGTCATATGCTTGTGTCCACTGTTCGAAAGGAATATTGCATAGGTAGTTTGCACCTTCGGCGTTATCTGAGCGCAAATTGGCCAGCATCTCCTGAAAACGGTCTTTATTGATCTCGTACCCTGCCAACATACGTTGATAGCGAATATTACATACCACTCTTCAATTGAGAATAAATTGAATATTACAAACGAAATTATATTAATAGATATTTCATACCTATATCGGTCACTTATAGTTTCTGTCTTTTAGATCGATGTTGCCCATAGTAGTTGGATGAAACATGCCTCAGGTAATATCAATGGTGTGTGCGATGCCACATGCTTCCCTGGCATTCTATTGCCGCAAGTATTCCAGGGCCCCGATCCGATATAACGTATACGTCAGGTTGGGGACAGATATGCCTCCTTAACCTAGATAGAAAGAAGTCTTAGTCATCAGCTGACTCCCGGTGTTATTGCGAATGCAATCGGAAGGATTCTCCCACAGCCGTCTTGTGCCACAGCTAGCAATAGCCGATGCGTATATCTACTATACATAAAGGTATCGTCAATTTGTACCAATGGCTTGCAGTATGTAAAAGCATCTCGGCATTGCTTAAATGTCCAGAACAGACGCTTGAACACTACGCATCCACGGATGACAATTGTTGTAGTACGCCGGTTCCGTTTCAAGGTCTGTCGTGCTGCTTGGGACATATCTCTCCAGCACCTGACACCACTGCCACACTTTATTATATAAACTGTCCCACCGACCGTACAACTTTTCTAACGCCTTCTGATTGGCTATCTAAGTCTTTCTGTAAGAGGGCGTGTACCCCAATTGGCTATGAATATTGCCAATTAAGGCCGGCACCATAGTCTTGGGATCAGCCTTCACCATCGGGATTATTTAGTCAGCCAACATGTTTGAATCCATCCTCGGATGATCTTGTATTACACCTCTCATCGAAGTACGTTAAATAATGCAACATTACATAATATTAGTGTTATTCGAAATCATTGAACACATAGTGATGCTGTACCGGCAAGACATGTATGTGGACCTTTGTACTTTTTGACCTCCCACAACCTTGTCCTTTTCCTCAACAACGCCATGATTTTTCATGAACATGTGCCGTCTTTCACTGCACACTTTGCCTCGTACTTATCGAGCTTAGATTTAACCACATTGTAGTTAACCTCGTTCCTGATGCTATATTGTTTCAATGCAGCAATAAAAGTATTCTTGTTGGAAAATTGGTTACCAACTTCTAATTGGTCCGAATCCAACGAAGAATTTGTACGGTCACGCGTCCGGTGTGGTAGTTCAGGAAACTCCAATGCTTCATCTTGAGATAGATCGACATTATGCATGTGGGCTGGAGGTGAGTACGCCCTAAATAGCGGATCTTCTTCTTCTTCGTCTGAACCGCCCTCAACGTCTTCAGGTACAATTGGAACGGGCTCCGGTTCAAAAATAATCCAACTTCTACACCGTAGGGCCCTGGCTCCCGAGGTGGATCCACATCAATTCATCGTCCGACCCTCCATAACCTACAACAAATGAGGGCCCCTCGCTGGTGGATGTCGTCGGAGTACATCATCCCTCCTTAAACATCTTTCGTAAAGATCCCAATCATATGTGGATTGCCAACCACTAGAAGTTGCTGACGTCCCCCAAAACGTATTTCTATCATCGGACGTTGAAGGACGGATATGCATGTCCCATCCACCAACCGAGTGTCGTGCAGGGGTTATATTTTCCATACTACCACCGCACACGGGCACTTCTATGTTTTGCCTCTCACTTACAGAGTGTCGGCTTGGGGTCGTGTATTCCCCTCGAACGGCAGTAGATGTTGAGGTCGCAGAAAGATCACTTGGAGATGAAAATTCTACATAAAACTCGAGATAGGGCGATCCACTGGCAACATGAGTCTCCACCATTGCCTCAAGGCTCCGAGGACCTTTGATGTCGAATGAGTCATATCTCACCGGATCAACCGAAGCGCAAAATCTATACTTAATAGACTGAACTTTCATTGGCATTGTTCCGAATATTTTACGCCTAATTCTTTTGCGAAGTTCTACCAAATCGACATTCCGATTAAAACTCAGTCGCGCTGTGTTCTTCGATAAGAAAATAACACCATTTTCGGTGTCACGAACTTCACCATCGTAGTAAATAACAGCATTAATACGTTCACTTATTTTCAGTTTTTTTTTCTTTTGTCTGAATTTGCCTTCGCTGGCCGAGAATGAAATTTGGTTGATTTATAGCCTAAGTTTGCGGAGACCATCAGAGCAAAAGAGCGTCCACGTGGGAGCTCTTTTCGGTACTCTTGCTGACAGTGCACCTTGCTAGAAGCTTTTTTGGCCACTATTTGTTCAGAAACGTCTCCTCAAAATTATTTTTCGGAGACCATCAGTAGTAAAAGCGTCCACGTAGGAGCTCTTTTGGTACTCCTCGCCGACAAGGCACCTCTTTGGAAGCGTTTTTGCCATTGTTTGTTGAAACGTCTCCTCAAAATTATTTTGCGGAGACTCATCAGTAAAAGAGCGTCCACGTGGGAGCTCTTTTCGGTACTCTGACAATGCACCTATTTGGAAGCATTTTTGCCACTCTTTGTTCGAAATGTATCCTCAAAATTATTTTACGGAGACTATCAGAGCAAAAGAGCGTCCACGTGGGAGCTCTTTTCAGATTCACGACAATGCACCTATTGGAAGCGTTTTTGCCTTTGTTTGTTGAAACGTCTCTCAAAATTATTTTGCCGGGGACTCTCGCCCAAAAATTCAATTAATTTTTCATAGGGAATGGAGGGCAAAAACGCGTCCCGTCGGTAGCGTTTTTGGAGGATGCACAACTAATCCCCAAAACACGCCGACGTGGGCGTTTTTGAAACTTTTCGTAATTATTTTTCAAATCGGCACATTTTCGTAATTTTTCTTTATTTTTGATATATATGAGATATTTACCCTTTTTTACGCCATGATCCGTAATTTTATTTTATTTTTGAAATTATGGCTTAAAATATTCTAAAACCACTCTTATTATAGTTGAAGCATCAAATCAGTTTCAAGTAGTAAAACAAAAATTTACTAATTTTTAAAAATTAAAATTTTTTATTTATATATTTCAAAACTTTATAAAAGAATCTTTTAAAAACTTTTTGAATTATTTATATATTGAATATAATTTTTAACATTTTTAATCAATATAATATATAATATTAAAATAAAAAAGACACATGTTCTAATAACACCACATGGATGGTCAACATTAATCAATGTCAGTTAACACTTAACAACAATCAACGGTCAATTAATATCTGATTAAGGGTGAATCAAAATCAAATCTATTTTTTAAATTTAAATTTAACTTTTTATTTTAAATAAATTTAATTGCCACGAGGCATAATTTGATTGCTTTGCAGCTAAATGAGACCGAGCCAAATAACAAATTGATAAATTAATACTAATCCAAGAAAAAAAAAATACACGCACAGTTCGGAATTAAACCTTAAAAAAAAAAAAAAAGGAAAAGGGCAGTCCAAGTTGTCCAGAAACCGTGGGTCAAACCAGAATCCATTGAGGATAGGATTTGGTGATAACAGAAGCAAATCTGAATAGGTTGTCAGATTCCTTGTCCATAGCTTAATCTGGCTTTATTATTGCAAATCAGTCGCAATAAATTCTGCAAAATTCAGAAAACCATGGATTACATTAGATTGTTTGAGTCTAATTGTATGTGTTTACTGTGATATTAATGATAGAGATTGAAACTACCTACCATGTGCTAGCATAAAATTAGACATTATCCTTTTGGCACCAAGTACAAAGTCCCAACCCATCCTTCCATTGGCATTTTTCGTTCAACTTGCCATAGTGGTGCTACCGCCATTACCTACATTTATACATTCAACATTTGCTGCTGAGTCAACTAAGCATTTACTAGTTGGAAGAGTGGAGCTTCCCGGATTCGCACGTCACGTTCTAGATTCCCATTGATTACACTCACTAAACGACATTATCATTACCATCTCCCCCTTGTATTCATCCACACTTCCGCTGGTAGGTGGGTCAGTCAAGTGTTTAGACTTGAAATCCTCTCTCCTTAGCTTCTGAACATTGGTGGGTTTGCACTTTGAACGTATCTTTTCACTGTCAAGGACAATTCAGTTTGTTTATCATATTCTGGATTGAGTTAAAAGGTCAATGATAGGACACTCATTTTGGCTTCCAGGGATCAAAGATTGGTTGAAATTTGCATATAAGCCTGACTTTGAATCCAAATTCATCATCAGTTACAATAGTTCATTTCAAACCAGCTTCAGCATTACCATTACCTTAGCTAGCAGTGATGTCAAAATGTGTCAGTTTAATCATTGTTATAGTTTTTTCTGTTTTACTTACTGTGCTGCATGCCGAACCAAGCTTGGAAGTCGAAGTTGAGGCGCTTCAGGCATTCAAAAGATCTGTCACTCATGACCCTTTAGGAGCACTTGCAGATTGGACGGTGGCTAATCATCGCTGCAACTGGTCTGGCATTGCCTGTGACCCTTCCTCGAGTCGAGTCATTTCAATCTCCCTGCTTGATAAGCAGCTTAAAGGGGAGATATCTCCGTTTCTTGGAAACCTTTCAAGCCTCCAAGTTCTTGATTTGACTTTAAATTCATTCTCAGGTCATATACCACCTCAACTAGGACTATGCTCCCAGCTTACTCAACTAATTCTTTACTATAATTCTCTGTCGGGTCCAATCCCACCAGAAATAGGTAACCTTAGAAATCTGCAGATGCTGGACTTAGGTGATAATTCTTTGAATGGAAGCATCCCTGATAGCATTTGCAACTGCACTTCCTTGTTAGCTCTCGGTATCATTTACAACAATCTCACAGGGACAATCCCAAAAGACATAGGAAACCTAGTTAATCTTCAAATGTTGGTAGCATATAGAAACAATTTGGTAGGTCCAATACCTGTTTCCATTGGCATGTTGGGAGCGTTGCAATCTTTAGACCTAAGTGAAAACCGTCTGTCTGGAGTAATACCTCCTGAAATAGGGAACTTGTCAAGTTTAGAATATCTTCAGCTGTTTAAAAACTCACTCACGGGAGAAATTCCATCTCGACTAGGTCATTGTAGGTCACTTCTTGCCCTTGAACTCCACACCAACAAGTTCATAGGAGCCATTCCTCACGAGCTTGGAAATCTGGTTCAGTTACAGACTTTAAGATTGTATGGAAACAAGTTGAATTCCACGATTCCTCCTCCCTTATTTCAGTTGAAATCATTAACCCATTTAGGACTCTCAAAGAATGAGTTGATTGGAACTGTATCGGATGAGGTTGGATCTTTGACCTCGTTACAAGCACTGACCCTGCATTCCAATAAGCTCAAGGGGGAGATTCCTTCATCAATAACCAACTTGACAAATTTGACATATTTGTCAATGAGCTACAATTCCCTCACAGGAAGACTTCCACAAAATCTTGGATTGCTTTACAATCTAAAGAACTTGAGCCTGGAAGTCAATCATCTTGAGGGATCAATTCCCCCAAGCATTGCCAATTGTACCCATCTAATGTATATATCTTTGGGGTTTAATAGGATAACTGGGAAAATTCCATCAGGTTTAGGACAGTTGCCAAATTTAACATGTCTATCCGTAGGGCCAAATAGGATGTCAGGTGAAATTCCTGATGACCTCTTCAACTGCTCAAATCTTCGCCTCCTAAGTATAGCTGAAAACAATTTCACTGGATTGTTAAAACCAGATATCGGCAAACTCTATAATCTCCAGGTTTTGAAAGCTTCTTTCAATTCATTTGTAGGGTCAATTCCACCAGGGATTGGCAATTTAAGCCAACTCATAACCTTGACCCTAGCAGGAAATGGTTTCACAGGCCGAATTCCACCAGAAATATCAAAAGCCTCTCTCCTTCAGGGCCTTTCATTGCATGACAACGCTCTGGAAGGTGCCCTGCCTGAGAGACTATTTGAACTGAGGCAGCTAACTTATCTAGACTTGCAGCAAAACAAGATAACAGGTCCCATTCCAGATGCTGTCTCAGAGCTTGAGTTTCTTACATATCTCAACCTCAACAACAACAAGCTCAATGGGTCCATTCCAAATAGAATGGACCGACTATATCGACTCTCAACATTGGATCTCTCTCACAACCATCTCAGTGGATCAATTCCCAAGTCCATGTTTGCAGGGATGAAAATGATGCAACTGTATCTGAACTTCTCCTACAATTTCTTAGATGGACGTATTCCAGATGAGCTAGGGATGCTGGAAATGGTACAAGCCATTGACATCTCAAACAATAACATTTCAGGAGTCATTCCTACGACACTTAGAGGCTGCAGAAATTTGTTTTCTCTAGATCTTTCAGGAAATAAACTTTCTGGTATCATCTCTGCTGACGCTTTTGCTCAATCGGATATGCTTAGAAGCTTGAACCTTTCAAGAAATAAATTAGATGGTGAAATTCCGGAGAACTTGGCAAAATTGAAGCATCTAAGCTCATTAGACCTGTCCCAGAATCAACTTCGGGGTCATATTCCTGAAAGCTTCACCAATAGTTCCAGCTTGAGGCATCTAAATCTTTCATTCAATCAACTTGAAGGCCGTGTTCCCAAGAATGGCATATTCAAAACTATCAACATGTCAAGTTTGGTAGGAAATAGAGCTCTCTGTGGAAACACATTTCTCGGGTCGTGCAGCAAGAGAAGTTCAAATCGGTTTTCGAAAAAGGCAATAATAATTCTCAGCATACTTGGATCTGTTTCTGTAGTGCTGACACTAGTGCTAGCCATTTCATTCCTCCTTTGGCGTGCCAAAGAGAGTAACCCAGTCAAGTTGGAAAATCCAGAAACAGAGTTTACAGCAGCAGTTCTAAGAAGGTTTGATAAAGAGGAGTTAGAAAATGCTACAAGCTCCTTCAGCAAAGATAACATTATTGGAGCAAGCAGTTTGAGTACCGTGTATAAGGGTCAGCTGGAAGATGGCCAGCTGATAGCAGTAAAAAAATTAAATCTGCATCAGTTCTCCAAAGAATCTGATAAGAGCTTTTACAGAGAAGTCAAAAACTTGAGCCATTTAAGGCACAAGAATCTGGTCAAGGTACTTGGGTATGCATGGGAAAGTGAGAAGCTGAAGGCTGTAATTCTTCAATACATGGAGAATGGAAGTTTAGAGAGTGTTATACATGGCTCCATGATGGATCTTCATATCTGGACATTATCTAAGAGAATTGATCTTTGCATTTCAGTTGCTAGTGCATTGGATTACTTGCATTCTGGTTATGATTTCCCCATTGTGCACTGTGATTTGAAGCCTTCCAATATACTTCTGGATGGTGATTGGGTCGCACATGTTAGTGACTTTGGAACAGCTCGCATGCTGGATGTCCATCTCCATGACGGAAGTAGCCTTTCTTCAACATCAGCATTTGAAGGCACTATTGGCTACTTGGCACCAGGTAATCTTCAATTGCTCAAACTTATTAAGCATTCATCCATTTCTCTTATGTGCCAGAAAAATTTCCAAGCCTGCAATATTTTCAATAAGCATCATGAGAAAAGATATGGTCTCCCATGTTGCATGTAGTCTAGTTTCAACTATTCTAACACTAGAATTCCTTCATATCTTTGAATGGATCAAGTGATAATCAAATGACCATGCTTAAACAATTACATGCTTATAAACTTGCTAAGTTTCTAATGAACATCATCAGATTTCAAAACCTGAATTACTGAGACATTACTCTGCCCTCATTCAGAATTTGCATACATGAGGAATGTCACAACTAAAGTGGATGTGTTCAGCTTCGGCATAGTAGTCATGGAGTTCCTAACAAAACAAAGACCAACTGGACTAATGGAAGAGGACGGACTGCCAGTCAGTCTCCGTCAACGAGTTGAGAAATCCCTAGCTACTGGAACCAAAGGAGTCCTTCAAGTTTTGGATCCTATGCTAGCTTCAAATGATTCCAATAAACAAATGGAAGCAGTGGAAGAACTTTTCAAGCTAGCCTTGTTTTGTACCTCCCCTAATCCTGAGGAAAGACCCAACATGAACAAGGTTTTGTCTATCCTTTCGAAGCTAAAAGCAAATAACTATGAAAATGAGGCCATAATCTCATGAAGAATTGAGCACCCTGCTGTGTTGGAGAAGCATAACTGCAGACTCCATTCGATTCTAATGTATTGGAAGGATAAATATATGTAATAGCAGTTACTCTTCACAAGTGAGAAATGAAAAAGATTGCATCTTTGTTTTTGTCTTTAGGTTTTTGGCAATTAACCAATTAAAGGTATATATATCAGCAAATCTAAATAAATGTACAAACTTATATATATATCATGTATATAAATTTTTGGTGATTAACCAATCAAAAGTATATATAAAAGCAAGTCCAAGCAAAATGTACAAGTATAAATCAGCTAGTCCAAAACAAAATAAAGTATTTTTTTATTACCATTACCTTCTGACATTAAATGGTGATATGCAAAAGAAGAAAATCCATTGAATAAGAATCCTAGTAATGTCTCAGACTGTCAGTCTTTAGGTGGGTCAATCTTTAAAAATTCATCTATAATTGAAGGAAACTCCAGGGTTTGAAACCCAGAATCATCAGCACTCTCAAAAGCAGCTTTAGCCATAAGCAAGAAAGCCAACCTCAATGGCTCACTACCATTCCTGGAGAAATATCTAATCCAACCATCCAGTCTTTCCACTTCTTTGTCACACTTTGGCCCTTTAACACCAACAATCTTCTCATAAAATCCACACTCACATCCACAAGAATTCCCTCCACCAACAACAGTTTTGTGCTTCTCTCTTTCCTGAGTTTCTCCCAGATTATCCGATAAACCCAAAAGCTGCATCAAATATCCGATATCATCAGTGTCATTGCTTGTTGTGGGGGAATGTGGGGGATTAATCTGAGGTTGGGTTTCATTTGTAGAAAGGGACTGAGGTGAAGAAGACATGAAAGCTTGAGGGGGTTCGCTGTTGGTTATGTTGGTGTTGGAAGGGTAGGTTAAGTGCAGGTAAAGTGGGGTGCTTAAAGATTGAGTAGGAACATGGGGTTGTCCTGAATCTGGTTGGTTTTCTTCTAGTTTCAATCTTTTTTCAACCTGTAAGAATTTGAGGAAACGAATTCAGATAATATAAAAAGGCATGCACATATTTGTATGTAGGCATATACGATTGAATAATGAATACCTGATTGAGAGATGAGAAGAAATTGCAGTGTAGAGATGGCGGTCGCATTATGCAAGTTTCTTTGTTCCTTTCTTTTTCCGGCCGGATGCGAGCTTGGTTTCTAACTCCCTTGCTATGCATGCGCCTTCGCTTTCCAAATCACTGATTTTAACTACATATTTTTTCAATAATTTATTCAATTAAATAATAATTAATTTTAAATTAAAATTAAAATTTTTACTAATTTGGATAATATTATGAGTTATTTTAAAAATTTTGCATGTGACTATTTATTTTTAATATTTCATTATAGACACTTGTTAACTTGTGAAATTTAAAAATTTTATTCACAACATATCAAATGGTATTACCAACACCATAATTAAAATCTCTCCAAGAACATTACAGATTTTGAGAATTTACAAATAAAAGTACACCAACCAACGAAAAACATGCGATGAAACAAGTGATAATCCTGGAAGTTTTCTCCATTCCTTGAGCTTTTCGAACGAAATTACAGAGATAAAATTCACATTATGCTCTCTCATTGATTTGCAACAATTTTAAACCACACCCACAACAAAAATCATCACACACAAATCATTCTCTAGCCTCACTTTCCGGGGACTAAGTTGGTGGCATAAGCCTAGGCATTGTTGTTGACAGGGTCGGCAAGATGGTCGGCCATGTTCTCCAATGGTCCCTTTCCGGTCACTATGGCTTGGACGAAGAACCCGAACATGGAGAACATAGCCAATCTCCCATTTTTTATCTCCTTGACCTTGAGCTCAGCAAATGTCTCTGGGTCATCAGCGAGGCCCAATGGATCAAAACTACCACCTGGGTACAATGGTCAGTCACCTCACCAAGAGGGCCACCAGCAATACGATAACCCTCCACAGCTCCCATCAATATTACTTGGCATGCCCAGATGGCCAAGATGCTTTGAGCGTGGATCAAGCTTAGGTTGCCCAAGTAGTCAAGTCCACCCTCGCTGAAGATCTGAGATCCAGCCTTGAACCACACGGCCTCGCCGAACTTGACTCCATTCCTAGCCAAAAGCTCAGGGAAAAGACATCCCAGAGCTCCCAACATGGCCCATCTGTAGTGGATGACTTCTAGCTCACGGTTCCTAGCAAGGTCTCTGGGTCAGCTGAAAGTCCAGCAGTGTTCCAACCGTAGTCACCAGGGAACTCTCCGGTCAAGTAGGATGGAGGCTCACCGGAGGGTGGGCCCAAGTACAAAACTCTGTCAGGGCTGTACCATGGGCTTCCAGAGGCAGCAGGCTTGGTGGCAGTTTTCCTCATGGAAACACGCCCATTGCCCTAGATTTCAGGAGTGGAAGGAGAGAACTTGACAGCCTTTCCCGCAAAGGATGGGGAAGAGAGGGCCATTGTTGCCGCGGCCATTGTGATTGTGAAGTGAGAACTTTCTTGGGTGATGGAAGTTTTTGAGAATGATAGAAAGAATACAAATACTCAAGGTTTATAAAGGGAGTTTTGAGGGTAGAGATTTCGTAATCCCCTCCTTATCTATGCAGTATCTCTCATTTCATTGGGTGCTGAAGATTTTTATATTGTTCTTGCATGCTCGCTTGGCACTCTTTCACTCCACACATTCACTTAAGCATCTCCTGGCAAATGTTTTGGAAATTTCTGTAATTCATTAGATTTGAATGCACAGTTTGACTTGTATATTAAATTAACAGCCCTTCCACAATTTTCATGAGAAATACATTCATTTCCAGAGATTACTGAAGTTTGTGATATTGAAATCATGGCAGCATAATAAAATTACAAGAGCTTGAGTGGCTCATAAGATATAAAACATCTCTGCAGAAGAAAATTCTTGTTTTTGCAGCAGCATCTAAACACTTTGAAGTTGATAAGATTTAAGTTTATGGAGCAATTACGGCATCACGTAAAAACTATAGTTTATTTAAATTACTTCCATATAATTTTCATTAATTTCAAGTTGTTTTTTATATTTGCAAGTTCATGCTGCTTTTTTTTCTGGTTATCCCAGCAAGAAGGGACGATTTAATTACTATAATTTGTTTCTGTTGCACTTAAGCCCATAGATGTCTGTCCAGTTCAGATCAAGGTTTGAATATCATTGAATAGATACAAAAGTTACATTTGTTAAGCAATATGATATAATTGATATTAATTCCTTCTTGTCGTGCAAATAAGAGTTGGATGTTTGTTCCAAATGGATATGGGGCTATCCGGTATCACAAGTGCCCTAATATCATTGGAGCAACAAGAAGCACTTAGAATTGGTAGAGATTGTTCACCCAAATTATCTTACGTCTGATAAGTGGGGCTAAAGGTGCCAAGTAGACTTTGCAAAATCGAACTTCCTAAATGTTGCAAACCAATGGGAATTGAGATATGGATATCCTAATATAAGGACCCATTTTCCTTGCAAAATTATTAATAATTCCATCCCACCGAGCCTAACTACCACACCACCCCTCAGTTGAAGTTCCTTTCATTGCTTAACACTTTCAATCGTACAATGGCAGTAGCAACCATGGCTCTTTCTTCCCCATCCTTTACCGAAAAAGCTGTCAAGTTCTCTCCTTTTACTCCTAAAATCCAAGGCAATGGGCGTGTTTCCATGAGGAAAACTGCCACCAAGCCTGCTGCCTTTGGAAGCCTATGGTACGGCCCTGATAGAGTTTTGTACTTGGGTCCACTCTCCGGTGAGCCTCCATCCTACTTGACCGGAGAGTTCCCTGGTGACAACGGTTGGGACACTGTTGGACTTTCAGCTGACCCAGAGACCTTTGCTAGGAATCGTGAGCTAGAAGTCATCCACTACAGATGGGCCATGTTGGGAGCTCTGGGATGTCTTTTCACTGAGCTTTTAGCCAAGAACAGAGTTAAGTTCGGCGAGGCAGTATGGTTCAAGGCTGGATCCTAAATATTCAGCGATGGTGGACTTGACTACTTGGGGAACCCAAGCTTGATCCACGCTCAAAGCATCTTGGCCATCTGGGCATGCCAAGTAATATTGATGGGAGTTGTGGAGGGTTACTGTATTGCTGGTGGCCCTTTTGGTGAGGTGACTGACCCATGGTACCCAGGTGGTAGTTTTGATCCATTGGGTCTTGCTGATGACCCAGAGGCATTCACTGAGCTCAAGGTCAAGGAGATCAAAAACGGTCGATTGGCTATGTTCTCCATGTTCGGGTTCTTTATCCAAGCCATAGTGACCGGAAAGGGACCATTGGAGAACTTGGCTGACCACCTTGCCGACCCTGTCAACAACAACGCCTGGGCTTATGCCACCAACTTCGTCCCCGAAAAGTGAGCCTAGCGATTAAGAATGATTAGTCAGTGCTTTTATGTTTTCTTGTAAGTGTGATGTAAATTTGTTGCAAATCAACGAGAGCATAATGTCCCTTCAAACCCTGAATTGTCCATGTCCTCTCTGACAAAGCTTTTAATTTACATGCACATGAAATTTAGTTGAAAAAGCTTAAGAAATGGAGAAAAACAGGAGTTGATTCCAGTATTACCACTTGTTTAGTTGCATGTTTTGAATTAAATGGGCCTCCGGTGACTGAGAATGAGATTATGGCCAATCCAGACATGACTTTATCAAATTTAATTTATCTCTCCCCAATTCATGCAACATTTTTATTTTTTATCACTCTTTTTTTTTGTTTAATTTGATAATTAACTTTTTATTTTTTTCTCAAAGTTAATAGTCTGCCCTCTCTGGCACGTCTCTGGTTTCCTTTTTGGCACGCTATTTTTTCTAGGTTTTCTTGATTTTTCTGATCTTTGTGGTTGAAATAGGTTAATCGATGCTATAGATCTTGATTTCTTCATTTGGAGGCTCCACCTAAAATAAATGGAAGAAGAGTTAGCAATGTTATCAATCGCTGAAGAGGATGAAATTTTATAGATCCAAGGTGATCAAAGTGACGAAGGGAAAGAAGAATTATTCAGGTTAGTAGGATGTTTTTTAACTGCTAGTGTTATCTATTTTCCGGCTATGAAAAACACTATGGCAAATCTGTGGCATCCTGTCAGAGGGGTGAATATTCGGGATCTGGGTGAGAAGAGATTCCTGTTTCAATTTTATCACATCATGGATTTAGAAAGGGTGATGAAAGGATCCCCATGGATGTTTAATAATCATTTGTTAGTCTTACACAAGTTGAATTGGGGGGAAGATCCGTTAAATAGCCCTTTACTCACGGCACCTTTTTGGGTTCAAATACATGAAATCCCCATTGGTCTTTTTAGAAAACTTGGCGGTTCAATTGGGGATTTTATAGAGAATTTATGGAATATGATGGGTCAAATCTAGGTAAAAAAGAAATCATGCGGATAAGAGCCTTGATGTAAGACGTCATCAAATTATGTTCTAGAATCACTCATATGTCAAGTTTGAACAACATAATGATTCTTTTTGAAGTAAAAATGATGTTATGAAGTCAATGAGGTAGGATGGGATCTAACACTACGGGCTCAACCACGGAGGGTGGTAATACCGAATAGTGTATGGCTGAGAAAGGAAGAGGATATGAAGAGGAAAGATGATGGTGCTGATTCTCATACAAATGGAAATAGAGCATGGACTAGGGAAAATAAAATAGGGAGCTATGGAAAGTTCATTGATCCAGTGTTGGGGTTTAGCTTGGATGATTGAAAGATTTTGGGAACTCATACGGGGGTTATTCAAAATTTGGATGCAAGTCTTTCTGATATGGAACATGACTTGCAGGATGAGGTCTTAATTGGTGAGGAAGGAAAGAAGCGAGCGAGAGGGGAGATGGAGGGGATAATAGTTTTGGAGAAAGAGAATAATCCGGTAAGGAGAAATATGAGGGATTTAGAAGGTACCCACTTTATATCGACGGCTACCAAGAGGCAAACCGACTTGACGCAATAAAATTGTTAAGTTGGAATATCCGTGGATTGGGGGGCCCACGATAGTTAATAGACTTCGGCATATGCTGAAGATACAAAACCCTCAAGTGGTCTTCTTTATGGAGACAAAAGTTAGTAAAAGCAAAGTGGAAAGAATTCGCTTCAGTTGTGGATATGCTAATGGGATTAAGGTTGATCTAGAGGTACAAGAGGTGGATTAAGTTTGGCATAGAAGCAAGAGGTGAGTGTTAAACTTCGACAGTTTTCAAGAAGATGCATTGATATGGAGATTGATGAAAATGACTCAAGGGGAAAATGGAGGTTTACTGGTTTTTATGGATCTCCATATGAACACGATAGAAATAATTCATGGGCTGATTTAAAGAACTTATACATAGAAGAAAGGGTTCCATGGTTAGTTTGTGGAGATTTCAATGAGATTATGTAGGGGTTCGAGAAAAAAAGAAGGATTCCTAGAGATGAAAGAAGAATGGAGGCATTCCGAAACGCAATAGCAGATTATGGTCTCATGGATATGGGTTTTTCTAGGAGATGGTTCACATGGGAAAGAGGAAACTTACTGGAGACAAACATATGAGAACGACTTGACAGAGGAGTCACAAATGGAGATTGGGTGGCACGGTTTCCTGACGTTTCTATCCAACACTTAACTCATTCTTTTTCCGATCATTGCCCACTTTTAGTAAATACGGAAAAGATAGAATAGAGGGCAATGGAGATAGCTTTCAGATTCGAAGCTTGGTGGACGATAGAGGAATCATTTGAGGAGGAAGTCAAGATTATTTGGGAATCATCTTCAGGTAATTTATTGGTGAAATTAGATGAGTTAAAGAACGGTTTGAGACGATGGGCTAGTCGAATACAAGCAGATCGAAAGAAGAGAAAGGCTTTTCTAACTGACAGATTAGTAGATTTTCTAGATGCAGAAAGAGATGACAACAATCTGGCTGAGTTGATTGGTACTAAAGTTCAATTGAATCTGGAAATTGACAAGGACGAATGCTATTGGGAACAAAGCAGCGCGCATAAACTGGTTAAAATATGGTGACCGGAATACTGCTTTCTTTCACTGTCAAGCCACACAGCGAAGACGAAGGAATATGATTCACATGTTGCAAGATGAGAGCGAAGAGAAATCGAAATCAGCCAAGACATAGAAGACATTGCAAGAGTTTACTTTCAAAAGCTTTTTCGATCTGAAGAAAGGGGAAGAAGTGAACATTTGTTGTCAGGAATTGAGAATTGTATAACAGAGGAGGACAATCATTAGCTTACGGCGCCGTACACAAAGGAAGAGATTAGATCAGCAACATTTGAGATGGGTCCTACAAAAGCTCCAGGGAAAGATGGATTGCCAACATTATTGTAACACCTCAAACCCGGCCCATGCCTTATGGCCGAATCTGACATGTCACATGAGAAAAATATATTTAAGTCCTTTTTCATTCGTACGTAAATAGGTTTTTATTTGTTAAAAATCAAGAAAACAATTTTTGATTTAAAATAATTGACAATATATTACTAACTTCGAAGATTGATTGATAAATCGATAAATTTGAACTAACGATTTTACAAATCGTGACTTTTGAAAAATATTGATGAAAATTTGAGAGAACTTTCCGGGTTAAAAATATTTATATAAGTTTATCATAAAATCCATTTGTATATTCATTTTAGAAAAATCTTTATTTAAGTTTTTAGAAAAATCCCATTAAAAGCAATTTGATCAAAATATAAGTACGTCAAGCATAAAGCAAAATAAAATAAACCAGAGGCCTTATTACAACATTTAACTCAAATTAGTAAAGTAATAAAGTGAACAAAAAAGAAATCTAGAGTCCAAATAAAACCGTTTCTGAAGTATGGCCCCCACCAAGTCATCCATGGCCCAAGTCCACGTCACTGAGCATTACCTGCAAGGGTTAAGGAAACGGGGTGAGTTACTAGAACTCAGTGCATAACCGCCTTACCGTTGTCCACTGGCCTAAAACCGATTTAGCAATATTTTGGGCCTAAGCCCCTTTTTACATAATAATGTATCAAATATATCATATGAATGTAATGCAATCACAATCTAACCTAATAATCCATTCGCTACACACCACCCGTACCATCCATCACACCTGTGGGGATCAAGTCAACCCACCCCGCCAAACACACCAATCATAGGCATTATGCCATTTAAAACAAATTTTGATTGTGGTCGAGCCACGAGAATCATAGTATCATATTAACAAATATTTTTGTGGCAGTGCCATCAGAATTACTTCTCTTCAACATTTTCCTAACCCATGCAAAATTAAGTAAATGCATCATACATAGCAAATCATGATATTTACAAATATAAACAACAATAATTAATTCAGAGATTTATTACAAAAATTTGGCCCATTGTAACACTTGCAAATCAGCCCATTAAGGCTATCTATCAAATCGGCCCATTAAGGCTATCTATCAAATCGGCCCATTAAGGCAATATATCAAATCGGCCCATTTTGGCAATATATCAAATCGACCCATTTTGGCAATGTATCAAATCGGCCCATTTGGGGCATTTTCGTAATTTGACCCTTTAGGGCATTTTCGTAGTTTTCACAGTGTTAATACCGATTTTGTCAATTTTATCAAAATAGTGAAATTTAGGTTAATTTTCCCTGGTTTACACCATTTTACGATTTTAATCATAACGACTTATTTCCAATATGATATCAATCTTAAACCCATGAAAAACGGTGTGAGATTACACACCTGATTACAGTAAGTACTAAGCTTTCTTGATCTTCGACACCTAAGATATCATAACGCTCGATTAGACGACATACGTGATTTTATTAATCAACTCTAAATAAACGATCTAAAGTGTTTACCCCTGGAATCGTGCACGACCACGATTTGTCGATTCTTCCCGGATGATGGTTCCCAACCCGGTGGAAAATTCTGAACCGCCGATACTACCCTTCGATAGAATTTAGGAGTAGGGATCCTAAATCCGCTCCTTTTGCGATCTCCAATCGCTATCCCTTTTTATTTGATATCGCTTGCCACTATAATCGTATGATCAACAAGTCGATCGATCGAGCGATTTAGACCCTAAGGCATGTAGTCGATTAGTCACACCACTATTATCCCAAAAATAACTTAAACGAATACAGAACGATTTCAAATAATCCATGAAGAATTCCTTACCTTAACGATATTGGATCCAATTTCCACCGTTCGACTTAGGGCTAGAACGATACATGGCCTCCCACTTAGAACGCTACAAAAAAGAGGGTGATCTTGTTTGAGAGAGTAGAAGAAATGATGATTTCGATTAATAGAATCATCTCATGACAAGGGCATATGTTCAGCATTAAGAGAAAGAAAAATAAAATGTTTGAATAGAACCACTTACCGATTGATCAAAGAGTGAGTGATAACTCGAATAAGAAAGAAAGAATAAAGAAGAGATGAAAGGTTCTAAGGTTCGGTTATGAAGAAAGAATGAGCAAAAATATTCGGCTATGGAAGAACGGATTAGAAAAGATGAAAGAAGGGTTGGATAATTTTGTGAAAAAAGAAAAGAAAGAAAAAATGGAGAAAGAGTGCTTACTAGCTTCGGTTTTCAAATAAAGATGAATGAGAAATATTTTGATCTCAATGGTTTGGTACTTTCGGCAAACAAGAAAGAAATGAAGAAACAAAAATGCTCACTAAAGACTTGAAGATTCGGAAAAGAGAAGAAGAAGTTTGGAGAGAAAGAAAAATGATACAAAATGATGCTAAAGGAATTTTGGCCAAAACAAGCACCAAAGTTTTTACCAAAAGACAAAGATAATTCGACTACGTCTCCCTATACCAAAATCATCCATAACATGACAATAAGGTCAAAATTTGGCCAACCAAAACTTTCCAAAACATCTTCCTTGAAAAAGGCCAACATGTTCCCTATACTTGCCTTTTCTTGTTGATTTCTTTCCCTACCCTCATCCTTTTCTTATTTCTTTAGCCACCTTGCCAAAATTAAAAAGTCCACCTTGCCTTATTTACTATCTTGGCCGACACTTAGGGAAAGATTACAAAAAAAAAAAAGAAGTCAAAATTTGCACAATATGGGATTTGAACCTCCTCCCTCAAAATCCTTCATGTGGCACCATATCCCCTTTACCATAAGCTCCTTTATGTTAGCAAATTACTCATTTATTTCCATAAGCATTAAGGTCACTTACTATATCTCCTTAAAGTGCTAAAATACCAAATTTTTACTAAGGTCCAATTAAACCTCGAGCCTTCTTAAGACTTTAAAACATACACGATTAGTAATTTAACTAGCTTAACGCAAGAAATAATGCAACACATAAAATTCCAAATTTTAGGATGTTACAATTATTCTACCAAAAATGCTGGCACATTGTTGGTGATGCAGTTAGCAAATTTTGTTTACAAACTCTGAATGAAGGAAAAGAATTTAAGCAGGTAAATGCTACAAACATAGTTCTTATTCCAAAAGTTGCAAATCCTGTTAACATGAAACAATTCAGACTAATCAGCCTTTGTAATGTTTTATATAAAATAATGGTGAAGGCCATAGCAAATAGGCTAAGAAGGGTTATTGGGAAGTGCATAGACATGGCTCAGAGCGCTTTTGTACCTGGGAGGTTCATTTCAGATAATGTAATGCTCGCTTATGAACTTCTTCACACCTTAAAACAAAAAAGAACAGGTAGGAAAGGATTTATGGCTGTGAAGCTCAATATGAGCAAAGCTTATGATAGAGTTGAGTGGAATTTTGTTGAAGACATCATGATTCAAATGGGTTTTGCTTCTAGTTGGGTAGAAACTATCATGAAGTGTTTAAACTCTGTCAGGTATTCAGTGATTGTAAATGGATACAAAGGAGAGATTTTTCAACCGAAAAGGGCCTTACGTCAAGGTGATCTGCTTATCCCATTCATATTTCTCTTGTGTGGGGAGGGTTTATCTAGCCTCATGTGCCTTGCAATGTAGGAAGGGTTGCTAAGAGGGGTTAAAGTTAGTAGGAGTGGGCCACAAGTATCGCACTTATTATTTGCAGATGATTGTATTTTGTTCAATGAGGCATCTGAAAGGGAACTACTGTTTTAAAGGAGATACTGAGAAAATATAGGAGGTGTTCAAGGCAATGCGTCAATTTTGATAAATCAACTATTTTTTCCATAAGAATACCAAAGATTTTGACAGAAATTTGGTGGGCAGATTTTTAGGTGTCAGAGTTTCAACTGATCCAGAGCGTTACTTAGGATTGCCTAACATGGTGGGAAGGAGGAAGAAGGAATCGTTTCAGGTACTGAAAGATCGAATTAAGCAACGAATAGATCATTGGAGTATAAGACATTTATCGTAGGGAGGAAAAGAAGTTTTTATCAAATCTATTTTGCAAGCCATTCCAACTTAGTCGATGGCATGCTTACTGTTACCTAAAACATTGTGTGACAAATTTGAAAATATCATGGCCAAATTTTGGTGGCAAAAAGGACAGGGGAAAAAGGGCATACACTGGTGCACGTGGAAAAAGTTATGTATCTTAAAGGAATGTGGTGGTCTTGGTTTTCGTAACATGAGCCAATTCAATATTGCTATGCTTGCTAAACAAGAGTGGCGATTGATTAGTTTTCTAAATTCTTTACTGGCGAGAGTTCTTAAAGCTAAGTATTTTCCACATTCAGATTTTTTTAGTGCTCAGTTAGGCAACTTACCTTCACTTACCTGGATGAGTATTTGGGCTGCCAAGGGTCTGATTCATAGTGGAATGGGTTGGAGAGTGAGACGGGGGACTGGAATTTGAATATGGAAAGATCAATGGATATCAGGACAGGTGGTGGAAGAAAGAAGAGACGAAAACAACAATCAAATCGAGCTAGTGTCTGAATTAATTGATGCTTCTAATAAAATGTGGAAAACAGATTTGGTGAATTCTACCTTCTCAACGGATAATGCACAAAAGATTCTGCGAATTCCGTTGGCAAAAAACCCAGGAGAGGACTTTCAGATATGGAAGGAGGAGCTTTTGGTGAATTCTCGGTTAAAAGTGCTTACAAACTACTACAATGTGCTAATTTGGATCCTAGTCACCTATTAATACAGGCCGATCTAAATTTTTTTTACAAAAAAATCTGGAATATTCAGCTTCCCATCAAAGATCTTAATTACAATCTGGAGAGCCTCATGGAATTACTTGCCTACCCTAGTCAATCTAAGATCACAAAGAATAGCAGAAAATACTGTTTACCCTAGATGTAGAATTAGAGAAGAGGATATTGGCCATGTGTTTCGGCTTTGTCCTGTTACAAGAGAGATATGGCAGCTGTTAGATATTCCATGGATCAATGATCAGACGAATCAGAATTTTAGGGATTGGCTTACCTGGGTTTTCACGAATAGTAACTATAAACAAAGTAGGGTGTTTTGCTGCACAGTCTGGCTCATGTGGGGGTCGAGAAACAGGTTCATACATGAAGGAAAATCAGATTCGACAAGGGATCTAGCATCAAAAGTACGAAGATATTTGGCTGAAATTGAGGGTTTAGAAGAAAAGAAGAGTACCTTAAACACATGCAGAAGCACATAATCTCAAGATCCAACTCCAGGGGTGACAATCTATTTCGACGCGGCCTTCAGTTGCAGAGAAGCCAAATCGATGGCTGGTCTGGTGGTCATTGACAGAATGGGAGAAATAATAAACACAAAGACATTTTTGAATTTAAATGTTCCTTCCTCTTTTGCAGCGGAAGCATATGCTGGGCTTCATGCGGTCAGATTAGGCATCTTAATGGGGATTAGCTCAGTCACGATAAAAGAAGACTCACGGGCGGTGATACAGAGATGCAAAACAATAGAGAATAACAAATCTATTATTAGTGCAATTATCAGAGACATCCAAGAAGAATTGAAGCAATTTCAAGAAGTCAGATTTCAATTCATCCACAAAAATGAAAACGTGTTGGCCCACAAAGTAGCAGATGAAGCGTTTAGAAGGGATGCAGCAACGTACTTGGGACGAGACGATAACCATATTCCTCAAGCAAGTCCGGAAGGAAGATGGAGGCAGAGGCCAGACTAAGTTTGGTATAGCGAAGGAGAAGACGAATGGATAGCAGATGAGAAGGATGGAGAAGTTATCGCCTGACACAGATGGGAAATGCGAAAAATGAAAAGACAAGAGAGAAATGCTACCCAGCTGTAATTGAATCGGCAGCAATTAATAACCTAGTTTCCTTTTTCATAGCAATTATTCATTTTAGTTTCCTAGGAGTTTTTGTCAGTTTTTCAATTTGGTTTAGTTAAAAGCCTGATGGATCATTATACCAGAAGGCCCAACGATGTTTGCTATTGTTGTTTTTTTAATTCAATAAAAAGGTTGTCGGTTATTACTTCAAAAAAAAACTTTTTATTTATTTTTTATAATTTTTTGTCATTTGTTGACATGGCATAAAATAAATAGTATCATATCAACATGAAGTACACATATAATGTCACATGGGTTGCCATGCCAACATTGCTCAAAATTATTGTTTTAGTTAGCACTTCTATTAAAAAAGCAGTTTGACTCTTTTTTAAAGGTTAATTGCTAAACTTAGCTCAAAAATGAATAATGGTCAAATTGATAAAAGATATAAACATTCAAGGCTAAATTTATCACTATGTTTATTATATAAATAAATAAATTTTAGGCTTAATGCCTCTTTTGCCCCCTTACTATAGCTAAATTATCACTTTGATACTTGCACTATTTTTATCAGTTTGGCCCTTATACTTTATTTTTATTAGTTTGGCCCCTGTTGATTCATTTTGTAGTCCCCATTGACCCATCCAATTTCCCGTTAAAAAACACTAATCCAACCAATGACACATTGAAACGTGTTAAGATCGAAAAAGTAAAAATTTATTTAAAAATCAAAATAGAAAACCATTAAAATATAAAATATAAAAATCTAAACCCAAAAATCTTAAAATTTAGAAAATAATAAAAATCATAATCTATTTTTAAAATTATAAAAAATTATTTTACAATTATAAGTATGTAAAACTTCAAAAAGAATTTTAAAAATCATAAAATTTTAAAAAAATTGTTTTGAATTTTAGGGTTTTTTTTTAAATGTTAAGAGCTTCGTGAAAGTTTTAAAGAATTTTATAGTATTTTTTACTAAAAAACTTAAAACACCTTAAAATATAAAAAGTTAATAAAACTGCAAAAAAAAAAAAAAAACATAGCATAAAATTCTTTAAAATTTTCATAAAATTATGAGATTTCTATAAATAAAAAACCTAAATTGCAAACAAATGATTATTTTAAAATTTATGGAAATTTTAGTTTTTTTAATTTCCCATACTTATAATTTTATTTTATTTTAGAATTTTCCAAGTTTCATGGTTTTGAGGGTTTTTCTTCGTATTTTTATTTTTAAAAATATTTTCTGATTTTTAAAAATTTATAAGTATTTTTACTTTCCTTGTGATAATGTGTCATTGGTTGACTTCAACCTTTGTAATAAAAATTTGGATTAAGGGTAACTATATACAAAATGAAAATACAAAACTTAGCTGATAAAAAAATAAAAATTTTAAAGTAATGATTTAACTATATTATATAAGCCAAAAATAAATTATAAAATAACAATCATAACAATTATTGTGAGCTGCAATTTCAATCTTTGTACCTCCACAATCTCCTTCAAAATAATTATCTAATTATAAAAAATTTATTTTAAGCATTTAAAATAAAAAGTTTACAATTTAAATAATTATGTTTTATAGTTTGATCATTTTAATTACAATCGACAAACCGACGTTACAGTTAAAAAATAATATAATAACAAATTTAATTCTTAACTTTATACATATTATATCAATATAGTCATACTTTTAAAAGTAAAAACACATAAATATTTTAAAAAATTAATAATACGTTTAAATTTTATATTAACATTTATATTAAAATTAAAAAAAATAAAAATCTGACCGGACTGTCCCCACCGTCCCTCAAAATTTTTGTTGAAAAGAGTCTTACAAATTCAAGTAGCTGTCTAATTGGTGAAATTTCCATTGAAGGAAAAGGCAAATTTCCCAGTAGTGATTAAAGCTTTCTAATGTAAAAAAGAAGCTTTAGTAAAGCAGGAACTCTTGCCTGTGTTTATATACACCCACCCATACCCACTCGTCTCACGGGAAAAGACCATTGAAATTAAAAGTGTGGGATGTTTTGCAGACTTTTAAGGAGCATCTCTAACCAGTCGTTGAAAATTGATTCAGTGCTAGACATGAAGAAATTCTAAGTGACCCCAAAAAGTTGTGCTACCATCCATCTAACCAGGCCTGCATGCTCAACAATAATACCTAGATTCAAATGTAGTTTTCAAAAATTCAGAATCTAATTCTTATGCTTGTATTTCTAGGAATTTTGTTTCTCTATTTATTAAATTTCAAAGTTCAGGTCCAACTATTAATTTTTTTGGGTTAAATTTGTTGTTGTGACATTTTGAAACAAAAAAAACTACTCACTTAAGAGTCATGTAAAAAAAGCTGTTGTAATTAACTTGAATTTAACAAAAAAAATTAATAGTATTTACAATTGGACTTGTACTTTAAAATTTGAAAAGTAAAAAAAATTAAATTCCTAATTTTCAAAAAGTAGAATGACTATAAGCTAGGAGTGTTTAATCGGTTAACCGACCCGAACTACCATTAACTGAATTAACAAACCCTTTTAAACCCTTAACCGTTAATCGAACTGAATTTTTTTTGAAAAAAATTAACTGCACAAAACTTTTTCGGTTAATTCGGTCGGTTAACCAAAATTTATATATATATATATATATATTTTTATTTTTGGTTAAAACAAGTATAAAATATATCAAAAATTAACGACCAATTAATTTATATTTTCAAAAAATTAACCCAACCGAATACTTATATATTATAATATTATTTATTAAATTCAGTTAATTCGATTAATTGATCGATTTCGAACCGAATTAACCATTAATTGAACTTCTAAAAAATTATTAACCGACCCCGAACCAATCAACCTAATTCGGTTGATTAATCGAATTAATTTGGTTTTACCTAAAATTTGCACACCCCTATTATAAGCATATTTTAACCTAATATCTAATATAATGTGTTTAATAAGGAAACAATACAGGAAACAACCCGCGACGGGAGAAAGGGACGAGGGCAGAGTGGGAGTGAGGGAGGGAGGGAGAGTGAACGGTGGGAGGGAAAGGGGATGGCGGGGGATTTTTTTTATTTTATTTAACATTAATATTAATATTATTTTTTTTTATTTTTTAAAAGCATTTATGTATTTTTATTTTTATTTTTTATTTTTTCAGAATTAGAATTAAATTTAGATCACTTATAAAATTTGGGGTTAATGTTTTAAAACTATAACTAAATTAATATAATATGTCAAAGTTAAAGGCTAAATTTATTATTATGTTAATTTTTAACTATCACATTAACTTGAAATGTGTGATTTTAACAGCAGGGTCAAAAATGACCGAACCATGTATTTTAAGTGGCTAAAGAAGAGATGGGCAAGCGTGTTGAATTTTTAACCACATTCAATGCCACTCATTTCTTTATTTTGTGATTGTGCTGCCACAATGTCTAGGGTATAAAATAATGTAAATAATGAAAAGCCTAGGCATATTAATATTATATAGGATTATATTAGAAAATTAATTTGTAATGAAAAATGTTCATTACATCTAAATTATAAACAAGTCTACCTTCTACACGCGTCTACAGTGCGCTTTTGGCACTTATATTTTTCTAGGTTTTCTTGATTTTTCTGATCTTTGTGGTTGAAAGAGGTTAATCGATTCTATAGATCTTGATTTCTTCATTTGGAGGCTCCACCTGAAACAAATGGAAGAAGATTTAGAAAGGTTATCAATCGCTAAAGAGGATGAAATTTTACAGATCCAAGGTGATCGGTGTGAAGGAAAGAAAAGTATTGAGTTAGTAGGATGTTTCACTACACCAAAAGCAGACTTTTAGCGGCGTTTTAGTGGCGTTTTAAAGGAAAACGCCGCAAATTTTATATCATTAGCGGCGTTTGGAAAAAACGCCGTAAAAACAATAGTGGCGTTTATTTACCAGCGCCGCTAAAAATCTGGTCATTAGCGGTAACTTCACCAAAAACGCCGCTAAAAATCTGGTCATTAGCGGCGCTTTCATAAAAACGCCGCTAAAAGCCTGGTCATTAGCGGCGCTTTCCCAAAAACGCCGCTAAAAGTCTTGTCATTAGCGGCGCTTTCCCAAAAACGCCGCTAAAAGTCTGGTTATTAGCGGCGCTTTCCCAAAAACGCCGCTAAAAGTCTGGTTATTAGCGGCGCTTTTCCAAAAGCAGCTAAAGTCTTAATCATTAGCGGCTTTTCCAAACGCCGCTAAAAGTCTTATCATTAGCGGCTTTCCCAAAAGCCGCTAAAAATCTGATTATTAGCGGCTTTTTCCAAAACGCCGCTAAAAATCTGATCGTTAGCGCGCTTTCCCAAAAACGCTAAAAATCTGATCGTTAGCGGCGCTTTCTCAAAAGCGCTAAATGTAATTTTAAAGTTTAGGGTTTAGGGTTTATGGTTTAGGGTTTATGGTTTAGGATTTAAAGTTTATGGTTTAGGATTTAGGATTTTAGGGTTTTAGGGTTTATTAGGATAAGTTTAGTTGTTTACGTTTATTAAGGTTTATAGTTTAGGGTTTAGATTTTGGGGTTACGTGTTTAAGGTTTTATAGGTTTTGGGGTTTATGGGCGACTTAGGGTTTGGGCGTAAACAAACTAGTGTTGATAAAGGTTGGGGTTAATTAATGTTTATAGTTTAGGATTTTAGTTGTTTAGAGTTTGTTAAGGTTTATAGTTTAGGGTTTAGATTTTAGGGTTACGTGTTTAAGGTTTTATAGGTTTTAGGGGTTTATGGGCCGACTTAGGGTTTGGACGTAAACAAACTAGTGTTGATAAAGGTTCAGGGGTTAATTAATGTGTTTATAGTTTAGGATTTTAGTTGTTTAGAGTTTATAAAGGTTTATAGTTTAGGGTTTAGATTTTGGGTTACGTGTTTAAGGTTTTATAGGTTTTAGGGGTTTATGGGCCGACTTAGGGTTTGGGCGTAAACAAACTAGTGTTGATAAAGGTTCAGGGGTTAATTAATGTTTATAGTTTAGGATTTTAGTTGTTTAGAGTTTATAAAGGTTTATAGTTTAGGGTTTAGATTTTAGGGTTACGTGTTTAAGGTTTTATAGGTTTTAGGGGTTTAGTGGTCGACTTAGGGTTTGGGCGTAAACAAACTAGTGTTGATAAAGGTTAGGGGTTAATTAATGTTTATAGTTTAGGATTTTAGTTGTTTAGAGTTTATAAAGGTTTATAGTTTACGGTTTAGATTTTGGGATTTATAGTTATGATTAAATTAAAATTAGAATTTCAACTATACATTTAAACCACAATTAGAATTTCACATCTAGAACACATTAAACCAAAATTCATATATAATTAGAGATGTATCCATATCAAAATTTAGGTGTATACATATAATTAAAGGCCATTTATATAAAAATCTAAATAATTAATCTGAGACCATACTTAAAGAATAATGTTGATGTAAAAAGAAAGAAAAAAATTCCTAAAAGAGTTGATAATGATAATTAAATTTTTAAATTTAATAATAAAAAATTAAAAATTAAAAACTTAAAATTTAATATTTAATATTTTAATTAAAAATTTTAATACTCAAAATATAATAAAAATAAAAATTTTAAAAATGATAATCTCAACACCAAAAATTTGAAAGAAAAATATAAAAAATATAGGTTCAAAAATAGAAAAAATTAAATTATGTAATATAGTGGCGTTTTATAAAATGCCACAAAAAATAAAAGATATAGTGGCGCTTTTAATAAAAGCATACAAAAAAAATTCCATAAAATTCTCTGCTAAAACCTACCTCACCCCCCAATTTTGCCTCCTCAAACCTAAATTTCCTAAGTCCCCATCGATTTCCCAAAATCCCTAACCATGGAAAATGTTCTTAGATGCAAGCGCCTCATCTTTCCTCGGCAATACCACCAACTTTACTATGGAAGGTAAGCGAACCGTCACGACCTTACGAAGGACTCACTCTCAACAATACCACCAATTTCATTATTTACGATCATCTTTCCGGTGGATTGTTGGAAATTGTTAAATGGCACCTCAAAGTTTGCTAGAAGAGAAAGAAGCAATAGAAGAAAAATTAGCACTTAGTGACTATGAATTGCGGTTAGCTCAAGAAGATGTTATGAAGCGAAGGCCGAGTTACAAAGGAAAGTAGATCTCCGTCGGGATAGATTAAGTGGTAAATTTTCTTTTTTCTCATTTCGAGCGGAGGAGTGTTTAAAAGCGAGAGAAAGATAGGGTCTCGCATTACATGCATTCTAGTAGTGAACCAAAGTTACTTGAGGTTGCTAATTGCTTTTGTCATACAAACCCACCCTTGGCCTTGGAGATACTCTTATACTCAAGGTAAATGTTTTTCTAAAATGTTGTTTCTCACGATGTTCTTTATTTTTTTCATTTATAGAAAGTTCAACATGAGTTCTTTGGCTGTATATGCGACCGATTTGCTTGATAAAGAGCACTCCGGATGCTACTGCTTTCGGAGATGACAAGGTGCTTCTTGCACAATAGTTTATCTACTTTTTTCCTAATTTGCGTTAATCACCTTTCTCTTTTAACTCTTAGGTGGAGGATTTGTCAAGAATGTTTAGACTATTTTCTAAAATTCCTCGAGGTTTAGAACCGATGTCAAGCATCTTCAAGCAGGTTAGTTATTCATAGCTTGCCAATGATTAATTTATTACTTAATATTTGAATTATGTTAACAGTAGGCTCAAGTATGACCATACCTTTTTTTTTATTACTCTCACTTGGATGTTTGTTTATTCATCCCTTGCATATTATTGCCCATCTTTCACTATGTAAAAAAAATATGGTATCATTTTCTACTTGACGTATTCTTCTTTGAAGGCACGACTTTAGTCAAACATCTTTGAGGATGCCGCTAGCGACAAGAAGGTTTGTACTCTACTTGGCATTGTCTTTTAGCTTATAATATACAAAATATTTGAAGTTTCATTTTGTGTTGGAATAAGAATTTAATATTGATATCTTTATCTCTAATGATATCCAAAATATCTTCTCCCTTAAATAGGCAGATAAAAAGGACATGGTTGGGATGCAAGAACAGGTACAATATCTTTTTTGTGCGTTTTATTCTATGTCGCACTAGACTGTTTCAAGATATAAAGGTTGATTTTTGTTTTTGGTTTTCGGGTTTTGTGAGGAAAGTGATTGACCTTCATGACAAATACCTAGCATATGTGAATGATTGTTTTGAATCATACTCTCTTTCACAAGGTCCATAATAGATAGTGTTTGAAGATAAGTTTTCAAGATAGTTCCCATCTTGTTATGTTTTATGTTATCAATATTATCTGCTTCCTTTAGGCTCATAAGGAGGCTTTTGAAGTCTTTTGCAACAAGGGTGTTGGGGAAGCTCAAGTCTGAGCTACTTGCCACTTTTGTGATAATATTCTCAAGAAAGGTGGAAATGAGAAATTGAGTGATGAAGCAATTGAAGAAATGCTAGAAAAAGTTTGCCACGCTCTCTACATTACTTCTTTCGACTCTTTATAAGTCTTGTTAAACTTGGACTTCATAATCTTATTGTTCTAAATTTTGGTTGAGAGTACTCTTTATAATTGAAGGAATCTACATTTGGTTGTTGTTTGATAATTTCCTCATTAACATTAGCGATATGCTTTGCGAGAGAATCAAAGAAGCTGCAAGCAAGTAAAGAATTATCAGGAAAAGATGCTCGGTTGAGTGTGGAAGCAGGCGGATGTTACGGGTTCCAATACGTTTCGATCTGGATGACAAAACCAACCAAGATGACAGTTTCATCTCCTCTCGCCATTCTTCAATTTTCTTTTGGCGAAAACTATGCATAATGCTTTCTCGGACTACCATAACCCTTTGTTTCTTGCATTTGATTCCATTTGCGGGGTGTTTGAAAGGGTGGAGTAAAATTGATAGTTGATAACATTTACTATGATTTTGTAAAAGAACAGCAATGGATTACATTGAGGAGTTAATTAGTTCGGCGTTCCTCGTAAGCCATCTTTGTTTGATATATAAGCGTATCTCGATTTAAGTCATAGAATGTTAATCATCAAAATATATCGCAGACTTTACGTTGTTATGCACTCTTGATGTTTTAGTTCATTACGGTGGATTACTAATCTTGTGCTAGTAAGGCGATAGGATGGGTGTGGGATGCGGATATGTGTACGGGCACTAGTAAACTCAAATTTTAAGGTTTTCCATTATATGTTAGACATGGGTGAATACATACATGCATTCTTCCAAGCTATGTTAAACCGATCTCTTCATTTCATTAAAATACTTATCGGTATCATGTCCAACACATATTTGTCCATGGATATATACATGCAATCCAACACTTGAAAAGAAAATTCAATGTAATGGGATATATATACATGCATCCAATACTTATTTTTGTGGGCGATGGGTGAATTTTGGGATTTATTATGCGGTAACAACAAACCCAAGTGCAGTTGGAGGGTGCGATTGTAAAAGTTCATTCATGGTCAAGCAGTAGCTGTGATTTTCACTTTGCCAAACCGGTTAGTAAATCATTTTTCTACCATTTTTCTATATGGTCATTACAAATTATTTTGATTCAAAGATTGCAACATCATAATGTCTTGAAACCTTCTTTGCTCTTGCTTAATCTGTTAGGAGTATTGAATATCGCAAATTTTAGTACTTTTAAATACTCGAATCATATAGTAATCATTTGCATTGAGGTTTTAATCCCATTTGTAATATTAAAAACTCTACCATCAATGTACTAAATGATTATACCTATCAAAATATTACTATCCAAAATAGTATCTAGTTCAAGATATCCAAATCTGGTATATTTTGGTAATGCAATGAGTAGATCGGTATCCATTGCATATAATCCACGATTCTGAATCATTCAATATTTTCAAAGACATTGGCAAGGAAAACCAGGACAAATTTTGAGGAGTACTTGAGCAATAATCCAAATGTAAATCCTGGATCGACTTGTGATGCTTGTTTTGACAAGCGGCTTACGGCCAAGTTACAAGTCTTTTGATCTCAACCTTCCTACTGAGATGATACGCACATGGATGTTGCAAACAAGAGCCGTGTTTCATTTATAACTTGCGGTTTAAGTTAATCGAAGTCAACGACACCATTTTTCTTTCTTTTTTCCCTTCTTCCTTGAAAATCTCTTTAGGTCGGTGTGTTGAAGTTTTGGGGACTTCTATCGACGAAAACCAAACATAGAAAACTTACTTGGATATATTCTTTGGGTACTTGTAACCTTATCGGAAGTTTGAGCCAAAAACTATGGAGTTGATTGTTACAACATATCAGGTAATATGGTCTAAAATATAATTTCTAGTCTCTTTTCTTGTTATTAAATAGCCAAGTGGAGTTGAAGGACTTTTTTTGCTAATACCAAGCTTTCATGGTTTGTAGGCCTCGCCTTACTACTTTGATTTTTTTAACAATGGTTATAGACTCATTACATTCATAGGATTCTAGAAATGTTGAATTTTGGACTTTTATATGTCCTAGAGTACTCTCAGTTGTTTTCACACGAGAGCCATTACGTAAGCTACTATTTGAATCCCAATATGTCTAGTCATTTGACAAGATTCGTATGAAAGCATTCTGCAAGATCCACCATTTGTAGAACATATTAGCATAATCATAATGGTTTTTTGGTTTTTGTGTATCATTTGGATTGAGTTACTACACTTGCTGGATGATTTGGTTACATGTCAATGAAGCATATGCATAATCGGTGGCGTTGAGTGGTTATCACTCATCTCGAGTCAAAGTCTTTGGCTTGCTAGTTATTCTCATTAGTAGATGGTACAGTTTAGGGCCACATGTAGGAGCCATTGGAGTTCTTTTATATTTTCTATTTTATCGGGAAAGATTCATGGGAAAATATGAATTTAACTTTAGTCTTGGACATAGATTATACTTCCTATCCCAAACCCATATCTACTAGAAACCGCCTCATAAAGGTGGTTGCAAGAACCAATGATCTAAGCATTGGGTTGGATTAATTGCTTCAATATTCATAATGTTCTATGAAGTGTCTAATGGCTTTTACGGTTTTGTTTTTTCGCCAAGGTTTTGGAGGCCTTTGGGTGTCTTGAGGAAGAAGCGATGAAGCGGTAGAAGAAATATTCCCGATTGAGAAGGCGATTGCAGGCGTATTGGGTGATCGATAAAGCGGTGAAGGTGGGATCAACGCATAGGAACACTAGAGCTACGTGAAAGTCGCGGCTTGCTCGGAGAAAGAAGGTCGTGAGATCCACCATGGATGGTATGCCCATGTTCCATCGGAAAATGCGACTGAAGATAAATATCATCGTTTTGAGCCTAGAAGATTTTTATGAATTTAATCTAAAGATTATTAATTTTTAATGAATTTAATCTAATGAATTGTTATTCTATCTTTGATATCTTCTCTTTTTATAATTTTTAATTTTTTTATTTTTTGACCTTTAGCGGCGTTTTAAAAAGCGCCGCTAAAGACCAGACTTTAAGCGGCGTTTTACAAAAAGCGCGCTAAAATCATGTTTTAGCGGCGTTTAGAAAAAAGCGCGCTAAAAGTCATGTTTTTAAGCGGCGTTTTAGAAAAAAGCGCGCTAAATAATATTTTAGCGGCGTTTGAAAAAAGCGCTTAAAAATAATTTTTAGCGGCGTTTTGAAAAAGCGCTAAAAATCATGTTTTTAGCGGCGTTTAAAAAAACGCGCTAAAAAGTCGTCACCTTTAGCGGCGTTTGTGTAGGGGCGCGTTAAAAGTCATGTTTTTAGCGGCGTTTTTAAAAGCGCCTAAAAATCTTAGTTTCTAGCGGCGTTTTCTCACAAAAGCTAAATTTTGGCGCCACTTTTAGCGGCGTTTTTGTGGCGTTTTCAAGCGCGCAAGCTCTATTAGTGGCGCTTAAAACGCCGCTAAAAGCCTAAAAAACGCTAAAAAGTGCATTTTCTTTGTAGTGTTTTTAAGCGCTAGTGTTATCCATTTTCCGGCTATGAAAAACACTATGACAAATCTGTGGCATCCTGTCAGAGGGGTGAATATGCGGGATCTAGGTGAGAAGAGATTTCTGTTTCAATTTTATCACATCATGGATTTAGAAAGGGTGATGAAAGGATCCCCATGGACGTTTAATAATCATTTTTTAGTCTTACACAAGTTGAAGTGGGGGGAAGATCCGTTAAATAGCCCTTTATTCATGGCACCTTTTTGGGTTCAAATACATGAAGTCCCCATTGGTCTATTTTCAGAAAACTTGGCAGTTCAATTGGGGAATTTTATAGGAGAATTTATAGAATGTGATAGGTCAAATCTGGGTAAAGAAAACAGATATTACATGCGGATAAGAGCCAAGATTAATGTAAGACGTCCGCTGAAGAGGAGAAAATAAATTATGTTCTGCGGAAATCGCTCATATGTCAAGTTTTGCTATGAACGACTGTCTCTTTTTTGTTTTTTCTGTGGGCATTTGGGTCATAATGATTCTTTTTGTGAAGCAAAAATGATGTTAGGGGTGGAAGTCAATGAGATGGGATGGGATCTAACACTACGGGCTCAACCACGGAGGGTGGTAATACCGAATAGTGTATGGCTGAGAGAGGAAGAGGATGGGAAGAGGAAAGATGATGGTGCTGATTCTCATACAAATGGAAGTAGAGCATGGACTAGGGAAAATAAAACAGGGAGCTATGGAAAGTTCGTTGATCCAGTGTTGGGGTTTAGCTTGGATGGTCGAAAGATTTTGGGAACTCATACGGGGTCATTCAAAATTTGGATGCAAGTCTTTTGATATAGAACATGATTTGGAGGATGAGGTCTTAATTGGTGAGGAAGGAAAGAAGCGAGTGAGAGGGGAGATGGAGGGGATGACAGCTTTAGAGAAAGAGAATAATCTGGTAGGTAGAAATATGAGGGATTTAGAAGGTACCCACTTTATATCGGCGGCTGCCAAGAGGCAAGCCGACTGGATGCAATGAAACTGTTAAGCTAGAATGTTCGTGGATTGGGGGTTCCACGATCAGCTAATAGACTTCGGCATATGCTGAAGATACAAAACCCCCAGGTGGTCTTCTTTATGGAGACAAAAGTTAGTAAAAGCAAAATGGAAAGAATTCGCTTCAGTTGTGGATATGCTAATGGGATTAAGGTTGATCCAGAGGGTATAAGAGGTGTATTATGTTTGGCATGGAAGCAAGAGGTGAATGTTAAACTTCGACAGTTTTCAAGAAGATGCATTGATGTGGAGATTGATGAAAATGACTCAAGGGGAAAATAGAGGTTTACTGGTTTTTATGGATCTCCATATGAACACGATAGAAATAATTCATGGGCTGGTTTAAAGAATTTAAACATAGAAGATAGGGTTCCATAATTAGTTTATGGAGATTTCAATGAGATTATGTACGGGTTCGAGAAAAAAAAGAGGGATTCCTACAGATAAAAGAAGAATAGAGGCATTTCGAAAGACAATAGCAGATTGTGGTCTCATGGATATGGGTTTTTCTGGGAGATGGTTCACATGGGAAAGAGGAAACTTACCGGAGACAAACATACGAGAACGACTTGATAGAGGAGTTACAAATAGAGATTGGGTGGCACGATTTCCTGACGTTTCTATCCAACACTTAACTCATTCTTTTTCCGATTATTGCCCACTTTTAGTAAATACGGAAAAGATAGAACAAAAGGCAAGGGAGATAGCTTTCAGATTCAAAGCTTGGTGGAAGGTGGAGGAATCATTTGAGGAGGAAGTCAAGATTATTTGGGAATCATCTTCAGGTAATTTGTTGGTGAAATTAGATGAGTTAAAGAACGGTTTGAGACGATGGGCTAGTCGAATACAAGCTGATCAAAAGAAGAGAAAGGCTTTTCTAACTGACAGATTAGCAAATTTTCTAGATGCAAAAAGAGATGACAACAATCTGACTGAGTTGATTGATACTAAAGTTCAATTGAATCTGGAAATTGACAAGGACAAACGCTATTGGGAACAAAGAGCGCGCATAAACTGGTTAAAATATGGTGACTAAAATACTACTTTCTTTCACTGTCAAGCCACATAATGAAGACGAAGGAATATGATTCACAGGTTGCAAGATGAAAGCGAAAGAGAAACCGAAATCAGCCAAGACATAGCAGACATTGCGAGAGTTTACTTTCAAAAGCTTTTTCGATCTGAAAAAGGGAATAAGTGAACATTTGTTGTCAGGAATTGAGAATTGTATAACAGAGGAGGACAATCATCAGCTTACGGCGTCGTACACAAAGGAAGAGATTAGATAAGCAACATTTGAGATGGATCCTACAAAAGCTCCAGGGGAAGATGGATTGCCAGCATTATTCTACCAAAAATGCTGGCACATTGTTGGTGATGCAGTTAGTAAATTTTGTTTACAAACTCTGAATGGAGGAAAAGAATTTAAGCAGGTAAATGCTTTAAACATAGTTCTTATTCCAAAAGTTGCAAATCTTGTTAACATGAAACAATTCAGAGCAATCGGCCTTTGTAATGTTTTATATAAAATAATGGCGAAGGCCATAGCAAATAGGCTAAGAAGGGTTATTGGGAACATAGACATGGCTCAGAGCACTTTTGAACCTGGGAGGTTGATTTCAGATAATGTAATGCTAGCTTATGAACTTCTTCACACCTTAAAACAAAAAAGAATAGGTAGGAAAGGATTTATGGCTATGAAGCTTGATATTAGCAAGGCTTATGACAAAGTTGAGTGGAATTTTGTTGAAAACATCATGATTCAAATGGGTTTTGCATCTAGCTAGGTAGAAACTATCATGAAGTGTTTAAACTTTGTCAGGTATTCGGTGATTGTAAATGGATACAAAGGAGAGATTTTTCATCCGAAAAAAGGCTTATGTCAAGGTGATCCGCTTAGCCCATTCATATTTCTCTTGTGTGGGAAGGGTTTATCTAGCCTCATGCGCCTTGCAATGCAAGAAGGGTTGCTAAGAGGGGTTAAAGCTGGTAGGAGTGGGCCGCACGTATCGCACTTATTATTTGTAGATGATTGTATATTGTTCAGTGATGCATCTGAAAATGGAGCCACTGTTTTAAAGGAGATACTGAGGAAATATAGGAGGTGTTCAGGGCAATGCGTCAATTTTGATAAATCAACTATTTTTTCAAGTAAGAATACCTCAGATTTTGACAGAAATTTGGTGGGCAGAATTTTAAGCGTCAGAGTTTCAACTGATCCAGAGCGTTACTTAGGATTGCCTAACATGGTGGGAAGGAGGAAGAAGGAATCGTTTCAAGTACTGAAAGATCGAATTAAGCAACAAACAGATCATTGGAGTATAAGACATTTATCGTAGGGAGGAAAAGAAGTTTTTATCAAATCCATTTTGCAAGCCATTCCAACTTATTCGATGGCATGCTTTCTGTTACCTAGAACATTGTGTGATGAATTTGAAAATATCATGGCCAAATTTTAGTGGCAAAAAGGACAGGGGAAAAAGGGCATACGCTGGTGCGCGTGGAAAAAGTTATGCATCTTAAAGGAATGTGGTGGTCTTGGTTTTCGTAACATGAGCCAATTCAATATTGCTATGCTAGCTAAACAGGGGTGGCGATTGATTAGTTATCCAAATTCTGTACTGATGAGAGTTCTTAAAGCTAAGTATTTTCCGCATTCATATTTTTTTAGTGCTCAGTTAGGCAACTTACCTTCACTTACCTGGAGGAGTATTTGGGCTGTCAAAGGTCTGCTTCATAGTGGAATGGGTTGGAGAGTGGGGCGGGGGACTGAAATTCAAGTATGGGAAGATCAATGGATACTAGGATAGGTGGTGGAAGAAAGAAGAGACAGAAACAACAATCAAATCGAGTTAATGTCTGAATTAATTGATGCTTCTAATAAAATGTGGAAAACAGATTTGGTGAATTCTACCTTTTTAGTGGATAATGCACAAAAGATTCTGCGAATTCTGCTGGCGAAAAACCTAGGAGAGGACTTTCAGATATGGAAGGAGGAGCTTTCTGGTGAATTCTCGGTTAGAAGTGCTTACAAACTATTACAGAGTGCTAATTTGGATCCTAGTCACCTATTAATACAGGCCGATCTAAATTTTTTTTACAAAAAACTCTTGAATATTCAGCTCCCATCAAAGATCTTAATTACAATCTGGAGAGCCTCATGGAATTATTTGCCTACCCTAGTCAATCTAAGATCACAAAGAATAGCAAAAATACTGTTTGCCCTAGATGCAGAATTAGAGAAGATGATATTGGCCATATGTTTTGGCTTTGTCCTGTTACAAGAGAGATATGGCAACTGTTAGATATTCCCTGGATCAATGATCAGACGAATCAGAATTTTAGGGATTGGCTTACCTGGGTTTTCACGAATAGCAACTATAAACAAAGCAGGGTATTTTGCTACAGTCTGGCTCATGTGGGGGTCGAGAAACAGGTTCATACACGAAAGAAAATCAGATTCGACAAGGGATCTAGCATCAAAAGTAAGAAGATATTTGGCTGAGATTGAGGGTTTAGAAGAAAAGAAGAGTACCTTAAACACATGCAGAAGCACAAAATCGTAAGATCTAACTCCAGGGGTGAGAATCTATTTCGAAGCAGCCTTCAGTTGCAGAGAAGCCAAATCGATGGCTGGTCTGGTGGTCATTGACAGAATGGGAGAAATAATAAACACAAAGACAACTTTGAATTTAAATGTTCCTTCTTCTTTTGCAGCAGAAGCATATGCTGGGCTTCATGCGGTCAAATTAGGCATCTCAATGGGGATTAGCTCAGTCACGATAAAAGGAGACTCGCACTCGTGATACAGAAATGCAAAACAATAGAGAAGGACAAATCTGTTATTAGTGCAATTATCAGAGACATCCAAGAAGAATCGAAGCAATTTCAAGAAGTCAGATTTCAATTCATCCACAGAAATGAAAACGTGTTGGCGCACAAAGTAGCAAATGAAACGTTTAGAAGGGATGCAGCAACGTACCTGGGACGAGACGAGAACTATATTCCTCAAGCAAGTCCGGAAGGAAGATGGAGGTAGAGGCCAGACTAAGTTTGGTATAGTGAAGGAGAAGACGAACGGATATCAGATGAGAAGGATGGAGAAGCTATCGCCTGACACAGATAGGAAATGCGGAAAATGAAAAGACAAGAGAGAAATGTTACCCAGCTGTAATTGAATCGGCAGCAATTAATAACCTAGTTTCCTTTTTCATAGCAATTATTCATTTTAGTTTCCTAGGAGTTTTTGCGGTTTTTCAATTTGGTTTAGTTAAAAGCCTGATTGGTCATTATACCAGAAGGCCCAACGACGTTTGCTATTGTTGTTTTTTTAATTCAATAAAAAGGCTGTCAGTTATTACTTCAAAAAAAAAATTTCATTACACATATCAAATTAGTTAGCAATTTAGTAATTTCTTTAATCAAAAGGTTATTAAGGGGTTTTGCAAGTAATGCTAAAAAAATATTTTTAAAACACTTAATATTAGACACTAATAATAGGAATCCAACTTTTAATTAATAACATCTAGTTATAATGTTCAAAAGTGTAAAAACTACTTTTTCTAACTGTAAAACTGTTTTCTTAACCTATTTTTCCAGCAAGGACATCTTAGCCACCTATGACGGCGCGTCGGGGTAGGCAATGAATTTTAGATTTGGACTGTTGTTTAGCTCGAATACATCTTTTTTGGACAGGGCTATGGTTCACTCAATGTTAGGGGTGGATGTCTTAATTGAGTAGGGTCGCTATCTGGGTCTTCCATCATTTATCAATTGTAATAAAAAAAAAAAGGAAAGTGTTCAGTTTTAGCTAGAAAAGGCTCTGTAAGCATATTTTTTAATTAGAAAATCTGGTTTCTTTCTCGACCAGGTATGGAACTTGTGCTTAAGACAATTGGACAGGCCCTCCCAATGTATTGTATGAGCATTTTCCTCCTTCCAGTCGGTACATGACTTGGTTTGCAACGACTTATGAACTCGTATTGATGGGGTTCAAACTCCAGTAATTTGGCACATCTTCATTGGGCATCATGGGATAGACTTTGTACTACAAAAAAGGTGGGTAGTACAGGCTTTTAGGATCTTTACTACTTCAGTTTAGCCATGCTTGGCAAACAAGGTAGGAGGATTCTTTCAAATTCGAACTCCCTTTTAAGTCGTCTCTTCAAACCTAGATACTTTTCCAGAGGTGAGTTTTTTTTATGTAAGCGAGGGTAGTAGTCTTTTGTTTGGAGTAGCATTTGTCCGCCCAAGTGTTTGCTTGAAAAGGGGTCCCATTGGCCATGTACTTATGGGTTGTTCTTTTGCGGTTCAAGTATGGTCTTTATCTGCTATTACATTTCCGTCATTGTCTTTTTCTAACTGCTTCTCTTCGTTGCGACTTGGTGCTGATAGTGCTTTGCTTGGTAGAGTGGTTGTTACTGCTTGGTCTCTCTGATATTTTCAGAATCGGTTTCTCTGGTGTATGGACACAGCTTCAGCGGCCTCGAATGGGATTTTTGCTACTCGCTTCAGGCAAGAACTGAGCTACTGCGCTTTAGCCTATCAGCAGGTGCAACCTACTGTTGTTGAAACGGTTGTCGCTCCCGTTGCTAGCTGGTGTTGACCCCAAGTAGTCCATGTCAAGTGCAATGTTGACACTGCTTTTAGTGAGAATGGGCAGCAAGTAGGTTACGGGCTGATTATTAGGGATGAGGAGGGCACTTTCTTTCACGCAGCCATTGGCCATCTTCCTGTTGTGTCTTGGGCAACAATGGATGAGGTTATGACCATACAGGAGCCTCTTTCTTGGCTCAAATTGGTGTTGGTAATGCATAAAAAAAAATTCAGAATATTTTTAGTTGCAGAAAATCCTATGCAATTTTTGGAAATTGACATTGCTATTTTACCATTTTGCCATTAAGAAAACTATATAAATAGGAGGTCATTCTCGTAATTTTTCACATAACACAATAAGAGAAAAACAAATTCTCTTTGTTCTCTAAATTATGGTGTTTTGCGAAATTACACGAGAGCGAAATTCTGTCTAAGAGATTGAGTTTTAAGCGGGATCGTCTGTGATCCCTCTGATCTTTCCTGGAAATTGAACCTAGTATGATTTTGCCGATTTTCTTTCAGTTTATTTTCCAATCAGATTTTCGACCAATTGATTTTTTTTTCGATTCCTTTCGAGAAAAATAATACCAATTGTGTTCCACATTCTTTATTCGGGTGTACAAATATTGAGGTAATATCTTAACCTTGAAGGGCGATGTTCACTACAAGAGTACACCGATCAAGGCGAATTTACTTTTAAGACAGTAGTTCTTCCACAACATAATGATTGCTTTATTTATTTACACTCAGTTTGGTTTCTTATTAGTGCTAACAATTTTATTTTATAGTAGTATATTTCCATAAATTGATAGGTATGAACAATGTTGTCTTGGAAACTGTTTGTCTCGAAGCTTTATGAGCTCTAAACTCTTATAACCATGGTATTTTTGAGTTTATTCTTCTTATCGATGATTGTATTACGTTGCATTGTGACTTTCATCATCTTTCTTTTCTGTTGGATTCGTAGGAGTGCTAACAAGGTTGTCCATCATCTTGTTCTGGTAGCATTGTCCCAAGCATGTCCTCATGCTTATGATTCAATTCCTCATTTCTTAGTATCTTTGCTTCATTTGGATGTTTCTGATCTGGTTCACAAGGAAAGGCCTTAGGTTGGTTGTATAGGGAGAGCCTGTTAGCTCGGGTTTAGTTTATCTCTTTTCTACTGAGTTGTCTTTTGTCTTGCCTATTTGGTTTTCTTATAACACCCTTACCCATGTCCGAAGCTAGGACAGGATACGAGGCATTACCGAACTTAAACAAAAAAACCTCTATACAAAACCAGCTATAAAATTTCATTCAATTTAACATGCCTCATTCAAATGCAAATCACCCTTTATAAACTGTTCGGGACTAAACCGAGAACTTAGGAAACTTTAAGAAGACATAGAAAATTTTTCATCAAAACAGGGGTCACATGTCCGTGTGGCTTGGGATACGCCCATGTGGGTAGGTCGTGTGGTCACACACGCCCATGTCCTTAGCCCATGTGACTCTCTATTTATGATGTCATCAACAAAATTGGGTCACACGGCCAAGTCACACGCCCGTGTGGTGAATTAAATTCCGAAAAGTAAATGCAGACTTCACACGCCCTGGGCACACGCCCATGTCCCGGGGTCGTGTTCTCCATACGGCTGAGACACACGACCGTGCCTCTGCCCATGTGGTGAAGAAAATGGCTATTTTTCAGACCATTTGGCACCCTCATTTGCACATACTTAAACACATCTTCAATCCATCCATCCCAAACACCCATAACCACATCACATAAAACCTTTAGTATAAGCACACACGTATAAATAGACATTACAACTCATTAACCAATATGAACCAACACATTTGGCCAAATCAAATGACACATACACAATTTACTAAGTCCCTATACATGCCATAGACTGAAAAGGTTTTGCATTCACTTATACCCAACGTGATAGCTTGATATTGTGATAGCATCTCCGGCGATCTCCAACCCGAGCTAGTATAAAACCCTACATGATATGAGAAAGGAAGGGAAGCTATAAAGCTTAGTAAGTATGTAAATAATAAACAATTTATTACCATGCTTTAAACAATCCTTATTTTGAGTTCTCAAGATAATGCCATCATTATTGCATAAAATTTCTCAATTCACTTATGTTCATCTTGAGCTGTCTACTTGAGTTACAGTCACTAAATTATTTTTATCTAGAGCTATGGAACTCCAAATTAAGATCCACTAATTTTTCTTGAATTTAGACTCACATATCTTCTTACTATAAAATTTCCAGAATTTTTAGTTCAGCCAATCAGTACAGTTTATTCTCTAAAGTTTCTCCTATTTTGCTGTCCGACAGTCCTGACCCCTCTTCACTAAAAATTTATTTTCTCATTGCAAAGAACTCGAAAGACGTTCCCGTTTGTTTATCTTGAAAATAGACTCATTAAGAAATTCAAGAATATAAATTTTATCCTTGATTATTTTTGTACAATTTTTAATGAATCTCCAAAGTCAGAACAAGGGATTACAAAGTCATTCTGACCTGTCTTATAAAAATTCAAATATCTCATAATCTGAAATTCTTTTGCTTACATTGTCTCTTTTATGTGAAAATAGGCTCAATAAGATTTAATTTCATATCTTATTCAACTTCTAGTTAAATTTCCACTATTTTTGGTGAATTTTCAAAGTGATTCAACTACTATTGTCCAAACTGTTTTATTGCTAATTTTACTTTATATGTTTTCTTTGTATTAATTCTGATTTACACACTTATAATACTAAAGCATATCCATAGTTAGCCATGCCAATAGCTAGTCATCATCAAATATTTACAAGCCATTCATTGGCCAATTTAACTTACACATCAACAACAAAAACTTGAACATTTCATTTCTCAATTTAATTTGGCTTAAAAGCCTCACATATGATCACAATCCACATTTCCCACATATTCTTACATCATAAGCATGGACTTAGCTCTTTGTCATTGATGCATAAACTTAGCTCTTTGTCATTGATGCATAAACTTAGCTCTTTATCATTGATGCATAAACTTAGCTCTTTGCCCGTCGAACTACTCGGAATATCGGAGGATACTCATCTCATCATACATGTATCACGATGCCAATGCCATATCCTAGATATGGTCTTACATGGGATTACCTCTTGATGCCGATGTCATATCCCAGATATGGTCTTACACGGGATCTCTTAACTCGATGTCGATGCCATGTCCCAGACATGGTCTTATACGGGATCTACATTCGGTGCCGATGCCATGTCCCAGACATGGTCTTATACGGGACCTACATTCGGTGCCAATGCCATGTCCTAGACATGGTCTTATACAAGACCTTCCTTCTTCGATGTCGATGCCATGTCCCAGACATGGTCTTATACGTGATCCACGTTCGGTGCCGATGCCATGTCCCAGACATGGTCTTATACGGGACCTACATTCGATGCCGATGCCATGTCCCAAACATTGTCTGATATGGGGCCTTCCTTATCGCATGTTGTGATATTAGTATCCTTTCTATTCCGAATGTTCAACCGGGACTTCAACTTAACATAATTTCATCATACTCTCATCGAGGCATCTTTAGTCGATTTCATAGAAATAATATTCATTTCACATAATATCTAGAAATTAAAAATATAAAAACATTATGTAGCTTTAATTCCACACAAACTTACCTCAATACCAAAATGGCAAGAAGAGACCTCACCGTCAATTACTCGTTTTTCCCCCCGTTCTAAGTTCAAACCTCGTTTTCTTTGATTTTTTGAGCTTGAAAGCTTGAAAGCCCTAGCCATGGCTTCCCCCATGCTAAATTCGGCCAAGGAAGAAAATGGACAAAGGTTTTTGGCTTTTATTTTGTCTTTTAGTTCATTTAATTACCAAAATGCCCCTAACTTAAAAATATCCTATTTCAATTATCTAATGTCCATTTTGTCCAACAATTTAACCAATGGTCTAATTGCCATTTAAGGACCTCCAATTTAAAATTTCATAGAAATTGGACACCTCTAACATGTGAAACTCAACTTTTGCACTTTTTACAATTTAGTCCTTTTGACTAAATTGAGTGCCCAAACGTCGAAATTTTCACGGAATCTTTCTGTTAAATCGTAGACCATAAAAATATAATAAGAATAAGATTTTTCCTCATCAGATTTGTGACCCCAAAACTACTGTTCCGACTAGGCCCAAAATCGGGCTGTTACATTTCTAATGAAATACCTCTTTCTCTCAAAAAAAGGGAAAAAAAAGTGAATACTTCAAACACTTCACGGATTAAGGAATGGTTATGTCACAATTTTCTTTTTTCTTTTTATTTCTAAACTAAAATGAAGTATTATTAAATAAAATGTGTTTAACTTTACTAAATATTTTAGTTTAAATTGGGATCGATCAAGATATTGTTAAAAAATTCAATTCTTCAATCCAAGTTCATTCAGCGTTTAGGGTTTATTATTATAAAATAATAAAATATTAAAAAATATAATAATGATTATATAATTTTTAAAAATATTAGTTTCATCATTAAAATATTAATTCAAATCAACTCGAGTCAACCCAAATTAAAATTATCTTACTTACGTTTATTTTGAGTTAGGTCAAGCTTACCAAATTAAGTGAATAATTCAACCATTAAACAAATTTATAACTACAAATACCCAAATAAATAAATCCAACCACTAACACAATATAATTAATTGTTTTTAATCCTGAAAGGCATGATAATTTATTTGTCCTCCAACTTTATAAAAAAAAAAGTTATTGTAGCTTTCTATTTAATTTTTGCCTTTTTTAGCTCATAAACTTACATTGTTAGTCAAATCACCCCAAAATGAATGAAAAATTTAACATTTGTTAGCTTTGTTGACATGGCATCCACGTGTATTCCACGTTAGCAGTTAATTATTTTTAACAAATTAAAAAATTAAAAATAATTTTATAATTTCTGAATTTTTATATTTAAAAATAATCAATTGCTAATGTACAATCTACATGTATGCCACATCAATAAAGTTAATAGATATTAACTTTTCTATCTATTTTGGGTGATTTGATAAATAATCAAATTTAAAAATTAGAAAAGACGAAAAATTAAATGAAAGATTAAAATTACATATATGAAATTATATATATGAACAACAAAATCTAAAATTAGATGATAGGTAACAAATAACAATGTTAATGATAGGGAAAAATTGAATAAATCTATATAATTAAGTGAAATAAAAGAATACTGTGACTGATACGAATAAGTGCAGATAAACGAGAAAGAGGATCGTAAAGTTTGTTTAAGTTGCAGATTTGACTTAGGGCTCTAGACGTTTGGAAAGAAATTTGAATTTTAACACAATCTAAAACACAATCAAATCAAGTCAAATAGAACAAATGAAAAGATAACTAAGATAAATAAATAGAACAATAAATCAAATATTGGAACAATAATGAAGAAAATAAAGAAGATAGATAGAAAAGATAGAACGTGATATGTAGAAATTCTAAGAAGCCTTGGAAACACGAAGAATTCACGACCCCCTTCAATCAGCTTTAATCTCCCCTCTAAGATAGAAAACTTAGCAAGAAAAAGTTTGAAAATGATCCCCACAATCTGGAAAGATTGTTAAAACTCTTTAAGAGAAATTTAAGAGAAATTCTTAAAAGAAAAATTCAAAGAGAATTTATTAACTCAAAAGAGAAGTTGAATAATAATAAATTGTGTACAATGTAAAGGCCTATATATAGGCTACCTAAATAAATCTAAATAAAAATATTAAGTATTCTAGAACTCTAATTAATCTAAACAATAAGTAGTTTTAAACTAAACTTTCTTGTTGACATAAAACTCCTAAATAACTTAAACTACTTAATAATTATTAAAATTCAAAATAAAAAAATAATAAGAGTTGGTAAATACAATATTGAGCTCATATATAATAAAAATTAAGCCCAAAACTCGAACTCAAAATGATTTAAACTCGAATTAAAAGCCCGAAACTCGTAATTCTCATCATAATCCCGTTCCAAAATTTTGCTCGTAATTCTCGTCATAACTTGAGTTTCCAAACTCAAAATTGAGTGATTCAAAGTGTGCTTTGAAGCTAAAAGATAGATCTTTGAATGCCATGAAGACATCTCAACCCAGAAATGTCAGGATCCTATCCAAAAATCCATCGCAAGTCTGCTAATTTCCCAAGCTTGAAAATTGGCAGCTTCGGTGAATGGAATTTAAAAAATTCCACCGCATCCGTGCATGTATCATTCCCCCTTTCCTTGAAAAGATTTGTCCTTGAATCTTGTATTTGATCGAATCCTGATTTGATTTGTTTGGCCTTTGACATTACTGTTGCCCCTTGAGGTAGTGTGAGCCCATCACATCTATGAGTCTAAAATTGGGCCTTGATACTTGCATCATTCCCCCTTTCCTTGCGAAGATTCATCCCCGAAATTTTAGTTGCACAAAAAAAAAAAAAAAAAGAAGAAGAGAGGATTAGAATAAATAAAAATAAAATTAAAAAAAAAAATACTTACCTAGGCTTCTTGTGCGCCAAGACTATCTCCAGGATCAAAGACATTATTTTGATCTTTCAAATAAACTTCGATCATGTATGTCTCCTTTAAAAACAAAGTATCAACACTAAACAAGGAAGTGTTAGGTACATGAGTCTTTAAGTAAAAAAATAACCTATAACTTTATTTGAATATGCATGGTCATCCATAAGAATTTCCAACGATTGGTCAAGAATTTCACATAATTATAAAAATCAAGAAGTTTAATATTATTATGTAAAATTCATCGTTAAAGGTCAAAATAGAAAATTTTGTTGCAAGAGAAAATCTATAAAATGCTTTAAAAACCTATTTAATGCAACAAAATTACTCTTTTTAACCTTTACAAATTTAGATAAACCCATAAAATCAATTGAACTTTCAGACCAAGGTTTAATGAAATTTGACCAATGAGAAAACATGTTGTAAGGAAATATTTTACAAACAAAATTAGTAGCATACTTATCAAAAACATTTAAGGTATGCCTTCTTAAATTAATTTCTATTGTTTCCTTACATTTGTTACCTTGTAACACTTGTAAGGAATTATCAATATTCAACTTACCTTTTTCCCACAAGTAAAATCGTCTATCGATGGTAGAGTAATATAATTGGAAGTCCATCAATGGATCCTTGAAGTCCTGTAATGAAGAAACACCACTAAAGAAATTTGAGTTAGGGTTAGTTAAAACATAATTACTCCTCACTTTTGTATGGGTATTTTCTTGCTTTTATTTTATTTTTCCTCTTGAGAACTCTCCAATTTTACCTCATATGGATTTTCACTCACCAAATTTGGACCACCAAGTAGACTTTTATCACTCAAGGTCTCTTTTCTCACTGTCTTTTCATATGATTCTTCCTCACTTCCCATATCCCCCTCACAGGTGTCAAAACCATTTTAAAATCGGGTTTTGAAAATAGGGATCAACTTTGAAAAACGAAAATAGAGTCGCCACCAATCCTTTTTATTTAGGTGTGATTGGATCACCTTGTAAAACAATTTATTTTTTAAAATATTCAATTTTGGTCTACGAAAAATGAAAAAATGGGTTCGGGAGTCGGTTACGTATGAGGAAGGGTTAGCACCCTCATAACACCCTAAAATTGGTACCTAATTGATAAAATCATGTCCAAATGTTTGAAATTTAAAAGTATTTAAAAATATGATCTCTTTAAAAAAACTTCGAGCACTTTAATGAAAATTTGAGATTTTTCTTATTTCAAAGGGAGAAAAACATCACATCCAACACGTTAGGGCATGATATCTTAAAACCTTTATAATTAAGAATCATCTCACGATTTACAAAACTTGTTAAAATGATATTTAGTTATTTAGCCAAACGGAAAATCGCATCCAACACGTTAGGACACTATTTTCCGAATTTCTAAACTCCTAAACATTGCCTCATTTTTTAAAAAAACTTTAAATAAAATATTAATTTTGCGAAAATGTATTTTTTAATTTAAACAATAACCATGTGACAATATCGCATTTATAAACTATCATACACAAATATTAAAAAACAATTATAATACAATAGCATACAATATAGACAAAATAAAATACAATTAAAATAATTACACAAAATAAAAATAGTAATACAATAAGAAAATAATAATATAGGTTAATATAAAAATAATAGTTAAATGAAAGGCGATAGTAATGAAAATAACATAAAGAATATTAATAATAAAATAATTATTATTATTATGATAATAATACTAATAATAATAGGGCTAATTATAAATAAAATAATAGTAGTAGCAATATCAAAAGTAATATATATATATATATATATAAAAAAAATATTGTTAAAGAAATAAATAATATAAGACTTTAAATAAAATTACATTTATAATAATCTAGTACATATATATTTTATAAAATAATAAAAATAAATATATATTATAAGTAAATTTTATACCAAGAAAGATTTTAGAAAATAATATGATAAAATACTATATAATATACAAGTTAAAATATAATATAATAAATACTATATAAATTATAAAAAATAATATATATAAATTATTAAACAAGTAAGATAATATATAAAACAATAATTATATATATATAAATATAATACATATAAAATATATTATTAAAGAATTAACAAATAAATATTATATATAAAAAATGAAAAAAAAAGATCAAATAGTAATAAAAATAAATGTAAAGTGGTCAAATTATAAATAAAAAAGAAATAAGCAGACTTAATTATAAAACTAGAATAATGCGGAGGGACCAAAATAGAAAATAACCCGCTCTCTGAAACGGTGCCGTTTGAATGCAGACCAAATTGAAACATAGGAAAAATTAATGGGCAAAATTAGGAATAAAATAAATCTAATTATAAAACAGTTTTCTAAAAAAAAAAAATCATTTAGTTTTAAAGTTTAAAAAAAAAAACACTGAAAGTTCTCTCTGAGAGAGAGCCCCGTCTCTCGTCCCTTGCCCCTCGCCTGAGCTCCGGTCGCCGATTCCTGCTCCACGCGCCACACGCGTCTCCTTGGCCGATGGCCGGAGGCCTGGCTCCTTCGTTTTCGGTCGTCTCCGAGAGGTAAATCCCTTTCCTTTTTACTTTTTTTTTTAACAGTGGTTATATATGCGATATAAAAAAACTAAATAAATAATAAAAATAAATAGAAAATAAAAAAATCACCTCTGCGCAAATTTGCTTTTATTTTTATGTTTTCTTGTTTTCTTTTTCTCTCTGAACCGTGTACAGATTTTTTTGTGTGTGTATATTTCGTGTGTTCTCCTGTATAACCCTGAAAAATCCCGTGTAACAGTGTTCTCCCCTTTTACAGATTATTGATGGGTTTTTATAACCCGAAATAAAACGAAATAAAAGGAATACATATATTTCTATGATTCCTTCCTTTTCTTTTCGCAGGTGAAAGGTGCGGATCTGGCGATGGCGAGGAGCGCTAACTGCGGCGCAAATCGGTGGCGTGACGATTGAGCCATGATCGAGGCCATTGGAGCAATTGCGGCTTGACAAATGGGATTTTGCTGGCTTGCGACGATCCCGCTTCTGCTATTGCGGCGCCTAGGGTTTCTTCTGAAACCTAGGTCTGAAACTTTGCTTATGCGTTGGGCTTTTTGGGCCTTAAGTGTGGGTCTGTTGGTAATTGGTTTGGGTCACGGGTTTAATGGTTTTGGACTTTGTTTATTGGGTTGTAAAAGGACTGTTAAAACTGGATTTTTTATTTTATTTTTGTTTTGGTTTGTCTGAATGGGCCCGGGCAAAATGGGCTTCTACAGCTGCCCCTCTTTGCTCATTGTCGTGTAACGAGAATAGAGCAAAGACAACAGAAGGACCAATTTTACCTGGTCTTGATTGAGCCTCGGCTTCTTTGATCCTTGTCTTCTTCAAACGACTCCAATCCGAACTGCCTCTTCAGGGGAACTGGAAGTTTATCTTGATTTCAATAAGTTTGATAGTTTCAACTTCATGAAGGCAGTATCCATTATCTTTTGATCTGCTCCACTGCAAACTCAGGAAAACAAGATCTGCTATTTTCAATCTGATCCCTACAAACTCAAGGATCACCAGACTGATGTTTTTGATCTACTTCCTGCAAACTCAGGAATCGTCAGATCTACTATCTTCAATCTGATCCCTACAAACTCAGGGATCACCAGACTGATGTCTTCGATCTGCTTCCTGCAACTTTAGAAAGATAAGATCTGCTATCTTCAATTTGATCCCTGCAAACTCAGGGATCACCAGACTGATGTCTTCGATTTGCTTCCTGCAACTTCAGGAAAATAAGATCTGCTATCTTCAATCTGATCCCTGCAAACTCAGGGGTCACCAGACTGATGTCTTCGATCGCTTCACGCAACCGGGAAGATAAGATCTGCTATCTTCAATCTGATCCTGCAAACTCAAGGATCACCGGTGATGTCTTGATCGCTTCACGTAACTTCGGGAAGATAAGATCTGCTATCTTCAATCGATCCTGCAAACTCAAGGATCACCGGTGATGTCTTCGATCTACTTCCTGCAACTTCTCTGCTATCTTCAATCTGATCCCTGCAAACTCAGGGATCACCAGACTGATGTCTTCGATCTGCTTCCTGCAAATTCAGGAAGATAAGATCTGCTTTCGATTTGCTCCACTGTAACTTCAGAGAGATAAAATCTTCTATTTTTAGTCTACTCCGCTGCAACCTCAGGGAGACAAGACTAAAACATCTTTGATCTGCTTCCTACAACTTTAGGAAGATAAGATCTTCTGTTTTTAATCTGCTCTACTGCAACTTCAGAGAGATAAGACTGAAAGTTTCTTTTGATCTGCTTCCTGCAACTTCAGAAAGATAAGATCTGAAACTTCACCGATATCGCTACACCGTCTATTGAAGGACATATCCTGTAGACTCAGTTTCATGTGTTATGAGTGACATGAATGCAACATGTCATGAAAATGATCAGGATTAGAATGCAATGATCGGAATGAATCAAATGCACCTAATGAAATTTGTTATGATACAAAAATGTTATGAGTATGATTCCTACTCTAGGTGTCATCACTCATTTGTTCTTCATTTTTATTTATTAATCACATTTTGCTTGGCCAGCTTGCCCCAATGTAATTTCTGAGTCAGCCCCCCTTGGATCTTAAGATATGAAGTTGGTATCTTCCACTACTACTTCAGAGGAATGACATTTGGTTTCTTTTATATTTCTATTACCACTCAAAGGTACAGAACTTGTATTACTTTCAATCTGTTACACCATTCCCTGGGTGTAATGACCAAATATGTGTGTCTGAATGGGTGCAGGGTATCCCAAAATGATCCCCTTTTACACTCGGATTGACCTTGTTCGTCATTTGCCTGATGTGGTACCACCAACGAAATTGTCTTATCCAATAAGAATCTGAAGAAATAATCATTTTACAATGTTTCCAGCCCTTAAGCTTGGTGAGTTCTGAATAAATTCAATGTTTCAGATTCCTCATATTATTTAGAAGCTTCTAGAGTAATATGCGAAACTCCTTTTATGAAAGTGTTATTAGTCCATAGATCATTATTTCAATATAAATGCTTGAAAAAGAACACAAAAATGGACGAGAAAGAAATTAGTCAAGAGCATAGCTCGAAACAAATAAGTTAATCAAAGATAACCAAGGCAATAAATGAAAATTGATTGGTATATCTTAAAAAGAATAAAGTAAATATAGCAAAGGCTATAAAAGAAAATTAATTGGGTGTTTCTTTAAAAAGAATAAAGTAACCAGAGATTTAAAATGGGTAAAATGGGAAACTAGGTGCCCCAGATATCACACCCTGAGCTTCTCTGTTCCAATTTCTTGAGGACCATTTTAAACTTAATATGTGTTTAGGGGATCTGGAGTACTCTGTCAATGCCCCAAAACGTAACATACTTCTTCATTGTTAATTCAAATGTAGAAGACTACTGTGTGCCCCACTTTTGATCAAAATTTGAGTCGCCCTTTTTCGGGTTTTCAACTCAAATCTCCTTTGGTCTCAAAGCGCCCTTTGCGAGTTTTCGCCTTGGCTTCTCCTTTTTTTTTTTTGAATTTGGACTCAAGGCGCCCTTTGCGGGTTTTCACCTTGACCCTTTTCTTTTCAGGTAAAATCCTTCTGAATTCTCTGGATTGGGCAAGTCTTTGGCATTCATCTCGGTCAATATCAATGCTCCTCTAGAATAGGCCCTATATAAGTCCTTCTCAGTTTGGCATATGCTTTCCTCTAAAATCATTTTGTAGAAAAAAAATCTGTTTTAACATTAGGTTCCCCTTGTAGAATTCTCTAGGATGAACCTCCTTGTCGTAAGCTCGTATCATCCAATCGTGGTGGATAACTTTTAACCTTTTCTTCGATTAGGTTTAATTGGCGAAAATGCTTCAGTTCCATAATGGGTAAGATGTTGCCCCGGCGAAGATTCTGGCCGATGTTCAATAGGACAGAGGGTAAATGATAGCTTCTTATGCCAATTTTTACAAGTCTTAGCCACCTTTCATTTTTTTTGTTTTTTGTTTTTGTTTGTTTGGCAACTTTTGTTGCATTGTGATATATTGCCTAATCTTTGGATAAGCTGTAGACTTTGACTTTGTACAATTATGCATTATTTGCTAACATCTAATCTCCTCTTTTTTTTTAGAATTTAATGACCTTGACCTCGTAATATTGGCATATGAAGCTACTTCCACCCACTTAGTGAAGTAAACGACGACCACGATAATGAATTGATATTGGTTAAAAGCTTTTGACGAGATTGGCTCAATCACATCCATGCCCCACATATGGAAAATTTGTGAAAAACTGGAGTAAGCATATGAATCTTGTCTACTTAAATTTGGCATAGCTGATACCGCCCCTTTCTATATAGATCGGTGGTGCTTGATTCTCATGTTTAGCCCGCATCTTAGTAGCTCAGGCGTGTCCTGATATGATTGTGCAAAAACATCTTTGAATAACTCAATGACGTCTCACATTATTTCTATGGTGAATTGGGCTTCAATCTTCACCCCTTTCTATGCTCGCAATATCCATTGACCCTTTGTTGAGTAAGGTCTGTTTTTCATCTTGTTAAACCATTCTTAACAAGTCAGAAGATATGTCACAATCTCTGTAATCTTTAAAGTTTTGAAATTCCCTAGACCCATATCTCGTTCAAAAAGGGAGTCAGTAACAACGTCGCTCATGACATTGATATCTAGGTACCTAGGTACGAAGGCGAACAAATCCAAAGAATAAATGATTCTAAAGATGATTATTGGTATGGTCATGAATAAAGAATAAAAGAATATTCTAAAAACAAAAGAATGTACAGTATAAAATAGAAAGAATGAAAGAACATGTGCTCAAACAAATGCATTTTATTGAAATAAAATTTTGAACATAAGCCTATTTCACAAAAGAGTTCTTGTTGCCTCTAGGCTCAAGACAACAAGCATGTTTTAAACATTACTCTAAATTAGCCCTAAAAAATACAGGGATCTCTTCCACAGTCCCATTATTCAAAACACTTCCAAGTGCACAAGGGTTTGGAAACTTCGTTCTCTGATTCCTCTTTGATTTCTTCAAGGAGTAGCAACTTCCTTGTCTCCTCCTTCAATCACTGCATTCACTTCCTCATTAAAGTGATCTGGTTTTGATGGATCATCGAAATTTACAACTCCTATTTTAATAAACCTTTCGACCAACTTTTTAAACGTATTGCAGTTTTCAATTGAGTGGCCCTTTATTCCCGCGTGGTACTCACATTGGGCATTCTCGTTATACCATTTTGGGAATAGAGGTTGCAACAGTTTCGAATAAAATGGGGACACCATATGTGCGTCAAACAAACTTTGATATAGCTCCATATATCGTCATGGGGATTGGCGTAAATTGGAGCCTTTCAGAGTTATACCTACAGGCATTATTCATTTTCTTTTCCTTCTTCTTCAGGGCTTTTGAGGTCCCTTCTCTTCTTTCCTTCATTTCTACCAGAGTAACCGGTTTGGCTTGATCATTGCTTGGGTTAACACCTATTGGAGAGTAAACGATGTCTTCCTCATCATCTTCACTATTGTCCACCGAGCCACTCCTTTTATCAAGTCCTCCGGCTAGTAACTGGGTTAGCTGGCCCATCATATTCCTTTGGAATTTCCGCATTTCTTGTTAAACCTCGGTCAATTGCCTCTGCATCTGTACTTGCATTTGCTCTATCCTCACCAACCTTTGTTCCATATTTTCCAGGTTAACTGAAACATTTTACCTAATTAGGATTCTCTTGTAAAAGTCTAATGTAAATGATGCAATGTAATGCAAATGTTGCAATGTAATGCAAATGTATGAATGCAAAGAGGCATTGATTCTGATCAACTTTATTGTAGAAAACTTTATTAGAAAACAAATTCTTTTACATAAAATGGACTACTATATGCTTTCGCCCTAAATCCTAAAGTTTTGATTTTCCAAAGCAATAGAGCTAGCTCTCGACTACGATCGGACTGTAGCTCATACTTCATGCTCAACGCATCAACCTGTGATCCGAAAATCTGTAGATGATCTGCTATCTCACAAATCTGAACTATTGCTTCACCTATGAGGTAATCCCAACTTCTAACTTGGTCATGGGAATCGTGAAGCTCTTCCTTCCAACACCATTCTCTTGTTTCAAGAAGCTCGATCTGAAGCTCACAACTATGTCATGTTGCTTCTAACTCTTCAATCCTACCTTTCGAATTGACTTTAACTCGATCGCAGAATTATGGCTTTGATAGTGATGAATATATCAAATGGATGATCAATACGAATTCCTTTCATTTTTCCACAATGAGTCAAATCCCTTGCAATGTTGTTTAGATCACAACGAGGAGCCGAGAAGTTCACAACACCTCATCTTTCAATCCTAGATGACTTCACCAATGTCCATTTGGGTTATCCTGGCCATCAGGGTTTGCATTTCCATTATTTCTGGTAGGTGCAACATCTTCAAGTACAGCAGTAAACTTAAGCTTGTTGTTTGGTAGCAGATCTATAATAAATAAATCATTTACCATCACAGGAAAAATTCTTTTCATCCAAATCATTTTTGTAAGTCTCATGCACTCTGTCAGTCACTTTCCTTCCAACACTCTTACTGTCCACAAGGTGACCATCTTTATATGAAAAAGAACTGTTGTAATGGTAAAAGTGTCCATCCTTACTTCCCACGCTCACTTTGAAATGATTGGTGAGCATAATTACCTTTTACCCTTTAATTCTAACACCACGCCTTACCATAGAGTGTCGTACAATCTTTGCATCTGATTCTGGAATGACATCAGGAGGCACAGGTGGCAGAAAAGGCAAGGATTCCAGTGCTGCCCCATTTCTCTCTTGCTCAAACGAATCCATTCCCTGAAATCTTCTTTCTAATTGGTTTTGCTCTAACCATATACGAACGATTGCATTAACTTCCATTTTATTAAGGAACCCATTCTCCATAACCAGCTTTCTAACTTAGAAACTGATCATGAATCGATACCTCTTAAAATATGAAATGACATGCACAAAAATAAACACAACAAATTAACACCGTAGAATAAGATATAAAGTAAGTAAAATATGATGTTATGTAATGCATGAATGCAGAGAAAGAGAGGTATTGATTCTGAATTCAGTTACATTAGAAAAACTTTTCTAAAAAAAAAATTTCTTTATATAAAACGGATCGCATACACGATCTTGCCCTCATATTCCAAGCAAAACATTAATTCCCCCTCGTTAAGGTCAAATCTCGCAAACTTGTAATAAATGCCTCCACTAGCTCCTTTTTGTTTAATCAGGGACAAGACTTACTGCTCCATAATACTTGTTAGCTCCTTCAAGAAGGTAGAGACTTGGTGATTCCCGATTTTTCTTTGTCAGCTTAAATCCTTGGGTAATAAGGTCTTGTATTCCTTCACCAGCTATCGGTCTTCTTTTATTGTGTTTACTTGGACCATATTCGGACGAGACCGTATTATAATCCATTTTATCAAAAACCCCATTTTCTTATGACAAAACTTTTCTATTTAGTAATCGAATTTGAAATCAACACCTCTTTTCTATGATGTGAATGCAGTGCAATCAAAACAAAAGAAAACAAGTTAGCATAGGAAAAATAAATAACATAGAACCTATCAGGGTGACCACTAGGGTTTGACATGGTTCTACCTAGGGTAGGCCCTTAGGTTTTCTACACGTGGTTTAGCTCTAAAGCTGAGGTACCCGAACCAGCAGATTCCTCGATCCTCACCCATTATAGGCTCATATGGAGCAAGTTCGATTCAGGGGAATACATTTTCCTATGGCCATGCGGAGGTGAAAACCTCACTAAGACATAGGTACAGATGTATTCCGGAAGCAATCCACTAGCCTATGCAGAGGTGAAAACCTCACGAAAGCATAGTTTCTCACTCCCACTTAAAGGTGTGACCATGACGGTCATGCAGTGCAATGCAGAGAAATATATTTAGAATCATATGCAATGAAATGATCATGTTTTTTTAAAAAAAAAACCACAATTTTAAATTCAAACAAAAGGACATGAAATTAACAATTTTACGGCCTGACTCTCTTGTTCCCCAGTGGAGTCGCCAAGCTGTCGAAACCATTTTAAAATTGGGTTGAAAGTAGGGATCGACTTTGAAAAACGAAAATGGAGTCGCCACCAATCCTTTTTATTTAGGTGTGACTGGATCACCTTGTAAAACATTTTATTTTTTAAAATATTCAATTTTGGTCTACGAAAAACGAAAAAATGGGTTCGGGAGTCGGTTACGTATGAGGAAGGGTTAGCACCCTCATAACGCCCAAAAATTGGTACCTAATTGATAAAATCATATCCAAATGTTTGAAATTTGAAAGTATTTAAAAATATGATCTCTTTAAAAAAACTTCGAGCACTTTAATGAAAATTTGAGATTTTTCTTATTCCAAAAGGAGAAAAACGTCACATCCAACACGTTAGGACATGATATCTTAAAACTTTTATAATTAAGAATCGTCTCACGATTTACAAAACTTGTTAAAAGGATATTTAGTTATTTAGCCAAGCGGAAAATCGCATCCAACACGCTAGGACACTATTTTTCGAATTTCTGAACTCCTAAATATTGCCTCATTTTTAAAAAAAAAACTTTAAATAAAATATTAATTTTGTGAAAATGTATTTTTTAATTTAAACAATAACCCTATGACAATATCACATTTATAAACTATCATACACAAATATTAAAAACAATTATAATACAATAGCATACAATATAGACAAAATAAAATACAATTAAAATAATTACACAAAATAAAATAGTAATACAATAAGAAAATAATAATATAGGTTAATATAAAAATAATAGTTAAATGAAAGAAGATAGTAATGAAAATAACATAAAGAATATTAATAATAAAATAATAATTATTATTATGATAATAATACTAAGAATAATAGGGTTAATTATAAATAAAATAATAGTAGTAGCAATATCAAAAGTAATATATATATATATATATATAAAAAAAATATTGTTAAAGAAATAAATAATATAAGACTTTAAATAAAATTACATTTATAATAATCTAGTACATATATATTTTATAAATAATAAAATAAATATATATTATAAGTAAATTTTATACCAAGAAAGATTTTAGAAAATAATATGATAAAATACTATATAATATACAAGTTAAAATATAATATAATAAATACTATATAAATTATAAAAATAATATATAAATTATTAAACAAGTAAGATAATATATAAAATAATAATTAAATATATATATATATATAATACATATAAAATATATTATTAAAGAATTAACAAATAAATATTATATATAAAAAATGAAAAAAAAGGATCAAATAGTAATAAAAATAAATGTAAAGTGGTCAAATTATAAATAAAAAAGAAATAAGCGGACTTAATTATAAAACTAGAATAATGCGGAGGGACCAAAATAGAAAATAACCCGCTCTCTCAAACGGTGCCGTTTGAATGTAGACCAAATTGAAACATAGGAAAAATTATTGGGCAAAATTAGGAATAAAATAAATCTAATTATAAAACAGTAGAAAAACGGAAGGATCAAAAGGATAATTTTCCCATTTTTTGAAAAAACACGCGGACCCTTGTTCGGGTCCTGGTCAATGCGCTGGTCAGACTTAGGCGAAAACGGCGCCGTTCTGTTTCTCTTATAAAGTTAGTTTTCTAAAAAAAATCATTTAGTTTTAAAGTTTAAAAAAAAAAAAACACTAAAAGTTCTCTGAGAGAGAGAGCCTTATCTCTCGTCCCTTGCCCCTCGCCTGAGCTCCGGTTGTCGATTCCTGCTCCACGCGCCACACGCGTCTCCTTGGCAGGTGGCCGGAGGCCTGGCTCCTCCGTTTCTGGTCGTCTCCGAGAGGTAAATCCCTTTCCTTTTTACTTTTTTTAATAGTGGTTATATATGCGATATAAAAAAACTAAATAAATAATAAAAATAAATAGAAAATAAAAAAATCACCTCTACGCAAATCTGCTTTTATTTTTATGTATTCTTGTTTTCTTTTTCTCTCTGAACCATGTACAGATTTTTTTTGTGTGTGTGTATTTCGTGTGTTCTCCTGTATAACCCTGAAAAATCCCCGTGTAACAGTGTTCTCCCCTTTTATAGATTATTGATGGGTTTTTATAACCCGAAATAAAATGAAATAAAAGGAATACATATATTTCTACGATTCCTTCCTTTTTTGTTCGCAAGTGAAAGGCGCGGATCTGGCGATGGCGAGGAGCGCTAACTGCAGCGCGAATCGGTGGCGTGACGATTGAGCCATGATCGGAGGCCATTGGAGAAATTACGGCGCGATGAATGGGATTCTGCCAGCTTGCGATGATCCAGCTTCTGCTATTGCGGTGCCTAGGGTTTCTTCTGAAACCCTAGGTCTAAAACTTTGCTTATGCGTTGGGCTTTTTGGGCCTTGAGTGTGGGTCTATTGGTAATTGGTTTGGGTCACGGGTTTAATGGTTTTGGGCTTTGTTTATTGGGTTGTAAAAGGATTGTTAAAACTGGATTTTTTATTTTATTTCTGTTTTGGTTTGTCTGAGGGGCCGGGCAAAATGGGCTTCTACAACAGGTATTATGAATATTCAATTCAGTACAATATATCTCAATAAGAGAACCTGACGTACTTTATAGATTCAAGGAAAAATTTCTTATTATCATCTTTTTCCAGTTCACAAAGTTCGTCATCACAAATCGCTTTTCCACTATAGTAAGACTCAATAGAAGACACGAAGTCATACTTACTTTCTTCTCTAGTTGGTTATTTAATTGGACATTGGAAACCCTCATGATCTTTTGAATTGCACCAATAACATTTCACAACAGATGAGAGATCAGTTGTATTCCTCATTTCGTTTGGCCATCTCTTCTTAAAGTACTCATCAACTGATCGGTTAACTTGAACATGGTGTCAACATTTCATTTTAACCTCTTTGTAGTAATGAGAAGGAGCGTAAAGCTTTCGCATCACTTGCTTCAACTCGTCCCTTGTTTCAATTACCCTTTCATAGTTCTTTGACGATTAATTCCAAGTTGAATCCACCAACTCAATGTATACTCTGGAAATCCAAGGGTCGCCAATGAGAATTTTTCCTTTTCCGAGCATTTATAGTAACGAAACATAAGTTCAATTTTTTATTTCCACTCACAATATGCTTCAGGATCATGCTTCCCTCAGAATGGTGGAATGTTGAACTTTGGTTTAGCTACAAAAAGCTAGCCTCGATCAGGAATACCCAAAGTTTTGTCAGTGTGACGATATCCTAGTCTACCATTATTAGAACAAATGCGAAGCTATTAATTGTCTCCATCGTCATCATCACTAACACGAGCACGAGCTCTTTAGTTTGAAGAAATCTCCAAACGAGCAACAGCTTGAGTTAGCATTTGAATATTATTGGCAAGCTGATTGGCAAGCTGATTAATGTTCACTTTTTGTTCCGTTCGAAACTTAGTCAAATTGGTCTTAATTGTATCATGTAACTCGTTCAATTGTTGATGTCGATAATTTACCATCCCCACAATATTCTAAAATATAACATCTTGTATTTTGTCATCGGATGATGTCTCATCATGGTTTTTACGATTACGAGTGTCATGAGGCATTGTGAAAGCCTGGAAAAACACAACACTCAAAAGAAAATTTAAGCAAACATCACCTTATGCACTCAGAAATAAAACAAAATTATTAATGAGGTAAGAATTTATCTTGTGAGCCTTTTAAAAGTGTCCATATCAACCAACCATAATGTATTAGAATCAAACTAACAAAGTAAACCTAATAGCACTATGAGTCCAAAAATCGGCTAGACAGAAAAGAATTATGTTGCACGGAGGAAGGAATGTGTAACATACTTTAACCTACTAACACAAGAAACAATAAAGTGTTAAAATATGTATATGAACAATAAAAAGGAAAAACAAATGAAAACCTAAGGCTAAAAGTCAATGAAAATCCTTGAAACCCGAAAATCTGAAAAATTGCGAAGCAACTTGACAAACTTCGTTTGAGGTGTTCCCGATTTCCAAAAATCACAAAAATTAAACTGGAGCTTCCTCAAATATTTTATATTTGATTTGAAAATTTTCGACACAAAATTCAAACCACAAAATATTTTTTTTTTTTTTCGTATTTTTCAATTTTTTTTCACTCTTTCGATCACTTTTTTTGTGGAAAATATTTTTTTTATATTCGAAAATATTGCTAAGAAATATTATGTAAAATTTCATATCACTTAAAAAACTTTTACCCTCTGAATTTTTTTTTTTGAAAATTTTCTAGGTAAAAAAAATTGTTTTGAGGCTGTTTGCTAGAAATTAGTTTATAAGAGCAAAGAGAACACCTAAAACGCCCAAATCTGATATCAAATAGTAAGGAATGAGATGAATGAATACAATATTGGGCTCATATATAATAAAAATTAAGCCCAAAACCCTAACTTAATATGATTTAAACTTGAATTAAAAGCCTGAAGCTCGTAATTCTCGTCATAATCCCGTTTAGAAATTCTGCTCGCGCAGTCTTTACTAAAATAGTCATAACTTGAGCTTTCAAACTCAAAATCGAGTGATTCAAAGTGCGTTTCGAAGCTAAGAGATAGACCTTCAAACGCCATGAGACATCTCAATCTAGAAATGTCAGGATTCCATCCAAAAAGTCATCGCAAGTCTGTTGATTTCCCAAGCTTGAAAATTGGCAGCTTTGGTGAATGAAATTTAATAAATTTCACCCCATCCGTGCATGTATCAGTAACAATTAAGGGTGTTCAACCTTCGGTTAAAACTAAATTGACCAGTTGAATCGATCTAATTCGATTAATCTGTCAGTTAACCGATCTAGTTCGGTCAGAGGTCGGTTAAAGGTTAGTTCGGTTTGAAATCGGGTAATTAACTGAATTAACTGAACTTAATAAATAATATCATATATTATATGTATTAGGCTATTACTAATTCGTTTAATTCAGATAATTCGGCCAAATAAATATTATCAATTTTTTAATATGTTTTATACTTGTTTTAACAAAAAACCATATAAATTTCGGTTTGGTTAAATTTTTTAAAAAAACTTCGATTCGATTAACGTTTAAATAATACAAAATTTAAATAATATTAATTCAATTCGGTTAACCATTTTAACACTCCAAATAAGAATATGAAAGCAATATAATTGTGGGTTCCACTTACTTAAATGTTGTTGTTAAGTGAAGCTTTCAAAAATAAATGCGCATCACCTTCGTACACACTTTCCAGTAATAACAAGGATTCTAATTAATAATGTTATTATTTTTGTACAGAGTTAACTGGCTGCCACAAATATACACTTTCTGTCAATTTTAAAATTAAATAAATTAATTGCTTTCAAAATAATTTACTAAAAAATAAAACTTCCAAAATAATTTACATAAATTAGTTGCTTTCAAAATAATAAAGCTTCCTAAATTTAAAAAACTTAAATTCAAACAATTTCCAATAATTTACTAAAAATATTATATAAAAAGGTTATAAACTTTAACAAAAATTTCAAAAACTTTGAAAATTTTCCAACATTTTGATAAACTACGAAAAATGAGTAATATATCTATATATATATATATATATATATATATATATTTGACATTTTCTGGTAAATGACATAGTATCACTTTTAATTTTAATACTTTAAATAAAAACTTTGTCAAGAAAATGGAAAAGAAGTCTAACCCCCAAAAAAAATTAAAAATATAAAACAAATTCATAAAACAAATAGACTTTCCAAAAGATTAATTAATTTTTGGATTTTTTTCAAAAATTTGGAAATATTATTTTATTCATTCATTTTCCAATTTTTAATATTTTATTGAAACTCTTTATTTCCTTTTATTTTTGGATATATATTTGGATTTTAGACAATTTATTTATTTCTTAAAATATTAAAATATATTTATTATATAACATCAGTAACAAAAAAAAATGTCAATTTTTATTTTGTATTTTTAAAATTGAAATTATAAAATTTTGAAATTTTATAATTTATTTTATTTTCAATTTTCAATTTTTTTGGAAAGATAAATTATAAACTTTATTTTTGAATGTTAGAAGACTATTTTGTATTTATTTTAGACAGTTTGAGATTTTTATTTCATTTTTAATAATTTTTTAGTATTTTGAATTTTTATAAATTTTAAATCTTCTTTTCGAAATTTTGAAAATTTTAAAATTAGCAAGGTCCTAAGGAGTATTTAAACCTACAATATTTTAAATAGCCTATTAATTAAATAACACTTAATTTTAAATTAGGTTTTATTAAATAATTTTTACTTTTTACTTTTTTAAAAATATAGATAATAATTTTATTATATTATGGTTTTAATTATTAAATTGTACATTTATGATATTATTAAATTGATTTGTGACAATTTTTGTAAAATATATTAATTAAAAGGTTTTTACAAGGCAATAGGAATGAATCCCAAAATATGTTGGTGGTAAACATGTTGGTAATATTATTATTTTAATTAAAATTAAATTTATAATAATTACGTCATACTTTAAATAAGGAAAAAAATGATGATATATTTCTTTCTTTCTTTTCCTTTTCTTATCTTTTATCTCTCCTTTTTTTTTTTTTTTTTTTCCATTCCTTTTCCTTCCTTTCCTCTCACCCAAACCAAACAAACAAAAAAAAAAAAATTTGTAATGCGTAAACATTTATGGACCACTTTTCTAGAAAAAAAAACACTACAATAATTCATATATTTTTGCTTTAATATAAATTATAGATGTGAATGTGCCATAAATAATCATTTAAGTAATATAGAAAAGAGATTATTTAAGATATGAAATTTTTAAAAATTAATAAATATTGATAAAAATAAAAATAATATTAAGGAGATTTTTTTAAGATTTGCACTACCCATATAACTCTATTAAATGTTATTTTTTAAATATTTTTTGTCTAGTTAACTTGTGATACCAATTTAATTAGAAATTTTAATAATATTCTATTAAATTATGACAGGCCAAAGTATGGGTGAAAAAAACTTTATCTGAAAATATATACTTATAAAAGATTTATTTATCAAAAAATAGGTGAAGTGTAAGCGACCTATATAAAACATTTTATTTTTATCTTAAAAAAGGTTTTAAGTCATTCATCAAATTAGTCGATGTTTAGTTAACTCATGGTAATAACTTTATACAGTAAGACATTTTAAGTTAGTAAAGATATATAACTATAATTATTTGGTACACTAACGATGCAATTTTACACGCTAGTGTAAAACTAAAATATTTTTTTAACATTAATTTCATTTTAGGTTCTTATCATATTGACTTTTTTTGATACAAGGAAAAGGCGAATAGATATGTAAGTTACCTGTTTTGGCGCACTATTGTAATATAGTCCGTCACTTTTCAAAATTTTGGCAAGTTAAGTCTTAGCGCATTGTAACACCCCATGCCCGTGTCCGACGCGGGACCGGATACAAAGCATTACCATACTTAACCTTGCTTGAACATGTAATATCGGGCTATAAAATTTTGTTCCAACTTAAAACTTTTCTTTCTTAATCATAACATACATGTGATGGGCCTACGAAGCCTTTAACATACATCCGGAAGGTTTCGGAGTTCAACCGAAAAATTTTACACTCTTTGAAAATTTTTGCCTAAACAGGGGTCACACGCCCGTGTGACTTGGGACACGCCCATGTGGGCAGGCCGTGTGGTCTCACAGGCCCATGTCCCTAGCTCGTGTAGAATTTATTTTTATTTCGAACTTACAGGGGTTTCCACACGGCCGTACACACGCCCGTGTCAATGGCCCGTGTCTTTTACACGGCATAGACACGCCTGTGTCCTCACCCGTGTGTGAAAACTAGGGGTATTCTGTTTATGCCGTTAGCAACCCCTTAAGAAGCACACGGCCTAGGCACACGCCCGTGTGCTGGCCCGTGTAACGATTCAATTCTCGCAATTAAAATGCAGGGGACACACGGCCTATTAACACACCCATGGGGCTGACCGTGTGTCACACACGGCCTAGGCACATGCCCGTGTGTCTACCCGTGTGGACCATTATAAGGCTATTTACCAAGCCAATTGCCACCCTAAAACGTAAACACATTCATACAACATCACATGGCATTCCCATATCATAATTGATAATATTTAATCATCACATTTAGCCTAGGATAACCATACTAATTTCACATTCATAAGATGGTACTAACACATGCATGATTATAATATCGACATAAGCCATCACTCATGGCCGTTTTCAAATTAAACCATAGACCAATTTAAGCCAATACATTTGGCTACATTTACAAGACTTAATCATTCAAATGACAATGTTCCTATACATGCCATATTTCAAGAAAGCTTGAATATTTATACGAATACTTATACCGAAAGTGCCAGCTTGATAGTGTGAAAACATCTCCGGCGATCTCCAACCCGAGCTAGCTAAATTAACCTATAAGAAATAAGAATGAGAGAGGAGTAAGCAATAATGCTTAGTAAGTTCATATGCAAGTAATAAACAACTATTGATATTCTTTTATTTTTCTTAACCACAAGGGTATTATAATGTGGTTTGCGTTTAAGCTCATAATTTCCGCTCAATCATTCATAATGCTTACTCTTACTCATACTTACCCATCACATTAGGGTTACCTTAACTTGTATTTACTCATGGTACCTGTATTATTTATTACATAGTTTAGTACTTAAACTATCGTAGACAATAACTTGAATCTCTAACTTCCTTAACTTGAATGGAATTCTCTATCATTCTTATACAACTTATCTCATTCATCAACTTTACTTACTTCACTCTTAGTCACTTTTTCATGCTTACTCTTTTTCCCATTGAATTACTCGGAATACTAGAGGATAATCAATCTCATCAAACATGTGTCTTGATGCCAATGCCATATCCCAGATACGGTCTTACATGGGATCGCCTCTTAGTGCTGATGCCATATCCCACATATGGTCTTACACGGGCTTCCTTAGCTTGATGTCGATGTCATGTGCCAGACATGGTCTTATACGAGATATTTCTTTGGTGCCGAAGCCATGTCCCAGACATGGTCTTACACGAGACCTGTAACACCCCTTACCCATATTCAATGCCAGAATAGGGTATGAGGCATAACCAAAACACATACACTTGAAAACGTATTAAACTGAGTCATAAAATTTCATTCAAATTATACAAAATGAACTGCTAAATATTAAAGGCCAACATTTTAGGCCAAACCAATTATGACATATACAAATGACTAAGTCTCCTATACATGCCATAAACTTAAGAGGTTTGTATTCACTTTTACCCCACGATGATAGCTTGATAGTGTGATTACATCTCCGGCGATCTCCAACTCGAGTTAGCATACAACCCTATAAGATATGGGAAATGAAGGGAAGTAAGCTACAAAGCTTAGTAAGTAAGTATGTAAAAAATAAGTGATTTATTAACAGACTTTTATAAATCTTCACAATATATTCTCAAGATAATACAATCATAATTGAACATAGTTCCACTTTTTATTCATGTTCATCTCAAGTTGTCTACTCGAGTCATAGTCACTAAATTATTTATAACTGGAGCTACAGAACTCCAAATTAAGATCTGTTATTTTTCCATGAAATTAAACTCACATATATTCTTACTATAAAATTTCCAGAATTTTTGATTTAGCCAATCAATACAGCTTATTCATTAAAGATTCTCCTATTTTACTGTTCGACTATTTTGACCACTCTTCACTACAAATTAATTTTCTCCTCGTACAGAGTTCATATGACCTTCTTATTTAGTTAATTTGAAATTAGACTCATTCAGTATTTCAAGCATATAATTTATATCCCACAATTATTTTTGTATAATTTTTTATGATTTTTAAAACACAAAATAGGGGATCACGTAATCATTCTGAACCAGTCTCACAGAAATTCAAATATCTCAAAATATATGAATCATTTGTTTGTTATGTTTCTTTTATATGAAAATAGACTTAATAATATTTAAATAAATATCTCATAAAACTTATAATTCAATCTCTACTATTTTTAGTGATTTTTCAAACTCATGTCACTGCTGCTGTCCAAATAGTTTTATTGTAAATTTTTGCTCTCTCTTTCACTTTAGTTGTGTTCATCACTTGCTTATACCAACCTTTCCAATTTCTGATTACATATCGAACATATTGTTCATACGTGCATTTGCCACATTTCTCAATTGGTCACATTCACACTTGCACTTATTCATAACATGATCGCACCAATCATCATTAGTAAATTATCTCGTTGAACCCCTTGAAAACGCCTCGATACTCGTGGTCTCAAAGACATAGCTCCACCTACACATAATTGGCTTCCTTGTACACATGGTGAAGGTCCCTTATCACCCATGTGACCTAGCCATTCTATCTCATAGCTTTCTTGTCTACATGGTGTCCAACACTAGGAACCACTCATGTGACCTAGCTACTCATAACCCGTAACTTTCTTATACACATGGTATACACACAGTATTACACATGTGACCTAGTTACATATGAAATTATTATCCCATAGCTTTCTTGCACACATGGTGAGAGTCCCTTATCATCCATGTGGCCTAGCTACATATCAAATTTTGCCATCTAGTAGCTTTCTTGTGCACTCGGTGAAGGTCCCTTATCACTCGTGTGACCTAGCTACATATTATTCGTATCTCTCGATTTTTCGAAGGTTCAATCAAGAATTTCCCATTCCATTCATTTTCATATTTAGTTATCACCCAATGATTTCCATAATATCTAGCAAAATAATTATTGTACAAGTAAAATAAATGTATTATTTACATATAAACTTTCTTGTCGAAATCTCATCAGGTACAACCGTGTAGCAACTCATACAACCCATGTAATATTAATTTAACATTCAATTCCAGTAACATTAATTTGCCATTCAATTTCACATGACACAATAAACATCACATTTTCCATACCATACATACCATCCATCAACTTCTCCTAAACATATTAAATCATACAATTTATTCCATATCAATAGAAAATTACAATTCAAGCATCGTATTGCATTATTATTAACACACGAACTTACCTCGAATGCCGAAACGGTCATTTTACCAACTTTCCTGATTTTTCGATTTTCCTCCAATTCTAGGTCCAATTCTCATTTTTCGGGGTCTAAAACATCACATTTCACTTATTTAATTAATGTACTACTCAAAATAGTCCCTAACTCAAACTTTGGAAAAATTACAATTTTACCCCTAAACTTTTGCATAATTACAATTTTGCCCCTAGGCTCGAAAATTAAACTTCATCCCTTATTCTTATGTTTTATAACATGCTGAACATTTTTCCCGTCTATAGCAACATCAAATTCTCACTCTAACATGTACTTTTGAACATTAGGTATTTTTACCGATTATGTCGTTTTACTCATTTTCACATAAAATCGCTTAGCAAAAGTTGTTTAACATAATTTCAGCCTTCATATTCTATCATAAAATATCAAAATAAACACATTTCACCTATGGATATTTTTCCAAATATGAACCCTAGGTTAAATTATTGCTAGAATAAGTTAAACCAAGTTACCGGGATTCCAAAAACGTAAAGAACATTAAAAACAGGGCTTGGAATCACTTACTATGGAGCTTGGAAGCTTGAAACAAACCCTAGCTATGGAGAGCCCTTGTAATTTCATCCTAATGAAGAAGATGGACATATTTGGCATTTAAATTTTGTTTTTAATACATTTAATTCACTGAATTACCAAAATGCCTCTTAAAAAATCTTTTGGAACATACCCATCCATATCCATTTTTGTCCACCAACTTAACCAATGGTTTAATTATCATTTAAGGACCTCCAATGTAAAATTTCATAACAATTGGACACCTCTAACATGTAGAACTCAACTTTTGCACTTTTACAATTTAGTCTTTTTGACTAAATTGAGTGCCCAAACTTCGAAATTTTTGAATGAAATTTTCACGAAATCTTTTCGTGAAATCATAGACCATAAAAATATAACATAAATAAATTTTATTACGTCAAATTTGTGGTCCCGAAACCACTGTTCTGACTAGGCCTTAATTCGGGATATTACAAGACCTACATTCCTTGATACCGATGCCATGTCCTAGACATGGTCTTACACGGGCTTTCCTTATCTCATGTGGTGACAAAGTTATCCTCGTTATTCTGAAACTTCAAACGGGACTTTCACTTACTTGGTATCATTGATTTCCTTATTGAACATTGATAATCAACTTCATTGAAATAATGTGCTTTATGTAACATAGCAAATAATTTAATCATAATAACATATGTAGCAATGAATTCATACAAACTTATCATGGATTCATCATATACCGAATTCATTTCATATGAGTTCTAGGTACATACCTGTACCACTCGTGATTTAGTCACATACTTTCTTGTTTTCGACATACCTGTTGAATAACTTAAAATGCTAAAAGATACTCGTAAGTCTCATACATATGATATCGTATCAACGCCATATCCCCGATATGGTCTTACAGGAAATATCATATCGACGCCATGTCCCTGATATGGTCTTATACGAAACCCTATATCGAGGCCATATCCCTGATATGGTCTTACACGGAACCTTAACAACCTGGTAGTTGTATTCTATTCACTCTTAAGATTAAAATCAAAGATTCTCATTCATCGACATCTCGTTAAAATCGTAAATAATAAATTTCATAGAGACAAGATATTATTCATACAATATCGAAACGCCACGTATATCACATAAGATTGCATTGTTTACACATGAACTTACCTCGATACCAAATAGGTAGAAAGGAGCCTAATCGTCAATTTCTCTCTTTTTCCCGTTTTAGGTCCGAATCTCGTTCTCTTTGATCTATAATATCACATTTAGCTTATTCATTAGTCACATTATTCATTGTGACTCAAAAATCTTACTATGGCAAATTACTTTTTTGCCCCTAAACTTTGTTATATTTACATTTTTCCCCTAGGCTCGTATAATGATTTTCATTCAATTTTCTTGCATTTTAAACCTAGCCGAATCATTTTCGTAACTACACAACCCTCAATTTCCACTAATTCACTCGTGTATGACCATTTTCATAACTTTTACAAATTAGTCCTTTTTATGAATTTTCCATGAAAATCTCTTAGAAAAAGATGTTTATCATACATCAAACTTTCATATTCCTCTATAAATAATCAAATAAAATGCATGTCATACATGGGTAAATATTTTAACATGAACCCTAGCTTAAAATATGGCTAGAAATAGCTAAACCGAGCTACGAGGGTCTCAGAAATATGAAGAACATTAAAAACGAGGCTAGGAGGTACTTACTATGGAGCTTGGAAAGCTTGAACAAACCCTAAACATGGCTTCCATGGTACGTTCAGCCAAGGCATGAGAAAAATGAGGAAGATGATATCTTTTCTCATGTTATTTTGGCTTTATTTGCCAAATGACTAAAATACCCTTAATGAAAAACTATTTAAAACATACCTTATCATGTCCATATTTGTCCACAACTTAAATAATGGTCTAATTGTCACTTAAGGAATTCTAATTTAAAATCTCATAACAATTGGACACTTCTAGCATGTGAAACTCAACTTTTCACTATTTATAATTTAGTCTTTTTGACTAAATTGAGTGCCCGAACGTCAAAATTTTCGAACGAAATTTCCAAGAAATATTTCCATGAAATCATAGAACATAAAAATATAATAAACATAAGATTTTCCTCGTCATATTTGTGGCCCCGTAACCACTGTTTCGACTAGGCCTAAAATCGGGCTGTTACATGCATAATGTACCTGCCCATTTAGAATCTAAGGATTTCATCTTGAGGTGTTTTCCAATTAAAGAAGAGTATGCCAACCAAAGTTTATGGCCAATAATTTTGACTGATCATGACGTGCATGTCAAGTGTATGTGAGAGTTTTGGGAGATTAGATCGTCTTTAAAAGCACGTTGATGATAGTTTTCGCCAAAGGTATGGTACACCTGGTTTGCTCGAACATTGTACAATGTGGGTTCTACAACTTGATTGGGTGGGAGTCAACTAAATGGACTAAGCTGGTCAAAAAATATCTGCACCGGATTCTCTTTTATGTTTTTCTCAGTTTTGATAGGGCATTAAATGGACAATTTATGTATGCATATGCCATTTGTCAAGATCCACTAAGAGGAACTGAGTATATATATGGTAAGAAAGGAACATTTAGATGTTTTTCTTTTCTTCCTTTCGTTCTACACTCTGGTTCCTCTTCTTAAGACTAAGTATTCTCTTCTTCATTGTTAAATTGGAAGTTAAGGTTTTTGGGAGAATGGGTGGATGTTTCAACCTCCCGGTAAGTTTGATGGCTTTGCATGTTATATTTTTGAAAGAGTAAAGATGTTATGAGACATAAAAATAGTAGGATGCGAGTAGGAAGCCCTGTATTGGGGTCGTCTGTATTTGAGATGTTAGTAAGTTATATGTAAATGGTATTTTAATGGAAGTTCCATAATCTTTTAAGCAGTTGTTGCTGTTGGTTCGGGTAGGATCATCGTAACAAAAATTCTGATTTGAAGTGAATGTGAGTTCTTAAGTGAGTCCCTAGTCTCAACTCCTACAAATTATTCTAGAAAGTTTCTTCTCATGGTTGATGTCCTAGTAACGATGTATTATTACTTGAGTGATTGTTGAACTGATATTTGTGATCCTTGTATAGTATTTGCATGAGTTTAAGTGAGTGATGTGTTGGATGCATGAGTGCATGTGGTTTTGTGAAGCAACTGTATGTTTGTACATAGAGCATATACTATGTTGCATGATTGTGTGGATGTGTGTTAACCATGTGAAGAAGTATGGTTCTGTTGTGGTATGAAAAAAATCTACATGAATGTATACTTATGTTATATGTATGATGCATGATTGAAAATTTTGGAGAAATGGGGTTGACGAGTGTCAGGAAATTTTGTGATATAAGATTTGACCCCACGATGGTATTCGACGAAGTCTGTTAGAATAGTAAACACGAAATTTAGTACAAGGAAAGACCATGTCCATGGCATATTTTGGAAAGGACGAATGGTCCACATTTATCTACTTAGGTTTCTACATGTCCCGAGGCAATGATGCGCAAACCTCACGCGATGATGAGTTTAGAAAAATCCATATCACAAACACATTAATTCATGTGGTGCCTTGGTGGCAACCAAACAAAGCCTTGTTAGGCAAGTTACTTGCGATACCTTTGTGGCATATTTTGTAATGCATTTGTGGCGTATTTTGTAATGTATTTGTGGCATATTCTACAATGTCTTTGTGGCCTATTCTACAATGCCTTTATAGTGTATTCTACAATATTTTTGTGGTAAGTTTTGTATTGCCTAAGTGGCGCGTATCTGTTTGCTAGTTTTTGTGGCAAGGTCTTAAATTATGTTTGAAGAAATATCTGAAAGAGTTTTCCCTACATATACTCGATATATGAATATGCTATAGTTCCGCTAGAATAGAAAATTCGATGTGCTCGAAGTTATGGGTAGTATAAGCGTCTGTCAAGCCAAAGTATTTCCATGATAAGTATAGAGGTTACTTGGTTTCTACAGTATCCACTAAATATGGGTATCTCTCGCTATGTAATACAGTGTTTTGGGATTCTATTGAATGTCTTAAAATATTGCATCCACTAGAATTGGTTGTTCTCCGGGTTAATTTAAAGATATGACCTGATCAGTATTCTGACAGCTATGGAATTAGTGTATGAGATCACCAGAGATAAGATCTGTTTGTAAACCATTCTGATATGAATATCCAACGTTTGTCTGTATAAGAATTTGCCAAGAAAAATAATTGTTGATATAGTATTCTAGGCAAAGCATTAAACATCTGTTTGACTAAGAATATGCTGAAAGTAACTTCTGCACGAATATCACTTCGAGGAATGTATCCAGCTTCTGCCTTTCTTAAGAGTGAGAAATAAGACCCGCTTTGAGAGGTAAATATGGCAATCTACCTAATAAGTGAAATGTGTATATGGGGTCAAGTGTAGAGTTTGGTGTGTAGGTATGCGTCTGGTGTTTAAGAAAGTGTCCACCAAAGACTAAAGAGAAATTCAGAATCTTCGAGTTGAGGAATTCTGCAACAAATGTTCAAAGGTAATCTTGGTTAAAATTCATTAAGTTCATTTGAATTTATGAGTGTCTGATTGTGATGCGGGTTTTGAGGTAAAGTTGATATGCTAGTTGCAACACCCCTTACCCATATTTGACACCGGAACAGGCACGAGGCATTATCAGACTTAAACTCAAACAATCATACAAAATTGAGATATGAATTTTCACTCGAATTTAAAATTTTACATTCACATGCATACCATCCCTTATATGGGCCTACGAGGCCCAAAACATGCATCGAGAGGGTTCCAGACTAAATTGAGAACTTTGGAAACTTCCGAAAAACTTAGAAAAAATTTTCATTAAAAAGGTCCTCAAGCCCGTGTGGGTAAAGGGACACGTCTGTGTGGCATATCAAACACATGTGCTTCAGGCCGTGTCCAAAAGAGGGGACATTCTATTTATGATGTCAACAACAAATGGTAGCCACACGGCCAAGTCACATGCCCATGTGCTAGGCTGTGTGGTCGATTTTATTTTCATAATTTTTCATAAATTAGATGCAGACTTCACACGGTCAGGGCACACGTCCATGTCCTATGGCCGTGTCTCTCACACGACCAAGACACACGCCCGTGTCTCTACCTGTGTGTTAAACTTTAGACATTCTATTTTGCAAATTTTAGAAACAGGAGACACATAGCCAGTTCACATGCCCATATATCCAGGCCTAGACACACGCCCGTGTGGACAAAATAAGGCTATTTCCTAGCTTCATTTCTCATCCAAATTGTCCATTTTTCATGCATTAACACTCACAAATATATTCTAGCCAATTTCAAATAAAATCCATCCATAACATATATAAAAAACATAAGTATATTAGCCATTCCAATGACTAAGTTTTATATATCATTCACATACCATCATTTAACTTAGTTAGCCTATACATGTCATTAACCAAAATGAAATTTTCATTTATACCAAAAATCAAGGAGTTGATAGTGTGATGTTGCTCTGACCAATTTTCAACCTTCACGAGCTTTGAGCACTATAAAACAGGGAAAATAAACCTAGTAAGCATTATATACTTATAAGCTCATATAACTAAAATTACACTTACCAATCATATTTAACATTTAAAACATATATAAAGCATATATCCATCAATTTAGCAAATTTTCCTAGTCACAAACATTCAATCAACATGTTAGTCACAAATATACCAAAATGCATAGATGAGCTCATCATGCCACCTGAATGTTTTATCCGTTGAACCATTAAATTTTCGATGGATATTTCAAGTAGTACACTCGAGGAGTACAATTTTCATCATCCGTCAATTCATATCCAGTGGTACTGTCTAGGTACACTCTCGAGCTACATATCATACAGTAGAATTACCAGTCCAGGCTAAATTCTAGTTGTAACATATATAATCTAAGGGCTTTGTTGGATTACCAGTCCAGGCTAAATCCTTATGTGATAAAGAATTCCCTTTAGAGTCCAATCTGGATTACCAGTCCAGGCTAAATCCAGTCAATTAGGAATACCAGTCCAGGCTAAATCCTAATTGAAAACACATATTCTCGAGAGTCCATTTCAGAGGATTACCCGTTCGGGCTAAATCCATTCTGCAACACATACAGTTTTATCAGGGAAATCACATTTATCCATTGGAATTCAATATTCAAACAGGTTTTAACCCATTTTCAATCATTTTACATCATATACATATTTCATGCTTCACAATGTTCATGCTTAATGTACATATAATTCACATATTACATTTCACACAATTCAACAATCAAATCAACACATATTCATACTTATTTAACTTATATGAACTTACCTTGATAATTATTCGTATCTACTAGTCTGAAACTTTCTTTTTTCCTTGATCTTTCTCTTTGCTTGGTATTTTCGGATCTATATAAATGAATTTGATCATCAATTTAATACTTTTCATATTCAATTGAACCCAATTCATATTCTAGGCAAAAGTACTATTTTGCCCCTAAACTTTTAATTAATTCCAATTTCATCCCTAGGCTCGAAAATTGAAACTCATGCAATTTAATCCTTATTCCAAGCCTAACCAAAATTCCAATATAACTTTTACAGCACACATGTTCAATAAAATTCAAAAGTTTTCCATTAATTTCATCACTTTTCAACTTAGTCCCTAAACATGTTTCCATCAACAATCACTTTGTAAAAGTTATTCATCTATCAACAACCTTTCAATTTATACTATAATCTTTCAAATTTCAGCATATTCATCCATTGAAAATTTTCTATACTTTGATATCTACTCAAATTAACCCCCAAATAGAGAAATTAAGCTTTCCTGATCTCAAAAATATAAAAATTTACTAAAAACGGGACATAGGAACTTACCAATTTATGCTTGTAAAGCTTGTTTTCTCTCTCCTAGGGTTTCCATGTATTTTTTTATGAAGAAGATGATATAATGTAATATCCCGGGTTAAGGGCTATTTTATTTTTGGCTTTGTTGCATGTGCATGGTGTGCTATGTTGTTATTTTGATGTTGTTGGGGCTTAGTTATAAGCTAGGTGTAAGCCCGAGGGGTAGGGAAAATTTTTGTTTTTAGGCTTAGGTAAGAGGAGCTGAAGGAGCTGGGGTTTATAAATATCTTAGGTGAATTTTTAGCACAAGAGGAGCCTTGGTAGAGTGGCAAGTAAGGCGCCACTAGGAGCTTGGTTTGGCGTCAATTGCAAGAGGGAGAGGTCTTGTGTTCAAGCTACTAAGGCTCCATTTTGGGTTCTATTTTGACGGCAAGGAGGGAGGAGTTGTAGGCGGTTCAAACTCTGCCTTGGACCAAGTCAAAACTTCAAATGATGGGTGGAGAGTGAATGTAGGAGGGAGACTAGTTCAACTAGTTTGAATTGGTGGCTTGGGAGTGTTTGGGGGAGTTTGGCCAGATTTTGGAGAGGTTTTGGGGGAGTGGCCGGTTGGTAAGTGTTGTGAGAGAGTGGAAGTGCCAAAAACTCCTTCTTCATTTTGTGTTTTTCGGTCAAAAAGCATTTTTTGGGAAGCAAATTCACTCTTTGGTCAAAACAAGCCGAAACCCCAAGTGCCTTCTTCTTTTTCCAATTGTTCTCCTTAAACCGAAAGTCCAAGTATTGTTTTGCCAAAATTGCTTTGCATCTTTTTACTTGGTGTGTGTGTGGTCAATATTGTTCCCATTTCCACTTGCATCTTGTGTAAACCAAACCTCAAGCACCTTTACTTGCGAAACTACAACACTTTCTTCTCCACATTTTTTTCTCTTTTCTCATTTGAAAACCATGATAGCCAATGTTCATCTCTCTCCTTTTTTTCCAATTGTTGAAGCGAAACTAGTTTTTTCTCTCCTTCTTGACCGTAACACATCCTTCCAAAACTTTATCCTCCATCTCTTTTTCTTTGAACCAAAAGCACCCTCCATTCATCATTCTATTTTCTTCTTTTCCAAAACCATTTTAGCCAGAACCTTCCTTGGTGTGAAGTCAAGCTTTTCTTCTTTGGTTAAGGGTGTCATTTAACCTTTTCTCTTGTTGGATTCTTGTTTCAATCGGCCTAGTAGGAGGTAGGTGTTTGGCAATGAATGGCCATTTCGCTCTTTCTTGTACTTTGCCAATTTTTAGTGTGTTTAAGGGCCGATTTCAGATTCTCATTAAAAGGAGTTAATGTTTGGTTTGGTAATCGCTTTTAGATAGGGCCTTTGGAGTTTGAAAGCAGCGAGGAGAGCCTTCCTTCTCGATAATCGTTTGGTAAGTGATGGTGAGATGGTTGCTCATGGTTTATTTGTTTAGTTTCAATTGAGTATAAGGTTTCAAAGGATTAATGGTTCTCTTTTAGGGTGAAGTCGATTAGTGGAGGAACCACTGTTGGTTCGAGACTTGGTTGGAAACTGAATCAAGGGACTTAGACCGGTTCTTAGGATTAAACCTTCGCTATTTCAGGTGTGTAAGCTAACACACTGATTTCTTAGTAATAAGTTAATAACTTGTGTTGTAACAAGTGAAACAGTGATGATTGCCATGATACCCGATAGGGTATGTTCACGGATTCGGGTAAGTCCGTAGCATTACGAGTACTATTGTTGATACATTTAATATTATGATCCATGATATATGTGCTATAAGATGCAATATTGGACATGTTGGCATGAATTACATGATTTGTATATTGTACATGAGTCAGTATGACATGTATGGGTAATATGAGAGGAGGGGGAGTATGATATCCGTGTCTTTGGGACACTGTGTCTTTGGGACACCAGAGGTTTGGCACCTCTAGTGGTTTGGTACCACAAATGATATTTTGTGACTTTGGGTCACCAGAGGTTTGGCACCTCAGCGTCTTGTCCCAGTGGCTTAGCACCACGGTGGGTTGGCCCCACAGTTGATTATACGGGATTGACGCTAGTGATTTGGTATCACACAATGGGTTGGCCCCATCATCGGTTTGTGGATGTGGTCACCAAAGATTTGGTATCACACTTGTGTCTTTGGGACACCGAGGTTTGGCACCTCATTGCGACTCGTCCCCGTGGTTTGACACCACCGTGGGTTGGCCCCACTTATGAGATACTGGGATTGTCGCTAGTGATTTAGTATCGCATCGATGGGTTGGCCCCATCATTGGATTATTCGTGACTTTGGGTCACCGTGGTTTGGCACCACGTTATGGATATCGTGACTTTGGGTCACCGGTGGTTTGGCACCACCAAGTGGTTTGGTACCACACGGGTAGAGAAGGTGTAATAGATGGTTAGGAACAGGTGCATTAATTGTATTGCTTTGCTATGATGTGTTAGCATGTTGTATTATCGGAGGGGATTTATACACCGAGTCTTGCGACTCACTCTCTCTTTGACATTTCAGTGACACTTAGACGCGACATGGAGCCGGATGGACTCGAGGTGCTCATGCCATGCTTAAATAAGGATTTGCTCGGACTTTTATAGAATTTGGTACTTAAGCTTATTTATTACTATTTGGTTTATTTTGGTTTGTAAATGGCCTTTAAAATTATGTTTTGCTATGTTTATGCTTAAAGTAGATTTTTTTATATGCCTTAACAAGTTAATTGGGTTAAAATTTGCTAAAACTTAGAAGGACAACAATTTCAAAACTACAAATCGAGATGTTTTGAACTATACCATCTGTATCACACTATGATTGGGATAAAGAGAACTCAAATGTTTTTCTAACTTAAACTCGATTTTCTACTAAGTCAAAATGTTTTAGTAATAATAAGAAACAACTTAAACTTCTAAGTGGGATAAACTTGTTTTACCTACACATCTGATTAAGTTTTCAAAATTTTTGAGTTTTCAAATACATCATCGAATTTTAATCAAGCCTACTCAAGTTTTTCTTCATATACACAATTTAGCGAAGTGTTTTCATCAAACATTTAAACTTAAACCTGTTTTCTCAAAATCCTTTTTTTTCCCTGTAACATATCAGATTCGGTCGTGGTGTGTTGACCGAGTTTGGGGTGTTACAATTGTGGTATCAGAGCCAAGTTCAAAGGCTCGGCTGCGGGCCTGAGGCCCAAAATGTTTTCAAAAGTCTGTTTTAAGTGTTATGTTTTAGAAAGTGTGGTGTGAAAGGCATGGCACCGAGTCTCCAAAGACCAATCCGCCTGTAAGTATCCCTTACTATTGTTTGTGATAATGATATTGATGAGATGTGATTGGATGGCTAGTGATAGTAAGACTACTTTAGAAATTGAAACCGATAGACTCATGGACTCATGAAAACAAAGCTTCTTTAATATTCATAAGACTTTGCTTTTAAACAATTGGAATAATTATCGATGCATAAAATTCTTTAAATCGACAAGATTTAGTCATGAGTACCGAGGTGGACGTGGTCGTGGACGAGGCCGCGATAGGATGACGCTTCGAACCCGTAGGATCCGGTCAAGGGTCGAAAAATAAGATACTTGCCCGCCACCACCAGAGGTGGTGAGTTTCAGAATGCATCGGGACGACGCAGTGTCACAAAGCGATGTCGCGAGTTTTAGAAAGGGTAGCCGGAGTAGGCGGAGGCGCAGAGTTAGGAAATCATGCGGCTCGAGCGACTTGAACAACGGGCCGAATTCTTTCGGTGTCTCGGTGTTGCTCCTAGCATCGCTGAATATTGGTGGAAGCGACAGAGCGAATCATGGACGATCTAGACTGATCGTCAAGAAAAGTTAAAGGGATAGTATCATTCTCGAGATGAGTCATACCAGGTGGTGGCTCACTGTTCGGACAGTACCGCAATGAAGATCCGACTTGGGACTCTTTCGTGGCCGCTATCGTAAAAAGTACGTGGGAGCCGATTACATTAATGAGCAATGGAAAGCATTTCGAGGTTAGTTCGGGGAGTAACTGCGTCGAGTACAAGGCGAGTTTCGAGGTCGAGTCGGTATGCTGTGGGTATGGTGGCTAACGAACACGAGAGGTGTGTTCGTTTTGAGGATGGCTCGAGACGAATTAAGATTGTTGATTGCGCCGGCAGGAGCGTGAATTTGCTGCTCGTTGAAAAGGCGAAGGTAGCCGAGGGTATTAAAGAGTCTCGTGAGGCAAAGCATGGATAGGAACCGGCACAAGAGGAGTTTTGAATCTTCCGGGTCGCCGTAATCCACGAAAAAGGGCTAGACCGAAAATGGGCGAATCACCGTAGGTTTGTTGCTGTTAGGCGGGGACCGCCGCAGGTAACCGTTGTGAAAAAGCTCATTGGGAGGATGTTGGACCGTGGAAAAGGTCGTTTTGAGTGTGGCTCATTTGGACCACCGTGTGAGGGACTCGTCCGCCGCAAGTTGGCTAGGATTCACCCGAGAGTCGGTACGTACTCAAGACAGAATAATGGACCACCACCGCAGAGGGCCGAGGTAATGGCGAGGAGGTAATGGTTCGGTCGGGTCGTGGAGCACCGCAGAGGTACTGTAATGCCGAGGCGCATACGGGCTAGTGTATGCGGCGAGGCGCCAAGAGAGGGCGACGCACCGGATGTCATAACCCAGACGCTTTTAATCTTTGGTTCTCAATTTATCGCTTTGATTGATGTGGGTTCAACACATTCATATGTTGCAAGTAGCATAGTGAAGACCATGGATTTAGACTCGAGATATCTTCTAGGCGGATGACCGTAATAAGCCCTTTAGGTCACTCAGTAGTTGTAGATAAGTCAGTATAGAGATGTACCTCTAGAACTCCAAGGGTAGTGTTCGTGGTCGATCCGATGGAACCGCCTTTTGGGAGTTCGATCCGATTCTCGGATGGACCGGCCGGTTAAGTACCGTGAAGTTGGATTGCGCGCTAAGCGCATGGTTCTGAAAATAGCTAAGGGTGATGAGGTAGTTCGATCGGTAATAGGAGAAATTATCCGTCCAATGTGGTATCTCGCTCAAAGCCGGAAGATGGTCGAAAGGGTGTGAAGCATATGTGGTTCATGTGTATGCCTTGAGGCTAAGAGTCTGCGTTGTGGAGACGGTTCGGACGATTAGGAATTTGTTGATGTGTTTTCGGGAGCTTAGAGTTGCCACCGGATCGGGAGGTAGAGTTCGGGATAGATCACATTCAAATCGCTACCGTATCTATAGCTCCGCATGTGATGGCACCTAAAGAGTTAGTGGAGCTTAAGGCTCGGATCCAGGAGTTGTTGGACCGAGGCTTTATCGTGCCAAGTGTTTCGCCTTGGGAGCGCTTTGACTTTTGTCAAGAAGAAAGATTACTATGCGGATGTGTATAGACTATCGCTAACTGAATAAGTCGACGATCAAAAACAAGTATCCGCCTTCGATAGATGACTTGTTTGATCACCAAGGGTGCGCCGATTTTCTCAAGATCGATTTAAGGTTAGGTATCACCGCTTAAAGGTGAAGGAGGCAGATATCTACAAGACGGCATTTCGTACTCGGTATGGGCACTTTGAGTTCTTAGTTATGCCGTTTGGGTTGACTAACGCGCCGGCAGCCTTCATGGATATGATGAATAGGGTGTTCCAACAGTATTTGGATCATTTCGTAGTGGTTTTTATCGACGACATCTTGGTATATTCAAGGATCGAGGAGGAACATGATGCGATTTATGGTGGTATTGCAGATTCGAGGAGAAACAATTTTTATGCTAAGTTTAGTAAATGCGAGTTCGGCTTAGGAGGTGACGTTCTTGGGTCATGTAGTATCGGCTGAGGGGATTAGAGTGGATCCTTGAAAGATTGAAGCGGTTTTGGATTGGAAGCCGCCTAGGTTAGTAGCTGAGATTCAGAGTTTTCTGGGTTTGGCAGGATACTACCGAAGATTTGTAGAGGGGTTTTCGTTGATCGCAGTACCGATGACTAAATTATTAAGAAAAGGGTTTCGCCCTTTGACCGAGAAGCGGCAGAGAGCTTCGACAAGTTGAAGAAGATTTTGACCAAGCTTCGGTTCTAATTCAACCTGAGGCTGGGAAGGAATTTACAATTTATTGCGATGCATCACATACAGGTTTGGGTTGTGTCTTGATGCAGAAGGAAGGTTGTGGCTTACGATCTCGGCAATGAGGCCACATGAGGTCAATTATCCAACGCGATTTGGAGTTAGCGGTCGTAGTCTTTGCCTTGAAGATATGGAGGCATTACTTGTACGGAGAGAGATCGATAGTCTACACGGATCATAAGAGTCCAAGTACCTTCGACTCAAAAAGACTTGAATCGAGATGTAGCAGATGGATTGAGTCACTGAAAGACTACGAACGCTCGATTGAGTATCATCCGGACAAGGCTAACGCCAGGCGTACGCTGCTGAACCGTAAGGTTGTTTCAGATTTAAGAGCGTTGTTTGCCCACTTGAGTTTGTATGACGACGGGAGTATTCTGGCAGAGCTGCAGGTTAAGCCTACTTGGGTTGAGCAGATCAGAGAAAAACAGTTGATGGATGAGGTTTTGAGTGCGCAGAGGACACAAGTGCGTAATGATGGTTTGGAGGTTACAGCTTGTCTAGTGATGGGTGTCTTGGTTTTCAAGGAAAGGCTTGTATGCCGAGAGACACCGAGTTAAGGTAGAAGATTCTTCAGATGCACATAGCAGCCCTACGCTATCCATCCCGGAGGTAGTAAAATGTATAGGGATCTCGAGAATGCCTTACGGTGGCCGTCCGAAAAGGAAGTGATGAGTTTGTAGGAAAGTGTCGACATGTCGGTGAGTCAAGGCCGAGTATCGCTTGTCGTCGGTTGCTTCACCAATGAAGATTCCTCGATGGAAGTGGGAAAGGATAACGATGGATTTCGCTGGATTACCGCTACGCCAAGCAAGAAAGATTCGATTTGGGCAATTGTGGATCGATCGACTAAATCACCACTTTATTCCTGTGAGGGTGGATTACTCACTTCGAGAGGTTGGCGGTTGTATGTGTCGAGATAGTGAGATCGCACGGTGTGCAAGATGTCGATCATCTCGGATAGGGATCCTAGATTTACGCCAAGGTTCCGGAAAGTATTGCATCGAGCTCGGGTACACGGTTGGATTTCAAAGACCAGATTTCATCCGCAGATCGACGGCAAATCGAAAAAGGTTATACTGATCTTGGAGGACATGTTACGAGGTTGTGTAATCGGATTTCGTGGGTAGTTGGGAGGAGTATCTACCATTAGTGAGTTCGCCTACAACAACAGCTACCAAGCAAGCATCAAGATGGCACCATATGAGGCGCTAGACGGTAGGAAGTGTCGCTCACCTACTTGTTGGACAGAGTTAAGTGAACGCCGCTTGTTGGGACCAGAGTTGGTTGTCGAGACCAAGACAAGGTTGTTGATTCAGTTCGATTAAAGGAAGCTTCGGACCGGCAGAAGTCCTATGCCGATCTTAAGCGGAGAGATATTGAATTTGCTGTGGGAGATCAAGTTTTTCTGAAGGTCTCACCATGGAAGAAAGTGTTAAGGTTCGGAAGGAAAGGCAAGCTAAGTCCGAGGTTTATTGGGCCGTATAGGGTACTGAGACGAGTGGGACCAGTAGCATATCAGCTTGAGTTGCCAGCAGAGCTAAGTCAGATTCACGACGTGTTCCACGTTTCGATGCTTAGGCATTATCGCTCAGATCCATCACACGTGGTGGTAGTGGAAGAGATCGAGGTAAACCCAGATTTGACCATAGAGGAAGAGCCTGTACAGATTTTGGATCGGGATGTGAAGGTTCTGCGTAGAAAGTCTGTGCCTTTGGTTAAGGTTCTTTGGCGGAATCATGGCGTGGAAGAAGCTACGTGGGAACCCGAGGATATGATGAGACAGCAATACCCACAACTCTTCTGATCAGGTAATTTCGAGGCCGAAATTATTTTTAAGGGGGGTAGAACTGTAATATCCCGGGTTAAGGGCTATTTTATTTTTGGCTTTGTTGCATGTGCATGGTGTGCTATGTTGTTATTTTGATGTTGTTGGGGCTTAGTTATAAGCTAGGTGTAAGCCCGAGGGGTAGGGAAAACTTTTGCTTTTAGGCTTAGGTGAGAGGAGCTGAAGGAGCTGGGGTTTATAAATATCTTAGGTGAATTTTTAGCACAAGAGGAGCCTTGGTGGAGTGGCAAGTAAGGCGCCACTAGGAGCTTGGTTTGGCGTCAATTGCAATGGGGGAGAGGTCTTGTGTTCAAGCTGCGGAAGGCTCCATTTTGGGTTCTATTTTGACTGGCAAGGAGGGAGGAGTTGTAGGCGCTTAAACTCGCCTTGGACCAAGTCAAAACTTCAGATGATGGGTGGAGAGTGAATGTAGGAGGGAGACTAGTTCAACTAGTTTGAATTGGTGGCTTGGGAGTGTTTGGGGGAGTTTGGCCGAATTTTGGAGAGGTTTTGGGGAGTGGCGGTTGGTAAGTGTTGTGAGAGAGTGGGAGTACCAAAACTCCTTCTTCATTTTGTGTTTTCGGTCAAAAGTATTTTTGGGAAGCAATTCACTCTTTGGTCAAAACAAGTCAAACCCCAAGTACCTTCTTCTTTTTCCAATTGTTCTCCTTAAACCAAAAGTCCAAGTATCGCTTTGCCAAAATTACTTTGCATCTTTTACTTGGTGTGTGTGTGGCGAATATTGTTCCCATTTCCACTTGCATCTTGTGTAAACCGAAACCTCAAGCACCTTTACTTGCCAAACTACAACACTTTCTTCTCCACATTTTTTCTCTTTCTCATTTGAAAACCTTGGTAGCCGAATGTTCATCTCTCTCCTTTCTTTTCCAATTGTTGAAGCGAAACTAGTTTTTTCTCTCCTTCTTGACCGTAACACATCCTTCCAAAAACTTTATCCTCCATCTCTTTTTCTTTGAACCGAAAGCACCCTCCATTCATCATTCTATTTTCTTCTTTTCCAAAACCATTTTAGCGAACCTTCCTTGGTGTGAAGTCAAGCTTTTCTTCTTTGGTTAAGGGTGTCGGTCGAACCTTTTCTCTTGTTGATTCTTGTTTCAATCGGCCTAGTAGGAGGTAGGTGTTTGGTAGAATGGCCATTTCTCCTCTTTCTTGTACTTTGCCGATTTTAGTGTGTTTAAGGCCAATTTCGATGTCTGTTAAAAGGAGTTAACGCTTGGTTTGGTAATCGCCAGATAGGGCCTTTGGAGTTTGAAAGCAAGCGTGAGAGCCTTCCTTCTCGATAATCGCTTGGTAAGTGATGGTGAGATGGTTGCTCATGGTTTATTTGTTTAGTTTCGATTGAGTATAAGGTTTCAAAGGATTAATGGTTCTCTTTTAGGGTAAAGTCGATTAGTGGAGGAACCACCGTTGGTTCGGGACTTGGTTGGAAACCTAATCAAGGGACTTAGACCGTTCTTAGGATTAAACCTTCGCTATTTCGTGTGTAAGCTAACACACCGATTTCTTAGTAATAAGTTAATAACCCGTGTTGTAACAAGTGAAACAGTTGATGATTGCCATGATACCCGATAGGGTATGTTCACGGATTCGTAAGTCCGTAGCATTACGAAAGTGCTATTGTTGATACATTTAATATTATGATCCATGATATATGTGCTATAAGATGCAATATTGGACATGTTGGCATGAATTACATGATTTGCATATTGTACATGAGTCAGTATGACATGTATGGGTAATATGAGAGGAGGGGGAGTATGATATCCGTGTCTTTGGGACACTGTGTCTTTGGGACACTAGAGGTTTGGCACCTCCAAAGGGTTTGGTACCACAAATGATATTTTGTGACTTTGGGTCACCAGAGGTTTGGCACCTCAATGTCCTCGTCCCAGTGGCTTAGCACCACGGTGGGTTGGCCCCACAGTTGATTATACGGGATTGACGCTAGTGATTTGGTATCACACGATGGGTTGGCCCCATCATCGGATTTGTGACTGCGGTCACCAATGATTTGGTATCACACTTGTGTCTTTGGGACACCAGAGGTTTGGCACCTCGTTACGACTCGTCCCTGTGGTTTGACACCACCGTGGGTTGGCCCCACTTATGAGATACGGATTGTCGCTAGTGATTTGGTATAGCACGATGGGTTGGCCCCATCATTGGATTATTCGTGACTTGGTCACCAGTGGTTTGGCACCACGTTATGGATATCGTGACTGGGTCACCAGTGGTTTGGCACCACCAAAGTGGTTTGGTACCACACGGGTAGAGAAGGTGTAATGGATGGTTAGGAACGGGTGCATTAATTGTATTGCTTTGCTATGATGTGTGTTAGCATGTTGTATTATCGGAGGGATTTATACACCGAGTCTTGCGACTCACTCTCTCTCTTTGACATTTCAGTGACACTTAGACGCGACATGGAGCCGGATGGACTCGAGGTGCTCATGCCATGCTTAAATAAGGATTTGCTCAGACTTTTATAGAATTTGGTACTTAAGCTTATTTATTACTATTTGGTTTATTTTGGTTTGTAAATGGCCTTTAAAATTATGTTTTGCTATGTTTATGCTTAAAGTAGATTTTCTTTTTATATGCCTTAACAAGTTAATTGGGTTAAAATTTGCTAAAACTTAGAAGGACAACAATTTCAAAACTACAAATCGAGATGTTTTGAACTATACCATCGGGTATCACACTATGATTGGGATAAAGAGAACTCAAATGTTTTTCTTACTTAAACTCGATTTTCTACTAAGTCAAAATGTTTTAGTAATAATAAGAAACAACTTAAACTTCTAAGTGGGATAAACTTGTTTTACCTACACATCTGATTAAGTTTTCAAAATTTCCGGTTTTCAAATACATCATCGAATTTTAATCAAGCCTACTCAAGTTTTTCTTCAAATACACAATTTAGCGAAGTGTTTTCATCAAACATTTAAACTTAAACCTATTTTCTCAAAATCCTTTTTTTTTCCCTGTAACATATCAGATTCGGTCGTGGTGTGTTGACCGGGTTTGGGGTGTTACATATAAAATGATATTAATTTCTATTTTAATTTTATCATCTTATTAACTTTTCTATTTCTAATTTATTCCTTAACATTTTCTAATTTTTCCATGGATGATTCACCAAAAATATCTACATATTTTTTCATCAATGGTTTAATTACCATTTAAGGACCTCAAGTTTTGAATTCGATGGCTATTTAATCCTTATAGCTATTAGAATCAAAATTTGATATTTCATGCAATTTAGTCATTTTTGCAATCAGACATGTAATCGATAAAATTTTCCTATCAAAATTTTCATACAATCTTCCTATCATATTACCAATCATTTCATAATGTTAAAATATTTTATCTTTTCGGCTCGAATTTTTGGTTACAAAACCACTATTCCGACTTCACTGAAATTGGGTTGTTACAACTCTCTCCCTTTAAGGATTTTTGCCCTCGAAAATCTTACCAGTAAAGAGATTAGGGTCCTTCTTCCTCATGGTATCCTCTAATTCCCAAGTAGCTTCTTCAATTCCATGCTTTTGCGAGAGAACTTTTACCAATGCCACCTTTTTGTTTCTTAGTTCTGTTGTTTCTCGTGCTAGAATCTTAATCAGTTCTTCATTATATGTCATATCAGACTAAATCTAAACTTCTATTGTAGAAATAACATGTGAAGGATCCTATCAATACTGTCGTAACATGGATACATGAAAAACATTATGGATTTTATCAAGCTCTAGTGGTAACACCAACCGATATGTAACCAGTCCTATTCTTTCAATAATCTCATACGGTCCAATGAACTGTGGACTCAGATTCCCTTTATGGCTAAATCGAAGAACTTTCTTCCAATGTGACACTTTTAAAAATACCTTATCACCAACTTCAAATTCTATTTATTTTATTTTAAGGTTGGAATAAGACTTTTGTCTATCAGAGGTTGCTTTCAAACTATTTCGAATCGCTTTTACCTTTTCTTCTGTTTCCCGAATTAAATCAACTCCAATAATCTTCTTTTCACTAAGCTCTATCTAATACAACGGTATTCTACATTTTCGACCATACAGAGCTTCATACGGTGCCATTTTAATACTGGACTAATAACTGTTGTTATAAGCGAATTCAATCAAAGGTAAATATTTTTCCTAATTACCTTCAAACTCAAGTACACAACACCGTAACATATCTTCCAAAATCTGTATAACCCGTTTTGACTGGCCATCAGTTTGAAGATGAAATGCAGTACTAAAATACAATCGTGTACCCAATGCTTCTTGTAATTTATTCCAAAATTAGGATGTAAATCAAGGATCTCTATCAGAAATAATAGAAATTGGCACCCTATGTAATCTAACAATCTCAGAGACATATAACTCAGTCAATTTATCTAAAAAGAAATCCATACGTACCAGTATAAAATGTGCAGACTTTGTTAACCGGTCGATAATCACCCAAATAACATCTTTTTTCCTTAGAGTCAATGGTAATCCCGACACAAAATCCATTATAATTCTTTCTCACTTCCACTCAGGTACAACAACTGGCTGTTGTAACCTTGAAGGCACCTGATGCTCAGCTTTCACTTGCTGGCATATCAAGCATTTAGATACAAATTCAGAAATATCTTTTTTCATTCCCGGCCACCAATACATCTTTTTCAGATCATTATACATTTTATTACTATCGGGATGACCAAACATTGTACCATTGTGAGCTTCATATAAAATCTTCTGTATTAATTCTGAATTCTTTGGCACACACCATCTGTTTCTGAATAAGAAACAACTATCAGACCCAATCTGAAATTCTAAATCAGGATTCAATTCAGATTGTTCTCGTTTTTCCTGTAACTTAATATCATTATTTTGAGCTTCAAAAATTTATTGCAAAAATACTTGTCTAACTTTCAACCCAGCCATAATAGAACCATCATCAAAAATAGACAACTGGATATTCAATTCTTGTAAAGCAAATAAAGATTTTCGTCTCAAAGCATCAGTAACCACATTAGTTTTACCCGGAGATAATCAACCATAAGATCATAGTCTTTTAACAGTTCAAGCCACCTGCGTTGTCTAAAGTTCAAGTCTTTCTGTGTCATCAAATACTTCAGACTTTTGTGATCAGTGAAGATATGACATTTTTCACCATACAAATAATGTCACCATGTTCTCAATGCAAATACAATAGCTGTTAATTCAAGATCATGTATTGGGTAATTTCTTTCATGTGATTTTAGTTGTCTTGAAGCATAGGCAATTACTTTACTTTCTTGCATCAAAACACAACCTAAACCATTTAAAGGTGTATCACTATAAATCACAAATTCCTTACCTGATTCAGGCTGTACTAATACATGTGCTTCAGTCAATAGAGCTTTCAACTTGTCAAAACTTTGTTGGCATTTATCAGTCTACTCGAACTTCATATCTTTTTGCAACAGTCGAGTCATCGGAGAGGCTATCATCGAAAACCCTTTGATAAATTTTCGATAATATCTAGCTAGACCCAGAAAACTTTTGACTTTTGACACACTCTTTGGTTGACTCCAATTAATAATTACTAAAATTTTACTCGATCTACCCTGATACCTTCAGCAGATACAATATGTCCAAGAAATCTAACTTCTCGTAACTAAAATTCACATTTACTAAACTTGGCATACAAATGCTTCTCCCATAAGGTTTGTAATACAATTCTCAGATGGTTAGAATGCTCTTTTCATCTAGGGAATAGACTAAAATATCATCAATAAATACCACCACAAACTTGTCTAGTTACGGTCTGAAGATTTTGTTCATCAGATCCATAAACACTGCAGGTGCATTAGTTAGGCCAAATGGTATCACTAGAAACTCATAGTGACCATACCTGGTTCTAAAAGCTGTTTTTGGAACATTTGATTCCTTTACCCGTAACTAATAATGACCCGACCAAAGATCAATTTTCGAAAATACGGTAGCTCCTTTTAACTAATCAAATAAATCATCTATTCGAGGCAACGGGTACTTATTCTTGATTGTAACTTTATTGAGCTTCTTGTAATCAATACATAACCTCAGATATCCATCTTTTTTCTTCACAAATAAAATCGGTGCACCCAAGGTGAAAAACTGGGTCGAGCAAAGCCTTTGTCAATCAATTTTTGTAACTATGCTTTCAACTCTTTCAACTCAGCTGGAGCCATTCTATAAGGTGCTACTGATATTGGTGTTGTTCTCGAATAAGATTTATAGAGAACTCCACTTCTCTGATAGGGGGTAATCCATTTAATTCTTTTGGAAACACATCAGGAAATTCACACACTACCGGCACTGATTGAATCTTTGACTCAGTTACCTTTGTGTCCAAGATATAAGCAAGGTAAGCATCATATCTTTTTCTGATACATTTCTTTGCTATTACAACTGAAATCACATTAGACAACCTATCCAATTTATCATATTCAACATGAAATAATTTCCCATTTTGACATTTAAGCACAATGTATTTATGTTTACAATTCACCACTGCATCATGCTGGGTTAACCAGTCCATTCCCAAGATTACATCAAATTCATCAAAAGGTAGTAACATCAAATTAGCTGAGAAGCATTTACCCTTTACCATCAATGAACAGTTTTTACAAACTTTTTCTACCATCACACTTTGACCCAGGGGATTTGAAACTTTCACCACAAATTTAGTGAATTCAACCGGTAAATTTTTAATAGATACCAATTTCGTGCATATGTATGAGTGTGTGAAACCAGGATTAATTAAAGCAATAATATTAGTGCCAAGTAAAGAAAATGTACCAGTAATAACATTTGGAGTAGAGTGACACTTATAGCATAAGTTCTCGTTGGTGCTCGTGTCCCAGATTTAATAGTTGAATCTTTTGTAGCACTTCGGCTACCACCAATATTTGTAGGATGTATAGGTGGTCTACCTTTAGATGCAGTATTACTCGGCTTTGGAATCTATACAACCTCTTTTTCCCCTCTCTGGAATAATCTCTGAGAAAATGATCAAAAGAACTACATCGGTAGCAAGCTCCACTTTTCAATCAACATTATTCAAAATGAAATTTATTGCAATAATTACATTTCAACTTTGGATTTCCAACACTTCTAACACTGGTTACTGATGGGGAAGGTGATCTCGGGTTAGAGCATTGAGAACCCCATTTTTTCTAGAATATCCAGTAGATGTGGTAAAACTATCATGATATCTCTTTAATTTCTTTGAAACAGATGATTGGAATTTTCCCATAGATCTCTTATTGGAAATCAGAGCTTTTTTTTTAGCTTGTTTCTTTTCTTTACTTAATTATTCTACTTTTAATGCTCGATCAGCCAATATAGAAAATTCTTTTATTTCAAGAATTCTGATCAACAACTTAATATCTTTATTCAGCCCTTCTTCAAATTGTTTGCACATTTCAGTGATCTGTTTGAACCCATTCTTGAGCATATTTACTTAGTCAAACAAATTCTCGTTCATATTCTGACACTGTCATATTCCCTTGTTTGAGTTCTAGGAATTCTTTCCTTTTCTGATCTAGAAATCTCTGACTAATATATTTCTTTTTGAATTCTGTTTGAAAGAACTCCCATGTAATGTTTTCTTTCGGAACAACAAAAGTTATAGTTTTCGATCAATAACAGGCTGTGTCTTTCAATAAAGAAACTGCACATTTCAGACAATTAGCTAGTGAACAAGATAATTCTTCTAATACCCGGATAGTATTCTCCATCCAAAACTCAGTCTTTTCAGCATCATCATCTGTAGTAGATCTGAATTCCTCAGCCCCATATTTTTTGATTTTATCAACAGGAGCCTTACTAATTTTGACTGACTTAGTACCCTATTATATCTCAGGAATTGGTTGAGGAGCAGATGGGGGAGGTTGCTGAACAGCGGGATTTGTTCTTATATATTGTGCAAACCATTCATTCATCATTTGAAAGAATACAGCTTTATCCTCATTATCTCGGCCCTCAGATTCGAGCCTTGTACTACTAGATGTAGCTCTTTGTACGGAAGCTTGAGCAGTACTCTCATCTTCCTCAGGATCAGCTCTAGCTAAGTCGGAAGACATTTAATATATGAAAAATACATTTAAAATGGTTAGGAGATATCACACTATCAAAATTATTTAATGGCATGTAAAGCTAAACTTATACTTGCTACGTTAGTCCGAGAATCGACTAAACTATAGCTCTGATACTACTAAATGTAACACCCCTTACCCGTATTTGACACCAGAACAGGGTACGAGGCATTACCGGATTTAAACTCAAACAATCATACAAAATCGAGACTTGAATTTTCACTTAAATTTAAAATTTTTCATTCACATGTATATCATCCCTTATATGGGCCTACGAGGCCTAAAACATGCATCGGTGTGGTTCGGGACTAAATAGAGAACTTTGGAAACTTTCGAAAAACTTAGAAAAAAATTTCATGAAAAAGGTCCACATGCCCGTATGGGTAAAGGGACACGCCCGTGTGGCATATCACACGCCCGTGCTTCAGGCCGTGTCCAAAATATGGGACATTCTGTTTTTAACGTCAGCAACAAATGGTAGCCACATGGCCAAGTCACACGCCCGTGTGCTAGGCCGTGTGGTCGATTTTATTTTTATAATTTTTCATAAATCAAGTGCAAACTTCACACGGTCAGAGGCATACGCCCATGTCCTATGGCTGTGTCTCTCACACGGCCGAAACACATGCCCGTGTCTCTGCTTGTGTGTTAAATTCTGGACATTCTACTTTGCAAATTTTAGAAACAAGGGACACACAGCTAGTTCACATGCCCATATATTGACACACGACCTAGACACACCCATGTGTCTACCCGTGTGGACAAAATAAGGCCATTTCCTAACCTCATTTCTCGTCCAAATTGTCCATTTTTCCTTCATTAACACTCACAAATATATTCCAGCCAATTTCAAATGAAATCCATCCATAACATATATAAAAAACATAAGTGTATTAGCCATTCCAATGGCTAAGTTTTATATATCATTCACATACCATCATTTAACTTAGTTAGCCTATACATGCCATTAACCAAAATGAAATTTTCATTTATACCAAAAATCAAGGAGTTGATAGTGTGATGATTTCTCCAACCAATTTCCAACCTTCAGGAGCTTTGAGCACTATAAAATAGGGAAAATAAACCTAGTAAGCATTATATGCTTAGTAAGCTCATATAACTAAAATTACACTTACCAATCATATTTAACATTTAAAACATATACAAAGCATATATCCATCAATTTAGCAAATTTTCCTAGTCACAAACATTCAATCAACATGTTAGTCACAAATATACCAAAATGCATAGATGAGCTCATCATGCCACCTGAATGTTTTATCCGTTGAACCATTGAATTTTCAATGGATATTTCAAGTAGTACACTCGAGGAGTACAATTTTCATCATCCGTCAATTCATATCCAGTGGTACTGTCTAGGTACACTCTCGAGTTATATATCATACAGTAGAATTACCAGTCCAGGCTAAATTCTAGTTGTAGCATATATACTCTAAGGGTTTTGTCGGATTACCAGTCCAGGCTAAATCTTTATGTGACAAAGAATTTCCTTTAGAGTCCAATCTGGATTACCAGTCCAGGCTAAATCCAGTCAATTAGGATTACTAGTCCAGGCTAAATCCTAATTAAAAACACATATACTCAAGAGCCCATTTCAGAGGATTACCCGTCTGGGCTAAATCCATTCTGCAACACATGCAATTTTATCAGGGAAATCACATTTATCCATTAGAATTCAATATTCAAATAGATTTTAACCTCTTTTCAATCATTTAACATTTATACATATTTCATGCTTCACAATGTTCATGCTTAATGTACATATAATTCACATATTACATTTCACACAATTCAACAATCAAATCAACACATATCTATGCTTATTTAAGTTATACGAACTTACCTTGATAATTATTCGTATCTACTAGTCCGAAACTTTCACTTTTCCTAAATCTTTCTCTTTGTTTGGTATTTTCAGATCTATGAAAATGAATTTAATCATCAATTTAATACTTTTAATATTCAATTAAACCCAATTCATATTCTAGGTAAAAGTACCATTTTGCCCCTAAACTTTTAATTAATTCCAATTTTGTCCTTAGGCTCGGAAATTGAAACTTGTGAAATTTAATCCTTATTCCAAGCCTAACCAAAATTCCAATATAATTTTTACATCACACATGTTCAATAAAATTTAGAATTTTTCCATGAATTTCATCACTTTTCAATTTAGTCCCTAAACATGTTTCCATCAAAAATCACTTTGTAAAAGTTATTCATCTATCAACAACCTTTCAGTTTCTACCATAATCTTTCAAATTTTAGCATATTTATCCATGGAAAATTTTCTATACTTTGATATCTATTCAAATTAAACCCCCAAATAGAGAAATTAAGCTTTTCGATCTCAAAAATATAAAAATTACTAAAAACGGGACATAGGAACTTACCGATTTATGCTTGGAAAGCTTGTTTTCTCTCTCCTAGGGTTTCCATGTATTTTTTATCAAGAAGATGATATAAAATGATATTAATTTCTATTTTAATCTTTATCATCTTATTAACTTTTCTATTTCCAATTTAGTCCTTAACATTTTCTAATTTTTCCATGGTTGATTCACCAAAAATATCTACATATTTTTCATCAATGGTCTAATTACCATTTAAGGACCTCAAGTTTTGAATTCCATAGCTATTTAATCCTTATAGCTACTAGAACCAAATTTGAGATTTTATGCAATTTAGTCATTTTTGCAATTAGACACGTAATCGATAAAATTTTCCTATCAAAATTTTCATACAATCTTCCTATCATATTACCAATCATTTCATAATGTTAAAATATTTTATCTTTTAGACTCGGATTTGTGGTTACGAAACTGCTATTCTTACTTCACTGAAATTGGGCAGTTACACTAGTAGCGACCAAGCAAGGAATGCTTCAAAGTGGCAGTTCGTGTTAAGATATTATGCATATAGAGAGCACTATAGGGATACGGTAAATTGTATTCTACGCAATATTTGAGTCTGTCTTTAACAAGGTTTTAAGTTTTAATGACTTGTATACCATATTTTAGTTTTGTTGTATTTAATGAGTACTTCTTCTTAATAGTTTTGAAGAAATAAATAAGAAGTTTGTTGCAATAAAGTTACACCATTTAAAAAAAAATATCAAGTGTTTAAGTTTAGTAGCATCCAATATCTGGATTCGGTAATTTGGGTCAGGTAAATGGTGTTACAACTAAAGTAATCCTATGTAATCCTATAAGATTAAAAAAAAATATTAAATGTTTAAGTTTAGTAGCATCCAATATCTGGATCCGGTAATTTAGGTGAGGTAAATGGTGTTACAACACTTAAACACTTAAACACTTAAACACTTAAACACCAAATCAACCCTGTCTCGATGTATCTTGAGCCTAATAATGTTCTTGTGGTGTTTGGTTTTTAGCTTTGGCGAGCCAATAAGCTACAAAGGTGTTAGTTCTTTGTAAGACTTTATTATCTCTTTTTCTTTTTGTTGTTTTAGTGTCATCATGCGCTTCTTGTCTCAATTCAAGAATGAACACCTTTTCATCAAAAATTCTAAATAAAAATGGAGTGTTGCATCATGTAAACATTTTTTAATCTTATGTAATCCTATATACACTTGTAATACAGTTTCTCAATGCTTTCAACAAAAAAATGTTTTGTCATTCTATGTCTACTTGCTTCAACTATTATGATTGGTGTTTATTCATTGTTTTGTTAGAATATTACTAATACTAAGATCAACATTTTGCTTGACATATGTAATCATGTTGCTATTTTATCCGACTATTAGTACTTGGAGATTTTCGTGGAGCTTGATCTAGTTTAAATGTCATGGCATTAAATAAATATAAGGACTACTATGTGATGCTATTGCTAATGGATATACAAGATGAAAAAGACTATGGACTCAAATCTAGTACCATTTTATTTAACAACAATAGCATATCAAACAAATATGAGCATCTAGATGATGTGAATTGTATAGCAGAGAGCAATTCAAAAGCTTTCATAGATATGGTGATTAAAGACTCTAGATTAATTAAAGTAAATTCTTTGGATGCTAACGTATTTATTTTTGCTAATGATTTCATGAAAGTGAGTGGCCAATTTTGTATGTTTACCAAGATAATTTAGGACAATCACATTTTCATGAGATGCCACTTAAATTTTAACAAAGGGCAATAAATCGACCACAATTCTAGTGTAAGGTGCAAAATGCTCTAAGAGAAGACAACGTGGAGTTTGATAAGTTATCTAGGGCTGGTATAGATATAACCAATATATTGTTAGTTATGTTTTCATACGTCTACAAGTGGTTGTTATGTTTAGTACATAGTTTACAAGTTTTTGAAATTGTTTCAAAGTTTGAAATGGTTTTGTTTTAAAGAGTGTGCTATGGCAACAAATGAAGGGAGAATGAGGTAAAAAGTCATTGAAGGATGCAACTTCAAGTATGTATATAGAGATACTAACTTTAGTATCCGATAGTCTTACTAAACATGATTTATTGACACCTCATGATACTAACGGGTTAAAAGATTACCCATCTTTATTCACTAGAATGTTATTAAAGATGTTATCCATTCTCGAATTTTAATAAAAGCTTTATTCAAAAAACTAAAGTGTGCTATGAGTTTTTCTTATGATAGCAGTCTATAGTTCAATTCTTTACATTTGTATGCAATAAAATGCTTCAACTTTTTTTTAATAAAAAAACATAAACATGTATAAGATTTTTCTTATTTTCTTGACATATTCTATGTTATTTAAATTCAAGTACTAGTATTAAATTTTATTTTTAGATTAATTATAAAAAAATAGCTTTGAGAATTAATGTTGTTTATTGATTTACACTCAAATTTATGTTGTGTTTGTTTCATTGATAATAATTTTCAAAAAATGAGTTTAGGAAAAATTTCAAACAACAAAATTGTTATTGAGAATACAAATATTCAATCCGTCACTATCTCTTTTAGTTGAGTTAATATTTTTCCTGTATTCGTTAAAAAATGTTGTACTATAGGTAGCATTTGAAAACTTATATTTGGATTTGGATTCCAAAATTTTAATTTTAAAATTCATGATTTCTAAATTTTTGTTTGAGAATTAAAATATGTTAAATTCAAGATTTTTAGATTTCAATTAGCTTTAACCTTTGAAAACATTTTTAAGAAGTAAATTGTCGATAATTGTAAGTAAAAATACTATAACAATGACATTATATCTCAAGTTCAAACTCTAAAATTCATTAATAAATTAAGATTTTTATCTAAATCACTTTGAAAATTTTAAAATATAATAATAATTATAAAATTATACTTTTTAAAAAATAAAATAGCACTTAATTCAACACAATTAACTCAAAATCATCGAATATGATCATAAAGTAACAATAAACTAAATCCATATAACTTGTCATTGAGTAAGTGACTTCAATTCCTTGATAATGAAATAATTCATACAACTAGCCAACTAATTTTATATAAAATAAAACACAATCAATGTTGTTGTCATCGGATAAAGATTTTCACAAATAAAGTTGTTATGGCTTACTATTTATCAACCTTTCAATAGTTGTAAAAAATACCATTTCAAGTAAGACATGTTATCTTTGAAAAATCTTCATGTATCTCTTTGCGGTAGGTATTATTATTATTATTACAATCAACGCTCCTTATAATGATCTTATTTCTCTGTTAAGATTTCAATCTTTATAGAAAAGTGGCTAGTATACACCTATAATAGCATGTTGTTAATTGTTGTAAACCTATTACAAAATTCATATTGTGATTTTCCATAAAATAAAGAAAGTGAGAATTATGTTTAATAATAATAATAAAAAGAATGTGAGAATCAAATTAACAAAATTAAAAGAGGTATAGTAGGGGCAAGTATTATTGCTTTTATGCATATTTTCTTTTAAATTATTTCACATGACTAATTATGAACTTCACAAATTTAACATGTTCGTTAATCAATGAGTTATCAAAATTAAATTAATTAATTTATCATGAGTTATTAAATTCAAGTAATCAATTTATAAGTTTATGGTGTTCCAAATTCATAGTAGAATATTTAATGAGGGAACTTAATAGTTTATTGAATTGGTATCTTTAATTCTACTCATTGAAGATTATTTTATTAATAAATTAATGATTTTGTTCATGTGAAATTTAAACATTTTATTGAAATAATATTTTAATTAAGATAATTTTTATTTAATAAATGTGGGGTGTGCCTTGCATTTATTGAACACGTTGCAGGCACCTTAGACAAGAATCGATAAGCATTCAAAGAAAGGCCAAAACAGGACTGACGTCGGGATGACACGACGAACTCCCAACTTAAGGCAGGCAACGTCATGACGAGCATGCATGGGACATCACAACAACATGACGTATTCTCCTCGTAAGCAACCTTGTTTTTTTACTCCAAGTAGGACTTCTTCTCCCAATTGAACTCTGATTATTTCAAGGATATTTTAGTATAATTAGAACTCTAATCTTAGCCTATTTAAAGGAGTCATTGTATTCCTATTTTGTACATGCCAATTAGCAATGACTTTTCTTGGAGAGAGTTTCGTGGTAACTATGGAGATAATTTTGTTCCCGAGTTATGACTTTGTTTTAGGGTTTGGATATGTACGCTTAGTACTTTTAGGTTTATTTTCTCCATAATGTACACTTGTTTGTTTACTCATTTAGTGAAAAGTTGATACCTATTTGCCCGTGGTTTTCCTTCTTTGAGGGTTTTCCACGTAAAATATTTGTGTTGTTCCTCTCCACTCTTACTATCTCGTTGTTTATATGGGTCAGTTCCCAACAATAAATTATAATTAATAGACTTGGTTATATGCAAAACTATAAATTTACTTAAAATTTTAAATAGTATATTGTTATGGAGAACTAATTTAATAAAAAATGTAATTCATCACTATAACTATCGATTTTATAAGTGAAAAACTATTATAGAAGGTTAAAATAAAACATAAAAGATTGGTTCTATGATAAGTTACCATAGATACGACAGCGTCTTCAAAATTCTACACCTTCACTTGTTTCTCTATCTTATTTGCCTTAGGATTAATTGAAACATCAAACAAGCAAATACCACAAGAATTTTCAAATAATAAGCTTCTTGGAAAGATAATTTAGTGAACGTGTAAACATATGAAAGATATATAAATTTTTTACAATTATTCAAGGCTCAAGTTGATTCAAGAGTAAAGGTGAAATTGAAAAAAAGGAAAAAAAGTAAAAGTTTATGTCAAAACAAGCATTTAACATTGTTTTTCTCGTTTCTCTAAAGTAATTATCCTTTTAATAGCAAATAAACCTCCTATATTGCATCAAATATAAATCCATGGTTTGTCTACTCTTTGAGCATATTGTGAAGCACACTATACGGTTATAGAAAAGACAATGATAGATTAGGGGCAAAGTTGTTGTATAATGTATGATGCTAGTGAAAAAAATATGAAAAAATAAAATTTAAGTTTTGGTTGAAATAATAAAGTTGAATTTTAGTATATTGATATTTTAGGTTTAAGTTTTATAATTTATGAATTTATTATTTTATATTTTAAAAAAAACAGGGTTTTCAATTATGTTGTAACTAAGTGAATATAGGATACCAAACAGAAATTATAAATAAATAAGGAATTGAGATTTTGGAAAATGTTCATAATTGTGAATAAATAAGAACATTGATACCAGAAGTGATGTCTACCTAAAAACAATCTGCAAACTAAAACATTTGATTACAACTCCACGCCTCTTTGGTAGTGGAACTTTTTGATTTGGGCACCACCAAATTAAGTTTGTTTGTACCCAAAATTAGACCCGTTAAGAACTAGAAAACCTTGCCTACTTGCTTTTAGCGTGAACAAGTTTTCCCAAATTTACACGGTGAATACTGATGCCATCTTCCTAAATATTATCTTCCACTTTTTTTTCTTCTTTTTTTTTTTTAACACACATGCAACTAATTTAGTGAAATTTTAAATTTTTTTTAATTTAGTACCTAAAATCTTTTTTTATTCAATTTAATATTTGAACTTGACATTTTTTTTTAAATTTAGTATTTAAATTTTTTTAGCCCAATTTGGTACCGAACTTGATACTTTTTTTTTTAAATTGATACTTAAGTTTTTCCTTTTTTTTTTTTGGTTCAGTTTAGTACCTAAATTTATTAAATGTTATACAAATTATGCAAAATTGTAACACCCCTAACCCGAGACCGTCGACGAAATAGGGTTTAGAGGCACTACCGAACAATAGGATTATATTACAATGCATTCACGACACAAAGTCAATCATCATCAAACACATTCATATACAATCATAATGTCCCTTAAATGAGTCATCGAGACTCTAAGCATTCTTACAAATCGAGTCGGGACTAAACCGGAACACGTATGAAATTTTATGAAAATTTGAATCTTTTCTAAAATACAGGGGAGACACGCCCGTGGGGGTAGGCCGTGCCTCTCCCACGGCTACATGACACACCCGTGTGACCTCCCCGTGGTTACATACTGCCAAAATCAACACGGCTAACAAGCACGCCCGTGTGCTAAGGCCGTGTCCTATAAGGTCATATACTGACATTTCTCACACGACCTGTAGGCACACCAGTGCCATGGCCATGTGCAGTTTAAGTCACATTCTGCCAATTTACCCACGGTCCGGAACACGCCCGTGTGCCCCTACCGTGCGACATTATAGTCCATTTTTTTTGCAAGGCCAACATACCTCCCATTTAGGGTCAAACCTACAAGTCAATCAACCAAACATCTTTACACATATTGCCATCTAAAGCAAACCAATTTAGCAATTTAAAACATACAATCAATACCAACTCTAATCAAATTTAAAACATACAATCAATACCAACTCTAATCATACTCAATTCAATAGCAATACTTATTCTATCACAAGCATGATTCATTCCCAAATCTCACTACTTCTACTAGCATTTATCAACACAAAGTTACCACTCAATAGTAAATTTATCAATCTACAAATCATGCCAAAAGATGTATCATTTATATACCACATTCATTCATGCTAAACCTATCACATATCTAGCCACATCTCATGGCTACTTACAAATCTCAAACTTAATTCAATTTACTAGCCTATACATGCCATATTCTAGCTATATACATCTTTCCAAAAGTACCAAAATAGAATGCTGATAGTGTGATTTAGAAGCTGACGATCCCAGATCCAAGCTAGCTTTACTGACACTGCAAGGTAGAGAAACACATCACACAGTAAGCTTTCCAAAGCTTAGTAAGTTCGATATACAATACAATTATCATATCAAATTGAATCGATGCAAAAATAAACAATTACTTAGATCTATTATCTCATACTCGTGCCTTCTCATCCATAGCCACAATGCTCATTTCCTCAATCAAAGCTTAATTTCACTCATCAACCACAAAGGTTCAAAACATACCTTAACCACACAAAGCTATTAAATCTCCAAGCTATTCAATGCTCGACATTAATTGCCGTTCATTCTTTAATTTAATCGCACACTCAGTGCCACATACTTATCCGACTCATAACTGTTATCGCACACTTAGTGCTCTAGGTATCGCACACACAGTGCCACAGCAATAATCCAAAGCTTTCATAAGATCGTACACACAGTGCCACAGCAATAAACCGAAGCTTTCATCACATCGCACACACAGTGCCATTCATTTCTATCTCGATTTCACATTCGCACACTTAGTGCCATCCAATTAAAATCATGCACATAGTACTCACTTTCATATACATAAACATATTCATTTCATATCGATAAAACATATCTCAAATACATGTATTATATCCAAACATACCTCGGACGTCGAACTATCGATACAGTCGATTAATCGAGCACTTTATTTTTGCCTCGATCTCGATCCGAACCTCTCTTCTCTTGGTTTATACACATTCAAATTCAATCCATTCAATCATCAATTCATTCATTTTAATCCAAACACACATATTTAGGGCATTTTACAAAATAGCCCTCACATTTTCACATTTTGACACTTTAGTCCCTATATCACAAAATCATCAAATATTCAAAATTTCAATATACATGTGCTTAGCCGAATTCTCCCCATGCTTATACAAGCCCTCACATTTCATTTATTTCACATTTTAGTCCTCCAATTTCTCATTTTCACAATTTAGCTCAAATTACTCAATTTCACCAAAATTTCCAATACAAACTATGTTCATCTAACTCATATCTTTCATTTAACACCAAAAATCATCACAAAGCTCAATATAGTATCAATGGCATCTCACATAAACATCATCAATACTCAAAATTCAAGCATGAGTTTTGTAGAGCACAAAGCAACGATTACGAAAACGTAAAAATTATCAAAAACCGAAACGAAACACATACCCGATTGAGATATGAATGTGCCGAAATTAAAGGAGCTTCAAACCCTCATTTTTCTCAAATTCGGTGGAAGATGAACACTATAGCCACCAATTTCTTGTTTGTTTAATTTATTACACATTAATACACCATTTTGCCCTTTTTATTATTTCATTTAAAATCCACCCACTAAAACCCATTTTTGTCCATCCATTTTGTATGTGGAATAATAACAACATAAGGACTCATCTTTTTAAAAGCCATTCTAATTAAGCACTTTAACAAACAGCACGCAACTTTTACATTTTATGCGATTAAGTCTTTTTTCATAATTCGACACTAAAATGATTAAATCATCACACAGAATTTTCACACAGACCATGTCACATACTATCCACATAGAAAATAATATTAAATTATTATTCTGACCTCGAATTTGTGGTCTCAAACCACTATTTCGACTAGGGTCTAAACCGGGCTGTTACAACTCTCTCCCCTTAGGGATTTTCGTCCCCGAAAATCTTACTAGCGAATAGTTATGGATGTTGCTCTCTCATAACGTTCTCAGGCTCCCACGTAGTCTCTTCAATTCCGTGTTTGTGCCATAATACCTTCACTAAGAAAATTCTTTTGTTTCTCAACTCTTTAGTCTCTCGTGCCAAAATTCGGATTGGTTTTTCACTATACGACAAATCTGACTGAATCTCAACCTCAGTAGGTGTAATTACATGAGATGGGTCTGATCGATATTGTCGAAGCATTGACACATGAAACACGTTATGGGTCCTTTCCAACTCTGATGGCAATCTCAATCTATAAGCAACCGGCCCAACTCGTTCAATAATCTCATACGGTCCAATAAATCTCGGACTCAGCTTGCCTTTTTGGCCAAATCGAAGTATTTTCTTCAACGGTGACACTTTCAAAAACAATTTATCACCAACCTCGAATTCAATATCCTTTCGTTTCAAATCTGCGTAAGACTTCTGACGATCTGAGGCTGCTTTCAAACTATCACGAAGTACTTTCACTTTCTGCTCAGTCTCTTTTATAAGATCAACCCCGTGAATCTTGTTCTCACTTAGTTCGGTCCAATACAATGGAGTTCGACACTTTCGACCGTAAAGAGCCTCATATGGTGCCATTTTGATACTAGACTGAAAACTATTGTTATACGCAAACTCAATCAACGATAAATGCCTTTCCCACGTGCTTTCAAATTCAAGTATGCAACATCTCAGTATGTCTTCAAGAATTTGAATAATTCATTCGGATTGACCATCCGTTTGTGGATGAAAAACAGTACTGAAATGCAATTTCGTTCCCAAGACATCTTGCAATTTCTTCCAAAATTGCGAGGTAAATCTTGGATCTCTATTAGACACAATAGATAACGGTACTCTGTGTAATCTCATAATATCATCGATATACAGTTCAGCCAACTTATCTAAAGAATAATCGGTTCTAACCGGAATGAAATGAGCTGATTTCATCAATCTATCAACTATTACCCAGATCACATCTTTCTTGCTCAGAGATAAGGGCAAACCCGACACAAAATCCATCGTGATCCTCTCCCATTTCCACTCAGGAATCATAATCGGTTGCAATAAACCGGACGAAACTTGATGTTCAGCCTTAACTTGCTTACAAACTAAATATTTTGACACAAAGTCAAAAATATCTCTCTTCATACCATGCCACCAATAGAACTGTTTCAAATCATTATACATTTTATACTCCCCGATGTACAGTCAAATGGCTATTATGAGCTTCAGTCAAAATCATTTGAATCAACTTTGAATTTTTTGGAACGCAAATTCGATCTTTGAATCTCAAACAATCATTATTATCAACTTAAAATTTTGATACAGCACCAGAATCACACTGAACTCTTTTTGCTAACAACTCATTATCAATCTTCTGAGCATCACAAATCTGCTATACAAACATCGACTTTACTTTCAATTCAGTTATCGCCGCATTAACATCACACAGATCTTTTGATTACTCAAAGCTCGCAAAGCGTATAATAATTTCTAACTCAAGGCATCAGCTACAACATTAGCTTTACCCGGGTGGTAATCTATCACAAGTTCATAATCTTTCAACAATTCTAACCATCTGCTTTGTCGCAAGTTCAAATCTTTCTGAGTCATCAAATACTTTAAACTCTTATGATCAGTATATATGTGACATTTTTCACCGAATAAATAGTGACGCCAAATCTTCAATGCGAATACAATAGCAGCCAACTCAAGATCATGCGTTGGATAATTCTTTTCATGCGGTTTTAACTGTCTCGAAGCATAAGCGATGACTTTTCCTTCTTGCATCAACACATAGCCCAAACCATTCAACGATGCATTACTATAGACTATAAACTCTTTGCCCAATTCAGGTTGAACTAACACCGGTGCTTCTGTCAACAACACTTTCAACTACTCAAAACTCTGATGACACTTTTCCGACCACTCAAATTTAACATCTTTCTGTAACAACTTTGTCAATGGATTCGCAATCATTGAGAAGCCTTTCACAAATCGTCTATAATATCCCGCTAGTCCCAGAAAACTACGAACTTCCACATATTTCCGAAGGCTTCCAATCTAAAATAGCAGAGATTTTATGCGGATCGACTCGTATCCTAGCAGAAGATACAATATGCCCCAGAACACTGACCTCAGGCAACCAAAATTCACACTTGCTAAACTTTGCATATAACTGATTCTCACGCAGAGTTTGTAGCACGATTCTCAAATGCTCGGCATGCTACGTCTCATCACACGAATAGATCAAAATATCATCAATGAACACTACCACGAAGCGATCCAAATATGGTCTGAATATCCGATTCATCAAGTCCATAAATACTGTAGGGGCATTTGTTAGTCCAAAGGGCATCACTAAGAAATCATAATGTCCATGCCTCGTTCTGAAAGCAGTTTTCGGCACATCAGATTCTTTAACTCTCAACTGATAATAGCCTGATCTCAAATCTATTTTAGAAAATACTGTAGCTCCTCTCAACTGATCAAACAAATCATCAATCCGAGGTAATGGATATTTGTTCTTTATCGTCACTTTGTTCAATTGTCGATAATCAATATACATTCTCATAGTTCTATCCTTCTTTTTTACAAATAATACAGGAGCTCCCCAGGGTGAAAAACTCGGTCGTGCAAATCTTCTGTCAGTCAATTCTTGCAATTGAGATTTTAACTCTTTCAATTCAGTTGGGTCCATTCTGTATGGAGCTATCGAAATAGGAGCAGTTCTCGGCAATAACTCAATACCAAATTCAACTTCTCTAATCAGAGGTAACCTCGGTAACTCTTCTGGAAACACATCTGGAAACTCACATATCACAGGCACAGATTCAACTTTTCTTTCCGACACTTTTGTATCAATCACGTACGCCAAATAAGCTTCACAGCCCTTTCTCACATAGTTCATAGGTCTTATCACCTATACAACAGCTGGTAATCCTTTCATATCACTAGACTCAATTCGAACTATCTCACCATTCTGACTCTTCAATTCAACATTCTTTCTCTTACAATTCACAATGGCATTATGCAAAGTGAGCCAGTCCATTCCCAGAATTATGTCAAATTCATCAAAGTAGCAACATTAAATTGACCAGGAAACATAAATCACGAAATATTAATGGGCAATTCTTGCACACCTTATCCACCAAAACATACTTGCCTAAGGGGTTCGATACTCTAATCACAAATTCAGTAGACTCAATAGGTAGAGTCTTATTCGATACTAAATTCATACACACATAGGAATGAGTTGATCCAGGATCTATCAATGCAATGGCATCAGTATCAAATAAAGTGAAACTACCAGTGATCACGTCTGGAAGATGATGCTTCCTCTCGTGCTCGTATAGCATAGGCTTGGGCAGGTGCTCTTGCTTTTGACCTTACAGTTGTATCAGTCATTCCTCTCTGACTTTTATTCACATTTCTGATGCTCCTGGGTGGTCTACCTCTGACCGTCACATTACTTGGTCTATCGTTCTGAACATTTTCTTCTTCAACCATCATTGGGCAATCTCGGATAAAATGATCTTGGGATCCACACTTATAGCATGTTCTATTGTTACACTTGCCCTAACACTCTCCCACATGTCATCTCCCACATTGTCTACATTCGGGCTTATTGCTCTTAACACTGCCAACACTTGTTTCATTCGAAGCTTGAATTTGTAAACCAGTACTCTGTCTCAAACGATGTTTATTTGAATGTCCAAACGAGGCATTTGGATGATTGCTTGCATCTTTATAGCTCTTTGCTGAAGATTGAGAGAACTTATTCATCGATCTCTTTCTTTCATCACGAGCATCAAAATCAACTTTCTTCTTTTCTTTACCGAGCTCCTCAGCTTTGCATGCTCTTTCGACTAATACAAAAAATTCATTTATATCCAGTATTCCAATCAACAACTTAATGTCTTCATTCAATCCCTCTATAAAATGTTTACACATAGTAGCTTCAGTCGAAACACATTCCCTTGCATATTGACTTAATCTTACGAATTCCCGCTGGTACTCAGTAACAAACAAACAGCCCTGTTTCAGCTCTAAAAACTCCTTACGTTTCTGATCAATAAAGTGTTGGCTGATATACTTCTTTCTAAACTCGGATTGAAAGAAGTCCCAAGTTATTCTCTCCCTCGAAACTATAGATATCAACATTTTCCACCAATTGTAAGTCGTGTCCTCAACAAGGAAATTGCACACTTAATGCACTCTTCATGGTTCAACGACATCTCATCAAATACTCTGATTGTATTTTTAAGCCAAAACTTGGCTCGCTCAACATTGTCATCAGCTGCGGCCCTAAACTCTTCGGCCCCATACTTGCGAATCTTATTACAGGTGGTTTATTCAATCTATTTGGATCTACAACTTGTGGCATAACAAGTACTTGCGGGGGTGGAGGTTGTGGAGCAGTCGGATTTGTTCTAACAAATTTTGAAAACCATTCACTCAACATACGGAAGAAGGCTTGCTTAGCCTCACCTCCCTCACCACTATCATTGGCCTAGATGTGGTCGGCGCTGTCCCTTAAGCCGGAGCAGTGCATTACTCTCTACGTCGTCAGCAACTACTTGATCGGGATCCATTACTATATTAAAACACATTTCAACTGTCAAATTTCATCACACTATCGTAATTTCACAATATGACATGTATAGCTAGACTCACACACACTACGTTAGTCCGAGAATTGACCAAACTATAGCTCTGATACTAATAAAATGTAACACCCCTAACTCGAGACCGCCATCAAAATAGGGTTTAGAGGCACTACCGAACAATAGGATTTATTACAATGTATTCATGACACAAAGTCAATCATCATCAAACACATTCATATACAATCATAGTGTCCCTTAAATAAGTCATCGAGACTCTAAGCATGCTTATAAATCGAGTCGATTAAATTGGAACACGTATAAAATTTTATGAAAATTTGAAACTTTTTTAAAATACAGGGGAGACACGCCCGTGGGGGTAGGTCGTGCCTCTCCCACAGCTACATGACACACCCGTGGTTACATACTGCCAAAATCGACACGACTAACAAGCACGCCCGTGTGCTAAGGCCGGGTCCTATAAGGTCATATACTGCCATTTCTCGCATGACCTGTAGGCACGCCCGTGCCATGGCCGTGTGCAGTTTAAGTCACATTCTGCCAATTTACCCATGGTCCGGAACACGCCCGTGTGCCCCTATCGTGCGACATTATAGTCCATTTTTTGCAAGGCCAACATACCACCCACTTAGGGTCAAACCTACAAGCCAATCAACCAAACATCTTTGCACATATTTCCATCTAAAGCATACCAATTTAGCAATTTAAAATATACAATCAATAGCAACTCTAATCATACTCAATTCAATACCAATACTTATTCTATCACAAGTATGATTCATTCCCAAATCTCACTACTTCTACTAGCATTTATCAACACAAAGTTACCACTCAATAGCAAATTTATCAATCTACAAATCATGCCAAAAGATGCATCATTTATATACCACATTCATTCATGCTAAACCTATCACGTATCTAGCCACATCTCATGGCTACTTACAAATCTCAAACTTAATTCAATTTACTAGCCTATACATGCCATATTCTAGCTATATACATCTTTCCAAAAGTACCAAAATAGAATGCCGATAGTGTGATTTAGAAGCTGACGATCCCAGATCCGAGCTAGCTTTACTGACATTGCAAGGCAGAGATACACATCACACAGTAAGCTTTCCAAAGCTTAGTAAGTTCGATATACAATACAATTATCATATCAAATTGAATCGATGCAAAAATAAACAATTACTTAGATCTATTATCTCATACTCGTGCCTTCTCATCCATAGCCACAATGCTCATTTCCTCAATCAAAGCTTAATTTCACTCATCAACCACAAAGGTTCAATACGTACCTTAACCACACAAAGCTATTAAATCTCCAAGCTATTCAGTGCTCGACATTATTTACCGTTCATTCTTTAATTTAATCGCACACTCAATGCCACATACTTATCCGACTCATAACTGTTATCGCACACTTAGTGCCTATTCTTTTAATCAACTCATCTCGGTATCGCACACACAGTGCCACAGCAATAATCCAAAGCTTTCATAAGATCGCACACACAGTGCCACGGCAATAAACCGAAGCTTTCATCACATCGCACATACAGTGCCATTCATTTCTATCTCGATTTCACCTTCGCACACTTAGTGCCATCCAATTAAAATCATGCACATAGTACTCACTTTCATATACATAAACATATTCATTTCATATCGATAAAATGTATCTCAAAAACATGTATTATATTCGAACTTACCTCGGACGTCGAACTATCGATACGGTCGATTAATCGAGCACTTTATCTTTGCCTCGATCTCGATCCAAACCTCTCCTCTCTTGGTCTATACACATTCAAATTCAATCCATTCAATCATCAATTCATTCATTTTAATCCAAACACACATATTTAGGGCATTTTACAAAATAGCCCTCACATTTTCACATTTTGACACTTTAGTCCCTATCTCACAAAATCATCAAATACTCAAAATTTCAATATACATGTGCTTAGCCGAATTCTCCCCATGCTTATACATGCCCTCACATTTAATTTATTTCACATTTTAGTCCTCCAATTTCTCATTTTCATAATTTAGCTCAAATTACTCAATTTCACCAAAATTTCCAATGCAAACTATGTCCATCTAACTCATATCTTTCATTTAACACCAACAATAATCACAAAGCTCAATATAGTATCAATGACATCTCACACAAACATCATCAATACTCAAAATTCAAGCATGGGTTTTGTAGAGCACAAAGCAACGATTACGAAAACATAGAAATTATCAAAAACCGAAACGAAACACATACCCGATTGAGATATGAATGTGCCGAAATTAAAGGAGCTTCAAACCTTCATTTTTATTTCTCAAATTCGGTGGAAGATGAACACTATATCCATCAATTTCTTGTTTGTTTAATTTATTACACATTAATACACCATTTTGCCCTTTTTATTATTTCATTTAAAATCTACCCACTAAAACCTATTTTTGTCCATCCATTTTGTATGTGGAATAATAACAACATAAGGACTCATCTTTTTAAAAGCCATGCCAATTAAGCACTTTAACAAACAGTACACAACTTTTACATTTTATGCGATTATGTCCTTTTTCATAATTCGACACTAAAACGATTAAATCATCACACAAAATTTTCACACAGACCATGTCACATACTATCCACACAAAAAATAATATTAAATTGTTATTCTGACCTCAGATTTGTGGTCTCGAAATCACTGTTCTGACTAGGGTCTAAACCAAGCTGTTACAAAAACACTAACGGTGTTAAATTTTTTTTTTTGTTATGCTGCAAAAATATTGTCAGAAAATTGATGTTTAGAAAAATATGTATTGAGCTATACTTAACGAATTAATACTAAATAAGAAAAACTATTTTTAAAACCCCAAATTAAAATAAATTCATTATTTTCAATTAATAAAATAATTTAAACTAAAAGTAATTGAACATATAATATACAAGAAAAATATCATATTATCTGTCACATGTTGATCATACATTGATTATTTTTGTTACCTCGTAAAAAATAACATTGTTAGTGTCGAAACCATTTTTATGTTTTATGAAAAAAGGGGATCGACTTTGAAAAACGAAAACGGGAGTCGCTACCAATCCCTTTTTACTTAGGTGTGATTGGATCACCTTATAAAACGTTTTATTTCAAAACATTGATTTTGGTCCACAAAATACAAGAAAATGGGTTCGGGAGTCGGTTACGTACGAGGAAGGGTTAGCACCCTCGTAACGCCCAAAATTTGGTATCTAATTGATAATCTAATGTCCTAATGTCGAAATTTTTGAAAATTTAAAATACGACCATTTTATTTGAAAGAAAACCAAGACTTACCTATCTCGAAGAAAAATGCTATGCCCAATAAGTTAGGATGCAACATCTCATGACTTCGAAACTAAGCTTGCTTTTATTTTGTAGGAAATCCTTACCTTGAGATACAAAATGTCATATTCAATAAGTTAGGACACAACATCTCGATTTTCTAAGAATAAGTTTTTATTTGAAACTTATAAGTTTTGATTTCAAAAGGGTACTTGATTGTCTAAATTCGATGAGAAAGATCGAAACTCAGTAAGTTAGGGCACAATTCTTTCAAAGCTCCCAAATACCGAGTCTTGCTTCATTTTAAGAACTTTTTTTTTTTTGAATAAAATTGAGTAAGATTTTTAGTAAAACATGAAATGAATTATAAATCTAATGTGCATAATTGGGTAATAATTGCTATAATACAGATAGTAATAACAAGAGCAAAAAGAATCAACAATATGAATAAAAAAACAAGTTAATAATAAATAAAAATAATGTATAAGTTTAAATTGATAAAAGTTTAAACAATAATTGAAAGAATAAAAATATTAAAAAATGAAAATTATAATAATAATGATGCTAATAATAACAATTATAAAAATAATAATTAAAATGATGTAAATGAATAAATATATATATATATAGTATAATAAAGATAATATAAAATTATATGGTTAAATAATATTAAAACAATGATAAGTAAATAGTAATAATAATAATAGTAATAATAATAATAATAATAATAATAAAATAATAATATTATTAAAATAATAATAATAGTAATGGTAGTAATAAAAGTAATAATAACATTAATATTAATATTAATAATAATAAGAATTTAAATGAATTGATTTTAATAATAAAATAACAATAATGATAGAAAGGATTAAATTATAAACAAAAAAAAGTTTTTAGGATAAAAACAGAAATAAGACATGGTAAATGGACCCAATTGTAACGCGCCCCAAAAGGACATGGACTGATTAGGAAATTATTCCCCTGTCCAAAACGCGCCGCATCGATGAGGACCAAAATGAGTTAGCAAACGAAATTGAGGCGAATTTAAAAAAAAAAACGGAATTGAAACAAACCAAAAATGTGGAAGGACCACGGGCATAAATAACCCCTTTTATAAAAACGCGCGGATCCTCCCCGGGTCGGGTCAACGCGAGGATCTTGGCCTCAAAACGACGTCGTTTAGGCATGTTTGGCTAAGGCCTAAAACGGTGTCGTTTATCACCCTATTTAAGTCAAATTTTTTTCCAAAAAAATCATAAGTCTGCCATTCCAGAAAAAAAAAAAGAGAGCTTCAAAAATACTCTCCCCTCCAGGCGATTTTCGACGATGCTCGGCAGTAGTTCTCGTGCGACCTCTGTATAGTCGTCGGCCACCGCACACGGTGGCTAGAACTCCCAAAACAGGTAAAAATTTTCCCTTTTTTATATTTTAATATATATTATATAGTTGAAAAAAAAAACAGAATGTGATAGAGGAAAAAAAAAAGAAACAACAGTAATCGAAAAGAAATAAGAAAAAAAAATAAAACCTTTACTGATTTGGGTATTCTGACTTTGTATTGATTTTTTTGTGTATATTTTTCGTGTATATGTCTCCGTTTTACAGATTGTTTGGGGTTATTTATAACCCAAAAATAAAATAAAAATAAATGCAAAATTGCAGTATACTGCTACTATCCATTTCTTTCCTTGTTTGCAGGTGTATGGCGAGAAATTTGGTGACGGAGCACTGTCCATGCGCTGATTTGCGGCGTGACCGATGGGCTGGTGTCGGGGCTGGTATGGAGGCGACAGCGCAAAGAAGAAACCCTAGGTTTCGGGGTTTCTAAATTCTAAAACAAGATGTAGGCCATTGGGCCATTTGGGTTTTGTCTTAGGTATTGGGTTAGTGGGTCTTGGGTAACAGTTTATTTATTTGGGCTTGTAAATAACTGGGCTTTAGTGATTTGGTTTTAGATTAATTGGCTGTAAAATGGACTTCAAATTGGACATTAGTTTATTATTATTATTATTATTTATTTGTTCAAGCCTGAGCATAAATGGGCTATTACATTTATTATATTGGAGCAATCTGTTAAACATTTGACTAGTACCAAATCGAAAAAAAAATTAGGTACAAATTGGGAAAAAAGAGCCAAGTTCAAGTATCAAATTGGACTACCAAAAAGATTAGGTACCAAATTAGGGGGAAAAATGTAAGTTTATGTACCAAATTGGACAAAAAAAGTTTAAATATCAAATTTAAAAAATTATCAAGTTGAGATATTAAATATTATATTAAATCTTTTAATAACTATTGATGTTATATTATGAAATAAAAGATTTGGGTTGAATTAATCTCAAAAACTTTAAAGGAGAAAGCAAAGTATAGGCATAAATACAAGAAATTTAACTTCTTGCTCTAGGATTGATTACCCAATACTAATTTTTGACAAATTTGATTTAAAGTTTTCCAGTATCAGAGTTTCGATCATCAAGATAGTGCTGGTAAACATAGGACACAAATCCCCATATGGCCAACAACATGGAAATGACCTTAATTCCAGTCATTGGATCGTGGAAAAACACCATCGCAAACACTGGAACAATGGGTAGTCCTAGCGTGCTGATCACATTCGAGAAAAGCGATGACGCTTCGAAGATCAAACCCACCGCACCAATCGAGAAAACTTGCCACCCTACAGCAATCCAAACCAAAACGTTAACGTATGCCGACTTACCCAGTTTAAACCCTTCCATTTCTTCGCCCAGACTCTTCCATTCCCCACTGGCGAAAAGACCCACACTGATCATCAAAGTTGCAGCCGATGACTGGTAGATTATCATGTCCAACACTGCCTTAAATGTTTGTTTCTTGAGAATCTTTTGGAAACAAAGTTGTGTTAGAGACAACATCAATCCATACCCTGCTGAAGCAGCCACCGTGCATACAAATCCGATCACATATTTGGCTCTGGGAACTGGTGTGGAACCTGAGGAATCGTTTTGGAATACGAGGAGGGTGGAAGAGATTGTGAGGAGGACCAAAGAGTTTATTATGAAAGGGGTGAACTTTTGTGAGTTAAAGAAGAAGGAAAACAAGGCATTGAAGGCTAATTGGGAAGCACAAATGAGTGAATAAGTGGAGACCGGGAGATACAGAAGACCAACTGAATACAACAAGCAACCGGCTGCCAAAAGTAGTCCAAGCCCAAAATACATGCCCGAAAGAACTAAAAGAGAGGGTGGGTTGGTTGTAATGTTGCTAGTGTGTGAAGATTTGTAGGATGGAAGGTAATATAAGGGAATGAGGATTGGGAAACCGACAACTTGAACAATGGTTGCTAGCCACTTGCTGTTTCCGCCTTTGTCATAGTACAATCTTCCCAGAAGTGTAGCCACTGACTGACCAGAAAGCAGAAAAAATGTATAGATTGTCATTAGTAGCCACCATTTGTAGGTTCTTTGTTGCGTGATTGTTGTTGACTGGTTTCCATTTGTTTGCTGCTCAACTGAATCTTCATTTAATTTCTCATCCTCAGCTGGTAAACAATCAAACACTTTACATGTTAATTTATAATAGCTAACAAGCATGTATATCTATAGTGAAAAGGTGACTTACACAGGACCTGGAATTGTATTTCTGGAGCTTCCCCCATGTTTCAAAGTGTAGAGTAGTTGAATGTTCAACCAAAGCTTAAAAGGAGGAGAAACAAAAGAAAAGAACGCACATGGCAGTACTGGTAGTCTGTAGCATATGAATCATACATAAGATAAGAGGCAACTCTGGATTGCTTCAGGGACTGGGGACTCCACTTGCATTAAAAGTCCTACCAAGAAGAAGCTTGATCTTGGCCCTGGGTGGGCCCATTTTCATTTTTTTTTTCTTCACCATTTAATTTCAACAACTTGCTCGAAAACTTCACTATCATCGCCCTTCCTCTTGCATTTTTCATGGTAAAGACAAAAATGAAAAAGAACTGCATTACCAAAACACAAAAGAAAGCATTAACTCAACCACATTATTGTTTTCTTCTTTTGCCTTTAATTACGACACTATTATCTCTCTGGCGCTGAGCAGTTTTTAGGTGGTTTTATAATACATTAATTTCGTCCTTTTTCTTTCTCTTGGTTTTATATTCCAGTCAATAATAATTATGAGTATTTGATTATATTTAAATAAAATTATTTATAATTATGTATAAGCCTTTCTCTATAATTGGTTGTTTTTAATGATAAAATGTGATGTTGGTTATTGTATAAACTATAGGATTACGTTACATTACAAGTCTCTTAAATGTTGTGTCGTGGTTTCTTGGTAAGGGCGGTGTGTTTTGCTTCAGTTGGGGAGATAAAGTATTATCCTTTATAGCTTTCTTTTTTAAAGGTGCCTTTTTCTTTTCAATCACATATAAAGACAATTACGTAGAATTAATAACAGCAATAACAATACGATCTTAAAGTATAAGAAACAAACATTATTAGTATTGAGTAAACAAACGTGCTTTCTAAGATTTTCTTTTATTTTGTTACAACAATTTTTATTGTTATTTTATAAGCTTAATTCTCAAAATAATTAAATTAAGTCGTTATCAGAAAATGCAATCATTTAAGCTTTTAACGGAAAGTTAACAATTATTTAAGTTCTTCATATATAAGTTTCTATGAAATCATCTTATACACAGTTAAGTGTTGACGTAAAGGCTATTATAGAGGATTTAATTGACTTTTAAAAATTATTTAAGCCTACAAATTATTAAAACATATAACAAATTTAAGAAATTTAAAATTTATAAAAATACTAAAAATATTTCAAAATGGAAATATATATATATATATATTATAAAGTATAAAATATAATATATTATTAGTATTTTAAAAAAATATGAAAGAATTAGAAAATATTATAAAAATTTTAGAAACTATAGAAAATTTAAAAAATAGCTATAATAAATTATCAAAATGATAAAAAACTTAAAAACTTATTAAGAATTATTAAAATTTATAAAGTTATATTGTTATTTTGAAGGTTTCAATTTTTTCTATTTCGATAATAATGAAATAAGGAGTTTGAAGTGTGATTTTGATTAGATTTGTATGAAGTGTCAAGCACGAGTGGAGCCAGAAAATTTTTTAAGGGGTCGAAATTAAATTGTAATTTTTACGATAATAAAAATATAATTTCACTGTTTTAATAGTTTATATCTTTATAATTTTTAAAGGATTAAATCAATTTTTTTATCATTTTTAAGAAGTCAAAGTGCAATTTTACCTTTATTAATTTAAAATTTTAAAAAATTTGAAGGGCTTAAATGAAAATTTTTCCATTTTGGAGGGGTCGGGTCCCCTGCCAACCCCTCTAGTTACGCCTCTTGTGGCACCCCATACCTGACCTCGACGACATGACCAAATTTGGAGAGCTACATCAAATATTTGTCAAAATATAATTTCAAAGTCTTCCAAACCAAGGAATTTAACAAACATAACATTTACTCTGAAAATTATCTTTTAGAAAGTTAAATCTCTGGAAAATACTGAAATTAACTAATAGTAATAATAGTTGATAAAAAGTGTGACCGAGTGCCTAATCCACCAACCCGATCATGTCTATGTGTTACTTGTAATTCAGTCAATAGACAAAATGAATCAATAACTTCAATAAAGAAACAATAATATATTCAAACAGAGTTAAACTTAAACCAATAAGGTCCCAAATTCATATTCAAAATCAAATACAGAAGATAATATGTTTAATTTAGCATATCAGAACAAATCGGTCAAATAATAAATCAGCTCATTCCCAGATATAGAACAGATGCAATTTTCCTACTCTCATCCGCTACACACCATCTCCGACCAATCCAACACACCAAATTGAATATTTAATACTTATCCAGCCCTACACACCACATAGTGTCAATATAACACTTTTCGATAATTGTAAACTAGCTGCCAGGTCAAATTACAGATACTGATGGCTTAGCCACTGATTTAGAATAGATCACTTCATTCTTTACCTAATTCTCACCTAATGCAGATGCATATTTCAGATGATTGTTAACAAAGATGCTTATATGATCATTTATATACAATTTATGCTCGTATAGTATATATCTATTTCATTAACGATTTTCACGATCAATACTATTATAGAGATTCAATATACAATCTCAGATCACAAAATATCAATTTATATGGTTTAATTCAGTTCATACGGACCATCATAGAAGGACTGCATTTGATTCAAACGATGCTTGTGGTCTAAGGAAAAATTTCAATTTTTAGTCCACACGCCCTAGATAGTTGGCCCGTGTGGCTCCACACGGCCTGACACACGCCCGTGCGTTCACCTGTATGACCTTACTTTCCAAAACAGTGAGTCACATGGCCTGGACACATACCTACGTCTCGACCCATTTGACACACACGCCCGTGTCTGCTGCCCGTGTAGTCCTAATTCATAAACAGTAAGTTACAGGGCCTATACACACACCCGTGTCCTTGGCTCGTGTGACACACACGGCTTGACACACACTTGTGTCCCAAACCCGTATGTCTCTAATTTGTGAACAGTGAGTTGCACGGCTTGCCACATGGTCGTATAGTGCACATGACCTATCACACGGTTGTGCGGCATCGAAAACCATGTTTTTTGGCATCTAAAATTCATAAAAATTTGGGTTTTCGGTACACACCTGGTAATGATTTGACGTAGGAACAACACAGAGAAGTCTCAGAACCTAAATTGATCATCCAACAACCCAATAAACAACTAAAATGATGAAATTCACACAAATAAACAGTTAACTAACTGTGTCAAAACTTCGACATGGAACTTCCAATGGAAACTAACGCTTACCAATGAAACGAAGAAAGTAACCCAAAATAGTACGATGGGGATCACTACCTCAGGTATCTTTGCTTAGAACAAAAGAAGTCAAACTATCGTTTAACCCAGAGTTCAAATAATTTAAGTCGAAACCAACTTCGACAGAAACGAATGAACAATCATTTAATAAAAGTCCTACAGTTAACAACAATTCATGCAATTAACATTTCAATCGACAACGGAGATATGTATACTTACCCGATTATCACACCGAACTCTAACAACAACCCAAAGTAAAGGAAAAGGAAAAAGAACAGTACAGGAGAAAAGAAAAAGGAAAGAAAAATAATTAAAATAATTAACTTTTAAAAAGCTCCAACTAAATCTGCAAGGTATCAAAAATACTTCTCTGCTTCATTTTCGTGGAGACTCGAACACAAGATTGGTAAGAGAACAAATGCTTAACCACTGAACCAACAGGCTCAATCTTGACAAAAAATTACACAAAATTAAGCTTAAGTCGATAGATTAAGGATAGGGATTCAATCGAAATAAAATAGCAGGATCTTTCAAAATAACGACTCGAACCCTTGACCTTAAACACATAAATGAAACATTTAACCACAGATACAAAGACTTAATTACAACAAAATTCTACAGCCAACAATCAAATTTTTGGGGCGTTGTAACTCTCTCCCCTAAAAGAAATTTCGTTTGCAAAATTACTTGACTCAAACAGATAAGGATATTATTGACGAATGGAATCTTTGGGTTCCCAAGTGGCCTCTCAATGCCATGATTCCAAAACAAAACCTTAACTAGAGGGACGGTTGTCTTCCTCAAGACCTTAACGTCTAGTTCTAGAATCTGAATTGGCTTCTCCTCAAAAGTCAAATCTGTCCACACCTTAACTTTCTCAATAAGAACAATGTGCGACAAATTGGACCAATACCGCCTCAACATAGAAACGTGGAACACATCATGAATTCAATCCAATTTAGGAGGTAATTCTAACTAATAAGCAACAGGTCCGATACGTTTCAAGATACGATAAGGTCCAATGAACACCGGGCTCAACTTGCCCTTTTGCCCAAACTGAAGAACCATTTTTCATGGAGAAACATTCAGAAATACTCGGTCACCCATAGAATACTCAATATCTTGCCTTTTCAAATTCGCATATGATTTCTGTCGATTGGAAGCTGCCTTGAGATGATCTCCAATCAATTTGACCGTATTCTCAGTCTTAGATACTAACTCGAGACCTAAAATTTGATGTTCACTTAACTCTGTCCAACATAGTAGGGTACAACACTTACGACCATATAAAGCTTCGTAAGGTGCCATCTATATGCTAGACTGGAAGCTGTTGTTTTATGCAAACTCAACCAGTGGTAGATAGTCCTCCTAACTACCTCGAAAATCGATTACACAACTTCGTAACATATCTTGCAGAATTTGAATAACTCACTCAGACTGTCCATCAGTTTGAGGGTTATACGCCGTACTGAAATCTAATCGATTGCCCAAAGCCTTGTGAAGCTTCTTCCAGAATCGAGAAGCAAAACATAAATCCCTGTCTGAAATGATCGAGACTGGAATCCCATGCAGTTTTACTATTTTATTAACATAAAGCTTAGCCTACTTCTGTAATGAGTAATTAGTCTTAACGTGCAAGAAATGAGCAGATTTGGTTAATCGATCAATGATAACCGAAACTGAATCCTTCTTAATAGATGTCAAGGGCAAACCACTAACGAAGTTCATCGACACACACTCCCACTTCCACATGGGAATTTTAACCAGCTGAAGTAAATCAGAAGGCAACTGGTGCTCGGTCTTAACCTTTTGACATGTTATATAGTGAGATACAAAAATAATCACCTCCCGTTTCAGACTAAGCACCAGTAGAGTTCTCGAAATCTCGATACATTTTATTCCCACCAGGATGCATAGCATAATGATTACTATGTGCCTCTTGTATAATATACAGCCTCAACTCAACCTCATTAGGCACACAAATTTGACCCTTGAAACACAAAACCCTGTCGCTGTTCAACCTAAAATCAGAAGTTTCACTCGATTCAACCAGACACAAATGTTGAACCAAAGACTCATCACTCAATTGTTTAACTCGAATCTGATCAACCTAAGTCGATTTAACCTGTAACTCACCTAACAAGATCCCATTATCGAAAAAATTAGACGGGTGAACATCGCTCTCAGATCAGTTATCTCTCTCCGACTAAAAGCATCAGCCACCACATTGGCTTTGTTGGGATGATACTTTAATGTGCAATCGTAATTCTTAAGAACCCTAACCCATCTATGCGGCCTAAGGTTTAACTCCCTTTAAGTTAAAAAATATTTAAGACTTTTTTATCGGTGTAAATGATACAATGCTCACCGTACAGGTAATTCATTCAGATTTTTAGAGCAAATATGACTGCAACCAACTCAAGATCATGCGTAGGTGGTGTGTCATTGAAAGCATCAAATATATCTTATCCCTAAATAACAAAAAAAAATAGTATAATGGGAGTAAGGTCAAATCCTCATGGACTGGATTGCTACAGCTTCTTATTCCTCAAAATCCTAGGCGCAGTCGTGCCCAAGAAAAATAGCTGACCTGGGAAAAAATATAATAAAAAAATAGAATTAAGAATGTGGATGAGTTGAAAGTAAATATATTGAAATTGCAATTGTGAAAAGAAGCAGAGTTGAGAAAAAAATGAGTTTTTCGATTTGAAGGATTCTAGCCTCCGGTTATCTCAATCTCCTTTGGCTCAATCATAGTCTTTTAGGTAATCCTTCTCATGACCGAATAAGCCAGTTGTAGTGGAAGAGGACACCTATAACCACCAGCTCCACTTAGGTTACAACTTTATGATCTAGAGGAACCAAACTCTAGCCAACCATCACTTTTGTGGGACCGTCTTACACTAGATCATTGTTTCTCAATGGCGAATGCCATGCCATTTTGTCTCTTAGGCTTGAGAACCTCTAACGCAGTAAGTTAACGAACCGACTGTGTAACCTTCCTAAAATATACAAAGCAGTCGCCTTTGTACAAGATGAAAAGATTACTTTTAGAAGGACGTGGACGAAAGCGTCAATCCCGTAATGTGGAAAAATAATGAATACTAGTTGAAAAGGGTTAAGTGTAGGTTCTAAGCCTCATGAGCTCTTTTTAAGGAATCTTGATAACCTTTGGCTAGACAAGTTTAGTTACTCATGTTTTTTGGGAAAAACACAAGTTTAATGAAACGAAATTTTATTGGAAAGGAAAAGAAACAAAAGGCTAAGAGCCTTAAGGGGAAGGAGTTTTTTTATAGAAGTGATGAGTCAGTATTCATGTCACTCCATCCCCTATTTATAGTACATGAAAAACCCTAATTGGTTCCTATTTAAACTCTAGATGATAATGTTTAAGAAATATAATTTGAAATTAAATCTAAACAATATAATAATAATCCTAACAATAATCCAAAAAATATAATTCAAATTTAAACAAAGTTTTATGTCCATAAATCTTTTCTTTGAAAATTTTTCTTAAGTCTTCCACTCTTTGTAATTTCGCATCACTTCTTCCTTATTTCGCATGTTGACCCATTTATCTCTAAATTTACGCATTTTGCCCTCAAATTTCATTTTGCCTTTAATTTAGTTCCTACAAGATAAAAAAAAAACCATAAACAACCCAAATTAGTAGGATCATACCCGGAATATATATGTAATTAACACATAAAAGTATGTCATTTTAAAGTATTATCAGTAGGATAGTTACCCTCATGTGACTTAAGTTGTGGAGATGCATACGCTACGACTTTGCCATATTGCACTAGAACAAATCCCAAACTGACGCACAACGTATCACTATAAACCACAAACTCCCTACCTGATTTAGGCTTAACTAAAACAAGAGCTTGTGTCATAACAAACTTGAGCTTTTTGAAGCTCGACTACTGTTCATTAGACCATACAAATGGGGTATTCTTGTGCAATAACTTAGTCAGAGGGAACGCAATCAGAGAAAATCCCTCGACAAACCTCCGATAATACCCTGCCAAGCCTAGAAAGCTCCGAAATTTGGACACATTCTTTGATTGTTTTCACTCAACTACAGCCTCAATTTTTTTAAGATCGACCTAGATCGATCTGGATCCCTTCAGCAGTCACAACATCCCTTAGAAAGGAAACTTCCTATAACCAGAACTCAGACTTACTAAACTTAGCATATAGTTGTTTTTCATGTAGTGTTTGCAAAACAATACGAATATGCTCATTGTGCTCAGACTCAATCATGGAATAAATTAGAATGTACTTTATAAAAACTACAACAAAATGATCCAAATAAGGCTAAAACACCCAATTTATTAAGTCTATAAATGCAACTGGAGCGTTCGTCAAACAAAATGGCATAACTCGAAACTCGTAATGCCCATAGTGAGTCTTAAAAGCAATATTGTACACATTAGTCTCTTTAACCTTGAGTTGATAATACCCAGATTGAATATCAATTTTGGAGAATATCGATGCCCCATGGACATGATCGAATAAATTATCGATCCTTGGTAACGGATACTTATTCTTTACTATCAACTTGTTCAGCTAACAGTAATCTATACATATTCTGATCGAACCGTCTTTCTTCTTGACAAAAAAAATTAGTGCTTCCCATAGCACGACCTAATGAACCCTCGATCAAGAAGTTCCTGAAGTTGAACTTTTAACTCTGCAAGCTTCTTCAGTGCCATGCGATACGGTTTATATAGACATTGGAGCAATACCCGATAACAATTCTATATCTAATTCAACCTACTTGTTTGGAGGCATACTAGGTAACTCATTGGGGAAAACATCTGGGAAGTCCCTCACCTTATGAATATCTTTAACAGAAAGTTTTGCAGAAACAAAATCAGGCACAAAAGGAAGGCATGTCTTGCAATCTTTTCGAACTAATTTTATAGTTACAAGGGCGGAGATTACATTAGAGAGGTAATCTTGACATTCACCAATCATAACGATCTCGCAATTCCTGTTAGTTTTAAGGTAACCTTTTAGAGGCACAATCTAGACTAACTTGATATTCCACGAGCCAATCCATTCTAAAATTAGATCAAACTCATCAAACTCTATTAAGTTAGCCAGAAATACTACCCCTTGAATCTCTAACGGAACCCGTCTATATATTTTGTCATCCCAAACTGACTAACCCAATGACTAATCACAAAAACCTCTCTAGTAGTACATTCAATAGAAATACCTAATTTCACAGATACAATACTAGATATATAGATGAGTTTGTAGACCTTATATCAATCAAAGCAAAATATGGAATAGCATGAATAAATAATGTACCAGCTACAACGTTGGCATTGACCCTATCCTCGTGGCACCGCATCGCGTATACAAAAGCAAGTTGATGTGCCTTAATCTGGCCTACACTTTTGCCTAGTGATCTCTGACCTCGGCCAGAACCATGACCACCCCGACCATACCACGGCCCCTAAATGGCTGTTGCACTACTTTTGAGGCTGAACATGACCTGGAGTGGCCGCCAATGCAGGAGCTTGCACTTGATTAGTTCACTAGGTGCAGTCTCGAACACGATGTTCTATTGATCAACACCAAAGGCAAGCCCTCATTTTCCTCCAGCACTAGCCCGGATGGCGTCTCCCATAATAGTTATAGGTCTAAACCTCAGTCGCTGCAGTTGGTGCCTCGGTCCTCGAAGCCCGTCAAATCTAACCCGTTTCTTAGGTGCTGCACAGAACTAGAGGGACCCGAATCCCTGTTAACCTTACTTTGACCTCTCTTTCGGTCTTGCCTCTCACGCTTAGTGCGCTTAACTTCTTTCGCTATCTTAGCCTTGTCAACCAAAGTTGCAAATACTCGCTCCCTCTGAGGAGCTATTAGGACTCGTAGATTGTAACATAAACCTTCTTGAAACCTTACACTCTTACCATAATCATATGCCACCAATGCTCGAGCATATTTGCTTAATCTTAGAAACTCGGCCTCATATTTGGCCACAGACCTCTTACCTTGAATTAGATTCATAAACTTGCATCAACGAGCCTCTACGTAACTTGCCCCCATGTACTTACTTTGAAAGATATTCTTGAAGCAGTCCCAAGTAATCTATTCGGTCTAAGGACCCTGCACAATCGTTAACCACCACTAGTAGACTTCACCTTAGAGAAGAAATACAACAACCCTCAATTTCTGTACAGAAGTGCAGTCAATACCGTTCATTATACGCTCAGTGGCCTCTAACAAACACTCGGCCACTGTAGGGGAGACTCCCATAACACCTCTAAAGAACTCAGTGTCATTCGATAGAGTCGCCGATAATCGAATCTACCCCAGGATCCAAAATGGGTCCTAGAGACCCTCTTCAGCACACACAACATAGCCTGAAACAATGCGTCGTCCCCAGCTGTAGGAGTCCAAGATTCGATCTCAATAGTAGGAGCTCCAACAGTTTTGCTGGTCTCCAAGTTGGGCATACTACCCATAAAGGATAGCTCTATTTGAGTTCCTCATTGGCGTCCACGACACCCATCAGAACCATGTCCATGACTACAGCGTGAACTCATAATATCAGTTTATCTACAATGCTAGAAGTGCACAGATCAATTTAGAATTATCATCAGATATATTATTTCACAACTCATATCAAAGTCCCGTAATTTCAGTTACTACAGTAGTTTCTAGTTAATAGTATTGCTAAAGTAGGAACACTTACAAGTTCGGCATTAGAACTCGGTCTTTTACAAAATTAGTTATCAGATTTATTCGAATATGTATTTCTTTTAAAACATATTTTTATTAAAACAAGATCTCAGAAAACATAGCTCAAGTGTTCGAACCTAGCTCTTATACCACTAAATGTAACAACCCATACTCGACCTAAATGACATGACCAAATTTGGAGAGCTAAATCAAATATTTGTCAAAATATAATTTCAAAGTCTTCCAAACCAAGAAATTTAACAAACATAACGTTTACATCGAAAATTATCGTTTAGAAAGTCAAATCTCTAAAAAATACTAAAATTAACTAATAGTAATAATAGTTTATAAAAAGTGTGACTGAGCACCAGATCCGCCAACCCAATCATGTCTATGGGTTACGTATAATTCAGTCAAAATAAAAAATGAATTAATAACTTCAATAAAGAAACAATTATATATTCAAACAGAGTTAAAGTTAAACGAATAAGGTCCCAAATTCATATTCGAAATCAGATATAGAAGATAATCTATTTAATTTAGCAGATCAAAACAAATCGGTTAGATAACAAGTCAGTTCATTCCCAAATACAGAACAGAAGCAATTTTCCTACCCTCATCTGCTACACACCATCTCCAACCAACCTAACACACCAAATTGAGTATTTAATACTTATCCAAGCCTACACACCACATAGTATCAGTATAACACTTTTTGATAATTACAGACTAGCTGCCAGATCAGATTACAGATACTGGTGGCTTAGTCACTGATTTAGAACAGAACACTTCCTTCTTTACCCAATTTCCACCCAATATAGATACATATTTTAGATGACAGTTAACAATGATGATTATATGGTCATTCAGATATAGTTTATGCTCATAGAATATATCTATGTCGTTATCGATTTTCACGATCAATACCATTATAGAGATTTAGTATATAGTCTCAGATCACAAAATAACAATTTATACGGTTTAATTCAGTTCATATGGACCCTCACAGAAGGCCCGAATTCATTTCAAACGACACTTGTGGCTCAAGGGAAAATTTTTAATTTTTAGTCCACACGTCCATGTGGTTTCACACGGCCTGGATAGCTAGCCCGTGTGGCTCCACACGGCCTAGCACATGCACATGCATCAGCCTGTGTGACCTTACTTTCTAAAATAGTGAATTACACAGCCTGGACACACGCAATGTCTACTGCCTTTGTGGTCCTAATCCATAAACAGTGAGTAAAAATTGAAATTTACATCGTTGCTGAGGATCAAACCCAGATTGTCCGCTTGTTAAAATAATTAACTTTAAAAAAAAACAAGCCAACTAAATCTGCAAGGCAACAAAAATAAGTCTCCGTTTTGTTTCCATAGAGACTTGAACACAAGATCGATAAGGGAATAGATGCTTTACCACTGAACCAGTAGGCCCATTCTTGACATAGAATTACACATAATTAAACTTAAGTCGATAGATCAAGAATAGGGATTCAATCAAAATAAAATAGCAAGATCTTTCAAAGAACGACTTGAAACCTTAACCTCGAACACATAAAAGAAGCACTTAATCACTGATATAGAGACCTAATTACAACAAAATTCTACAGCTAACAATCAAAATTTTGAGGCGTTACACCCCTGGTGTCAAGTGAGGGTTTAAGTAACAATTAGTTTAGTGTTTGGTGGTTTAAAATGAGTCTTTCATCCTAAAAATCAGGTTAGTAAGATCGAAGTAGTAGATCGAGTATTTAAGTCAAGTACCAAAACTAGGATCGTAATAAATAATTAAATAAAATATTAAAATAAAAACCACAATTAAAAAAATTAATTAATTAATTAAAGAAATTAAAATTTGTTTGAGAATTAATTAAGTTAAAATGGAATTAAATACGACCTCGAATTTGAAAGTAATGAGTTCTAAATTGCATTGTGGTTGATTTGAAGAAGGGAAGAAATAGGAAGGGGACAAAAGGGCAATAGCCCAATTTTTAAAAATTGATTGGCTCTATGAACACCTAACCGTTCCTTAATTTGATTTCTCATTCAATAAAAATTCTCAAATTTAAATTTGAAATTTTCTATCAAAATTAACTCATCCTTAGTGATTTTTTAGCTATCCAAACACCTCAACACCTTCCAATTTTAAAGAAAAATAATTAAATCCTCATCAAATTCGTCATTATCCTTCTCACGTTCAACTTCAAATTAGCTCCAAAAATTGTTGTTTTCTTCAAATTGAGGTAAGTCTAGATTACTGTGTCTAGATTAAGGTTGTTTTTCTAATTTGGAATTTAATTGAGTGTGTTAAGAATTTTAAACATTTAAAGCTTTTTAATCAAATCTTGGTTCAACAATGGTGAAATCTGAAATAATGGGTAACCTACTATTTTTGATTGATTTCTAACCTATTTTGAACCAAATAGAAGGTATTTGAACTCAAATTTTATAGATCGGTATCCAATTTTAATGAATTTTGAGTTTCCCCCTTTTGTGTGTTCATACAAGCTTGATTTTTCAGAAATTTAAAATTCGTGAGATTAGGTAAAATTAAAGGTTTATATTTTTAAAGGTTTATGTTTGTAATAATAGGTTAAATAGGATGTTTAAAAACTTAATTAAGGTTTAGGAACAAAAATCGAGTGAGGAAACCTCACATTTTGGCAAAATGAGTTGATTTTCGGTATGAGAAAGTAAGCTTAAAATGGTGATTTTGTTGTTGTTTGTTTGAGTTTATGGCTATTAATAATGTGTTTTTAATGTATTTAATGTGTATGCAAAGTGCCAGACTCGTCGGGAGCTTCTACTAGCAAGGTGAAAGAGAAAGAAAAGCATATTTGAAATTGTTGTGCGAAAGGTGTCGACTAGGTGAGTGGCTGGAATTGTAGCTTTTAGGCATGATTCCTAAGGTTGAATAAGGGCTTAGGTTGGTCTAAACACCTAATCTAATCTGAGAGAACCCTAAACTGTATCCTATTACATATGATGCTTGTATGTGAGGTTGTGAAAAATCATGTGAAATATTTAAGCAAGTGATAGGTGAATTTGGTAGTGTTTGTTAAGTGAATTTCTAAATCTTGCACACTATTATGTTTTAAAGTGACTATGGCTCTTTTGAGCAAGCGTGTTAGCACTTGAGAGTGCATATAATGAATTGTGAAAGTGCTATTAACAAGTGAATATGTGTATAAAATGGTATGTAAATGTGTGTTTAAGTGGATTTGTTGGCATTTTGAACACTTGGAACCCTTAGATATCATTGACATGCCATAAGATAGTGAGTACTCACCTTTATTGTTTATGATGGAGCATTATGTCCCGAAGATAACGATGGAGGGATAAGGGAAAGTAGAGCATAGCTCTATTCACTGAAGATAACGTGGAGTGTTTGGAGAGTGTTAGCATTCATGCTACACTTGTGCGGAGATAGTGCATGACTCTTTGAGTCATATGGAGTGTTTGGAGATTTGCTTATCCAATGCATTACTGATTATATATATGTTCCTTGTCACATTATGCCAATATATCATTATGAGTGTAATGAGATATCTTTGATGCTATACCATGATTTCTTGACTTAGTGTGCTCTCTTCAACTATGTATTTTATGCCTAATGGTTGCAAACCATGAGCACTCACTGAGCTTGAAAAGGCTTATACTCCCTTACGTTTATTTTGCAGAAAAATAGCTTGTGTGAGGAGGGGGTAGTGTGCAAGTGGTGATCCAAAGCAAGGTAATTTTTTGAGTAGGTGACCTGGTTTGAATTTGCAAATACTAGAGGCTATGTGAGACTCATCCATAGAGGGGATTAAACTTTGTTTTGTTTGGATTGTAATAAGACATTATGAACTGTTTAATTGGTTTTGGGGACTTTGGATTGTTTTAGAATGTCACTTGAAATGCTTGAACGAGTATGCATGTTAATGGATGGTATGTACGGTAAATTGGTTGTGGACTTGTAAATGCATGGTTATAGACAATTGGATGAAGTGTTGAATCGTATTGTTGTATGTTTTAATGATTATAAGTAGGGGTGTTCAATCGGTTAACTGACCCGAACTACCATTAACTGACCATTTTAAACCTTTAACCGTTAACCAAACCAAATTTTTTTCAAAAAAAATTAATCGAACCGAACTTTTTCGGTTAATTCAGTCGGTTAATCGAATTAACCGAAGTTTATATATATATATGGTTAAAACAAGTATAAAACATATCAAAAATTAATTAACTTAACCGACCGATTAATTTATATTTCCAAAAAATTAACCGAACCGACCTAATACTTATATATTATAATATTATTTATTAAATTCTGTTAATTCGGTTAACCGACCGATTTCGAACCCAATTAACCGTTAACTAAGCTTACAAAAAATTATTAACCGACCTCGACAGAATTAATTCAGTTAACCGACTGATTAACCAAATTCAGTCGGTTAACCAACCAATTAACCAAATTTGATCGGTTAACCGAATTAATTCATTTTTAAAATTAAATGAGTTTTACTTACCGGTTCTAGTTCTTTCTTCCATTTAATATTTTAAATAATATTCCATAGCATGTGTGCATGTTTAAATTTATGGTTTTATGAATGTTTCGTTTATTTTATGTAAAAAGACATTTATACCCTTAAATGTCATTTTAATGGTTTTGTTAGAAGAGCTTGGATTTAGGGCTTGCGTTTTAATTTCATTTATTTATTGGTAATTAAGCGTGTACCTATACAGTCTGAATGGTGGCTTCTGTGGTATGTTTTGATGGTCGATGAGGAGATGTGACGTTCTGGATTCAGGTCGGACCCTCCCGACCAGATTTGGGACGCTACATTTGGTAGTATTAGAGTTAGGTTAGTAAAAACTAGGTTTGTCAAGTTTGGCAGCACTTGGACCATGGTTTATTAACTTTCAGGTTTAAAATATTTTGAAAAAAAATAATATTAATAAGCCTTAAATTTTAAACACGCCTTTGAATTTTACCAATTTTTCAATTTGATCTCCTATAACTCGTTAGGATTTTAATTTGATTGATTTGAAGTTTAGGATTCGATCTCCTTCCTCAATTATTCACTTGCATCAAAAGAAATAATTGTATCAAGATTTTAAATTTTTTAATTTATCATTTTCAAATTTGAGTTATTTTAAATTTTAGAGTTTGGATTTAAATTATTTCAAGTTTTATTGGATCATTATGAATTTGATCTTTTCAAATTTGAATTATTTTGAGCAAATCTCGACCCCTTAAAATAGAAAATTTATAAAATTTTAAATTAATAAAGGTAAAATTACACTTGAGCCCTCCCAAAAATGATAAAAATTTGATTTAATCTTTTAAAAATTATAAAGATATAGGCTATTAAAATGGTGAAATTGTATTTTTACTATTAATAAAAAAATACAATTTAATTTCGGCGCGCCAAAAAAATTTTCTACCTTCGCCTCTAATTTTGATTCCAAGTTAAACGAATTCAAAAGTTTTCATTTAAGTCACTAGGCTGTTAAAACCGTTGTTGTATGGCCTTCTCTGTCCATACTGTCTGTACCAATCGAAAGGTCTCATTCTCCTTCTCCTTCTCTTATACAGTTTAGTTTTTTTTTCATAAAATAACTTTGGATGTCACAAATATTCAAACCAAAATCCAAAAGCTTTCTTCATTAATCTTCGACATTGGCCATCAGATTATATTGGATCTAAAGTATGTTATACTCGTCATTGGTACTAATTCACCGTATCAATCATCGAATCATCGTTTGAAGCTTGGAGTTTGTTAGCCGGACTTTAAAAAAAATTGACACATAAATATTTTATATAAAGAAAAATATATCTAAAGAAATAATTAATGTTTTAAAAAATAATTACATATTTATTATTTGATTTTATAAATAAAATATAGATGAATTAAAATAAAAATAAAACTTGAAAACAATATATTATTAATTATAAACATAAATTAAAAATAAAAAATTAAAACAACATGAAATAAAAAATATAAATGCGAGTAGGAGAAGAATCAATTCAGGACTCAAGAACAAAAACATTAACATTTAATTATCTAATCAAAAACAGTGTAGAATTACTTTTTTCCCTAAAATGCAGATATCTTCCCATAATTGCAGAACATAGGATTTATATAAAGTAAAATTACGTTAGTTTTAATATCCTAATAAAATAAAATATAAATTATATTATTTTGCTACCAAAATAACTATAAACTTGGATTCAAAACTTATGGGTTAAAAATAAATATTATTTATAGATTAAGTTTAAATTACTATATATAAGTTTTTCATAAATATGATTTATTTATTTTTCACAACAGTAACTATAAACTACAATTTACAATTTTATTTTCTAAATATATGGAAACGTAAGATCATATGACGTAAACATTAATTTTAAATATTCTATATTTTCTTTTTATATAAACATTAAAATTCCTTAACATTAAATTTTGTTCATTTCTAAATAATATATATTTTTAAATCTAGACTATTTACGTTACTAATGGAAAGGTAAAATAATCAATAATGGAATTCCAAATTTTATTTCAGGAAACAGTAATTATATTCAAATTATTTTTCCATTTAAATAAAAATAGTATAAATTTTATAATCCTAAATAATCACTAGCTTACTTTAATGAATATTTTAGGAAATAAAAAATTAAAAACAAAATTTAATGATAAGAAAAATAGAAGTGAAGACATTTAATCAATTAAATAATGAAACTTCATTATGTCCTTAGTTAAGTACGCATGCAACCTTGAAAATTTTCAATCAAATATCATTCAAACATATAATAACTTCATTTAAAATAAATAAACAACATCCTTAAATAGCTATACATGAGAGTTACTCTCACAATCGGAGACTAGAATAAGGAAAGTTAGGTAGCATTTGGTGCCTCCAATGCAATGGAATTTCTTCTCAACAAAGTTATTTTACAACATTTAATATACATTGGAAGATATTTATTAATATATCAAAAAATTACATTATTATTTTTGGTTCACTGAGTACTGTCTTAAGAATGTAATGATAATTTATTTAATTTACTCTTATTAAAAAAAGATAATATTCATGTATTCAATTTTATAATAAGCTTTATTTAGATTAAATATTCAATAATAAATTTTAATTGATATTTTAAAATGTTTTAATTTATAATGTTAATTGAATGTAAACTTATTTCAAATTTGTCTTATATTTTTTTAAATATAATAATGCACATATAAAATCATGTATATATAAAACTTGTTTTGGAATAAATGAAAAAATATATATATAATACTTGTGAATAATCTATTGAAATAATAAAGAAAATCTAGTATGACAAAGGAAGAAGGCAATAACTTTTCTTTTCTTTTTTTTTTACATTTTATTAATAGACTAATACCCTAAACCAATATAAAATATGGTTAATCTTGTCTTAATATTATTTTAATTTTCTCACATTTTATTAAGGAAATCACATTAGCATGTTCATGAGAAAATAAGGATTTTTTTTTTGAAAAATCAGATCGGTATATTGAAGAAAGAAAAGATTCAAATGGGCTATCAAAATCCACAAGCCCACCAAAAAAAAAAAAAAAACCTAACTGTGGCAAAAACTTAAACGGTTCCTAAAGAAATAGATGAAAAAACTAAACAGAAATCAAATAAAAAATCCAGTCTGATAACAGCTAGAATCCAATCAACATTTCTGCATTTAATGCATCGATTCCAGTCCCTAGAAAAGCGGTTTCCAGAACCCATTAATTTCCATTTTCCTTTTTACTTCTTACGCAGAGAACCCCTATCAAACAACCTCAACCAGGCTCCTTTGTTCTCCGTTGATCCATCTCCAGTGATTCTGGCTCAGGGATCCTTCCGATCAGGTAAGTTCGCGATTCTTCTTTCATCGCTTCTCTAGTTAAGTTGTGAGCCATAATATTTGCAGATCTGTTTGTATGTTGAAAGGTTATTTGGTGAAAAAATTGCTTTTGCTACTGAATGTTCCTTATTATACCCCCAATCATCGATTTATCAGTATTCTCTAAGTTACTTTTTTTATTAACTGAATCTCATTCAATGATAACTGATATGAACCCAATCTGTTTTCCCAAAAACACTGCTTGGAGGCACGCAAGGGCCTCTTTTGCAAATGAAGTGGCCACCTCCCCGTGGACCTCTGTTTTGAAGGCGATGACCTCCCCTGAAGCATTTCTAGCCACCACCTCTGAGATTGATTTTGCCCGAGAGTCATCAAAAGCGGCGTCGAAATTCAATTTGACAATGGAATCAATTGGTGGGCACCAACCTATAGACTCATGCCTTGTGGTAAAATCTTGAATCTCACACCCCTCCAGTTCCTTAATATATTTGTTTATACATGCAGCAATTTCTGGACATGTACTTTTCTTTCCCTCATGTAATGCTTTGTTTCTTGCCATCCAGATCTCCCACAAAGAGCAACAAAATACTCGACATTGAATGTTGGAACTGTTCTTGAACACCCAGGTAAGTGTAACACCCCTATCCCGTGTCTGTCGCTGGATTAGGTTTAAGGGCATTACCTGACAGATCGAAAACTTTATCAGACAATTCGTAAGTTAAGCCATCAAATACAATCATAATGTCCCTTTTGTAGGTCATCGAGACCTAAAACATGCTTTGAAACAGGGTCGGGATTAAATCGAACACATACAGAAATTCTCAAAAATTTAAAACTTTTTTAAATTTCAGGGGTTACACGCCTGTATGGGCAGGCCGTGTGTCTCTCGCGGCTGCTAGACACACCCGTGTGTCCTCCCCGTGGTTGAACCTGACTTAACTCCACGGCTACCAAGCACTCCCGTGTGCTAAGGCCGTGTGCTCTTAGGCAATATATTGACTTATTCACACGGCTACTAGGCACACCTGTGTACCATGGCCGTGTGCTCTTAAGCTAGCTACTGACTTTACACCACGGTCACTAGGCACGCCCGTGTGCCACAACCGTGTGACATTATAGGTCATTTGTAAGGCCAAAAATGCCACCACCTAGGGTCTTAACCTATAATCAAATACAAATCTAATCAATGCATATTTAACAACCATGAACATGCCAAAATATCAATTCAATATTTACATTCAAAACCAATTTCAACCATACCAACTTATAAGACTAAAACTTATGTATATGCAAGCATAATTTATCCATACTTACCTTTCACAAGTTCATCCTTTTGTTAAACATATAAGCTCAAAATTTCATCTATATACTTACCTTAAACTTAATCATTTCTTATGTTTTCAAACCATACCAAATATACATCATATAACATATTCATTAAAGCATATTACCAACACATAACTAGCCAAATCACATGGCTAAGTTCAAATCTCACACTTATACAAATAACTAGCCTATACATGCCATATCTAGCTATATACATTTCTAAAATATACCAAAACAAGCTGAGTAGTGTGATGACGATCCTCGACGGTCCCCGAGCCTTTAGCAGCTTTGACGATCTATAAAACAGAGAAAACACACACAGAGTAAGCTTTCCAAAAGCTTAGTAAGTCATATACAAATAAACTTAACATGAAAGGCATATAGGCATATAGGAACATTGGCACAATTAACTTTCATAGAAAATTTATCACATGTATGCTTTGGTCCATGTACTTGGTCACATTTTGCCACATTCATCAATTCAAAAATCTTATATATACATAGCTCTTTCACGCATACTTTCATATATCATATTATTATTATTTTAATATACATAATCATCATAGTAAGATCATATATATACTTACCTTGTATACACACTTAGTGTATAAATCAACGTACATGAAACGGATTTACAATTCACATAGCTATTCGTATCACAGACTTGCCGTTGAACCGTTAAGAACCTAATAGGATACTCAGAAAGCTCGGAATAGTCATACAATGCCAATGTCCCAGACGAGGTCTTACATGTACTCATATATCGATGTCCACTGTCTCAGACAGGGTCTTACACGAATCAATACGATGCCAATGTCCCAGGCACGGTCTTACACATAAATCTCGTATCAATGCCAACGTCCCAGACGTGGTCTTACACGAAATCTCAAATCAACGCCAGCGTCCCAAATGTGGTCTTACATGATATCATGGAACTGACACCTATGTCATGACATAGCTAATCCTATCTATTCCTAGGTTCATACCGGACTTCTCGGACATTATCACTAGATCAATCTTATCTTGGGATTCATTTACATAGCATATCGTAAGTATTCATTGTTATCAATAGTCATATGAATATGCATAATTCAATACAAATATGTTTATTTGCATAATGACTTACCTCAGATTCGATTTAACTGAAACGAAACGGCTACTCGGTTATTTTAGCTTTCTCCCAATCTAAGTTCGATTTCTTCGGTTCTTGATCTAAACATATTCAAATTTAACCCTTTAATTCGTTAACTCATCCAATTCAATCCAAATACACATATTTTGGGTTATTTGCAACTTAACCTTCACATTTGTACAATTTATCAATTTAGTTCATTTCTCTCAAAACATCAAATACACAAATTCATCACATATCTATGCATAGCCGAATGCTTATGAACATCATACAAGCCCATAATTTTCATCAAATTTGCAATTTAGTCCTTTAAATTGCTATTATCTCAATTTAACCCTAATTAGCTAAATTCATCAAAATTTCAAGAACAAAGCATCTTCATTAAACACATATCTTTCATTTAACACCTAAACTCATCACAAAGCTCACCATTTCATCAATGACACAACTCACAAATATCATCAATACACAAAATTTAGACATGGGCTTGATAGTAGACTAAGCAACAATTTCAAAAACATAAAAATTATCAAAATCTAAAGCCAAAACATACATTAATTATGCAATTCAATGGCCGAACCCTAGCTTGTTTTTCTTTTCTTTCTCTTATGAATTTCGGCAAGAAGATGATAAGAATAAGGCCACTTACTCTTGTTTTCTTTTTATTATAATATAAAATGTCATATATCATTAACTTATTAATATGAACCATAAATTTTAACATATAAAACTTATTCATTTAATAGCTTGCCGTCCACTAACAATAGTAGTGGCTTAATTACCACATAAGTCCTCACACTTATAAAGACATAACAAATAGGCATCTTTTCATAAAACATGCAAATTTGCATTTCAATGCAATTCAATCCTTTTCATCAAATTAAACACACAAACGAAAAAATTAACTTATGAAACTTTAGCACATGCTTAATAATTTATCAAATGCACAGAAAATAATATTAAAATATTATTCAGACTCAAATTTGTGGTCCCAAAACCACTGTTCTGACTAGGTATAAATCGGACTGTTACAGTAAGCCACTCCCAATGTGACAAAAATAAATCTGTTAATACCCATTCCAAATTCAAGCTAATCCAAACTTCATATGCAAAGCTTCATCACTTGATAGAGCCAATTTTGCTAAAGCGTTTGCTATCAGATTAGTCTCTCTAGGGGCATATCTCAAAGACCACTTTCCTTCAACGGCAAGAATTTGTTGAATTATCCTTATTAGAGAGATTTTTGGACCTTCCATCTTCCTATCACTAATAGATATAACATTTTCGAGGTTATCCGACTGAATGATGACATCAGCATAACCTTGTTTCTAAAGAAGAAGTAAGCCATCCAAAATGCCTCAAAGCTTAGCAACCGCAACTGAACAATTTCCCTGGAAATGATTATAGCCCAAAATCTAGGTCCCCTTCCTATTACAAATTACTCCACATGCAATAGAAAAACCAGAATCGGAGTGAACAACACCATCAGTATTAAGATAAACACACATACCGAACTTCGGACGATCGGATCTCTACTGCGTACTAATTTCCAAAGCTTCATTATGGGTAGAAATAAAATGTTTCGCCTAACAATACGAAACTCTAATGACTTCATCTGGATTCATAGTTTTTCCTTAGAAGATGAACAAGTTACGATTTTTTCAAATGCGCCACAAGATTATCTTGAAGAAATAGGTCCAAGCTGATTCAATTAAGTTATTGGTCGTATGGACTTGCAAATTCGAGAATAACCACTCCAAAATATTACCAACAAAAAAAAATCCAATATGATTGGGGGGAATGATTTGATGCCAAATTTCCTTCGCATAGGAACAATCCCTATGGACATGTAAAATATCCTCAATAATATGACGACAAAGATGGCACGACTCGTCCTGCGCAATACCCCTCTAAACCTTTTAGAATTTGTTAAGAGCCTTTGTTTAAGGATTAACCAAATGAACTGTCAAACACGTTGAGGGGCAGGTATTTTCCAAACCGTATTCCAATTATTATCCTTCAAATCCCAAGATTCCTCCTTAAACATCCAATAAGTGATTTTAAATGAGAAAACACCATTCGTAGTCTTAGACCAAGAAAGAGAGTTTAAGCCTGCTAATTCAAAGGGAGGTGGGTAGCTAGTGATACGTTGGATGACCTCTGTGGTAACTAAATTTGAAATAAAGCAAGATTCCATGCGTCATTCCCCAAAACCATCTCATGAAATTTGCACTCAGTAGATATATTTGCATAACCCAAAATATACTTAATAAGTGGTCCCACAATGGGAACGCAGTTATCTTCCCAACATCGAACAAACTGTCCATCTCCAATAGACCAGATCATATTATTACGCAATAAAGGCCAAACCTTCGCAACATCTTTGCACATAAAGGAACATCTACTCCTTAGAATGCAATCGGACATACCCGCCTATATACTGTACTTAGTTCTAAGAACCTTAACCCATAAGGCTTTAGTCTTAGTGAATGGGCTATAACCAATTTTCATCATGAAGCCTTTATTTTTGATCTTCCAATCTCCTAATCCCGAGGCCTCCATGTGATCTCGGTTGACAAATATTATCTGTAACACCCCTAACCCTTATCCGTCGCCTGAACAGGGTTACGAGCATTACCAGAGATTTCAAAACAATCACAGATAATTGTGATATTTACTGTTCATAACAAAACTGTCTACTTGAGTCATGTCACTAAATTATTTATATCTTGAGCTACAGAAATATAAATTAAGATCCACTTGATTTTTTCGAAACTAGACTCAAATATATTCCTACCATAAAATTTTCAAAATTTATGGTTTAGCCAATACGTACAGTTAATTCTTCAAATTCATCATTGTTCTGCTGTTTGACAGTTTTGACCTTTCTTCACTAAAAATTAATTATCTCTTAGTACGGGATTCGGATGATGTTCTCGTTTGTTTCTCTTGAAATTAGACTCATTAAGAATTTCAAAAATATAAATTTAAACCCCCAAGTATTTTTATAAAATTTTTAATGATTTTCCAAATGTAGAAAAGGGAACCCGAAATCATTCTGACCTTGTCTCAAAACAATTCAATTATCTCATAAAATAAAATTCTTTTGCTTACACCGTTTCTTCTATGTAAAACTAGACTCAATAGGATTTAATTTCATATTTTATTAAACCTCTAAATCGATTTTCAAAATTTTTGGTGATTTTTTAAAGTTATACTACTGCTGCTGTCCAAAACTGTTTTAATGCTAATTTTACTCTCATGATTTCTTTGTATTAACTTTCATTTAGACATACATAACACTAAAGCATATCCATAACTAGCCATTCCAATAGCTAGTCATTATCAAATATTTACATGCTATTCATTGACCAATTTAACCTATACATCAACAATAAAGACTTAAACATATCATTTCCTTACCTTCATATACATCCTCATAACATCATACTTTATCAAGTCTACACATACCCAGTCATTCAACTTAAAAACTTCTCACATGTATCAAATAGTCCAATTTCATTAACATACCATTATAAACCACATCACACGATGACATTGGCATAGGCATATGAGTAATTAATATGCTTGCAACCCATTAGCCAATATAAGCCAATTTATATGGCTACATACCAAACCCAATCCTTAATCATTACAAGCCAATACATTTGGCCATATCATAATGACACATACACAAAATTAATAAGTCCCCATACATGCCATAGACTCAAAGGTTTGAGTTCATTTACGCAACATGATAGCTTGATAGTGTGATAACATCTCCGTGATCTCCAACCCGAGCTAGTTTGGTGACATTATGAGGCATAGGAAAGGAAGGGGAGTAAGCTATATAGCTTAGTAAGTTCTCATGCAAATAAATAGCAACATAATCATGAATAGCATACAATTAACATAACATAATTTACATATATGTCATCATAGTTTCATAGGCATAACTTACTTATTTTCAATCTTACCAAAAGTTCATCACATATCGAGCTCGTTCATATGAATTTTTTCGTACATACCTATACCAACTCGTAATATAGCATACTTTTTCTCATATTTGGCATAATATTTGAATTATACGTTGGACCACTTGGAATACTAAAGGATACTCAGGAATCTCATACACAATGTACCATACCAATGCCATATCCCAAACATAGTCTTACATGGAAATCTCATATCGATGCCAATAGCCCAGCTATGGTCTTACACGAAGTCTCTTATCGACGCCATATCCCAGATATAGTATTATATGAAATCTCATAATGATGCCATATCCCAGATATGGTCTTATACGTAATCTTAGTGACCCTAATGTCATGACATTTGTATTTTATTTATTTCTAAGGTTCAAACGGGATTTTCTGATTTGTCATATCATCGTCGATTATATCCACATTGTCATTTATGCAATTCATATATTAATAAAACATTTAAAATACAATTTTAAAATTGTATTATTTACGTTGAACTTACCTTAACACAAGAATGACGAAATGGGCCTAATCGTCACATACTTTTTTTCCCCGTTTTAGGTTCGAACCTCGATTTTATTGATCTATAATATCACATTTGAATTATTTAATCATTATACTGTTCAATTTAGCCCAAAATCACATTTGGAAAAATTTATATTTTTGCCCCTAAACATTATCATTTTACATTTTAGTCCCTAGGCTCGTAAAATGATTTTCATTTAATTTGTTTGTACTTTAAGCCTAGTCGAACCATTTTCATGCTTATAGTAGCCCACATTTTCCATTAAAATAGATTTTTACAACACTTTTTATACTATTTTACAAATAGGTCCTTTTTATGCATTTTCATCAAAAATCACTTAGCAAAAGTTGTTTATCTAACATTAAACTTGCATAACCTATCATTAAAAATCAAAATACACAAATTTATAACATGGGCCAAACCCTATACCTTTATCATATCTCAAATTAATGGTAGAAATAGATAGATTATATTACAAGTATTTTAAAAACATGAAAATCATTAAAAATGGGGCTAGAACAGACTTGCAATCGAGCTTGAAAGCTTGAAAAACCCTAGCCATGGTTTCCTCTTGAAAATTTCAGCCAAGGAAGAAGATGGACAAATTTTTGGGTTTTATTTTGTTTATTAAATCATTTAATTACTAAATGACCAAAATACCCCTAACTTAAAAATATTCTATTTCACCTATTTCATGTCCATTTTTGTCCAAAAAATTATCCAATGGTCTAATTACCTTATAAGGAACTCCAAATTAAAATTTCATAACAATTGGACACCTAGCATGTAAAACTCAACTTTTGCACTTTTTACAATTTAGTCCTTTTGACTAAATTGAGTGCCCAAACGTCAAAATTTTCAAATGAAATTTTGAAAAACAATTCCATAAAATTTTAGACCATAAAAATATAATAAAAATAAAATTTAATACGTCGAATTTGTGGTCTCGAAACCACTATTCCGATTGGACCCAAAATCGAGCTGTTTCAGTATCCCACCCAACTAAGGCCATTTTTCTCTTTCCATCAGAAGCAGCTCAGATGAACTGTCTTGCCATCTCTTTATTTGAGTCAAAAATACCTTTAAGAACCAAAGTCAATTATATAAGGTAGCTCAAAATAGTCAACAGAACAATCTTTGCTAAAGTAACCCTCCATGCAAAAGAGAGTTTTTTAGCCTCCCAACTAGAAAGATGATTACGAACTCTCTCCATCAGAAAATATGTGTTATTAGTAACTCTCTTATGAAAAAGTGGAACTCCCAAATAATGTCCCAAGTCATTAGCTTCCTAAAAGCCTAACAAATTATTGATATCCTATCTTAAATTATCCTTAACACTAGTAGAAAAGGACATCTTGGTTTTCCTAGCATTAACCTTATGTTTGGAGAGCTTACAAAAAATTCCCTAAAATTCTTTGAGAAGACCATTATGCTTCAAATTAGCTTTGCTGAAAATAACCAGATTATCTACAAAAAAAACAAATGTGAGAGATTTGGTCCTGTGTGCAATAACCAAATAGGACACCACTCTCTTGACGAGATAGCCGCATGGAAGCAATGCGTCAACCATTCCATGCAAAGGATGAAAATACATGAAGAAAGCGGGCTACCTTGATGAATGCCCCTTACTTGCTTGAATTTTGAAGTTGGAAATCCATTCCATAAAACCTATATGGTAGATGTCAAAATAGCATCATAATAACATGTATTAAGTAAGAAGGAATACATGCATCTTTGATATAAGCGTCTACAAAATCCCATTCACTTTGTCATAAGCTTTCTCCAAGTCAATCTTGATTGCCATCCATTAGAGGTTCTTCTTAGTTCTCATCAAGTGTAAGACTTCATGTGCAATGATAACATTACCAATGATGCTTCCCCTACTGTGAATCCAGCTTGTTCTTGGTCTATGATTTTTGGAACAATGCTCTTAAACCTGTTCACAATGACCTTTATCATCAGCTTACAACATAGAATAAAGGCTAATGGGTCTGAACTGATAGAAGTTTTTAGGATTCAAAATTTTAGGGATTAAGACAATGAGAGCATTATTAAACTCTGAATCTATATTCCCACCATCGAAAACCTTTCTAACCCACTCACAAATGGCTCATTCTAAATTATCCCACTGATTCTGAAAGAACGCCACTTAGAAACTATCACTACCTAGAGCTTTCAAAGGTGCCATGTCGAAAAGAGCAATCTTAATTTCCTCATTTGAGATAGTTTTCCTAAGAAAATTAATGTCTTCTGAAATGAGACTCGGAAAGGCGCTTAGGGGTAAGTTTCCCAAAGACCTAGAGTCTCCTCGTAAAGATTTTGAAAGAAATTGACCATTTCAGCTTCAAGGACTTCAAGTTTAAATATCCACTCCCTATTGGAATTACACAAAGCAGTAATTTTGTTAAAGTTCACTCTTTGGATTGTAAGCCTGTGAAAATATTTTGTGTTACGATCTCCCAACTTTAACCACTTGCACCTCAATTTTTGTTTCCAAAGCATCTTCTTATGATGAATTTTCTCAAGCTCCCCTTGAACCTCCTATTCACGTTGAAGAAGATAATTAGATCTAATAAGTCCATAACTCGTTGTAAGTTAGAAAGCTTGTGCAATAGCTGTCTCTTCTAGTGATTTATGTTATAGTAAACATATTTGTTCCAATTTTTGAGCTTATTAATAAACCCAACAATCGCACTATTCATGTAACCATCAAAGCTTTAGTTATCCCTCACAAAATAAAAAAACTCGGATGTTTCATCTAGCTAGCTAAAAATCGAAAAGGACACTCATTCAAGGAATTGAGAATAGAATAAAAATTCAGAAGTAGCAGCCTGTGGTTAGATTTAATTCTTAGGAGGTGAGTCACCAAGCAGTTCGGGAAATTCTCCATCTAAGCTACATTTCCCACAGCCCTATCTAGTCTCTCAAAAAGATTACCTCGATGCCACATAAATGGAGGACCCTGAAAACCCAGATCATGAAGTTGAGCTTTATCTATGAAATCAGCAAAGAATTGACATAGATGCCCTTTAACATGACCACCTTTTTTGTCTTCCGAAGAGATAATGTTATTAAAATCGCTAATGGCCATCCAAAGGTAGTGCCCAATCAGGATGCAAAGGCTTAAATCTCTCCACAATACTTTCATTTTCTGTCTGTCAGGACTTCCATACACAAAAGTAATAAAGATAGAATGAGGATGAAGATTGGAACGAATACGAACCAGAATAAATTGGGGATGATTACTGTTGTAACCATTTTTTTTTGAAAAAATGGAAATCGACTTTGTTGTGAAAACAAAAATAAAAATGGGGAGTCGCCACCAATTTTTTTGTTGAGGTGTGATCGGGTCACCTTGTAAAACGGTTGTTTTTAATAAACAATTTGATTTATCAAAACAACGATTTCAGTCTGCGCAACTCAGAAAATAGATTCGAGAGTCAGTTACGTGCGAGGAAGGGTTAGCACCCTCTTCACGCCCAAAATTGGTACCAAATTGATTAATTAGTGTCTTAATGTCAAAAATTTAAAAAGATTTTAAAATATGGATCCTTTAGAAAATGTTTGGATAATTTGGGCTGGGATTTGAGATTTCTTTGTTCTGAGAGGATACAAACATCACATCCAGCACGTTAGGACATGATATTTTAAACTTTCGTAATCAAAGCTATCTCATGATTTACGAAACTTATTAAAAGGATGTTTAGTTATTAAGTCAAACGGAAAATCGCAACCCAGCACGTTAGGGCACTATTCCCCGAATTTCTAAATACAAAACATTGCCTTGGTTTAGAAATTCTTATCTCGAATAACAAAACATCACATCCAATGCTTTAGGACACGACCTTTCGAATTCCCGAGAATAAGCTTTTTGTTTAAAAATGTATTTGTTTAAAAGGATATTCGGTTATTTAGATTAAACGAGAAAAATTGCAACCCAATACTTTAGAGCACGATCTCTCGAGTTTCTAAATGCGGAATATTGCCTTTGGGAAAGAAAACAATTTTGTGTCGGTGAAAGTTAATATAACATAAGTTTAAAATAAAATGTAAAAATAAGTCACAATACGGACATGCGTAGCAAAATGGAAATAAATGCGTTAGTATGAATGAAAACATAAAAGACAAAAATGAAATAGAATAAAATAAACGAGCCAAAATGAAGATAATGAAAATAAAAGTAAGAATAGTAGATAAAAATAAGTACAAATATGAAAAGAAAATATAATTATAATAGTAATAATAATAAAAATAATAGCAATAATAATAGAAAAGAAATAATAATATAATAATGGAAGTAATAATAAAATAATAAAAATAATAATACTAATAAACATAACAAAAGTAAAAATGTGTTAGTAAGGATAATTACAATGAAAAGAAAATAATAATAATATGCTAATAATATAATAGTAACAATAATAATAATAGTAATAATAATAATATAATGATAAAAATACTAAATAATAATAATAATAATAATAATAATAAATAGTAAAAGATAAGTAAATAATAGTGATTGTAATAATAATAATAATACTAATAATAATGAGTAATAATAATAGTAAAAATGTAAATAAATAATAGTGTTAATAGAAATGAAAATAATACTAGTAGTGAAATAAAATAATAGTAATAAATATAATACTAAATATAAAGAAATAAAAAATTGATCTTATAATAAATAAATAAAATAACCAAAAAAGGACGAAAATTGGATTAAAAACAAAGTGTTGGGGTAGATCTGAAATAAATAAAGAGGGAGGACCTTATTGTAATGCGCTAAAGAAGTGGGGGACTAAAATGGCTAATAACCCTTTCCTCACAAAAGCAAATTTACCATACGAGACTTGATTGAAAATCAAATGGACATTTGGGGCCAAATTAAAAAAACACAAAAACTTGATGGCAGAATCCTGGAAAGGAGGAGGACTGCGTGCATAAATTTCCCATTTTTCAAATAAATACGCGGATCCCTTGGCAGGTGGGTCGGACTTGGGTTGAACCATGCCAAACGACGTCGTTTTGGGGCCATTGAAACGGGCCCTAAACGGCGTCGTTTTGGTCCCCTTATAAAGGCAAATTTTTCCTTTCTTTTTTTCATTTCTGCTGCTTGTTTTGAAAAAAAAACTAACTCTTTTTGTTTCTTTTCTCTCTGCAGGTTTGGGGTCTCTGGCCAGTCTGCGACCGCCTCTGTCGCTGGCGCCGGCGCTGCCTCCGGCCACCGTGCACGATGGCCGAAAAAGGTAAAAAATATATTTTTTAAAAAAAACTTTATTCTTTAATAATATATATATATATATGCCAAAAAAAAAAAGAAAAAAAGAACTTTGAAAAATAAAAAGAAGAAATCACCTCTCTTTCTTGGATTTGATTCTAGTTTTTAGGATTAATCTCTACTTTTTTATTGTTTGAATCTCACTGTGTTTGATTGTTTTTTAAACATTTCTTCTATATTGATTCAAAAAAAAAACCCCTGTACATTGTCTGTGGTTAGGCTTTATATAGCCGAATAAAATAAAAAACAATACAGTATGACTTTTGCTTCTACTTGTCTGCTTTTTCTTTTTGTTTGCAGGTCATGGCAGTGGCAGAGGCATGTGGGGCGGTGGCCAGAAGGCAGGGCAAGTGGCTAGGGGCAGCACTAGGTTTGTGGCGCCACTTGTGTTAGGGACTAGGGTTTTTATTTATTTTGATTTGGGTTTAGGTTTTTTTTTTTTTGGAAATTGGGTTGATCTGTTGGGTTGTTTGGGTAGGATGTAGTGGGTTTGTGATTGGGCCTCGGGATTATGGTTTAATTGGGTTAAATGCTTGTATTGGTTTTGCTTTAATGGGCCAGAGCAGAATTGGGCTTGTACAATTACCAACCACCTCCAGATCAATCGAATTATTCTAGCCTAGCTAGATACCACTAGAATAATCAACTGCTTCCACTTGATGGGATTTTCCCCAACCCAATTTAGTGATAATTGCATTAGCTTTAGCCTCCATTGACTCATGGTTCAAGAAGACTGATTATATCAGGTTTATAATGCTTATGATATTCACGAAAAACTCACAAAAATTTATCACTCGCACACCTTTGCACATTCCATGATAAAACAGACAGATTCATGATAAAAAATAAAATAGAAAAGAGAAATAATACTTATTTTATTGATGATCGGTAGAAGAATTCTCCAATCGCTCGCCCTCTTCTATCGACAAATCCTTCGCATAATTACCATCTGGTTCTGACACGATTAGTTTTGCTGCTCGCTTTATGGACTCAACGAAAGGAACTCGAGAATTTTCAGAAGTCTTGAAACGATTCCTTGGGCCCTTTAAAGTTTTGTTTAATTTCCACCCTCCTTTTGAACCTGATACTTTTGCTCCATAACCTTTGTTAACCTCTTTGAAACATTGATTTCCAGTCAAAACTACACTACCCCAACCTCCTCACCAATAATTTGAGATTGGGTGCTATTTTTGAACACTACAGCTGAGTGATTTTTGGTATCCAATAGATCGTCTTTCACCCCCACATCGACCACTAAATTTTCCTCAAAACTGGGATTAAAGTGCAGCACGTGTTCCACGTGATTTTCATTAGAAATGGAAGAGCCTAGTTTCACGTTACTTGCGTTAGAAGCATTCAACATATTTGAAACAAAAGCTAAAAAGGGGACGGTGTTACCTGATTGTGAGAAATGTTGGGTCTCTCCAGCACTGGGATGTGGCCAACAATGGTCACCTGAGAGCCTTGAAGAATCTGCTCCACAATTAGCTAGCTGCAGGAAAAATGGGGTTGGAAAACGCAGCAAAAAATAAATTTAGGGAAAAACCAGAGTTTTAAATTTTTTTCCAAAACAAGATCTTGGTTATGATTTCTAAAGTAATAAACACTGAATCAAAATTGTACATTTTCAATTCGTCTAGAATGAGCGCTGCGACCGAGTAGTCTTCTACTATCCTTAAGTTTACGTCTACCGAGTGTGGGCTTGCTTCGAATAAGAAAATTTTTCACAAAAATTACCAGTAGAGTAATTTTGCAATTTCTCTAAACTTTTAAGTCAAGTTGTAAATCAGAAAAATATCTCTAGAAATTTTTTAGAATAATCTCTTCAGAGAATTTTCTCTCTACAACTTTCTCTTAAATTCAAGTGTTTGTTAATAATAACACAAGACTTTCTTTATATAGGGAGAGTTTAGAGAGTTCAACTATGATTAAACCTAATCACTTTAATATTAAATTAATATAATATTTATCTTGATAAATATTATATTAATTTAATATTAAGATAATAACTTTAATATTAAATTAATAAAATACTATTAAGATAAGTGTTAAATTAAAATTTAATATTAAAATATTAAAATAATATTATTTTGGAATAATTAATCTCGAATCAAATTCTCTAGTAAAGTCCCAGTAGGAGTGTAACTATTCTACTGCTCAACAACTGACGACTAATCGTCGCGACCACCGGGACACCTCCATCGCAGCCATCGGCATGGCCGTATCCGGTGGTACAGGTGCGACACCCTTATGGCACCCCAAGCCAGGTTGCCTACTACCGATTCGGTCTGGGTCAATGACGACCCGACCGGTCTAGTCCAGCCACCAGTTGGACCGTCGGTCCATTTTCACATATCGTGTCCAATCCACCTAGTTTTTGGGTTTTGGCCTCTTGGGTCCAATTTTCAAGTTTAATTACCCATTGGACCAATTGTCTGACTTGAAAATTAATTTACAAAAATATCATATTAATTTTAATTAATTTGATTAATTTAATTTTACTTGATCAAAATTAATTTCTCTAAAAATCACTTAGATTTTCCAAATTAATTTTTCAAGAAAATTCTTTAATCAAATTCTCTAGTTAAACTATCCGTATGACCACTTAATTTAATTCCACATTGAATAAATCGACTCAATTAAATTATTCCCAAAGTCGTAGAATTTTCTTCTAATTCAAATGCAGTTCGATCGAGCTTTTGTTGACTTAGCAGAGGGACTAATCAGACATATACAATTAGGCTCTAATGATTGCAATTATGTCCTGAAGTATCGTTCCGATAATTCACAATTACTTAATCATAGAGTCAGTTAATAAGAAGTACCATGATTGAAAACTTCTTATTCTATACTCTTTGCGAAAGCAATTCATCCAACTGTTTTGTCTAATGACCTTGTCATGTGTGTGTTACTCTCATATGATATCCTTGGTTCCTTTGAGTTAAATTCGTTCACTCAATACAATCCTATTTTATCTCATTTTCACTATTGTATCTTCTTAATGATTAATATGATCACTGTCAACAAATGATTGTGATAAATTGCTCGTTCAAGAACGAGCAACAAGTGGCCACGTTCCATATTTATCAATCCAAGCAAATGCCAATGAGAGGATATCATTAACTCTTTAATTGAGCTATGAATTCCACTGTTGCTAGTAAATTCATGCCATAGACAAGTCATGTACCCAACATACCAGCTATGGGCTCAATCATCTTTAGAGGATAAGCCTCCATTTATATCAAAGCATATGAGTTGCATAAGCATAGTTAGTGACTAACTCAGGATTTAGGTAAATCACACCATGAACGTCATAAGTGAATTAATTTACAAACAGATTCAGAATTAATTCATATTGAGTCCATTCCAATGTATCATTCTACCAATGAATACATCTATCGTAACAGCCCATTTTCGGTGAGATCGGAACAGTGGTTTCGTGACCACAAATCCGAGCCCAAAAATAAAAATTATTTTATTTTATTTTATGGATGGTAATATGATAGAAAGGTCACGTGAAAATTTTGATACGAGAATTTTATAGATTGTGTGGTTAATTAAGTAAAAGACTAAATTGCATAAAATGCGAAAGTTGAATTCTAGTAGCTATAATGATTAAATAGCTATGGAATTCAAAACCAGAAGTCCTTATATGGTAATATACCATTAAGAAAAGTATGTAGATTTGTCTTGGTGACTCATCCATGGAAAAATTAGAAATGACTAGGGACTAAATTAGAAATAAACAAAATTAAAAGATGGTAGAAAAATAAAAAGAAATTATCATCTTTTCTATTCCTCTTCTCCCCTAATTTTTTTATGGAAACCCTAAGAGAGCGGAAGAGAACTTTTCAAGCTTAGAAAGGTATGAAATCAAGTCTCATTTTTAATAATTTTTATATTTTTAGAATCAGGATAGCCTAATCTTTCTATTTATGGGATTTATTTGAAAAGATAACAAAGTGTAGAAACTTTTCCATGGATGTAAATGCTAGAAATTTGAAATTTATGGTAGAAAATGAAGGATAGTTGATAGATAAACAACTTTTACAAAACAATTTTTCATGGAAACTTGATTTAGGGACTAAAATGAAAAAATGGTAAAACCCATGGAAAATTCTGAAATTTGTGAAATGTGTGTACTGTAAAAATTGTTATTAAATCTTGGTTAGGCTTGGAAAGATGACTAGATTGCATGAATTTTATTTTCCAAGCCTAGGGACGAAATTGGAATTTTTGAAAGAGAAGGGGCAAAATAGTAATTTTGCCTAGGATGTATTTGAATGCAAATGTATGTAAAATTTTATGAATTAATAATTAAATTTACTTATATAGACCCGAAAAGACCAACTACGAATTAGATCGAGGGAAACAAAAAGTTTTGGATTAGTTGGAATTCAAACCCGAACAATTGTCAAGGTAAGTTCGTGTAACTTAAATATGTGTATTAAATGCTTGAATTGAATGGTGTGATTGTGTTGGTGTGTATGAGATGATATCCATAATGAAATAATCATAAGTGTGAAAGGTGGACAAATTGTCATGTTCCGGGTGAATGTTGAGAATTCGATGGAATAAGGTGATATTCTCGGATGAGAATAACATTACACATGTTGTATAAAGGATTTAGCCCGGACAGGTAATCCTAATGTAACCCTCTTGAGCATATACTATAAATTGGATTTAGCCCGGACGGGTAATCCAAATTAAGCCCCCTAGGGCATGTGCTACGGATAGGATTCAGCCTGGACTGGCAATCCATTTGTGAAAATACGGGCTCAAGAGTGTGCCTCTTATTACGTGCCCTAATGGGTTCTATTGCACATGAAAATACTACTCGAACATCCATCGAAATCTCATTAGTTCAACGGAAAAGACTCTTGAAATATGGAAATGGAAGTTGTATGTAATGAGCTCATCTATGTTTTACTTGAAATTCATATGAAATTATGTGACTAACTTGTTTGAATAAGTGATTGTGTGTTTAGGTAACTTACCCAAAATTGATGGATTTGTGTTTTATGTATGCTTGTATTAATAAATATAACTGGTAAGTTTATTTCCCGTTATACGAATTTGCTAAGCATGAAACTGCTTACCCCGTTTAATTTTCCCTTGTTTTATAGTGCTTGTAAGCTCGAGAAGGTTGGAGGATCGGTTGGAGCATAATCACACTATCCACTATCTCCTTTTGGTATACTTAGAAATCTCATTTTGGTATAATGGCATGTATAGGCTTAATTGGTCAAATGATGACTTGTAAGTGATGTTTTGTAATCTAGCCATTGGAATGACTAGTAAGACTTTATTTGGTATGTCTAAAAGTTATTCTATGTTTAATGCTTATTTGTTAAGTGTGGATGAATGGAGTATGTTTTGTAACATCCCGAAAATTTTTACAGTGAAATATTATCCTTGATATAGTAAAATAAGGAAATAAAGTGATGAGAAGGGGAAATTTAAGTTATGTCATTGGGAAGTATATTATGACATATTAATCCAAGAAAGGACTAACTTGTAAAAGTGAGAAAAATTTTGTTGCCCAAGAGTAAATACTTAAAATTTAAGGGGTTGAAGTGTAAATATGAAAAATTTAAAGGAGTAAATATTTTATGGGTGGAATGATTTAGAAACTAAGAAAAATGGATGAATTAGGACCAAATTGAATAAGTGAAGAAATATGAGGGACTAAATAGTAATTTTACCAAATTAAGTAATGACTCAAAGATGAAATTTAAAAAGATCAAAAAGGGCAAAATGGTCAATTAGAAGAGAGAGAAATCTAGAAAGTAATGATGATGTTGATGATATTTTATAATTATTTAATTAGAAAATATTATTTAATAAGATATTTATTATTATTCTATTATTTTATTTAATATTTATATATTAATTATTGTTATTATATTATGAAATAAATTAAAATATGACAAATGGATGGTAATGATAAAACACATGTGTAATAATATGTATATGTACAAGTGTAATATTTATATTGTTTATTAAATAGATGTCGTAACCATTTTTGGAAAAAAAAAACGGGGTTCGACTTTGGTTTTGAAAACAAAAATAAAACGGGAGTCGCCACCGATCTTTATTTGGTGTGATCGGATCACCTTTGTTTTAATAAAACGTTTTGGTTTACTAAAACAATGTTGATGGTCTGTGAAATTTCGAAAATCGGGTTCGGGAGTTGATTACGTGCGAGGAAGGGTTAGTACCCTCATCACACCCAAAATTGGTACCAAATTGATTAGTCGACGTCTTAATGTCGGAAATTTGAAAAGGTTTTAAAATACGGACCCGTTAAAAAATGTTTGAATAATTTGGGCTGGAATTTGAGATTTCTTTGTTCCGAGAGGATATAAACATCATATCCAGCACGTTAGGACACGATATTTTAATCTTTCGTAATCAAAGTCGCCTCATGATTTACGAAGTTTCGTTAAAAGGATGTTAGGTTATTTAGTTAAACAGAAAATCGCAACCCAGCGCATTAGAACACTATTTCCCGAATTTCTAAATACAAAACATTGCCTTATTTAAAAATCTTTTAGAAAAGATATAGTAGTTTCTCAAAACATATTTTTGTTTAATGATACAATATTAAATTAAAAAATAAATATAGATTTAAGTATAGCAATAATAATAATACTAATATCAACAATAGGGGTAAAGAAATAATAGTAAAAAGAGATAGTAATAGAAAAATAGTGATGACGTTACTAGCGATAAAATAATAATAGTGATATAATAATAAGAGAAATAATATTAATAATGAAAATAATTAATGAATGTAGAAAGATAAAATAATGAAAATAAACAAAATAAAAATAAAATAAAAAGTAAAAACAAAAATAAAAAGACAGTAGTAATGGGGTAATAATAATAATGATAATAGGGTTAAAAATAAAAATAATAATAGAGAAAATATAATTATAAGAATAATGACAATAATAATGATATTAGAAAAACAAAATAAAATAATAAAAATAGTAATGATAATGGAAATAAATAATAATAGTGAATAAAATAATAATAACGAAATAAATATGAAAAATAATAGATTAGCAAAAATAATATTAAGAATAGCATTTAAAATAATTATTAAATACAATAATAATCATTAAAATAATAATACAAATTAATACTAACACCGCAATAATGAATATGATAATATTAATATAAATAATAAATAATAATAATAATAATAATAATAATAATAATAATAATAATAAGTATAAAAAGGAGATTAAAATCGAATTAAATATGGATTATCGGGGCAAATCCGCAATAAAGTAAGGAGGAAAGGACCTTTTTGAAACGCGCGGATTACATGAGGGACCAAAAAGGGTAATAACCCTTTCCTCCCAAAACGTCAAAGACATAAGCGGGGACTTGATTGAAAATCGAATGGACATTTAGGGCCAAATTAAAAGAACACAAAAACTTGATTGCAGAAGCTTGGAAATGAGGAGGGACTGCGCGCATAAATTCCCCATTTAAGTTGAAAAGGCGTACATCCAGCTTTCAAATCGTCAATGTGCTGGCCTCCACCATCCTTAATTACACCACTTAAAAAAATTTAATAATTTTTATTATACTTATTTTTTAAAAGCTAACAAGTTCCCTTTTTTAAACAAAAAAAAAAAAAAACCCTCATCTTTTTCTTCTTTTCCTCTGCTAGGGTTTTAACCCTCTTTCGTGCCGTTGTGGGTCGACCCCTATTTACGGCTGCCGTGGGAGTGGTCGGAGCTACCCTAAAACGCCCTCTTCAACCCCTTTTTTAGCAAAAGAAAGAAAAAAAAAAAAAAAAATCTAATGGCGAGGCTTTCGTAGCCCGAAAATCGAAAGAGAAGAAATCGTCACCCTCTCCCTAGGCCGATTTCGACGGCGAAGAGGGTGTTTTCAATGGCCAACACGTGGATCCCCCTCGGTAAGTTCTTCTTTTCCTCTTTTATTATATTTCCGCTTGTAAAGTTTTTAAAATGAAAAAGAAAAATATAAACGATGAGATAAATAAAAATAAATAAATAAAAGGAAAGATGGAATCAACCTCAAACTTACATTTTTTTTCTTTTATGCTCGCATTTTACATTTTTGAATTGAACCAAGAAAAAAAAAACCCTTTACATTGTTTGTGGTTAGGCTTTATATAGTCGAATGAAATATTAAAAAAAATACAATATGGCTTTTGCTTCTATTTATGCCGCTTCTTCTTTTACATTTTGCGAGTCATGGCAATGGCGAGAGGCACGTGGGCGGTGGCGGAAAATTTGAGCAAGTGGCTAGAAGCGGCACTAGGTTTGCGCGCCACTTACATTAGGAGCTAGGGTTTTTTTGTTTCGGTTTGGGTGCAGTTTAGGTTGTAAAAATGGGCCCGCAAATTATAGGCCTTACAATAGATATTTATTTATTATCATTATGTAAAAGATATTTATTTGATAAACAATTAAATTATAAGATTTTTATGTAACTAACAATTTAATTCATGACAAGTGTAAGATAAAGATTAAGTACAAGTGTAAAAATTATTTGTATACATTTGTAATATATGTATTAGTTATTAGTTAGATACTTATTATTATTATTATTATTATTATTATTATATATATATATATATATATATATATATATGTATATATATAAGATAAGATAGAAAGGGGAGAAGGGAAGAGAGTTACAGAGGAAGCAACGAAAATAGGGAAACAAAAAAAGGAAAGAAAAGAAAATGGGAAATTAGAGGTTTGAAGCTTGGAGCTCATTTTGGTACGTTAATCAAGTCTTTTTCTTTTAATTTTGATATTTTAGAAGCTTTAGAATAATGTTTTGATGAAGCCAAGTTGACATATTGAAAATTTATGAGTTCTCAAGTATAGTTTATGTTGAACAAAAACATGAATTAGGGACTTAATTAAATGAATTTCAAGTTAGAATTGATAAAAGGATTTAATTGAGAAGTAAGCTATAAGTTTTATGTTGCAGGGACTAAATTGAGGAAAATTCAAAAGTAGGAAAATATGCTGAAAATTTAGTAGTTAAATTTGAGTTTGGATGGAATTTGAATAGAAAACAAGTATGAATTGAGTTAGGAAAGTAAGTAAACTTAATTAGGATTAAATTGTAAAATAAGTTATAAGAGACAGTTTTGGATAGCAGCAGTAAACTAACTTTGAAAAATCACCAAAAATTTTAAAAATCGAATTAGAGGATGAATAAAAATGGAATTAAATCTTATTGAGTCTAGTTTCTTATACAAGAAATGGTGTAAGTAATGAAATTTTAAATCATGAGATATAATAGGGTTTGTGAGACAAGTTCAGAATGATTTTGGGTTTTCCTGTTCTGATTTTGGAAAATCATAAAAATTGGATAAAAATAATTAGGGGCTTAAATTTATATGTTTAAAATTTTAAATGAGTCTATTTTCAAGATAAATAAACGGAAACATCATCCAAATCTCGTATGAGGAGATAATTAATTTTTAGTGAAGAAGGGTCGGAACTGTCAGACAACAGAACAAGGGTGACTTTAAAGAATGAACTGTACTTATTGGCCAAGCAAAAAATTCTGAAAATTTTATGGTAAGAATATATGTGAGTCTAGTTTCAGGAAAAATTTGTGAATCTTAATTTGGAGTTCTGTAGCTCAAGATAAAAATAATTTAGTGACTACGACACGGATGGACAACTTGAATATCCATATAAGTAAATAGTAAAATTATAGATAATGTTACTTAAAAATGTGTTATATAAATTAAGGATGTGGAATGGAGAGGAGGAGGAGGAAAATATGTATGAATATTCAGCTAGCATGGCTAATTTGTATGTTTTAGGCTCAGGGACTAAATTGAATAAAAGTAAAACTTTATGGTTAGTTTTGTAAAAATGTTGGAAATGACCAATTTGAGTGAAATGGATTATTTTATTTTCTAAATTAATAAATTGAATGAAATTATTAGATTAAGATCGGTTAAAAAAATCGATGAAAATAGAAAATTACCAAAATGCCCCTGAATCTTGGTATTTCTACAATTTAGCTAGGTAAGTTCGTGTAACCTAATTATGTGATATAAGGAAATATGAGTTGATGGTACTTGAAATATTGATATAATGAATTAACTAATTTATGTTTATGAAGAAACGACAAGAGAGTGATATTTATCATGACATGTAAATATGTGATTATCTTGATACAAGGAAATTAAGTATGTTGAGACGAGTAATAAATTCAAGTAAGACATGTCGAGAAAAATAAATATGTTTAAGGGATGTTACATAGTCATTTGTATGTGTCATAATTGGTTTGGCCTAAAATGTTGGCCTTTAATATTTAGTAGTTCATTTTGTATAAGGCCATTGATGTTGGTTAGTATTATTCAAGTTATATGTTTGTGATGATGAAATTTTATGACTCGTTTTATACTTTACAAGTGTATGTGTTTCGATAATACCTCGTACCCTATTTCGGTGTCGAATACGGGTAAGGGGTGTTATATGTTTATCTCGTATATGCATTAAAAGTATGCTTATAGACATGAATTACATGTGATATTATGCCATGATAGATGTTAATTTAGGCTTTGTTTTAATGCTTGATTTGGTTGATATATTCATGCAAGTATTAGTGTAGGTTGTTGGAAAAATTTGGTGAGAAAATGAAGCTAAGAACTGGCTTCATTTTGTCCACACGGGTAGACACACGGGCGTGTATGACACACAACCGAGTACATGGGCGTGTAGCCAAGCCGTGTGTCCCCTGCACCTTAAATTCAAGAAAACATAATGCTCAGAATTGAGGACACGGGTAGAGACACTGGTGTGTGTCTCAGTCATGTGGGAGACACGGCCTAGAACACGGGCTTGTGTCTTGGCCGTGTGAAACTTGCACCTAATTTGAATTAAATTAATTATCCACACGTTTTAGCACACAGGGGTGTGGCATGGCCGTGTGGCCCAAGTCAGAGAGCACCCTAAATAGAACACGGCCTGTAACACGGACGTGTGAGCCCTGCACCTTAGAAAAATTTTGTAATTTTGCGAAAATTCGATTCTAATACTCATTTTGGGCCTCGATGGCCCATTCAAGGGATAATAAGAAAATTTTGGAGTATGTATGGTATGTTTAATACAAATTGCATGAGAATGTTTGGTGAACTCCGGTAGTACTCTGTAACCCTATTTTGACGACGGATACGGGTTAGAGGTGTTACATTTAGTGGTATCAGAGCTATGGTTTAGTCGATTCTCGGACTAACGTAGCAAGTACGAGTCTAGCTATACATGCCATAATATAAATCATGATAGTGTGATATCTCCTGACCACTTTTAAATGTATTGTCATATAGTAATGTCTTCCAATCAAGCTCGAGATGAGTCTAAGGAAGCTGAAAACACTGCTCAAGCTTCTATGCAACAAGCCGTAATTAGTAGTAGGAGGAGGTCCATGTCTGAGGGTCGTGAAGAGGCAAAAGTTGCCTTCTTTGCTATGATGGATGAATGGTTTAGTGAATATATTAGAACACGCTCTGTTGTTCAACAACCTCCCCTACTTGCTTTACAACCCAATGAAATACCTCAAGGTGCTGGACCCATCATAATTTGTAAGACTCCGGTTGATAAGATTAGAAAATATGGGGCTGAAGAATTTAGGGCTACGACCGATGATGATCCAGAAAAGGCTGAGTTCTGGCTGAAAAATACTATTCGGGTTCTCGATGAATTGTCAGGTACTCTCGCCGAATGTTTGAAATGTGCGGTATCCTTGCTAATAGATACAGCTTACGATTGGTGGAAAACCATATCTTCTGTTGTACTGCGAGAAAATATTATGTGGGAATTCTTCCAAACCGAGTTCAGAAAGAAATATATTAGTCAGAGGTTCCTGAATCAGAAAAAGAAGGAATTTTTAGAACTCAAACAAGAAAATATGACAGTAGCCGAGTATGAACGAGAGTTTGTTAGATTGAGCAAGTATGCTACTGAATGGGTTCAGACTGAAGTTGATATGTGCAAACGATTTGAAGAAGGGCTGAATAAAGTCATTAAGTTGTTGATTGGGATTCTGAAATTAAAAGAATTTGCAGTATTGGCTGAAAGAGCCCACAAGGCCGAGGAATTAAGCAAAGAGAAGAAGCAAGTCGAAAGAGAAGCTCGGGTTTTGAGTAAAAGATTTATGAGCAAGATGCAATCATCTGCCTTGAAGAAATCAAGAAGTTACCAAGAACATTCTGTCTCATCATTGAGATATTTGGGAAAGGAAAGAATTTCTAAACGCTCTAACTTGATGTCTTCATCTTTGCTAGCAACCAGTGTTGGGAGTGTTGGAAACCCCAAGCCACGATGCAATGTCTGTAACAAATTGCATTTTGGAGAGTGCCGGATGAGAAGTGGGGCATGTTTTAAATGTGGTTCTCTCAACCATTTTCTTAAGGACTGCCCGAAAAAAGTTGAGAAAGATGTTGAACAGACCTTGAAGCCAAGTAATCCTGTTGCGAGGGGTAGACCACCATAGTATCCCAGAAATGCCGACGGTAGTTGTAGTGCTGCAAAAGACTCAACGGCTAAATCTGAGGCACGAGCTCCGAAAGGACATACACCATACGTGCAAGGAAGATGCCTCGGCACCAGATGTTATCACTAGTACATTTGCAATCGAACTCCTATTTCTTAAGATCGTGGTGGTCAACCAGGGTGTCATTTTTCAATAACTTCCACCAATGATGCTAGTCAAATTTGGTACCCAGATTCAGGTGCCACAAACCACATTACCAATGATGTTTCGACACTCAATCATCTTACTGAATATACAGGTATGAGTCAACTTCTTATGGGCAATGGTGATCCTGTTCCTATCACTCATATAGGGACCTCCTCGATCATTACTGGTAGTAGGCTCTTACACCTTAAACATGTTTTACATGTTCCAAATGTCTACAAAAACTTAATTTCTATAGCTCAGTTTGTAAGGGATAATCAGGTGTTTTTTGAATTTCATCCCTATCATTGTTTTGTGAAGGACATCAAGACAGGGACGGTTTTGCTAGTGGGTCACATCCATAAAGGGTTGTACTGGTTTGATACATCACCACAACAAGGAGATTCTGCTGGTTCTGGTGGTGGTTTTCAATATGTACATGCTGCTGAGGTTCACACTCATGATGGTTCCTGTTCTGTGTTAGAGTTATGGCACAAAAGACTTGGCCACCTTTGTACAAAAGTTCTTCATCAAGTACTTTAAAGTTGTAATATTTTTCCAAATAAGTCCACACTGCCTAGGGTGTGTGCTCATTGTCAGCTAGGAAAATCATATAAACTGGTTTTCAATAATTCTCAGACTGTATCTTCTTCACCCTTTGAACTTGTTGTGTCAGATTTGTGGGGACCGACTCCTCTTCTTTCTGAAGGCTGTCTCTATTATCTATTAATTGTAGATTTATATAGTCGATATACTTGGATTTATCTCTTAAAGACAAAGGCTAAAGTTCTTGCCAAGTTTATTCAGTTCTATAAGTTTGTGGAAGTTCAGTTTGGGTGCAAAATTAAAATGCTTTAAAGTGATTGGGGTGGTGAGTACAGACCACTGGCTACTGTCCTATCTCATCTTGGTGTTCAACACAAGTTACTTGCCCTCATACTTCTGAACAGAATGGAATTATTAAGAGAAAACACAAACATTTGGTTGAAACAGGTCTTACATTGCTTACTCAAGCTTCCTTGCCTATACATAATTGGACTCATGCATTTTTGCATGCGGTCTACTTGATCAATAGACTAACCATGTCTGTTCTAAAAGGGCAATCCCCTCATGAATGGTTGTATCATACTTCACCAGATTATATGTTGCTTAAGGTTTTGGTTGTCGTTGTTTCCCATATCTTAGACCTTATAATAAGCATAAACTTCAATACCGGTCTCGAGCTTGCATCTATCTTTGTTATAGTCCTAATCATAAAGGCTATAAATGTCTTGATGACAGTGGCTGGACTTTTGTGTCTAGGCATGTGATATTTGATGAAGCTTTCTATACATTTGCCAATATAGAGACTCATTCTACAAAGACCGGTCTATCAATGATACATCAACAATCAAGTGTTCATTTGTTGCATAAAACTCTGAGTGAATAGTATCTTGTATGTCAGCTACTCGGTCATCTGGTCCTAGTGTTGCTCGCTCTTTGTCTGGTGTTGGTGATGCGCTGAATGCTAAAGTCTCCACACCTGTTGCTCAACCTGATTTTTTAGCTGCTCCATCACTTATTAATCAATCAAGTTGTTCTCTCGAGGAGTCACATGGGGCATCTCTTTCTAGTTCTGATTCAGTTTCTACTAGTGTTCTGATGGATCAGCTTGGGGTTGCTCCTGCATCATCAGTTGCACCTGTTAGTTCCAACACACATCCAATGCAAGTACGGTCTAGACATAGTATTTTTAAGCCAAAGCTTTATGCTAATGACTTAGATGAACATAAGCCTTTGAAGATTGGCGAGGCATTTTTAAGTCCTTAGTGGACTAAAGCTACCCAGCAGGAATACGAGGCATTCATGCATAATCAAACATGGGAGCTTGTATCTTTGCCTCCTAACAGGAGAGTAGTAGGTTGTAAATGGGTTTTGAAAGTCAATAGACATGCAGATGGCTCTGTGGCTTGTTGTAAAGGCGGGCTTGTTGTCAAAGGGTTTAGGAAGCATGTATTGATTTCCATGAAACTTTTAGTCCAGTTGTTAAGCCTACAACAATTCGAGTGGTTCTTTCCCTTACGGTTAAGTTTGGCTGGATTTTGAGGCAAGTAGATATAAATAATGCCTTTCTTAATGGGGATCTTAATGAAGAAATATACATGTTTCAGCCCTCAGGTTTTGAACGACATAATGGAGGTCAACCATTGGTGTGCAAGCTTAAGAAGGCGTTATATGGCCTTAAACAGGCACCTTGGGCCTAGTTTCAAAAGTTGAGAGATCATCTTGTTGCTTCTGGTTTTGTGTTATCAAAATCTCCTATATGTTCTGGTCTATGTCAATGACATTATAGTCACAAGCAATCATTAGTCAAGTATTGATACTTTTGTGGAGTCCTTAGATTCGAGATTTTCTCTTAAGGACTTGGGACAGTTGAGTTATTTTTTGGGCATCAAAGTCACACATACAGCTTTGGGGCTCTTTCTTAGTCAATGAAAATTCATTCAAGACTTGTTGCAACGAAGTCACATGGAACAGTCCAAAGGCACTCCTACTCCCATGATATCTTCTTGTCTGTTGTCTGCTCATACGGGGAGTCTCATTGCAAATGAATCAGAATATAGGAGCATCGTAATGGCCTTTCAATACATCGTGATTACAAGGCCTGATATTACTTTTGCTGTTAATAGGGTCTGTCAATTCATGCATAAGCCCCTCGATCATCATTTCAAAGCTGTTAAACATATTTTAAGATATTTACAGGCAACAATAGATCATGGTGTTCATTTTACTGCTTTCTCTCGCCTATCTCTTGTTGGTTATTCAGATGCTAGTTGGGGAAATGATCTTGATGATAGATGCTCAACGTCGGGTTTTTGTATTTTCCTAGGTGGGAATCATGTATCTTGGGGCTCAAAGAAACAACATGTAGTATCTCGTTCAACAAAAGCAGAATATAGGAGCCTTGCTCATACTGTAGTAGAAGTCACTTGGCTGGAGTCTTTGTTGGGAGAATTAAGAGTTCAACTTGCTGGAAAGGTCGCTCTTTGGTGTGACAACTCAAGTACAGTAGTATCTGCTAATCCAATTCTACATTCTAAGTTCAAGCATATGGAGCTTGATTTTTTTTTTTTTTCGCGAAAAGGTGACTACAGGGAAGTAAGTTGTTGGTCATGTTCCAGCTCAAGATCAGGTGGTTGATGTGCTTATCAAATCACTTTAAGCTGGATGTTTTACTAAATTCAGAACACAACTTAAAGTTGTCAGCAGATGTCAGTCCTTACAAAGCAGAAGATGACAGAGGTGGATTAGTTGGGTAAATGTCAAGGAATAAATCAACAATTAACTGATGGTTTGTTAAGCTATTAGTAGTTAAATTAGTTATTTCTGTTAACAAATTTTTGAAACAGTTCAGCAAGAAGTCCTGCATAAATACAATACATTCAATCTCTAGGATGTCATTCTTGAATAATGAAAATCATCTGTTTGGTTTATCATTTTGCTGTGTTTCTCTACACCCACTAACATTTCTTTCCAAGACAAGGATGGCATTATTAAGGACTCCACAACCATCACGTCTTCTGGATTCACTTCTGATTCCTTGAATCTGACTCTCTTTGTGCTTGGATCTTCAGAAGGATTATCTCCTCCTCCATTCCTACCACAGGAAGAAATCGAAAAATGCGAGAGCATATTTTGTACGTAGTTCCAATTATTTTAATTCCATTCCATCATTTTTTAATGTTAAATTATGACAATAGCTATATTTTTAGCCATAGAATTTTTACTGTCCCTAAACCTTCTTTCTATATATATTTTTAATCTTTCCTGTAAAGCCAACTGCACTCTCTCATTTCATCTCTCAACGATACGTCTCATAACATAATCCCAAATTTTAAAATGCTTATGCCAGGAAGCCTCATCTATCGGAAATTCCCATTTGATTTCCCAAAATCCAATTTTCTCTTCACCTCTAATCCCGCAGTTCATCAATACTGTCCCAGCATTCACATATTTCATTTTCTGGGTGCCACCAAAACCTTGTTTTTCTTCATTCACTTGTTAATTTTGATCAATGCAAGGTTACAATAACTGATGGTGTGGTCTTGAAGTTGGTTAGGCGAAACCTTTCTGATTGGAAACTAGCTTATGTTTTCTTCTAATGGGTGTCTAAAAAAAGTGGAAATTCACTTGGTTTTGATGTTTGTAATGAAATTCTTGACATTCTTGAAAGAATGCATCGGTTTGAAGAGTTAACTGAGATGTTCAATAAAATGTCTGAAAGAAGACTTATTGATGAAAGGACTTTTAGGATTTTGGTTAATAGATATGCTGCTGCACATATGGTGGAGGATGCGATTTGGGTTTTTAATAGGAGGAAATAATTCGAATTCAAGGATGATTTGGTTGCATTTCAAGTTCTTTTAATGTGATTATGTAGGTATAAGCACCTAGAAACTGTAGAAACTTTATATCAATTGAAAAGGAGAGAGTTTGGCTATGATTTAAAGACAATGAATATTGTTCTCAATAGATGGTGCGTGTTGGGGAATGTACATGACGGTAAAAGTTTTTGGAATGACATAATTAAGTCAAAATACAAACCAGATATGTTTACCTACGGAACTTTTATAAATGCATTGACGAAGAAGGGAAAGTTAGGTACTGCGATGAAGTTGTTTCTAGGAATGTGGGAGAAAGGGTGTGATCCTGATGTGGTAATTTGTAATTGTGTCATCGATGCACTGTGCTTCCAGAAGAGGATTCCCGAGGCTTTGGAAGTGTTTAGGGAGATGAAGGAATGTGGTTGTGCCCCAAATGTTGCAACATACAACTCGCTTATCGAGCACCTAAGAAAGATTGGGAGGATGGAGAAGGTTTATGAGATCTTGGATGAAATGGATGAGAAAAAAGGGTGTTCACTGAATAATGTAACTTTCAACTATTTGCTCAAGTTTTCGGAGAAACTGGGGGAAGTTCCTGGTGTTTTGGAAAGGATGGAGAGAAATGGTTGCAGTATGTGCTGTGATACTTACAATTTGATCTTAAGGTTGTATATGAAGTGGGATCATGATGAGAGAGTTAGACATATGTGGGATGAGATCAGAAAAAGCAGATTGGGACGACCGGCGATCTTACACAGTTACGATTTACTGGTTGTATGATAAGGTAAGGGTTGAAGATGCTTTGAGCTATTTTGATGATATGACATCTAAAGGAATAGTGCCAGAATCGAGGACTGAGATTTTGGTAAATTCCATGAGGAACAAGTTGAAAGAGCAAGAAGGTGAAAACAAAAGACAGATCTAGGGATAAATGGCAAATCACCGAGGCTTAGGTCTAAAAAGTTTAAAAAGACCAAAGCTAGGTAATGCTTCCTCTAAAATTATACCATAGTTTTAGTTCTGTGCCAATCCTATATACTATCAATGAAGAAAACCCACAGTTTTCATCTGCAAGCCTTTGCTTATTTATCACTGATCAAGTATTACTTAGGTCTAGAAGGTTTAAAAAGAACATGGACTGAACATATGCACCATGAAAGAATAGTTTTTGAACGCTTGCGGGATAACATGTTGTTCTTAAAGAAATCAAAGTGTTTCTTTGGTGAGTCCCAGGTAACTTATCTTGGTCATGTCATCCATGGTGATAGTGTAGAGGCTGATCATATTAAAATTAAAGCTGCCACTAATTGACCAACTCTATTGTGGACCTGTAAATCTCTGCCAATTCTAGCTTATCGTCTGTAAGGCTGATTGATGTTTAGATTATCAATCCATTTTCTTGAGAAATGATCGATTGCAATATTTTCAAGGTTTCTTTTTGTAGTGAAATGAGTGGTAGACTTGGTAAACTTGAATGTCTTACAAAATTGAATCTAGAGATCCGCTTCCCAATCTAGACTTGAGCAACCTACTTCCAATCTTCCTCCAAAGTAGTTTCCTAATCTATTTGGCTTTATGTATGCACTTTCTGAAGAATCTGAACTATTAGCCTATGATGCTCCGACTTTTCATTTTTCTTGAAGTATCTATGTCCAACATATATATTGACCTACTTGTGTCCAACATATATATAGACATCTCTATGGGGATATGACCTGACAATGATCCTTGAAATATATGAAAGAAGTTAGAGAAGATTGAACACACCCGTGCACTCACACTCTAGTCTCTAGTCTGAGTAATAAAACTATTAGCCCCCATTTAGTTTTTGATGAAGTAAAGTATGGATAAAAAACCTGTCAATACTTGCAATGTTTGTCCATAATGTTTGTAAATGAGAAACGACCAAGTCTACTTCATTTCTCAAACCCAATTGCTTGTGATTGCATGTAAATGTCACTAGGAGGCTGTTTGTAAGGTTTAAGAATCTGTTTTATGAGTTAGTGTTGGTTATTTCAAGTTCACTTTAATGTCACTCTGTTTACTGCTTTCTAGTCGGGCGAATCTAGGAGGGTTGGCAGGGGCCTTTGCCCCCTAAAATGTAAAAATGCTATGGTCGAAATCATTTTTTAAAAAAAAAATAGGGTCGACTTTAAAAATGAAAATGGAGTCGCCACTAATTCTTTTTTGAGGTGTGATCGGATCACCTTGAGATTAATCATTAAAACATTTTGATTTATTAAAACAATGATTTTGGCCTATGAAATTTGAGAAAACAGGTTCGGGAGTCGATTACGCACGAGGAAGGATTAACACCCTCGTAACGCCCAAAATTGGTACCTAATTGATTAATTAACGTCTTAATGTCAAAAATTGAAAAGATTTTAAAATACGAAGAAGTAAAATATCAAGTCTAGTGAGTTAGGATACGGCATTTCAAATCCTCGAAACTAAGTTTATCTTTTGACTTTTAAAACTCATGCATTTAAGTTTAAGAAAGATATTTGGTTTTTAGGTCAAATGAAAAATTGGAACCCAGTAAGTTAGGACACAATTTCTCAAAATTCTAAAAATAAAATATTGCCTTTATTTTTAGAAATTCTTAGCTCGAGATAACAAAATGTCACATCCAGTGAGTTAGGACACAACATTTTTGAATTCCCAAGAATAAGCTTTTATGCTTTGATTTTTAAAAATAACTGGTTTTTTAGACTCGACGAGAAAAATCGAAACCCAGTAAGTTAGGGTACGATTTCTCGAATCTCGAATTACGAAAAATTGCTTAATAAGAAATTTTATGTATCGAACAAAGATTAATGTAACACGATTCTATAGCAAAATGTAAAAAAATGAATTATGGTACTAATATGCATAACAGGCTAATAATAAATGTATTAATGCATGACAATATAAAGGACGAGGATAAAATAACAAGCCAAAATACATAAAATAATAATTAAAAAAACTAAAAATTTAGAACTAAAGGATTAATATTAAACAAATAAATAAACAAGTATAGCGTAATACAAATTAAAAATCATAATGTTAAAAATAATGATGGTGGCATTAATAATAATAAATTTTGAGCTTTTAAATATATATAAAGATATAAATAAATAAGTAATTAAATGATAAATGGATAAGTGTATTTAAAATATTAAAAATAAATATTATGGAAATAATAGTAATAATAACAAAGTTAATTAATAATAATAATATAATAATAATATGTTAATAATAACATTAATAATAATAGTAATAATAATAACATGTTAATAGTAAGGACAGTAATAGTAAAAATAAAATATAATAATAGTAATAATAACATTAAAAATAATAATAATAATAGTAAGAATAATAGTTGTAATATTAAAATTAATAGTAATAGTAACAATAATGATAATAATATTAATAATAATGTTAATAATAATAATAATAATAATAATAATAATAATATAATTGCAAAAATAATTAAAGAAGGGCTAAATTGAACTTAAAAACATAAGTTTGGGGCAAATCAAAAACAAAAAAAAGGACCTATTCGAAGCGCAAATAACAAGGAGGGGTCTAAAGGGAAATTTTCCCTTCTCCTCCAAAATACAGCATTTTACACGGGGCTAAAATGAAATCAAAACAAACTTTTAGGGCCAAATTAGAAATAAAAAAAACTTAATCGTGAAACCATAAAAAATAGGAAGGACCAAATTGGAAATAATACCAGTTTTAAAAAACGCGCGGATCCTCCTTGCGGGTCGGGTCAAGGCGCGGGTCAAAGGACCAAACGGCGCCGTTTTGCAGTCTCCCTAACCCCATTGAAACGACGTCATTTTCTCTGCCTATATAAACCCTCTTTTTTGCAAAAAAAAATTCATTTCTGCCAAAAAAAAGGCCCTCTGTTTTCTCTACTAGGGTTCCTTCTCCGGCCACAGGTCCGATCATCGATCATTGTCGTCAAAATCATGGTGATGGCCAGTATCTGACAGTCGGACCCTCCTGTGATTTTTTGTCCTTTTTTTATATTCTATTTTAATATATATATAGTAAAAAATACAAAAAAAAAAAAAACTTTACATATATGCAAAGATAGTTTTGAAAAGAAAGAATTAAAGAGAAAAAAAGAAGAAGAACCTTTACACGAGAATCAGTTCGTTTTTTAATGTGATTTCTTTTTTCGATTGCTCTTTGTATTGACTCTGTTTGTTTTAATCTCTTTTTTTGTATTTGATAAAAAAAATCCCCTTATACATTGTTCTCTCACGGCTTATTAGCCGAAATCCAAAAAAAAAAAAAAATACAATGTTTTTTCTCTGTTGTTGTTTTGCTTGCTGTCTATTTGTCTTTTTTGCAAGTACGGAGCGACATGGTGGAGTACGGAGGAGTTGCCAACGTGGTGATGCGCGTGTGGGGGGAGCGGCTAGGGGTTTTTTTTTTTTTTCTGATTTTTAGGTTTAGGCTAGTGGGCTAGGGTAGTTGGGCTTAGGTTTATTATTTGGGCTGATGTTGATTAGGTTTAAGGTTTGAAATTTGAGTCATTTAGGATTTTGGGCCTGATATGTAAAAATTTGGGCTGTTAATTGTTTTTGTTTGGGACTATTTTAGCTCGGGCCAAAATTGGGTTTTATAGTTATATAGGCCCTTGAAATTTTTTAAAAAATTTAAATTAGTAAAGATAAAATTATATTTTGGCCCATCCTAAAATTATAAAATTTCAATTTAATCCTTTAAAGATTATAAATATATAGACAATAAAAAATTAAAATTTTATCCTACCCCCCTAAAAAATTGTTGTAGCTTCGCCCCTGTTTTTAGTTTAACTTTTGTAAGCGATTTGTATACTAGTTGTTTGTCTTGAGTATGCATGCAGAAGTTACATATTAGAAGATACATATTAGTAGTTACTGTAACACCTCTATACCATGTTTGACTCAAGGAACTTGATATAAGAATATTACATTTGGTGCCAAAGTAATTCTTGGCTAATTACTATTATATTTGAACATAAAACGGATAAATAATAAATTTAAATCCATTACTACTACTTGGGACATACTTAAATTTTTCTTAAGTACATGCCATTCTATTTAAAATTTTAAAACATACCCTGTTGTTGCTTGAAGATGTGATGAGATAAAAGCTTGCAGTCTCAAATTTGACTATAAAAATTTTTGTACCTAATCACACTTTAAACAAATCAGACAATGAGTATACACTCAGTGGTATTACTATAATTCAAATACTTAAAATAAAAACAATAAATATACACAATTTACCTTACCACTATTTTACTTTCAATATAACATTTATGCATTTAAAATTTTAAATTTACTTGATAACATGTATCTTAAATAGTTTTTCTTCATTTTAATTTATATATCTTTTACTATTTCCATATTCATTTCATGCATTTCATTAATAACCATTTCATAAAATCATTATTTCATGTATTTCATTTCTATATCCTAATTCAATAACTTATTCTATTTCGGATCTAAAACCTTACAACATTAGTCTTTCAATAATTATTATTAAACCAACATTTTCAATAAAATAATTATAATTAATTCATAAGATTATATTCAATTAACTCATACATTATTTCATTATTTCCAATTCATTCTATTTTCCCTTCCTATTTTAATATCTCAATTTCAATTCACATTTCAATTCATAATTTCACTTTCTCATATTTTCTATAGTTCAATCGATCAATTTATTTAATTTTCTCATTTCAGTTATTCACCCTATTAACAAACCCGGACTTTGACGGATACACAGATTCAAACCCAAATACACCAGTACGGCACATTGTGCCTTAACTGCATACATACCTAAACGATGAATCGATAATGGTAGCGATATGATATGAATGATATTCAATACACAAAGTCTTTGAATCGTATAAGATATGATAACGATTCGACACACAAAGTGTCGAATCGTTAACAGTAATAGTAGTTGGCACATAAGTGCCTGATCAGTAAGCCGGCAAAAACTCGTACTCTTCCACATCCTATGGCATGCCAACTATATCCGACTAGCCGACTAGTTAATAAGGTATTTAATTCACTTTTCAGTATAATTCTCATCTTAGTTCAGTATCAATTATAATTTCTCTATTTCAATCAATTTCACAATATTGCAATAATTCATTACTTCAGTAATTTCACAGTTCAATGCAGTACACAAAACAATATTCAGTATTTTATAATTTAGTTCAGTATCGGTTTCAATTTCAATAGCCATAAACATTTTTAAATCAATTTCATTCAAATCAATATCATTATTTCAATTACTTTCCTAATTTTATCTACCATGCATTTTTATTAAAATATAACAATTAATAGTAAATAGATTTGAATTACAGTAATACAAACCCGGATTTTGTTCAATTACTCCTCGATAACTTTTCCTTTCCTTTCGGTGCCGATGCCTTGGGTTCTTTGCTAACTACGAAAATAATAATAATAATTTACACGTCTTAATTACAACACTAATTTATAATAAATGATTGAATTTCTATTCAATTTATACCCTAATTCCAATTTAATTCTAATTAACTCATTTACTTTTATAATTCAATTCATACTTCATTTCTATTCAATTTCCTTTCATATTTCACTTAACTATCTAATGTTCATAATAAAATTATAATTTAAAATTTCTTTCAATTTAGTCCTTTAAACACAAAACTTATAGCTTCTTTTACAATTCAATCCCTTATCAAATCTAAATTGAAATTCATTCAATTAAATCCCTAACTCATCTTTTGTTCAACATGAACTATACTTATAAACCTATGAGCTTTCAAAGTATCAACTTAATTTCATCAAAACCTTGTTCTAAAGCTTCTAAAACATCAAAATTAAATAAAAAGGACTTAATTGACTTACCTATTAAAGCTTTAAACCTACAAACCCTAGTTTTCCCTTTTTTCTTTTCTTTCCCTTTCTTTCTTCTTGTTTTCAAATGGCTTCTGCTATTCTCTCTTTATTTCCTTTATAAAATATCTTATATATTTTAGTTAATAATGATAATATCTTTTAATAACACATATTTAGATTACATTTGTCACCACTTAATTTGTTTATTATACACAAAAATCTCGTAATATAATTATTTAATTAATAACTATCTTTTACTTAATTTAAAATATAATACAAATGTATATATTTATATTATTACAATTGTCACTATCCAATTTATTTATTATACAAAAAACTCACAATTTAATTATTTATCTAATAAATATCTTTTGCTTATTATATAAGAAAATATATAAATAATTTACAAGTGTATAAACATATATGTTACACATGTACCATTAATAATTATACAATTGTCTTCATTCTAATTTATTTTCATAATAACAATCATAATTTAATAATTTAATATAAAACTATAATAATAATTATAATAAATATCTATTTAATAACAAATACATATATTATAATTGTACACATTTTATTTTACATTTATATATTATCATCACCATCCACTTGTCATCATTTAATTTATTTATCCTATAAAATCTTATATTAAAATTATTTTATTAATAAATATCTTTTAACTTAAATTTTAAGTAAATAAATAATTATAATACAAGTGTGTATATACACACTATTACACATTTACCATTTATTACCCTACATTTATCATATTTCAATTTATTTCATAATATAATAATATTTAATATGATTTATAATTCAATAAAATAATAATAATTATAAAATTAACTAATTAATTAATTGAGTAAATATCTAAGAAAAAGCTTAGATCTTTCATATGTTTGCCGCCACAACCATTAAGAATGGCTTATTTTCCATTTTGGTCCTCTCTTCTTTCTATTAATCTATAATTAAATTTTTATACCTTATTCAATTTAGCCCTTTTTTCTAATTTCTCTTAATTAAGCTAAATTCATTTAATTAAAGCCTAATTAAACACACAACTAGCCTCACAAATATTCTTAATAAATATTTACGAACTCGATTCACTAAAACGGAGGCCCTATAATTCACTTTTCCGGTACCCGTGAATTTTGGGTCATTACAAGTTACAAACACAGATTTGCTGCTTGATAACAGAGAAATCTTTTTTTTTTTTTTTTATAGTTTACCATGGTTGCTTTATGCCTATATGATATGCTTTCGAAAACACAGAGCTTGTATGATTAAAGGGAAGCAAATTCATAGCTCTAGTATAATATTGGACACTTTTGATAATATTCCATTTATCTTGTCGGCCTCTAGACTCTAGACCTTCATTTAAACTTTACGTATTCTCTTAACTAAGAACTGCATGGAGCTTGTACAGTATGACAATAGGTGCAGTTTCACTCAACATGGACTGCGTTATGGGGGGAAAATAATTGGGTGACCATTTGAAGTGTCTTAGGTCAAGGGATTACCAGGGTAGTGTTGCAGCTTCCTGGTATTCCAATTCATTAAACTTACGCTTGTTATAATTCATAATTTTATGTGAATGATAATCGTATAGCATTATGCTGGCATGATCAGATGAGATGAAGAAAAAGGTGGAAGAAAGGTTTAATGAGCTAGGCAATATGAGTGAATGGGGCAAGCTTGAAGTTGAAGAAGCTTATGAGCAATTTAAGGAATTCGAGGATCAGATGGTAATGGAATACAGAAAGATGATGGAAGCTGAGATCCCACCAAAATTTGATGAGACGGCTGTACCGGACTTAAAAAAGAACTTGGATGATCCACCTGGTGAGGGACCAATCCTTAGGTGGCAAACTCGGGCGGTGTTTGCTCCTGGTGGTGATGCGTGGCATCCCAAAAACAGAAAAAGTAAGGATGTCTGTTACAGTGAAGGAGCTCGGGCATTCCGCCGGTTACGAGAGCTTGTTGGAAAGTGATACCATCCAGGCAAAGATGAACTTACAATTCCTAGTGAGAGGTAAAGATGAACTTGTTCTTTGCACTTGTGGGTAAATTTATTTGTTTATTGTTCATTTTTAAAGGTTTGACCAGCATATCTTTGGTTATATTAAGGTCATGTGATTGGATTGCTCAAATGATTGGCTTTGCAATCAAAACTGTAACATTTTAGGTAATTTGGAAGCCATTTTTGGATGGAATAGTACTAAATGCACCATTTTCTCTTAAAATCAGTTCCACACATCCATTGCAGGCCACTCACATGTGCCAATACTCTTCCCACAAACCACGGAAAAAAAAAAAAAAAAAACCTATGCTTCAAACTCATAATGATTTTTTTTACTCAATCGATGTGCATGCTTCGGTAAAATTTAAATTAATTAATTTAATCTATTAAAATATTTTAAAATTTCAATTATTAGTTTATTTGATTAAAAATAGTTAATTAATTGAATTAACTTACCAACCGAAATTAATAATAATGGAAAGTATTCAAATCACCTAAGGTTTGATAAAAAAATACATTGACAACTTTACCCTTCAGTAATTAATTATCATTCTATTTATTTTTGTTATCTTTTATCTTTATATTCATTTAAAAATAATAAAATTTAAGTAATTATAAAAATAATTTAATTGAAGTAACAAGTAGAATCAAAATTAGAATTACAAGGAATACATCCGACCAACTACAACAAAAAATCAACACTACTAGAATCATAACCAAACTATATTCAAATCTAGATAAGAATAAATAAATACAAGACCCATATACAGTGGGATCTAAATTAGAATAAATATGAATTCATATGGTTTTCACAAAGTAAAAAAGTGAGGCTCAAACTTAAGATCTTAAAGTTCTCACGTTTTAAACTTACTATTAAGTTAAGGCCTCATTGGCGATAATTTTTTTTTTTAAAGAAAAAGCTATTACTAGTAATCATATTTGTTTTTGTCACTTTCTAACTTTTTAAAAAATAATTCTTAGGATTAAAAATTATTTATCAATCGTCTGCCTCTTTGGCACGGAATTTGTCTGTCACTCTAACACGAAATTAGGTCTTTTTCAATTGCACGTTTGTGTTCTAAATGAATCTTGACGACGGTGATCCTTCAGAAGCATCCTTCCATCATATCAATCTATGCACACAGAGAAGTTCTCAGCCAATTCCTGCAACAATGGAAAGAGAATTCGCTGGTTTAACAATAGAGGAAGAAGAATAAGCAGTACTACAGTTCCAATCTGAGCCGAATCTGGAAATAAAAGAACAAAACTTTTGTTTGGTGGGTTGTTTTTTAACAGCAAGTATCATTCACTATTCAACAATGAAAAGTACTATGGCAAACCTATGGCATCCGGCAAGAGGTATTCAAATTCGAGATCTCGGGGATAAATATTTTTTGTTTCAATTTATCATGTTATGGATATGGATCGTGTCTTAAAAGGGGCCCATGGACATTCAACAATCATCTTCTGATCCTTCATAAGATTCAAAAGAGTGAGGATCCTTTAAAAGTTTCTCTAATCTATACGCCTCTATGGGTACAGATTCACGATATTCTAGTGGGGTTTTTCTCTGAAAGTCTGGCAAGGCAAATAGGGGAATTTTTGGGGGAATTTATAGAATATGATAGTTCAGATCTAGGGAAAGGGTGGAGGAATTTTATGAGAATTAGAATCAAATTGGACATGAGGCAACCACTAAAAAGGAAAAAGCAGGTGTCTTTTGCAGGAAACTGTTCCTATATCAGATTTAAATATGAGCGATTAACACTTTTTTGTTTCTATTGTGGCCGTTTAGGTTATAGTGATTCTTACTGTGAAGCAAAAATGTTATTGGGAGTGGAAGTGGCTAATATGGTATGGGATCTGTCCTTAAAAGCACAATCTAAAAGAGCAATGGCTATGAGCAGTATATGCTTACGTGAAGAATGAGACGATGGAAAGAACGCAAGTGGAAGGAATAGACAATTCGTAGAGAAAATGACGTGGGAAGGGAGCAATATACTGGAAGCTGGAGCCTCAATTGATCCAATTTTGGAATTAATTTGGAAGGTATCCGCCCTAATTCATCACAACAAGGGAGAAATCTAATAGCTGAACAAACTTTTTCGGTAATGGAGCATGATTTGGAGGAAAGGGTCCTTATTGGAGAGGAGGGAAAAAAAGACAGCGAGGAGAAAAAATAGTTCAATAAAAAAGGGATAACAGCGACAATGGAGTAGTACGAAGTAAGAGTTTATTAGAAAATGATCTTTTATTATCAGCAGCTGCCAAAAGGCAAGCCGACCGGTCGTAATGAAAATTTTAAGTTAGAATGCCCGGGGTTTGGGGAACCTACGGACTATTCGAAGGCTTCGACAAATGCTGAAGACACGTAATCCCCAAATGGTCTTCTTTATGGAGACAAAAATAAATAAAAGGCCGATGGAACGAGTGTGTAGAAGTTATGGATTTTTTAATGGTTTGGAGGTGGATCCTGATGGTTCAAAAGGTGGTTTATGTTTGGCATGGAAAGAAGAAGTTTCTATCTCGATTCAGAGTTTTCAAGAAGGCACATTGATGCATTAGTTGTTGACTAGAATAATGAACAGCAGTAGAGATTCACGGGGTTTTATGGCTCTCCTTATGCATAGGAAAGAGAGGAATCATGGAATCTACTAAAAAGTTTACATCGCAATAAGGAGCAATCTTGGTTTGTTTGCGAGACTTTAATGAAATTATGTAGGGTTCGAAAAGAAGGGTGGGCTACCTAGGGAGGAAAGAAGAATGGAAGATTTTTGTAATGCGTTAGAGGAATGTCAATTGAGTGATGTAGGCTATTCAAGAAACTGGTTTACTTGGAAGAGGGGGAATTTGCCAGAAACAAATATTCGAGAACGCCTAAATAGAGGAGTGGCTAATGTGAACTGGATGTCTATGTTTCCGGAGGCTAATATTAAACACTTGGTGCACTCGATGTCTGATCACTGTCCGCTTTTAATAACTACAATTAAAGAAGAATACATGAGTAAAGAGGAAATTTTTAAATTCGAAGCATGGTGGGTCTTAGAAGAAACCTTTGAAGCGGAAGTTAAGCGCATATGGGATTCAGGTTCAGGTGATTTAGTACAAAAACTAGAATATCCAAAAATGGGATTGAGGAGATGGGCTACAAGGATTGGGATATCCATAAGACGAAAAAAGGAAGTCTTGACTTCAAAGTTATCTAAATTGCTGGAAGCAAAAAAGACCAACGATAATTTAGCAGAGCTGATTGATACAAAGGTACAACTAAACTTTGAGATTGATAAAGATGAGAGCTACTGGGAGCAAAGGGCTAGAGTAAACTGGATAAAGCTTGGGGATAGAAACACAGCCTTTTTTCATAGTATTGCAACAAAAAAAACGACGAAAAATATCATCCAAAAGCTACATAACACAAATGGCAGAGAAACAGGGGATTTGCAAGAAATGGCAGAAATCGCTAGAGCATATTTCCAGTACTTAATCAAGGCTAGAAAAAAAGGTTATTATGAACACCTCCTAACAGGTGTTGAACAGTGTATTTCTAAATAGGATAATAGAAGGATCACGAAGCCATACATAAAGGAGGAGATTTGGGACGCATTGGAAAGCATGTGAGCTACTAAAGCTCCAGGTGAAGATAGTTTTCTGGCAATTTTAGAAATTTTGGCATATCGTGGGGGAGGAGGTATCAACTTATTGTCTCCAACAGCTCAATGGTGACATGGAGGTTAGTCAAATTAATACCACACATATAGTCCTTATTCCAAGAAAACGAGCCCAACCAATCTTTCTCATTTTCGCCCAATAAGCTTATGTAATGTTATATATAAAATATTGGCTAAGGCTATAGCGAATCGATTCAGAGGAGTTCTAGAAAAATGCATTGACAAAGCACAAAGTGCTTTTGTGCCAGGAAGATTAATTTTAGACAATGTATTAGTAGCATATGAAATTCTTCATACTCTAAAGAGGAAAAAATAGGGAAAAAAGGGTCGATGGCAGTTAAATTAGATATGAGTAAAGAATATGACAGGGTTGAGTGGGCTTTTCTAGAGGAAAAATAAGGAAAATGGGCTTTGAACCTAGATGGATTAGATTGATCATGAAATGCATATCTACTGTTTCCTATTCAGTGGTTCTTAACAAACAAGCTAGAAGTATCTTTTATCCAACGAGAGGACTACGACAAGGCGATCCTTTGAGTCTGTTTCTATTTCTGATTTGTGGAGAAGGCTTATCTAGCCTAATGAGACTGGAAAAACAAGAAGAGAATTTTAAAGGGGTTAAAGTAAGCAGAAGAGGTCCTCAAATATCACATTTATTATTTGCAGATGATTGCATAATATTTGGAGAGGCTATAGAAAGGGGAGCTGGTCTATTAAAAAGGATTTTGCGGGAGTATAGAATCTATTCAGGGCAGATAGTCAATTTTGAAAGTCCATAGTTTTCTTTAGTTCTAATACAAGAATCGAAGAAAAGAGAATTGTTACTCGAACATTAGGTGTTCGAAGCTCAAACGACCCAGAACGCTACATAGGATTACCAAATATGGTGGGCAGAAGGAAAAATGAGGCGTTTCAAAACTTAAAGGATAGATTTAAACAGAGAATAGATAATTGGAGTACAAGGCATCTATCGCAAGAGGGAAAAGAAGTTTTTATAAAATCTATTCTTCAAGCTATCCCGACGTATTTAATGGCATGCTTCCCACTTCCTAAATCGTTATGTTCCTATCTTGAAAGTATTATTGCGAAATTTTGGTGGCAGAAAGTGTAACACCTTTAACCCGTATCAGTCACCGGATTAGGGTTGCGAGGCATTACTCGTCTAACCATAAATCAACTCACTCATATTAATATTATTACAACAATTAATGCATGATATCACGAATAATCATGTACTTTCATGATTAGTATTAAAACATTAATAAACATATCACAACTATTACCATTTACTTCACTTAAAAACGAATTACATACAATTAACTACAACACTATTCATTTGGTCATTTTTCATCTTATAGCCGAATAAGTATATCACCCTTATTCAACTTATACAAATTAAATGTCTATAATATTTCAATCATATGCATACTATAACTAGTTGTTCACAACAATAGCTTAACTAGTTGTTCACAACCGTAAGTATCACTCAAGCCACATTGACTCCTTTTTGCTATTAATTCATTATCAACCTCTTAAGCTTCACAAATCTATTGAACGAACAATGGTCTCGCTTTCAATTCTGCAATAATCACACCATCATCAATCATAGCTACATCCGCATTCATTGCACGAAGAGCAAATAGTAATTTTAGTTTAGTGCATCAACAACCACATTGGCCTTTCCCGGGTGATAATCAATCACAAGCTCGTAGTCTTTTAACAATTCCAGCCATCGTCGTTGTCTCAAATTCAAATCCTTCTGAGTCATTAAGTATTTTAGACTCTTGTGATCAGAATAGACATGACATTTTTCACCGAATAGATAGTGACGCCATATTTTCAAAGCGAAAACTATGGCAGCTAACTCGAGGTCATGCGTCGGATAATTCTTTTTGTGCGATTTTAGCTGTCTCGAAGCATAAGCCATAACTTTACCCTCTTGCATCAAAACACAGCCTAAACCATTTAAGGATGCATCGTTGAAGATAACTAACTCTTTACCCGATTCTGGCTGAACAAGCACTAGAGCTTCCGTTAATAAGGTTTTTAGCTGTTCAAAACTCTTCTAGCACTTCTCTGACCATTCAAACTTAACATCTTTCTGTAACAGCTTTGTCATCGGAGCTGCAATCATAGAAAATCCTTTCACGAAGCGTCTATAGTACCCGGCAAGCCCAAGAAAACTTCGTACTTCAAAAACATTTCACGGGGGTCTCCAATCAAGTATAGCCGAGAATTTACTCGGGTCAACTCAATGCCTGATGCTAATACAACATGCCCCAAAAATCTGACTTCATTCAACCAAAACTCACATTTACTAAAGTTCGCATACAACTGCTTATCACGAAGAATCTGTAACACCAGTCTCAAGTGTTCGGCATGCTCTGTTTCGTCACGCGTATAAAAAGAATATCATCTATGAATACAACCATGAACTTATCTAAATATGGTCTGAATACATGATTCACCAAATCTATAAATACAGCGGGGGCATTAGTTATTTCGAATGGCATCACTAAAAACTCGTAATGGCCGTATCTCGTCTGAAAAGCAGTCCTTAACTCACAGCTGATAATAACCTGATCTCAGATCAATTTTTGAGAATACCGAAGCTCCCTTTAGCTGATCAAATAAATCATCGATGCGGGGCAATGGATATTTATTCTTTACGGTCACTTTATTGAGTTGTTGGTAGTTGATGCACATTCTCAAAGTTCTATCCTTCTTTTTCACAACTAAAACTGGCACACCCTAGGGAGAGAAACTCGGTCGGGCAAAACCTCTATCTGTCAATTCTTGCAACTGAGCTTTCAACTCTTTTAATTCGATCGGTGCCATTCTATACGGAGCTATCGAGATCGGAGTCGTCCCTAGTACTAGCTCAATACCAAACTCTATCTCCCAAACAAGTGGCAATCCGGTAATTCTTCTGGGAACACATCTGGATACTCACAAACAACCGGTACAGATTCAATCTTCTTTTCGATTACTTTACTGTCAATCACATAAGCAAAGTAAGCTTCGCAACCCTTTCTCAAATACTATCGAGCCAACATCGAGGATATCACTGCTGGTAACCCATTCAAATCTGCAGATTCAATTTGAATTATCTCATTATTCTGACACCACAGATCAATAGTTTTTTGTTTGCAATTTACTATCGCATCATGCACAGTTAGCCAATCCATACCGAGGATAATATCGAACTTATCAAATGGTAGCAACATTAAACCGGCCGAAAAACATGAGTCTTGAATCATTAAAGGGCAATTCTTGCACACTCTATCAACTATCACACACCGGCCTAGGGGGTTCGAAACCCGAATCATAAACTCAGTAGACTCAACAAGTAGAATCTTGCTGATTACTAACGTTTCACATACATAAGAATGGGTTGAACCAGGATCAATCAGAGCAATTACACTAGTATCAAAGAGAGTGAATATACTGGTGATGACATCAGGAGATGAAGCCTCTTCTCTGGCACAAATGGCATAGGATCTAGTTGACACAGCCTCTGATCGAATAGTTGCATTCAAGTCCCTCTCTGAGTGCCTCTCTTACTTCCCACATTATGAGATGATCTACCTCTAGCTGCAGTGCTGCTCGGTCTCGCACTCTGAGCATTATTTTTTCAGCTATCTCCGGGCAATCCCGAATAAAATGATCTTATGAACCACACTTGTAGCAAGTGCGATGGTTAGATTTACCCCAATATTCACCAAAATTCTGTCTACCACACTGTTGACACTCGGGCTTATTCGGTCGAGTATTGCAGACACTAGCAATCGAGGTGGCTCGTGAACTCACTGGTGGTCATTCTCGAATAGAGATTCTCATGTTAGCTTTGGATTGGCTACTATCATTTTTGAACTTCTTTGATGACGTTTGAGAAAATTTACCCGTTGATCTTTTACGAAGTCTCTAGCTTCAAATTCGACTTTCCGTCTTTCTTTCCCCAGCTCTTCAGCTTTACAAGCTCGCTCAACAAGTACTACGAACTCATTGATTTCTAGTATGCCAACCAGTTGTTTTATATCTTCATTTAACATTTCTTCAAATCTTCGAAACATAGCTGCCTCAAATGAAACACACTCACGAGCATAGTGACTAAGTCTCACAAACTTGCGCTCGTACTCAGATACGGTTATATGACCCTATTTAAGCTTAAGAAATTCCTCACATTTCAAATCTATGAATCGCTGGCTGATGTATTTCTTTCGAAACTCCATCTGAAAGAAGTCCCAAGTAACTCGTTCATTAGGAACAACCGATACGAGATTATTCCACCAATAGTAGGCAGAATCCCGTAACAAAGATATGGCGCACTTCAGGGACTCATCAGGTGTGTAAGATAGTTCGTCGAAAACATGAATGATATTATCGAGCCAAAATTTAGCTCGTTCAGCATCATCATCATCTTCGGCTCTAAACTCTTAAGCCCCGTGTTTTCTAATTCTATCAATTGGAGGCTTGTTTACTCTCTCAGGATTAACGATCGGAGGTACCATTGGTACTGCAGGTGGAGTATTCAGATTCGGGGTGGTTGAATAGCTAGTTTGGCCCGGATATATTGGTTGAACCAATCATTCATCATGCTATAAAAGGCTTGTTTAGCCCACTCATCAGGATTACTCGTAGTTGCTCGAGATTCATCCGGCGCGGTCCCTTGCGTGAGAGCAGGCACCACGCTCTCGACATTGTTAGTTATAGCTCACTCGAGATCAGGATCCATTTACTATACGAAAGAAGAAAAAATATTTCACTATCAGAAGTCATCACACTATCACATTATAAAATATAGCATGTATAGCTAGACCCAACACATGCTACATTAGTCTAAGAACCGACTAAACCATAGCTCTGATACCAATCAAATGTAAAATCCCTAACCCGTATCCATCGCTAGATTAGGTTTGCAAGGTATTACTCATCTAACCATAAATCAACTCACTCATATTAATATTATTACAACAATTAATGCATGATATCACGAATAATCATGTACTTTCATGATTAGTATTAAAACATTAATAAACATATCACAACTATTACCATTTACTTCACTTAAAAATGAATTACATACAATTAACTACAACACTATTCATTTGGTCATTTTTCATCTTATAGCCGAATAAGTATATCACCCTTATTCAACTTATACAAATTAAATGTCTATAATATTTCAATCACATGCATACTATAACTAGTTGTTCACAACAATAGCTTAACCTTTTCCGATCTCTTAACCGAATGTATATAAACATCCAATGAATAATATGAGCTCCAAATTTAGTCACTACCATGGCCGAATATTTGTAAGTGAACATACTTCAACTTGTTCATTAATGTAACTCACATAATATAATTTGAAATAAATTTCTAGTTAAAATTATAATTTATCCGAACATACCCAAATAATAAGACCATAACCAAGTGTGACTAAACCATATTCAAGTATATATATTAACATTAATTAGCATATACTTCATTCATGAAACATTCATTCAAAATGTATAGATAAAATACCCTCCATGAATTCACGAAACATATATATCAAAACATGCTTATATCATGACCTATAATGCACAAACATGTACATCATCTCAAGCATACACAATTTAACTGAAACATAGAAATATAGCCATTTTTGCATGGCATTTTTTTTATACAATCATTTCACACCATTTGAGTCAATTCAAAAAGTAGCTAAGCCTATACATGCCATAGACTTTAAGTTCGATTACAAAAAGGTACCCAAGATAATGGATAGTGTGATTGACTTTGACGATGATCCCCGAGCTCGAGCTTAGACTTCAAAATCTATAAAAATAGTCAAATAAACACATACAGTAAGCTAATATAGCTTAGTAAGTTATAAGAAATGGTAAAAATATACAATTAATCACTTATCAAATTTAATCAATTCAATTTGATCCTCAACTAACTTATAACCGCATATACATATAACATTTCACCCTTCAACATTTAACATATTCAATAGGTCTCAAAACCGAATGCTCAAGAACCATTTATCCATTCCGAACAAGTTCAAAAATTAATAATCATACCTCATTACTAAAATTTCATAAACAAAAACAACTTACCTCATTAGTACTAAGTCATTCAGCTATCATGCATTACTTACCTATGTATCACCTCTCGATTATCTCCATTCATTAGTTTAGGTCTCTGAAGAATCCGTAAATCCGCACATATAGTGCAATTCACGTAATGTATCGCACACTTAGTGCCGTTACTTTGATAAAGAGCAGACATAGTGCCAAATACCAGTAATGTTCACACATTTAGTGCCATTACTTTAATAAAGAGCACACATAGTGCCAAATACCAGTAATGTATCTCACACTTAGTGCCATTACTTGTAATGTATCGGACACTTAGTGCCATTACATATTTTCTGCACAATTAGTGTCAAGCTACCAATTTCTCACACACTGTGCTCGATATTAAAACTCGCACACATAGTGCCCCTTAACTGATCTTTTCCTCAATCATATAAACACATGTAATTTCATTTTCATTCACATCTATACACAATTAAATGCACATGTTAAAAACAACTCATTCCTCCGTCTCAATACCATCATATTCGGCAATCTTTAATACACATATATATATATATATATCCACCTATTCGAATATAATCACTTCTCTTATCATTTTCACTTATAAAATCATCCAACTCAAATGATCAAGACTTATAGTTATACATATAAATACCAACTTTACATTCGGCCAATACATATTAAATTCCATATCACATTCGGTAATTTGAAATTAAACATACTTACTATCATTTAACATATGCACATTAATATAAGCTACAATTCAATTCTTTCCAATTGCTTAAAAACTTACCTCGGAAATCAACGGATTAGGGTTTCTCGGCTATTCGTTCAACTTCGCCTTTCCCCAATCCAATCCTGACCCTTTCTGTTCTTGATCTAAATATTTTCAAATTAAGCTCATTCAAAGATATTTTCATTCAATTTAATACAAAAATCACATAAATAGCCAAATTACTATTTTACCCCTAACATTTACAATTTTTACAATTTAGTCCCTATTGCACAAAACACAAAATACATAAAATTTGAACATATTCCTTTAGGGTTGAATATTCATAGCTCTTATACAAACTCATACATTTCATAAATTTCACATTTTGACCCTTCAAGTTACAATTTTCACAATTTAGTCCTAATTACTTAAAATCATCAAAATTTCCAATACATAACATGTTAATCTACAACATAACTTTAATATATAATCATCAAACATCACAAAGCACAAGTTTCCATCCATGGCCGAATATCACACATGCATTAATCTCAAAAATTCTAACATGGGTCGGATAGTATTCGAAGCAACGATTTCAAAAACGTAAAAATTATCTAAAATCGAGCTAGTCTCTTACCTTAATCAAGCTTGAATATAACCGAAACCCCTTGAAGTTTTTATCTTCTTCTCTCTTTTAGTTTCAGTCAAGTAAGAAAGAAAATAAAATAAATGTGCAACCTTTGTTTCTTTTATGTTTTTATTATAATTAGTTTATAATACAATATTAATATAACTTACCATATAAAAACAAACATATAAAGGCATTATAAAAGCATTTTGCCGTCCACTATCAATATAAAAAGGGAAATTTGCAACATAAACCCTCCTCAATATAAAGACACATTGATTTAACCTCTCAATCAAGCAAATGGCTACTTTCACCACCTATGCGATTTAGTCCTTTTCTTTAAATTAAACACACAAACGAGCAATTTACTTCACGAAATTTTTGCTCATGCTCACTCATAAATCATAGACACTAAATTTAATATAAAAATATTCTATAGACTCAATTTGTGGTCCCGAAATCACTATTTCGATTAAGGTCAGAATCAGGCTGTTACAGAAAGGCTACGGTCAAAGGGGCATTCATTGGTGTACATGGAATGAGCTTTGTACTTTAAAGGAACAGGGGAGATTGGGCTTTCGTAGTCTTGATCAATTTAATATTTCTTTGTTAGCTAAACAGGGTTGGCGACTTATTAATTATCTCGATTCATTATTAGTACAGGTTTTAAAAGCAAAATACTTTCCTAATTCAGATTTCATCTATGCACAGTTGGGTAATTTACCTTCTCTTACCTGGAAGAGCGTATGGGCCGGAAAAGGGCTACTGCGAGATGGGCTATGTTGGCGCGTTGGTAAAGGTGACCATATTTCTATTTGGAATGACCGTTGGATCCCAGGCGTTACCATCAACCGAAGCAGCAACAACACTGAAAATCCAAAAATTGAATTAGTAGCAGATTTAATTGAAACATCAACACGTAGGTGGAAAAAAGAGTTAATTGAGAATACTTTCCCAAAACAAACTGCACAGAAGATTATACAAATTTCTTTGGTAGAGAATGAACATGAAGACTTCCAGGTCTGGCGAGGAGAACATTCTGGCGAGTTTACAGTAAGAAGCACCTACAAACTATTACAGGAGGCTACTTTGAATCCTAATGATTTATTATTACAGACAGAAGGAAAAAAATTCTATAAGAAACTTTGGAATTTACAACTTCTATAAAAAATTCTAATTACTATCTAGCATATATCATGGAATTTTATTCCAAATTTTAAAAATTTGAGATCGCGCAGAGTGGTTCTCGACAGCTCCTGTCCTCGGTGTAGAAGCGCAGAAGAGGATGGCAATCACGTTTTCAGACAATGCACTACAATAACAGAAATGTGGCAGAATCTTAGTCTTTCATGGGTCATCAACTCAACCATTATAGATCTGTGGGACTGACTTACCTGGATTTTTGACAAAGGAAACAGTGAGCAATGTCGATTGTTCTACTGCGCTATATGGTTTGCATGGAACTCCAGGAACAAGTTTGTACATGAAGGGAAAACAATCACAGGGAGGGATTTGTCAAAGAAAGTTTGTACATGAAGGGAAAACAAGTTTGTACATGAAGGGAAAAGCATACTTGTGTTGATAATATACGGCAAAGACAAAATACGAGAGCAACAGAAGTGACCATCTTCTTTGATGCAGCATACGATAGCAAAAACGCAATATCGACCTCGGGTTTAGTGGTGAAGGGCGAAATGGATGAGTAGCTTGCTTCAAATCGGCCGTCCACTCAGCAATAGCGTCATCGTTCATGGCGAAAGCTCATGCGGGTCTACAAGAAATAAAGTTAGGGATTAATTTGGGGTTTCAATTTAAATTTATCTTAGGAGACTCTAAAACTGTTACAAAGAAATGCAACTCAACAGGTAGAGAAAAGTCAGTCTTGGGGGTGATTATCAGAGATATACAGCAACATAGACGATTTTTTCAGGAAAGCCATTTTCAATTCGTCAACAGACAGAAAAATGGTGCAGCCCACGATGTAGCAACAGAATCATTAAGAAGAAGAGAGGAAATTTACCTAGAAGATGAAACCTTCTTGAGTTACCAGCATCGAAGAGAGGAGAATGGGCAACGAAATCCGGACTGAAGGAAGCCTGTAGAGACTTGGAGAGGAAGGGTTAGCAGATTTCAAAATCCCTTGGAAATGCTATCAAATTAAATGGTTGGTATGAGAAATAGAAAAGTCAGAAGTTTTGTGGATGCAAGCTAATTTACACCGGTTGGATTTGAAGTTGAAGGGACGTTTTGTCTTTTCTTTATTTTTCTGGACTCTTCTATTTTACTTTGTTTGGGCCATAATCACTGGGCCTTTGTTTTTCTTTTTTTGGCAGCCTTGGGTCCATTTCTAGCGACCCAATTTATTGTTCTGTTTTCATTTTTATTAATAATAAAAGCCAATTGGAATTCCTCAAAAAAAATAATAATAAAAATTCTTAAGGGAATATGTGTTAAATATTTAAATTTTAATTTAATTATATATATTAACTTTGAGATAAATTTTCTCCTTATATTTTTATCATCAATTTCTTTTACATTAGAACTTTCAAAATAATGATAGCTAATTAATTTTATATTAAAATGATTTAACAAATTCTTAAGGTTAATATATCAAAATATCATCTCATCTCATCTCTTAATCATGAGATTAGGGGTTCAATTCTTACCCATAAAATGGAGCACATTTTAAGGTTAACAGCTTATCTCTTTGGAGAGCACTCACGATGATGGATACCTTGATTTTGACTAAAAGAATTCTTTTTTTATTGGATATTTCTTTAAATTACCATAACAACATTATAAATGGTAAGGGTGAGATCAATAGGTTTAATTTTTTTAACCAGATCAGGGTATTCAATTTTTTTATTTTTCAAATAAAAATCGAACTGATGAACATAAGAAACTAGTTAGTACTAGAACATACTAAGTCGGTTTGGATTTTGGATTTTCATATTGTTTTTGAGCTTTGAGCTTTTAGACTTTATTTAGACAAAATTGCCTTTGGATTTGGATTTTTCAATTTTAATTAGATAAAACTATTTTTGTTTTGTGTTTCTTAAACACTATTTGATAATTTTATTTTCAATTATACATAAAATATCAATTAATATATTTATGCTTATTAAAAATCTAATCAAACATTGATTTAATCATTCTCAATTTTCTCTGAATAGAGTCAAATATTAAATTATTTGTAATTTATAACTCTTAATGTGTAATGAGAGAAAAAATGAAAAAGTTTTAAAAGTTTTAACAATAATAATAAAAGAACACGGTACATAATAAGTAAAAGAGAGATAAAAATTTAAACTCTTGAAATTTTAACAACAATAATAAATAAGCAACGAATTCGTAAGAGATTGAGGTTGAAATTAAATTTAGGATTTATTTTTATTTTTATTTAATTATAGAATTTAGAAGAAATGAGTTTTATTTGGGGTTTTAAGTGGATTTATATATTGAGCTTATATCTTTAAAAACATTAGGCTTGTCTAAAATAAAATGGTGTTTCCTTTTAGTGAAAGAAAGGGTTTCTGAAACTCGGTCGTCTGTTGATCAGGAAACGAAAAAAGGTAGATTTAAAGATGGTGAAGGCGATGAGGATGTTGATATGTTTGTGGACTTGGAACCAAGGCCAAAGGTATCCTAGAAACAAAAGTTGATTGGAACAAGGTTTGCTAACCATGAGGAGGTTAATAGACGTACAAAAGGTGATAGTGTTGAAGATATCGAGTTTCTAGAAGGAGATGTTAAAAAACTATGGTCAATGGAATCCCAACTATAGAATTCTCAGATCGTATCCAAAAGATCCTTTTTAAAGAAATGGTGACAACGGTTGTGCTAAAGTTACTAGGCGAAATATTGGATACACAGCCCTTCATAATCGGATCAATAGCCTTTGGTGACCATCAAAACCATTTCACTTAATGGACATTGAAAACGGGTATTTTCTGGCAAAATTCCAGTGTATGGAAGATTTTAACAAGTTCCTTTCATGAGGACCATGGATTATTTATGATCAATACCTTACTGTGCAGCCATGGACCAAATATTTCGACTCCAAAATACCTTGCCCGAGTGTGGTTCTGGCATGGATTAGATTACCGTGTCTTCCAGACTTTATGTATAAAAGGAGAATTTTGGAAGGAGTTAGGGGTTAGGTGGGCAAGGTATCCAAGCTTGATTTCAACGTAGATAGCAAAATTAGAAGTCGTTTTGTTAGAATGGTTGTTGTTGTAAATCTCGATAGACCGTTGGTGTATCGAGTATGGTTGAAAGGAAAATTACAACAGGTAGAATATGACGCTTTGCCGACCATTTGTTTTTCGTATGGGAAGTACGGACACTTGAAAGAGATGTGCCCAGCACCAATGGGGGAATCGAATAATATGAAGGAAAAAAATTTGGGATCGTCTAAGCCAGTTAACGGTAATGAGTATGTGGCGTACGAGCCTTGGATGGTGGTGGAGCGGAGAAATCAGCGGGGACAGAAAGAAATGCGGAATCAAAGGGAAGGGGTTTAAAAAAAGGGCAAGTTCAGGATCGAGATTTCTGGCCTTAAATGATTTAGAAAATCTGGAGAAAGATAATGGTGTTGTAAATGAGGCGGTGTTGGGGAAATCTGGAGCTAAAATCAGGTGATTTAATAAATCTGTTTCAAAGAACTTGGGGAAAGGAACCTTTATTTTAAAGAAAGGAAGTGTTGGGTCTGTGGAAGAGCCAAGAAGTGGGTTGGGTCGGAGCCTGTTAGTAAATGGACCAAGGCTTGGTGGGTCTAGTAGGGAAGGAATAACAATGTTGGACTAGCATTAGGTTGGTGGTGGACTTGGCCCATATAAAAATAGTGCAGGCTATTTAGTTAATAAGGAAAATGGGCTTTTGACAAGGGAGAATATTGAATTTGGGGAAAATAAGGGAGGAGATTAAGACTTGGGCTTGAGGATAGTTGTGAGCACTACTTTGGACATAGCAATTCGGTACGTTTAAGATTGGTTTTTTGTTGACTGTTGGGTCGGGACCTGGTATTGGTGGGATTAGTTCAGTTAAAAAAATTTTTGGGTGGGTCGTGATTATTTCTGACCCAAAAGAGCAACAAAATGAATCAGGCATGGACGTGGCAAATTTAGACGTTAATGGGCAGCTGGGTAATTTATTAAAGATCCTCTTTAATTTTTTTAATTTTTCTAATAAATCCCCAATTACCACTACACACTTTAATCCAACCTTTGAAGAATAGAAGGGGACGACGGTGGTCTTAGATGATTCTAAACTTGACCTAGGAAAACACTCAGTTGTTGTCTTCAAGGAAAATGTTAATCCAAATAATGGAGAAGCTTTGGGGGATGATATAACAGACGAGAGTGGAAAAAAATTTCTTTTTTCAAAACTCGGGGTTCAGGAATTAAAGGCGGTTCGATCCGAAATGGTAAAAAACTCAATCAACCATCCGTAATTTGGGGGACAAGTTTAAATTGGTTGGTACTGCCCGAGTTCCTTTGACCGAATCTTTGAACTCTATGGTTGAGTTAATTAATGCTCAACTAGACATGGAAATGAACAAAGGACTAGAGGCTTTAAAAGGAAAGCATACATCAGGGTCGGGGAACTCCAAGCAATAAGGTTGGTATTAATCCTATTTTTATTTTTTATGGATTTGATAGTTTTCTTTTGGAATTGTCAGGGATGTGCTAGTTCGAAATTTCCTCGCATTTTCAGTGTGTACAGTAGAAAACATAAGCCTGATATTATTAACTTACTGGAGACGAGGGCTAATGGCTTTAAGCAGAAAAGATTATAGCTAGCTTTGGTTTTCATTATTCTCACTGGGTAAAAGCTATCAATTTTTTGAGAGGTATTTGGGTGGGATTGGACTTGATATCTGTTAAGATTATCTGTAGTAATCCCCAATTCATTTGCATTCGGGTTCTGAAAGGAAATTCTACCTTACTTGTAACAACCCAATTTTAGTGGTGTCGAAAACAGTGGTTTCAGGACCACAATCCAATGAATAAGTGATTATTTTAATATTTATTTAATGTCTATGGGATTATCTTAAGGGCGTATTAAATTTTCGTTAAGAAATTTTGAAGTTTAAATGGTTAATTATGTAAAAAGGACTTAATTGTAAAGGTTGCACAAGTGGGTATCTATTAGCTAAACGGGTTAAATGGCTATGGAAAGTTAAATTGAAGGATGTAGTTGTAAATATATCATATTTTATGCTAGTGGATGTGCACGGATAGGTTTTAATGAAATTTTAATAGTTTTAAATGGTCAATTTGGTAATTTGATAATTATGTTAAAAGGTTAAGTAAATAAAAGATAAAACAAGCTATCATCTTCTTTCTTTTCTCATTTTGGAACTAAAAATTAGCCATTGAAGGGGAGAAAACTTGGGTTTGAGTTTCTTCTTAAATGGTATGATTTTGTATTCCGTTTTTAATTATTTTTATGTTTTTGTGATCGTATTAGCTTAATTTAGCTAGCCCGGGGGTTAATTTTCAAAATTGTTAAAGGTTGAGGGACTTTCCATGGTTGTTTTTGAATAGGTTTTGATGTTATTTGATAAATTATTAGTCTTGGTTGTAAAACAAACATGTTTTGTGAAGTGATTATTGGTGAAAATGTATTTAGGGATTTATTTGTTGAAAATAGTAAAATTTCATGGTAATATTATGAAATGATAATTTAAATGGGTTGATATGAGTCCTTAAGAAATTTGGCTAGCTTGTATGAAGGATTAAAATTGTTAAATTTCAAATTATGATCTTAAGGACTAAATTGTAAAAAGTTAAAGTATTAGGGTAATTCATAATTTTACATAAAAATGAGTTATGGATTGAATTGAATACTTGAAGTACTTAATTGAATGAAACTATCTATTTAGATCATTCCTTGGATTAGTTTCAAGTTCTACTTCTATTACCATAGTTATCAAGGTAAGTTCGTATGAATTATAACCGTATTTATGTTAGTTAAATTGACTATCTATTATTGTGTGCTAGTTACAAATGAATTTGAATACAAACGTATCAATGCTATGAATAAATGACAAATAAAAAATCCCATTTGAACCTTAAGAATCCTTAGGATACGAATTACATGTCACTAGGGATTTCATGTTTCTGGTGTTGGTCTTGAATGTCCTACTGATGGCTGAGGTCTTGTATTTGTTTTGGATTCTCCACAGCTCATGTGAGCAACATCGTGTAGCTAACATTTTGACCTATAGCTCGTGTGAGTAGGCATATTTTACAGCTCGTGTGAGCACTATGGTAAAGGAAAGGTTACATTTATATGGAAAGACACTATGTGTGAGCATTCCCGAGTATCCGATGTAATTCTAGACGGTTCAACGGGTAAGTAAATGAATGACATGGTAAGTACACAATGGGATATTGAATCATGATCTATGAAAAGGCTAATGTAATAAATGATGTGCATATGAAAATCTACTTATATTGTGGTTGAATTCACATATATCATGGATTAGCATACTAACTTGTGAATTTGATGGTGCTTGAATAGGATTTTACTAAGCTTATAGTCTCAGTAATGAAATTATGCTTATTTTATAGTTTGTACTAAAAAAATGGTAAGTTATGTTTAAGTTTATATGAGCTTATTAAGTACTAGTTGCTTACATAGTTACTTTCCTTTGTTTTATACATTATCAGAAGCTCGATCAATTGGAAACTTTTCGGGGATCAATCACACTATCCAGCAACCATTTCGGTATGTATTTTGGCCAAGTTTACAAATGGCATGAATAGGATCTTTTATAATGGTAGTATATGAATGAGTTAATGGTTGTTTTGGTATGTATATGCTTATGAAGTTTATGTTTGGTTTGATGGATTTGAAATGCCTTGTTAAGTTAGTTCATTTTGGCCACTTTTAGGAATTTGAAATTCATGGTATTTGTCGGTATGTTGGTGATGATATGCAAATGTTTGTATATGATGTTATTTGGTAGTTAAGGAACTAGGTTTTGTACTTGGAATATGACAATATAATCTTGTTTTGGTTAGTGATGTTTTGGTATAAATGTGGTGCCTTTGAATGGCATATTCGTTAGATGAAATAGAACATTTGAAATGGTATGTTTAAGTGTGTTTGAATGAAATTTAAGTCCTTTGAATGTGTGCACAAAGGGACTGGTTGGTTAGGTATGGTTTGGCCTTGAAAAGGCTTGAATTTAGGGTCAATTTATGGATCACACGGTAGTGTGACACGCACGGCTTGACTACAAACAACCTCGAATAACTGATTTTCACCGGATGAGGGTCCACAACCCAGTGGAAAATCTCAGATTGTCGAAACAGCCCTTCGCTTGAATCTAGAGGGAATAACAAATCCGCCCCTCTTTCGATCACTATTCACCATCCTATCTTGCTTGCCTCCATTGACAAAAGAATATTAGTCCAACTAATATTTCGAAAATTAAGACGATTGATTTTAAGGGGCAAAATCGGCTTACCACGAAATCCTTACGTTCAAAGGATGAAAATCAAGCGATAGCGTCCCTAAAGTAACATTGATTAGTAAACCCCATCATTAACGAAATAATGAGTAATATGGAATCCTTGATAAAAACCCTTACCTTAAAACTTTGGATCGAATCCTAGCGATTCACGATGATTTCGGACACTCTAAATTTCGGCCTTCCACTAAGTTTCTAAGATAGAGAAAAGATTCGAGTGAGTCATGGTATGATGATGATATCGATCCAAAAAGACCATCCCACACCAACATGAAATTTCAGCACAAAGGAAAAGAGAAAATAAAAATACTAAAGTATTATACTAGCCACTTACCGAGTGATCAAAGTGTGAGAAGAAAAGAATGAAATGATTTGAGAAGAAGATAAGTGTGGTGAAAAATTCGGCTATGAAATAAAAGTATAAGACAATTAAGTGTTTCGATTTTGGTTCATTTCAAGAATAAAAGATGAACAAAAATAGAGATTTGAGGCTAGAGAGCATTCGGCAATGGAGGAAGAAAAGAAAAGAGAAAATGGCCTTCAAGGTTTTGGTGTTTTCGGCACTAGAGGAAATAACTTGAGAGAATATGCAAATTAAGACCAAAATGGTCAAAATGGAATGACCAAAAGAAAAACAAAAGATGCTTACCTAATGCTCAATGTGCATTTGGCTAAGGAGAGGAAAGATGGAGAGAAAATGCTTTTGAGAAAAACAAAAAATGACCAAATGTCAAGTGACCAACTAGCTACCAACCTTACCAAAGCCTTCAACAAAATTCGGTCACCCCCCTAGCCCTCAAAACCGTCCAAATACATGGACACCAAGGTCAAATTTTGGCCATTCCAAACTTTCCAAAACACATTCCTTATAATGTGCCTTGTGTTCCCCTACATGCCTTATTCCTATTATTCCCTACCTTAAGTTTGCACTTGCCTTTTTTCTTAGCCACCTTATCATAAAAAAATAAAGTCCAAACTACCATAATTGCTAGCTTGACCGACACTATGAAGATGGAAAGCAAGAAAAATAAAATTCTCGTGCATAACAAGGGATTCGAACCTTCTCCCTCAAGCAACACTCATGGTGCCATAACCCCTTTACTACTTGCTCATCTTATGCTAACTTTTGCCACTTAATTTCCTTAAACATCAAGGTTACTTGTTCCACTTCAATAAAGTACTATTTACCAAAATTTATTCCAAAATCCAATTAAATCCCGAGCCTTCTCGAGACTATTAAAACACACACATTGAATCATTTCATTAGCTAAGCACCAAAATTATGCAACATATCGATTCTCAAATTTTTTTAGGATGTTACAACTGCTGAAATATCTGCATCATATGCTGAAGCTGTAGCTAGAGCTCATCGTACTTTCTGTTCTACTCTGCTAGCATCGATGCTACCTCTGCCTCTCTCGCTACTGTCGCTGCCTCTCTCACTGCTGCTGCTGCCTTCCACGCTGTTGTCGCTTCCGCATCCGCTCTAAGTTGTTGCTGGTGTTCTTCATATTTTCTTTAAACATCAGTAATTTACTGCCTCTTCTCAACCGTGCTCTCTTGCATCTGAGCTATCTGGTCTTTTAGCCTCTGAACTTTAGCACGAGATTGACCCCCGGAAGGCATGTATTGTTGGGAGCCGGATCCAAAATATTGGGTCGGAGTAGCACCAGATCCTTGAAATCAAACCCGACCATACCTTGCAAGACCAAAAACATCAGTGATAATTATATTATAAATATACTCAAGATTAACAGAACTATCAGTTGAAGCAGTCATACCTTTCAGGACCCAAAACATCGGTAATAATTTTGTTATCAATCTCCTCAAGATTAACAGAACTATCAGTCGAAGTAGCTGCTTCATACTCCGCCTTCTTCTCCTTTATTTTATCCTATTAAATCAATGAAAGAGTTAGAAACGAAATATATATAATAAGAAGGAATGCAACATAACTCAACATTATAAATTTAAAACTACAAACGATGAATTAAACTATTATAATTAAGCAATAAAAATATTTATAATAAATCAAATTTAATTAAGTAAATATACCATAATTTCTGCAGCTTCGGATGTCATCGGAGATCTATCCTTCTTCCTATGCGTAATGTCAAAAAGTTGAAGGCGTCCAACTTTTTGACCAGACGAAACTTTCTACATTGTAGCAGAAAAAAATATAATTTAATAGTATAAAGTAAATAAGACAACTTTCCATCTGCCATAATAATCCAACTTTCCATCTGCCATAATAATCCAACTCAATTATGTCAGTAAGAAGTCCATAATACTCCACATTCCCCTCGAAAGGATTATTGTCCCTATCACTACCATAACTTGTAATTGAAGAATTAACAACAATTCCACAATTTTGGGTTCTCCTCAATCTCTCGCGATACTTTGTATGAAATCTGAATCCGTTGATGAAGAAGGCACTATATCTTTTCACTATTCTATTTAGACCTTGTGATAGCCATTTAACTTCGTCATTTACTTCATTCTGACTCCAAACCTATTGAATCAAAAGTAAATTGAATAATTATAAATGTTATGAGAAAACATTATTACTTGACAATGAAAAATTCAATTGCATACCGTTTGGCTTAACCATTCATGAAATGATTCTGTGAATAACTTATTAATTTCTCGTTGTTGTAATCTTCAGGACCGTGAACGAGCTCTCAATATTTCTTTGTACTCACTACTGAAACACCCCACACCCGGCCCACGAGCCTGAACCGGATCTGGTATGTTCCTAAAGTAAACCGGTTTCAAAGATTTTCGTTACTTAGAGAGAATTTGTAAAATTTTTAGAAAAATACTGTTGTGGATTTGGCTCAGATTGGGAACCCATTTAATCTATTTGAAAATCCAATTTTTATTAAGGTCACAAAATAATTTTTAAGGTTTATAAAAAAAAATCACTTAACTTTAGTCATAATAGTTCGTAACATAACAATTTAAAGTAAAGCAAGATAAGAAAAATCCACTGGGCCTTATGGCCTTATTACATCAAGTAAAACCCAAAACAAATAATAAAGTCCAAATCGAATAAAATCTTCAAATGGAACATGGTCGCCTCAAGGTCTACCGTCCCGGTCCGTCACTGTTCATCACCTGAAAATATTTCCCACAACGGGGTGAGTCAACAGACTCAATGTGCACACAGTACTAACATTCAACAAATCAGGCATACATGTTCATATCAAATTCACATTCATATAAAATAAATGATGATGCAACCCAACCCAAGCCTAATGGTCCATCCGCTACACACCACCCGCACTCGCCAACACACCGTGGGACTACTAAGTCAACCCTCCATCCGCTACACACCATCGAAGGCGTCATTGCAATGACGTGCTCATCGCCCATATAATTTGTGTCATTAGACACCATATTCAAATAATGTAACCGAAGTTACCAAATTTAGATAATGGAACCGGAGTTACCATATTCAAATTTTGTGACCGTAGTCACCATATTCCGTTGGTGAGACCGAAGTCAACACCTTCTTCCCCTTTCACATAAATCCCGAATGCCCCATAAATTTTATGCATAACATACTTAATTCTTATTCATATATTCAAAATATATCATATTCATAATCCTATTAGAAGTAGGAAACGTACCTGGGTACTCTTACCACATTTGTGGTATTTAGCCACATTCATATTCTTATGCATATTCATATATTAAAATAATTGCCATATGATAAATCGAAGGTTAGTGTGCGTACACACCTGATTTGCTTAATGGGTTCCTTGAGATCTCGAAAATCCCGATCTAACTTTAGATCATTAATTCCTATATTCGGCCCATCATATAAAACACATTAGTACCCTTTTCGCTTTTAAAACCAATTCCTAATAGGAATGGTACTACTCACCTTGTTGCCGAATTGAAAGATTGTAAATCAAATGCCGGAATTTGATAGTATTCCTTCTTTAAATCGGCTAGCCACTAAATCGTAATTATGTCGGTTTCTAACTTTTGAATAAATGGAAAATAATTCCAAATATCAAGAACAAACCTTGGCGAATGTCACTTACCATACAATTTCCAAATCAAGAGGATTCCTTAATATGCTTGTCGAAATCCTACAACTTCATATGTTAGATCCGATCTAACTTTAATAAGTAGTATTTGGCCTTTGGTAGAATGTGCCTCACCTTAAATTCCTTGAATCAAATCCCAAAACTCTTCCTTTGATATTCGCCAAGAGACATAAAAGAGGTTATTTCCTTAGATCTTGATTAAAAGAATTAGAAGAACAAAATTAATTGTTCTTACCTTAGATCCTTGATCCTTATATTTGGTAATTGTAAAACACGAGAGATCCTTGTAGATTCGCCATGAACAAGAATAGGGATTAGTACCACGATTTTGGTAAAAAAAAAGGAATAGAAATTGATTGACCACGATCTTACTCTTTTGATGTTGTAGTTGATTGCTCCTTTGCTTAGAATCAACAAAGATTCGGCTTGACAGACAAGAGAAACAGAGAAGAAAATAGAAGAAGAGAGGATGGATTTTGCTTAAAGAAAATTCGGCAGAGAGGGGGAGAGAGCTAGGAAAATTTCGGCAAGGCTTAGAAAAGATGAGAGAATAGCCTAAATTCTCCTCCTTTAACTGAAATTGCTAGACCAAGAGTCCTTGACTTGGCCACTACTCCCCATAAGTGATAATATTATCTTTTAATTATCACCTTATTTAAATTAAAAGTATTTAATCCATCCTTTATCTCCTCAATTATCTTATTAAGAGAAAATCCTTTACTTATCACTTAATTTATCAAGTTTTAACAGAAATAAAACTCCTCCTTTTCTAGAAATAGGTGCCGTCCACCCTTAGCCTTGGAAGCAAAAATAAAGCCTTCATTGTTTGCTTTCCAAGTGACTCAACTCAGTCTGTTCCTCTTACACATGGCGCCATTTCCATAAGCCTTAAGTGACATCTTCAGCCACTTTTCCAAGCTTTGTTTGTGTGTCAAAATTCTCCAACTTTTTCTTTTAAGGCCCTCTTGCCCTTATTTCCTATTTTGAACTTTAAATTTGACATTTCTCGATTATTTCTAAGTTTCCTAAAATTTTCGATCAGCTCTGTAACTTGCCATTTTTCTTACATGTTCAAGTTTCCAAAATGTTCAAGTTTCCAAAATGTTCGTGTTTCCAAAATGTTCGTGTTTCCAAAATGTTTCCGAATGTTCGTGTTTCCAAAATGTTCGTGTTTCCAAAATGTTCGAGTTTCCATTTTCATGCATTTCCGTGTTTCCAAAATATCAAAATTTATTCGTAGTGCTTAAACTTGTCATTTCATACAATTAAACCGAAAATGCATAGGCCCTTTTCAGGATGTTACGCTTCTACCCTTAAACAAAATTTCGTCCCCGAAATTTCCTAACTAAAATAGTTGAGGGTATTCTTTGTCGCATGGTCTCTTCCGCTCCCACGAAGCTTCTTCCGATCCATGATTGCGCCATAACACTTTGACTAGAGGCACCGCCTTCCTTCGTAGTACTTTCACATCACGTTCCAAGATCTCAGACGGTTCTTCCTCGTAGGATAAGTCCGGCCTTAGCTCCACTTCTTCAACAGATACCACATGCATTTAATCCAATCGGTGGCGACGTAGCATGGATACATGAAATACGTCATGCATCTGCTGCAATTCTGGTGGCAACTCCAATTGGTATGCCACTGGCCCAACTCGTTTCAGTACTCGATAAGGCCCTATAAACCTTGGGCTTAACTTCCCTTTTCGACCGAACCTCATTACCTTTTTCCAAGGCGAGACTTTCAGGAATACTTGGTCTCCCACTTCAAACTCTATTTCCTTCCGCTTAAGGTCTGCGTACGACTTCTGCCTATCAGAGGCTTCCTTCAACCATGCCCGAATTAACTCAACCTTCTCTTCGGTTTCTGCCACTAATTCTGGACCCAAAACTCGGCGTTCTCCTAACTCGGTCCAACAAGTAGGTGTTCTACACTTCCTTCCATACAATGCTTCGTATGGTGCCATCCGAATGCTCGCTTGATAGCTGTTATTGTAGGCGAACTCAGCTAAAGGCAAGTAATCTTCCCAACTTCCTCGAAAATCCATTATAAAGCCTCTCAACATATCCTCCAACACTTGTATAACCCGTTCAGACTGCCTGTCTTATTGTGGATGAAAAGTCGTAGTGAAGTCTAACTTAGTGCCTAAAGCTTGATGAAGTGCCTTCCAAAATCGAGACGTAAATCTTGGGTCTCTATCAGAGATGATCGACATTGGTACTCCATGCAATTTCACAATTTTGCCACATATAACTTAGCTAACCTCTGAAGAGAATAGTCAACTCTTACTGGGATAAAGTGCGCGGACTTGGTCAAACGGTCCACTATCACCCATACCGAGTCCTTCTTAATAGGCGTAAGGGGAAGCCCACTAACGAAGTCCATGGTAATTCTTTCCCACTTCCATTGGGGAACTTCGATTCGTTGAAGCAATCCTGATGGGACTTGGTGTTCAGCCTTAACTTGCTGACACGTCAAACATTTCCCCACAAATTCAGTCACCTCTCATTTGGATCGACCACCAAAACTGCTCCTTAGATCTCTATACGACTTGATGCCTCCGGATGCATAGCATAAGGGCTACCATGCGCTTTCGAAGAATCGTTTGTCTCGACTCCTTATCTTTCTAAGGCATACGGACCTTTCCTTGTAGCACAATACTCCTTCATCATTGATGCCATAGTCCTTTAATCCTCCTTGCGGTACTTGCAGTAACTTAGTACTTAAGTCTTTATCACCAACCGTCCTCTTTCACCTCCTTCACCATGTGGGCTTGACTTGCAACTCGCCAACAAAGCTTAGTCATCATCTGAGACTTAAATGAGCGAACAAAGCCCGTAGATCCGATACAACCTTCCGACTTAGGGCATCAGCCACGACGTTCGCCTTGCCCGGATGATATTCTATCGAACAATCGTAGTCCTTCAGCAATTTCACCCACCTTCGCTGCCTCAAGTTTAACTCTTTCTGAGTCAACAGATACTTAAGGCTCTTGTGGTCTATGTAGATAACTGACCTTTCTCCATAAATGTAGTGCCTCCAAACCTTAAGGGCGAACACCACTGCTGCTAGCTCTAAATCATGGGTTGGGTAGTTAACCTCATGCGGCCTTAACTGCCGAGACGCATAAGCGACCACTTTACCCTCTTGCATTAGTACACAACCTAACCCCGTATGCGAAGCATCACAGTACACCACAAAATCTTTTCCTGCCTCCGGCTGAATTAACACTGGAGCTTCCGTCAGCACCTTCTTAAGCTTTTCAAAGCTCTCCTGCTGCTTATTAGTCCATTCAAAGGGTAGTTCCTTCCTTAGTAACTTTGTTAAAGGCGCGGCTATTGACGAGAATCCTTCCACAAACCTTCTGTAATAGCCTGCCAAGCCTAAGAAACTTCGAATCTCAGCCACGGACCTAGGTGGTTTCCAATCCAACATGGCTTCGATCTTCCTAGGATCTACTCTTATTCCTTCTGCGGATACCACATGTCCTAAGAATGCCACCTCCTTAAGCCAAAATTCACACTTGCTGAATTTGGCATAAAGCTTCTTCTCCCTTAACACTTCCAACACAACTCGGAGATGCTCATCATGCTCCTCTTCCGACTTCGAGTACACCAAAATATCATCGATGAACACAACGACAAACCTATCCAAGTAGGGTTGGAAAACTCGATTCATCATATCCATGAACGCTACCGAGCGTTCACAACCCAAACAGCATCACCACAAACTCAAAATGGCCGATCTTGTCCTAAAAGCGGTCTTATGGATATCAGCCTCTTTCACCTTCAACTGATGGTATCCCGACCTTAAGTGGATCTTTGAAAACACTGCGGCTCCCTTCAGCTGATCGAACAGGTCATCGATCCTTGGCAAAGGATACTTGTTCTTAATGGTCAGCTTATTCAACTGACGGTAGTCTATGCACATACGCATAGTTCCGTCCTTCTTCTTCACAAATAAGACCGGTGCTCCCCACGGAGACACACTGGGTCGAATGAACCCTCGATCCAACAGTTCTTGGATTTGAGCCTTGAGCTCCACTAACTCCTTTGGCGCCATTCGATATGGAGCGATTGATACAGGAGCTGTTCCCGGTAGCAAATCAATTCTAAATTCTACCTCCCATGCAGGGGTATTCCGTAATCCTCCGAAACACATCCACGAAGTCCCTTACCGTCCTAACTCTATTAATACCTTCCTCCTTCCCACTTATCGCACTTACGAAGGCTAGGAATGCCTTGCAACCTTTCTTAACCATCCTCTCAGCCTTCAGTGCCGAAACTACGTTAGACAAGTAGTTCCTCCTTTCTCCGATCATCACTACCACTTCATCCTCCGGGGTTCTTAGTTCCATATGTTTAGCCGCACAATCCAACACGGCTTGGTGTTCTACTAGCCAATCCATTCCGAGTATAAGTTCAAACTCTCCGAAGGGTAACTCCATTAAGTCAGCCCGAAAGTTCACTCCCTGAATCTCTAGGGGTACATTCCGAAAGATCTTATCTACCACTATAGTTTGGCCTAATGGGCTTACTACAGTCATCTGTCTATCAGAAAGTTCAGAGTCTAGGCCTAGTGTTTCCACTACACTACTTGCAACATAGGAATGGGTCGAGCCCACATCAATCAGAGCAAAATAGGGTTTGCCAAAGATAAAGAACGTACCGGTTATTATATCCAATGCGTCACCATCTTCCCTTCGGTGAACCGCATAAACCAAACCCGGTTGTCTTGCTTCTGCATTAACATTAGTAGCACCTCGGCCCTGTGTTCCACGGCCTCCGCCAGTACCACTACCTCGGTTACCCGAACCACGACCCCGTTGAGGCTGCTGTCCGCCTCTACCAGCCTGGCTAGCATTCGAATCTCCGGTCGGCTCTCATCTGGTTGCTTGGGACAATCCTTAAGCATATGGTCCTTGGACCCACACTTGAAACATCCTCCCGTCTTTCTCCAACACTCTCCCATGTGCTTCTTTCCACAATGCTCATAAGGACGATACTGCCAGCCCGTACCAGCCTGTTGATTTCGTGGCCCGTCAACCCTAGGCCTCTTGTGACCCTTTCCAGATGGCCCAAATCCTCTTTTGGCCTTATTCCTATCCACAGTCTGCTTGGTAGCGTCCTTAATCCCCTCGGCCACCTTGGCCTTTTTCGCCAAAGTAGAGAATTCCCGCTCCTGATGCGGTGCTATCAACAGTCTCAGATCGTCCCTCATCCGTCCTCAAACGGACACGGCGTTCATGCTCGATTGCCACTACCCTCGAGCATAGCGGCTCAACCTCAAGAATTCGCCTCATATTCGCAATGACTTACCCCTTGTACCAACCACGAAAAGCCTTCCTTTGTTCATCTCAGATACCGGTTCCCACATACTTCTTCCGAAATGCCTCTTTAACATACTCCCGTGTCAAATTTTCACCGTAGTGGTACCATCCCGAACAGCTAACCACCACCGATACGCTTCATCGTGTAACAATGCCACCATCCCTTTAACTTTTCCTCTGAGTCGATCGAGCTCATCCATGATACGCTCGTTGCTTCCAACCAAGATTTCAATAGACTGGGTGCCACATTAGATACTCCTCAAAATATTTCAGCTCCATTAGCTCGGAGCCATTCAGTTACAGACTTTCGATTTCTTGAATTTCCTCCTGCACCTGCCACCAATTCCAAAACTCACAAGACAACTGCGACACAAGATCTTCCCCGTCGAGCTCTTTGCTCAACATTAACAGCTGGGGGTGGTGGTGGCGGTGGCATTTCATTGTCGTACCCTTGACCCGATCTAACGGGTTCCGACACGGTCATCCTTCCTCTACCTCGACCACGACGACCACGTCCTCTAGAGCTCATTTTTTAGCGTCGATATCTGATTAAGAAATTTTATGGATTAGTCATTGTTCCACTTATTTACCAGCGAAGGAGTTTTATGAAAAGGGATTTAAGAGTGGTTCTTTCGTATACATACAAACACATAGTCTTTTCCATTCATTCATTCATCCATCAAACAATTATGAACTTTCGTTCATTCAGAGAAACGTTGTAGTTTTTGTTGTTGTTGTTTTTCACTACCTAGGGGTATTTTCGTAATTTTGTCCTATAGGGTATTTTCGTAATTTTTCAGAAGAAAAATGTTCCTTGGTGTTTTTGTCAAAAATTAATTTGAAAATTTCAAAGTCTCAGGGAAATTTGGAAAAATTTTGAAATCCGAGGGTATTTTGGTAATTTTTGACCTCAGGGGTATTTTGGTAATTTTTCACAAATCAGGGTAAATTTGTAAAATTTAATAAATTTGGGGTATTTCAAAAGTTGTAAAACTTTGAGGGTTCTTTTCGAGAATTGTTCCTTCAAAAATGGGAATGTTGCAAAAATTTTAAAAATCAGGGTCATTTTGGTAATTTTGTAAGTTAGGGGTAATTTTGTAATTTTCACAAATCAGGAATTTTCCAAATTTTTTTTTTTTGTAAAGATGGTTTCCTCAACTTCAAAGAAAGTTTTGAGAATTTTAAAACTGGGGTTTGTTGTTTTGTTCTCTTTTTTTTTTTTTAAAACATGGCTAGTTCCCTTTCGAGTTTTAGCCATTATATTTAGCCTATGACCGAGCCCTCTTGGTCAGGGTGAACCAAGGCTACGCACTAGGCGGGATTCGAGTGGAGAGGAGGTGAGTCACGCGACCGCTTAAATACCAAGCTCCCACCAAAACCATTCCTAGACATGCTTGCATGAGGTTGCCACACCACCGAGCCCTCTCGAGTTAGGGTGAGCCGAAGCTACGCACTGGTAGGATTCTGCAAAGAGGAGGTGAGTCACTAGGACTGCTTAAATACCGTGCTCTTCCGGATCCAATCCTAGACATGCGTCTGAGGGTTACCACACCCTAGCTCAGTGACTTAGCCATAGGTTTGTTCAGTGCATTAAGTCTTATGTGGTTTTGTGTTTAAGTAGTCTAATCCTAGGGTTCAGGTTCCCATCATTCTATTCTACGCTCCATGCCTTTTCTACCCTTATACAGTTCACAGAATCACACATAGAGTTAGGGGTACTTACCTGGTGGACTGCGGGTCGGAGACTTAGGGGCCATGCCAGAAGCCTACTTATTTTCAAAGAAAATCATTTGGGCTCGAATTCAAAACGTTTTGGGCCTTAGCCCACAGGCCGAGAGTTTAAAACTGGGCTCTGATACCAAATTGAAACACCCCACACCTGGCCCACAAGCCTGAACCGGATCTGGTATGTTCCTAAAGTAAACCGGTTTCAAAGATTTTCGTTACTTAGAGAGAATTTGTAAAATTTTTAGAAAAATGTTGTTGTGGATTGGGCTCAGATTGGGAACCCATTTAATCTATTTGAAAATCCAATTTTTATTAAGGTGACAAAATAATTTTTAAGGTTTATAAAAAAAATCACTTAACTTTAGTCATAATAGTTCGTAACATAACAATTTAAAGTAAAGCAGGATAAGAAAAATCCACTGGGCCTTATGGCCTTATTACATCAAGTAAAACCCAAAACAAATAATAAAGTCCAAATCGAATAAAATCTTCAAATGGAACATGGCCACCTCAAGGTCTACCATCCCGGTCCGTCACTGTTCATCACCTGAAAATATTTCCCACAACGGGGTGAGTCAACAGACTCAATGTGCACACAGTACTAACATTCAACAAATCAGGCATACATGTTCATATCAAATTCACATTCATATAAAATAAATGATGATGCAACCCAACCCAAGCCTAATGGTCCATCCGCTACACACCACCCGTACCTGCCAGTCACACCGTGGGGACTACTAAGACAACCCTTCATCCGCTACACACCATCGAAGGCGATCATTGCAATGACGTGCTCATCGCCATATAATTTGTGTCATTAGACACCATATTCAAATAATGTAACCGGTTACCAAATTCGGATAATGGAACCGAGTTACCATATTCAAATTTTGCGACCGTAGTCACCATATTCCGTTGGTGAGACCAAGTCAACACCTTCTTCCCTTTCACATAAATCCGAATGCCCCATAAATTTTATGCATAACATACTTAATTCTTATTCATATATTCAAAATATATCATATTCATAATCCTATCGAAGTAGGAAACGTGCACTGGTACTCTTACCACATTTGTGGTATTTAGCCACATTCATATTCTTATGCATATTCATATATTAAAATAATTGCCATATGATAAATCGAAGGTTAGTGTGCGTACACACCGATTTGCTTAATGGGTTCCTTGAGATCTCGAAAATCTCGATCTAACTTTAGATCATTAATTCCTATATTCACCCATCATATAAAACACATTAGTACCCTTTTCGCTTTTAAAACCAATTCCTAATAGGAATGGTACTACTCACCTTGTTGTTAGAATTGAAAGATTGTAAATCAAATACCGAATTTGATAGTATTCCTTCCTTAAATCGGCTAGCCACTAAATCAGGTAATTATGTCAGTTTCTAACTTTTGAATAAATGGCAAATAATTCCAAATATCAAGAACAAACCTTGGCCGAATGTCACTTACCATACAATTTCCAAATCTGAAGAGGATTCCTTAATATGCTTGTCGAAATCCCTACAACTTCATATGTTAGATCTGATCTAACTTTAATAAGTAGTATTTGGCCTTTGGCCGAATGTGCCTCACCTTAAATTCCTTGAATCTGAAATCCCGAAACTCTTCCTTTGATATTCGGCCAAGAGACATAAAAGAGGTTATTTCCTTAGATCTTGATTAAAAGAATTAGAAGAACAAAATTAATTGTTCTTACCTTAGATCCTTGATCCTTATATTTGGTAATTGTAAAACCCGAGAGATCCTTGTAGATTCGCCATGAACAAGAATAGGATTAGTACCTCGATTTTGGTAAAAAAAAAGGAATAGAAATTGATTGACCACGATCTTACTCTTTTGATGTTGTAGTTGATTGCTCCTTTGCTTAGAATCAACAAAGATTCGACAACAAGAGAAACAGAGAAGAAAATAGAAGAAGAGAGGATGGATTTTGCTTAAAGAAAATTCGGCAGAGAGGGGGAGAGAGCTAGGAAAATTTCGGCAAGGCTTAGAAAAGATGAGAGAATAGCCTAAATTCTCCTCCTTTAACTGAAATTGCTAGACCAAGAGTCCTTGACTTGGCCACTACTCCCCATAAGTGATAATATTATCTTTTAATTATCACCTTATTTAAATTAAAAGTATTTAATCCATCCTTTATCTCCTCAATTATCTTATTAAGAGAAAATCCTTTACTTATCACTTAATTTATCAAGTTTTAACAGAAATAAAACTCCTCCTTTTCTAGAAATAGGTGCCGTCCACCCCTTAGCCTTGGAAGCAAAAATAAAGCCTTCATTGTTTGCTTTCCAAGTGACTCGAACTCAGGCCCGTTCCTCTTACACATGGCGCCATTTCCATAAGCCTTAAGTGACATCTTCAGGCCACTTTTCCAAGCCTGTTTGTGTGTCAAAATTCTCCAACTTTTTCTTTTAAGGCCCTCTTGCCCTTATTTCCTATTTTGAACTTTAAATTTGACATTTCTCGATTATTTCTAAGTTTCCTAAAATTTTCGATCAGCTCTGTAACTTGCCATTTTTCTTACATTTCAAGTTTCAAAATGTTCAAGTTTCCAAAATGTTCGTGTTTCCAAAATGTTCGTGTTTCCGAATGTTCGTGTTTCCAAAATGTTCGAGTTTCCAAAATGTTCGGGTTTCCATTTTCATGCATTTTCAGGTTTCCAAAAATATCAAAAATTTATTCGTAGTGCTTAAACTTGTCATTTCATACAATTAAACTGAAAATGCATAGGCCCTTTTCAGGATGTTACAACTACGTTAAAAAAAGGTTTATTTTGTTAGAAGGCATACAAATTATAATTGATGAATATTTATCAAACTCTAGAACTTACTTGCGTAATGGTTCCATTGACTCATGATGAAAAAGAACATATCGATGTGCTTGGACCCACGATCTATCATCTAATTCTGCAATTTTAACTTTGCCGATTGGTTCTCCGAAACTTTGAAATAAATAAGTTTCGGCCAAGTTATGATTTGTGAGCCCAGCATTTCTACTTGGTCTGTTCATTCTTGTTTCAACATCTTCCAAATACCTCGAACAAAAAGTCATACATTCCTCTGCCAAGTAGCCTTCGGCAATTTATCCTTCTAGATAGCATTTATTGCGGCAGTAAGACTTCAATTTGGATAGGAACCTAAACATGGTATAGAACATTATCAAAAGTTGCAACTAAAGGCATTTAGGTGAATGAAGGAATAATTTGCAAATAAATTAAGACCTTTCAATGGGATACATCCATCGATAGAAAACGGGTCCACCAAGTATTGCTTCACGCTAGAGATGAATTAACAAGTGCACCATAATTGTGAAGAAGGAAGGCGGGAAGATCTTCTCTAGATTGTATAAAGTCAGTGCGGCTCGATCTTGTAGTGTCTCAAGTTCTTGAACATCCAAAACTTTACCACAAATTCCTTTCATTATATTGGACAGTTCAATTACACAAGACGTCACCTTTTTCGACATACAACACCGCATAGCAATTGACAGTAAGTCTTGCATCAAGATGTGATAGTCATGCGATTTTAAGCCATATAGTTTTCGATCTTTAAGACTCACACATCGAGATATATTTGATGCATAAGCATCCGGGACCTTTATATCCTTCAACACCATACAGAACACTTCTTTCTCTGTCTTCGACATTGAAAAAGTAGTAGGCGGCAACCGATATTTCATATTTGGAAGTGCTTGAGGATGAAGCTCACGCCGAATTCCCATGTGGACTAAATCAAGTCGACTCTGAAGATTGTCTTTCAATTTTCCATCGACATTCAAAATAGTCCCAATGATGTTCTCGCAGACATTTTTCTCAATGTGCATGACATCAAGATTATGGCGTAATATCTGATGCTCCCAATAAGGCACTCAAAAAAATACTTCTTTTTTCCACAAGTCCGCTTCATTAGGATCATCCTCTTCGTCAGATTCATCATCAGATTCATCCCTTGATCTTCTATTTCTTTACAGGCTGGCCGATTGATTCATCTTCCCATAAATGAAATTCATATCTTTCAACATGAACAGTATTTCGGATCCACCGGTCTACAAAGGAGCTTCTCCGAACTCTTCAGTACAGTCAAACTGAGTACTTTAAAATCTAAATCTATAATTTTTCGGTAACCACCGACGATGCCCCATGTAAGAGAACTTCTTCCCATTATATAACCATTGTGAACATGCTGCGCAGCACAACAAGGACAAACATAACGTCCCTTGGTACTCCAACCAGATAAATTAGTGTACGCCGGGAAATCATTAATAGTCCACATCAAAGCCGTACGTAAATTGAAGGTCTCATTTCTCAGCACATCGTATGTCTCAACACCAGCCCATAATTATTTTAACTCTTCAATAAGTGGCTGCAAATATATGTCAATATCATTCCCGGGACCTTTCTCTTCAGGGATAATCATAGACAAGATAAAGGATGATTGTTTCATGCAAACCCACGGAGGTAAATTATAAGGAACAAGCACCACCGGCCAAATACTGTACACAGTGCTCATGATTTTGTAAGGGTTAAATCCATCAGCTGCTAGTCCCAGCCTCACACTCCGAGGATCACTTGCAAAGCTTGGACATTTTGAGTCAAATGATTTCAAGCTAAAGAATCTGCAAGATGCCTTAACAGTCCATCATTGGTTCGTCCATCACGGTGCCATGTCATTGACTCGGCTGTCTTTGACGACATGAAAAGCCGTTGAAGCCTTGGTATTAGCAGAAAATACCGTAAAATCTTAACTGCCTGCTTCCTTGACTGTGTATCGTGTTCATCCTCGTTACCATCCTCTGTATTTCTATTAATCCAACGAGATTGATCGCATACATGACAGCACTATTGGTTTATCCGTTCGCCCCAATACAACATGCAGTCATTTGGGCAACTATGAATTTTGTTGTAGCCAAGGCCCAAATCCTTTATCAACTTCTTCATGTCTTTGGAAGATTGAGGGATTTTTGCAAACGGGAACATTTCTTGCAGAAACTCTAACAGCATTGTCAATGAGTTTTCGGTCCACCCTCCCAAACATTTCAAGTGAAAAAGACGAATACAGAAAGACAGTTTGGAAAATTTTGATCCCTCATACAGTTCTTCATTCATTTCACCAAGTAACGTGTAGAACCTCGCCTCTTCTTCATTTGGCTGTTCATCAGGTACACTTTTTCCCCCTTCAATGAAAGTATTTCCACCAAAATTATAATCATCGGTTACACCCAACTCAGGTGGAAATGACCCGAAACCATCACTGTGCATATTAAAAGCATCCCGCAACATGCCTTCCATGTTATCATCTCTAACATTTTGATTGTAAGCACTATGAGGATAACCCAGATTCATCGATGAAGATGCTCCACTAGATGTACACTCTCCATGAAAAATCCATTTTTTGTACTCCCGAACAAAGCCATCAACAACTAGATGTTCATAGACAACTTCACGATAATGCCAATTGATATTGCAACACTTCTTACACGGGCAAAGAATCATATTCTCTTGGCTTGCATTTTGAAATGCGAAATTCAGAAAAGTTTCTACTCCATTTTGATAGCCGTTGCTTATCGTTGACAATTTCATCCAAGTCCTATCCATTTCATAGTTGTTGAAGTGTAAAGTTGACAATAAATTACACAGCTAAATTGTTAATTTATAATTTATGTAAGTAATGATATGATCATATATAAAACTGAATACTATGTAAGTTATGTAAATTATGTAAGTTATGAAGTTTGATCTTAAAATTATGTAAGTTATGAAATTTGATCTTAAAATTAAGTAAGTTATGTATTCTTTAAAATTCATCATACGTGGCATTGTTACACCTAGGGAGGATCCATTATATCTAGCAGTGAGATATAAGGCAACCCGTCAGGTTTCCAGCCTATATACTTTGAATCTTTTTTTTTTTTATCTATACAAGTATTATGTAAGTTATGTATTATGTAAGTTATGTAAGTTATGTATTATGTAAGTTAAATAATTTGATGAAAGCTATGTAAGTTATGTAAGTTATGTATTATGTAAGTTAAATAATTTTATGTAAGTTATGTATTATGTATTATGTAAGTTAAATTAAAATTTCAAATCGAGAATCGCTTGAGGTGTGAGCATATATGGCATGCATTACATTGTAGTTTTTTTTAAATATTAATTGGTTTTAGTTTTTCGTATGAGGTAAGTCGGAAAATGTTATTATATGTTTTTTTATAATTGAAATTTCTTTGTGATGTTGTTAAATTTAAAAGTTTTTAACTTACTTCTTTTAAAAAAAATTATTTTCTATATTAAAACATATTTAAACAATGATCTATATTATTATATTGATAACAAAATATTTATAACTTATTAAATTTAAAAGTTTTTAAATTACTTCTTTTAAAAATAATTTATTTTTTATAATAAAACATATTTAAATAATGATCAATATGATTATTATATCGATAACAAAATATTATTACCATTTTATAAAACATTAAAAATATTAAATATTAAAATCAAACATTATTAATATAAAAATTAGTAATTAGTAATTAGTAATAAACCAAAAGCCATATAAATGTAAGTATTCTTAAAAAATTGTTGTTTTTATGTTATAAAACATTTATTAAAAATAAATACAATTAAATTCATTTTATTGAAAAGCTATCGCTATTATTAGCCCACTAGTTTTGTGAGGAGATTAATTAAATCATTACACCATAGGTTATTATTAGGAAGATAAAGTAAAAAAAATTTCTTTAATATAATATGTATTATATGTAGTGACAGTTTGTATTAAAATATGTTAATCTCTTCTTAACTTGCAAATATTTATTAAAATATGAAATTTATGTTAAAATATTTATTAAAATATAAAATTTATGTTAATCTCTTATCTTAACTTGTAAAATTCAACTTTGTATTATCATTTTATATCATCTTATATGCATGATTTTAGTCATTTTATTTTACAAAATTTAAAATTTAGGTCTCATTATTATTATCATTATTATTTTTGTTAAATTAAAGTTAATCGAAAACGTAAGTTTTACATTTTAAATTTAACAACAATAAATTTAACAAAAAAAAGTATAAGAATTAAATTTAAAATATAAAAATTTATAACATATTTTAACAATTAACTTTTATATTTTGTTTATGTTAATTTTATATCATACCGTACCTTAAATTTTAAAAAATAATACACGGAGCTTGTAAAAATCTAAGCGGCATGATTAGATAGCAATTTGGAGGTTGTTCAAACATTATTAATAATAAACAGCAATAATAAACAACAATTTAGATGAAATTCTTTAAGATTCATCATACGTGGCATTGTTACACCTGGGGAGGATCCGTTATATCTTACAGTGAGATATAAGGCAACCCATTAGGTTTCCAGCCTATATACTTAGAATCTTTTTTTTTTTGGACAGCAATAGAATAAACATCATATATACCTTGTAGAAATTTAGCAAATTAAATATACATGCTTACAAATTGTAAATTGGATGGTAGAGTTTGATTCCAGCAAGTACTGTTGTGCTGAGCAAAGGACGCCCAAAACTTTTGAGAAGTTACAAGAAGAAAAAAAAAGAAACTCCATAAAATTAAAAATAATAAAATAAATGAAAAATAAAACGGTATAAATAGCAAAAGTACGAGTGAATTAACTTACATGACAAGTAAGAATGGTGCAAACAAATCGAACTACAGCAAATACTAAGTATTTTTCCCTTCTATGAGTCAATAACAGAACTTTGTCTATAACATTGTCAGGGATAAAATTACACCTGCAAGTAATGATGATAAGGTAATTAACACACAAACCAAAATATTAAAATAAAATTTATAAAACACAAAAAATGCCAATAAAAAAAAAACTAATGTAATTAAATGATGTAAACCAAGCACTAAAAATGAGGATATATCATGACCTAAAAGCATCAACAATTTGATAGGTATCTTATTTTAAACGCCATTAACAAAAGAAAATGTAATCGCCCTCACCAAAGTAGAATAATAACGCTTCCATTGAAATCCAACATTTTATGGGTTTAGTAGTAAAGCAAGGATCCAATAGAAATTGCCAAATGTGCCAAAGAGAAGTTACCCCGCTTAAGGAAGTGATGTCTTTTAGACATGGATAAGGAATAAAAATAGCTAAGACATACAGAAGATCAAGAAACCCGTTGGCTTATACCGATATCAAGCATGTCAATTTGTTCATCAGCTCAAACAAGTTGGTTCCATATAAATCAAAATAAATTCTTTAATACATTTGTGATTAATTTCTCAGTAAACATAAACTCATTTTTGAAAGAGAAATTCTGCTATGTGTTTTGCTTGATTTCTCAGGATCAAATTCTCAACTTCCATAAGCCACTAGCTAAGCATTCCAACAACACTTTAAAAAATGGCTGATTGACTACTGCTAATCCCTAGAAGGCTGATTTTAAGTTCAAAAACAGATAAGTTGGCTTCCAAACTCCATAAGTATCCAGAAACAATGCACAAGAGAATAATCAGAAGTGATTGAGAAGAAAAAAATGGAATAAAATTCCTTGCCTTGAGCCATTCTTCTTTCCAACATTGATAATTGGCAAAGTATCTTCTTATTCGGGCCGCATAATAACTAAAAACACACACTTAAAAGTAAAAACTCCAATATGGATTCTAACCTTGCTTAGTGCAAGATTAAAGCAGTTCTTTGCTGAAGTCAAATCTCCCTTCTTCCAAATGCAGTTACCCAAACAAAGCCAAGGATCTCCAAGAGATGGATTCAGTTTAACCTTGAGAAGAAAAAATATTAGATAAAAAGCATAAGCTTTATTCAGAGCCCAAACATTATAGCAAGCCATAAAAACACGAGAACACTCTGTTCCTGCTTACTGCTTTTGAAAGATGATCCTCTGCTTCCTTCCTATAGTCACGCACTATATCTAACATCTTCCCTCATAGATACTCATATGCTGCATGCCGTGCAGGTAATTTTCTTTGATCTGTAGTAAAAGATGTTTAGTTAAACGTTTTAATGAGCCAAAAAGATTGATATAAACATAAGGCTAAAAAAGAAAATATGAGAATTTCGCTCCCATTTCGCATTTGTAATTCCATGGTGTTTGTTGCACATTAGCGATTATATCCAACATGATAAAATATATATAAGAACACCAATCTAACGAAATATATAGGTTGAAGTACTAATTCACTCCTTCACCATTTTAATTTGACCATTTAGACTCTCTCAGTCAATATTAACGAATTTAATTCTTACCAATCAAAAATCTAAAAACTCAAAACATGTCATAGCAAATGATACATGGTGGATCATAAGTATAACACCATGGCAAAATACCTGTAAATATGCTAAAACTAATTATTTTAAGAACCTAGACTAATTGCAATGAAGACCCAATATACTTTATATCTCCATAATCTACCACCCTATATTGAATCAAAAGTAGAATTAATTACAGAATTCAATGTATTACATCCCCAACAACTAGACAAAGATTTGTCTTGATGTCCATTTTAGGGAAAAAAAAGGATTGTAAATTTATAAGATATCGGTAGACACCGACATTAAATTTCAGGCTATGATAAAAATCAAATAAAAACGCATTGATTACATTATCTGAATTTTATCTACTCTGCCATATCCATTATTGGAATCACCAAGGAAATTAAATCCCACTAAAAGAAACCTTAAAAGACTGTCATAAATATTTCAACCTTGTCTAGCAAGAAAAAATAAAACTTCATGTATAACAACATCGCTAGATTAACAAAAGAAACAAGAATCTTTATCTTTAACAAAGAAAACAAAAACCTAGTTTTGGTTTCAAGTTTCAAACTTCGAAGAACATAAACATATGTTGAACGTAAAAAAAAAAAATACATGTGACAGTAAGGGAGAGATGAATGAGCTGATTGATGCTTTGAGGTATTTTGAGCTTTGGGGATTGTCCTAAGATGATGGCAAGAGTTAAGGGAATGAGTGAGGATAAAGAAAAGTGAAGAAAATTAAGAGAGAGAGATAGAAAGGGCCTAGAAAACCCTAGAAACGCATAAAGCTAATAAGGGGATAAAAAGGGGGAAACTTACGATCTCTGCTTACGATCTCTGCCACCACGAACGCCGCCTCTGGTTTCAACAAGAACATTGCTTCTATGTTTCAGACTTAGATTTTGGGGAAGAAAAATCGGGTTATAGGGAAAAAAAAATCAGACTTAAGGAATTTTGGGACTTAAGGAATTTAAAGTATTTTAGCAGGAAAAAAAGGCACCGTTTTATGTATTAAATTTTGCGGCGTTTTTAATAAAACGCCACTATAGGTCCATTTTTTGTGGTGTTTTTTACAAAAACGCCACTATTATGCAATTTTAATTTTTTTCTTTTTTTAACCTATATTTTTTTATGTTTTTTTTTTCAAAATTTTTGTGTTGAGATTACCATTTTTTTTGAATTTTTATTTTTATTATATTTTGAGTATTGAACTTTTTAACAAAAATATTAAATATTAAAATTTTAAGTTTTAAGTTTTTAATTTTTATTATTAAATTTTAAAATTTAATTACCATTACCAACTCTTTTACTTAATTTCTTTTTCTTTCTTTTTACATCAACATTATTCTTTTAAGTATAGTCTACATTAGTTGTTTAGATTTTTATATAAATGGCATTTAATTATATGTATACACCTACATCTCGTAATTATATATGAATTTTGGTTTAATGTGTAATTGTAGATGTGAAATTCTAATTGTGGTTTAAATGTATAGTTGAAACTTTAATTTTGATTTAATCATACAAATTATTTTAAAATATAAATACATCAATATATTTTTATATTGAATAAATATAAATTTTATGTATACAATATATAAATAAAAAATGATGTTAATTATATCAATAATTATGTTAATATTTTAGAAGATCTGGATCAAATTAAAGTTCATGTATACAATTGCACACTAAACCATTGCTCATGTATGCTTTTGGGATTTAACCCATTTTGATATATATATTTTTAAAATAATAATTTACATTTATCTTATTTTGATTTATATTCTAAAAAATCCAAGATTAATCCCTAAATCATAAACCCTAGACCCTAAATATTATACCCTAAACCACAAACACCAAAACCTAAACCTCAAACTCAAAAACCCCAAACCATAAATCTTAGACCATAAAACTCAAACCCTAAACTCTAAATTACAAACCTTAAACCATAATCCGAGACCAACTTTTTGGGAATTCATGTGGCCAATGTTAGTGTAGTACAAAACATTTATTTTAATAGCTAACACATTAACCATAAATCCCTCATGAGGGATTTCAGTTTCGGGATTTTGGATCATATAGCTAACACCCTAAACCCTAAAATCTTAAACTTAAACCATAAACCCTAAACTCAAAAACTTAACACATTAACCATTTCCCCCCTAAACCCCTAACCCTAAAACCATAAACCCTAAACTCAAAACACTAACCCATTAATCATTTCCCCCTAAACCTCTAACCCTAAACTTTAAACCCTGACCACTAACACTTAAACCTTAATACCGATAAACACTAAGATATTAAACACTATACAATAATCCTAAACAACAAACTTTAAAACACTAAACCCATACACCAAAATAATAAACCCTAAACCTCAAAATTAACATACTAAACATTAAACCCTAAATCAATTTTAATAGCTTAATTTGTAACTTAAATGAAAACTTCTAAATTGTTTAGTTAGCAATTTGTAACTTTTCATAATTAAGTAACTAAAATGAAACTTTCTCATTGCTTATAAGTGAATTTATCAAAATAAAATATAATTCAAAGCAAGAATAAGAAAAAATATAAAAACTTTTAGCGTTTTTCCAAAAGCGTCGCTAAAATCGAAACGATTATGCGTTTTTCAAAAGCGCCGCTAAAGGTCAGAGCATTAGCGACATTTTCTCAAAAGCGCCGCTAAAGGTCGGAGCATTAGCGGTGTTTTCTCAAAAGCGCCGCTAAAGGTCAGAGCATTAGCGGCGTTTTTTCAAAAGCGCCGCTAAAGGTCCACCTTTAGCGGCATTTGCAAAAAAAAAAAGCTGCTATGTATCCTTTTTAGCGGCGTTTTGGAAATAAACGTCGCTATTGCTCATTTTTTGTGCGTTTTCCTTCAAACGCCACTATTGTGTAATATTTGCGGCGTTTTTCTTTAAAACGCCACTAAAAGTCTGATTTGGTGTAGTGAATGCTATCTTCTAGTGACAAGAAAAGAGGGCATAAGGTTAGGAAATATTGTTCGCTTTTCAATGATTTTATTGAGATGGCTAATTTGCAGAATTTGGGGTTTAAGGGACCAGATTTCATGTGGCATAGAGGGGACCTGTATGAAGGATTGGACAGGGCCATTGGTAATGATACTTGGTTAAGAACTTTTCCGTATAGTTTTGTCACCCACCTGTATGAAGGATTGGATAGGGCAATTGGTAATGATACTTGGTTAAGAACTTTTTCGTACAGTTTTGTCACACACCTTTCAAGGATCAAGTTAGATCATAGACCGTTGCTTCTCCCTCTTAAGTTGGATTTTAATTTGCCTAAAGGACGCTGGAACGATGGAAATGTGCAAGTGTACACAATCGCAACAAGTAATAAAGTGACAAGTAAATGTCGAGTTATCGTACCCACAGGGACTATAAAAGAATTATTTATGAAAGTAATTTTAAAAACTTTGTTGAAGGAAAAATATTTGGTTTTAAAAGAGATAATAAAAAAAACTAAGAGTTAAAAACTAAGTGAAATAATTAAAATAAAACAAAGAAATTCTAGTGCACGATTCCAAATATGATTTAATCAAGATGATATAATTGTGTTGGATTAATTATATTTCCTTACCTTAGAATTATTAAACTTATGCTTATACTTGTTACGAATAAATCACGGCAACTCGGTAATTTGCTAACTTATGAACATATTTACAAATAAAAAATCCATTCAGCTCTTGTACATATTTCTATGTCAATTCGACCGATTAAACAGATTTATAAAGGTAAACATGTTATTGCACATACATACTTATTAAATTAAACAATCTCTCGCATAGTCCTATATCGATTCAAACGATTAATTCAACCTAATAAGCATATAAAAGACTATGTGAGGTAACAAAGTATCCTTACCTTGAAATAGTTTAATCACAATAATCCTGCAAGTTATGCAAGGCATATGTATCTCCAAATACAATGCTAATCTAATCTTCAGCTACCTTTGAAGAATGAAACATGCAATGATTAAGTACTGTGTCCATTAATTACAATTTCAATGCGTTTAAATAATTAATTCTTTAGTTATCTAAACAATTATAATGCCAGAATAACTTAGGCATGATTTTACTTAATTAAGCATTTTACCGAGGCTTATAACAGCATAAACATAAATTTAACAAATCAAGAGAATGAAATGCAATCAACCTAACACGACTTAATTCAAGCTAGATTGATTAAAATAACCATTTCAAAGACATGAATATTCACAGATATGTTCATCATAAAAACAACAGAAATTAAAAAGATAGGGAACAAGAAGCAAATCCGGTGTTTCTCCGTTGCTTGACTGATTGCTCCTTCTTTCGTCTCTGTTGTCCTTGCCAATCAAGGCTTCTACGAACACTTGCTTGCTTCCCCAAATGGCTGAGAAAACAACTCTTTACCAAGAGGGGAAATCGGCACAAGAAGGCTTGGTTTTTTTTTGGAGAAAAAGAGAGAATGGAGAGAAGAGAAGTGATGAGAGAATGAGAGTGTTGATGGATGCCTTGAATGGGTAGCAAAGGGGGGTTTATATAGCTGAGGATGGCTGCTAAAAATAGGAAATTTCAGCAGCCAAAGAGCCCCCTCATGGCCGGCCATCTTACATGGCAAAGTTGAGACTTTCAACTTTGCTAAAATTAGCCTAGGGCAAATCCGTAAATCCTTAATTTAAGGTGAGGTTTGAGTGCAATTTGGAAGTCTTCCAAGGGCCTTTTTCAAAGTTTTGGGTCAGCATTTGAACGGTTTTGGACTTCCCAATTGGTGGCTGGTTCGGTTTGCTCAATATGGTTCAACTAGTGCGGTTCAACTAGGCCCTTTTTCCATAGTTAATTAAAATTAATTTATTTAGCCCAAATTAAATTGGGAATAAATTAAAATTAATTATATTATGAATTAATACACATATTTGGACCGTCTTAGGCTAGAAATTATTTCGCCTTGTTACTTCGAATTGCTTCTCAGTTTTGTTCTTCTAACAGTGTCTGCCAGGTCAACTTTTGCCTTTTGTACGAATCTATAAAAAATAATCAAAATTCACTAAAAATAATTGTAAAATTGAATAAAAAATAACATGTTCAAATTTTTAATACTATTTAATTTTTTATAAAAATTAATTATTTTATGACAAAAATTCTATCGAAAATGCACGATTTTAAGTAAAATTAGGTATAAAAAATGTATATAAATCTTAGTGTTTCCACACCCCCAAACTTCAATCATTACTCGTCCCGAGTAATGCACAAATTTCGGAAAGAATTTCTCGGAAACACTTTTGACAAACTCCTTTAGAACAACTTTCTTCTCAAAATTATGAATTTAATATACTTAGGCTCAAAAATAAGAAATTTGATAATTATGCTACTTAAGTATACATATCGTTCAAATTACATCCAACAACTATTATAATAGCAAAATTAGACTAAATGCCTCTTTAACAAAGACAGGTTAACCCGTACCAATTTGATTTTTTTTATTCCCTTATTCAAGTCTAAGCTGCAATCATTAAGTTTAATTTATATCTTCATATGTTGATCTTAACAATTTCTCTCCACTGATGTAGGTAGCATAGAAACTTGAATCAATAGGTCTTTATTAAGGTTGTAACGTGGCTAGGATATGTCTAGGTAAAAGATAGATAAATTTTGGCTTAAAAACTCTAGACTCAGCTTAAAATTGAACCTTCAAACTTTTACCTTCGATACACCAACTTATTTTACTTTCATATGCTCTTTTGTACATCTATTTTGTTTCGAGTACATGTGTTTTCTCTTTTCTTTTTTTTAATTCAAATTCGAGCACTTGCTTCATGTACTACAATTTTTGAGCAATTGATACTTCTTTTCAATTCCCCCAAACTTATTTTCAAACGATATTCTGAATAGTACTGAGTCTAGTGTTTGGGACAATTTTAAAGATAATAAAGAGAAAAGTGATGGCTAAATATTACAAAGGTCCAAATAAAACTAAACCATATAGTCTCAAAGTTGGGTTTCAAAGGATAATTTTATCATGGTCAGCTTGACAGGCTCAAACGGTCCAAACAATAATTGCCTAAATCATTTTCAATATTCCATGCTTCTTAGTATTTCGCCTCAAGAAATTACTAAGTCAATTCTAAAGACTTAAACTTTCATGCATGCCTAATTCTTTCGTATGGAACTAAAAATTTTATGGTACGAATTTGCATGCTTTATTAAAAATACATTCATACCATTATTAAGCTAACATAATAACTTATTGAAATAATAGAACTTTATTAATACTGAAGTTTAGCATACTTAACAAAATTTCAAACTATTGAACAAAATATATCCTAATCATAATTAAAAGAAAATTTTATTCTGAGTGGAATTAATTCAAATTTTCGATCCCCCTACTTAAAGTGAACAATGTCCTCATTGTTTAAAGTGAATAGATACTATACACCAGGTAGGATTTTAGAAAAGAGGAGGTGAGTCAAATTGACTGCTTAAGTACCAAGCTCTCTCAAAATCCAATCCTAGGCATGCAAATACCTATTGCCACACTTTAGCCCTTGTGACTTGTTCAGATTTTATTCATGATTCCTATCTCTTGTTTTACTATGTAAAAATAAAAATTTCTAATTAACCTAATCCTAAAATAACTTAAGAATAAAAATAAAATAAAGTTGAGGTCCTCCCTTTTTTATTTGTTTGTCGATCCTTCAGAATTCGACTCATCTTTTGCTCCATCATTATTGCCTTTGCATGAATCACTTTGCTCCCTCTTCGATACTGAACTTAATGGTTCAAATATGAAATCTGGAAACTCAGGCACAAAAATAAATGGGTCATTATAAATTTTCTAAGGGCACTCCTCATTGAGTCATCCCTTATTTTTTAGTATCTCCAGTAGGCTTGTTGCTGTCATTGCATGTGTTGCATTAACTCCATCAGCTTTGAAAGCTTTTCTCGAAGATCTAGGCTAGGCGGTAGAGCTCTAAACATTGAGGTTTCGATATCAGGTTCAGTTTCTGGTTCCATTGGTTCTGCCTCATTAGGGACTTCATTTGATTGCTTTGGTGGGATCTCTGTGGGGTCATATTCTGCTTCGAGATCCCCACTCTCTTCAACTCGTTGCTATAGAACAGAATCTCCAGCTACTCGGTAGAGGTCCCAATCGATGATTGTGCCCTGACTATACCCTGTTTTCTTTACGTTCGCAAGAATTTTTACTTTTAAGCACAAAATTGTTATCGTAAAGGGGAAATAGGCTGGGCCAGAATGTCTAACGGCACAATTTCGCATTTCTCTTAGGATGATTTTACCCACATCAATGGTCTTTCCAGTTAGAATTGAGTATAATAGGACCATTCACTCTAATGAGATTGTAATCCCATGCGATATAGGCATAAGGCTGAAACGGATGAAATAGAACCATACCTTCCCAAGTGGTGTCAAATATTCTCTTCGACATGTATGGATTCCTTGCTTTGACACCGTCCACTTAGAACCTGGAACTGTAAGTTCCTCGAGAATTTTTTGCAAATTTTTAGGCTTAATGTTGCTCAACAAAGAAGAATATTCATCGTTTTCGAAATCAAGTAATTCAAAGAACTCATTAATAGCATTTGAATTTATTGGTACCTTGATTCCGCAAACTGGAACTTCAGTCAATTCGCTTGAGGTTAAATTCATATAGAATTCACGAACTAGTTCCTCATCCACACTTGGTCTCTTTTCACAAAACAATTCCCAATTGAGGGCTTCAGCAACTTGACGAATACGTGCCACAAAGTCTCTGTAGTTTCTTTCCTTCAATGTGAAGCCTTTCTCTGGATGCATCTGTTGATTTTTGAAGATACTTTCGTACCTCACTTTGGCTTCTTCATAGTGAAATTTGTTTTGTGTTTCGTCAATTTGGGCAGAAGCACAAGTTCTCTTGCGAGGCATGATTAACCTGAACATAAAATGGGAAAATTTATTTTCTCAAAAATTTAATTAATAAAAATTATTAATAATTCAATAAATTAAAAATTAAATAATTGAATAAAATTAAAATTCAAGAGAAAAATCGGTCTTACCACCTTTTTTTTAAGAACTCCTAAAAAAATAATTAAAAGCAAAAGAGGTCGATTTAAGGTAGGTTGGAGGATTTGGCTAAGGATGGGTGAAGGTGTGTGCCGCACAAGTGCTTGGAAGGCAGTTGGCGCGCGGGCAGATGGTGTGGGAACAGGCAGCAATTCACAACAGGGGTTAGTTTGGGAAGCGAAGCGCGAGACCTTCGCAAGCATGCTCTGGTCTTGCTGGGATGTCTTGTGGCGCTAAGCAAAGTCTGAGAACACGGCTGGCAAATGGGTTGAGCGAAGAAGGTCGACGACAATGCAAAGGCACTATGGACAGGCGTGCGTGTGGTCTGCTTGGTGTGTGTTGGCCGATTTCTGGGCGATGTTGTGGCTAGGGCTTGCGACACTTAAGGGATTTGGTGTTTTGGGTTGTGGGTGATGAATGAATGGAGGGAAGTAAGGGTGGAATTTATAGTGAGAGTAGTAGGAATTAGAGTAGAATTCTTAGTAGAATTTAACAATTAAAATATTTTAATTTTAATTCTATTCAAAGTTAACAACAATTAATAATTAAATAAATGCATATTAAATTATTAATGCTATTAACTTATTAAAACTCTACAACAAAACAAATTTTTAGCGGCATTTATAAGCGCCACTAATAGTATTTGCAGCGCTTTTAAAAGTGCTGCAAAAAATGCCGCTAAAGACAACGCCACAAACTTTAGCGGCGTTTATGAGAAAAAAAGCTGCTAAAAGTCATGACTTTTAGTGGCGCTTTTCCTACAAATGCCACTAATTTGTACAGATTTGCAATAGACAATTTCTCCAATATCCTACCTTTCCTGCAATAAATCCAACCAAAAACAGCAAATGTAGCACATAATTCCAACCCAAAACAGCAAATGTAGCATATAATTCCAACCTAAAAGCATTAAATCTAAATGATACTTCAAATTCAATAAAAGATATATGATGTAAATTAATAAATGAAGTATAACTGAAAATATTCTTACAATAATGTTAAATGTAACAATGTTAAAAATAATCTTACAATGAGAAAATAAATGTCTAAGATTGTGGCTTTTGCGACTGCTGAAACATCTGCATCATATGCTCAAGCTGTAGTTGGAGCTCATCGTACTTTGTGCTCTGTTCTGCTGCCATCGCTGCTGCCTCTACCTCCCTCACTGCCACTACTGCATCCGCTCTAAGATGTTGGTGGAGTTCTTCATATTTTCTTTGAACCTCAGTAATTTTCTCAATCATGCTCGCTTGCATCTGAGCTATCTGGTCTTTTAACCTCTAAACTTCAGCTTGAGCTTGACTCTCGAAAGGCATGTATTGCTGGGAGCTGGATCCAAAATATTGGGTCGGGGTAACACTAGATCCTTGAAATCGAACCCGACCATACCTTTCAGGACTCAAAACATCAGTAATAATTCTGTTATCAATATCCTCAAGATTAACAAAACTATCAATCAAAGCAACCGCTTCATACTCTGCTTTCTTCTCCTTTAGTTTCTCCTAATAAATCAATCAAAGAGTTAGAAACGAAATATATAATAAGAAGGAATGCAACATAACTTAACATTATTAATTTAAAACTACTAACGATTTAACTAAACTATTATAATTAAACATTATAAATATTTATAATAAATCAAATTTTATTAAGTAAATATACCATAATTTCTCCACTTGGATGTCATCGGAGATCCATCTTTCTTCCTATATGTAATGTCAAAAAGTCAAGGCGTCCAACTTTTGACTAGACGAGACTTCCTACAAAGTAGTAGTAAAATATAATTCAATAGTATAAAGTCACTAATATTTGACAGAATTAATAAATTATAATACCTCGGCCTCAGCTACACAAGCAAAACTTCTCGACCCTGCCGTGTGCATGAATTTTTGTTTCTACTTGCTGCTTGTTCCAACTCACTCACGGTCCTACATAATGAAATTATTATTACGCATATAGTAAATACTATAAACCGAAAAATTTATAAGAGTTTAGAATTACGTAATACCTCTCCTTTTTTTGAATTCTAGAATCTAACCACATCTTCCCATTGGTACCTCAACATTCCTGGTGGGACATTTCACAATTTTTCTTCGAGGCTTATGTCTTTCTTAAAATATTCTTTTTTCAAAGTGCTTTTATGGTCTCTCCATTTTTTACCCAATGTCTTCTTAATATAGTCATCAGAGACCTCTAAAGCAAATCTCTCCTAAAAAAACATAAGTTTAGAAAGTAAATATAAATGAAACTTAAACCAAAGTATTATAAATTACATTCACGTTTTGTTACCTTAATATTATCGAGAGCTTGATTTTTGTTGCTATCAGGCACGTGATGCCATGATTCGTAGTTGATGGGCAACATATTGGTATTTCGTGCTATAATGCCCAAATAGCCTACTAAAAGTCGAGTTTCAGATCCAACAGGCTGACCATGACTGTTTCTCCTTACTTTGACACGCTCGACAAGGTTTAAGTCGTATAAATCTTTAAGCAGCGTACATCCTCGACCTCTACGTGTCCCACCACTTTCAGCTGAAAAATAATATATTATTATATTAAAATTGAATAATAAATTAATAATAAAAGTCAACACGCATGTAAAATAAACTTAACATTACTTTAAAATTCTGCAGGCTCGTCAAATGTCTCCGGCACATTCGACGATCCAATAGCTATCTGTTGTTCACTATTTCCTTCTTCTGAATTTGGAGTATTCTGGACAATACTTAAATCTCGTAATCTCCTTCTACGCAAATTAAGGTCATGGGCAGCAAAGAATTTCTGGTAAAAGAAACAATAATAAACTAATAATCTATTTTTATCGAAAACACTTCACAACATAACTCGTTTGAAAAACACTTCACAACTACTAATCTACTAATCAATTTACTGCAGTTTATAAAATTTAAATTTAAAACGTGATGAAATAGCAAATGAAAAAATATCGATAAGGGAAAAAAACAAACTTTTATAAATTAAAGTTTTATAAAAAAACAAATATTAAAGTTGTTAATACTCAATTTTAAGGGTATTTACCTGAAAAGAACTCCACCCAAGAGTGCAACATGCATCAAAATAGATATAAACTTTGTTTTAATAGTTGCCCACCAAAATAAATGCAAAACATTGATAAATCTACTCAAAATATACTCAAAGAACCCAACTGTTCTTATCATTTCTGTATACAATTTAAACCTATCCCACCCCCATTTACGCTTTCTACCTTGATAAGCTTAAAATTGAAAAATAATAACAACAATTTTACACTAAAATAAGTGCTTTCTCAATCTTGTATATAAAACTAAAACAAGTTTTGTATTAAAAAGTCCAAACAGTTTTGTTCAAAAGATGACAATCAGATATACCAAGTTAAATTCTACAATCAGATGCAAACCAGTTGGCAACTACAGTTGCATTTTGGCCTATCAATAGTAGGAAGATTTAAAAGTAAAACAATTTAAGAATGAGAAAAAAATCAAAATTTTTATAAGTAATATATTTTAATAACATAACAGGATTAGTATTAGATACGAAACCTGAGTTATATATTGGCTAAAAATCAATTTGGGTAATACCCAAAGCTGCAAACAATCTTCTTGAAATATTGAAGTTGCCAATACTCAATTTTAAGAGTATTTACCTGAAAAGAACTCCACCCAACAGTGCAATCTGCATCAAATTAGATATAAACTTAGTTATAGCAGTTGCCCACCAAATTAAATGCAAAATGTTCCTAAATCTACACAAAATCTACTCAAAAGAACCCAACTGTTCTAAACTCAAATCGTTAAAGGAAAATGAAGTAATCTAGAGTATACTCTAAACTCAAAGCCTTGCTTAAGATATCTCACAATACACGTTTGATGTTGAGTAGAAAAGGCTAAACATAAAACCAAACCTTAACCTATAAACAGCCAATGAGTGGTGCAAGCTGGTGATAATTGGTTTAATTTGTCCCCCTGCCCTTTTAAGATTTTCTCTACACTCTTGCTTTGAAATTGTAAATCAAACAAAATATTATTATTATATTCGAATTAATCGAAACAAAACCAAAATAACATTAGAAAAGACTTACACCAATTTAACTCCGAACAAACTTAAAAGACAACCTGTTGGTCCAAAGTCACTATTGAAGTCTTCCTTTGACTGTCGACGGCGATGAGGCAGATGAAGGCCGACGCGATACGGCAGAATGGACAATCGACGACAAAGCAGCAGATGGTCGGATTGGATTTGAGGATTTTGATTTTTAGGAAATTAGGGATTGGGAAATTAGATGAAGACACTAAGGTATTTCGGGAATAAAACTAAAGGAAATAAAACTGAACATAAAGAAACGGTGCCGTTTTGCTAAAAAAGTTTTTAAACTTTGCGGTGTTTTTTCCTAGCGCCGCTATTGTTGACTTATAGTGGCACTTTTACCCTAGCGCCTCTAATAATTGAACCTAATATAAAATAATTTTTTGCAGCGATTTTTACAAAAAGAGCCGCTATTGCTTATCTTTAGCGGCATTTTTAAACGCCGCTAATACTTCACTTTTTTACAATTTTTTTAAATTTTAATATACATAAAGTTTACCTACTATCTCTTCAATAATTTAAAATATATTGATAATTTTAATATATTAAAATTAAAATTATCTCTTTATCATTATATAATAAATTATTTAATATATAATTTAAAATATAATAAGTCATATACCCAAAAGACTTTAAAAGTATTTTAAATAACAAGATTTTAATTTTTTTCATTTTTAACATATAATTTTCAATGTTATTAGTTCTAAATTTTTTACGTGTCATTAATTGTTTTGAATATTTTAAAATTAAATTACAAATAAATTGTATTTTAATTAATATAAAGAAATTAGTTAAATAATAGATCGAAGAGGATGAAAGAGTGCATGAGTTTTCGAAAATAATACATGATGGCCACTTGGATGATGGATCAGAATGTAAGGAGCAACACAACACCAGTTTGTTTAAATTTAGACCCTAAGCCAGCCGCTAAACCTTTAAAACCTAAAATCCTAAACACTTAACCCTAAAATTTAAACCTTAAACTACCATAAACCCTAAAACCCTAAACTATAAACCCTTATAAACCTATAAACCTTAAAACCATAAATATTAAACCTTAAACCCTAAACTCTAAGCCATTAAAACCCTAAACTATAAACATTAAACCTTATACCCTACGACCTACACCTTACACCCTACACCCTAAACGCTAAACCCTTAAAACTAAGGCAAAAACCTTAAACACTAAACGTAAAATAAAATTGAATTATTATACAGTGATCAAAACAATGCTTTTTTTTTTTGTTTTGAAATAAGCTTTTACTAAAGGTAACCTTTAGTGGTGTTTTTGAGAAAAACGCCGCTATTACTTACCTTTATCGGCGTTTTAAAAGAAAACGTCGCTATTCCTATATTTTTAGCGGTGTTTTACAAGCAAATGCCACTATTGCTGTATCTTTAGCGGCGTTTTCTTATTGTTGCATTTTTAGCCGCCAATTTTTTTACAATTTTTATATTGACACGAATATGACGTCATTTTATTTTGAAATAAAAAATTTATTTTGCAGCGTTTTACTTATTGCTTTACTTTTAGCAACGCCGCTAATTTTTTACAATTTTTATATTGTAATTAAAACGATGTCGTTTTGTTTTGAAATAAAAAATTTTTTTGCAGAGTTTTTAACATAGACGCCGCTAATGCTTGATTTTTTTACAATTTTTATATTGACACGAAAACGACGTTGTTTTGTTTTGAAATAAAACATTTTTTTCGCTACTGCTATTTCCCATATTTAGCGACATTTTTAATAAAAAGGCTGTTATAGCTCAATCTTTTGCGGCATTTTCAAGTTAGTGCCGCTAATGTCTAAATTTTACGGCGTTTTTATTCAAAACGCCACTAAAAATGCCGCTAAAAGTCTATTTTGCTGTAGTGAAACAAAAATAAAATATGATTAAAATTAAACTAATCCTAATTCTATGCTAAGTAGATAAAAATTAATATATAAATTATAATAGATATAATTATATATTAAAGTTTTTTCATATTATTATTATATAAATAAATATTAAGTATAAATATTTATTTTAGATGCCTTTGGAAATATTTACAAAAAGAGGCACTTAGTTTTTATTATTTACGAAAATAGCAACTAAATTTTAAAATAATTCAATTAAGTCCCTAGACTTAATGAAAATTTGAAATTGAGTTGCAATTTAAAACTTGGGTCAAAATTGACCTTTTATTTGAAAAACCAAAATTTATTTTGTCATTTAGGAATAATTTCGAAAATTATGTAAAATCAATTCCGTGAAGATTGGAGGGTCATGCGGTCTCGCTTAAGTTCCAATCTCCTGATGTAATTTATTTAAACATAATAAACCCAAAATATACCCTAAATAATTTATTAAAAGAAAATTTAAATATCTGATAAACTGAACAAGATTTGATCCCGTTCAGGTTTTTCTCCGTAGTAATGTTGCAAACTCTGAGTATTGACTTGAAAATTACCTCCCTTACCTTGGAGTTCAACAACTCCATATGGATAGACGCGATGAATCGTAAATGGACCAGACCAACGTGATTTTAACTTACCTGGGAAGAACTTCAATCTGGAATCAAATAACAAGACTTGCCGACCTGCTTCAAATTCTCTCTAACTCGAATGTGCTTGCCATGCCATTTCTTGAGTCTTTCTTTGAGTAATTTGGCATTTTTGTATGAGAACATTCGGAATTCCTCTAGTTCACTGAGTTGGAGCATCCATTTCTCTCTAGCAAGCTTAAGATCCAAGTTGAGTTGTCGAAGAGCCCAGTAAGCTTTGTACTCTAACTCCAGAGGTAGATGACAGGCTTTCTTAAAGACCAACCTGTAGGGTGACATTCCTAAAGGTGTCTTGTATGCTATTTTGTAAGCCCATAAAACATCATCTAGTTTCTTGGACCAATCTCTTCGGTTCGGGCAAACTACCTTCTCAAGTATGCCTTTGATCTCCTTATTCGCCAGCTCAGCTTGCTCATTCGTCTGCGGATGGTAAGCTGTAGCAACCTTATGTTTCATTTTATGTTTATCTAACAACCATTTTAACCACTTGTTCACAAAATGGGTCCCTTCATCGCTGATAATAGCTCTTGGGGTTCCAAACCTTGTGAACACGTGTTTTTGCCAGAACTTCATCACAACCTTAGCATCGTTCGTCGGATAAGCTTCAGCCTCGACCCACTTGGACACATAATCTACTGCTACTAATATGTACCTGTGACTAAAAGATGGAGGGAAAGGACCAAGAAAATCAATACCCCAAACATCGAACAATTCTACCTCAATGATATTTGTTCGAGGCATCTCATTTTTGTTGGTGACATTTCCAACTGTCTGACATCGATCAAAACTCTTTACGTAAAAGTATGCATCCTTGAATAGTGTGGGCCAAAAGAATCGGGCTTGTAATACTTTGGCCGTAGTGCGAGTACCTCAGAAGTGTCCCCCACTCGGAGCTGAGTGACAGTGGTATAAAATCTTCGATATTTCATCTTCTGCCACACATCTCTTGATCATTAGATCTGCACACTTTTTAAACAAATATGGCTCTTCCCAGAAATATTACTTTGCATCGTGAAGAAACTTTTTCCTTTTTGATACATTTTATCAATCGGCATCAAACCACAAGCTAAATAATTAACAATATCAGCAAACCAAGGAATATTATGGACATGATTTACCTTCAGTATGTGTTCATCTGGAAATGTCTCCTGAATCAGTACAAGTGAAGAATTTCCCTCTTGCGGCTCCAATCTGGACAAGTGATTTACTACTTGGTTTTCTACTCCCTTTTGATCTTGAATTTTTAGATCGAACTCTTGAAGTAGAAGTAACCACCGGATCAATCTCGGCTTAGCATCTTTCTTGGCCAGTAAATATTTAATTACCGAGTGGTCTACATAAACAGTCAATTTGGTACCTATAAGATAAGATCGAAATTTGTCAAAAGCAGATACAATAGCAAGTAACTCTTTTTCTATTACCATATAATTTAGTTGTGCTCCTGTTAGAGTTCGACTTGCGTAGTAGATGGGGTGAAAAACTTTGTTCCTTTGCTGGCCCATGACAGCTCCAATTGCGAAGTCACTTGCGTCACACATAAATTTGAATGGTAGATCCCAATCTGGTGTAAGATGATAGGTGCTGTAACTAATCGATTCTGCAGCTCTTTGAATGCTCTTAAACATTCATCATCAAACTTGAATGTCACGTCCTTCTCCAGTAATTTGTACAAAGGTTTTACAATTTTGGAGAAGTCTTTGATAAATCTACGATAAAAACCGTTGTCGCCCAAGAAACTCCTAACACCCTTTACAGATGTTGGAGGTAGGAGTTTCTTAATAACGTCTACCTTTACTTTGTCTACCTCAATTCCATGTCTCGATATCTGATGCCCTAGAACAATCCCTTCTTATACCATGAAATGGCACTTTTCCCAGTTGAGTACTAGGTTTGTTTCTTCACGTCGTCTTAGTACCTTAGCTAGATTGGCTAAACAATCATCATACGTGTCTCCAAATACTGAAAAGTCATCCATAAAAACTTCCAAACACTTCTCAACTATGTCAGTAAAAATTGACATCATACATCTTTGAAATGTAGCAGGTGCATTACATAAACCAAAGGGCATGCGTCTAAATGCAAACGTACCGTACGGGCAGGTGAATATTGTCTTGTGCTGATCTTTCGGTGCTATTGTAATCTGATTATACCCTGAGTAGTCTCGCCCTGTGAGTTTATCAATCATCTGGTCCAAGAACGGAAAAGGAAAGTGATCTTTTCTGGTCGCCTTGTTCAGCTTTCAATAATCGATACAAATTTACTATACCATAACCGTTCTGGTCAGTATCAACTCGTTATTCTCATTTTCAACGACCGTGGTACCTCCTTTCTTCGGTACGCACTGGACCGGACTTACCCATGAACTATCTGAGATGGGGTAAATTATACTCGCATCCAACAACTTGATAATTTTCTTCTTTACTACATCCTTCATGATGGGATTCAGTCTCCATTTTCTATCAATTGTTCCTCTCTCGCCATCTTCTAATATGATCTTGTGCATGCATACAGATGGGCTAATACCGCGAATATCGACTATGGTCCATCCGATAGTCTTCTTGAATTATTTCAAAACTATGATAAGTTTCTATTCTTGTTCAGTAGTTAATTCTGATGGAACAATCACAGGTAGAGTAGAAGCGTTACCTAAATAAACACATTGTAAGTGTGTAGGTAATACCGTGAGTTCTAACTTAGGTGACTCCTCGATTGATGCTTTTGGCTGGGTGTAATCCCTTTTCTCTAATTCCAATGATTCAAAATAGGATTGCAGATTAAATCCCTTTTGGTTAGCTTCTAGCAAAGCTAAGTATTCATTCTCCTCTTCATCATTTGAAGGGTCTGATGTCAGAATTCGTTCCAATGGATCCTCACAATAGTTGAGTTCCTTCTCCACTATTAATTCCTCTAAATTGGATACTGCAGAACAATCATCATTTGTGTCAAGAAATCAATTAACTTAAAAATATTAAATGTTACCTGATCATCCTGAACACTCATAGTCAGCTCGTCCTTCTGCACATCAATAAGGGTCCTTCCAGTTGCTAAGAATGGTCTTTCTAGGATAATGATCTTGTCAAACAGTCGAGGTTTAATATTTATAAAGAATGATCGAACCTGTAGACTAACTATGACAATGATTGAGGCAAGTGCACCTATCGAACAATAGTATAATTTAGGCAAGATTATTTTATCAAACCCAAAGGAACCTAAAAGTACTACTACTCACTTTCTTTCTATTATTTAGCCTAAAATATGGAGTGATTGGTTTATTAATCTAAAAACTAATGAAAAACTAAACTAGATGCAAAGAAAAAAGAATGAAACTTTGGGAAAAGACTGTGGAAAAAATTAGTTGATTACGATGATACCCTTAGGAAGAATCCACCTATGACTTCTCTTATTATCTAACTTTTAATTCATATGACTTCTTTACTTAGCTTGATCCGTGAGACTCCCTAACCTATATTAAACCCTCTCTCGAGGCGAATAATGTCTAACCTTAAGTTAATTAGTGGAACTCTCATTCTCTTATAATAACCCCCTAAAGAAGCAGTAAATCGATCAATGGACTCTCATATTAGGTTTCACCCTAATCCGAAAAAAATCTCGTCACTCTAACTCTAGGCATGCGATCAACTCCGCTTAATTATGCTAGATCTACTCTTAGGCAGGGTCTATTCCTCCTCCACCTAAGCACATTAGATTAAATTAAGCAACATAATTAAGAACAAACTAAGTACTTATCATATAATTTAGAAATCAAATAACAAAATCCATCATAGGTTTCATCCCCTTCAGGTATTTGAAGGGTTTAGTTCATAACAAAATAAGAAAATATCTCAAGAGAAAAGATAAAACAAAACATAAGAAATCCCTAAAACCCCTTAAAAGAATTGAAGAGGAGCTCCTCTGTCTTGAGTAGAACTTCAGCTTCTTGAGATGGATCAACTGGCTATCTTCGAGTAATTCCCTGAATAAAAGCTCTTGCAGAAAACTCTACCCAAAACTTCCTCCCTTAGAACGGCTGCCTTGGGTTGTTTATATAGGCTCCTTAGATGCTTTACTTGGCTCCCAAGTACCTCCTTCAAGTAGAATTACTATTAAGGTGATTAAGTAGACTTAGGAGTATGTTTCTTTGGCTTCAAGCATCCAAATCTGAGTGAAATTGCTCATTCCCATGGCAGGGGCACGCCCATGGCACACGCCCTTATAAATCATCGTCAGGCCATGTCTCGATTTTATCGATTGGGGTACTGCCGTGTAAATCGTGGCATGGCCGTGTAAAGTAATTTGATGAGGCACGACCGTGTGGCTTGAAGTCCAGGCCGTGACGATTTCCTCATTGACCCAAATTGGCCCGTTTTAAGCCCGTTTTACGTTCTTTTTATCCTTAGGTGCTTTCCTGATTATAAGACATGAAAAGAAAGGATTAAGAGCACTTTTTATATAAATCAGGGATAAATCATCCAAAAGCATACTAAATGTGGGATTAAAATATGTTACTTTTACGGTTTATCAAATACCTCCACACTTAAGCTTTTCCTTGTCCTCAAGCAAAATTCTCAACTTACAATTAAAATGAACTTTCCATAATTCATAATTCCTATCGAAAATGTCTCATCATAATTCATAGATAATTTATACATGGATAATTCAACTCAAAGAGTCCTAAAGATTCAATCATGATAAGTCATACCTTTGTAGTACGAAAACATAAGTGTCTCCCCTTATCTAAGGAATTACCTTTAATTCAAAACCGACAAGGATTGGCATCCTCACTAAAGGTTCACTCAAATCACTCAAAGTGTTTAAGGTTCAAGAATAAGCACTCATAAGTCGAACCTGAAAAGTTAATCCCATAGGCTTGCCAGAAAATCAAATCTCCACCATCAGATATGAGATGATACATAGATCAAAAGGTCTTTATCGTGGTTGTAACAGGCTAAGGTTAAGGGTGTGGATACAGGCTGAGTTAGAGGGTTAGAATCGAGACTGACTTGACAAATTACCTAACTAGAAACAATGAACTAAATATGAATATTTCCATCGAATGAAAACTAATAATACCACTATTGATAATTACTCTATAATAAAGAGTATTTTCATCACTTAAAATTTGATAATACTTTAATACGAGCTTTTTCTTCAACAATTGGAATTTAAATGCTCTAAGCTTTTTTTATATACTACTAATATTGAATATACTTGGTTTTTTTAAGAACAAACTAAAGTAAATACATAATAAAGAAAGACTTTATCAACTGAGATAAACTAATTAGGTAACTGATCAAATCAATTCTCGATAGAAGGGTACGCAAAAGAAATGGTAATAACAAATACAAAGGGGTTTTGGGTTAATATTAGTGGGTGGGTCAATAAAAAGGGTTGTTAGGATTAAAAAGGGTTCACTAGGGGTTAATTATGTGGGTAGGCTTTTTAGTGGTGTGAATGGGTTAAAACCTAGTGCCTTTATCATCTCAGTATATCAAATCATTAATATGGTCTCGACATGTATGATCAAGGCAAGTTCTAGAATAACAGTTCAAAGTTGACACACTCATAATCAATAAAGTGAGCATGAAAAAGAATATATGCTCTATAAGGCTCAAAATCTTACAAAAATTATAGGTGTTTTTGACATCAATCCCTGTAAATTTTGAATTTCAAGGTAGCACTCAAATTCAGTTCAACACCCTATTAATTTTTAATTTAGAAAGTAGACTTATCATGCTCGATTCTCTAGTATTCTTCAAGTATAAATCATCAATGCACAATTATCACTGACTTACTCAAAAACATGTCAATAATAATCATATATCATTAGAAATTTCACCCTAATTAATAATATGAGAAGATTACTTATGGACAATACTAAAATTCAGGATTTGAGAATAATGCAAAAAGTTAGGTACTTTTACCCCCCACACTTAAGTTGTACATTGTCCTCAATATACAAAGATAGATAAATAATTATGTACTAAAAAGAAAAGGGGAGAAGTAACACTTCCTGAATTTTGGATGATTCCGGGAGTTGGCGTCTTTGGTGGTAAAAAGTAGGTGGAGGAGGTGGTGGCGGCATTTTCTTTGGGCCTGGTGGGGTGTCTACCGATGATCTTTGTGCTAGATAAAGAAATTGGATAGCCTGCAAAGATATAGCCAAGAAATCTAAAGAAACATTAATAATATACTAATATTATAATTAAAGACAAAGGAAATAAAGAGAAAGAGACTAAGAAGAAAACTAAAATTGAAAGAAAAGACTAATGGACTAAGGAGTCCTTATTGTTGGATGGTTCGCGAGGTGGGTATGACCTCTAAGGCTGTGGTACGTGATTCCCAAGCAGCCTTTAGAACCTAAAACTAAGAAACTAAATTAAAATAAACTAAACTAAGCATAAGATTGTTAAAGAGAAGGAAATTGAAGCAAAAGAGAAAAAGAAAATAAAAACTATATGGTCTCAAAGACCCTTGGCTTGTTGTTTGAATGAAGAGGCCGGCATGAACTTATGTAGATCAGTCTCACATAGGGAGATTATGCTTGCTTGCTTTCTCTTCTTCGGCATGGTTTTGGTGTTACTCAAGAGTCTTGACACTTTTTTTAAAGGAAGAAATAAAATTTTAAAGGAAAAAGAAAGAAGAAAGAAGAAGTAGAATGGGAAGAAGAGGAAGGGCTGTGGGTTTAAATAGTATTTCAAATTTGGTACGTTCCCACGCCTGTGTTTCAAGGGTGTGTCGATTCACACGGCCGCCTCGCACGGCCATTGTGTGGAGCGTGTTGCATTGCCTACGCCCGTTCTTGATGTGCCATGCCCGTGTCTGAGTAGTCAGTGTCAACCACGGCCGCGTCGCACGGCCGTGGGTACAGGCGTGTTGAGTCTCTCGTGCCCGTTCCTCAATCAGCCATGCCCTTTGGGAGATAGTCAGTAGCTTCACACGATTCAGGGGCACAGTCGTGCTGATCTGTCGGTGCCCATTGGGAAGGGTGGTTGGGCCTGTGATGTCTGACGGTGGTTGGCCTGAATTGTACGACCTCTGCTCTGTCAGTGTGGTGGTTCGGTGGTCCACACAACCACGGACACGGCCGTGTGTAAGGCCGTGTGGCCTGGAAATCTGCACTTTTGTGTTAGTTATTTAGAAAAGAAGGATGGAAAGAAAAGAAACTAAAAATAAATTTGAAAGTAAATTGAGTTAGTGCTCGGGTTACCTCCCGAGAAGCGCTCATTTATAGTCTTAAGCTAGACTGTCCTCGTATTTGAAAATCTTAGGGAGGTTTAAAGGTTTGAATATCTTCCCTCATGCTCACAGTTCTATTTTTGTGACAAAGTTGAAGTCGAGAAGTGTTTACCTTGAAGTTGCCAAATATTGGATTGCTTACCTCGACTATTTCATGTGGGAAGATATCATGTACCTTAAGAAGATTTTCTCCCTTTGCCCTGTTGTGGGGATCGGCTTTGTCTAACAGTACCTGGTCTCCTATTTTAAAGTGATTTGATGTCCTTACGAGCTTTTCTGGCGGTTTCTCTGGTTTTACTCCATATGGATCTGGCTTTTCTTTGACTTGTATCTTATGCTCTTCTAAATCATCGACCTTAAGGTTTTGTTTCTTATGTGATTCTTCTTTGTCGATTTGAGGGCTATGAGTTGGCTCAGGTTTGATGCCTTGTGATGTTTCTTGTAGTGAAGGTTGAACAATTTGATTATCTATTGAAGTGACTTTCTTACCTTCATCATCTGTTGTTCTGGCTGAGTCGAGAGCTTAAAGCTTAATCGATTCATCTCCTACGCGAAGTATGAGTTCACCTGTGGCAACATTAATTTTAGTTCTAGCAGTTGCTAGGAAAGGTCTTCCTAGAATTAAGGAGATTGAATTATCCTCATCCATGTCTAAAACAACAAAATCTACTGGGAAAACAAATTTATCAATTTTTAGAAGAACATCTTTAATAATGCCCCTAGAAATTCTAACAGTTTTATCAGCTAGTTGAATATTCATCCTAGTTTGTTTGAGCTTCCCTAAACCTAGTCTTTTAAACAATGCATAAGGCATGACATTTATACTTGCCCCTAGATCAGTTAACATATTATCAATATTTAAACTACCAATTAAGCATGGAATAGTAAAACTCCCTGGATCTGTTTGTTTTTGCGGTAGTATATTCTGTAACATTACGGAGCATGTTGCGTTTAGTTCCACGTGGTGCTCTTCGTCTATTTTGCGTTTGTTCGTCAAGAGTTGTTTTAAAAATTTCCTCGAGTCTGGCATCTGGAAAAGAGCTTTAAGAAGGGGTAAGTTAATATGTAATTTCTTTAAAAGTTTAAGAAACTTACCAAACTGTTCCTCTGAATCATCTCCTTTCAATGCTTTGAGATAAGGTATACGAGGTTTGTATTCTTTGATTATTGGTTTTGGCTTTTCGTGTGCGACCTCTATTTTACCTTTTTCTTCCTTGGTTTCTTGTGCCGTGGTGGGCTCGTCTACCTTTGTACCCTCTTGAGCTGTGATGGCTTGGATCTGTTCTTTTGAGTTTATTTCTATGTTGCTTGGTAGACGTCCTTGTTGACATTCAAAATCAGCTTTGTGAGATGTCCTACTGACCTAGTAAGTTCTCCAACTTGATTCTCGATCCCTTTGATCAATTTTTGTTGTTCATCAAGTGCTGCTTCAGTCTTTTGGAAACGAGAATCTATGGCTGCCATGAATTTCGTCAGCATCTCTTCGAGGTTTGATTGCATCTCTTATGGATATGGCTGATTTTGATAATTTGGAGGAGGTTGCTGCCTTTGATTTCCTTGATTTCCTTGTCCTCCCCACAAAAAATTTGGGTGGTTCCTCCAACCTGCGTTATAAGTGTTATTATAAGGATTACTATTGGATCTGAAATTGTTACCTATATAGTTTGTCTGCTCATGTTCTGCTCCTGGTTGGTAGGGTGGGTACTCAGGATTCGCCACATTCCCACTTTCTTCGCATTACATTACTGGATGTAACTGCGAAGAACATAAATTATCAAGCTTTTTATTCAGCATCTCCACCTGTGTTGACAGCATTGTTACTGCATCTATGTTAAAAACTTCGACTGATTTTGTCGGTTTGGCCCTTATAATTTGCCATTGATAGGTATTCAACGACATCTCTTCAATAAAGTTGTAAGTCGCTTCAGGAGTTTTGTTATTCAAAGTTCCACCGGTTGATAGGTCAATCATTTGCCTCGTTGAAGAATTCACACCTTTGTAACAAGTTTGGACTTGAAGCCACAAAGGTAATCCGTGGTGTGGACATCTTCTCAGGAGATCCTTATATCTTTCCCATGCATCATATAATGTTTCTGCGTCATTCTGCACAAAAAAATATATGTCATTCCTAAATTTGGCCGTTTTGGCTGGTGGAAAGTATTTTAAAAGAAATTTTTTGGTCATTTGATCCCATGTGTGATTGACCCTCATGGTAACGAGTTCAACCACTACTTTACTTTATTCCTTAATGAAAAGGGAAATAACCGAAGACGTATGGCATTGTCAGAAACGCCATTTATTTGAAGGTATCACAGAACTCTAAGAAATTAGCTATATGAGTATTTGGGTTTTCGTCCAGCAAACCATCAAATTGAAAAAACTGTTGAATCATTTGTATTGTGTTAGGCTTTAATTCAAAATTGTTAGCAGCTATAGTAGGCCTGACAATACTAGATTCTGCTCCTGTCAAATTAGGTTTAGCATAATCATACATAGTACGCGGAGCATTCTATTCTTGCATATTTGGCGGTGGATTGTTTTCATCCATCCTTTCAGTAGGATTGGATCTGTCTTGTTCATCTCTTTGGTAGTCTAGAGCTTGTCTAGTTTCTCTGCGATTCCTGCGAGTGGTAGCTTCAATGTCACTTTTGTACGCTAAAGGTCCTCTCAGGTTCCTTCTAGTCATAAACTAGAGGTACCTACTAGGAGAAGAAAGAAAGAAAGTTAATAAAAATTTAACCTAAACTAAAAATAAAAGTAAATTGCGAAAAAATAATAAAATAATGGCTAAAGTAATAGAAATAGAGCTTTCTTAATATTTTAGTGTTCCTCGGCAACGGCGCCAAAAAATTTATCGTGTCAAACAGTCGAGTTTTAATATTTATAAAGAATGATCGAACCTGTAGACTAACTATGACAACGATTGAGGCAAGTCACCTATCGAACAATAGTATAGTTTAGGCAAGATTATTTATCGAACCCAAAGGAACCTAAAAGTACTACTACTCACTTTCTTTCTATTATTTAGCCTAAAATATGGAGTGATTGGTTTATTAATCTAAAAACTAATGAAAAACTAAACTAGATGCAAAGACAAAAGAATGAAACTTTGGGAAAAACTGTGGAAAAACTCAGTTGATTACAATGATACCCTTAGGAAGAATCCACCTATGACTTCTCTTGTTATCTAACTTTTAATTCATATGACTTTTTTACTTAGCTTGATCCACGAGACTCCCTAACCTATATTAAACCCTCTCTCGAGGCGAATAACATCTAACCTTAGGTTAATTAGTGGAACTCTTGTTCTCTTATAATAACCCCTTAAGGAAGCAGTAAATCAATTAATGGACTCCCATATTAGGTTTCACCCTAATCCGAAAAAATCTTGTCACCCTATCTCTAGGCGTGCGATCAACTCTGCATAATTATGCTAGATCTACTTTTAGGCAGGGTCTATTCCTCCTCCACCTAAGCATATCAGATTAAATTAAGTAACATAATTAAGAACAAACTAAGTACTTATCATATAATTAAGAAATCAAATAACAAAATCCATCATAGGTTTCATCCCCTTCAGGTATCTAAAGGGTTTATTTCATAACAAAATAAGAAAACATCTCAAGAGAAAAGATAAAACAAAACATAAGAAATCCCTAAAACCCCCTGAAGGAATTGAAGAGGAGATCCTCTGTCTTGAGTAGAACTCCGGCTTCTTGAGATGGATCAACTGGCTATCTTCGATAATTCCCTGAATAAATGCTCTGGCAGAAAACTCTGCCTAAAACTTCCTCCCTTAGAACGGCTGCCTTGGGTTATTTATATAGGCTCCTTAGATGCTTTACTTGGCTCCTAAGTACCTCCTTCAAGTAGAATTACTATTAAGGTGTTTAAGTAGACTTAGGAGTATGTTTCTTTGGCTTCAAGCATCCAAATCTGAGTGAAATTGCTCATTCCCGTGGTAGGGGCACGCGCAAGGGCACGCCCATGGCACACGCCCGTGTAAATCGTCGTCAGGCCATGTCTCGATTCTGTCGATTGGGGCACAGCCGTATAAATCGTAGCATGGCCGTGTGAAGTACTTTGACGAGGCACGGCCATGTGGCTTGAAGTCCAGGTCGTATTTATTTCCTTATTGGCCCAAATTGGCCCGTTTTAAACCCATTTTACGTTCTTTTTATCCTTAGGTGCTTTCCTGAGTATAAGACATGAAAAGAAAGGATTAAGAGCACCTTTTTACATAAATCAGGGATAAATCATCCAAAAGCATACTAAATGTGGGATTAAAATATGTTACTTTTATGATTTATTAGATAATTGGCACTTTTTTGTCTGCTTCAAAGTCTAGAATTACAAAGTCAGCAGGAAAGATAAATTTATCTACACGTACCAATACATCTTCAATTTTTCCTTCTGGATGCGCTAAGGATCGATTTGCTAGTTGAAGTGTAACCGTAGTAGGTCTAACTTCACCTTTCCCTAACTTTCTAAATATTGACATAAGCATCAAGTTAATACTTGCACCTAAGTCACATAATGCCTTACCATAATAGGTTGCTCCAATATTGCACTGTATGGTAAAACATCTAGGATCTTTCAATTTTGGGGGTAGTTTTTCCTGAAGATATGCATTGCATTCCTTCGTTAGGGCTACCGTCTCAAATTCTCCAAGTTTTCGTTTCTTAGACAATATATCTTTCACGAACGTGACATAATTCGACATTTGCTCAAGTGCTTCAACCAACGGGATGTTGATGTGAAGTTGTTTAAGTGCGTCAAGGAACTTCTTGAATTGAATCTCCTGACTCTGCTTCTGAAGTCTTTGAGGTAGGGTGGTGATGTTTTCTTTACTGGAACTGGTAATGGTTGATTCATCTTCTGTGGTAATTCTGCATCTAACAGAGTTGTTAGTTGATCGGATTTAGCTGGTTCTGAGGTTACCTTGTCGGGTGTTGCAGATTCTGGTTCTTGTGAAACTGGAATTTCAACACTCAGTTGAACGTCCTCTGAGTCTTGAGCCTCAGCTTTCTCTTTTTCAGCTTCAATGGTATTGGGCTCAACCATCTTTCCACTCCTCCATGTCAGCGCTTTGCAGTGCTCCTTTCCCGGATTTCTCTAATATTCCGTATCACTAGGTAAGGTACCTTGTGGTCGGTTCCTAAGTTCAGTTACAAGCTGGCCCATTTGGTTTTCTAAATTCTTCAATGTAGCTGTTTGGGTTTGGATTAAGGCATCATTCTTTGTCATGTATGCCTTCAGCAAACTTTCCAAGCTATTGGATGCTTCAGCTTGAACTGGTTTCTGAGCTTGTTGAGGAAACTAGGCAGCTGGGTTGGTCTGGGTTTGGTGTAAGTGTTACTGGTTCCAGCCCCTTGGTTACTCTAGGAAAAATTCAGGTGGTTTCTCCACGATGGGTTATAAAAATTAGATTGCAGCCCTTGCCTTCCTCAGTTTTGGTTCTGATTACACATGTCCTTCCCCACAATAGACACAGACTATATTCTCAAATTGATTAGGTGGTTGTGCTCTAAAACTATTAAACCCATTAGTTGTAAAAATTTTAAGCATTGAGGATATTGATGATACCTGAGATGCAAGTGAAGTAAGAGCGTCTACTTCATGTATTTCAACGACTCGTCTTCCTGACGTTGCTCGACTGGTTGGCCATTGATAGTTGTTGCTAGCGATCCTCTCGATAATTTCATAAGCCTCATTATAAGACTTAGAAAGGAGAGCACCATTAGCAGAAGCATCCATTACCATCCTCGTGTGAGCGTTGAGACCATTGTAAAACGTCTTAAGTTGGATGCAATGTGGAATTTCGTGATGAGGGCACTTTCGTAATAACTCTTTAAATCTTTCCCATGCCTTATACAAGGATTCGTCATCCATTTGTTGGAAGGCGGTGATCTCATTCCTCAACTTAGCATTCTTGCTAGGTGGGAAATACTTCATAATAAATCTCTCTGCTAACTCTTGCCATGTGAAAATTGAGTTCGGTGGCAATAAGTTCAACCAGGCTTGAGCTCTGTCCCTTAGCAAATATGAGAACAACTTCAATCGTAATGCATCTTCGGGTACTCCGGCTAATTTCAAAGAGTCACTCACCTCCATGAATAGTCTCAAGTGCAGATGAGGGTCTTCGGTAGGCATTCCACTGAATTGGCCCACTATCTGAAGCATCTGGAACATGATTGGCTTCAGCTCAAATTGTTGTGCCTTGATTTCGGGTCTTCTAATACCCGGATTAAGATCATTGAACACTGGCACGGCATATTGTCTTAAGGCTCTATCCTTATCACCAGAAATAAGGATAGGATTTTGAGCAAGGTTTGCTCCATTTTCTTGATTCATATTCTCGAAATTCATCTCTTCGATCCTCCCTTGATTTGCTTCTACGTTGTTGAAAGGTTCGTTCTATCTCAAGGTCTACAAGGAGTAAATTGATAATTCGGTCAATACTCATAAACACCTGAAATATTCACAGAAAAGTTTAAAAATTTAAACAGAAAATTAAACCAAAATGTAAGACTAACAAATTCACAAATAATGACTTTTGAAAAACAGTCCCCAGCAACGGCGTCAAAAACTTGGAACGATGGAAATGTGCAAGTGTACATAATCACAATAAGTAATAAAGTGACAAGTAAATGTCGAGTTATCGTACCCACAGGGACTGTAAAAGAATTATTTATGAAAGTAATTTTAAACACTTTGGTGAAGGAAAAATATTTGGTTTTAAAAGAGATCATAAAAAAAACCTAAGAGTTAAAAACTAAGTGAAATAATTAAAATAAAACAAATAAATTCTAGTGCATGATTCCAAATATAATTTAATCAAGATGATATAATTGTGTTGGATTAATTATATTTCCTTGCCTTAGAATTATTAAACTTATGCTTATACTTGTTACGAATAAATCACGGCAACTTGGTAATTTGCTAACTTATGAACATATTTACAAATAAAAAATCCATTCATCTCTTGTACATATTTCTATGTCAATTCGACTGATTAAACAGATTTATAAAGGTAAACATGTTATTGCACATACATAGTTATTAAATTAAACAATCTCTCACATATTCCTATGTCGATTCAAACGATTAATTCAACCTAATAAGCATATAAAAGACTATGTGAGGTAAAAAAGTATCCTTACCTTGAAACAGTTTAATCACAATAATACTTCAAGTTATGCAAGGCATATGTATTGCCAAATACAATGCTAATCTAATCTTCAGCTACCTTAGAAGAATTAAACATGCACTGATTAAGTACTGTGTCCATTAATTACAGTTTCAATGCGTTTAAATAATTAATTCTTTAGTTATCTAAACAATTATAATGGCAGAATAACTTAGGCATGATTTTACTTAATCAAGCATTTTACCGAGGCCTATAACAGCATAAACATAAATTTAACAAATCAAGAGTACGAAATGCAAGCAACCCAACACGACTTAATTCAAGCTAGATTGATTAAAATAACCATTTCAAAGACATGAATATTCACAGATATGTTCATCATAAATACAACAAAATTAAAAGATAGGGAAGAAGAAGCAAATCCGGTGTTTCTTCGTGGCTTGACTGATTGCTCCTTCTTTCGTCTCTGTTTTCCTTGCCGATCAAGGCTTCTACGAACACTCGCTTTCTGCCCCAAATGGCTGAGAAAACACCTCTTTTCCAAGAGGGGAAATCGGCACAAGAATGCTTGGTTTTTTTTTTTTTTTTAGAGAAAAAGAGAGAATGGAGAGAAGAGAAGTGATGAGAGAATGAGAGTGTTGAGGGATGCCTTGAATAGGCAGCAAAGGGGGGTTTATATAGCTGAGGATGGCTGCTAAAAATAGAAAATTTCAGCAGCCAAAGAGCCCCCTCATGGTCGGCCATCTTACATGGCAAAGTTGAGACTTTCAACTTTGCTAAAATTAGCATGGGGCAAATCCGTAAAGCCTTAATTTAAGGTGGGGTTTGAATGTAATTTGGAAATCTTCCAAGGCCCTTTTTGCAAGCTCATTTAATCCGCTAAAATGCTGATTTGGGTCAGCATTTGAATGGTTCTGGGCTGCCCAATTGGTGGCTGGTTCGGTTCGCTCAATTTGGTTCAATTGGGCCCTTTTTCTATAATTAATTAAAATTAATTTATTTATCCCAAATTAAATTGGGAATAAATTAAAATTAATTATATTATGAATCAATACAAATATTTGGACCGTCTTAGGCTGTAAATTATTTCGCCTTGTTACTTCGAATTGCTTCTCGGTTTTGTTCTTCTAATAGTGTCTGCCGGGTCAATTTTCGCCCTTTGTACGAATCTGTAAAAAATAATCAAAATTCACTAAAAATAATTGTAAAATTGACTAAAACTTAACATGTTCAATTTTTTAATAAAATTTAATTATTTTATAAAAATTAATTATTTTATGACAAAAATTCTATCGAAAATGCATGATTCTAAGTAAAATTAGGTATGAAAAAGTATATAAATCTTTGTGTTTCTAGACGCCCTTTCAGATTTCTGGCTGGTTGGGTAGAGTATCCTAGTTTTCCAAATTTTTTCAAGGAGGAGTGGTGCTTGAAAGGTAACATGGTCAAAGCTTTGAATATATTCATCTGTAATATTAAAGAATGGAATAATTCAATTTACGACTTTATTGGCATCTGTAAAAGGAAGCTGATGTAGGAACTATCTGATTTTCAAAGGGCATTGGAAAGATCTGATTCAGAGTATTTAAGTCTTATGTAATTACAAACTTCGGAGAAATTAGAGTGTGTTCTTCATCATGAAGAATTGCTGTGGAAGTAGAAAGTTAGGTGTGATTGGCTCCAATTTGGGGATTAGAACACTAACTTCTTTCACTCTCGTACGATTCAGAGAAGGAAGCACAACAAAATTTTAGCTTTGAAAAATGAAGATGGTGAATGTGTCTTCGAGGATGCGGTTCTACAGTCTGAGGCAATTAAGTTCTTTCAGAAATTGTAAGGTGACATTTCGGATCGCATGGCAGCATACCAACTAACTCCTTCCCTTAACTTGATCTTAATGATGTCCTGTTCTTAATCGGAAGAACTTCAGGAAGCAACTCTTGCTTGCCCCGTCCACACTTCGGCAGCACAACGTCCTATGATGGCTAAGAATGACTGCTTTTGACTTCATTTTATTTGCGCAGCTGAACCCTTATTCACGCCTAAGGATCTCTCTCACTTTTTCTTCGTCATTTGTAAGGTTCCCTTCATCGATTTTTATAGATAGATTAGGCTAGGGCTGGCTAACAGCTCGTGATTATTTTCTCCTCTTTTAGGGGGTTTATCTAGTACAAGTTTGAATTTGAATTTGAACAGTTGTACAAAAAATGCTGACTTGGTCTTCCCGGTGCTGCTACGGCATCTGTACTGGCAAACTATCCATAATTTGCCATGAAAAAACTTAACTCATTTATTTCCTCGTTCCAAAACTTGTTCCTACCACATCAACAAAAAAAAAAAAACCTCCACCACAAGCGATTAAAATCACCTAATTCCACTACAGTCCAAGTCCTAATTCAATATTAAAAATGCTCACTAAAATGTCGTAAAATGAAACAAAATGTACTTAAGTACAAGCAATTAGTAAATACAACTCTTTTCAAAAGTTATCATTTCCCAACTAAAAGAGTGTAAAACCTGCAAAAGAAAAAAAAACAAGAAATTAAAGCAATAAAAAGAAGGATTTCAAAATTTGAGAAGATTTGAAAAAGAGGTTGAGAGAAAATAGAGAGGGGAAGAGTTTTTAGGGATTTAGAATGAAAGATTTGGGGGGGAATGAGAAGCATAGGGGTTTTGTGGTGTTTAGAAGCTCAAAAAGCATGCAAAACACGTGGGTCACGACACCTAAAATCGGGTATCGCGTGACCCGACTTGCGTATCGCGATATCCCTTGTTTTTTGGACCCCTCTCCTTCGAATTTGTTAGAGGAATCATGATACCAAAAGGTGGGTATCGTGATACCACTGTGTAAAAATAAATTTTTTTTTACTTTTGAAATTCCAGGGGTATCGCGATCCCAGGCAGTGGATATCGCGATACCTTAAAGATTTTTGGCACCTCTATGAAACTGTTAGAGGAATTGCGATATCCCCCTTAGATATTGCGATTCCATTGAACTACCTCCAAAAACTCTACAAAATCATCAATTTTCATCTCAAACCTTAAAAATCCGATGTACCAAGTCTAAATTAAGCAAATACAAATTAAAATCCTAAGCTAAATGCATAAAAAAATGGAGTCCATGCTCAAAACATCTAATTATTTACAAAATTTCAATTCCTTTTCCATAGACGGCAAATTAAAAATCCAACTTCAGACGGTTAGTCACACCACTAAAATGAAATTTCCATGAAGTCCAAGAAACCTTAACCCTTCATTTGTTCATCAGAAGGTTAATCAGAGCATTCTTCAGCAAATTCAAAAGTTGATTCCACCTAGACTCGGGATGTTTCCCTATATTCCTTTTGAACCATTTTTCATCTAACTCTATTTCACCCATTTGCATTCCTTGAAGGATACTCAATGATGGAATCACAAAGTCAACTTTTGTTGAGTTCTCTTCCTTCCGTTGAACGTTTACTTGTAGAAAATTGTCTTTTATTGGTTCATGATGAGGAATCTTTTCTATGATTTCCTAGAAATGTGACGACTCCTCCATAATTATCTCCTTCAGCTTCTACTTTAAGGACTAAATTACAAGAAATGTAAATTAGATGGACTATCTAGCAAATGACTAATTGGGATTGGTTGACTTTGATGTGGTTCACCAAATCTCGGACTAGGGACATAAATCGCATAAATTACCAAGTGACTCCATTTTATCTTCCAATCTCAATTTTACAGACTTAGACGGGTTAGGTCCAGTTTATCTTTCGATCTTGTCGGTTAATCCGAGACTAACAAACAGGTGCTCAACAAGATTACCTTCTAGTCTCACTTTATCTTAATATTGCCTTAGGGGCGTCGCTATCTAAGTTCTTAGTTCTATTCAAATTAGTCCAATTTGTTACGATTTAGTCCTTTATCCAAATATTTTAGTTTATCCACATCTCCATCAACCAACCTTCTTAAGGGTTTAGCTACACATGTTCAAAGTCAAGAAAATAAACATAAATAACATGAAACCAAAAGCATTTAACAAAGAAATCTAAAATGAATAAGCTTTAATAGATTTGAAGTAAAATAAACGGAAATACATTAAATTAAAGCTTAAAGAGTCTCGAAAGCAAAGTACACGAACTGGAAATGTAAATAAACCTTAGTTATAGTGTTAACTAACATAAAAAAAATCAAGAACAACAAGTAAATGCAGAAAAATAAACTCTAATCTAAGGTAGAAGAAGGAAAAATAAATACCCTAGAAAAGTGCAGAGAAAAACTAAAGAAAGCCAAATGAAAACTAAACCTAAAACTAAGCTTAATGTGTGTCTCTCTTCCTCAGCAATTTTTGGCTATTTTGAAGGGTGTTCTGATGACTTTTTGATGCCAAAATTGGCCGTACATGGGCCTTGTGTGATTGGTGAGTCGAGTAGACAAAGGTTGCCCTTTTTGTCCAAGTTTGTTCCTCTAACGAAGGCTATATCGCGATACCTAGAAGAGGATATCGCGATATCTCAAGAAGTACTTAACTTGAGGGTCTTCCTTGAGAAGTGGGTATCGCGATACCCCAAGGAGGATGTTGCGATACCACTGAACGGTCTCCTTAGTCTTCTATACTACTGAAGGTATCACAATTCTAAGGGTTGGATATTGCGATAACCTTTCCCTAGATGTTGTTCTTGCTCGTTTTCGACCTCCGACACGTCCCTCCATCACTCAAACACACGTTAGACCTCCCAATTGCACTATCGGCCAATTTTTTGTAAAGAAAAAAGAGACAAAAATGAGAGGTTTTCACTTATTACCCGAAAAATATAAAAATATGAAAATAATGAAAAACTAAGCTAAAAACTTTATTTTGCTCGAGAAAAAAGCTCTTTAAGTGTGTCAAAAAAGCCTAATTTGCATATCGATTTGTGGCAGATCAATAGTGATAGACTTCATCTCGGCTGTCGATGTAAAGTTAGCTAGACAATTGGATTTAGGGGAGCTCAACTAAAAATATAGAGTCTCCCCCTTAGTTGTAAATGATGTATTATATCCATTGTATTCCATTCTTTTGTAGTGAATACTAAATTGAAAGCATTTACTCAAACACTTCCCGTGCATTGTTTTTCTACGGCTATTCTATTCTTATGAGCATTCTTTTAGCTTAAGTTAATTTACTATATAAATCGGTGCATTGGAGGAATTCTGCAAGAAACCTCCCTTTGTGGGAATTAGGCTGATTTAGGCGCATTTAAAAACAAAGGAATCGCCTAAGGCTGCACAAATTGCGAAACTGAAGGTCTAGTCCCGTGATTATAGCAGGTGGTATCAATATGGTTTTCACTAAGCTACATTACATTATTGGAATTTAGAAAGTTATTTCATTAATGTCGGGTAAAAAGTAAGGTATAAGAATAAATTTAATCATTATTTTTATTAATTTGGTATTTATTTTTAAAAAGTTAAATTTGGCTTTATGCTTTTAAAAAGAGTGGAATTTGATTATCAACAAATGAATTATTGTTTATTTAAAAAGATATTCTCTAAAACATTAAATTTTTAAACATAGTATCTCACATGAGAATTCTCATGTACTTCATGTTAATTTTCTTTTGAAATTTGAATTTTTTATATTTTGAATATTTTATTTAAAATTTATTAACATGACATATAAGGCAAATAGTGATACGTCAAGATGAAATATATGTGAGCTATTACACAAGTTGCCACACAAACATTGTTAAAAATTAATGCTTTTGTCAACATTTTCGTTAAAAAAACAATTTAACTCTTTTCAAAAGTTAATAATCAAATTTAGCTTAAAAAATAAGAACCAAATTAAAAGAATGTAAACATTAAGAGTTAAATTTGATATTATACCATAAAATAAATTAAATCCCTATCACCTTTTTTTTTTTTTTTTTTTTTGTCTAGGATTCAAAAATGATAACAAATTAGGCCATCCAAGCCCCTTTCACTATTTAAATCAAAGCAAAACATATGAAGTTGGAGTGACAAATGCTATATGAAGACAAGAATGGCGGTAGATACTGTTGGTATTGTTAGTCATGAGGATCAGGTTTGAAATTACACTTAGCTTTTACCTTGATTTATTTTCCCATGGACTAACTTATGCTATTGTCCTTTTATTACTATTTTATAATACTTGGGAAGCTATACTTCGCACCTTGGCAGTTATTTTGCATTTGGCAAACATTGAATTCCTATGAAGTAATTTTAAAATTTGCGATTAATGTCTTCCCTTTAAAAAATCTATAAATTAATCATTTGGTTGGTTCTAGCGATATGCAAATTGGTATTTTTAGATGGTCCATCCTAAAAGATAAGCTTTCAATATTATCTTGGTTTAGTCATTACTGTTAATTATACAACTTCAATATGAATGAAGTAACAACTAACATTTAGAAGTGTTCAATGTCACATGTGTTGAGAAAACCAACTGATTGAAATTCATACGAGGATTCTTGGATGTTTTCGCAATTTAAAAGCAATAATTCCATTTGGAACTTGATTGTGGAACACCTAATAATTGGGATGGAGGTTTTGTGTTTACTATGTACCATGTAACTTGCACATTGGGAATGAAAATGTAGTTCAAAGTTGATCTATTCAATACTTTGCAACTTGCATATTGATTTTATAGTCAAAAGGGATTGGTTTTTAAGAGAGTTCACTCTTTACGGTATTATGTTAGATCATGGAAATTGTACAACAATTTTGATGCAGGTTCATTAAATTTCTCAAAATATGGTATTGAATATGTTCATGGGATTCCCTTTGTATCGAGCAGAGCATGGAAAGAAAGATTGAAGAGGCCCCCAAGCTGCTTTTTTTTTTTTTTTTTTCAGCTTAAAATGGAATTTGAAATAAAGTGTCACCCCGTACACCAAACTCGAAGATAATCAAATGTAGAGTGCCACATCCATCATTGAGGTGACTAAAACGATCAAACAAATTTAATTACCAGGAAGAATCCAACAATTATTAATTTTTACAAGCATGGTCTAATATGCATGATCAATGCAGCCATATAAGCCTAATATAATGATTTGGGGTGAAACATAATCAAACATGAAATCAGGTTACGATTTTTAGGTCAAAATATCAAAACAGGAAAGTAAATCTTGAGAGTTGGGGCAACCCTTGGAGCATTAAATTTGAAACGAACCACACTCTTGAGACTTGGAGTACAAGTCTCGATACTTGTTCATCAATCTACAAAAATAGATCAAAACTTTGAATGAATCTTGAGACTTGAATCTACAAGTACAGAAAATTACCATTTAAGGTCATTATAACATATTCCTAATTGGTTCTAAATATGTTTGTCAAACATGTAAACATATTAAAGATATTGAAATTACACATTAAATCAAAATTTGAGCATACGAATAAAATACAAAAACTTAACATCAATTGTGAGACCTGGAAATATCATCATAAATCCATTACAAAGATATTCAAAGTACCAACATATACCAAAATGATTTAGAACAAGATTTAAACTAGAAAACTTCAACAAAGGCAATGGTAGACTTCTTCTCTTAGTACAATATGCTATAGTGTACGAAAAGTAAAAAGCTTTATAAAACCAAACAATGTATCTAAGATTTCTTCTTGAATGCTAATCTAACTCCAAAAACCTCAACGAATCGAAATACCTAAACACGAAATAAGAACGTCCGCACTCTAAACTTTTCATTAAGTTCAGCGATGCTTAACCAAAACCATATATGATCATAAGTCAAAAAGCATATTAAATAGCTCAAATTAAGGTGAGAACACGATTGAATATGCATGTAATCAATAACATCCACAAGATAAACATACTATAAGTAATCAACATTCTCATCTCAAGATCTGTAAGTATATACAAGTTCAAATATATTTGAACTTTTAATATATCAAATTTATAACTCCAAGGTTCACACTATAAAATCCATTGGTATGTCTTTGAACAAGAGAATGGAAAAAAGAAAAGATGGTGATGTGGGGTAGGCATCAGCAGCAGCCAGGGCTGCCAACTCTTTTCCGTCGGCAATGGTCATATATTGTGCCACGTGTAACCTAATATTTCCAATAAAAAATTATAAATAGTTTCTAAAGTTTGAACGTTTGACTTTTTTATTTATTTATTAATATTTCGTCTTCATTTGGGCTCCTTAATTTCTTTCATCTTCCATTTCTGGTATTTTTCGCTGCTTCACCTCCATTCTCCCTTTTAACGCGTCCCTCCACGCTCCTTTTTTTTTTTCTCCCTTTCGATTTTTTTATTCCCGTGTCCACGATGGAAATATATCCACACCACACACGCATACATTACATTCAGAGAGAGCTGCTTAAATAAAAATATATCACTTACTCCCTTAAAAGTTTAAATCTAGATAAATTTTATGAGTGAACCATTTTAAACCACTAGACTAATCACGAAAATTCTTTTACGGTTTAAATGGACATTATCATGAGTATATAAGTGTTTTTTATCTTTTAAGATTAAATTATTTTCTTTTTTAATATTAAAATTTATTAAAATTAAACTATAATTATTAAAGTAGAATCTAATATTGCATTAGCAAAATTATATAAAAAAAAGTTAATCATGTAAATTTCTAACTTTAAACTGATGAACAAGTTGATTTGGATTACAATCCCACTATTTTGAATTTTTATCAAGCTAAATTGGCCAAAAAAAAAATCCTTATTTAAAGTCTTCACTTTTGATCAAAATGACCTAGAAACAATAATTTTATGGTAATTATTATGGTGTGAGAGTGGATCATTTCTCATAATGTAGTTTTAAATGTGGCCCATGTCTCATTTCTTTTATTTTAAATAACAATAAAATTAGTAAAGAAGAAAAAGAAATAAAACATAAGAGGGGAAGTCAGAATAATAGGAGGGGCTAAAAATGTGTGGCAGAGGCAAAGGTTGATGAGATTGAGAGTGAGTTAGTAGTAGGGAATAGGGATAGCAAATAGTTCATTCCTAATCCATACAAAGTAGCTATAACCCACTTTTTGCTCCTTTCATTGGGGAGGAATGTGTTTTTGTCAACCTTCTTTATAAAGCGGCGATCAAATCCAAGCTTCAAACCTTCTTTTTTGAAGGGGCGACCGCCTAACCCTCCCCTCCTTGGTATGAATTTTTATATTATATATATATATATATATGTAACTCAAAACAACGTGAAAGAGACGTCATGAAATGAAACCCTGAAATTCCAAAAACCAAATGTTTTAAGATCTGTTTGGTTCTCGATGTGGGATCATGAATTTAGAAACTTTCACTGCCCTACAGACCACACCTGTAGTAGGGTTTCTTTATCAGCAGCAGATCCGTGTTCATACATGAGGTTGAACTTCACTGACTCTTTACAAAGTCCCATCGGCTATGGTCGCTCGCTTGAAAATGCCCTTGCTTTTTCACATTCATCGTCCTCTCAACCACCGTTTTCTTCAGTTGGTGCCACTCCTAATTCTTGCATTTCTTATTCCTCCACTCAAGATGATTCAGACAAGAGTAACAAAGAATCTCAGCTCAAGGAGATAGAAGATGAGAGTGAAATCTCTAAGAAAGGGTAACCAAGTTTTTCTCCTTTTCCTCCTATCTCTAAGGTTTGGAGGTGCAGTGATATATATGTCAATTCCAATTATATAAATTTATGACAATTTTATTCATTGTTAAGAAAATTTTGATATTTAAACTCAAAATTACATTCTCGATATTTTGATTGAAAAATATGTTATGCATGCATGTATATGTGATATAATCATCCTCTATTAATTCTAACAGCTAATTTTTAAGTGTTTGGTTACTTTCTTTTTATATGTTTTATGATAATAATAAATACTGATATTTTTTATACAACACCTTTCTAAATTTTAAATTCAAGTATAAAAGGCTTTTGAGCTATTGAAACCTAAGTAACATACCTGTATGGGTGTGACTAAATCAAATAACATTATGAGTTTGTCTTTTATAAATTATTAATTAATATAATAGCATATTTGTAATTCTCTTTCAATGTATAAGGAAAATATGTTTAGATCCATTAATTTGGTTTGGTTGTATTTTGTTGTGCCTTACACTAACAGGAACAAATTAGCAAACAAGAAACGAGAGAAGAAGCACAAAGAAACTCGATTTGCTTTCATGACTAAGAGTGAAGTTGATCTCCTTGAAGATGGGTACAGATGGCGTAAATATGGACAAAAAGCTGTCAAGAATAGCCCTTACCCAAGGTTTTACTTATTTTCCCCTTAATTTATGACCAAACATATGTGTATATATTGTAAACATTTTCAGATTTTATGTTGCAGAAGTTATTACAGGTGCACAACTCAGAAGTGTAGGGTAAAGAAAAGAGTTGAGAGGTCATTCCAGGATCCATCAATGGTGATCACAACATATGAAGGCCAACATAAGCACCCGCTTCCCACAACAGTAAAGCGGCCAATGCTATTCCCATCTTTCATGTTGAGGCCATCGCCACCACCGCCGAGGAGGCGGCATGAATTGTTTACGCGGATGCCTGGTGACATGAATAATTACCAAGCTGCGGTTGGTGCAGATACATTAATGTTTGCGGAAAACTTTAGCCCTTTTCGGCAGGTTCCTGACAACGGACTTCTCCAAGACATGGTTCCTTCTGCGTTCCTTAAGCACGAACCATATGAACAATGAATCTCTGCTCTCCACTATACTACCCCTCTCTCTATATATAATTTGATACTTTTGATAATATCATCTTATCTTGACTTCTCTAGAGCCTAAGTGTAAGAGGATTTCAATTCAGACTGGTAATACTGGAGTAAAGTCGCATATATAATTATGGTTGTTTCTCATGATCCTGGATGGACATATTAATCAAAAGTTCAAGACCAGCAAAGGATGATAAAACATTTGTAAGCGACCATAGGGCCTTGGAGGGATTGTTCGCCTAGCACATAATGTTGGTCCTATTATCACATTCTGTGACAAGTCCCCATTTCAAAGCGCCGAAAGATAGAATGGCTTCTTTGGCTTCGAAAAGCTTAGCCAACATTAGATCAACAACCCTAACAACTTTTCAAAAACAATCACAAGTGTCTTACCATTTCCATTCCAGAGGATGCCACTAGTAACCTGAACGCCCATAACAAATTCATCAACGTTAAAACTTGAGGAATCTAAGCTTCAGAGAGAGCCACATCTTCAGCTTCTTTGGAGAACAAAAACCCTCCAAAGCCCCAAAGAAACCAGTTGTTGAAAATGAAGCTTTTTATCATCTAGCACTCGCTGACAACTCAGTAAAAACACAAAAACTTAAAAAGGGATGAAGAATAAACTGAGATGAATGAATCTCATATCAGAATTACTTATCATTGAATAATCTCAAATAGTGTATTTATACAAGTCTTAAGAGCTTAACTCCTAACAATAGAAATTTAACAATATGTAAAACCGAAAAACTAATCTTGAACTGACTCCGTAAGTAACAATTGAATCTTGAAGTGACTCCTAATCAATTCCTTATAATTCCCCATCTTCCCAAACTTTGAGGTGTTAGATCTAATGGCCTAAGTATATTCTTTGTAAAATATCTATGGGTACGCAAAGCAAAATGGAAGAAAATATTGACTCATTGATTATCTAACATTTAACAAATACTAAACGGTATTACATGATTGGATCGTAATACGAAAAGACTACTTGTATTAGCAAATAATCTAAATACGTTATTAGTCTAATAAAAAACGAGTAAGCCAATTAAAATATTAATATGTCGTCTATCAAGTCCAATTGAGGAAATACTTTGTCTTAAGCATTAGTGCAGATGATTCCCACAAAATAGAGACATAAATGTACTGACTAACTCAACTGACAGTACATCGGACAGCACTCAAGTAGAATAGATCATATATTCATTTATGGATTTATTCACTTGTGACGTTCATAGTGTGGCATACCTTAATCCTGAGTGGATGATGAATTATATATACGTGACCTGTATACTTTGATGCAAGTAAAAGCTTGAGTTCAAATAGATAAGGAACCAAAAGCTAGTATGTTGGGTATACAACTTCTACAGTATATGTCACACCCTGAATGTGGCTTATCCGAATAAAAGGTACACAGATGTGAAGTTGTCTGTTCTGGCAAACTTTGGTAGTTAGTCCGCCAATTTATAAGCTATTGATGAACAAAAATTTTGGCGAATTGAGTATCTGCCCATGGAAGTATATCAAGGTTTAGTTCTTGACATGTTCTTTCATAAAAGAAAGAATTTGACAAAAAAATGTAAGTCTTATGTAGGTTACCCTCAAAAGGTATAGTATGCCTAGTTTGTTCAACCACTGTGAAGAACAGGTTTTGGTAACTAGATCTGGTTAGAAACCAATTGAACTGACTGATCAAATAGCTTATGGACAGGGCTCTCATTTATGTTTCTTCCGAAATCTGTAGGCCATTAGGAAGGAAAAATTCTGAAATTTCATGACACTTGTCAAATTTCACTAAGTAGGGTGAGGTCATATATATGTGTGTGAAGGGTTCTGAGAAAGGTTCTTCTTTTCTTCAACATTACTTTCTGATTTTTTCTTAAAGTTTAAATGTCATCTCTACTACATTAAATTGGATGCTAAGGATTCTTGGGAATAAACAGAGGATGTTTCATCTCCTGGTAAGTCCGATAACTTTGCATGTTAAAATAGAGGATGCTATGAACTATATGGGCGTTGATGCTGTTAGTTCGCAAAAAATGTTCAGAATTGAGGACTTTGACCTACAACAAGGTGAGTCTCAAATGAGTCCCTAACATCGACTCCAACAAATCGTTCTAGATAGTTCTCGTGTAATAGATATTCCAGAAATGGTGTATGAATACCTGTCTGACTGTTGAAAATATGTATGTAATCTTGGTATAGCATCCTTATGAGTCAAGTATGTGATGAATTGTATGTATGGGTGCATGTGGCTCTGTGATGAATTGTGTGTGTGTTTGTGCGCTCGCGCACGCTTAGGATGTATACTAAGATACATGATCATGTTGATGCATATGAAACGTGTTTTAAAGTATGATTTGGTTAAGAAAATGAGTTTAGCATACCTGAATGTCTATGTATGTTAGATATATGATGTGTGTTTAAAAAGGTTATGTGATGTGAGTTTTGACACCGCGGTGGTATTCAATGAAGTCCGTCAGGACAATAAGCACGAATTTTGATATGACTAATCTGAAGAAAGTCCATGGCCATGACACATTCTGAAAAGTGGCAGATGAGCCACATTTATCGACTGGGGTATTTCTGCATGTCCTAATGCATGAGAAGCAAAATTCACGCGATGTGAGTTTAGGCAATTCCATATCGTAAACACAACAATTCATAGGGTGCTTGGGTGGCATTCTGTTAGCCTTTGTGGTGTATTATGATTTGACCCTTGTGGCAATCTGTTAGCCTTTGTGGTGTATTTTGCTTGACCCTTATGGCGTATACTGATAAGTCTATGATAATGATACGATCTATTTGACGTTATTTTGGTTTGAATAGTTCTACGATACAATCGAACAAATCTCTGTGTTCAAAGAGGTTATCGACCGTGAGCATCTGTCAATTTTGAATATGGACGTATTCTTAGTGATAAGAGATATTCAAATGTTCACCGATCTAATATTTTCAGTGATATGTACGGTTGGGAAATCTTAGTTGTTAGTATCCGCCATATCTGAATAGCATCATGTTTTGACTCTAGAATTATCTATTATTTACACCATTTGTCTATTTAAGTATTGTTATGCTTTGTGCCAAGAGTTGTAAGGAATATTTCTGAGAGAGCTATTAGTTCAGTATCTATATAAGTTATGTTGGGTATTGAAATAGATAATGATTTGGTTGGTATACTAATGGTAATCAAATCCATGTGGTTATTTACCAAAAGTGTAAATATTCGCTAGTGAACAGTGTCTGTGAATATCTATTTTGGGATAATCATTGTAAGTTATTTGAATAGAGAAGAAGAGGTAATATCATTTGGTACGATCTAAAGTTAGCCAATGAGTCAAGTTAAAGATGATTCGTTAAGAAAAGTAAGTGGCGTCTAAGCATGTAATTATATAACTGACAATAGGAAGGTATCTGCCAAAGAAAAATATGGGAAAATCCAAATATTCAAGATGAAGAATTCAACAATAAAGGTTAAAAGGTATGTTGCGTCTAAACTCACTAAATTCCTCTGAACTTACAAATGTTATGTTTATGTTTTAGGTGTTGCTTTGTAAGTGGGTTTGTCAGGAGGGACAACGCCATGAATGAGCTAGAAAAGCTGCGAATAGGGATACTATGCATACAGTGAACATTTTTGGAAAACTGGCGTCTAGTAGACTTACGCTTTAAAAAGCCTATTTTAACAAACCTTGTGTTGTATTAAGTTGTGACCAATTTGATGTAATATTCTATTTTAATTTTAAACACTTCTTTATACTTCTTTAATAGTGATCTTTTTTTATAAAATGTTAGAAAATATGTATAACAGCCCACCCGATGGAGTCTCCGTAATTGGTTATTGTTTGACATATAGATGGTAAATTAAGGACAGATTTGAGTAAGTAAAGTATTTGTACTAGCTAAGTATGGAATTCTATGTAATTCGTCATTCATCGAACTTCTAGTTTTGGCGAGCTCTAGTTTTGGCAGACTCTTCTGTTAAGTATCCACCCACCCAGATGCTTTGGATGAACTCGTTAAGTTTGTAGTTGTTTAGATTTGTTTATTATTTTAATGTATAATGATTTGGTTAGTTAATTTGAGATTTAATTAGAACAGAACTAGACTACTGTAGATGGTAATACCTAAATTTTGTTAAGTGTACTTAATCATGGGAATGAAAAGTGTTAGTGGAATTATTTGGGTTTTTCCACTACTCCTTGTCTTCGTTGCTTAAGTATATAAGGATAGCGATGATCTTTCTGAAAACCTTTATGTCTTCTTCTTCTTTTTTTGATTTTCTCTTAAAGTTTCTGAAAACCTAAGTTTAGAAAACTTCATCAGAGTGAAGGTTCGCAGTATCTAGTTAACTTCTACATTAGTACTAGCTCACTGGTAATTACTGATGAACCCTTAGGTTATCATTGAAGTCATTTACGTGTTTTTAGTACTACATGCATAGATGACAGAATGGTGTAAGAGGAAGGAAACTTCCTGTTTCTGGATTTTGTGCTATCGGTTCTTGCATGCATGTTAAGATTTGATATATTGATGATCTGGTATGTTTAATTATCTTTCTTTATCTCAAGAAGCTAACGAGGGTCCAAGCGATAAAGGCAAAGGACCTACTTTGTAGACTTGTTCTAAAATTTTTGGTGAGTTCCTTCTTACTTTTATATGTTGTAAAATTCTTTATTATATAATTCGTGTAACGTAAGTAATCCTCCTTTATAATGTATGAATGGTGTACGTGTGGTTAATGGTCATTCAGTGTCATCAATCTGAGTTCAATTTGTTTGTGAAATGAGGTGAGTGCCATCCTTCATGTCTAAGCCACTACCATCTGCTTTGGATATGCGAAATATGATCTGGTATGTAGTGATATAGAAGAGGAGATATGTTTGTGTAGCCTTCGGTAAGGCAACTATTTTACAAATCAGACTGACAGATCACGATAAAATATTCTATTCAGAATGAAAATGATATGATGAGTTAAGGGGGAGTATGTTTGTGAATGAGGCTGTATAATATTCTTCTGATTCTAAATTCTGGGTATGTTGTTGGCATGAAGGTGGGTTGTCTAAGTTGTGTTAAATTGGCGTACAATATATGCTCATGTGTTAAGTAAGTTGGAGTACTAAATCTGTCTATGTTCTGTATATGTTATTGGGCATATTGTGGCTATCGTGTTTAAGCCCCTCTAAAAGGTTCAGTTGTATTGTAAGTAAAGATATGTATAATGTCTCTTTGGAACTCTCTAATTTTGTATGAACTTACTCGGTTATCTTTTCCTTCTCAGACTTGTTGACTGAAGGAAGATTGTTTGTTAGAAGGAAGATTGTTTGTTAGAAGGACTACGCCATAGTGTTGCTGCTATTGTAAGCTGACAATTTTATTCTATATCATGCATGACTCTTGGGGGTGGTGTATATTTGTATTTTGGAAATGATCTATATTAAGAACTTCTATTTTGACAATACTTTGTTTTTACGGGATTTTATTTAAATATTAATACTTGGATTTGAATTATTATATTTTGTTCACTTAAATTTACTTACTAAAAACTTATATGCCAAGTTGTTTGTACGTTATCTTAAACTACTAATGATGGAAATCAACTATAGTAAGCAACAACCATTGTATGTTTTATATCTATAACTTTGTAAAATTTTATAAAGCTTCCGCCAAATGCTTTGAAGTTGGTCTGATTTTAGTTGTGACACATCATACTTGGATCCAATTATCGGGTCGGTTTGTCGTGTTACAATATGTTTAATGTCATGAGCTCAAGTTGACTGTTTTGAAATTTTGCTAAGTTATGCGAAGTAACACCCAAGATTCAGATCCTGTGAAATGGGGTCAGGTTGAGGGTGTTATAAGTTGGTATCAGAGCTTTCGATTGAGCCAATCTTTTGGCAGATAAGTGAGCCTACTCTGTATGCATAGTACACCGAGCCTGGCTTAGTCCCTTAGGTATGTTGAAATTTATACTTATATGAAAGATGTTTGTTATTGTCGAAACCTTTTTTTTTTGAAAAACATAGGGTCAACTTTAAAAAATGAAAATGGAGTAGCCACCAATCTTTTTTTTTTTTGAGGTGTGATCGGATCACCTTGAGACTGATCATTAAAACATTTTGATTTATTAAAATAATGATTTTGGCCTACAAAATTTGAGAAAACGAGTTCGGGAGTCGGTTACGCACGAGGAAGGATTAACACCCTCGTAATGCCCAAAATTGGTACCTAATTGATTACTTAATGTCGAAAATTTGAAAAGATTTTAAAATACGATCCTTTTTATTTAAAAGAAAACTTGAATAGATTAAATTGGATGCTAAGACCCTCTTATTTTGAAGAAATAAAATGTCACGCCTAGTGAGTTAGGTCACGACATTTCAAATCTTCGAAACTAAGCTTGTCTTTTGACTTTTAAAACTCATGCATTTAAGTTTAAGAAGGATATTCAGTTATTTGGGTCAAATGAAAAATTGGAACCCAATAAGTTAGGGCACAATTTCTTAAAATTCCAAATACAGAATATTGCATTTATTTTTAGAAACCCTTACCTCGAGATAACGAAATGTCACATCTAGTGAGTTAGGACACAACATTTTTGAATTCCCGAGAATAAGCTTTTATTTAACTTTTATGCTTTGATTTAAAAAAAGATAATTAGTTCTTTAGGTTCGACGAGAAAAATCGAAACCCAGTAAGTTAGGGTACGATTTCTCGAATCTCGAATTACAAAAAATTGCTTAATAAAAAATATTTATGTCTCGGACAAAGATTAATTTAATACGATTTTATATTAAAATGTAAAAAATGAATTACAGTACTAATATGCATAATAAAGCTAATAATAAATGCATTAATGCATGACAATATAAAGGACGAAGACAAAATAAATGAAAATAATAATTAAAAAATAAAAATTTAGAACTAATGAACTAATATTAAACAAATAAATAAACAAGTATAGTGTAACACAAATTAAAAATCATAATATTAATAATAATGTTGATGACATTAATAATAATAAAAATTTACAAGTTTTAAAACTATATAGAAAGATATAAATAAATAAGTAATAAAATGATAAAATAAATAAGTGTATTTAAAATATTAAGCAAATAAATATTAAGGAAATAATAGTAATAATGACAAAGTTAATTAATAATATATTAATAATAATAAAATGTTAATAATAAATTAAAATAAATAATATGTAAAGAGAAATTTAAAATAAATAATAAACAAAACAATTTAAAATGAATAATATATATAAAAACAATTCAAAATAAGCAATATAAATAACATTTAAAATAATGTAATATATAAAGCAATTCAAAGTAATAATATGTGAACTAATTTAAAATAAATAATGTAAAACAACTTAATAATATATAAAAAAGTTATAATAAAATATAAAGCCTAAAAAATAAATATTATATAAAGAGAATTACAAAGAATAAATAAATAACAAATTAAAAGGTTGAAATCAAACAGGTTAAGGACTAAATCAGAATAAAAATGAAATTAAAGGTAAAAACTATAATAAAATAAAAAATTCGGACTAAAATCAAAAGGCGCGAAAAGGCTGAGGGCCAAATGGGAAAAACCCAATTCCTAGACACGTGTCCACTTTCCAGCGCATCAATAGGCTAGCGACTAAATTGAAACACACAACAAATTCTGCGGTCAAATCTATAAATAAAAAAATAACGAAAGGATTAAATTAAAACCAATTAAAAAAGAGGAAGGACCGAAAGGGTAAATAACCCAATTATTAAAAACAAGTGGATCCTCCTTACAGGTCGGGTCGCGCGCACAGGTCAGGCTCAAAACGATGACGTTTTGGCGTTTGTGCATCAGCCCAAAACGACACTGTTTCGCATAGGCTATAAAAGTTATTTTTTTAAACAAAAAAATTCATTTCTCTTTTTTAAAAAAAACTAAAAATTTTCTCTCAACTTCTCTTTGCCCTTCCGAGCTCCGGTCAAGGGTCCGGCCATCGGACCACCGTGCCGGCTGCCGTCCACGGGGGCCGAAAAACGAAAAGTCACCATTTTTTTTTGGCTTTTCGACTCCCTAGCCCAAAAAATGCCCTCTTTCATCGGAGGGGGCGGTCCTCGGCCGCCCACGACGGCGAAACGCAAGAAAGGTAAGACTTTTCTTCCCGTTTTTATTTGTTTGTTTATTATTCCTTTTGTAAAAAAATAAAAAAAATAGAAAACGAATAAAATAAGAGAACAGAAAATATAAAAGGATGGAAAGAAAAAAGAACACCTTTCAAAATTTTTGATTCTCTAATGCCTCTGTTTTTTGTATTGATAATCGTCTGTCTAAAAAATACAATGTTCATTTGTGCCTTTTAATAGTCGAAATAAAATACAATATATTTCTTTTTTTTTTTGTTGTGTTCTTTGTCCTTTGCAAGTACGGAGGCTAGCTGGCGTGCGGTGGTGCGTGGAAGAGTACGGAGGAGGTGCCGACGTGGTGGCACGCGTGTGGGGGAGCGAGGGCGCAAAGTTAGCTAGGGTTTTCTTTTGCTGATTTTTTGTTTAGGTGTTGGGCTAGTTGGGCTTAGGGTTAATGTTTAATGGGTTTGGGTCTAATTTTGTAATTGGACTTTTACTTGTAAATGAACTTTAAAAAATTTGGATTTTTATTTGTTATTTGGGCCGGGTTAAATTGGCCCACTACAGTTGCCTCTATTTGCTAGTTATCGTGTAACGAGAACAGAGCAAAGACCTTAAAAGGGGCAATTTTGCCTGGTCTTACCGAATCTTGACTTCTTTTGGTGCTTCTCTTCTTTGAGTAGCTTCATTTCATCCCACAGCATCTTCAGGGGTATAGGAATTAGTGTTTCGATCCACTTCAAGGAGATTAGACTTGTAGCTTCAATCTGCTCCACTGTAACTTCAGGGAAATAAGATTTGCTATCTTCATTCTGCTCCACTGCAACTTCAGGGGCATAAGATTTGTGGCTTCAGTATGTTCTACTGCAACTTTAGGGGCATAAGATTTGTGACTTCAGTCGACTCCACTACAACTTCAGGGACATATGATTCACCATGATAGATTTGATCTGACCTGCAACTTCAGAGGTATAGGACTTGCAACTCGTAGCTTTAATCTGTTCCACTGCAACTTCAGGGAGATAAGACTTGTAACTTCAACCTACTCCACTGCAACTTCAGGGAGATAAGGTTTGCCATGATCTGCTCTATTGCAACTTCATAGAGATAAGATCTGTAATTATAGCTTCAATCTGTTCCACTACAACTTCAAAGAAATAAGATTCACTATCTTCACTCTGCTCCACTACAACTTCAGGGAGATAAGACTTATAATTTCCACCTGCTCCACTACAACTTCAAGGAGATAAGATTTTCCATGATAACTTCAATCCATCCCACTGCAACTTTAGGGTATAGGATTTGTAACTTGTAGCTTAAATCTGTTCCACTGCAACTTCAGGGAAATAAGATACGCTATTTTCAACCTGCTCCACTGCAACTTCAGGAAGATAAGATTCGCCATGGTAGATTTGATCCGACCTACTGCAACTTCAGAGGTATAAGATTTATGGCTTCTCTAATCCATTACACCATTTTCTGGGGAACATGACCTATAGAATCCATTTTATGGGCCTATTTATGCCAAGCCATTAGGATGTCATGATCGGAATGAATCAAATACTCATATTCGGATGATTACGAATGGCATTTGCATGAATGCAGAATGTCAATTTTTTGAGAATGATCCCTTGCTTAGGTTGTCATTGCTCGTTATTCATCAAGGTTCTATCACTGATATGCTACCGTGCCTTCTTGTTTAGCCGATATCTTTAACAGAAGATCTGAATAAATAGTCATAATTTGGACTATTCTTTATCAAATGTTTTTAAATTATGAATTTGGTCAGTTCTGACTAATGGTCCTGTTTCAGGTCCTCGTACTATTTAAGAGCTTCTAGAATAATATGCAAAACTCCTTTTGTTTGAGTATTATTAGCCCAATAATCATTATTTCAATGAAAAATGCTTGAAAAAGATTATCACAATGGATAAGATGAAATTTTATTGGGAGCAAAGCTCGAAGATGAATTAATCAAGATAGCAAATTTTGCTAAGATACAAAATGAATAAGGTGAAAATAGGTGCCCCAGATATCTCAGCATGAGCTTTTCCGCACAAAACTTTTTAAGGATCCCTTGAACTTGATATGTTTTTAGAAGAACTGAAGTACTTTGTTGATGCCCCAAGATGTAGCATCCTTCCTTCTTGTTAATTCGGAGAAGATAAGACTACCACATACCCTACCTTCGATCAAAATTTGAATTGCCTTTTACTGGGTTTTCAATTCAAAACTCCTTTTAGTCTCAAGGCGCCCTTTGCGGGTTTTCGCCTTGGCCTCTCATTTTTCTTTTCTTTTTCTTTTTTTTCCCTTTTTTTTAGTCTAGTAGTTCTTGATTGGATCAGAATCACTGGATTAGGCAGAGTCTTGCCATCCATGTCAGTTGATATCAATGCTCCTCCAAAGAATGCTTTCTTTACCACATAAGGTCCTTCCAATTTGGTATTCATTTTCCTCTGAAATCTTTTTGTATGGGAATGATGCTTTTCAAAACTAGGTCCCTCTCATGAAATTCTCTGGGATGAACCTTTTCGTCATAATTTCGGATAACTTTCAACCTCTTTTCTTCAATCAGGTTTACTTGATCATATCGAAATTAGATTTATTCTGCTTTATCCAACTTCAACTCTGACAAAACTTAAAGAGAATAAATCTCAACTTCAATAGGCAAAGCCGCCTCCATTCCATAAATAATAAGAAAAACGTTGCCCCGGTGGGGGTCCTAACAGACATTCGACAAGCACAGATGTCAATCTTCATGAGTCTCAATCATTTTCCCCATGATCCCTCTTTTTTTCGTTCATTTTGGGGCGATACGATGTTTAATCTTGAATAGACTGCAAACTTCTGATATCGTGCTGTTGTTGTCAGATATGATCCTTTTTTGACATTCTATACTAACATATGATCTCTTTTTTCAAGAATTTTCTGACTATCAACTTTGTGACATCGGCATATGAAGCAGCTTCCGTAAACTTGGTGAAGTAATCTACGACCACAAAGATGAATCAATACTCATTAGAAGCTTTTGATATGATCGACCCACTAACATCCATGCCCCACATATAGAAAGGCCATAGATTCCACTGATTCTTTGTAGGGTGGGATCTATTTCTCATCTTGTTCTACCATCCTTAACACATCAGGAAATGAGCTACAGTCTCAGTTATCTTCAAAGTCCTGAGGTTCCTCTAGACACATATCTTGCTTAAAAGGAGGTTCTGAGTCAATAGCAGTGTCGCTCATATTATTGATATCTAAAAACTTATTATAGGGATGAAGGAAGATTCGAAGAACAAAAGAATATAAGAATATTTACTTGTGTGGTATGATTATGAATGAAATGGAAACAATAAAAGAATATTTGCTTGAAGTGTGAAACAAATATGCATTTTATTGAAATAAAGATGCTGGACATAAGCCTATTTCACCAAAGGATTCTTATTGATCCTAGGCTTAGAGAAATAAGCGTGTTTTGAACATTATTCTGAATTAGCTCTAAAAATACAGGGATCTCTTCTGCAGTCCCATCGCTCAAAACATTCTCAGGTATGCAAGGGCAAATGCCTAATGAATTCTCCTCTCCGGCTCCCTCTTCGGATACGGTGTTAATGTTCAGATTTTCAACATTCCTTTTGGCCTTTGACTTCTTCAAGGAATTCCAACTCTTTATTATCCATTAGGTTCTACACCAAAGCTTTAAATTCAGCGCACTATTGGATTTCATGACCTTCTTCAGCGTGGAATTCACAGTAGCTCCTCATCCCTTTGGGTGTCTCCTCCGAATTATGAATGATTAATCCCATGTCTATCATTTGTTTCAAAACTCATTTCAATGTATTTTTTACTTCTGCAATATTCTTCTTGATTCTCTTCCCTATATTCTTGATTATCGCGTTTACCCCCTTATTAGCATGGTTGGGTAACAGATTTTTTACACCAGACGGATTGTCAAATTTCACAATGCCCATTCGGATGAGCTTCAATTAATTTTTTTGAAAGTGGTGCAGTTTTCTATCGAGTGTCCCGTGATTCCTGCGTGGTACTCGCATTGGGCATTCGCGTCGTACCATTGGGAAACAGAGGCTGTATAGGTTCTAAGTAGAATGGAGATACCAAATGGGCATCAAACAGATTTTGGTATAACTCCCTATACGTCATAGGGATGGGAGTGAACTGGAGTTTTCTAAGTTCAGCCTTGAGTTGGATTCTTGCCTTGAAGGGCCTTGACGGCTAGTGTTTACGGGCCCTCGGCTGGCACATAGTGATTGGCTTGGGATACCCTTTACTAAACATGCTCACGTTATCCACTTCATTTTTGTTTTTTTTCGGGGTTGACCTTTTAGTACTTTCCCTTGTGTCTATTATCCTACTCTTTACGGTGTTTTCAATCATCTCGCCGAACATTACCATATCTGAGAAGATCATGGTAGCGCTTCCCAACATATGGTTAATGAACGGGGCTTTCAGAGTGTTGATGAAAAGTATTGTGGTTTCTTTCTCCAGATGAGGTGGTTGGACTTGTGTCGCCAACTCTCTCCATCATTGGGCACATTGCCTGAAGCTCTCATTCTACTTCTTCTCCATATTTTGTTGTGTAATTCTATCGAGTGCCATGTCCGTCACATGACTATATTGCTTCATAAAAGCTTGTGCTAAGTCTTTTCATGAATTGATTTTGGCACGACTCAATTAGTTGTACCATTTAACTGCAGACCCAATCAGACTATCTTGAAAGCAGTGGATCAATAGTTGATCATTATTAACATATCCTATCATATTTCGACAGAACATGGTGATGTGAGCTTCAGGACAACTAATTTCGTTGTACTTTTCAAACTCTGGAGTTTTGAACTTGGGAGGGAGTACTAGATCTGGGACCAAACTCAGATCCTTGGCGTCAACCCCGCAATGGTAATCAACATTCTCCATTGCTCTGAGTTTTTCCTCTAACCACTTGTACCAATCTTCGAGTTATTTTGGCAGTTCCACCCTTGCTTTTACTATTTTTTCCATTTCATCTAGATCAGGAACTACAAGATTGGTTGGATTGTCTCACGGATTGGAACCTGAGCCGTCAGGTAGTTCATTGGTGTCGAGGTACCAGCCTAATATTGTTGGGGTCCGATAGTGATGGGTACCCCTTGCGGATACGCATCTAGTTGTTGAACGCTTATTGGAGTAAAACCTGGAGGATAGATGGGGTCTTCATTATCATCCCCACTGCTGACCACTGGTCCTTTCCCTTTTTCAAGCCCTCTGGCTAGTAGTTGCGTTAATTGGCTCATCATATTTCTTTTAGATTCTAGCATCTAATCTCTCATGTCTTGTTGAATTTTGGCCAATTGTTCTTACATCTACGCCTGTAACTGGTGTTGCATATCTTTTTGCAATTGCTCTAATCTCTCTAATCTTTGGTCCATGACTTTAGTCTTTCTTCGTGTATCGTAATTATATTCCAAGGTAACTACCACAATTTTAGGGTCTTTTGTGAGTTTTATTACACTTGATGCAATGCAATGCTAATGCATGAAATGAATGTAAAAAGAGGCATCGATTCTAATTCAATTTCATTTAGAAAACTTTATTAGAAAAAAAATTCTTTACATAAAACGGATTACAAACATGGCTTTGCCTTAATGCTAAAAGTTTTAACTTTCTTAAGCAACAAAGCTAACTCTTGACATCGATCTGATTCTAGCTCATACTTTATGCTTAGCATGTCAGCCTAAATTGCCAAGGTCTGTAAATGATTGGCTACCTCCCGAATCTGAGCCACGACCTCATCCATAATGTAATCTTTGTTCCTAACTTGACTCTAAGAATGGTGAAGTTGTTCCTTCCAACGTTCCTCACTTACCTCAAGAAGCCCTACCCGGAGCTCACAATTTTGTAATGCAGACTCTAGTTCTTCTATCTTTCCTTTCATTTCTTCAATCTTGTTCAAACTTTCCCTCAACTCAACCGCAAAATTACGATTTCTATGCTGATGAAGTAATTTTTCAAGTTGTGCCACTCTAGCCTTTAATTCTCTTTTGTCATTTTGGGTTTATAACAAACTCCTTTCTAGGGCCTCTTCTGTGCCTGAACCTCCTGGAATTTTCTCTCCCACTAATCAGATTTGGTTCTTTCTTCCTGGATCTCTTTTCGCCATTGCTCCGACATTTTTTCCAATCCGGCGGTTCTCATCGATAGACTCAATTTCTTGTAATTAGTCTTCAAACTATCCAAGTCTTCATCGACTTTATTCTTTCCTTTCCTTAATTTATCGGCCTCTAGCTTTTGAACATCAGCATCTAACCTTAAATGCATCTTTTCTTCCTTCAATTGTTCTATCTTCTTTTCAAGTTCCAAATTCCTCCTCTCGAAGTCTTATTTTATGATTTCTAGTTCTGACCGGATCACTTGTAAGTACTCTTCCATCGGTCGAACGCCTTCTAAATTCGACCCGGGGTTGTTTTCATTAATTCTTTTACTCCACCATCCACTGTACTCAAGAGTCATCATTGAACCTATGGCCAGCCTTTTCATTCGACGAGTCTGATTCCAAGCGTTAGAAATCTCTTTTACCCTTTTCTTGTAATTACATCCCCTGTACGAAAACTCACATTGAGCTAGCCCATGCGTTTTTGGTATAAACTGTCTTGATCTGTATTGCCTCAATACAAGCAAAAGAGCATACCCAAAGGCTCCCCAAATCCCAAGCAAAGGGACCCAGTCAAAACTCCCACATCGGTAAAAAATTTCGTCGGGAATCAACCAATGAGCTCCACTCGACATTTTCTTCCTGGAGATTTTGAAGGAGCGCTGTCCAATTTTCCTCTGATATGTCATCTATTCTCGGCGTGGCCACTATCTCCTTTAATGGGGAGTAATTCCCAGATATCCACCTTCCAAAAATGACTATGGAACCAAGTTAACAACAACTGTGCGCACCCTATAAATCTACCATCACCGGCCTTTCTACATAATTTCAAATATCTAAATGTCTCAGTCGAGATTGCAGGAACAGGTGTGACCCGTTTATCAAGTCGATCAAAGAGATTCGAGATCGCCTCATCTACATACCCTAATGCCCTAGGGAAGATCATTAGTCCGTAAATGCTCAAAGCAATCACATCAACTCTCTTTTTCGTATCAGGATGCGCTAGAGTCAAATCTCTCAAATTCTTCTATGGGATGCACTTATACTCACATTTTTGGTTGACCCTAGTTGTAATCTACTGTTCTCTCATTCCTGTAATGTTCATCAATTTCTTCCAAAAGGTCGGGACATAAGTAGCTCTAGAATAAGTTTTATCTACTTGAACCTTTAGACAACGCAGTAGGGCTTATATTCTTCTACGGTGGGCACTAAATCTACCCTCCCAAAAGTAAAGCAACTGTATGCAGGGTTCCAATACTAAGCGAGGGCCCAAAACAAATGCTCGTCTACTTTGATGTCGAGTAGATACAGCAAATCCTCATAATTATAGTAAAACAACTGCTTGGTCTCATCATTCCACTGATCCCATATCTCTTTTAATTCTTGAAGGTTATTTTTGCATCACGCTGATACGGTGTAGTCCCATAATTCTAACGTGTACCCCTCGGCTAGAGTATCCCCTTTCTCTAATTGCATTTTCTCTGACCACATATGGACAGCCGCATTATCTTCCACTTTATCAAGAAAGTCGTTCTCCATGACAAGCTCTCTAATTTAGTAATCGAACGTGAATCTACACTCTTTCAAATATGAAATGACATGCAAACATAGCAAAAACACAATAAGTTAGTACAATATACCAAAAGTCAAAGCAAAGAGAATCAAGCACCTATCTGGGTAACCGCTAGAGTTTGGCATAGTACTATCTAGAGTGGGCTCCTAGGGTCTTCTACATGCGGTTTGGTTCTAAAGTTAAGGTACCTGAAGCAGCAGATTCCTCGATCCTCACCCATTATAGGCTCATACGGACCTAGTTCAGTTCAGGGGAATACATTTCCTTATGGCTGCACGGAGATGAAAATCTCACGAAGACATAGATACGAATGTATCCCAAAAGCGATCCACTATCCTACACGGAGGTGAAAACCTCACGAAGAAGTAGCTTCTCACTCCCACTTAAAAGAGGTAAGACCAAATGTCCTTATGCAATATGATGCGAAAATATTCTACGAGATTCAAACCACAGCAATCATATGAAATAACACAAACAAATGCAATAAAAGGATCGTAATTTTTCAAATCAGATTTTCAATTTTCGACAACAAGACAGGAAATAATCAATTTTACGGCTTGACTCTCTTATAATTTCCCTAGTGGAGTCGCCAAGCTGTCGAAACCATTTTTTTGAAAAAATAGGGTCGACTTTAAAAAATAAAAATGGAGTCACCACCAATCTTTTTTTTTTTTTTGAGGTGTGATCGAATCACCTTGAGACTGATCATTAAAACATTATAATTTATTAAAACAATGATTTTGGCCTACAAAATTCGAAAAAATGGGTTCGGGAGTCGGTTACGCATGAGGAAGGATTAGCACCCTCATAACGCCCAAAATTGATACCTAATTGATTAATTAACGTCTTCATGTCAAAAATTTGAAAAGATTTTAAAATACGATCCTTTTTATTTAAAAGAAAACTTGAATAAATTAAATTGAATGCTAAGACCCTCTTATTTCGAAGAAATAAAATGTCACGCCCAGTGAGTTAGGACACGACATTTCAAATCCTCGAAACTAAGCTTGTCTTTTAACTTTTAAAACTCATGCAATTAAGTTTAAGAAGGATATTCGGTTATTTGGGTCAAATGAAAAATTGGAACCCAATAAGTTAGGGCACAATTTCTCAAAATTCCAAATACTAAATATTGCCTGTATTTTTAGAAATCCTTACCTCGAGATAACGAAATATCACATCCAGTGAGTTAGGACACAACATTTTTGAATTCCCGAGAATAAGCTTTTATTTAACTTATATGCTTTGATTTAAAAAAAGATAATTGGTTCTTTAGGCTCAACGAGAAAAATCGAAACCCAGTAATTTAGGGTACAATTTCTTGAATCTCGAATTACAAAAAATTGCTTAATAAAAAATATTTATGTATCGGACAAAGATTAATGTAACACGATTTTATAGTAAAATGTAAAAAATGAATTACGGTACTAATATGCATAACAGGCTAATAATAAATACATTAATGCATGACAATATAAAGGACGAAGACAAAATATCAAGCCAAAATAAATGAAAAATAATAATTAAAAAGAAGTAAAATTTAGAACTAATGAACTAATATTAAACAAATAAATAAACAAGTATAGTGTAACACAAATTAAAAATCATAATATTAATAATAAAATGATGATAGTAATAGTAATAAAAAATTTACAAGCTTTAAAACTATATAGAAAGATATAAATAAATAAGTAATAAAATGATAAAATAAATAAATGTATTTAAAAATATTAAGAAAATAAATATTAAGGAAATAATAGTAATAATGACAAAGTTAATTAATAATATATTAATAATAATAAAATGTTAATAGTAAATTAAAATAAATAATATGTAAAGAGAAATTTAAAATAAATAATATACAAAAAATTAAAATGAATAATATATATAAAACAATTCAAAATAAGTAATATAAATAACCGTTTAAAATAATGTAATATATAAAGCAATTCAAAGTAATAATATGTGAAATAATTTAAAATAAATAATATCTAAAATAATTTAAAATAAATAATGTAAAAAACTTAATAATATATAAAAAATTATAATAAAACCTAAAATCTAAAAAATAAATAATATATAAAGAGAATTACAAAGAATAAATAAATAACAAATTAAAAGGTTGAAATCGAATAGCTTAAGGACTAAATTAGAATAAAAATGAAATTAAAGGTAAAAACTATAATAAAATAACAAATTCAAACTAAAATCAAAAGGAACGAAAAGGCTGAGGGTCAAATGGGCAAAAAACCCAATTCCTGGACATGTGTCCACTTTCCAGTGCATCAATAGGCCAGAGACTAAATTGAAACACACAACAAATCCTGCGGTCAAATCTATAAATAAAAAAATAGCAAAAAAACTAAATTAAAACCAATTAAAAAAGCGGAAGGACTGAAAAGATAAATAATCCAATTATTAAAAACACGCGGATCCTCCTTGCAAGTCAGGTCAAGGCTCCAAACGACGCCGTTTTGGCGTCTGTGCATTGGCCCAAAATGGCGCTGTTTCGCAAAGGCTATAAAAGTTATTTCTTAAACAAAAAAATTCATTTCTCTTCTTTTTAAAAAAAACGAAAAATTTTCTCTCAACTTCTTTCTACCCTTTGGGCTCCGGTCAAGGGTCCGGCCACCGGACCACCGTGGCAGCCGCTTGTCGCCGGAGACAACGTATCCGTCCACGGTGGTCGGAAAACTAAAAGTCACCATTTTTTTTTTGGCTTTTCGACTCCCTAGCCCGAAAAATGCCCTCTTTCATTGGAGGGGCGGTCCTCGGCTAGCCACGGCGGCAAAATGCGAGAAAGGTAAGACTTTTCTTCCCGTTTTTATTTGTTTGTTTTTTATTCCTTTTGTAAAAAAAAAAAAAAATAGAAAACGAATAAAATAAGAGAACAGAAAATATAAAAGGATGGAAAGAAAAAAGAACACCTTTCGAATTTTTTTTTTATTCTTTAATGCCTCTATTTTTTGTATTGATAATCGCCTGTCTAAAAAAATACAATGTTCATTTGTGGCTTTTTATAGTCGAAATAAAATACAATATATTTCTTGATTTTTTTTTTCGTTGCTGTTGTGTTTTTTGTCCTTTGCAGGTACGGAGGCCAATTGGCGTGCGGTGGTGCGTGGAAGAGTACGGAGGAAGTGCCGACGTGGTGGTGCACGTGTGGGGGAGCGACAGCGCAAAGTTAGCTAGAGTTTTCTTTTGCTGATTTTTTGTTTAGGTGTTAGGCCAGTTGAACTTAAAGTTAACGTTTAATGAGTTAAGGTTTAATTTTGTAATTGGACTTTTATTTGTAAATGAACTTTATAAAATTTAGATTTTTATTTGTTATTTGGGCTCGGGCTAAATTCGTCCACAGTTATGTTAGTAAGTATTAAGGTGATAAGAAAGACAGTGGAGGAATAAAAAGATTTATTCATTGAAAGGATCTGAAGGATATTACAAAAAGAGAAAAATACAAGACAGAATGAAAAAAGAGTTTTAGTCTCCTCTCTCGATGCGTTAGTCTGTGACCTCTATAAGGATATTTTCTATGGAAGGATGATCTTTAGGATCTTGTTCCGCATCTGTTGAGTCATCTTCATTGTCTTCAACTTCGGGCGTTAGGAATGAAAAAATCAACTGATTGTTTCCATTTTCTCTGAAAGGTTTCCTAATCTTTGTCCTCATGATGGTAAACATTAAAGTTAAGTGACTCGGTAGAGGTGTCCCTAAAGTAGTTGAATTCTACCCAATTGAGATCAAGAGGACCTGCAGCCACTTGGGTCTACAGAATCAGGTTGGACCTCCATTTTGGCAAAGCCTCATTAAGGCTCTTTTTCATGTCTTCCTGATATTTTCTGAAAGCTTCCTCGTTGGATTGGTATAGACTTTCCAACTTTGCTTTATGGCGTTCTTCCTGAGCTTTGAGTTTTTCCTTCCAAGTGGATTCTTTTTCCTTCAGTTGATTGACTTCCTCTTTTGATTGCCTGCACTCAGTCTGTGCCTATTTATATTTACCCTTCAAAGCCATGTCACGAACATCAAGCCTTCCTATCAAGTTGTTAGATTCTTGATGATCTTGGCGTAGTTTAGCCATAGAGTCCTCGCTATTTTTCACAACTTTCCCCAAATTTTAAATATTATCATTGTATTGATCACTGCGTCTTAGAAGGCCCAACTCTAAAGTCCATGCTCTACAGATAAGGCTTATGAAGCCTTTTCTAAAAGGGAAAATGGAGACTCATCAGGATTGGAAGAAAGGTAAGAGGTACGAGCCTTTTTTTAACTGCTGGGGCACTGAGTTTTGTTGCTGCTGAAAAATTACACTTAAGGAGACAGAAGGTGGTCCTGACTTCCATAGGTCACGCCATGGGAAAAATCATTATGCTTCATTAGAAGGAGCATCGTAAGGTAGATTGCTAAAAGAAACTACTGATTGAATTAGGGGTATTGCTTTTGTTGGATTCTCTATCAATAGAGGATCATAAATATGAATTGGGGAATCTACTTTGTGGATGGGCTCCATTGGTAGCATTGGAATTTTAAGTGAGGCAAAAACTAGAGAAGTGCGAGTGACTATAAGGGCAGGCTCTTTTTCGGATCTATGTCATGTCAAGGGAGGACATTCACTACTTTCGGTCTCTTGGGTACTTTCCTCCGATCTAGGCCTTTTATTAGTTTTCTTTGTTGTTGTTTTTCTTGATAGAGCAACAGTAGTATTTTCCTTTGTTTGAGCTTCATTAAGAATGGTTGTAATGTCCATGCTCTAAGCTGAGGCAAGCGCAATGCGTGAATGTGAGGAAGACCCTACACCAGCAACATAAGAATTAGTATTGTCTGAAGAGGAAGTAGAAGCTGTAACAGGATTACTTAAAATGTTCCAGTTGTATGGCTGAAGACCACAAATGTTGTAAAATTAGAAAGGATGTTCTCCTATACCCTCTACTAATACATGTGCCAATTTATCATCTGCGTTGTAAGGCCAAGCAACAGAAGCAGAAGACATGTTGAAATCGTCCAAGCAAATTATAGAATCATTTGGCTGGCAACCATTTAGGCTTAAATCCTGTAAAAAAATGGAATACGTTTCTAACTAAAACAACCTCCACCAAATTAAGTACACGCCCCATTCTTTGTCATTTATATTACTTCAAAGCAATTTGAGAATCTATTAGCTGATACTGTGCACAGATACTCTCTAGAGGAAAGGACTATCGTGTTACCTTTAGTTGGTAAAATTTTTGGAAAACACCCAACAATGATGGCTCATTACACATACAGAAATCGATATAGAAAGCCACCAGCGTCCACCAGGATAGAGCTAATAACTACCCTGGTGCAATGTCGTATTCATTTAGCACCACACAAAAGAAAGGGGTTGAGTGTTAGATGGAAACCAGGCTCCAAAAAAATCAAGGGTAAGATAAAACCTACGAGGTTATCGCTTAGATGACATCCTCGAGGTCGCTGGAAGTCATAAGAAAAAATTGGGTGGTGGATACCCTAGACTCCTATATATCGGTGCATTTCTCCTGGTAGTGCTATAGTCGTACATCACAGCTGCTATACCCAGTGGAGTATCATCAGGACCTTAGGGTTCTAATGGGATTGGATTTCTGGGGATAACGTTTCGATTAACTTGGCCTCGACCCCTCTATCTGGTGGTTGTTCTAACCATGTTAAGTGAAAGAAAATGAAAGGAAATAAAAAGAAGGAAAACAAACGTTACCTCTAAGAAAGATGAAGACTGAAGATGAAGAGAGCAAAAAGAAATTAGGGTTTCAATTGATTCAAAAAAGTGTTTGAAAGAGTATCTAAGTATCTGTTTTATTGAGAAACAAATGTGTGCAAGAATTTGAATTCGTGGTAACTGTTCAGATTTTCTAGTATAAATTGGACATCTATCTCAAAGAAAGTTATGAAGCGTTTAAAATTACGCAAGTAACTGCTAAGTCTTGAATCCACCCATTTGAATCAAACTGTTAGTATTCCAGCCAGTAGTGGATTCCTAAGGTTTATGCCTTTGAAAAGAAATTTCTATAAGTGAGAACGATAGTTCGCCAAATTAGTGGTACGATCCTGGCGCTAAAAAATTAGTTTCATTTGTGTAATAGAATTGTTCCAAGTTGGAAAATTTTTTAGGACAAAATTTCATTAAAGGGGAGAGTTGTCACACCCTGAATTTGGCTAATCCGAATAGAAGGCACGTAGACACGAAATTGTCTATTCTGGGCACTTTGGTAGTTAGTCCGCCAATTTATAAGCTTTTAACGAAAATTTTTGGCAAATTAAGCATCTGCCTACGGAAGTATATCAAGATTTAATTCTGGACATGTTCTTTAATAAAAGAAAGAATTCGACAAAAGAAAAGTAAGCCTTATGTAGGTTACCGTCAAAAGGTATAGTATGCCTAGTTTGTTCAAGCACTGTGAAAAATAGGTTTTGGTAACTAGATCTGGTTAGAAACCAATGGAAATGACTGGTCAAATAGCTTATGGACAGGACTCTCATTTATGTTTCTTCCGAATCTATAGGCCATTAGAAGGGACAAATTCTGAAATTTCATGACACTTATCAAGTTCCACTAAGTACGGTGAGGTTATATGTGTGTGTGTGTGAAGGGTCTTGAGAAAGGTTCTTCTTTTCTTCAACATTACTTTCTAATTCTTTTCTTAAAGCTTAAATATCATCTCTACCACATTAAACTAGAAGCTAAGGATTCTTGGGAATAAAGAGAGGATGTTTCATCTCCTGGTAAGTCTGAAAACTTTGCATGTTAAAATAGAGGATGCTATGAAGTATATGGGTGTTGATGTTGCTGGTTCGCTAAAGATGTTTAGAATTGAGGACTTTGACCTACAGCATGATGAGGCTCAAGTGGATCCCTAACATCGACTCCTACAAATCCTTCTAGATAGTTTTCGTGTGATAAATGTTCCAAAAATGGTGTATGAATACTTGTCTGACTGTTGAAAATATGTATGTGATCTTGGTATAGTATCCTTATGAGTCAAGTATGTAATGAATTGTATGTATGGGTGCATGTGACTCTGTGATGTAACACCCATAACCCAATTCTATCACCGGATTTAAGGTTACGGCGTATTACTGTTCTTTATAGAACAATCAAAAATAGATAGCATCAAGTTGTCAAATTAATTAACAGAATTTCATAATAATTCAAACCAGAGTAATGCATACATTTACGAACATTAAATCAAGCCTACGATGCCTTAAAATTAATTTAAAAACAATTAAGAAACAATTTGAAACAAATCAGAAAGTTTAGGGAAAAATTGAAAATTTTCAAAACATGGGTCACACGGCTGTATGGTGCAGGAACATGGCCATGTGGTCAACCGTGTGATAGACCATGTACCTTTCGAAATAAATCCACACGGTCGTGTCGCAAGCCGTGTGATAGCCCGTGTAGCATTCAAACTACCCTCACATGGCCGTGTCGCAGACCGTGTGTCAGCCCATGTGAAAATTGCACTTATCACGTTTAGGGCACACGCCTGTAAGGTTTACCCGTGTGTGACACATAGCCGTGTTACAACCCGTGTCCCAGGCCGTGTGTACCCAAAAATGATCCAAAACTTACTTAATTCACATCCAAATGCTTAGGTACCAAAACCAAATCTCAACACATAATTATAATACTTTAAATTGCATTTTAATGACACCCAAACCATGCCAAAACAATCATCTTAAGGTCTAACCAATGTGTCATCAACGACACCACATTTCAAGTACTTACAAAATTCATTTTCTTAACTAAGTATACAAGCTACAAGCACATTCAAATAACTTATTTTATATCCCAAAATGCTATACCAAAATTCAAGCCAAACTTACCATCTCATGCCCAACCTCTTGTACTTTACCATAGAATCAAGTATGCACATCTCACTTAATTACTTATATCACATCATCATATGCACAATAACAACAACACCAACAAGTACGTAAGAACCATTACAAACATAATCAATTCCTCCCATTACATGTCATATAAGCCAAATAGAATCCAAAATATATCAAAAGATTCTCGAAAAGTGTGATTCTTCAAGTTGATCTAACCGCCCGATTATCCACAAGACATTATCTACAAGGAAGCAAGACAAATACACAAGTAAGCTTTTATAAAGCTTAGTTAGTTCATCAATAGAACGATAAATCTTTCCGAATTTAAACACAACAAATCAAATAAAAAGATTAAAGAATAAAGTTCCTGTCACAATTCAAATCATATTCCAAGTTATCGTTTAGTAAGGTTGTAATACCCCGAAAATTTTTACAGTAAGATATTATCTTTGATATAGTAAAATAAGAAAATAAAGCGACAAAAAGGGAAATTTTGGAGTTATGACAACATTGAGACGTATATTATGATATATTAATTCAAGAAAGGACTAAATGGTAAAAGTGAGAAAAGTTTTGTTGCCTAAGAGTAAATATTCAAAACTTGAGGGGTTAAAGTGTAAATATGAAAAAGTTGAAGGACCAATAGTGAAAATATTTTAAGGATGGAATGATCTAGAAACTAAGGAAAATGGATAAATTAGGACCAAATTGAATAGGTAAAAAATAATGAGGGACTAAATCATAATTTTACCAAATTATGTGATGATTCAAGGATGGAATTTTAAAAGATCACAAAGGGCAAAATGGTCAATTGGAAGAGAGAGAAATCTAGAAAGTAATGATGATGTTGATGATATTTTGTAATTATTTAATTAGATAAATATTATTTTATTAATATTTTAATGAGATATTTTTTATTATTTTATTATTTATTTAGTATATAAGGAAGGAAAGATGAAGAATTATCATCTTCTTTCCCATGCACCAATGTGAGAAGAAGAGAGAAAGAAAGAAAGTTTTGCTTTTTTTACAAATTGGTCCTTTCACCAAAAATCTACCATTTTCACTTAGAATTCAAAAGAATTTCCATAGCCATCAAGAAAGAAAGATGACAAGGAGACTATGGGGAGCAAGAATATCAAGTTTGATTCAAGAAATAGAAGCTGGAGGAGAGATAAAATCAATTTAAAGATTGAAATCAATAAGACAAGGTAAGAACATCAAGATTTCAATATATTTTTAAGTTTGATATTGTGGAAAAGCATGGAAATGATGTTAATGTAGAGTTTTATTATATAGTTTTATTTTCTTGATATGTTAGTGAAGAAAAATAAGAGAAAGTGATGGGAAATATTGTAGAGAAAGGAAATAAAGGTGTTATAAACTTGGTAATTAACATTTTGCACTAAAACAGTTTTGGACAACAGCAGTAGTCTAACTTTGAAAAATAACAAAATATTGTATAAAATGAATTAGAGGATGAATAAAATATGGAATTAAATCTCATTGCGTATATTTTCTTATAGAAGAGATGATGTAAGCAATGAAATTGAAAATCATGAGATATGATAGGTGTTGTGAGACAAGGTCAAAATGATTTTGGGTTTCCCTGTTCTGAATTTGGAAAATCATAAAAATTGGAGGAAAATAATTATGGATTATAATTTATATTTTTAAAATCCTTAATGAGTATATTTTCAAAATAAACAAACGGTAACATTATCCAAATTCTTTACGATGATATAATTAATTTTTAATAAAGAGGGGTCGGAACTGTCAGACAGCGGGATAGGGGTGACTTTAAAGAATAAAATGTACTTATTTTCTAAACCAAAAATTCTTAAAATTTTATGGTAATAATATATTTGAATCTAGTTTCTAAAACATCAAGAATAACTTAAATTAGAATTCTGTAGCTCAAGATATAAATAATTTAGTGACTATGACGCAAATAGACAGCTTTGAATAAATTTATAAGTAAATAGTGAAATCATAGATAATGTTACTTATAAGCATGTTATATAAATTAAGGATGTGGAATGGAGAGGAGGAGGAGGAAAATATATATGAATATTCAGCTAGCATGGCTAATTTGCATGTTCTAGGGTCAGGGACTAAATTGAATAAAAGTAAAACTTTATGGGCAATTTTGTAAAAATGTCAAAAATGACCAAATTGCATGAAATGGATTATTTTATTATTTAAATTATAAAATTGAATGAAATTATTAATTTAGATCAAGATCGGGTGAAAACATGTTTTACGGATTAAATTAAAAAGTATTGAAATTATGAAAAATTCTGATATTTCATAGAATTCATGGGCTGTTATAAATATATATGAGAATAATTAGGCTTGAAACAAGGATTAAATTACAAGAATTTTATTTTTCTAAACCTAAGGATGAAATCGTCATTAATTAAAAGCTTAGGGGCAAAATGGTAATTTTGCCTAGAGCATTAATTGAATGTATCAGAATATGAAATAAATGAAAATGATGATCAAATTTATTTATAAAGATCTAGATAACTCAAATACGAGACTTGAACGTGGAAAAAAAAGACATCGGATTAGTGAAACTATAAACATGAACAAGCAACGAGGTAAGTTCGTGCAACTTGAATTGAATTCTTAAATGCTTGAATTATATATTTATGTGATTTGAATGTTAATGTATGATAATAGATGAAATGTTGATAATACTTGATAAAAAGAGAAATAAATCCCGGCTGGATGGAATGGAATTTGATGGATCACTAAAAAGGATTTGACGGTAAAAAGGATCTAGCCCGGACGGGTGATTCTGATATAGCCCTCCCAAAGAATATGTGGAAAATAGATTTAGTCCGGACAGGTAATCCCGAAAATACTCTTTGAGCATATGTTACAGGGGATTTAGCCTAGGCTGGTAATCCCTCTGTAAGAAATGAGGTTCGCGGGAGTGTGCTCTCTTATAGGGGATTTAGCTTGGACTGGTAATCCCGCTGTAAGGATGAGGTTCGCGGGAGTGTGCTCTCTGGAAAAAGGGTATACCCATATGTGTACGAATTGACGGACCCGAGATTGTACATTATAAGTTTACTACTAGAAATCCATCGAAATTCTGAGAAATTCAATGGGATAAATATATAAAATGGCAAGTACTTGAAATCATGAAATTAAACTTGAATTACATAGAAATGATAATTATTTGATATATTGAAATATGACATGGAAAATACATGTATGTGAAACTTGCCTGATAATTATGCATATTCAAGATTATGAATTGCTACTGGAATAAATATACACTAAACTCATGAAAATGATGGTACATGAAATATTGTCATAATGAATTGAATAATTTATATTTATGAAGAAACAGCAAGAGAATGATATGTATCATGACATGTAAATATGAGACTATCTTTGATACGTTGGTACAAGGAAAATTATGTATATTAGGACAAGTAATAAATTCAAGTGAGACATGTCGAGAAAATAAGTTTGTCAATATTAAAGTACGCTAACCAATGTAGAAAGACTTTTAGGATTTTGAGAAAAATTCCCTATGATCCCGATTTAATCCGGTTGCTTTCTAATGTATGTTTTGGGCTTCGAGGGCCTAATAGAGGGACATTATGATTATTTTCAGATTATGAATAATAAATGACTCGAAATTATTCGAAAATGTTCAGTAAACTCCCGTAATGCCTCGTACCCTATTCCTGCAACGAATACGGGTAGGGGGTGTTACAAAGGTCTCCAATCACCAATATCTAATACGAATTGTTATACCGGCCCAAAGCCTGCTAGGCATTAAGCCCGATAATACACCAGCATGAAGCCTGCTAGGCACAAGGCCCGATACATTACAGTACATCGGCATAAAGCCTGCTAGGCTCAAGGCCCGATTCAATACACTCAATACATTTCAATTCAACTATTAACCTCCGTTAAATAAAACATTAAATAATAACGAAACACTATTACTGAAGCAAAACAAGTATTAAGGAAATTATCTATAGCATACTTATGTAAACGAACTTACAATACTGATTTGCAATAACGGTTCAGAGTATCTCAATCAGTAATCGACGTTATATCAATTCATTTTTTCCATTTTCAATTACGCACATCAATGCAGTCCAACACTATGCAATTAGGTTCTTATAATACATTTAAAAATGTACTAAAATTAAACTAAACAAACTTACCTAACAAAACTGCATTGATGAAAAAGGTACAAGGACTACTTAGTAACTTCTCCATGCCTCGATTTTCAACCCATTCGTGATCTAGAATAAAAATTCATTCAATTAACTAATTCCATCAATAAAATTAACTTTTTATGCAATTAAGTCCTTTTGTACATTTTTATAAATTTTCCCCAACATTTTACTTTTTATGCAATTTACTCCCTAAGTCCAAATCATGCAGTTTAACCATTTTCAATTGAATTCAAGCTTAGCCGAATTGTTTGGGACCTTATTACAACCCATATTTACTATTATTTCATATCAAGTCCTCATAATTTTATCCCTTTAACATTAAAATTAACAAAAACTACTTCACAAAATTGTCCTATTTAACAACCAAGCTTAATAAATTATAACAACTCAAACTCATTAATGGCATAATCCAAAATATTTGACAGCTTTACAAATTACTAAAAACGGGTGAGATTTACTCACCAAATCGAGGAACTAAAGCTTGGTTGAAGCCTCCCAAGCCTTAACAATGGAGTTTCAGCTTCCTCTAGAAGAAGCTAGGAAAAAGATAACTCAATCCATATCTTTTTATGTATTATAATACATTATAGTTTACTATTTACAAATTTACCCGTTTAAAACAAATAAAATCTCATAATTTCAACTCCATTACCATCCACTTGATACACACATGGTATATTTACTTACTAGATCCCGTACTTTCCCTTTAGTTTTTCCATTTAGTACCTTTAATTAATAAAATCAACTTTTGCAACTTGTACGATTTAGTCCTTTTTATTTAATTAACCATCTAAACGATAAAATTTCATAATCAAATTTTAACATGACACTAATGACCACATAAGTATTAAATAATTACAGATTGACATGTCAGAGTTGTGGCCCCAAAACCACTAATTTCAACAATAATAAAAAATAAACTAATTAGTAATTCATTAATTAATTAGGATTTAAGTGCAATTTACCCCAATTTAGAGAATTCCACATCATTCCTACCATTTGACCAATTAATGAGGGTCTGATTACTCAATTGGTCTTTCAATTATTTTAAATTCCTACTAAACAAACTTTATTTCAATTTAACCTTAAACTAATTAGGACTGAATGAATAAATAACCCAAAATTTAGTTGATTTAATCATATCACTACCACTTGGACTTTTTGACCATGGTTTAATCACCATTTTGGTCCCTATAGTATTTTAAATATATAGTAATTCAATTTTGCCTCTTTTACAATTTTATCATTTTACCTTTATTTACTATCAAATCATTAAAAATTTTCGGATCAGACTTCAATACACCTTGTCATAACCATTTTTTGAAAACGGGTAATGACGCGATCGACTCAAGTTTTGAAAATAAAAATATCTATTTCTGAATCATTTCAAAGTTTTTCAACATTAGGACATCGATCAATCAATATTGGTACCAATTTTGGGCGTATCGAGGGTGCTAACCCTTCCTCGTGCGTAACCAACTCCCGAACTCATTTTCTGGATTTCGTAGACCAAAATCGTTGTTTTGATAAATCAAACTGTTTATTAAAAACAACTATTTTACGAAAGCTGTCATAACCATTTTTTGGAAAACGGATCGACTTGGGGTTTTTGAAAAACGAAAATAAAATGGGAGTCGCCACCAATCTTTTTTGATGAGGTGTGATCGGGTCACCTCGTAAAACAGTAACAGTTTGATTTATCAAAACAATAATTTTGGTCTACGTAATCCAGAAAACGAGTTCGGGAGTCGATTACGCACGAGAAAGAGTTAGCACCCTAGATACGCCCAAAATTGGTTCCAAATTGATTGATCGATGTCTTAATGTTGAAAACTTTGAAATGATTCGACAATAGATACTTTTTATTTATAAAACTTGAAGGGATCGGAAGGGACGTTAAGACTCTCTTATTTTCGAAGAGATAAAGCATCATGTCCAGTAAGTTAGGGCGCAATACTTTAGACTCCCGAAACTAAGCTCGCCTTTTAAAACTTAGTTTTATATTTGAAGAGGATCTCTCGTCATTTGTCAAACGAGAAATCAGAACCCAGTAAGTTAGGGATCGATTTCTTGAGAATCCAAATTAGGAATATTGCCTCTATTTTAGAAGGGAAAGAAAACTTATCTCGCAGTATCTAGGTGTCGAGTCCAGTAAGTTAGGGCGCAACATTTAGAATTTCGAGATAAAGTGTTTTTTTTTTTTAAATTTAAATTACGATTTTAAAAGGGACATTCCGTTGTTTAGCTTTAAACAAGAAAAACCGGAATCCAATAAGTTAGGGTTCGATTTTCCCGAATTGCTAACATGGAAATATTGGTCGTTATAAAGATTGAGATGTCGAAAAATAGTGAGATGGCAATGAGAATATAAGTAGTGGTGACAGAAAAGTATTGTGACAATAGTATATATATTGACGGTGATAGAAAATAATGATAATGATGGGAATAATAAAATGATAATAAATAAGGTAGTAATACATTAGTGATAATAATAATAGTAAAATGCTAATAATAATAGTAAAGGGATATAATAGTAACAATAATGTACAAATAACAACAATGATAATAATAATAGATATAAAAATAATGATAGTAACAATAATAGAAAATAATGATAATAAAAGAAAGTAGATATATAAAATCAATGATATAGTAATATCAAGAATAATGAAAATAAAATAATAATGATAATAATTAAATAATGGAATAAACTAAAATAATGGTAAAATGATAATAGTAATACCACTAATAATAATAGTATTATAGTAATAAATAAAGTAATAATAATAAATAGTAATAATAATAGTAATAGTAAAATAATACTAATAATAGTAGTAATAATAATAGAATAATAATAGAAAATAATATGCAAAATGATAGTAGAACAAAAAATGAAATGAACAAATAAAAAAGTAAAATGGTGGTTGTGGCAATAAAATATTGATGATAATAATAATAGATAATCAATAGTGGACAATAAAAAATAAAAATAGTGATAAAAATTGCAAAATAATAAAAATGGGCTAAATTGCATTAAAGCGGAAGTTTTAGGACAAATTATAAATAAATAAACAAAAGGGATCAAATCAAGCGCGGAAATGGAAAGGGGGCTAAAAGGCAATTTACCCGATTCGTTAAACGCAGCGTTTAAATGAGGGTTAAATTCAAAGCTGCACAAAATTTGCGGGCGAAATTAAAATAAAACGAAAGTTTTATTTAAAAAATTGAAAATGCGGAAGGGCCAAAAGGGCAATTTGCCCAATCAACGAAAACACGCGGATCCTTCAGTCGGGTAGGGTCGCACGCGTGGGTTTCAGGTGAAACGACGTCGTTTTGGGCGTTGAAGGCTAGCCCCAAAACGACGTCGTTTCGATGGGCTATTTAAGGTGAAAAATGTTGGAAAAAAAAACATTTATGCTTGTGTTTTTTTAAAAAAATTGGGTCTCTCTCTCTGTTCTCTGCAAATCAGAAGGAGGGGCTCGAGCATCGCTCCGTATTTATTCTCGTCGCTCGACCACAGCGCAAGGTGGCAAAAAAAAAAATTTTATATTTTTTTTGTCTTTCTTTTTTTAAAAAAAAATATGTATGTATATGTGTGTTAAAACAAGAAAGGGTGAAAAAAAAAAGTTTGAAAATGATAAAAAAAATTTACCTTTACGACTTCTGTTTGCCCCCCCTTTTTTTTGTGTTGAATCTTTGCCTATTGCTTCTATTTCTCTCTGGTTCTGTTTATGTTTAATCTATGCCTATACTGCTTGAAAGTCTACTGTAAAAACTTTCTTCTTTTCTGGTATTTTCAGATCTGTTTTCTTTTTTTGTTTGAATCTCTTTGCTTTTTTCTTTTCTATTTTTTTATTGATTAAAAGATGAACCCTTTTTACAAGGAAATAAATCGGCTTTTATAGCCTTTGCCTTTTTTACAACTTGCTACTTTCTGTCCTTTCCCGTTTATTGTTTGCAGGTCAGAGGCGGTGGAAGGGCGGTGGACATGACAATCGTCAGAGGCGGCGAGTCAGAGGACCGGGCAAGTGGCTAGGGGTCAGAGTAGAAGACCCTAGGTGCGGCGCACCTAGGGTTTTGTTTGTTTCTGATTTAGGGTTAGGCTGATTGGGCTGTGTTGGGCTAGGATAATTTAGTGGGTTATTGGGTTTGTAAGGTTAGTTTGGGTTGTCTGATTGTTGGTTTTGGGTTGTAAAATGGGCCTGTTGGGTTTTAATTTTGGGTCTGGGTAGGTTGTATTAGGCTTGGGTTAAAATGGGCTTGTAAGCCCGAGCAAAATTGGGGTTGTACACACCTATGATACGATTCTATAAATATTTAATAAAAATATTTACGACCTTAAATTAGAAACAAGGTCCCAATACTTCATTTTCATAAACCACTTGATTTTTTAATCGAACCACTTATACTAATTTTTAATTCAATTAGTTAAAATTCCTCAAATCCAAATTCAATATACAAATTATTATTGTCTCATATAATTTAAATATTAATTATACAAGTTTACTCATCGGATTTGTGGTCCGAAACTACTTTTTCTGACAGCACTGAAAAGTGGGTTGTTACATAGGATGTATATTGAGATACATGATCGTGTTGATGCGTATGAAAAGTATTTTGAAGTATGATTTGGTTAAGAAAATGAGTTTAGCATACCTAAATGTGTATGTATGTTAGATATATGATATGTGTTTGAAAAGGTTATGTGATATGAGTTTTGACACCGCTGTGGTATTCAATGAAGTCCATCGAGATAGTAAACACAAATTTCAGTACGACTGATCTGAAGAAAGTCCATGGCCATAGCACATTCTGAAAAAGGGTGGATTAGCTGCATTTATCTACTAGTATTTCTGCGTGTCCCAAGGCAATGAGGGGCAAACCTCACGCAATGTAAGTTTAGGCAAATCCATATCGTAAACACGGCAATTCATGGAGTGCTTGGGTGGCATTCTGTTAGCCTTTGTGGCATATTCTGATTTGCCCTTGTGGCAATATGTTAGCCTTTATGGCATATTCTGCTTGAAACTTGTGGTGTATACAAAAAATCTATGATAAGGATATGATCAGTTTGAAATTATTTTGGTTTGAATAGTTCTATGATACAATTGAATGAATCTTTGTGTTCAAAGAGGTTATCCACCGTGAGCATCTGTCAGTTTTGAATATGAATGTATTCTCAATGATAGGAGATATTCAAATGTTCATCGGTCTGATATCGTCAGTGATATGTACGGTTGGGAAATTTGAGTTGTTGGTATCCACCATATCTGTATAGCATCATGTTTCAACTCTAGAATTATCTAATATTTGTGCCATCTGTCTATTTGAGTATCATTGTTCTTTGTGACAAAAGTTGTAAGGAATGTTTCTGAGCTAGCTATTAGTTCATTATCTGTGTAATTTGTGTTGGAGATTGAAATAGATAATGATTTAGTTGGTATACTGATGGTAATCAACTCCGTTTAGGTATCTGCCAAAAGTATAAATATTCGCTAGTGAACAGTATCTGTGAATATCTATTTTGGGATTATCGTTGTAAGTTGTTTGAATAGGAAGAAGAGGTAGTATCATCTAGTATGATCTAAAGTCAACCAATGAGTCAAGTTAAGGATGATTCATTAAGAAAATTAAGGGGTGTCTAAATATGTAATTACATAACTGACGATGGGAAGGTATCTATCAAAGATAGATGTGGGTAAATCCAAATATTCAAGATGAAGAATTCAGTAAGAAAGGTTAAAAGGTATGTTGTGTCTAAATTCACTAAGTTCCTCTGAACTTGCGAATGTTATGTTTATGTTTCAAGTGTTGTTTTGTAAGTGAATTCGCCAGGAGGGACAATGCCATGAATGAGCCAGAGAAGCGGCAAATGGGGATACTATGCATACAATGAACATTTTTGAAAAATCGGTGTCTAGTGAACTTACGCTTTAAAGAGCCTATTTTTATAATCCTTGTGTTGTATTAAATTGTGATCAATTTGATGTAATATTTTATTTTAATTTTAAATACTTCTCTATGTTTCTTTAATAGTAACATTTTTTTTATAAAATATTAGGAAATATGTTTAATGTCATGAGTTCAAGTTGATTGTTTTGAAATTTTGCTAAGTTATGCAAAGTAACACCTAAGATTCAGATCCTGTGAAATTGGGTCGGGTTGAGGGTGTTATAATATAACATTATTCACAACATTAGAATTCATAGCCCAACTAATGGGTAAATGATATCCTCTTATTAGCATTACATAATAGATGAAAAGTAAAAGTAGTCATAAGTCATTTGTCTTTATGATGAATAACTTGATTACTATTTGTAGTATTTGACTTTTCATAAAGGAAGATGTAATAGTATGAGATAAAATAGGTTCATATTAAGAGAACGAATTTATCACAAAAAATTAAAGATATCTTATAAGGGTAACACACTTATGATAAGGTCATTAGACGAACACCTATTAAATAGCTTTCATAATAGTATGTAATTAGGGAGAGCTCAATCACGATACTATAGTGGAATGACTTTACGACTAAATGTGTTTATAATTAATAGGCAAAAAGCTGGAAGTTAATTATTTGAGCTTAATTATATATATTCAATCAGTCCCTTCACTAGCTCGTTGAAACTAGAAATGAATTATATGTAGAACCAAGTGAATAACAATAAATAGAAATGATAAAGTTAGAGAAATGTGTTCCATTTATAAATGAATTGTTTTCTCAATAAGTATAGAAATTACTTGAGAATTAATTTAAGGTTTTCAAATTATTATTTAATTAATTATAATGAAATTTGTAAATTAATTAAATTAATTAGTCATTATAAATCCGTTAAATTAGGAAATTAAATATATTTCCTCAAAAATTCTTTTATGACAAAGTTGTCATGATTTTAATGAAATTAAAATCGAGTTGAGAAAATAATTTAATTGAGAAATTAATTTAGTTAATTTAATTAATAAATTAATACTTATTTTGAGAAGTAGAAAACAAATTTGAGTTAGATTAATTAAATTCCTCTTATGAGTATGTAACAGGCAGCAACCCTAGTAACATTATCTAGGGTGTGCCGCTTATCTCCTCTATTAGTTAGAGGAGGAGTGTGTTTCTATTAAATAAATATTATTTGTAAATGGCTTGTTCAACAAGGTCTCTCCTTTTAAATAGATGACACCGATTAACCTAAAAGAAGAAGTTTTGATATATCGTTTTCTTTCCAAAAGTAGTGAGAATCTATTGATTAAAAATAAATTTTATTTTTTGGGAATTATGATATTTACCAGTTTCTATTAGGAGAATTACTTTCTTACTGAAAGTAATAATATCGTTTCTTGCACTGTGTTTGGTTCTTGTTGCTCGAGCCTACACTCGGTTCAATTCGAGGTATGAGAATAACAGAGAAGATCATTTGTTGAAAGCTAAGACCAACTAAAATCTATCTCATACAAAACATAGGTATTATTCCGTAAAAAAATTTATTGTTGTAAATATCACATACCGATTCTGTTTTGAAAATTTTAATCTTCTACTATAATTTTAAATTGTTTTCTTAACCAAATTTTTCTAATATAAGGTACTCTAAACATGATCATCATCGTGGCACAACACATACCCTTAACTTGTCACAAAACTAGAGAAAGAAAGGGGCTGATAATGAATTTATAAGAGTGTCAACAACATGATACCAATGACAAGTTTGCCTTGAGCAACTCGTTCTTAACGTGTTTGAACTTAGAATGCATCACTAGATTTGTAGAGACTGCCACTGCAATTGAGCTATCAAACCAAGAATGAAAAATCATAAGACCAAGGCTACACCATTAGATATTGCCCGAAAACAACTTAAGGTCCTTCAAACAATACTAGATTATAATCCTCCACTGACTTACATTTTGCTAGATAATAATCATTCTTCAAATCCATAAATCAATTTTCATAGAGCCATCATTCCAATGTGTATTAAACCCAACCCTTCTACCAAGTAACTTGATGATGAACATCTTAGCATCCTTCTTTTGACCAAAGACTGAACCCTATCAATAGGAATTTCATCCACAACATCAATAGTCACATCTCCTTCAAGTAAATTGATATCACCATCTTCCTCAATTCTTTCTTTATGGAAATTCTCTCTCTAAGAGTTTAACAATTTGTCATTAAAAGAAAATTTTCACCTTTCAGTGGATCTAAGGTCATACCATTAGACTTGCTCAAGTGGGAGGATTTGGACAAAAATATAGGCCCAAAAAATGAGTTTGGACAAAAAACGAGACCCATTTTCTAAACGGGTTAGACATTGGGTAAGGTTTTTTTCGGCCAAGGCCTTGCCCAGCCCGAATTATATACTAAATATAAACCATGTGTCTTGCCTTTCTATTTGGCAATGAGCAGAACACGGATTTATAAACAATATGTTCTCTCTAGACCATGAAAACCCTTTGATAGCATTAAGCATCTCAATCCGGAAGCCTGATTCACAGAAAAATAGATTTGCTTAAGCTGATAAATCATTTTTCTATCAAGCTCAAGCAATTTCACACAGGAAATCACCTTGTAAAAACTTGATTTGTGATGCAGAACATTTTGCATAGTTCAATCTACACTCATGCCAATAACCATGTGGATCAGCCGGTGGTGGAGCTATGCTAGATTGAATCTGATATCAATGAGTAAATTTATTCATCTATTTTGTTAATCACGCCTTGCAGATTTCAAATAAAGCACATAGCAGTATGCCTTATGATCATCTCCTAGTTTACAGACAAGGTATTACCTGCCATGAGTCATATGCCGCATTGAGAATAAATAGTGGAGTTCGGATGTTGCTGATTAGGTTTTGAGGAAAGAAGAACTGAAAGAAGCAAGGTTCGTTCAAGTGACTGATCGAGCAAGAGAATATATTTGTCTTAATTACTCAAATTATATTGGTCAGAAAGAAATCAAGAGAAGAGATATACTGAAGTTGGAGCACAATGGATGGTGCATATGCATGGCAGGTTATGTTGCACACCCTGTTTGATAAACAAGAAGGTTCGAGCATTTAATAATCAAAATTATGTGAAGTCATAAAAATTGATAACTTTTTCCTTTCTTATATTTTTTATTTATTATGTGTCCATATGTGGTTTTCATCAAATCTTTTGGCATCAATAGGGAAATGATGAAAGGGAATATATATATATATATAAATTTGATAACACAAACTAGGCATTATCTATCTGCATATGTGTAAAACACAAATATTAATATCAAACCTACAAGCTCACCACACCGTTGTATTCTTTCTCGAGTAAAGTTTGTTGTTTTAATATTTGTTTTTATACTTTTAAGTATATTTAATATATTATATTTTAAAATTTATTTATTTAATAAAATAATCTAAAAAATTTAATACAGGTCAATTCGGGCCGAGCTCGAGCTTAACCATCATTATTTAGGCCGAACTTAAACAAATTTTTAAATCCATATTTAGAACCGAACCCAAACCTAAAATTTTATTAAAACCTGACCTGACCCATAATCACCTCTACATACCATCTTCGTCCAGCAATCCATAAACGCACCTTTTCAGATGCCCAACCACCCATCAATCTCGAGGTTTGGATTGCCCCCCAGTGCCTCACCAATGCTTGCTTGAGAGAGATTCATGCCAAAGAAAATTCCTTCAATAAATTCTTCAGCTCTTTATTTCAATAAAATTTATTTGAAGTTCTAAACTATATTTTAATTTGTAAAAGAATAGTTTACATGTTAATTTCAAATTAATCTATCTACAAATTAAATATGCATGGCAATTTGCAATTATATACCTACAAACACTACAACGATGTTTTTCCACTTTCACAATTTATCTAGTTCCCACCTGTTCAAAAATTTTAAGAAATTTTATACCTATTTCATACAAATAATAATAAAAAGAGAAAAACCTTCTCTGTTGTTATTTTTGTTCAGCCTTTCACCAATGTTTATTAAACGAAATTGGTGATCGAATCCATCAAATCATCGGTCGAATCAATCAATTCATCGATTCACTGGTTCAATTGATCTTATTAAAAAATTATTTAAAAATTTCATTTCAACCAATTTTTTAATCAATTCATACTGATTTCTTATCTAATCAGTTCAAAACCACTCTCCAGATCGATACTCCAACAAATTCTCAGTCCAACCGATCGACCGATTCGATTCAAACAACGCTACCTTTCACCAAAACAGAAGATAAAAACGCGAAGGTGACTAAGATACGGGTACGAATAAACGCAATTTGTTTACATCCACAAATCTCTTTTGTACAAAATTCATTTTCATAAAAAAACTGGCATCAACATATACTTTTACATAGGGAACTCATCCAATCCAACCAACCACCTAAATAGAACATATATTCGGACATACTCATAAGGTGCTTATCCAACCACCTAAACTAAACATACCCATATTGTACACATGTATTCCGCTAAGGTAACATAGGCCCACCACTCAACAAGCGCCGGACTTAGTCCGACCAACAATCCACTAGTCAAGTTGGTGAATGATGCATCCCAGGATTGTCTTACCGAGTTTCTAACCCTAAAACCAAAAGAAAGAACTACACCGGGAAAGTAGACGGTTCATCTATGGAATAAGACATTATGGGATGAGCAAGAGGACCAAGTCAACATGCATGAAGATTCGAATAAACCGTCATTGTTGCTTGCCTTGATTTCTAACCGCTGCCATTTCTGCAGTTGATAATTCAATGTCATCCATGACTGTCCATGCCACCTTCGCCGTATCATAGCGATGATTATAACCAAGGGTGCTTGCAGATTAATGATGATGCTCCATAAGATCGGCAAGAGTTATCTTCCCACAGTTGCCAGCATCTAGCCTATCGAACTTCTCACTGATCTGCATAATGTCTTTTTCTGATACCTTCCCCATCTCCTTGAGCTTGTATATCACAAACTCGGATTTGCTGGACATATAAACCGACATTAAATTCAATGGGAAATGAACAGAAAGCAACAACATTGAGAATAAAAATGGAATTTGAGAAAGATTAGGAAATTTAGACCAAGACAGATATCAGCATACAAATTAACAAGACCATTTTAAGTAATAGAATGTTTTGAGGATAATGCAACATGGCAAAACAAAACAATATAGAGTATCCAGTTCGAAAAAAATCTAGTCAAATGATGTAACACCTTAAGGACTTCAATCATTGTGACATTATCAAAGCCTCCTAGGATGTTGCACTCAAGTCGGTAAAGCAGAAAAGAACCAGATAGAGAATCAGAAGAATTATGAGCTTACAACTGGAAACACCTTAATGAACCACTGAATGAATTACAAGTAATGGATAAAAGAAGGAAAGTACCCCTATTAGATGCATCCAGAAGCAACTATGTACTGCACTTGATAATAATAACCTACACCCATGTACACCATACATCTGAGGTAATTCATAAAATGTAGTCCATAAGACACAGATAAACCACACTGAACCCAAAAATTAGCAGTATGACTGAGAAGCAGTATAATTTAATTGCTTTAGTTTGTCCTCAATAAAGTATATCAAAGTCCCTCATATATAAAGATACAGTTCTGTAGTCTAATCAAAGCTTCAAACATTATAGCAATGTTACTAGGACATGGGTGAGTGTCAGACACAGGTGTGTTCACTTCTGTTATTTCAAAATCTTCCCGTGTATTTGGGCATATCCCCACACTCATGTTCGAAGATATCTCAGGTATAGGCATTGAACACAGGTACTCAAAAAGAAAAATGGAAAGTCAGAGAAACATAGGGATGCATATTAAATATAACTCAAATACGGTACTTAATCCCAATTTTCTGGGATTGGCTTTTTTTTTTTTCTGGTTTTTATGCCTTAGTTTCAAAAAGGAAAGTTACCATTCAGGCACAATTTTTGTGGTGTTTTCAACATGTTTGCAAAGGGGTAATAGAAAGTGAAGATTACTATCATATTTCAATTGAGAAGATCATATGCATAACCTAGCAGACAGAGCAAATTACACGCATAGCAGATGTTGCATTGAAATTGTATTCACAAGATAGACACATCGTTTGAATAGCACAATATAAAGCAATCCCAACAAAGAGGGCCTTGGAAGAAAAATCTATTCCATTTTGAAAAGTGATGCATTAAAAGTTCTTTCCAGTGAGAATCTTTTATTTAAGAATTTAAGCAATTGCATGTTAATAAATCATCCGTGAATCCCAATATGAGTTCTTCAGCATACCTCAACAAAAAGGAAAAGGAGGAAAGTACAGTAAGTTTCGAAATTAGTATATTAACCATTGTTGTCAATTCAAGTACAGCATACCTCACAAAACCATTGTTGTCAATATCAGCAGCAAGAAACTCCGAGACAGTCATGTCCTGTCCAAGCACCCACTTCGCCATTGTCCTATGCCTCTTATCCACTCTAGCCTCAGCCAAATACAAGAACGCTCGAGCAACAGCCAGAGTGGAAACAAGCAACCAAATAGCAGCAAAAATCCTACCAGGCAACGTCTTAAATGCTCTATCCCCATAGCCAACTGTAGTGACCGACATAACAGAAAGATAAAAAGCATCCAACCACCCAAGCCTCTCAACAAAATGCATAACACCAACACCAATTCCAATACAAAGAACCACAACTCCTAATGCCAATCCCACCTTCATTCTTATCCTCATCCTCCCCTTTTTGACATCAATTATATAAGATCTCGCAGAGTCCTTTTGACCCTCATGTTCAACAGTTCTCAACAAATAACTCTCCTGCAAATCAAGTACATAGCTAACCATCCCACTAAGCAAAATATCAATAAAACCGAATCCGACCAACACAAATAATATTGAAAACAACTTGGTAGCCACACTATTAGGGATAATATCACCGTATCCAATTGTGCACATTGTCACAATACAAAAATACAATGCATCGACAACCGGGTGAGTTTCATTACCCAAGAAATTATGCTTATTAAACCAAAAGATAACAACACCCAAAGTTAAATACAAGACTAAAAGCACAAAAGCTTGTCTTACAATGGATTGAGACCCCAATTGAGGTTTGGGAATTGAAGAGCGGATGACATCATTTAAAACAGCCATCGCAGGTGCCGTTTTGGACCTGTGAAGATTGGATTTTTCCCATATAAAATCTGGGTCAATTAACCATGAAGCTGGTGCTGGAGTGGGTGAATTAAGTTGTGTTGGCTGCAAAAGAGGGTCTTGGAGATTTACAACAGTGTCTTGAGGAGGAGGAGAAGAAGAAGAAGGTCGGGGGGATTGAAGAGATGAAGTTAAGGCATCAAAGATGGGAGAAGAATCAATGGGAGAAAGGGAAGAAGGAGGAGGAGAAGGACCAAAGATGAGTCTATCTTTAAGCTCAGATGGAGTTAAAGAGACAGGGAGAGAGACTTCATCGTGTTCAGGGAGGGGAAAGAGAGGTGAGGGCGGCGTTGGTTTCTTCCGGGGACTTGCATACAGAAGCAAAGGATCATTTTCCATTGTCTGAAGAAACAAAAAGATTCGGGGGGGGGGGGGGGAGATTTATTTCTGGGATTGCGATGTGTGAAGGAGATAAAGACAAAGGAAAGAAGCTAGTGGTAGAAAAAAAATCTCAAGTGAACAAAGGAACAAGATGGTGGTTTTTCGAGTACATCCGTTCCGTATGAGCAAATAGAGGAGAGATTGCGCGTATGATTGTGATTGTGTGTTGTGTCTACAACATACAACATGGACGAGGAAGAACTTAAGAAAGTCTTCTACTCTCTTGCCTTTTGGGAATTTATTTTCATTTTTTAAAATACAAATTGTTCTTTTTTAACCACCTCCAATCATTTATTTAAATACATCCCAAATGTATATTTATTTACAATATCTGAAACTTATTTATTAAATTGGTTTGTTTTGTATCATATCATATTGTGAGTTTAAAATTTACAATTATTTATGTTACTTTTTCATTTAAGTTTTCTTTATTTATTTGTTCCCCAATATTTTGAGAAAGGAAAGATTAGAATGTCAATACGGAAAAAGATTAAAACTTTGACTTGCGTATTGTAATATATCTTACTTCAATAATTAATATTAACATACACTTTTAAAAAAAATGGCATGAACAAACGAATAAGATTGTGTTTTCACTGAATGAGTTAGTGTTTTAATTAATTTTTCTCCTCGATGCTCCCGAGTTGTGTGGACATGTTGGCTTCGTATGCCTTGCGTTCCTACAGTAATCACATAACCTCGGTGTGTCTCCTCGCTCCTGAATATCAATATTGCCTCATATTCGATTTGAGTTTGCTCAACCTTTCGACTTATTTGAGAGTTCTTATCGATACCAACTCGAAAGGAGCATGCGAGTTAAGCGACCATATGCTTTCATATCGGATGTGGAATTCAAATTTCCAAACATTATCTGCGTTTTCAAGTTTGAAAAATTCGTCAACTTAGGTCATTTATCGTTCCAAGGCACATGCCACAATTACATGTTAGCATGAATAACGAAGTGCTTAAAATCTCCCATAATCGCATGTCATTTGTCTCAAGTCTATGCGATACGCTCCATCGATAACTCCATGGTCAGGTCTATGGGGCTACTTAACCCGGAAGATTAGATTTGGTCATGAGTGACACACTAAAGTCATTGAGTTCGTAATCTCTACATTTTCCCTAATATCTTTCTGTAACACCCCTAACCCCGAATCTGTCGCCGGAATAGGGATTAAGAGGCATTACTGAACAATCGAATCATTTCACATCCCATTTACGACACAAATTCAATCATCATCATAGTACATCAAAACATAATAAATAGTCCCTTATTGAGGCCTACAAGACCTTAAACACATGCTAGAGAGGGGCCGGGACTAAACCGAACACTTACAAAACTTTTAGAAATTTCAAACATTTAACAAATCTGTTGAGGCCACACGCCCATGCCACCAGGCCGTGTGCCTCACACGATCACCAGACACCCCCATGCTTCTAGGCCGTGCCAAAACAGAGCAAGCATTCGACTTCTCCACATGGCCACCGGGCATGCCCGTGTGCCATGGCCGTGTGCTCTTAAGCTAGCTCTTGACTTATGCCCACGGCTAGTTGACACGCCGATGTCAAGGCCGTGTACTATTAGGCTAGATCTGTCATTCTCCCACGGCCATTAGGCACGGCAGGTGTGCCATAACCGTGTTGGCAAAACAGGCCATATGTAAGGCCAATTTGCCACCCACAAAAGGGTCAAACCTACAAGCACATTTAAGCAAAATCCCACACACAATTTAGCAACCAATTTCATGTCAAGTGATCAACATATCATCTCATACAATCTCATTTCTAATCAAGTCAAATTATAAACTACAATTCACCACTTGAACACATTCAATATCAAACATGATTCATCCCCAATCCATTATATCATACTAGCATCATACCATCACAAAGTTTACCATTCATAAGTCATTCTCTTTACCCACAAGCCATACCAAGGTTTCGATTTCCATTTTCGTCCCCGACTTCGACCGACCATATTCATTCCCATTGATAACGAGGTAAATTTAATATTATATTTTACAATTATGTCGTAGATTTATAGTATAATTGCATGCTAAAAGTTTATTTAATTAGGTGGAACCATCAGAAGTCATGTTGGAATACGACTCGCTTGAGGATATCTGGCTCCTATTGGAACAACGGTGGAATCACAAGTAAGTGTCGAATTTCGTTATTATAATTTAGTATTTATGTATATAACTAATATTTTGGTAATGTTAATATAGTTTCAATGGACACCGTCGAGGATCCGAAATTGAGGCAATAATTCGGGGAGTTCCTCCAAAATCCGAGCAGTTGGCACGTTAAGGTCCCGCTAATCACCCTCGGACCGTGGAGATGCACCAGTCGGATCGGGTTCTGCGACAATTTAGATGCCGGCAACCGATTCCGTGGCTCTGAGGTGCTTGATGATGAGCACAGTGTGGACTTACTGGCGGCAAAGACACGGATTGGCCAATATTTTGGTCGAACATATAAAGGCGTGGGAGAACCGGTATGACTTTTTACCTAACAGGAACCGATCGTAGTTCTGAGTTAGCGTCGTCTTGGAGTACATGCCATGGTTTAGAATCCATGGCAAGTCAGATCTCATGTCGGTGAAGAGAGGCGACGACAAATTCGGGCGAAGGGAACGTCGGGCCTTTACATTCAAAGAGAAGGGTGATGAGGCGGGCTAACAATGGCGCCTACGATCCACGGGCCCATCAACAGCGCCTACACAATCACGGGCCCATCGGTTCGGTGACACCGATAACACAGCGTCCACGATTTATGCGGTGCGTACCTACCCCTTACATGTATCCTCCTAACCCATATATGTTTCCTTTTCTAGTCCCCAGTTTGGAATCCATGGCGGGTTCGAGTCCATTCCCGACAACTCCTTTTAGCCACCGATCGTGAGGCCGACATCGGGTGTGGGATTAGAGGAGGTGCCGTCGAGGCGATTCTTTCTACCAGGCTCCTTCACAATGACGGGATCGATCACCCCATCGTGGTTTATGCAAACACCTCAAGGGTCATTATTTTATCAAGGTGGGTCATCATCGCAACACCAGAGCAGACCCACTTGGGAGGGACGGATTCCCTTGAGGCTCCACAACCCCAGGAAGCTAGAAGAAGGAGGAATCCGGTAGCGTATCGGCCCCCCATGTGGCCTTGGTTCCCACCCCATCCGCACTAAACCCTAAACCCCTAATTTGAGTAATTGTAAATTAATTTATAATTTGAGTTTAATTTTTTTGTAATTAAGGTTTAATTTTTGTAATTAAGTTGTAATATATTTAATAAAATTTGAATTTGTTTTTTGTAATATAATTTTTAAATTTATTTAATTTTAATAACTTTGACAAAATAGGTTTGGTTTTTTTTTAATTAAGTTGTAATATATTTAATACAATTTGAGTTTGGTTTTTTGTAATTTAATTTTTTAAATTATTTAATTTTAATAACTTTGACAAAATAGGTTTGGTTTATTTTTTTTGTAATTATGTTGTAATATATTTAATACAATTTGAGTTTGTTTTTTTGTAATTTAATTTTTTAATTTATTTAATTTTAATAACTTTGACAAAATAGGTTTGGTTTATTTTTTTTGTAATTAAGTTGTAATATATTTAATACAATTTGAGTTTGTTTTTTTTTGTAATTTAATTTTTAAATTTATTTAATTTTAATAACTTTGACAAAATAGGTTTGGTTTATTTTTTTTTGTAATTAAGTTGTAATATATTTAATACAATTTGAGTTTGTTTTTTTGTAATTTAATTTTTTAATTTATTTAAATTTTTAAATTTAATTTTTTAAATTATTTAATTTTAATAACTTTGACAAAATAGGTTTGGTTTTTTTTTGTAATTAAGTTGTAATATATTTAATACAATTTGAGTTTGTTTTTTTTTTGTAATTTAATTTTTTAATTTATTTAATTTTTTAAATTTAATTTTTTATATAATAAAAATTGAGTTTACTTTTATTTGTTTTGTATTTTAATTTTTTATTTTAATTTTAATATCTTTGATAAGATAGAAATGATTTAATTTTTTAATTTAATTTTTAATTTAATTTTAATAACTTGAATAAAATAAAAATTTGGTTTATTTCGGCATCAACGTTGATTATGACGGGCTATTTTATTTTTAAACTGTAATAATTTTTTATTTTTGAATAAAAAGTTGTTTTATTATTTGTGTTTGTAATTTAATATTAATTATCTTATATTTAATAAATTTGAGTTATTGTACAAAAGTTCACCGTTTTCCTCCAAAAAAGCGAAATTACATAGCTTGACAAGAGACAAACAAGCTAAGAACACGGTCAACTAGTCCGATTTGGACACGAGCGAGATGTATGGCGGGTTCCTACATCACCCTTGCCACCGACTTTGGTTGGTCGGTTCTCGGATATCCATATTGTTGCGTATTCTAGTCGAGGAAGGTCGACCTTTTGGTTTCGCTCTCAATTCTCTGTCCAACAGCTTGCTTATACTGATGCAAGCGATCTGATGGCCACTTACGTTCATCTGGGATGGTGGGAATACGTGTCTCCACACGTTGTACATGTTTTCTAATTTGTAGACTTCGTCGACATAGCTCGTGGGGTCAAGACGAAGATTATGACAAGCGCAAGTACATGAGCACATGGGTAACGAAGTGCATCAAATATCCCACGATCGCATGTCCTATTTGTCAAGTGTACGATAATGCCCGCCAACAATACCTTGGCTCGATCATCAAACTCCGTGACACGAAACCATAAATTTGTCGCGGTGGTGACAAGCTGTGTGCATAGTGTTCGCCGTGCCTTCTCACGGTTAATTTCTTGCAAGACCTTCGGGCTCCATACATGGCCTCCTTGCATCGCCTCGATAACTCGCTGCTCTCTTGAAAATAGTGCCACTAAGCGAAAATATGTCTCCATAAAACCGCCATAATCGGCGGATGACGGGTTCCTTTTAGCAAAATTTATGCATTGGCCGGTTTGTGGTCATATGACCATATCGTGGCCGCCGTCATATGCTTGTGTCCACTGTTCAAAAGGAATATTGCACAGTACTCTGCGCCTTGGCGTTATCTTAGCATAAGCGGCCAACATCTCGTGAAAGCGATCTTTATTGATCTCGTACCACCTTAATATCGTTGATATCGAATATTACATACCACTATTCAATTGCGAATAAATTGAAAATTTCAAAAGAAATTATATTAATAGAAATTTCATACCCATATCGGTCACTTGCCGTTTACATCTTTTAGATCGGTGTTGCCCATAGTAGTTGGATGCCACATGCCTCGGGCAATATCGATGGTGTGTGCGATGCCACATGCTTCCTGTCGTTCTATTGCCGTAAGTATTCCGGGGCCCCGATCCGATATAACGCATATGTCGGTTGAGGCGGACATGCCTCCTTAACCTAGATAGGAAGAAGTCCGATCATCGGTGACTCCGGTGTTATTGCGAGCATAATCGGAAGGATTCTCCACGGTAGTCTTGTGCCACGACTAGCAATAGCCGATCGTATATCTACCATACATGAAGGTACGTCAATTTGTACCAATGGCTTGCGATATGTAAAAGCATCTCGGCATTGCTTAAATGTCGAGCAGTGCGCTTGAACACTGCGCATCCACGGAGCGACGATCGTTGTAATACGCGGTTCCGTTTCAATGTCTATTGTCTTTGCTGGGACATATCTCTCGACACCTTACACCACCGCCACACTTCATTATATGAAGCGTCCCACCAACCGTGCAACTTTTCCATATACCTTGGCTATCCAAGCCTTTACGAAGGCGTGTACCCCATTTGGCTACGAATATTGCCAATTAAAGTAAGCCTTTGTAGTTTTCGGATCGGCCTTCACCGTCGGATTATTAAATCGACCAACATGTGCGAATCCATCCTCGGATGATCTTGTGTTACACCATCAGCGAATCGTTAAATAATGCAACATTACATAATATTAGTGTTATTGAAATCATTGAACACATAGTGGTACTGTCACAGGTAAGACATGTATGCGGACCTTTGTACTTCTTCACCTCCCACATCCCGTCCTTTTCCTCAACGCGCCATGATTTTCCATGCACATGTGCCGTCTTGTACAAAGACACTTCGCCTCATACCTATCGAGCTTTGATTTAACCATAGTGTAGTTAACCCGTTCGATGTTGTATTGTTTCAATGCACCAAGAAAAGTGTTCTTGTTGGAAAATTGGTTACCAACTTCTAATTGGTCCGAATCCAACGAAGAATTTGTCTGATCACGCGTCCGGTGTGGTAGTTCAGAAACTCAATGCATCATCTTGAGATAGATCGACATTATGCATGTCTTGTTGGAGGCGAGTATGCCCTAAATAGCGGATCTTCTTCTTCTTCGTCGAACCGCCTCAACATCTTGGTACAATTGGAGCGGGCTCCGGTTCGGAAAATAGTCCAACTTCGCACCGTCGGGCCACGGCTCCCGAGGTGGATCCACATCGATTCATCGTCCGATCCTCCATAACTTTGCAACAAGCGAGGGCCCTCATTGGTGGATGCCGTCGATAATACATCATCCTCCTTAAACATCTTTCGTAAAGATTCCAATCGTATGTGGATTGCCATCCACTAGAAGTTGATAGCGTCCCCAATCGTATTTACGTCATCCGGCGTCGATTGGCGAATATGCATGTCCCATCCACCAACCGAAAGTAAATGCGGGGTTATGTTTTCCATACTACCACCGCACGGGCACTTCGTGTTTTGCCTCCCACTTACGAATGTCGACCTAGGGTCGTGTATTCCCTCGAACGATACTAGATGTTGAGGTCGCGGCCGAGATCACTTGAGATGAAAATTCTACATATAACTTCGAGATAGGGCGATCCATTTGGCAAAATGAGTCTCCACCATTGCCTCAAGGCTCCGAGGACCTTTGATGTCGAATCGTCATATCTCACCGGATCAACCGCGCAAAATCTATACTTAATATCTTGAACTTTCATTGGCGTTGTTCTAAATATTTTCGCCTAATTCTTTTCAGATTCTACCAAATCGACGTTTCGATTAAAACTCAATCGCTGTTGTGTTCTCGATAAAAAAAAACACCATTTTCGATGTCACGCACTTCACCATCGTAGTAAATAACACCATTAATCGTTCACTCATTTTCAATTTTTTCTTCTTTTTGCTTGAATGCTTTACGCTGGCCGAGAATGCAATTTGGTGATTATAGCCTAATTTTACCGCGAACCATTGTAGCAAAATGCGTCCACGTGGGGCGCTTTTCACTTCTCGGGTAATAGTGCACCTATTTGGGCGTTTTTAGCCTTTGTTTGTTGAAGCGTCTCCTCAAAATAATTTCTTTGAGACCATCAGTAGCAAAAGCGCGTCCACGTGAGGCGTTTTCGCCACGGTTTGTTAAAAACGTCTCCTCAAAATTATTTTGCGGAGACTAAAAATTATTTCATTTTTCACATTGCAAGTGGGCGGAAAGATTCATAAAAATGCCTAAAAGCGCGTCCATGGGGGCGCTTTAGGCCCTCTCGGCAAAAGCGCCCTCGTGGGGCGTTTTTTGAGTTGATTAAAGCGCCCCCATGGACGCCCCCATGAACGCTTTCCCAAAAAAAGCGTGGACGTGGGCGATTTTTGGGAAATTACCCTTCCGGTCAATATTTTTGAAACTGTCCTTTCCGGTAATTTTGATTTTTTTGGTATTTTTGGGATATTTGCCTCCCAAATGTATATTTATTTACAATATCTGAAACTTATTTATTAAATTGGTTTGTTTTGTATCATATCATATTGTGAGTTTAAAATTTACAATTATTTATGTTACTTTTTCATTTAAGTTTTTCTTTATTTATTTGTTCACCCCAATATTTTGAGAAAGGAAAGATTAGAATGTCAATATGGAAAAAGATTAAAACTTTGACTTGCGTGTTGTAATATATCTTACTTCAATAATTAATATTAACATACACTTTTAAAAAAATGGCATGAACAAACGAATAAGATTGTGTTTTCACCGAATGAGTTAGTGTTTTAATTAATTTTTCTCCTCGATGCTCCCTAGTTGTGTGGACATGTTGGCTTCGTATGCCTTGCGTTCCTACAGTAATCACATAACCTCGGTGTGTCTCCTCGCTCCTGAATATCAATATTGCCTCATATTCGATTTGAGTTTGCTCAACCTTTCAGCTTGCGCTGAGAGTTCTTATCCAGTACCAACTCGAAAGGAGCATGCGAGTTAGGCGGCCACATGCTTTCATATCGGATGTGGGAATTCAAATTTCCAAACATTATACGCGTTTTCAAGTTTGAAAAATTCGTCAACTTAGGTCATTTATACGTTCCAAGGCACATGCCACAATTACATGTTCGCATGAATAACGAAGTGCTTAAAATCTCCCATAATCGCATGTCATTTGTCTCAAGTCTATGCAGTAAGCTCCATCGATAACTCCATGGTCAGGTCTATGGGGCTACTTAACCCTAAGATTAGATTTGGTCATGAGTGACACACTAAAGTCATTGAGTTCGTAATCTCTACATTTTCCTAATATCTTTCTCAGAACACCCTAACCCCGAATCTATCATTTAATAGGGATTAAGAGGCATTACTGAACAATCGAATCATTTCACATCCCATTTACGACACAAATTCAATCATCATCATAGTACATCAAAACATAATCAATAGTCCCTTATTGAGGCCTACAAGACCTTAAACACATGCTAGAGAGGGGCCGGGACTAAACTGAACACTTACAAAACTTTTAAAAATTTCAAACATTTAACAAATCTGTTGAGGCCACACGCCCATGCCACCAGGCCGTGTGCCTCACACGATCACCAGACACCCCCATGCTTCTAGGCCGTGCCAAAACAGAGCAAGCATTCTGACTTCTCCACATGGCCACCAGGCATGCCCGTGTGCCATGGCCGTGTGCTCTTAAGCTAGCTACTGACTTATGCCCACGGCTAGTTGACACGCCCATGTCAAGGCCGTGTACTATTAGGCTAGATCCTGTCATTCTCCCACGGCCATTAGGCACGCCGTGTGCCATAACCGTGTTGGCAAAACAGGCCATATGTAAGGCCAATTTGCCACCCACAAAAGGGTCAAACCTACAAGCACATTTAAGCAAAATCCCACACACAATTTAGCAACCAATTTCATGTCAAGTGATCAACATATCATCTCATACAATCTCATTTCTAATCAAGTCAACTTATAAACTACAATTCACCACTTGAACACATTCAATATCAAACATGATTCATCCCCAATCCATTATATCATACTAGCATCATACCATCACAAAGTTTACCATTCATAAGTCATTCTCTTTACCCACAAGCCATACCAAAATATGCATCATATATCAAAGCTATTCATGCTTAAATCCAACATATATCTAGCCACATCACATGGCTATTTACACATCTCATATATGTTTCAAAATAACTAGCCTATACATGCCATATTTCAACTATGTACATCTTTCCAAAAGTACCCAAAATAGATTGCCGATAGTGTGATTGAGATGCTGACGATCCCTAGATCCGAGCTAGCTTTACTGACACTACAAAGCAGAGAAACAAATCACACAGTAAGCTTTCCAAAAGCTTAGTAAGTTCTAAGTACAATACAATTATCTCATCAAATCAAACCAATGTATATAATAAACCATCACATAGATCAATTCTCTCATATTCATACCATATTCTCCATAGCTAAAATACTCTTTCATCCATTCATAGCTTTATTTATAAACTCATCAACCACAAAGGTTCAATACATACCTTAGCTAACAAATAGTTATTCAACTTCCAAGCTATTCAATGTTCGATATTACATGTTGATCATTCTCTGATATTCGTTTATTTTAATCGCACACTGAGTGCCATATACATGATCGAAGTACACTCATCATCGCACACTTAATGCCTATTCTTTTAACTGACTTATCTCGGTATCGCACACACAGTGTCAAATCAATAAGCTGAAGCTTTCACAACATCGTACACACAGTGCTATTCATCTCTATTTCGATTTTAATTTCGCACACTTAGTGCCATCTAATTCAATTTTGCACATAGCATCTCAAATCTTATAATCATACAGATATTCATACCATGATACTAAAACATATCTTAATAACATTTATTATATCCGAACTTACCTCTAACGTCAAAATATCGATACGGTCGATTAATCGAGCACTTTATCTTTGCCTCGATCTCAATTCGAATTTATCCTATCTTGGTCTATACACATTTAAATTCAATCCATTCAATCACTAATTCATTCAATTTAGTCCACATACACACATTTAAGGCACTTTACAAAGTAGCCCTCATATTTTCACATTTCGACACTTTAGTCCTCTATTCATAAAATCATCAAATACACATAATTTCAAAACACATATGCTAGCCGAATTCTTCCATGCTAATACAAGCTCATACATTTCATTTTTCACAAATTAACCCTTCAATTTCTCATTTTCTCAATTAAGTCCAAAATACTCAATTTCACTAAAAATCCTAATACAAACTATGTTAATCCAACACCAAGTTTCCATATTTCACTATCAACTAACACTTAGCTCAAGTGTTCATCAATGACTCATCACAAAAACATCATCAATTCACAAAATTAAAGCATGGGTTAGCTAGAACACGAAGCAACGATTATGAAAACGTAGAAATCATCAAAAATCGAGGTCAAAACATACCTCAATTAATAGTAACAATGGTCGAATGCTTCAAGCCCTATTTCTTTCTTTTTCTTCTTCACATTCGGCTAAGAAAAGATGATAATGGCCATCTTTAATGTTTTGTTTTATTATTATCTTATTTAACATTTTACTCATTTGCCCTTTCATTAAACATATAAAACAAATATATATTAAGGCTAATTTGTCATTTAGCCATCCACTATCTTTAATAATGGCTTAATTGTCTCTTAAGGCCATTCAATTATGAAGAAAACAACACTTAGATACTTAAAAATCAGCACATAGCTTTTACTCTTTACGCGATTAAGTCCTTTCTCTTAATTCAGCACACAATCGATAAGATTATCACACAAAATTTTCACACAGACTATTTCACATAGAATCAACACCAAAGATAACATTAAAATATTATTTTGACCTCGAATTTGTGGTCTCGAAACCACTATTCTCACTAGGGTCTAAACTGGGCTGTTACACTTTCAACACCAACTTACACCAAATGTGACCACCCTTTATCTATCTCGCGTATGTTTTAGCCTACTTTGGAAATAATGCTGCTAATTGAAAATTCATTTCCTTGACCATTGAGATTACTGACATATTACACATCCCCTTCAGTAAGAAATTAATGCATTCCACTAGGTTCGTGTTCTGTATCATAGTCCTCCATCATATGACTGCTCACTGCTCCTTCGGTATCCCATCAAGGTACTCCGCACCCAGTTAGTTTAGAGCCTGTAGTCTCTCCAACATTTTATGGAATCAATGTCAGACAAGCTCGTACCCTGTCGATGACAATCAATAATGCATTCAATAAAAGTGACCCAAATGTATATCTTAAACTATTTTACAAGAAACCAATTTTATGCACAACGTACCCATGTTAATGAAAAGTCATTACTCCACATCCTTATGGTATCGATCCATGTAGTTAGACCCTATGTGATGCAACCCTATGTGATGCAAAAATTACCTATGATATGCACGATCCCATAGGCTTGAACGTAGATATAACACAGCTTGTATTTCCGTGCCCCTGTTGAAAATGATGCACACATCGAGTTGTTGCACAACATGCCTTCTTAGGTTAGTTAAGAAGAAATCTCAGTCATCACCGGATTCTTCTAGAGTTATTGCAAAAGATATTGAAAGGATTCTTTGGTTACCATCCTATACAACAGCTAATAACAACTTATGCTCATATCTTCCACATAGGAATATGTCGTCAATTTGGACAATTGGCTTACAGTATTGGAATGCAGTTACACTGTAACACCCCTACGGATCTGTCGTCAGATTAGGGTTACAGAGTATTATCGATCAATCGAAAACCATGCATCATAATATTGTTCAAAAACTTAAACAAATCCTAAACCATTTATATACATGCATATTGTCCCTAAATCAAGCCCTCGAGGCCCTAAAAATATCTTAGAAGCAAATCAGAATGAATTGGAAACAATTTGAAAAGTTTAGGAAAAAGATGCAAAATTTTGCAAAGAAGTGGTCACACAGCTAAGACACACGCTCATGTAACCTTCGAACTAGGGACACATTGTCGTGTCTCACCGGTGTCCTCACCCGTGTAACTCTCTGAGTAGGGTTAGACAGCCATGTCACGCGCCCGTGTGCCAGGCTGTATAACTCTCTAAGTTGCCCGACATGCCCATGTGCCAGGCTGTGTGTCTCACACGGCTGAGTCACACGCCCGTATGCTAAGCCATGTGTCTTACACGTCTGAGTCACACGCCCGTGTCTCAAGCCGTGTCGACTAAAAAATTCACCTAAAATCAAGCCATTTCCTAACCAATTCATGCATAAACTTTAAATCCATTATGCACACTTTCAAGGTACTAAAGCATCATTCAAATACAAAATATCATGCCAATTCAATCAACTTAATTATCTAACCAATATGCACTTCAAAGGAACCACAATTACATCCAAACACTATTTACCAAAACATGGTAACATTACTTAATTCCATGCATAAAGACCTAAATCCTTTATGTACTTAACCACAACATAAATGACCATTACTAAGCCAACATCTCATACTAAGAGACCATGCACATCATTTACCTAAAAGTGATCAAAGAAACGTAACTTAACAAGCATTGTAAGTCCTCAACCATACATAAACACCAAGGCTCAAACTTACCAAATTGCCATTTACACTTTCACTAAATACCATTTCAAACATCCAAAACATATTAATATTGTCATTTCCATACATACTAACCTAGTTCAAATATGAAATAAATCATGTCACAAGCAACCATTTTCAAGCCATCATCAACATGCCAAGAGAACCTTATACACAAGCACTTTAAAGTAACCAAAATCACATAACTTGGTAAGGCATCAAGGTGTACCAAACCAATATAGCCTTCCAAAGCCTATACATACCAAAACACCATTAACACATGCACCATAATACCATTAAAAATCACCCTATATATCCCATTATAAAAATTAGCCAAATTACTTAAAAACTATCGAATTGTCCACTAGATAGTGTGATAGATCTCCTACGAACTTCTAACCGATCGAGCTTCCGATAATCTGTAAAATAAAGGATAATAACTATGTAAGCAATGAATGCTTAGTAAGCCCATATAAACTTTAAACATAACATACCATTTCAATAATGAACTTTATAGAATAAATATAAATCTTTACCAATTTCATAAGCTTAATAAAATCTTATATAACACCATCAAACTCACAAGTTAGCATACTTGTTCATGGTACATATGAAATCAACCATATATATATAAACATAACCTTTAATTCATCCTTGTTACCATACGATCATGTTTCATTCTATTTGCTTACTTATCGTTTCCAATACCATGAGTTTAATATAAGCCTAATTAAGTATCATCAAGCTCACATGTTAGTAAATTCATTAACAAATCATATATATTCATTTATAACATAAATAGATTTCATAAGTTACATTACATATACGGCCAACCTTTCATAAAGTCATAAACCTTTCCATTGAGTCACTTAGCGTTCCATTCATTTTCTTACCCGTTGAACTATCTAGAATTACATCGAATACTCAAAAAGCTCACACGAAGTGTGCCTTTACATATAACCGTAACTTTCCTTTACATTGATGCTCACATGAGCTGTGAAATGGGCTTGCTCACACGAGCTGTGGGTCGGAATGTTAAGTTAGACGATACTACTCACACGAGCTATGAAGAATCAGCAACAAATGCAGGACCTCATCCATCGGTAGGACATTCAAAACCAGCATCTGAAACATGAAATCTCTAATGACATGTCATTTGTATCCTAAGAATTCCTAAGGTTCAACCTGGATTCAATATCCGTTGTCATAGCGTTGATACGTTTGTATTTTGATTCATTTACATCAAAAAACATAATAAATATTTATTTTAAACAACATTTAAATGATTACAATTCATACGAACATACAAGACTAAATTGTAGCAATGACTAAATATAGGGGTTATTTGGTAATTTCTCTTCTCCTTGATTTATCACCCATTCTTGATCTAAAATAATAATTCCATTCAATTCACTAATTCTAATAGAAAAATAAATTCATTTTATACAATTAAGTTTTTTGACATTTTACAAAATTGCCCCCAACATTCAACTATTATACAATTTAGTCCGTAAGCCCAAAACATGCAAATTAACCATTTTTATTCAATTTCATGTTTAGCCTAATTATTTGGAACCCTATTGCAACCCATATTTATCCATAATTTACATTATTTTCCTTCAATTTTACCTTTTTCATAAAGCAATCCCTAAACTTGAAAATCATCAAAAATTCCTTAAAAAATACTTATATTTAAAACAAAGCTTAATAATTTATCATAAAATTTCAAGAACACTTAAATTTCATCCATGGTAAAATTCTAAACATTTAACAATTTAACAAATTGACCCCCTGGTTAGCTAGATTAACTAATACTAGTCTAAAAACATAAAAATCATCAAAAACGGGATCAAAACGCATACCATGCACCCAAAATCAATTTGGCCGAATGGTTTTCCTCTCCTCACCATACCTATTTGTTATGAAAAGATGATCATTTAAGTTAGATTATTTTAGTTTTAATTATTTAATTACTAATATAACCTTTAAATTTCATAAAATATACCATGCAACCTATCCATGATTATCCACTCACATTAACTATGGTATAATTACCATTAAAGTCCATTAATTCACCTTTTCAAAGCTAATTGATCCATTTAACTAATAGAATTCAACTTTCACAACTTTTACAATTTAGTCCTTTTCAATTAATTAACTATCTAAACATTAAAATTTCTTAAAAAAACTTTAATAAAACATTAATAACACTCTATGAATATTTAATAAAATATTTCTGGCACGGTTTATAGAAATGAGGTCCCGATACCTCATTTCCTAAAACCACTTAACTTTAGGGTTATACCACTTGAACCTAATTATTCGTTCAAATAGCATAAATTGCCAATTCAAAATTTATTTTAATACTATATTTGACTCATAAATATTAAATAATAACATTTACGAACTTACTCATCAAATTTTTGGCCCCGAAACCACTATTTCTGACACCATAAAAAATAGGCTATTACAACTCTCCCCCTTCCAAAAATTTCATCCTCAAATTTTCTTACCTGATAACAGTTATTCAGACCAAAATTTTCTTCCACATTTTCAAGGGTAGTCCACAAACAAAATCCATCGTGACCTGTTCCCAATCAGAACTCATATCAGAACGTAATATTACAAATAGTATCTGATACTCTATCTTAACTTATTGACATAACAAATATCTCAAGATTAACTCTGAAATTTCACGTTCTAATCTTGAGTACCAGTAACTTTGTCTCAAACCATTTTATATTTTCGTCGTTGTTTAATTAAAATCTAATAGACAATGCAGTGAACCTCGTATAAGATGTCCCATAAAATTCCAGAATTATTCAATGTACATATTCGAATATTTTTCTCTGCATCTCAAAAGAATTAGCGATTCAACCCTCGACATCATGACACGTAACCCATCTTAATTCAAGATCATCTAAATGAAACTTTACTATAAACAATATATATTCTTCTCTGGTTGAAACTATATAGATACCTGACTTGACTGAACAAATTTGATGCTTTCCTGTACTAGCTTCACCATTAGTAGTACAACAATCAAGAAATTCCTAATAAATCACCTGTCGAAACATAACCAAAAAACTCAAATCATTAGGTTCCAGGTACATTAGATAATTGATACATCTACATTTGTAGTTTTAAATTGATAAAAATTCCAGTTATTCTAACCCGACTAACTTGTTATCGCTCTATCTGGCTAGCATATCATGGTTCTACATCCCATTTCATGAAAAGCTTCAAACAGTATCATTTAAATACAAGTTTGATAGTGCTACTATCAAGACGATTGTAACCATAATAACATTTCCCAATTATCACTGATCTGGTTGATATATCCCTGTATCATGTCTTCTAAAATATGAATTTCCCATTCTGACTGTCCGTCTGTTTCCGTGAATTCACAAAATTTATTCCCGAATCTATAGATGAACTCAAATACATACAACTCAACTAACTCTTCAAGTGTATAGTCCGTTCTAACCAAAACAATGAGTTGGTCTTATCAACCTGATAGTAACAATTCAAAATATTTATTTCTTCTTGTTGTCAAGATAAACCAGATATATAGTTTATCATAATTCCATCAGTATATCAGTCAAAGATCATAACAAAATATATTAACTCATACAAAATATTACATCCACTTCTGACTTGCTGACATAATTCTAAATCATCTAAGTAAGAAAAATTAAAATGCGATGATATGCTTGATATTCCACCATATACCTTTTTACTACTAATTATCCCTTCTTGAAAGCCAAAAGTTGAACATAATAAGACTATTCCCATACTTATCATCAAATCATTGAATTATACTGGAGCTACAATCATCAGATGAATTAGAAGTACTATTTTCCCCTTTCTACAAAAACCTTCCCTTAGACGGACCACAATGCTCTAACTATAACTATATAGCTAAAACAATACCTCAAGTATCAATAATGCATTCCGAAGCAAATGAGAAATAAAAACCCAATATACTTTAAGTAACAACAAGTGCAACAACTCGACCTCTAAAAAGCTGAGATCTGTACCAACATACTCCCATGATCTAAACAAGAATTATAACTATATCAATCATAAAAATGTAACACCCCTAACTCGTATTCATCACCGAAACAGGTTATGGAGCGTTACCAAAATTTTTCAAATTATTTTCAGATAAATCATGTCAATCACTATTCATTAACTGAGGTCATTCGTAACGTCCCCTTAAATGGACCTTCGAGGCCCAATACGAGCATTAGAATCGAGTTGGGACTTAATCGAAAACTCTAAAAATTTTTCGCAAAGTTAAAAAATTTCCAAGTTACAGGTCTCACACGCCTGTGTGGTCCGAGGACACGCCCGTGTGATCCTGGGACACGCCCATGCTATATGCTGTGTTTGACCCTGTGTAACTCTCTGACTTATGCACACGGCCATTCCACACTGCCGTGTGCTAGGCCGTGTGGTTAATTAATTCCTTTCAAAATTAGGTGCAGGTTTCACACGGCCAAGGCACACACCCGTGTTCAAGGCCGTGTCTCCCACACGGCTGAGACACACTCCCGTGTATCTACCCGTGTGCTCAATTCTAAGCATTCTATTTCTCAAATTTAAAGTGCATGAGACACACGATCTAACCACACGCCTGTAACAGGCCATGTGCCACACACAGTCTTGACACACACCCGTGTGTCTACCTATGTGGACGAAATAAAGCCATATATAGCTTCATTTCTCCCCCAAAATCACACCAATGACCTGTATTTAAACTCACATCCAAATACCAATCATTTTAAGCATTCAAGTTAAGCAAACTCCATTATTCAACAAGGCATATCATTACATGCATTCATGTTTATAATCTTATCTTTTATAAGCATACTCGTTTTACCTTTCTCAACCAATCAATATTAAACACTTATGTTATCTCCATAAGATAAAGTTAAACACATATATATACATGTACCGAAACATAATCATCACTAGCCATTCCAATGGCTAGATTACAATAATCATTTACATATACGTGCCAATATGGCCAATATAACCTATACATGACATTATAACCATAATTGTTTTACCATATTCACCGAAATAAGCTGATGGATAGTGTGAGTGATCTCCGCCAAGCTTCCAATCCAACGAGCTTCCGATTTACTCTAAAATAGGGAAATAAAACTAAGTAAGCATAAAATGCTTAGTAAGTTCGTATAACAGGGTACTTAACTTACCATTCATTCTATTTAGAGGTAACTATGTAAGGCATATTCAATCAATTTTCCCTCAAGCCTTACACATATCCTCATTGCCCTTGTTGGTCCTATATTCCATAATAACATCACAAACATATATGGGCTCAACAACAATCAAGTTTCCATGCACATATGTTTTCTAAAACATGTATTCATTTAACATGTATAAATCATCTCTTTATATTAGAATTATAGTTTCATAATAGTTCATCTCGAGTTCAGATCATTTCATATCAGAACTTTACCCGTGTTACTCAAAATATCAAGGTCACGATTAGTACACTCAAGGTGTACAAGTGTATAATCAAGGATATGCATACTCATCAAATAAATTCCATGTACAATATCATCATTTCATTTTTCCATAAATGTAATGCCCCTAACCCGAATCCGTTACTGGAATAGAGTTACGGAGCATTACCGAAGTTTCAAATTTATTTATCAGACATTTTATTTCATCTAGTATTCATATTTGGAACCAATCAAAACCAAACATATTGCCCCTTAAACATATTTTTTTCTCAACATGTCTTACTTGAATTTATTACTCGACTCAACATACTTAATTTCCTTGTATTAACATATCGAAGATAATCACATATTTACATGTCACGATAAATATCATACTCTTGTCGTTTCTTCATAAACATAAAAAAGTTAATTCATTATATCAATATTTCATATACCATCAACTCATATTTCCTTATATCACATAATTAGATTACACGAATTTATCTGGCTAAATTGTAGAAATACCAAGATTCAAGGGCATTTTGGTAATTTTATTTTCATTGATATTCAATGATCTTGATCTAAATTAATAATTTCATTCAATTTATTAATTTAGACAATAAAATAATTTATTTCACTCAATTTGGTCACTTTTATATTTTTACAAAATTACCTCTAAAGTTTTACTTTTATTCAATTTAGTCCCTGAGTCTAAAACATGCAAATTAGTCATCCTAGCTGAATATTCATATATATTTTCCTCCTCCTCCTCTCCATTCCACATCCTTAATTTATATAACATGCTTATAAGTAACATTATCTATGATTTCACTATTTACTTATGAATTTATTCAAAGTTGTCCATTTGAGTCATGGTCACTAAATTATTTATATCTTAAGTTACAGAATTCCAATTTAAGATCCGCTTGATGCTTTAGAAACTAGACTCAAATATTTTCTACCATAAAATTTCAGAATTTATATTTTAGCCAATAAGTACAGTAAAATCTTCAAACTTGACTCGCTCTCATTGCTTGATGACTTCTACCTTTCTTTACTAAAATTAATTATCTCTCGGTCAAGTAGACTTGGATGATGTCATTTGTTTCTATTAAAATAGACTCATTAATTATTTAAACATATAAATTTAAGCCCCTGATTATTTTTTTCCAATTTTTTATTATTTTCCAAACTCAGAACAGGGGAACCCGAAATTATTCTGACATTGTCTCACAAAATTTACTATAACTTGTAATTTACAAGTCCATTTCTTAAACCGCTTATTCTATGAAAAACTAGACTCAAAAGATTTAATTTCATGTTTTATTCATCCTATAATTCGATTTAAAAAATTTTTTGTGATTTTTCAAAGTTAACCTACTGTTACTGCCCAAAACTGTTTTTTATAACTTATTTTACAATTTAAATCATTTACCCAATTTTAACTTGAAATTCTATCAATTTAACCCCTAATTCACCAATTATTTCAACATAAACTGTATTCAAAAGCCTAAGAACTTTTAAAACTTCAACTTAATTTCAACAAAACTTTGATCTAAAACTTCTAAAACATCAAATTTAAGTAGAAAGGACTTAATTGACTTACCTATTAAAACTTCAAGCTCTCAAACCTTAGTTTCTCCTTTCCTTCTCAAACCTTAGTTTCTCCTTTTCTTTTCTTTTCTTTTTTCTTTCCTCCTATTTCGTTTGAACTCTCTGCTTCTGCTTCTTCTTTTGTTTCCTCTCATTCCTTTTTATATTCTATTTCTTTTATTCTTTAATTTATTATAATAATGTTATAATAATAATATTAATTAATAAATATATTTTGCTTATTATATAATAAAATATATAAATAATTTACAAGTGTATAAACATATATATTACACATGTACCATTAATAATTATACAATTGTCTTCATTCTAATTTATTTTAATAATAACAATCATAATTTAATAATTTAATATAAAACTATAATAATAATTATAATAAATATCTATTTAATAACAAATACATATATTACAATTGTACACATTTTTATTTTACATTTGTATATTATCATCACCATTCACTTGTCATCATTTAATTTATTTCATAATATAATAATATTTAATATAATTTATAATTCAATAAAATAATAATAATAATAATTAATTGACTAAATATCTAAGAAAAATCTTAGATCTTTCATATGTTTGCCGTCACAACCATTAAGAATGGTTTATGTTGCCATTTTGGTCCTCCCTTCTTTCTATTAATCTATAATTAAACTTTTATCCCTTATTCAATTTAGCCATTTTTCCTAATTTCTCTTAATTAAGCTAAATTCACTTAATTAAAGCCTAATTAAGCACACAACTAGCCTTACAAATATTCCTAATAAATATTTACGAACTTGGTTCACTAAGACGGAGGCCTTATAACTCGATTTTCCGGTGCCCGTGAATTTTGGGTCATTACAATAAATCAATTATCGCATATCGTCATTTTCACGTATTTTAGGCCGATATGTGTAATAACTCATTTCTTATTCATATCTTCTCATGTCAAGAACTTTTACCCATTGAAATTATTCGAAATATCGATGGATACACAGGTAGTACACTCGAGGTGTACAAATTAGAATCCGTCAATTCATGTCCAATGGTACCCATAAGGTACTATTTCAGAGAGTACACTCTCGAGCCACATATATAAAAACAACAGGATTACCAGCCCAGGCTAAATCCTTTTTATGACATATGCTCTAAAGAGCTTGTAACACCCCAAACTCGGCCCATGAGTCCTGACCGGATCTGGTATGTCACTGGGTAAAATATTTTGGGCCAATTTGAAAGTTGGGTGAAAATTTTATAAAATTTGGCTAAGGTATTTAAAACGGGGTTTGAAAACTTAGTTGGGCCTTTATATAAATACAGTTGGGCTTTATAAACCCTTTTGAAAACATTGATCATGTATCATTTTAAAGTCATTAAAGTGATAGTTGACTTAGTTTATTTTTGTTACCCGATGGTAACATCTTTAAAAAAAACCGTAGAAGTTTATTAAGTTTGAAAAATTATTTTTAACCGGTTTACTTATCATTTGAAAATTTCATTTGTGACATAACATAAGCAAAATAAAAAAAAATAACATCCACATAATAAATAGCGGCCTTATTACAATCCCAAAATAAAAGACTTAGAAAAATAAATATGATTAATTAAAACAAAGTAATTTCAAATCCAATGATGGCATGGCCGCCTCGAGTCTTCTCCGGCTCCATCTCCGCGATCTACTCATCTGCAAAATGTTAAGGGAAAGGGGTGCAACACGAGGACTTCCCAAGAGGTCACCCATCCTAGTACTACTCTCGCCCAAGCACGCTTAACTACAGAGTTATGATGGGATCCGGTGCATTAGTGCTGGTATGATCGCACCCTTAAGTGGCGCCCCAAGCCACTCCGCCCACCTGCCTTTCATGTCATTAAGCCCCCTGATTTAATTATAAGGCCTTCCTAGGCCTAACGCCCAAAAAGCCCACAAGGGAAAAAAAACATTTCCCCCTTGTTCCTGCCGAGGCTCGAACCCAAGACCCCCTTGCAAACCCTTAGGCGCACCAAGCCACTTGTACCAAGCCCATTCTTATGTCATGTTCCTCCTAAATTTTATTTAAGCCCTAACTTCTCCTAGCTCCTTTCTTTTAAGTACCTTAAAAAGAGTTTTTTAATTCCAACTTCGACCTAATTCGGGGTTGTTTCTAGACCCTAAATCATGCCAAATAAAATCATATTTATTTATTTCTTGAAGCCCACATGGAATTTAATTAAAATTTTAACAACCCCTAATTTAGGGTGTTATAATTCTACCCCCTTAAAAATAATTTCGTCCTCGAAATTACTTACTAACGAATAGTTGTACATCTTAACTCACCGTGCTACGCTTATGCTGCACACTCTGATCTTAATAAAACTATCTTACTTCCTAGGCACAATCTCTAAGTTCACAACCAAGGTTTGAGCACTTCCTAGTAAAACAAGAAAACTCTACAATAATCAAAGCAATTAAGGGTATCCCGAGTAAGGAACATACCGTTGCCACATCGCACATCTTCCTCCTCATGACGGCCAACCGTGCATAAACCAACCTTGGTTGCCTCGCCTCTGCACCTTCAAAGACCTCGACCACGCCTGTTACCATTTCCATTACCCCTAATCGCACCTCGACCCTCTCGTGGTCATTGGTTATCCCTTCTGTTCGGTGCACGATCCTGACCTTCCGTTCTCAACCTAGCTGCCTTCTTAGGACAGTCTCTAACTCGATGCTCCATGGATCCACATTCAAAGCATCCACGATTACCATTCCAACACTCCCCCTTGTGAAACTTGCCATACTTATCACACCGTGGCCATTGAGGATTAGTAGCAGCAGCAGGCCTAGCAGCTTGATCTGACCCATCAAACCTCGTCCTCTTCTGTTCATTTCCCGAGAACCTTGAAGGTTCCGAGCTCTTCTTATCCCAATTCCGATCTTGGTTCCGCTTAACGGACTGTCTTACTCCCTCAGCAACTTTAGACTCTCCACAAGAACAGCAAACTATCGTTCCTGTTGTGGAGCTATCATCATTCTCAGCTCATCTCTCAACCCATCTTCAAATCTAACACAGTGCTCATGCTCGGTACCCACAATACCACGAGCATACCTACTCAGCCGGAGAAATTCAGCCTCATACTCCGCCACTGACTTATTACCTTGAACCAGGTTCAAGAAAGCCTTGCGCTGCGCATCCATGTAGCTAGTTTCGATATACTTCTTCTGATAAGCATCCCTAAAGAACTCCCACGTGAGATTTTCTGCCACCGTCCCATCTCTCATAGTGAGCCATCACCGGTATGCCTCATCCCGAAGTAGGGAGATGATACCCTTTAACTTCTCCTCAGGGGTGAAATCCAAGTCACCCATAATCCTTTCCGTGGACTCTAACCAATATTCCGCTGCACTAGGTGCCACTCCGAAAACTCCTCTAAATACTTCTACTCATTAGCGAGTCGTTCACCCACAGACTTACGGGTTCTCAGACCGCAGAAGCCTCAAGAACTCGTTCTAACACTCGTAGCACCGCACGATACTACATCGTTACCACCGTCTTGATCCTCGAACTTCGGTTTTGGCGTCGGCAGATCCCAAGATCTCATTTTGGACCCATGACCAGACCTCGCGGGCTCGGCAGGTCATCCTACCTCTACCACGGCCACGGGCGGGCCCACGACCTCTTGAACTCATTCTAACGATCGCATTTATCTGCTTAAGAATTTTATGCATTAGTATTTCACTTGGTTATCCGCGAAGAAGTTTTATGACAGGAGTTTTAGAAGTGGTTCTTTCGTAATCAAACAAGCACACAGTCTTTCATTCATTCAATCAAGGAGACGATGTTGATTTCATGGTGATTGTTTTTTTCCACTACCTAGGGGTATTTTCATAATTTGTCCTACAGGGGTATTTTCGTAATTTTTTCACAAATACAGGTTCTCGGATGATTTTGTCAAAAATTATTTTAAAACTCTTAAATTTATGGGTATTTTGAAAAATTTTGAAATCCGGGGGTATTTGGGTAATTTTGAGGTTCAGGGGCATTTTGGTAATTTTTCACAAATCAGGGTAAATTTGTAAAATTTATCAAATCAGGAATATTTCAAAAGTTGTAAAATTTTGAGGGCTCTTTTTAATAATTGCATTTTCCAAAATAGTGATGTTGCAAAATTTTTGAAAATCAGGGTTATTCTGATAATTTTGTTGGTTAGGGGCAATTTCGTAATTTTCTAGAATTATGACATTTTCGATATTTTGCAAATTAAGGTTTTTGGGCACTTTTCATGTGATGAAATTTTTGATTAAAACCGTAGGTATTTTGGAAATTTCATGATTTAAGGGCGTTTTCGTAATTTTACCCCTAAGGGTTTTTTAATAATTTTTCACATTCGGGGCATTTTCTCAAAATGACTTTCAAAATTTGGGTTCTAAGTGATTCTATAAAAGAAGGATATTTTGAAAATTTCTATTTGGAAAATTTTCCATACGGAGGGTATTTTGGTAATTTATAAACCAGGGGTATTTTGGTCATTTTCAAACTGAGGGGTATTTTGGTCTCTTTTTTTTTAAAAAAAACTAAAGTTTTATTTATTTCCAAAAGCAAAACGGCTAGTCCCTTTCGGGTTTTAGTTATCGAGTTTAGCCTGTGAGTGTGTCGTCTCAGCTAGGATGAACCGTTACTACGCACTAGGTAGGATTCAAGTGAGTAGGAGGTGAGTCACGAGGACTGCTTAAATACCAGGCCCCACCGAATCCAATCCTAGACATGCGTATAACGATTGCCACATCTTTTGCTTAGTGAACTCACAGGGTTTGTTTAGGTAATTATTAAATCTTATGCATAGTTGGGGTATACTAGCCCTAGGGTTCAACAGTTCTACTCTAGTAGTCTACATTCCCAATTTACCCTTCTACCCTTCATCAAAAGAATTCACAAAAATTGATAGAAGTACTTACCTGGGCGGATAGGTGCTGGAGACTCGGTGCCATGCTGTTCATGCCAAAACAGTTTCTCAAACATCATAATAAGGCCTACTATCCAAAAACAAAACATTTTAGGCCTTGGGCCCCCCACAGCCGAGTTTTGAACCGGGCTCTAATACCAAAAATGTAACACCCCAAACCCAAATTTCATGAGTCTGACCGGATCTGGTATGTCACTTGGGTAAAATATTTTAGGCCAATTTGAAAGTTGGGTGAAAATTTTATAAAATTTGGCTAAGGTATTTAAAACGGGTTTGAAAACTCAGTTGGGCCTTTATATAAATACAGATTGGGCTTTATAAACCCTTTTGAAAACATTGATCATGTATTATTTTAAAGTCATTAAAGTGATAGTTGACTTAGTTTATTTTGTTACCCGATGGTAACATCTTTAAAAAAACCGTAGAAGTTTATTAAGTTTGAAAAATTATTTTTAACCTTTACTTATCATTTGAAAATTTCATTTGTAACATAACATAAGCAAATTAAAAAAATAACATCCAAATAATAAATAGCGGCCTTATTACAATCCTAAAATAAAAGACTTAGAAAAATAAATATGATTAACTAAAACAAAGTAATTTCAAATCCAATGATGGCATGGCCCTCGAGTCCTCTCCTACTCCATCTCCGTGATCTACTCATCTCGCAAAATGTTAAGGAAAGGGTGCAACACGAGGACTTCCCAAGAGGCCACCCATCCTAGTACTACTCGCCCAAGCACGCTTAATCATGGAGTTATGATGGGATCCGTGCATTAGTGCTTTGGTATGATCGCACCCTTAAGTGGCGCCCCAAGCCACTCCGCCCACCTGCCTTTCATGTCATTAAGCCCCCTGATTTAATTATAAGGCCTTCCTAGGCCTATTGCCCAAAAAGCCCACAAGGGAAAAAAAACATTTCTCCCTTGTTCCTGCCGAGGCTCGAACCCAAGACCCCCTTGCAAACCCTTAGGCGCACCAAGCCACTTGTACCAAGCCCATTCTTATGCCATGTTCCTCCTAAATTTTATTTAAGCCCTAACTTCTCCTAGCTCCTTTCTTTTAAGTACCTTAAAAAGAGTTTTTTAATTCCAACTTCGACTAATTCGGGGTTGTTTCTAGACCTTAAATCATGCCAAATAAAATCATATTTCTTTATTTCTTGAAGCCCACATGGAATTTAATTAAAATTTTAACAACCCCTAATTTAGGGTGTTACAGAGCTTGATCTGGATTACCCGTTCGAGCTAAATCCTTTTAAAAATGAGGTCAATAGGATTACTCGATCGAGCTAAATCCCACCAGCAACAAATGCAGGGCCTCATTCTTTCAAAAAATCACATATCCATCGATTTTCATTTATTCAAACGGGATTTAATATTTTTCCGAACATAATTACTCATGTGATTATTTCATCTATTAATTTCAATTGTATACAATAATTCCTTTAACCACATTCAATATTCAAACCAAGTACAAGAATAACCTTTTTATCATTTAAATCAGGCATTATCATTTATCTGGTATTTCTCGGATATGTTTACAGGACTTAACTTTTGTTAAGTATTCTTGATCATGTAACAAAGTTCATATTTATAACATTCAAATAATTCAAATGATCACATTCCACATTCCACATTCCTTCCGAGCATAAAAGTAAAATTTTTATCGTCTATCTTTTATCGAGCATTATCATTGACCAGGCTTTGTCAGGTATATTTTCAATGTCATATACATATATGATATTTATACAATACACAAACACGACATCTAATTCAAGCATATAAAATACACAATTTAGTTACACGAACTTACCTCGATAATTGTTCGTGTTTGTAAAATCTACTAATCTGACATTTTCCTCTTTTCCTCGTTCTAACTCCAAATTTGGCCTATCTAGATCTATATGAGTAAATTTAACATCAATTTATTACATTTCATATTCATGTGGACTCAATTTACATACTAGGCAAAATTACCATTTTGCCCTTAACTTTTCCATAAATTTCAATTTCATCCCTAGGCTCGAAAAATGAAATTTATGCAATTTACTCCCTATTCCAAGCCTAACCAAAATTCCAACATAAAATTTATAGCACATATTTTCTATAAATTTTAGAATTTTTCATCAATTTTCACCATTTTGCATTTTAATCCCCAAATCATGTTTTCATCAAAAATCACTTTGTAAAAGTTGTTTATCTATCATGCATGACCCATTTTCCATACTTTGGTAACTTCTCAAATTAATCCCCTATTAAACTATCTCGGTTTCAAAAATATCAAAATTAGTAAAAACGGGATAAGAAAACTTACCCAATTTGGCCATGAAAGTTTCTTCTCTCTCTCCTAGGGTTTCCATGTATTTTTGGGGAAGAAGATGATAAAATAAGATGATATTGCATTTTTTTATCATCTTTTAATTAATTAAATATTTTCACTTTCCAATTTAGTCCTTGCCCTTTTTCTAAATTTATAAGGATGACTCACCAAAATATCTACATACTTTTCTTTAATGGTCTAATTACCATATAAGGACCTCTAGTTTTGAATTTCATAGCTATTTAATCCCTCAAGCTACTAGAATTCAACTTTTGTATTTTATGTGATTTTGCCTTCTCGTAATTAAGCACATAATCGGTTAAATTTTCTTATCAAAATTTTCACATGACTTTTCTAACATAATACGGTCCATATAATAAAATAAAATATAATAAAATAAAATAAATTTTATTTTCAGTTAGGATTTGTGTTCTCGAAACCACTGTTCCAATTTCACCGAAATTATGTTGTTACAAATAATCCCAAGCCAATGTGTATCTTTTGCAGATGGACTATATATGATAAAGTATACAATACGAACGATGAGAAAACCAAGATAAGAAGTCCAAGATATAAACTCCTACTATACTCCCAAGAATATAACCTATTTCTATTCTGTCAAAATATACAAATTATGAGCCTTCCAGACACACTCATCCTCATCCAATCTATTTTTATTGAAGACCATAGGGCATAATAAGAACATATTGATTTCTAAAGAAATTGATGATACCCCAAAGAAAAATCTAGAAGGAGAATATCGTTCAGATGCACTAGAACCAGCTGTGACATAAATAACACAAATTCCAAATGCATAAAGCAGAATAACAACTAGTAGAAATAGAAAAATAACAACACATGAATTTTACCATCGAGTCTTCTACCAAAACATAATTGAATAGAATGCCAAAAATAGAGCAATGTCAATCATTAATTAGCCAGACTAACAATACTTCTACCTACCACCATGACTATCCAGCATCCTCACACAATAAGAACCACATCTGAAGATAAAACAACTGCATATGCCACTAAAGATAAAAGAATACATAGAAAATCCAGATGAGATGATTGTAACGTTCTTGGCCATAAAGGTTACATTCAGCTCTATTTACATTTCAAACACTACCCCACTGACTATTCAAGTCATCGGTGATCTCACATTATTCTATTCCACTAAAGTAATCAATTTAGAAGAAATCTCAGTTAACCTGTTCTTTAGGTACTATACCAGATAAAGTTGATTACTAGTAAAGAACTTCTCCTTTTAACAGTGACGTTGCACATCCCAAGTAGTCTGTAGAAAAATCTAATCTCATCTAGAACTCTCTGTATTCCCAACTCTCAGCTCTATTCACATTATTACTCACTCAATCGTTAAACTCTTCACCTCCTCTTTTGCAGACTTAATCAACATAAATCTTGTGAGTATTCTTTTGTATAAGACTCTGAGGATGAGGGGGTGGAAGTCGTCAATCCATAAAATTTTATTCTCATATATACACATCAAACATAACATTCATTATAAACATAAATACTATGAATCTCTACTCTAACCTTTACAAATTTTGCGTATCATTTGAAACCTTTTAATTGTAGACTTGAATATTGCTTTCAGCATCATCAAAATTAGCTCAATTGAAAGACATCTTTATCCATATGAAAACATAATTCATTTTGAGTTAGGAGATATCAAACTATCACAGGTTATATAATGGCATGTATTTCTAGACTCCATATATGCTACGTTCAGTCTGAGAATTGACTAAATCGTAACTCTAATACCAGTAAATGTAACCCCCTAACCCATATCCATCACTGAATTAAGGTTACGGAGTATTACCGATCAACCAAACACCATGCATCATCATATTGTTCAATAACTTAAACATATCATAAACCATTCATATACATTCATATTGTCCCAAAATTGAGTCCTTGATGCCTTAAAAATATCTTTGAAGCAAATCGGGACCAATTGAAAACAATTTGAAAAGTTTAGAAAAAGATGCAAAATTTTGCAAAGAATGGGTCACGCGGTCGTGTGCCTTACACGACTAAGACACACGCCCATGTCTCAGGCTGTGTAACCTTCAAACTAGGTACACATGGCCGTGTCCTAGCTCATGCCTTTACCCATGAAACTCTCTAAGTAAGGTCACACGATCATGTCACACACCCGTGTGCTAGGCCATGTAACTCGTTAAGTTGCCCCATATGCTCGTGCACCATGCCGTGTGTTAGGCCTTGCAACTCACTGGCTGACAACCTAATAAATCATCAGATGACACACGACTGTGTCACTAGGCCATGTGTCTCACACAACTGAGTCACACGCTCGTGCCTCAGGCTATGTGGACTAAAAGTTTCACCTAAAATCAAGCCATTTCCTAACCAGTTCATGCATAAACTTTAAATCCAATGTGCACACTTTCAAGGTACTAAAACATCATTCAAATACACAATATCATGCCAATTCAATCAACTTAATTATCTAACCAATATGCCATTCAAAGGCACCACAATTACATCCAAACACTATTTACCAAAACATGTTAATATTATTTAATTCCATGCATAAAGACCTAATTCCTTTATGTACTTAACCACAACATAAATGACCATTACCAAACCAACATCTCATACCAAGAGACCATGCACATCATTTACCTAAAAGTGATCAAAGAAACTTAACTTAACAAGAATTATAAGTCCATCAACCATACATAAACACCAAGGCTCAAACTTACCAAATTGCCTTTTACACTTTCACTAAATACCATTTCAAACATCCTAACCATGTTAATATTTCCATTTCCATACATACTAACCTATTTCAAATATGAACTAAATCATGTCACAAGTAACCATTTTCAAACCATCATCAACATGCCAAGAGAAGTAACCATTTTCAAACCATCATCAACATGCCAAGAGAACCTTATACACAAGTACTTTAAAGTAACCAAAATCACATAACTTAGTAAGGCATCAAGGTGTACCAAACCAATATAGCTTTTCAAAGCTTATACATACCAAAACACCATTAGCACATGCACCATAATACTATTACAAATCACCCTATACATTTCATTATAAACATTAGCCAAATTACTTAAAAACTACCGAATTGTCCACTGGATAGTGTGATAGACCTCCGATGAACTTCCAACCGATCAAGCTTCCGATAATCTGTAAAAAAATAATAATAACTACGTAAGCAATGAATGCTTAGTAAGCCCGTATAAACTTTAAACATAACATACCATTTCAATAATAAAATTCATAAAATAAATATAAACATTTACCAATGTCATAAGCTTAATAAAAAGCCTATATAACACCATCAAACTCACAAGTTAGCATACTTGCTCATGATACATATGAAATCAACCATATATATCTAAACATAACCTTTAATTCATCATTGTTACCATATGATCATGTTTCATTCCATTTGTTCATTTATCGTTTCAAATACCATGAGTTTAATATAAGCCTATTCAAGTATCATCAAGCTCACGTGTTAGTAGATTCATTAACAAATCATATAGATTCATTTATAACATAAATAAATTTCATAAGATACATTACATATGCGTCCAGCCTTTCATAAAGTCATAAACCTTTCCATTGAGTCGCTTACCGTTCTATTCTTTTTCTTACTCGTTGAATCATCTAAAATTACATCAAATACTCAAGAAAGCTCACACGAAGTGTGCCTTTACATATAACTGTAACCTTTCCTTTACATCAATGCTCACACGAGCTGTGAAATAGGCCTGCTCGCACAAGCTTAGGTCAGAATGTAACACGATGCTGCTCATACGAACTATGGAGAACCCACAATAAATGTAGGACCTCAGCCATCGATAGGACATTCAAGACTAGCACCCGAAACATGAAATCCTTAATGACATATCTTTTGTATCCTAAGAATTCCTAAGGTTCAACTAGGATTCAATATCCGTCAATTCGTCATAGCATTGATACGTTTGTATTTTGATTCATTTACATCAAAAAACATAATAAAAATTCAATTTAAACAACATTTAAATGATTACAGTTATACGAACTTACCAGACTAAATTGCAACAATGACTAAATGCGGGGCTATTTGGTAATTTCTCTTCTCCTGATTTATCACTCGTTCTTGATCTAAAATAATAATTCCTGTAACGCCCCAAATTTTGGGATAGAAGTTTTGGGTTTTGTGGTTAGGGCCAGTGAGTTGGCAGTGCTATTGAGTTTAGTGGCGCGTCTAAGTGACAGAATGGGCTTGCTGGTCTAGTGGTTGAGTGGGTGTTAGTGAACCTTTAGGTTCTGGGTTCGAGTCGCTGTGTACGCATTCTGGGAACCTCTTTATTGAGTTTTATTTTGTTTAGTTTTAAATTAATATTTTAATTATTGGTTGTGGTTTTTATTTTTATTTTTATTTTTATTTTTATTTTTATTATTTTAACTTTGCTCTTGGACCTTTTTTTCTTCTTTTCACTTTTTGGTTCTCCATCTCTTTTCTTCTTCTTTTGGGTTTTTTCTTTATTTTCTTTCTTGCGCTTAGGAAACTGATTTTCGCTGTGTAGATATTGAGGAATTTCGCTCCTCCATCATCGAAACAGTGTGGGATTCGAATCTTGTCTACTTTTACTTTTATGAATTATCGTTTCGTTAACTTTCAATTGTGTTCTAAACTGTTGAATTTGGGTGTTAGTGGCTGAAAAAGGTTTGGGAAATACAATTTATCCCAACCTCTTCTGTCATTGCAATGGTTGGGCCTGTTACGATGGTTGAAATGGCACTTTTTGGCCTATTCTGAAGTGGTTTCGTGGCCACTAGGGTTTCCACATGGGCGTGTGCTAGTCTACACGGCCGTGTGCCTCTGAGAGTTATGGTTTTCGAGTGAATGTTGGTGCCACATGGCCTAGCGGCATGATCGTGTGGCTGATTTAGGGATTTTATCATTTCTCACACGGTCGTGCCTCTCAGGCACACGTGTGTATGAGTTTGGGAATTAGGGTTTGAGTGATTTGATGCCACATGGCCTAGCCACATGGCTGTATAGCTAATTTGGGAATTAGGGATTCCACACGGGCGTGTGTGTTATGGACACATGGCCGTATCTGGTCACCCTCACACGGCCGTGTCAGCCCTGTACTCAAATTTAGTACAAAAATACAGAGAGTTACACGACCTGTCCCCACGTCCATGTTCCTGGTCCACACAGGTGTGTGCCTCAGTACCATGGTCGTGTGCCTCTCTTCACACGGGCGTGTACCCCTCCTCATACGAGCTTTTGATCTTCCACACGGCCTAGATAATACCACACGGCCAGAGCACATAGGCGTGTGGTCTTAAGACACTTATAATGGTTTTGTATGCATTTCTGATTTGAATATGTGTTTGTGTGTGTTCCGACCCTTAACTAAGTTTAGTGAGGGGATTCAAGACTAGATATCTTTGATGGTTGTGTGTGACGTATGATTCTGAATCTGGTCTGAAAAGTGTGCTACGTAACTGTTCTGACTGACTATCTATTAATGTGTCTCTGTTCTGTTAGCTTGAATGCATTCATGCATTTCCATTAAATATTTTGGGTTGGGTTGTGAAGAGAATGAAGACTGTATCCGTACTGAACTAGAAGTTTAACTATAAACTTATACGCATGACAATTTATCGCATTTACCATACGTCGTCGTCACTTTCGCCACGCACTATTATCTCGATCCGTTGTTTAATCGCAACATGACCGCATTACAGAGATTACCACATTGCATCAGATCGATGTACGCTTTCTTTGCGCACCATTATTTGATCTGGCTTGTACCGCGGTTCATCGATTACACAAGATGACACATATGCTAGCCCTCTGCAGATTATTATTTAAGTGGCTTAGTCCACGTATGTGGAGTGTAGGGTTGGATGGGCCTTCTGAGGTCCTAGAAGGTGTGATTGGTTGGATGAGCTTTAACAGCTCTTATGAGGTGTGATCGGGGGACGAAGAGGTGTGTTGGCTGGATGGGTGGGTTATATTTATCTGACTGCATTTCATCTGCGTCAGATATTCTGGCTGCAAGACTGGTTAAATGTAATCTGTTTGTTTGATTAGCATTTGAGCTGAGTATTTGAGTGAATTTGATGTGCTCTGATTGTTAAGTTCTGTTGGGACATTAGTCCCAAGTGTGCGTTCTTGTAACACCCCGCACCCAAGACCAATACTAGGTCCGAATACGAGACATTACAATGCTTGAACTCACTGAAACATGTACTTACGAGCTATAAAATTTCGTTCCAACTTAAAAACTTCACTTTCTTAGTCAACACATATAACAAGGGCCTACGAGGCCTTTAACTCATGTCAGAAAACTTTTGAAATTAAAACCAATAACTCATTTTTGAAGCAGGGTTCACACGCCCGTGTGACTTAGAATACGCCCGTGTACCCTTAAGCATGCCCATGCCCTCAAACCGTGGAGAGCTACTGACTATTTCCACACGGCTTAGACACGCCCATGTCTACCAACCGTAGGAAGTTACTGACTAATTTTACATAGCCATGACACTCCCGTGGGCTTAGACCGTGTGCTAATCCTTGATATACTGACTAAATTAACACGGTCTGAGCACACACCCATGTCCAAATTGTGTGTCTTACACTGCATACACACATGCCCGTGTGTCCAACCGTGCCGGCACTTAAAGGCTATTTACCAAGCCATTTGCCACCCTGAAAAGAAGATCATACATAAACTCAAATCAACAATGCAATAACAACCCATCTTTCATGAATAATACTACATGCTTCATTGATCTCAATAAACATACATATTTAGTCAAATACAAAAGAATAATGAACTTGATGGCCTATACAATGGCCTTTCTTAAAGCATATACACAAAATGAATGCTTCCTATACATGCCATACTTAGTAAAGTAACTTGGCTATACCAAAATAAGAGTTGCTAGTGTGCTGCGAGCTCCGACTTTAATGATCCACTAGTTAGCTTGGCGGGACTGCATAGTAAGAAAGAGTCATAACGTAAGTATATAGCTTAGTAAGTTTGTATGTACAACACATATCATTATACTTGCTTAAACATAACATGATCATTTCATAAAATTATTGTACATTATACTAAGCAAATTAATGATAAAAATCATAAAAATTAGAAATCATACAAACTTACCTCAATATACAAAATGTATGTAGATATGCAATTTAGTCCACAACTTTGTTCTTGCCTCGGTTTCTATCCGGGCTTCATTTTTCTTGATCTATAATCATAAATAGATCATTTAATAATCATGTTCACTAAATTTACACATAACTCATTTTTTGGCAAAATTACTATTTTGCCCTTATACTATCTAAGATTTGCACTTTTGCCCCAACTCTCGTAAACTGATTTTCATGCAACTTTCTTAAACTTCATGCTTAGCTGAATCATTTTCTCTTATATAACAATCATCAATTCACACTATTTCTAGTAGGAATGACCAATTTTATAACTATTACAAAATGGTCCCTACTACCATTTTTCATGAAACTCATTCAGGAAAAGATGTTTATCTAACATCAAACCTCTTAAACTTCCATAAAAAATCATTTAACAAGCATATCATTCAAGGGTAAATTTTTGAATATGCATCTTAGCTCATTTTATAGCTAAAATTAACTAATTCATAATACGAGAACTTCAAAAATACGAAGAATATTAAAAACGGGGCTAAGATGAACTTACTATGAGCTTGAAAAAAATGAAGAACCCTAGCTATGGTGTCTTCAAATTTTCGGTAGCACAAGGAAGAAAATGAGTGAATTTTTCTCATCTTTTTCCCATTTAAAACACTTAATAGGCAAATGACCAAAATGCCCTTCCTCATAAAAATTCTATTTAACACCATCTCAAGGTCAATTTTGTCCAAAATTTTATTTTTGGGAAAAATTTCTATTTAAGGACTCATAATTATTATTCTAAAGCTATTTCATGCAAAAAGCTTCTAGAAACTCATATATTGCAACTTTTGCAATTTAGTCCTTTTTGGACCAATTGACCTCAACTTAATAAAATTGCTTTACAAAACTTTCATACTAACGTGCAAAATGGCATAAACTTGAAAAACTCATAAATTCACCTCGGGTTCGTGGCCTCGCACCATTATCCCTCCTAGGCCCTAAATCGGGCTGCTACAATTCTGACTCCGTGAGTAACTGAAAATCTATTGTGCTACTGTTTTGAATTCTGTATCTCTGTTTGAGACTTGTTTCAGACTCACACTGAGCTCAAGTAGCTCACCCCTTCTTAGTGTTTCTTTTCAGGTACCCTTTCTGAATTCTGACGCTGGACTCAATATGCGGAGGTCTCGAACAGTCTTGGTGGAAATAAATTATCGATTTGGGTTTTCGGTTACTACTTTGGTAATCAGTTTTGAAATGTAAGGATTTATAAAAATTGTGGTAAAATTCTGTTTTAAGTTTTATGCAATTTTATTTCAGTTAAATAAGTATTAAAATTAACTGTAATTTTACTATTTGAATTTTAAACAGTTAAATGTTTCGATTTGACGTGATAACTTGCTTTGTAAAAATTTACCTATGATCACTTCGATGATCAATGTGACATCCGAGATTCAGTCTAAACTTTTAGGTCGGGTTTCAGGTGTTACAATTCCATTCAATTCACTAATTCTAATAGAAAAATAAATTCTTTTGATGCAATTAAGTCATTTATGTTATTTTTACAAAATTACCCCTAACATTTAACTTTTATACAATTTAGTCCCTAATCCCAAAACATGCAAATTAACCATTTTTATTTCAATTTCATGTTTAGCCGAATTATTTCAAAACCTATTAAAGCCCATATTTATCCAAAATTTACATTATTTTCCTTAAATTTTACTTTTTTCATAAATCACCCTAAACTTGAAAATCATCAAAATTACTTAACAAAATACTTATATTTAACAACAAAGCTTAATAATTTATCATAAAATTTCAAGAACACTTAAATTTCATCCATGGTAAAATTCTAAACATTTAACAATTTAACAATTTGACCCCCAGGTTAGATAGATTAAGTTAATACGAGTCTAAAAACATAAAATTCATTAAAAACGGGATCAAAACACATACCATGCACCCAAAATCAATTTGGCCGAATGGTTTTCCTCCCCTCACCATAGCTATTCGGTTGAAACAAAAAATAAAGAATGAAGAAGCTGATCGTTTAGGTTAGATTATTTTAGTTTTAATTATTTAATTATTATTATAACCTTTAAATTTTATAAAATTTACCATGCAACCAATCCATGATTATCCACTCACATTAGCTATGGTATAATTACCATTAAATTCCATTAATTCACCTTTTCCAAGCTAATTGATCCATTTAACTAATAGAATTCAACTTTTATAGCTTTTACAATTTAGTCCTTTTCAATCAATTAACTATCTAAACATTAAAATTTCTTAAAAAACTTTAATAAAACCTTAATAACACTCCATGAATATTTAATAAAATATTTCATGCTTGGTTTATAAAAATGAGGTCCCGATACCTTATTTGTTAAAATTACTTGACTTTAGGGTTATACCACTTGAACCTAATTATTCGTTTAAATAGCATAAATTGCCAATTCAAAATTTATTTTAATACTATTTTACTGGTAAATATTAAATAATAACATTTACGAACTTACTCGTCAGATTTGCAGCCCTGAAACTATTGTTTCCAACACCACTGCAAAACGGGCTGTTACATACGCATTAATTAAAAGTCCAAAAAAAAAACAATGGAAAACTATTTTCCTAAGGATCAAGCGATCATCGTAATATGCAAGTTCCATTTGCAACTCGATTATGGAACTTAGAACTTACCGCTCCAGTACCAAACAATAGCCACAATTCATTGTAGGATTTCTCCCACCTACTGTGCATCTTTTCCAACACCTTCTGCTTTGCCAACCATACCTTGTGGTAGGACACGGTGTAATTGAACTCGCTACGGAATGTGTGAGATCAAAACAAGTACTGGAATCCTAGGATTCACTTTAACCATTGCTAATATAAAGTCAGATATCATGTTCGAATCAATTTCGGACGATCATTCAAAATGCCAAAAAACAATAAATTTGGTCACCATACATAAATGTCGATCGAAAAAAAAAAGGTCAGAATTCGAGTCAATGTTATTAACCATGATACATACTAGCTACAACATATTTATGTAGTGCAGTAAACTTCCTGATCGTCTAGAACAACGATTTCTTTCTAACAGATGCCATGATTTTCCATGGACATCATGTTCCACGTATTGCGCACTTCTCATATTTCTCAGATCGAGAGCATGTAACAATGAAGTTGACACCAAGTTGTATGTTATATCGCTTGACTATAGCTACAAAAGCATCTTTGGAGTCAAACTTCATCCCAACCTTTAAATGGTCAAAATTTGTTGACGAAGTCGCATGCCTTGGTATTTTGTGAGGGAGGTTTGGGAATTTCAAACCTCCTTCAGTAGCAAGATCGAGAGTTCGCATGTGGGTGAGGGTTTGTACACCGTGAAACTTGGGTCATCTTATCGAGCAATGTTCGAAGCTTCACTGTCAGATCCATCGTCTTCTAGTTCAGTAGGAATGGGATCTGATTTTTAAATTACTGTAATTTTCACACCATCGGGCCTACCTCTTTTATTAGGTCATTATCTATTTCTTTGTCCTCTTCGACCTCTTTTTTCTCTTCTCCCTCTTTATTATCAACCTCAATTGGAGGTCTAGGGTTGGATGTGCCCTCATCGGTCAAGGTTGTCAGGAGTAGATCATTCGTTCTTGTAAATTCGATGTCAACCCCAAAATCACTTCTGTTTGGCCTACCCTAGTAACTTGATGTCATACCTGTATGAGTGTTATTGGTGTTGAGCATCGACCTATTGATGTTAAAATCAAAGGAACTGACAAAATGTCATGTAGGTGTGTCGTAGGCCCGGTAACCAAATACATCTAACTGTCCCCCCAATAATCGAGGGATGAAACTAATGAATGCCTTGCCATTGATGATGATTCCAGTGGGTCTTGGTATGAGCTTTGCAGTAATTATGTGAATCCACCACACAACTGTGTGGTTCGACTTTCAGCTTCTTGATATGACGTGAAATTTAGCGAACTCGATGTAATTGAGCTCAAGCCACCTTCGTCCTCTTCAACGAAGTCAGCATATAACTCTAGTACAAAATTCTCACTAGAGCAATGGGATTTAATCACCTGCTCCAGAGCGTTCTCCCTAGTGATCTCAAAATGACATATCTAGAGGGGTCCAATCTCAAAATTCTTCTCTGAATCCCCACTTTGCACCTAATCTTTATCTAAAGCTTTTTAACATTATGGTCCGATTGAATGCCAGATCTTCAGATTGTACTAATACAAAAACGGGCCTAATTTTGGTCAAACAAATTTGACCACTGTAATGGATAACAACTCTGACTCGTCTGTTCATCTTCAACCAAATAGCCTATTTCACATGTTTAAAATCGAGAAAATAAAAAACAGTATAGTTCTCATCACCCAAAATCGTAAGCCTACACATAATTGAATGAATTACCTTTGCGTCGACAACAACATAGGAACGAATTTCAAGATTTCACCACAATGTTGATTACTCCTAAATACCAAGTATCCTTTAGCAGATTTTTGAGCCAATGCAACTTGGCCTCCGAACAAATCCTCCAAATTTTTCATTATCTCTTTGGTAGTATGAAAATTATTGTGTTGCTTTTGCAACACACTACTCATGCTTAGTAACATATAACATTAAGCAATCGAGCCAAAATCTCTACAGCTGATTTCTCACTTTGGGCTGAGCTTCAGGAGGGCACGTGTTTGCAAAAATGAATTTGTGTTTCTTACAGCTGAAAACTATCAACAAGTTCTATTTCTGTTCACGAAAGTTATCCCCATTTAATTTATTCTCAATACGAATGCTAATAAGAGGAGTAGAAGACATATTTGAACTGAAAAAAATAAAGATTCACTAATTACTATCTTTGTATTGAGTAAATATTTTTTATTTCAGCAACATATCAAGAATGTCGTACGATGCATGTGTCTTGTATTAAAACCTTGAAAAAATTCATTGCTACGATCATTCTCACACCCATCAACCATGTCGCCTTGGGGTCCCATGTTTAACTAGCAAGAACACAGATTACATCCAATCAATTCGTAAATCTTAATTCTTAAGACTCCATACGAACTAACGACCATTTAATGTTTGGTCATCATTTCTGGCTTAAATATCATTTCTTAGGAAACTATTTAATAAGAGATGATCTTGAGTGTGTAACCATTGACTCAACACCTATCATGAATATGTTTTCATTTGTGAGTCATCTTAGGACAATCTTTCTAAAAGTCATGCATGACTAGTTGCCCTTAAAAGGAAATCTTATCTAGTGAACCCATATGACAAAGTTTAACTTGGGGTAAGGCCAGGGTAGGACTCGGCTCGAAACTTTATCATGCTATCACTTAGGGACCACCAATGGAGGTCGTAACTCTTGTTCAATGACCTTCTCCCACTCAATTTTTTAAAAACATGCAATGTTTTTTATCCCAAATTTCAAGAATGATCATACAATAATCCTAGTGACATTCTTACTTAATCTAAATGGCATGCTTCCAATATATGCATCGCATGCTATAGCAATTTTATAATATCCATTCATAAGAATCAATCAATCTTAAAACAAATAATTTTGATTCTCCACAGCAATTTTTCTTTTAAGGGAAAAACCGAAGAAGTGAATGAGAACCGTACACCAGGTAGGGTCCCAGGAAAAGGGAGGTGAATCAAATTTGACCACTTAAAAACCAAGCTTTTCCTAGCCAGAGCTAATCCTAGACATGCACCTTCTCATTACCACACTTCTCACAGTTATCGAATAATTTAAAGAAGTGAATAAAATAATACAACACATGTATTTTCTCATTATTTCACTTCTTATTATCAATCAACTGTGGATCATCTCATATATAAACAATTATAAAGCAGATATATAATGAGATAGGTAATTTTAAAAATAGCTAGCCAAGGTTTCCATGATTCTATTTCTAGAAAATAAATGAAAAAAATAAAGTTACATAATTTTTCACCACAATGATAGTCCACGGTCTATTTGCTAAGAATCACAGCCTTGACAAAAAACAATTATATAACAAATATATAATATCACATCTATTCCCATATACAACTCAAAACATGCATAAGATCTAAAGAATGTCACTTTCTATGTAATCCAATCATTCAAGAAGAAGAGAAATTTATTTTGATTATCTGTTTATACTTATAGATAAAACACAACCTGGCTTTGATATCAATTGTTGGAAAAGGGGTTTGGAAAATGCAACAGAAAATAGATTTAGGGAAAAATCAGAGTTTTAATTTTTTTTTTCCAAAATAAGATCTTGGTTGTGATATCTAAAATAATAAATACTTAATCAAAATTGTACATTTTCAATTCATCTAGGATGAGTGCTTTGACCAAGTAGTCTTCAACGCTATCCTCAAGCTCACGTCGTTGAGTGTAGGCTCGCTTCGAATAAAAAAAAATTTACAAAATTACCAATAGGGTAATTTCACAATTTCTCTAAACTTTTTGGTCAAGTTGTAAATCAGAAAAAATATCTCTAGAAATTTTCTGGAATAATCTCTTCAGAGAATTTTCTCTCTACAACTTTCTCTTGAATTCAAGTGTGTGTAAATAATGACCCAATGCTCTCTTTATATAGGAAGAGTTTAGAGAGTTCAACTATGATTAAACTTAATCACTTTAATATTAAATTAATATAATATTTATCAAGATAAATATTAGATTAATTTTAATATTAAATCTTATTAAAATAATAGAATATTTATCTATAAGATAAACATTAAATTTAATTTAATATTAAGATAATCACTTTAATATTAAAATAATAAAATACTATTAAAATAAGTATTAAATTAAATTTAATATTAATCTATTAAAATAATATTATTTTTGGAATAATTAATCTGAAATCAAATTCTCTACTAGAGTCTCAGTAGGAGTGTAACTCTTCCAATGCTCAACTACAAATGATCAACCGTCGCCGATCATTGACCATTGGGATGTCGTCATTGTAGCCACCAGTACCGTCGTGTTTTGTGATGCAGGTGTGACACCCTTATGGCACCCCGAGCTGGTTCGGTTGCTGCCAGTTTGGCCCAGGTTAATGACGACCCGACCGGTTCAATCTAGCCACCAGTTGGACCATTGGCTCAGTTTCACATACCGGGCCCGGTTCGACTAGTTTTTGGGTCTTGGTCTCAATTTTAGGCTTTCAGGCCCAATTTAAGATCTCAGGTCCAATTTTCAAGTTCAATTACCCATTTGGCCAATTGTTTGACTTGAAAATTAATTCCAAAAATACCATATTAATTTTAATTGATTTGGTTAATTTAATTTTACTTGATCAAAATTAATTTTTCCAAAAATCACTTAGATTTTCTAAATTAATTTTTCAAGAAAATTCTTTAATCAAATTCTCTAGTTGACCAATTCTTACGACCACCTAATTTAATTCCACATTGAATAAATTGACTCAATTAAATTATTCCCAAAGTCGTAGAATTTTCTTCTGATTCAAATGCAGTCCGATCGAGCTTTTGTTGAGCTAGCGAATGGACAAATCAGACATATACAATTAGGCTCTTGTGATTGCAATTATGTCCAGAAGCATCGTTCTGATAATTCGCAATTACTTACTTAGGGCCCCTTTGGTTCACCGCTTGCCTCCAAAGTGGTGAGATTGGCGTAAAAATTGCTCGCCACCGATGTGCCGCTTTGGTTCACCGGCGAGGTTCGATGGAAAATCATCTCCACCGTGACCGAGAGCTGAAAATCAATCGGAGTTTTAAGGTCGGTGAGCGCTTAGAATTTATCCTCAGACAAAAATACCCTAAATCTCACTCGTTAAACTCTTTTTTGCCTCTTAACTTTCTTCAGTCCCTAATGATGAGACATTCCGATTTGTCTTCCCTTATTCGACTCAACATCGGTAACTCTCCCACGCTTCCTACCATCTCTACCGATTCATTTCAATTACATCGCTTAAAGTTAGAAATTTTGTTTCATGGATTCATTATGTAAGAGAAACCCATTTTCTATTGGATTTTAGCTCGGATATTGGCCTAATTCAACACTTGATTGATTTTGCTGAATTGGGTGTTTCACTAACCTTGTTGTTTTCTGTTTGGTTGTTGAGAAAATTGGTAAACCCGAGAGTTATTTCGTCACTTTCCTTATTTTGTCTCAGAGTTAGGTTTGTAGTAGTTTTGGCTCTAGTACTTATTATGCAATAACAGTTTGCGATTTTGGTTCTTTGGAACTCTCATTTGGTTGATGGACGAACTCGATGATTTTATGCATACTAGAGGTCTTCGATGCGTTCCTTGGACAAGTTGTAAGTGCCATACTCGATATATTTTCCGATTTATAAATGCTTGCCTCATACAACATCTTTATCCACTTGAAAAGGAATTCTTTAATAGTTTTCCTCTTTGTTGTCGGGTCACAAGCCCCGCCAATTTCTTTCTATTTTTATGAGTGCACAAGTTTTATTAGAGTTTTTAGCATAACACATATCCACCGACGTTGCATCATAGCTTGTTAAGATTCAGACATACCCATTTTTGCTACCTAATCGCTTTGTCCCAAAATTGGCATGTGAGCCTATGATGTATAGCAAAATGGAACAATGACTTTATTATTTCCCATGATAAGTTACTGATTGGTATTTCTTTCCTGCTCAGTCAAGCTTTCGAAAAGCTATCACATGTGCAATCACTTTGTATTCATGAAATGATTGTTCGGCATTCAAGCATATTCGCAGCAAGTGATTGCCACTGTTGTTAAAATTGATAAACCGGTCGTGTCAATAGCTTCACACCGAACTCGATGTTTGGAGTTCCTAAGAATGGAGAACTACACAAGTCTTGCAAAATCCATTCCCTGGTGTGGAAGTGGTTGCAGGTCTTCTTGATGAAGCGATATGAATGGGATATTAGCAACTTTTAGACTTCAAGGACATTAGGAAATTTGCAATTCTACGTGGATTATGCCAGAAGGTATAATAGGCTATTATTCCTTTTCTATTTTAAAGGGTTTTGGAGATGGAAGTAGTTATAAGAAGCTATTTTTTTCCTTTAACACTTCTTTTTTGAAATTACAATGGATAGTTTAATTAGTGCTTTTTTATGGAAAGAGGGATGCATATACCTGGGCCAGCTTTCTTCTCTAAATAGAGTTTTAATGATGGATTTTGCTATCAAATTGGTTAAAATGTAAATTTTTCTGATCAAAATTCAGAATAAGGGAACATTCTCTAAGGCTATGTAGGGTACTTTGCATGCCAAGAGAAAGGTTATAAATCATAGTCTAGTTGTGTGTTACCAAAAATAGGATGTGGCTATTGATGGAGCATGAAAACTAAGTATCGCTTCCTCCTTTGCTTCTTTTAGGTAGGAATTGAGTTGGTTCCAAGGGATTTTGACATGGATTCTCCTAGCCCATTCCAACCATCGATATTGTCACCGGTTCTGTACATAAGGTTATAAATAATTCTTGAACATTGTCCTTTCTCATTCCTCAACTCTATTTCGAAATTTGTTGATTTTATCATGGTTTTGTATTTGCTTATGTTCTATTTCTCTTCAAAGAAGCAAGATGCTCATCTCACGATGGAAGACAACTTTTAGAATCATCTAAAATGACCTTAGATAAGGGAAAACTCAAGATGCCGTAACTTATGGAACCAAGGTATACATTCCGGATGATATGCCTATCATGTGCTTCATCAAACTTTATTTTCGTAACTCTAGTCTCTAATCTGTTAAACTTCTCCGCTTCCTGCAGCTCTTTCCAAGCTAGTAGCGCCAGGTCCATATCATCGAATGACAATTTGAGCTACGTACTCTTCTTCTCGTGGTTTTATATCACACCGGAGATTTCAATCGGTCTTCTTGTTAACCATTTCTACCGCAGGTGGAAATCCATATCATACTAAAATATCCTAAACAATTCTATAAAAGTTTTACGTGTGTTGAGGGTTTCAAGTTGAATTTAAATCAATACTCGCCAACCGCAGCCACAATATACCAAAAAAAGCCTTGGATATCAATGAGAGAGAATATTAGATCATCACACAATGAAGAGTTATGGAGATCTTGCTTTCTATTACGGATACAAAACTCTCTTAATTTGTCTCGCATTTTATATATGGACATTTTACTGAGATCAAGGCTTAAACAAGTCATTACAAATATTTTTGGTGCCTAGTAGCTATTGTAGTTTATTCTTTTAATACAATATGATTTTAATTATAGATGTTGAAGCGATCTTCACACATTCGAAGTTGGTAATTGTTTCGATCCCAAGTTTTCTTGTTAAAATTCTTGGTTTTCTCTGAGTAGAATCTCAGAAGTGTAATCGAAAAATGTCTGCTAGATTTTGCACTTCTTTTCATTGTTTTCTTTTGTACTTTTATTCAGAGGATCTTTCATTTGTGGATTTCACTTTGCATGTCTTAAAATGTGTTCTTTTCACTGGCAAGATAATTTCGTGTAAGTGCTAAATACATTTAGCCACACTTGGATTACATTCAAACTTAAGAGTGCACGATTGATGGATTATATTTATCATCTCCATTCTTGTTACAGGATGTGGATGCCGAGGGCTCCATCTTTCACAATGCCTGTCTAAGTCCAAATCTTTGTCGAACATTTTGGACATGAATACTTTAGGAAAATGAAAAGTCTTGTAACATAGGCTATATTGGCTTTATTTTTCTTGAAATAATCATGACACCTATGTTTGACAATTTTTTCGGATGTGTATGGAGATATGACTCTTCTTGTGCAAATACATGAAAAGACATGGAAAATTTTGAACATGTGCCTATCCCAATTCTAAGTAGCTATTTGAGCTATAATTGTATCCTATGCTAACGCAAAATGTTAATTCTTATTGAGTAAGAATTACAACATATTTTATTATTGTGAATTACAAATTCGGTTGAATATTAATTCATGTATGTCAAATAATAGAAGAATTTCGTAATTTTTGTTTTTTTTCTTTTATTATGCTTGTCATTTATTTCTCGATTGATTGTGGTTTTTCCCGGCATATGCTTAATCTCCGGATATTTAGAATGCCGATCTTCTCGATGCCAACTTAGAGGGAGCTAATCTCAAGGAGCCAATTTGAAGGTAAAAGAACGGAAATTACTGTGACTTAGTTAATGCATTTACTTATAATAGCTTAATTCGGTAGATCGTTCATTCATTATTCATTAACTTATCCCGCTAACTTGATAAAGCTTTCATAATTGATACGAGAACTCAAATGATGGTTGTGACCTTATGTTATTTTATTTCGTCTCCAACTCCAGCCCATTGACAATCATTGTGACTACATGTTTCTCGTGGTGCAAAATTAAGTAATGCCAACTGAAGGGTGCGAACCTCCAAAGGGCTTATTTACGACATGTTAATATTCGTGATACGGTAAGTAAATCGCTTTTACAAGACACAAACTTTTGTACCAACGAAAGTATTTTCACATATGCTATACACTTCCAAATATCATACCGAATTCATTATGTAAGTTTTGTTTGCATTTTGTGTCTTTTCATCAAGATTTGGAAGGTGCTAAGCTTGATGGTGCCAACTTGCTTGGAGCAATCAGTGATACATATATATATATATGAAATGTTTATGAAATGTTTATGATATATATATTTGGCGTTGACTAGAGTAAAATGCTTTGAAATTTTTGTGGAAATGAATATTTTAAGCAAAAGAAATTTAAAGAAGCTATCGATTGCTACTCAAAAAATCACCTGTCTCCAACAAATTGTAGCTTATGCAAATAGGGCTATGGCCTATCTTAAGATCGAAAGTATAGTTCTAATCTAATCGGTGCTTTTGTCAAGATGGCCATTAGCTTTGGCATTAAATGCTAATATTTATTAATCCAACCATACGTGTTTAAAATGGAACCATGTTAGATCCAAGCAAGATTTAATGTCGACATACCTAAACCGATGAAAGCACCTACTAGAATTTATCCTTGAAAGTTTAGGTATTTTCTTTCCCAACCTTATTTGTTTTCGATTAGGAAAAATTCAGCAGCTTTCTCCCTCTTTCTTGCTTTCTCCCGTCCTTCTTGCTTTCTTGCTTGAAGCTTTCACTTCTATTTGGGTACTTTTATTTGGCCTTTGTTTGGTCATACTTTCATCTGCAAAATTTGGCAAGAAGTTCCCATTACTAGGTTTTAATCTTTTGAATCTTTATATATTTTCTTTTTTTTTAATTGTCTTTATTTCTCATTTTCGTGTATGATGTTCTTAGGTTTCTAGTCCTTTGAAAAATATCTCACTCTTTTGCTTTGATTATCTCTTGTTTGCTTATTTTGATTTGGTTACTAATTTCTTTCACTTTGTTCTTATTGGTCTTGTTCATTTTTTCTTTTCTTTTTGTTCTCTGCTAATACTTCATGTTTATTTTTATGGTAAATCGCAAATGAGAATTCTCAAATTTCATTTATCATGGATTTTTTTTCTTTCCCCTTATGATTTTTTTTTCTTTCTCCCGTCAGTAGTTGAATGCTTGAAACTTGAAACATATAAGAGGAAAAGAAGCGTTGAACTTGCTAGCTTATTAGGAAAGAATGATATGCTCACTAAGTCCTGTAACTTCAAATCCTAGAAGGTTTCTCGGTCCAAGGAGTCCCAGATTGTATAACTAGGCAATTTCTCTGTGTTTGAAGTATTATCCAAATGGCTCATTTGGTAATAGGGATTTATGATTCTGATATGAATTTGATCTGTTGTAAGTAGGGGATTGATATAGAATATGTATTGAAATAGGTAAGTTCATTGTATCTATGGATTTCAGATATGGTGGTGGATGAACTTGAGAAAGAAAAGTTCGCTCAGATTTCATAAATGAGAATTTAGAAATTTAGTGATTCATGGATTGGATGTAAATCTAAATTCCATATTGTTTTGATTATTTTTTTATACTTATTTCTAGAATAATATTTTCTTTGTCTCTGTTGATTACTGGATTCTTTAATTTATTGCACTTATTTGAAAACAAAGAAGGTAAACACTGATTCAGGAGACAAAGGATATACAAGATTTAGTAATAATATGTTTTTTTTTAATTTAAAACTGTAACTTCAAGACAATACTCACAAACTTAATAATTGTAAAGTTCAACTTTTGTTGTCATATTAACAAACCGACACACACGCACACAAAAAAGAAAAACCAAACGGACTCGATCACTCAATGTAAAATAAGATAGGGTGAATCACTATGCAAAATTATCCATTTTTATAGCCAATTATGATTTACCATGTGTTTTATGTAAAATTAATATTTTTATTAAATGTATTTATACATTAAAAGTATTAAAATAGAAATAGATATATAAAATTCGACATAAAACATATAAATTATAAGAATATAATAATTGAAGGAAATTAGTTGAAATTAATAATATTATAACAAGACAAAGCCGAAAGAAAAAAAAATTCAAAAGATGAAAAATTTAAAAGTAATTGAAATTTGATTAACTTTTGGAGAAACAAACTTTGGTTTCGTATTGAAAATTCTACTTTTCTTTGCAAAATGAAAGTTTTTCGACTATTATTTTGTAGAAAATATACAAAAATGTAAAATGGACTTACCAAATTTCTTGTCATATGCTTCTACAGAGAACATGTAAAATGGACTTACCAAATTACTTTCATTTTCTTATATATTCCGTTGTTTGGTCCTGCAGTAGTCATCAAGATTGTTGTTGGTCATGCAATAGTCAATCTATTTGTCCGGTAGATAAAATCGAATGCTTTGGAGGATCTTGGTCATAAGGTATGATTCTTCCTAATTTCTTCTTACTTATATTTGTTGAAATTTAGTTCTTGAAATGATTTGAGAGCTTGTATAGCCTTTTCAAAGTGTTTGACCCTCTTACATATAAAAGCTTTTTAAGTTAGATGCCTAAATTAAATGTCTTGCTCCTAGTAACTGACTCGATACCTTTCCCCATATATGGAGTTAGCAATTAGTGAAAAACAGCATATTAGGATTTAAGAAAGTCAAATGCTTCAATAAAGAAAAAGACGAAAACAGAGGGAGAAACAAAAAAGAAAGGGAGATTAAATGCTGCAAATAGTGGAGAATAAAGCAAAGAAACAGTAACTATGTTATAAGGACTAAGAACAATTGAGAAAGAATATGACACCATAAAGAATAAGACAAGCACGAAATATTTTTATCTTGTTAAGTAATTTACAGTATAAAATTTTCAGCTTTTAAGTTTGAGTTGTTCAATCTTTCTGTATATAATAGATGGTAAAGACACGAAAATTTGTGGAAGGAGAAAGTACCTTCGCAACAAAAGCTATTTGGGATGATGAGCTGACGTTGATATTTTGTGAACTTTGCGTGAATGAAGTCAATGCTGGTAATAGACCGACAACTCATCTAAACTCAAAAGGATGGGAAAATGTCATTGCTCTTTTTCAAGCAAAGACACAAAAAAATTATGGGAAATCTCAACTGAAAAATAAGTGGGATACATTAAAAAAGGAATGGAGGTTATGGAGGGAGTTGCTTAAGGAATCTACAGGTATTGGATGGTGTCCATCTAAAAAGACGGTTGATGCTACCGAAGAATGGTGGGCTGAAAAAATACAGGTTAGTGTTAACTTTATCATTAATTTAATGCATAAATTTTATTGAAATTAATAATTTACAAATATCAAAATCTTAGTATAACATTTAACATTTAACATGTTATGTAGGAAAATCCAGATTTTAAAGGATTTAAGAAGAAAGGAATTGAGCCACGATTGAATGATTTAATGTGGCAAATGTTTGGTGGCATTGTAGCCACTGGAGAGAATGCATGGGCACCTTCGTCTGGTGTTCTTCCAAGTGGGGTTCCTATGGGAGATGATACACCTAATGAGGGATTTGGTGATTCAGATGAAAATAGTAATGAGGATGAAGATATTCCTACTAATGAGGTACCATCAAACCCTTCTCATGAAACTCCTAATCAAGAAAGGAAACACTTGGGGTTGTACATGGTAAAGGAAAAAATCAAGTTCAAGTAGAAAATCGTCCAAAATTCATTAGCTACTCATATTGAGAAATTGTGTGAGAGTATGGCCATCCAAGGAAGTCGGTTTAAATTATTTTTCCTCACTCTCAATATACTATTTCAAGTGCAATGGATGCTTTGTGATTTGGAAGATGAAATTCCAAAAAGATGAACTGTATTATTTTGCCATCAAAATGTTCCGAAACGAGAAGTGTTTTGAACTTAGATCCGTATGTTAGGTTTGGTGGCTTCGACGTGAGTATCTTGAACAAAATCCAATTGCATCATTTTCGCCCTGGTAGCAACATCCTCATTTCCTTCCAACCATACCATCCACAACCTCCACCATGAGCTCCTTAGCTTTATTATTGTAATATAACTAGACAACTCTTTATATGTAAAACTAATGTATGATCTACTTTTTATATGCAAAAACTAATGTATGATCTACTTTTTATAGTAAAATTAATGTATGATGTTTTTATATTTGGTATTTTTATGCCATGCTTTTATTCAATTTTGTTGTGTTGTATATAATGTCACAAGTTATTAATTTATTTTTATTTTATTCGGTTTTCAGTTATGGATGAATTTAACAATATGTATAATACTTTTATATGAATTATGATACCCATGAATTAAGTGAAGAAGCTCAACGAAGAATAGCCACAATTGTTACACAAGTTGAGCACAACAATTATCATGAAGAGGAAGAACAAGTGTTAAGCAGTGTATTGGTACACCACGGAACTTATTTCACTATGCAACCGTGTATGAATTCAAATTATACAGGTCAAATGTGGGTGGACGAAGTATTAAATGGGCATGATGATCGTTGCATGAATAGTTTTAGGATGCCAAAAAATATATTTCACAGCTTATTGCATGATTTGCAAAGAAATTATGGCTTAAAGCATGGGAAGGTATCTGCGATGGAGAAGTTGGCATTATCATTGTATATTCTTGGAAATAGAGAATCAAATTCAAATGCGCAGAAGAACGATTTCAACGATCCTGGGAAACTGTTAGTCAATTTTACCGATATGTTGCATATATTTGCTCGAATGGGAATAGACACGATTAAACCCATCAAGGTCAATTCGAGGAAGTACCAACCACATTCGACATGATACAAGATATTGGCCTCACTTTAAGGTAAAATTACACAGCCTTTATATTTTTAAAATATAAATTATTTCTAACTTTTATCTCATCACTTGTTTTTATTTTAAAGGATTGTATTGGGGCCATAGATGGAACACACATAAAAGCATGCATTTCGCCTTCTTCTCAAATACCTTATATCTGGACGGAAAGGTGAACCAACTCAAAATATTATGGCGCTTTGTGACTTCAACATGTGCTTCATTTTGCATTTCTCGTTGGGAAGGAACAAACACATGACAAGAGAATTTTTTGCAAGCACTTAGAAAACAAGAGTTAAAGTTTCCACACCTCCACCGTGTCGAACTTTAATTTTTTAATTAATCTTTACATAAAAATATTAAAATTTTATTTTATTTTTAAACTTGATATTATGTTTTAATTTTCTTGTAGGAAAATATTATCTTGTGGATTCGGGATATCCGCAAATGGCGTGTTTTCTAGGTCCATATAGGGAACGATATCATTTACCGACTTTCATCGAGGTAATCATCGAGCATCCGGAAAAAAGAAATCTTTAATCATGCCCATTCTTCGTTACGCTCGTGATTGAACGAACATTTGGAGTGTGGAAAAAAATGGCCAATATTAAGAGATATTCAAGCTATTCATTCGACAAGCAAGTTTTAATAATTATTGCAACAATGGTTTTGCATAATTACATTCAAGACATGCTTGGTCAAATGATGAGGATTTTCGACAATTTGAGAATACACCGACGTGCCAATCTCTTCAGCCATTTTGATAGAGGTGAATCAAGTTCTTCTAACAATGAAAGTGACCTTGAAATTACAATGTTAAGGAAACCATTGCAAATAGTTTAATGAATCAATATTTGTAAAAACAATTTTGTATCATAACTTAATTTCTATCAATAATGAAACTTGTTATGTCTTATGTTACTATATTTTTTTAATTAAAAATCATTCGTTAGATACTTCAAAATTTGATCCAAGTATAATGTTACTATTTACAAAAATAATATTTATCATTGTTATAAAATATATTTAACTATAAAAATTAAAAATAATTTTTATTTTATCTAATAAATAATTTAAATTGATTATATAATTTATTAAAATATTTATAATAAAATATTGGAAGATACATTTTAATATTTTATTAAATGATTTCATAAATTCACATACTTTAATAATTTTACATAAGTAAAATAATTTAAAACAACTATTATATATCAATTCTAATATGATGTCCTTAATGGTCATTTTTATTTTCACCTCATCACACAATTGCGTTTGGATCCAAACACACACTCCACTCATCGCCACAAAGGTCCAATCTCACCATGACAAGAATTAATCTCACCGCCACCATTGTTTTTAACCTCACCGAGGTAAACACACCGCCATCCAAACTAGCCCTTAATCATGAAGTCAGTCCACAAGAAGTACCATGATTGAAAACTCTTTATTGTATACTCTTTATGAAAATAATTCATCCAACTGCTTTGTCCAATGACCTCGTCATGTGTGTGTTACCCTCATATGATATCCTTGGTTCCTTTGAGTTAAATTCGTTCACTCAATACAGTCCTATTTTATCTTATTGTCACTATTGTGTCTTCTTAATGATTAATATGAATACTGTCAACAAATAACTGTGATAAATTGCTCGTTTTAGAAAAAGCATCCAATGGTCACGTTCCATATTTATCAATCCACACAATGCTAATGAGATGATATCATTAACTCTTTAATTGAGTTATGAATTCCACTGTTGCTAGTAAAGTCATGTCATACACAAGTCATGTCCCCAACATACCAGCTATGAGCTCGATCATCTTTAGAGCATAAGCCTCCACTTATATCAAAGCACATGAGTTGCATACGCATGGTCAATGACTAACTCAGGATTTGGGTTAATCACACCATTAACGTCACAAGTGAATTAATTCACAAACGGATTCAGAATTAGTTCATCTAGGGTCCAATCCAATGTATCATTCTACCAATGAATACATCTATATCTCTACTTGTGGAGTCAACTGCTCTGATAGCCAAGACTAGTCATCTCCCTAATTGGAATTATAGATGACATAATAATCATTCTCAGTATTTGAATCAAATGCTCACTTTAATTCTTTTACGGGATTACGGACTCATTTAGATTATCTACTGAAGTAAGTTGTCTTTCTCGCAATGTAAACATTCTGTACAATGCCTCTTATCTTCAGTTTGAACTTTAGACAATCAATGAGCTAATATTTGATTGTCACAATTTCGCTATGCATGCAAAATATAAAAGACATAATAGTGAAATGTGAAATTAGCTTTATTTATTTATTCATCGTTCTAATAAATAGAAAACAGTTACATGTTTACTACAATATGGGCACATTTCCCAACAAGATGAACAATCTGATTCGAAGGTCGGTATGGAAAATCAAGGGCATGTATTGAGTTCTTTTTATAGAGCTCTTTTGTGGAGGAGAAAACACTCCCCCGCAGCGGCATTTTTTCGGAATCATGAAATTTGTATCCAAGGAATCTTGGGTTGCAGGGGCTCAAAGGCAAAAACAATCAAGTTGGCCTGGGGGTTGAAATGGCCAGAGAGAAAACGCTTCCTACAAGACGCGTTTTCCAGTCACATGTAACAGCCCAATTTTAAGTGGTGTCGAAAATAGTGATTAGAGATCACTAAATCTAACGAGTAATTTTAAAATTTTAATAAATTAATATTTATGAGTTATGTGTGATTTTAGAAATATTCTTAAACTAGTGAATTTTGTGATTTAAAAGAATTTATTAGGTAAATTGGGTTAAAAACAAGGTATCAAGACCTCAATTTCATAAACCGAGCTGTAAATATTTTTATAAATATTTACGGAGTGTTATTAAATTAGTATTAAAATTTAGTTAGAAAATTTTAACATTTTGATAGTCAATTAATTAAAAAAGACTAAATTGAAAAAAGGTACAAAACTTATTAAAAAGATTAAATAGCTCAAGTGTTAAATGAGGGAGGAATAAAAGGGAAAATTAGCCCTAGGGGGATGACTGAGGCGGCATTGGCAAGAAAAAAATCTAAAAATTTGGTCAAATAAGGGTAAAATTGGAAATTTTACAAAATAAAGTAAATAAAACAACAAATTAAAAGAAATCTAGACATTTCTTCACAATTCCTCAGCCAAAAACGCCATTGAAGAGTCCCACTAAGCTGGTTTTTCATATAGTTTCATCATGTGAGTTCAATTCTTGCTCTTTTCTTGTAAGTTTTGTATTTTTTAAGACTTTTACAATTAGGTGCAACTATCTAATTCATTAGTTTTTGATTCTATGGGTAATTTTAAAAGTTACCATTGATGAGTGCTGGAATTTTATGATGCATTAACATGGTTTTGAAGCTTTAATTTTATTATATGATTATTTTATCAAGTAATTTAAGTAGAAATTGATTTTAGGACTTAATTGTGAAAAAGTTAAGAATTAGGGTTTGGTGTTAAAATTTTGAATATAAAAGGCTGTATAGTAGACTAAAATAATTAGATAAAGTGTTAATTGAAAAAATTAGCTCAATTGATGGATTAATTAATCGGGGACTAAATTGTAAAAACTATAAAAGTTGGGTTAAAATGTGTAATTTTGAAAATTTAAAGGCATAAATTGTTAAGTGAATTAGAATTTAATTTGATGCTGATGAATGGAAAATTTTTATTCTAGATCAAGAACCCGAAGATAAACATGAAAAAGAGAAATTAATAGATTAGTCCCTAAATTTCTATAACCTCTACAAACTACCCCAGGTAAGTTCATATGGTTAAAATTTCATGATTAATTGTTAATTTAAGAATGATATAATTTCTTATTTCATATCTTTGTTATTGAATTATGATTATTGTAATATTATGAAAATCGAATTGAAAGTTCAAATTAAGTGGAACGCATGATTGAGTACGATCGTTCCGTGACAAAAGACGAATTGACCGATAAGACCATGGTTGGACCATGGAAATGTTTAAATGTAAGACCATAGCTGGACTATAGCATTTTAGTGAAAAGATCATAACTAGGTTATGGCACCGTGAACGTAAGACCATGGTTGAACCATGGCAGTATATGTATAAGTGTAAGACCATAGCTGGGCTGTGGCATCCTGGTGACAAGACCATAACTAGGTTATGGCATTATGAGTATAAGACCATGGCAGGGCCATGGCAATATTCGTGTAAGACCATAGTTGGACTATAAAATCAAGTAAACGATGTATTCAAATCCGTAAGGCGTTCTCTAATTTGACCAAGATTGGTAAGTGCCATATGAAATTAAAGTGAAAGAATTTAAGTAGTTAGTGATATTGAGCTCAATCAAGTGAATTCATCTTTTGAAATTGTGAATGGCAGAAAGTGTTAGTGAAATGATTGTTTAATGATTTATTATAGTATGTTCGGTAAGATTTATCTTAAAAGCCTATGAACTGACTAAGCTTCAATAAGCTTATTCGTGTTGTTTAATGTTTCTTGTAGATTAACGTGAGTAGGAGGATCGGATCAACACATCGGACTACACTATCCAGATTACTCCGATAGATTTTTTTAAATATCCTATGGTTTATATGACATGTATAAGGTTAGTTTAGAAAAGAGTTAAACTTAAAACATGGTTGTGAATGATACATATGTATATGTTTGTATGGATGTATTTAGTAGTTGTTTTTAGTAATCAATGAATGAAATTATTATGTTAAGTTTATGCAAATAAGTCTTGTGATTACGTATTATGTTTAAAACATGATTTTTGGCTTGTATTGGTTGCTTGGTTGGGATATATTGGTGTGTATCAATTTTGTGTGCAGGTTGATATTAAAAAGGGTGAGAAAAATGGCCTTGAAATGGCTTTGTAACACCCTGAATTAGGGGTTGTTTGTAATTCAATTAATTTCCCATGTGTGCTTAAAGAAATAAATAAATATAATTTTATTTGGCATGATTTAAGGTCTAAAAATAACTCGAGCTAGGCCTGACCCAAAGATTAAAATTTATTATTAAGTGTGTAAAAGGAAGGAGCTAGGTTAGTTAGGGCTTTAATAAAATTTTGGGCGAGTTATGGCACAAAGAATGGGCTTGGTATAAGTGGCGTGGTGCGCCTAAGAGGTTTGCTAGGGAGGGGGAGGTTCGAGTCTCGGCTGTGGCAAGGGAGAAATGTTTTTCCTTTTTGGGCGTTAAAGGAAGGGCTCAGGAAAGAAAGGCTTTAAATAAATTTTGGGTAAGGATCGGACATGAAAGGCAGGTGGATGGAGTGGTTGGGCGCCACTTAAAGGGGCTTTGGCAAAAGGGACTCGGGTTCGAGTCGTGACGAATGCAAAGGGGATTTTATTTTTGGGCTTTGGCGCTAAAAGGGAAAAGGGCTCAGGTATAAGGCTTTATATTTAAATGGCGGGGTAAATTGACATGAAAGTCAATTGGGAGAGTTGGTTAGGGCGCTTAAAGGGGGGGCTGCTGCTGCTTCCTACATCAGGTCACTGGTTCGAATCAAGGAAGCAGCACCTTGATTTTATTTTTTCCCCTCTGCTGCTGGCGTGAAGAAGAGTAGTGTTGGCAGCATAATAGGACTCTTAATTAAGCTTAATTTTTGCTCTAGAATTCGGCTGGAAGGGGGAAAATAAGTAGTTTATTTTCATTATATTTGTTTGAGGAGATTAAGGGATAATTAGAGGATAAATGTTATTTTTCTTTGGGTGATAATTGAGCTGGAATTTATCACCAAAATGAAGGTGATGGCCAACTTAAGGACTCCTTGGGGAGGGGCTATCCATATCTGATTTGTGTAGCAAAGAAGTGCTAAAATTCATCAAAAATCTTTTTTTTTCTCCTTTCATTTGTCATTGAATTCCCATTGATTCATAGCCAAAAGTGTTCAAAAATTTTCAGCTTTTCTTGCTTCCTTTTAGCCGAATATACCCCCTCTTTTAAGAGGAAAAAATTCCAGCTTCTCTTGTTCTTCTTAAACCGAAAATACTTCTTCTTCTTTTAATTTTGCTGCTGGCTGAAACTACTCCAACCTTTGCCCAAAAATCCTTCAAAAATTTCTTTCTTCTTCTTTCCCTAATAGCTGAACCTAACTCTAAAATTCCAACCCTCCATTTGAGTTTGGCCGAATTCCCTTAAGGAAAAAGGGTGCTTTCTCTTCATTGAAGATAGCCGAACCCCTCTCACAACATTAAGAGGTGCTGCCAATTTTCAATAATTGTGGTAAGGGGTAACCATCTCTTTTGGAATTAAAGTTATGGCCTATGATTCTTATTAATACAATTAAAACAATTGTAGGGAAGTGAAACGGATTTATATATCGTAAGGTGGTTAGTATTTAAAGGACGTGTAGGGTCAAGATCTAGCGTTGTAGATCGGAGTTTCGAGATCTAGGAATTACGATAGTAACAGGTGTGTAGAAACTCACTACACACTTTATTAATTTACATGATTTAATTGTTTGCCTTTAATCTTTTGGTTGTGATTAGCTTGTGGCATAATCATGGTTTCCGGGTAAGTCCCCTAACTTGTAATTTTTGATATGCGATTTGCATGCCATCACATGATATTAAATGCTATGACATGAAATATGATAATTGATGTATAAGCATGTGATGGTGGGGTTGATGAGAGGAGGGGATGATTTTCTGGATCGTGCCATGGTTTTGACCACAAGATGGGTTGGCCCCATCGGATTATTTGTGACCTATGGTCATCAGTGGTTTTGACCACAAGATGGGTTAGCCCCATCAGATTATTTGTGACCTATGGTTATCGAGTGGTTTTGACCACACCAATTGATAAATTACGACTAAGTCCCGGTGGTTTGGTACCACCAATGGTTTTGACCACACTTGATTATTTGTGACCTATGGTCATCGATGGTTTTGACCACACGATGGGTTGGCCCCATCATTTGATTTGTGACTCTAAGTCATCAGTGGTTTTGACCACCAGTGGTTTTGACCACACGGGGTAGTTAAGGAGTATGGATGGTTAGGTTGGGTTGCATGTGCATGTTTATTAATGACTTGTGTATGAGTGCTTTACCGGGTGGGGGATTTACACACTGAGTCTTGGTGACTCACCCCTTTCCCTTAACATTTTGCAGATGAGTAGATCGCGGAGATGAAGCCGGAGAGGACTCGAGGCGGCCATGCTTGTCGTTGGATTTGTCTTTACATGCTTTAGTTAAACTTAATTATTTTCTAAGTTTTTATTTTGGGATTGTATTAAGGCCGCTATTTATTTTGAATGTTTATTTTACTTTTATTTTACTTATGTTAAGTTACAAATGAAATTTTAGAAAGATAAGTGAACCAGTTAAAAGTAATTTTTCAAACTTAATAAACTTCTACGGGTTTTTAAAGATGTTACCATCGGGTAACAAACTTCACCAAGTAAATTATAATCCTGACTTATCAAATGTTACATGATCAAATGTTTTCAAAGAATTTTTCAACCCAACTACATTTATAAAAGCCCAACTAAATTTTCCAAACCCCGTTTTAATACCTTAGCCAAATTTTATCGAATTTTCACCAAACTTTCAAATTGACCCAAATTATTTTACCCAGTGACATACCAGATCCGGTCAGGACTCATGGGCCGGGTTTGGGGTGTTACAAGCTTATTTTTGTCCGCACAGGCGTGTGTCTTAACCTTTTGTGACACACGGCCTGGCACATGGGCATGTGGTCTGGCCTAGCACACGGCCTAACACACAGGCGTATGGCTTGGCCGTGTGACCTCCGCACTTTGCACACGGCCTAGCACATGGGCTTGTGGTTGGCCATTGGCACAAGTCAGAGAGTTACGCTAGTATGGACACGGGCTGGGACACAGGTGTGTGTCTCATATCAAATGTCCACATGGCCTAGGACACGGGTGTGTCATTTGGCCGTATGAGCCACACGGCCGGCCACACGGGCGTGTGTCCCCTGCTTCTAAGAAAATTTTTGAGATTTTGGGAAAAATTCCTTGAGTATTCGGTTTAGTCCTGGTCCACTTCTAAGATGTATATTGGGCCTCGAAGGCCCATCTAAGGGACAATATGAGTGTTATATGAATGTTTCTTGATATGTATAATAAAGGTTGTAAATTGTTCGGATATAGTCTGTAAAGTTCGGTAATGCTCCGAAACCCTATTCCGACGACAGATAAGGGTTGGGGGTGTTACACCACATGTCTGACATGTCAGTGGAAAGCGCTCCCTACAAGATGCATTTTCACTGCCATGTTAGATGAAAAGCCACCTACGGGGAGCGTTTTCTTTCTATTAATTTCAACCTCCAGGCCAACTTGATTGCTTCTACCTCTAAGCCCCTGCAACCTAGGATTCCGAGGATAAATTTCATACATTGCAACCCGATATTCTCGGAATAAAAAAAAAAACTTTTACCTTCCCTTTCCCATATATAAATGCATGTTCCCATACCCTTAATTCAATATCCCAAATTGTTTTTTTTCTTGTGTGTTGAAATTTCTAAGTTTAAATATTTATTTCTCTTTCGCTTTGAGTGAGACATAGTCATAGTTTTAAGTTATTTTTGGGTTCACGGTGATGTCGTGGAGCTTAATAACCCACAAATTTCACCTACCGTGTGAATATGGAGCCATCACCTGAGAAGTCGGGATCACTTTGCAACTCGAGGTCTAAGTTGACGGTGATTATACTGTCTCGAGTTGAAGTGTAACTTAGACTTCAAGTTTACAAAGGTTATGCTGTTAAAAGATGGAACAAAATCGGGTCGTAGTTGATGATGCTAATGCAGGCACCACAATAAGTTTCTCCTCATTAGAAGAGCATGCTTCATAAAACTCATACACAAGTGCAAGGAAGGAAAATATAAGAGGCCTTCCAGTATAATCAAGTAATTCGTGTTGTCCATCTCCACCGAAGGCGGTGACCTTGTTAGTATAACCTGTTAAACCTCAACTCTCTGTTATAGGTTATAATAACAAGATCACTGCCTTTGGTGATGATGGATAAGATGCATTACTTGATTATACTGAAACGTCACTACACTTTTCTTCTTCGTACTTGTGTTTGAGTTTTATAAAGCATCCTCTTCTGATGAGAAGAACTCGTTGTCGTGCATACATAACCACCGTCAACTATAGTCCCATTTATGCTTTATCCCTTGATAGCCTAGTTATAATTCAACCCAATACCTTATAAACACCGTCAACTGGGACCTTGAGTTGCAACGCGATCCGACTTCCTAGGTGATGGCTCTATACTCACATGGCAAATGAAATTTATAGGTCACCCAACTCCATGGCACCACCATAAATTTAAACATTCTTAAAACTATAACCATGCCAATCTTAAACATGGGCAAAAGTAAATCTATAAACTTCTAATTTACAACTGCAAGAAAAAAAAATTTAGCTAAGTGAAAACGTGCCTTGTAAGACGCATTTTCCTTTCTCTTTCCAAAAACAATGTAAATCAGTAAATTTTGAGAAAATCAACATAATTTCTCAAATGTTTTTTTTCAACATATTTACATAAATCAACCGTCCAACTCCATTATTGTTAAAAAAAAATCCATAAGGAAGGTCCTTGAACCTTCCTACTTGACACGCCTTTTCTTTATATATATATAATATTGGTCAAATATCACTTTTAGTCCCTCTACTTGACACATGTTTAGACCTTCTCTTTTCTTTTTCCTTTTTGCATTTTTCAAAAATTGGTCAAATATCACTTTTGGTTCCTCTCTAGGCCTAAAATTAAGATTTAATCTTTGAATTTCTTCAATAATTTGGTCTTAATTTTTATAATGTTTAGTTCAAATAATTAATGTTATTGATTACTCTCATAATTTTTTATGTGAATTCTTTTAAACAAAATACTATTCTAATAAAAATTATTTTAGCATGATGATTTGGAATAAGTTCTTTTTAAAATATTCATATTGAGTATCAAATTTATTAATCGTGCTAATTATTTGGATTAACTAATGACTTGATTTTCCTTCTTTTAGTCATTATAAGATAATAGTAAAATTTCAGTTTTGATCTGTCTACTATGCTCACATATGATATTTAGTATTTATATTTTAATTTTACATAATTTGGTCATTGCTTATTTAATGACATTAGTTGGTCCATATAATTTACATACTTATATGTGATAGTTATCTTATTATTTTACTATCATATCCTTTGTATGCTGACAAGTGTCCAAGAATAAAAAGTGATTATTTTCAATTTTGCTTTTTATACTTCAACTTCTTAGACATAATTCGGTACCTCAACTTTTACAAGGTTATTGATTAGCCTAATTGCTTTTATTTTGATTAAAACGATGATGTAATTTTTAAAAGATGTTAACACCGTTAAAATTATCTATTAAATTCGTCCATCGTAATATTCTTTATTAAGTATTTTTTAAAAAAAATTAAAATGTCACTCTAGTGAATTTAATAGAAAATTTTAATGAAGTCAACATTTAGAGTTGAAATTTTTTAATTTGAAAAATAAATGGACTAAATTTTTAAAAATAAAAGTATTAAGACTAAATACGACCCAACTCTCGGTGGTGTCGAAAAAATCAATTTTGGAAGGAAATTAATAAGTAGGGTTGAATTGAGAAAATTAAGAGTTGAGAAACAAAAACTAAATGATTTCATATCCTTAAAAAGTAGACCTGATCATGGGTCGGGCCACTCGATCGGGCCACTCGGCCCGGCCCGAAGGCTCGCCCGAAATGTGAGAGAGTTTAGGTAAAAATATAGGCCCGAAAAATAGGTTTGGACAAAAAAAAGGCCCGATAAAAAAAATAAACCAGGCCTCGGGTAAGGCATTTTTGGCTTGAGCCTGGTCCGAATTAACTAAAGGACAAAAAAAATCTACTCTTTTTTTTTTTTGAATCCTTGTTTTGTTATTATTTTACTATTATATTGCTACTATTTTGTTGTTATTGTTTGAATATTTTATAAAACTTATTTTATTGTTAATTTTGTTATTATTTTAGAGGGTTAAGTTACATTTATTTGAGTGTTATTTAATATATTTTTAAAATTTATTTTCAATTTGTTAGAAAATATTTATTTTGATACTTTTAATATTTTAATGTATTATAAATATTTAAAAATTATATAAAAATAATATTAAAAATTAATACGAGCGAATTGAGTTGAGCACGAATTTAAATTTTTTTATTTTGATCGGACTTTATTAAAATTTTAAGCTTATTTTAAGACTTAAGAGTTAGGCTGAACCTAAACCTAATAAATAGACCTGAATTTTTAGTTAAGCCGAGCCCAATCCGTTTAGTAGCTTGAAATGATACGCAAGGGATGAAATATAAAGAAACTTTGGTTAATTGAATGAACATCTCCACATTCAGTGATAGTAAAGGAGTAAAAGTTGTCTTAATTAAGATCAAATGTTAGTGTATTAACTGATGTGTTGAATACTAAGGGTGTGGATTGAAGATGAAGATGAGATGGTGACCTACCCGAAGTGTAATTTGTGAGTACGAGTAGAGATGTTGACCAAATTGCATTGACAAATACAGTAAGAATTGCAACAAAATACTCTTTTCCTTTTTGTTTGGATTCCAGATTCAATCTCCCATGTGAGAGCTGATGAAATTCAAAACAAGAGTAATCCAAACATTGTTGTAAGGAGGAAGAGCACAAATCAATGGCTTTCACCATGGGCTTCAACTTCCTCCTCCTCTTAGCCATGGCGGCTACCAACATACTCTCCCTTTACCACCTCTCTTCAACCTTCCAATCTCCCAAACCTTCTCCCCTGTCCCTATCCATATCCCTCAACACCTCCTTCGCCACCTCAACGACATACGCGCCACCATCAATCACCTCACTGCCTCCACCTCTGAATCCAAACGCACTTCCCCCGTTCCCCATGATCTCATCCTCCATTCCCAAGTCGCACCCATCGCTTCTTCCTGCCACCGCCACCCTTACCTTCTCCGTAGATACATGAATTACATTCCTTTTTCGACTTGCCCTGATGATCTCGACCTCCAAGAAACGCTTATTCTCGACGGCTGCCACCCACTTCCGCGGCGGCGTTGCTTCTCTAAAACCCCGCCAAAACCCAGTTCTTCCCTTCCTCTTAACCCTTTCCCAACTGCCCTGCCCGACTCCTCTGTCATCTGGACCAAATACTCCTGTAAATCTTTTGCCTGTCTTTTACAAAACAACCCCATAGACTTCGATCTCAACGCCCGACGCTCATCCCTTCTAAAATACGCTTCCGAGCTCGACCTTCCCGTTAACCGGTTCATGCAATTGGCTAAGTCAGCTAACTCTGTGATTCGTCTTGGCATTGACATAGGCGGTGGAACTGGAACCTTCGCTGCTTTGATGAAAATTTTCTACAATGTCACGATGCTGACCACCACCTTGAACGTCAATGCGCCTTACAGTGAAGCCGTGGCAGCAAGAGGGTTGGTGCCTTTACACGTGCCATTGCAGCAGAGGCTACCGGTTTTCGACGGGACGATGGATCTGGTCCGGTGTGGGAGGGCGGTGAACAGATGGATACCCTTGCCGGTGATGGAGTTTATGTTTTATGATGTGGACAGAGTGTTGAGAGGAGGTGGGTACTTGTGGTTGGATCGGTTCTTTAGTAAAGCAATGGATCTAGAGGAAGTTTATGAGCCAATGATTGGGAAACTTGGGTATAAGAAAGTGAAGTGGACAGTGGCTAATAAGACTGATCCAAGTGGTTTGAAGAATGGGGAAGTTTACTTGACTGCCGTACTGCAGAAGCCTGTTTCAAGTTGATGATTGAGGGTTTAAGGTTTGAGTATTCATTGAATTTTTTTTAGGTAATTAATTGATTAGCTTCCACTTCTCTAATTTTGCTTGAATTTGTGAAGCACATTTGGGTTAGGCTGCCATATTCATCATTTCATTGCGTGTTTATAGTGAAATGACATGATCCTATCTATTATTCCAATACTGTGAATTGTTGTTGTTTAAGGTCATAATGAATGAATGTGTTGCTTTTCTTTCTATACCGAAAGTTGAGCTAATGCTACAAGTTTTCATATCTCAATCTTAGCCTTTGCAATTGATTCAACAATCCCTTCTGTTTTTGCGTGTGTTTTGAGGATTTGTTGCCGTAATAAGTAAATTAGTCTTTGTACGTAAATCGGTTCTTCTGTTAGAAACTTAATCAACTATTAAAATTAGCCCTTATATGTCACAATAAAGTCATATGGCACATCACGTGTAACTCTGGTTATTTCATTATTCACGCCAGTTTTAAATGGTAAAAATGGATGAAATTTTTAACAAAATGATCAGTTTGCTCTTTGATATAATGTACAAGAACTAATTTGTATATTTTTTGAGTAAAGTGAGTAAAATATAATCTGATCCTTAATACAAAAACCTTCATGGTACTTTTACCATCTGAGTTGAGGTCATAATATTTGAGAAGGCCTTTTTATATAAAGCTACGCCATAATCCACTCTCGTTTCCATAATGTCCTACTTTCCAACCTCTCTGATGTTGATTTGCGAAACCTGAATGGTACTTGGCATTTCATACTGTTGAAGCTTTGCCTTTTGTCTCTTCTTGACTCTGACCTTCATCTAAAATTGTATAAATTTGCTCTATTCTCGCCTATGTTACCTAGACATGGGAATTATACCTCGATCTTTTTAATATATATTCAGTGAAATTATACCTCATACTCGTATTTGAATACCCATAATATGTTGAGCAATACCCTTGAAGGAAATTGGATAGTTTCCCATCCCTAGTGTAGAAAACGCGAGAACATGATTGTGATGATATGATATTGTTAGCAGCGATGAGTTGTGTTATTGAAAAGTGAATTGTATGGCATATGAACTGAATAAACCAACCATTTGGCATCAAAACTTGGGTCAGTGATTTCCATAGTAGGACTGTATAAATCTCAACAAGTTTTATGGGTGGAAGCTTCAGAACACATATCTCTGCACCAGAAAAGCATGTAAATGGTAAGGCTTCTTCCTTTGGGGTTATCAGGCTAAATTGATTCTAGTTTACATTATTGATTGTAACCAGTGAATTTCCAGATATTGATGTCGGATCACTGTTGCACTTGGTGTTTTTTTGCTTCCACTGATGTGGGTTTTTGTTTTATTTTTTAAGGAGCTTCTTAATATTTTCAAGATTATAGATGTCAATAATAAGTGATAGGTGATAGGTGCAACGCATTTGGTTAAAACTTTGCAGACGACATTATTAGAGATATTTTGAAAACGATATTGTTAGGGAAGGGAGTAACCACGAAAGTCAAATATGAACCATAAAACGAATAAGAAAATAATTATAGGGAGGGGGTTTTTGTAAAATCACAAGGTTGTCGTGGTCTCATTCATTTATTTTGTAGATGAGCAAATAAAAAGAGATTTGGAGGTCAAGTTGGAGAAATAAAAAAGTTGGTGGCCTTATAATTTATTTTAACTTCCCTCAATCAAACGAATCTTAGAAATGGAAGAATATTTGAATTAATTTCATTTCAGACGTAAATATCAATTTTTGGGGTAATATTTCAATCTGTTTTACTTGATGCTTATAGAAATTAACTTCTAATTAATAAATTGAGATAATTCAATTATTTTAGATAGAAATACTCTAATTTAATACGAATAATAATAAGATTTTAATTTTAAAAAAATTGCAAATTTTCAATTCAAGTTGTGTGAACCCAAGCAACAAAGGTCGAACCTACTATTTGCCGTGAGTGTTGAACCCATAGCTAATATTATGATTTCGACTTGTAAGAATTTTTTGCTTATTTTATTTTATTTTTTTTTTAAAAAATTGAAAATTAAGGTAACTTGAAGGATTTATGATATCAGGAGTGGTATGGATTTCTTAGTGTGTTGTTAATTGTAAACTTGATTATAGGTTGAGTCACTTATTTAAGTCTGAAGGTCTATTTAAAAAATTAAGGGGTTTGGATAAAAAATTCAGGTTTGAAAAATGGGTTTAAGTAAAGTTTAAGACATGACATGTTCTCTATATAGGTTGGGTCTTAAGTAAGATTTTTTATTCGAGCCAACCGGTCTGATCCGAATATATTATGTTATAAAAGTAATTATATTAATTATATATCTTAAATAATAATTATATATATATTTACATTTATATTAAATCACTAACCTAATAACAATTACACCCATTAATCAAAACTTAAAAAAAAAAAATTACCCAACCAAATATCCCAACCCATAATATAAAATTTTAAAATTATATTTAATACAATAAAATATTTCTTATATTTATGATAGTGCTTTATAATATAAATAACTTTTAATATATGTCTAATGTGTTAGAAAACTTTTATTTTAACGTATTTAGTTTACTATATTTAAAAAAATACTTTTAAATAAAAATAAATTTAAAAAAATAAAATATGGACGAGCCAAATTGAACTCGAGTTTACCTTTCTTAAATCGGGTCAAGCTTGGATAAAAAAAATAAACTCATTTTTCAGGCCAGACTAAACTTGAGATTAAAAAATAAATCTAAATACCATACATAAAATCCGCCCAAACCCAACCATGATCTCCTCTGGGATGTTTTGAGAGAGTTAAAATTAAAGAAACGGGTCATGAAATGTTGTCATCCTAAAGGAAACCTCGGACCATTTCAAAAAACGTAACCTCACTTTGTTGGAGCACCAAGCATCCATCGATTTCTTCTAAATAAAGTATCAAGCTTAGCTACGGACCTGTCCCATACTCATCATGCATTTCACATATCCACCATCTCATTGGAGGCAACACTCTAATAATGCATGCGATAACCATACATAGTTACTCCTCAACCCTTTGAATTCACAATATTCAACTCATTACTTCTCCATATGTATTAGAATTAGCAAATTGCATGTGCTTCATTATGTTATATCTAGTTATCCATATTTGTAGAATCCTCAAAACACAGAAGTCGAAATTTTAATACAACAAAGTACTGACCAACAATGTCGCAGAGATTGAGCAAGAACTTATTAAAAAGAAAAATAACTTAGACGGAGAAGAACATAGTTGTTTCCGACTTGTAAGTTTAACAGTCCATGGATACCCGTCAAGCACTAACTTTCTTCCTAAGGAGATGGTGCAGGTCGAGTGTGTTGATCTTGGCAGCAAGTATGAAGTCATTTTCCGTAAGTCCACCTATCCAGAAGGAACATTCACATTTGAACATTACAAGTTAGAAGAATTAACTGATCCTATTCTCGCTTTCTTAGCATAAGCTTTAGCTCCAGCACAGATAGATAAAAGGGGCCAGCTCTACCTATAACTCGTTTGACGGTAAATATTGCAAAAATTATCAATCAAACTTAGGCATACTTGCAAATTAAGTATAATAAACAAACAAACAAATAAATAAATAAATACAAAGTATCCTCACCAGAATATTGTGTATAAGTACAAAATGCAGAACTAGTACAGAAAAAGACCAAAAAGAGGCAAAAATGAAGAACAGAAATTTAATCTTTTCAAGGACAAGAAATTATTACCAACAGCATGCGTCCATATTTCAACTGTTACATTGTTCCATCCGACCAGATGCAGATCTGGATGATGGCCTGCATTAGGGAGAACACTTTCACTCATCCAAGCAATGACCAAAATCACCAAGCAATTCAATTCCACAGTCATTTCCTCTCATTAGAGACCAGTATTGAGTAAAAAACATAACACGATGTACCTTCTGCTTCAGCAATATCAGATATAAGCTGAAACATCTCCAGTCCTTTGGTGAAACTCTTAACTTTCCAAGACCTTTTTAGCTTCAATGTTCCCCCTTCATTTGCCAAATTCCAACCATCCACCTGGTCAAAACTAAAACAGTAAAAGATTTTGGCTTATATGATAAGACATTAATAGACATTTAGAAAAATACCTTTGGAATTAGTTTACTTGCAGTTTCTTCAGTCATGGCCCGTAGATCCTTTGTGCTGCATGGCGCGCACTTCTTAGCTGACAAATCTAACAAAACCAATCAACCAGATGAGGCAATAAGAAGTATCCATCATGATCAAATCTAATTTCCTAATAAAACATTAGACAACAATGAAAGCCAATACCTAGCACAGCTGCTACTGCAGTCCGCAGAAAAAAAAAACAGACCAAAAAGTGAGGAAAAGAGTAATTATATATCACAGCATATGTACAGGTTTAATCTCCTAATACCTCATAAAAACAAGGATGGTTCCAAGAAAAATGAACTTTTTTAAGGAAACAAACCAACCAGGGGCATCAACAAGGGGGGCAGGCAGTGGCCTTGGCCCCCCTAAAAATGGTAAATCTGCTATTTAACCTTTTCAAATTTATAAAAAATTACGAATTAGTATAATAGTAAAATTGCACTTTGGCCTCCTAAAGCAAGTTTCAGGCTTCGCCCCTGCGACCAACCCCAGGCAATTTATTCACTTCAACATCAGCTAATGAAGTTCAATCCTATATTTTAAACTCAACATATTCAGAAAAAAAAAAGTGCAAGATCATATGACGAGGCAAGAGCAGTGGATTCTTTTGGTCCTAAGAAAATAAATAGTATGCAGCATGGACTAATAAAGAGAGAAGTCAAGAGAGCCTTAGGCTGCAAAAGAGATTGGTTTTAATTTCTACAATAAGAAAGAACATGAAAGAATAGAATACACATATTATCAAAGAAGATGACATAAGAAATACATTTAACCATTGAACTAAGATTGCATCACTTCCCATGTAAGACTAATTAAAAAGCAGTCTAATCTAAAACCCTTTTAACTAACGTTTCAACAAAATGCTAACAATCCATTCTCGGGGATATAAAAAACTAAAAATGCATTCAGTTTTCCTTTTCCATAAAGGGTGAGATGGGAAGGTGTTAAATCTTGGCCAAAAAGGTATACTGCCATGATAACAAATCAAAAACACCAGAAACAGGTCAAGAGTAACGCGGCTTTGCTTCATACTATCAACATCATATGATGATGGTCTACCGTCATCAGTCTCCACGCACCTTTAGCAGTGGCGGTGAAAAACATTCCAAATCCATAAACCGAGATCTTATTTGATGAAATTCCAGTAGGATCACGATTATTCTCAATCACTTGTGTACCGCCACTGCATATAAATAGAAAATGCATCTTCATACAATAAAATTCTCTAACAAATTAAAATGAAATGACTTTAATTACGATTTCCATTACTATTATTCCAACATTACAATAGAAACTAATATCAAATCCAGCTAGATACTACTTAAAATAAAAAATTAGCCGATACCCTGGATTAAGATTTAACTTCAAGGAACTAAGTTTTTATGAACCAGAAAACAAAAAGAAAAAGAAAAAGGGGGAAAATCTACATGTAAGCTTAAAAGCGGCAATAAATATTCAATCTCTAACTAAAAGGAATAAAAATTACCGTCCATGAGATCCAAGAAGGACTGGAAGTGAAGCAAGAGGTACCTGAAATAAAAATTAAATGAAAAAGAGAGAGATTGGAACTTATGAAAGAGTAAAGTGTACCTGAAATTTAGAAAGTGAGAGAAACGGAGTTCGTAGCATTCGTGCGATCATTTGTCAATCTGGACGATGCTTCCGTTTTAATTTTGAACCCGCCATTAAGAATCCAATAAACCCCCCAAAAATAACCCCCCCCCGGTTAAGAATTCAATATTTTAGATCCAACAATTATATCAATAAATCCAACGTTTAGATATAAAAGATACAAAATAATATAAAATTATTTTAGTTTTACATTGGTATATATGAATCGTTCCTTTTAAGAAAACATAATCATTTTAAAAACTAATGATGACAAAGTAATAAGAAAAAGTAATCAAATTGCATTTTATTATTATTTTAAAATTAAAAAATACATCAAATAAAATAGATTGAATTTAATAAATAAAATTTAATTATCTATATATTTGTATTTATATTTAGCCCTTTACTGAGTTAATATCACGAGTCAATTAAACATCAATTTAGTGAGATTTTACAAAATATCCTTTTAACGTTTTTTACTTTATTTTTGAAAATAAATAACATTATCTATTTATCTTTACATTAAACGCTTTACTAAGTTGATGTCACAATTTAATTAAGCAATAGGTAGAGGTGTTCATGGGCTTGAGCCGAGCTCAACTAAAAAATTAGGCCCATTCATCGGGCTCGGGTCTGGTTGGGCCCAAAAAATGAGCCTAATTTTTTCTCCAAGCCTGGCCCATATAAAAATGCTAAAACTCGAGCCCGACGAGGCCCGCCCGTATTAAATTTTTATATTATTTTATATAATTTTTAAATATATATAATACATCAAAATACTAAAAAAATCAAAATAAATATTTCCCAACAAATTGAAAATAAATTTTAAAAAAATATGTAGACTTAAATAGCACTAAGATAGATATAACTTAACAAGCAAATGCCTTTAAAATAATAATAAAATTAACAAATGCCTTTAAAATAATAACAAAATTAATAATAAAATAAGTTTTATACAATATTCAATCAATAACAACAAAATATTAGCAACATAATAGTAATATGGTAGCAAAATATGGAGAAAACAACAAGAAAATAACATTAAAAAAAGTAGATTTTTTTTGTCATTTAGTGAATTCGGGCCGGGCCGGGTCGGGCCCGGGCCAAAAAACTTTACCTGAGGCTCGGCCTATTTTTTAAATGGGCCTTATTTTTTGTTCAAGCCCATTTTTCGGGCTTATATTTTTGTCCAAACCCTCTCAAATTTCGATTGGACCTTGGTAAGTCATTTTACCATGAACACCTCTAGGTACAGTGGGTCAAATTTTTAAAAATTATTAAAACCTTTAACAAAATCATATAAATTAATTTATAATATTAATACTTGATAAATCAATGTATAATATAATTAAATGTAAAAGCATTACAAAATTATTAAAATAATAATTAAAAGACAAAGTACATCAAATAAATTCTAATAACTCGCAACTTTTCACAATTGTCCATGATACTTTCTAATGTATTGAAACCGTTGAATTATTTTTCCCTTATCAATGTTTTAAAAATATGAAATAAATCATTTTCAAAAATCAATATTTATTATTATCAAATAATACAATTATATGTAGTTTTAATTTTTACTAATATACCAAACAATTTTATAATATAAATTTAATATTTATAAATTTCTATAGTAAAAGTATAGTACTTAATTTTTCATTATTCAATTTTTTTTTTGGTTTATCAAATACTAACTTAGTAAATATAATTATTATGACAAATTATATGAAATATAAGCGAAATTGAGAATACAAAAATGAATTAGTTATCTATATTTTTTTATGAAGCTAACATATAACTAACATTTAAAGGTTGAGAGGGATTATGGGTAATTTTAGGCATTGTATTAAAAAAGTAGTAGGTTTTCACAAAAATAAAAACCACACGAGTGCTTTTTGAGGTCAAGAGAATACAATATATCAAACACAAGATTAACACAAACACGAATTTCACACTAACAACAATAATTTCTAAAAAAAAAATATTTCTAATCATTATTTGAGAAATTCAATATTATAAACACGATCAAATCTTAATTTTTCAAAGATTTATATTAACACAAATCTAAAATTTATTACCAAATTAAGAGGCTAAGAATTTCATACAAAATCAACATCTTAAAATTACTTAGTTAATAAAAAAACTGAACTTTGCAACAAAAAAAAAAAATCCATCACAAGTAAAGTCACAATCTTATTTTTTTAGAAATTAACTAATAAATTTAATAAAAAAAGAGTTGTTGCCAAATTAGAAAGATCTGCTTAAAAGTATTAAAATATAGTTTACATATCTTGCAAAAATTTTGAAAAGTATAAGTGGAAAGTGCAAGAAATTTGAAAAGAAAGAGTGGAGAAAGATTTATATATTTTCCTATAAAATAATTAATTTTATAAAATATTTATTATAACATTTTGCGGAGTCAATTCACTAACATTATAAATTAAAATACAAATTTAAAGAAATTTCTTTTAAAAATAAAATTGGTTGTTAGTGTGACTCGAACTTAAATATTAACTCAATTGAGATATTCCTAAAATACATTTTAATATTTGTTACTTTAATTTTGAAAGATAAATGTAATATTATTTTAAAAACAATATCATCTAGTGATATTTTACAAGAATATCGTCTAGTTATTAACTGGTGTTTAAATTAATTTTAAAAATAATATTGAATCTTAAAAGTCAAAAGAAAGTAAAATATCATGAAAATCTTTGTATTAAGAGTCGATTGTATTTTGCTCATCTTACTTAAATTTGGACAAATAAGTTCCTGTATGTTACATCAAAGAACAAATTAATCTTTTTATTAAAATTTTCATCAATTTCTTCTGTTAAAAACTAACATAGCTAACAAAACAATCAAACAATTACATGTGATGTGTCACGTGTTCCTCATTTTAGCATCCATAAACTAATTTTTAACAATAAAAATAGATACAATTTTTAACAAGACTAGTTTATTTTTGATCTAATGTATAGGAACTAATTTGTCTATTTTTTAAAAAAAAAGTAAAATACAATTGAATTCCTAATACAAAAGCTTCCATGGTACTTTTACTATAAAAAGTCTAATTATTTCCATTACATTTAAGCATTTAATTGAATTATTATGAAAATTGGATACCAATTTAGTTGAAAAATAAGCAAAATGTCCCTTCTTTTTATAAAATAGTTATAAAATATTTTCTTTTTATATTAAATAAACCTAAATCATTAATAATAAGTGCATTTTCCTTATTGAATTTTTAAAATGGTATGACCTTTAAGGTAATGAACTTTTATGTTTAATATTAAATAAACATACCAAAAACAAAGTTGAAACTAAATTATTATTAGCTATGATGCCAGTAATTATGAGTAAAATCTTGAAGAATATACATATTTATTGACATAATCTGATTTTTTAACTAGTTTTTTGAGGGATTCAACTACTACTATCTTACTCGTATATTCATCATTTCTGTGTTAACGGGTGGATCTCTTCTTCTTCAGTGCTTCTATGTACTAAATACATGCCTGGAATCAGACATTTTCGAATATAGAAACATAGATCTCATCAACTGGTTTTCACACATGACAGAAAAACAAACAGAAAAGGTAAGAGTAACTTCAGGGCACTGCATTGCACTATTAATACAAATAAGTAGTAACCATGAAATTATAACAATTACAATAATTCGGTCTGAAATAATTTTAAAATGTACAATTTTTCAAGAAAATTAGCAGTTATGTGAAAGCTTTCTACAAGGGTTCAAAGTGTATGCTATGAAGTAATTCTGTTAACCTCCAAACACCTACCATATACATACAAGTAAGAAATGGAGGGGGAAAATAACATTAAACTAAAAATGACAACAATTATCTTTATAATCTAAAAATTACATCCATCACTCAATTTGTTCTTATAATCACCTTGGAAATTCAAAGTGGGAAAAGTTGCCAGCATTATACAAGGTCAATAGTTATATTAAGTACATTCGGAAGAAAGGTTGCACAGAAATGGAATTCCGCGTACCTATTATTTTGCCATTAGCGGATAATCTAGTAATGTTCATCATAAGACCTGCACGTAAGGCATGCAAAACTGTAAAACTGTTAAGATGATCAAACTCAAAGCATTCAACAGATGTTATGACAAGTAGTGTAGCTATAACTCTTATAAGCCTCCTCTATTTAACTCCAATTTTGCTGATGGCAATATGACCTCAACTCCATAATCTTCTTATAATTTAACCAAAACCACCTTGACCAGGAGGTAGCTCCTTCTTGCACTGTAGAACCCCAGATCATGTCATTGTTTTCCATCTTCGAATCCATTCCTATCTTAACGTCTATGTGTCAAGATCCTAGTAAACACCCCAACTGGACCTCTTTTTTATGGCAAATGTCCAGGTGTTGCAACTGAGTAAATTAAACTAATTTGTTTAACATAATCACTATCTTCTCGAATCATAAGTATCATTAAATCTAAATCTTTCCAGGAAACAACATAGGTTACCCCCAAGGCCCTAGGGCTATATCACCATCTTACCTGAAATACCTCAATCACTTCTTAAATATGTCATCAATTCCAAAAGGATGCACTTTAGAAAGGTAATACAAGGAGATAGTTTGGCAGTTAAGCACAACAATGAAACCAATGAATTAAAATCATGAATTAAACATAAGCATCCGCAAGTACATATACAATCAGTTAGATAATATCTGCCTAATCAGAAAAGACTTCTATGTTTGTCTCTTCTCCTATAAAATTTTTAGTAAATCAAAAACTTATGTGACTTTATGACTAACTAAAGTCTTAAGTAACCTTCAGGTAGCTGCCGTTAACAATGTTCTATTTCCACTTCCCTAGCGTTAGCACTATGAACCTAACTAAAATATAAGTGTGTTTGTGCATCCGGGGAAAAAGAGAGAGAGAAGCTATTTGGACAATGACTAATCTGAGCAAACTGCTTCAAATCACTTCTGAGGCTCTGAAGGAAGATAAAAATAACTGAGTTCGGTTTACTTGATTTAGACCTAAGCCTAGGTATGAAGGTGAAAATATACAAGAAAAAATCCTACTGAAATTTACCAACTTTCTTGAAGGAAACACTATTATCAGCTAAAATATGCTTTAACACTCATGTTGCCTCTCCAATGGCAAGGGGTACCATTTTTCTATTTACTGTATTCAAAGAAAGAAGTCTAGCAGTTTTGAGATCCTAATGTCATCTTCTGGTCCTTAATGTATGCAGATGCGGCCAAGCAGCTGACAGGTTAGATAAACGGACCCTCAGAAAAGGTGACATGCACCATCCTCATTAACCATCATGCCATGTATCCACCTAATAAAACAAGAAATGCTTCTGCTCAAGCAGTAATGTGCACACAAAGACTAATAAAAGCAGATCAAGATGTCAGATTTGATTATTCTTTCCATCCTCAACTACTTCATTTTCTCAGGGTCCTACGCTAGGAACTGCTAAAGCAGCAATTTTTAACTTTATTTGAGACAAGCTTTATTTAGCACAAGCAGAGCCATCATCAAGTGTTGTTAAATTATTGTACCACTTAAAAACAAATCATATTTACATCCCAACTTTCGCAACAACTAAAAGTACCAACTAATTACAACTTCCAAAATCCTATACAGTTTCCTTACTACAAAGCATCTATGCCTTATGTTCCTTCATATTGACAGTTACAATGGCGGGGTCTTATCTTAGTTAGTAGAACTTTTCGTTTCAAATAAATAATAAATTATATTCCAATTGCCTCCAATATGTTTCACATACAGAACTTATAGAAATAATTATCCAAAGTTCAAGTTATGGAATTTACAGACATAATTATCAAAAGTTTAAGCTAAGATCTTATAAGGGTTCAAGTCTACTATGTTTTTCTAACAAAAACTATGAACTGATGCCAGTATCAACTATCAGAAAAAAGAAGGGCCTAGTCAGACAGATAAATTTCCTACAAGCTTCCATTCTAAACTTTTAATTTCTTAATACGAGCATAGATGGGGGTCTAAATAATTTTCATAGAAAACGACATAAAAGAAGAAAATAAATATAAAAACAAGATAAAAGCAGCAGAATAAGACAGCAAACAGGAATCTGCAAAATTATATTTCACAAATAATTCATATACAGAGCTTATATCATTGGAACTTGAACTATACAGTAAACAGACACTTTCTATGACTACCTTTGATTAAAAGACAACAAGCACTCCACAGGGTTGTCAACAAAGGGTAGAAAGAAGAGGAAACAAGCAATGCTGACACAAGAAGACGACAGATGATACCTTATTTCATGGTTAATTTTGAAGAGAATTGCCTTTTTAATTAGAGGCCAAATTTCACATAAATCAAATATGAGGACAAGGAAATATATTAAAAGCTATTCAGAAAAAAGGAAAACAAGGTGCTCTTATTCCTTGTTACCAAATTTCTTGGCAATGATAGGACGGACATCATCAACATCAACCAAAGTCTCTAAGAAGGGAAGTAATGAAATTAGTGCACAATCGGATGGATCATCAAACCAACTCTTAATAGGAATCCCGTTATTCACTTGCAACCTGAAAACCTGAAATCAGCGAAGATGAATTCTTAAGCAATAGAAGTATAAGCATATGAAAATCATTACTCTTTCCCAATTTTCATTTCACCCTGTACTATTTAAGTTTATAGTAGAGAATGCATTTGATGCTGCTACTAGACAAAAGACCTCTATCATTTCTAGGCGATATTAAGAAGCAAGGCACGAGTCCTTGCAACTAGTCTTACCGTAAAGCTCAGTTAGTTGGATGGTTCTTAAATGAACTTTATGCATGCTCAACCACAAGAAGTACCTCCAAATCTGAATCTTTCTAATGACAAAGACACAAGCAATATATCACCGGTTCACATACATATACTCTTTGCCTCAGCAATAGTAAATCTCACAAGCACATTAAGTTTAAGCTAAAAGCAATATATATAAATATATATATAGGGAAAGATGACAGCTAGGGTGGCAACTATATGTCTTGACCGAAATTGAAGGCAAGAAAGATTAAGTTCATGAACCTTTAGTGAGTAGAAAAGTACCTGTGGAGAATTATCAATAATAGCAACCTTTGCAAGATCAACACCTAAAACTGTCAAGTCCTTAGTGTAATTTCCATCTGAAAAAATGCATGATTCACGATAAACCCGCCGAGATATGAACTTTCGATCTGGATCCAATATGTCCAGTAATTGTTCTGCGTAAATGCTTTGGCTGGCAGTAAAGATGATAACTTCAAACATCTCTGCAACTTTCTCCAAAAAGGTATGTAGGTGAGGCCTCTGCTTTACATACACAGTGTGCTCTTTCATGTTGAAAAATACTGTAAAGGTGAAGTCAGCATCATCACAATGTTCTAGTGTAGAGTGGACGAGAGTTTCTGCATGTGTCAAAGAAATGGCGATCAAACACTACAGTACGATTTATCATTAATTTGTTCAAAGCACCAAGTAGAACAGAGAAAAGAAAAGTAAAAGCTCAAATAATTTTGTACTGATTGTAAAACGAGAAAGTAGCTTCCAGATAAAAAATGCCATCCAAAATAATTCACCTATGTGAATAATACCATCTAATAATCAACATTTTAGCAAACAAAACTGGACATGCAATCTACTTATACTCCAGAAAGGCAGAAAGCATTTGTAAATTTTCTTGCAAATTTTCAATATTGACCTCACTAACAGAATAAATTCTGCATGTATGGTGATTATGACATACAAAGACAACATTTTCCTCAGAATAGTGGTTTTTTCCCTGTGAACTGTTTATGGGAATTGAGACAATAAGTTCCCGAAAGGTTCCACCAGTATTTTTTTTTATCAGTTCTAGCCAAAATCTTTGGTCTTCCTCACAGTACATCAAACCCCAGGTTATAGGCCTTATGGCTTCATTTATGACTTGGAATAGTTTGTTTGATACTCCATTTAGAAGGATGACAAGAAATAATTAGTTCATAAGTCTACAATACAAAACATGCAAAATGCACATGTCTTACCATCCAAATCAAGCACAAGAGTTATCGGCTTCCTTTTCCAAGCCTCTGTCAGAACATTAGCAGGCCGGAAGCTTGATGCAACATCAGATAGCTCTGGTAAATTTTTTATAAATGCTTGTGGATCAAAGTCATCTGCTTGAACAGTGTCAGAGTTAACATCAGATTCTTGTAGGTAGGATCTCATCTGATCAATTGCTAGACATAAACCAGTATTATCTTCGGCCATCATGGATTCCTCATGCAAATGAAAATCGTTAGTATCACTGGCTTTGACAGTGTCCTCAAGGAAAGGCAGTATCATGCATTGCTCGGCCACATCAAACAACATACTTGGCTCAGAACGCTTAAAATCAGGAAAAGAATATGTCCCTGTGAAGTTATTGTCAACAGCATTTCCATCAAAGGGTATGCTCGCAATTATCATGTCAGATATAAAGAAATCTGACACATTACATGTTTGACTGCCAAATAAGCTTTTGTTATCATCACTGTCATCAGCCCCAAATGCTGGCAGTTCAAGGCCATTATTACTCCCTACAAATATTGAGAAAGAGATACCCCGTGTCAAATAATTATCTTAACAGAACCTTGCAACCCTCATGACGTGAATCTAGAATATTTGAATTCCATAAAAGTTCTTCATTCTACTCAGCATTGAATACAGGTAAAACAATAATACTATTTAACGAGATATCAACTGCACAAAACCCGCTAAATGCTAAAAGTTCATACAAGTACAAATTTCCCCAAAAGCATGCAACAAGATCAAAAAGAATCTTTCTTCTACTAAGTTCTTTGTTTCTAGAGCTACTAAGTGGTAATCATATTTTAGGCCAACTAACTTTCCAAGAGAAAAGGAATTATAACTTAATCATTATGCTTAGACAGGGATCTCAATTAGAAATGCCCCCAAAAAAACGAAGTCATTCTCTTAACCACAACTGGAGAATGGAAAAGAAATTCATGCAAACCAACTGAAACAAAGAATCACCTGCATCATTGTCAATATTTAGCTCACTGTGTATTTGGATTGGCTCCAGATAAGGAGAGAATATTGTCTCTAAGTTTGAGCCACAAGTATGGGCAGATTCCTGCAAATTAATAAGGCATCATTGATAAGCAACCAGGTCATAAGCCAGTCTACAACATGACATCTTCAAAAAGCAGAGTAAAAACAAAAATAACAAAGTAAGGTCCTAAAAGGTAATAAAAACTTGCCATTCCTCCCAAAGTTGCAGAATCAACAAAAGCTGGAAGCTGTTTCCGAAGCTCAGAACCGTCTTCATCCAGAATTAGTCGCTGAGCACTGGCTCCATCAGTTTTAAAAATTGGGGAGGCTACTTCTACATTTGATGGATCTATCAAGAACAGTCAGTATGCACATGAAACAAGCTAAAATACATGCATGGATAGAAGGAAAGAAATGAATACCAATATATTCTTATCCCTACAAACAGAAAGCCTATCATGCATGCATACAAGTAAACAAATGACTGAGCGAATAGCAGTACATTTTTATTCATTGAAGCACCACATAGATGATGCACTGATAAGTTTAAGGGAAGGGATGTATAAACGAGATCCTAATTTTCCATTATCTGCAACGATTTTAGTAGATAAATTAATATTTCAATCCTCAAAGTGGCTCATATTTTGAAATTGCTAATTTTAATGCACTCAAATCTATAGAGAGCACATAATGTCAAGACACAAGCAAACAGCAAAGAATTTGTGAATCTTGGTAATAGGACAGTCCAAGAAGCTCCTGTAACTCTAAAATTAGCATTAGAGAAATGTAGGTGTTGTTCAATGTAGTTGCTTACCATCATGAGAATTCTGAATACATGTGCCGAATTCAGCTCCCTGCTGGGAAATCCTGACATGACAGCATGGCCTTTTGCAAATCATGCTAGACCTCTGACACACACGGAGACTATTTTTGTCTCTTAAAGAAACCGTGCTTGATTTGGTCTTCATTCTTAAAGATGGCATTTGATCTACAACAGTTATATATATCGAAATCTCGATTCCGGAACATCAGTGGGGGAAAAAACCCCTCCAAATAATCAAATCACCAGCAGAAACTGTGCCAGATGAATAGTGAAGGTAAGAAGCGAAGCTATTAAAACAGACAGCATAGAGGACTAACAAAACAAACGAGACTGACATATAAAAGAAAGAATATTCAAGCAACATAATTGGTGAGCAGTGAGACATGTATAGCAAATATAAAACCAAAGAAAAAGATGAGAATTAAAAGTCAAAGTCGATTACCCTTTTACTAGAACAACTAAAGAAATGTTAAGACAATCAATTCAGGATAACACTGAATACCACAATTCTGAAAATTAGATCTTGATTTCTGTTCAAAAGACAACTTTTCATACAAAAGGAAATTTAGAACGGTAAGAAAAACTCTTAATAAAGAGACCATGCTAAAACAAAACAAATCCTTCAAGTAATCCACCCAAATTGAAGTCAACCCAAGTCTTTTAACCACATAAAACACAACAAAACCTCATCAGCATAGCTTAATTACAAAGAAAAAAAATACCAAAGAAGACTAAAAAATACCTAAAAAAACAAAAACCCTTCTGCATATTAAACCCTAAACGAAGAAAGACGAGCTGAAAAGAAAATTTACCAAAAAAATAATAGTGAAATGGTGAAATTTCTATAGCATGAAAATAGAAGTCCCTGTTTTGGGGGAAAAAGAAGACTTTTTTTCCTTCTTTTCCTTCTCCCTTTTGCTGAAGAAACACGTGTGTGTGTGTTTTTGTCGGCTTCTTTTGGATGATCAGACGGCTGTGACCAAATCATTAATGAGAGTTTGGACTAATAGAACTTTGCAACGTATAAAATTGGGACCGACTCTATCACACGTGCAGCTTCGTGGAAAGAAAGGAACTTTTGGGAGGAAATGGAGTTTGATAACTTTTTAGACACTTGATTTTAATATTTAATTTGGTATCTAAGTAATTTTTTAATTTGATACTTAAGTTTAGGTCTAGTATTCATTCTAGAATCTGAATTTTTTTATTTTAATTTGGTACTTGAATTTAACTTTATTATTTAATTTGATATTTAAGTTTTTTTCTCTGTCCCAATTAAATACCTATGTTTTTTCCTAGGAAACATGTGCGAAAAGTTCATTGAGCCACATGATATTGTTTGATCTAGGTATCAAATTAAACCTTGAAGTCAAACTCATGTGCTAGATTAAGACAAAAACTTAGGTGCCAAATTGAATTTTAAAATCAAACTTAAGGACTAAATGGCATATTAACTCTAACACCACGTTTGGTTCGCTGTAATGGAATAGAGTTGTAATTGAATGAGGTGTAATGGAATAGAAGTGTAATAAGTAATTCAACTGTTTGATTGAATGGAATGTAATAGAGATGTAATAGAATTCTTGTGTTTAGTTGAATGGAATAATGTTGTAATAGCATAAGAAAAAGAACTAAAATGACCAGAATACCCTTAGTAGAATTTTTGTTAGGTAGATGATTATTGTTATTGTTATTAAATTTTAATAAGGTTATTATTAAAAATAATTTAATAAAAATAATAAATAATTTAATCATATTTTAACATAATTATTATTAAATATAATTTAATAAAACATATAATTTAATAACATGCTTAATATAATTATTATTATATGAATTACAAAATCAAAATATATAATACTACAAAATATATATAATCTATTTTATTATTTTTAAACGCAATACATATATGTACTAAAATATTATTATCAAACAGATAATTTAATTACTCTACAAAAAAATTAAATATTAGAAGTAATTAATTTGCTTCAAAAATAACATTTATTCAAAATAACTTCATTCATGTTATACAAAAATCAATGCTCAATTTGCTTCAAAAATTCATACATCAATCTTTTAACTCTATAACCATTAGCTCATATTACATTCCTTCCCAAAACCAAATAACTAGGACACAAACCAACTTCTTACTATTCCGCAAGTTAAATGGTCCGTAATTTAATCTGCCATCCCACAACCAACTCAAACTCCACCCAACGTCAATCGGCTACCATAAATGGATCTACCTCTCCAAGGATCAGCAACCAGAGGCCCTATATTTTACCGATGCTTCGACCAAACTCCTCTAAAACAAGTTGAACAGCATCAAATGTCTTAACATATATAGAAAACAACATGAAACAAAGAAGCACATTTCTATTAAATTATGACACCTTCCCCTTATAGAGTTCTGTAATGAAGTAATTCAATAACTCATACCATACAAAATAACCTATCCAAAGCCAATTTAATGCATTTGAGTCGTGACCAATGTCAAATTTTAAAACATAGAGAAAGATAATCCACAAACCTTGAAAATTGAAATCATCAACTAGCTCAAAGCATTCCAGCAAAGGATCCTCAAGAAGAGACCTGCAATACGACTGGTAGGTTCCCCTACACACAAAAGTTACAGAATCAATACAAATATCCACTGAACACAAAAAAAATACAAATAATCAACCATACAAATAAACAATCAACAAAAATAAAAGAGACTTGAAGAAGAGTTTTATATCTTCAGTTTCTATGATGAAACAAAAAAATAAAAGAGAGCGTAGAAAACTGAGGCATAAAAACAATATCAGTAACCTTTCTTGAAAGAAAGGTCAGAATATCCAACCTTTCACGCGGAGATGGAAAATCACAGAAACGGAGGCGATCAAGCCTACCTGGTCTCAGCAATGTATCATCAAGCAGATCTGGTCTACTGCTTATGAGAAGAATTCAAGTCAATTTTATTAAAGCCATGCAACTCATAAGGAAAACCATGAAATAAGAAACTTATATTTATGGAAAACCTTGAAATCAAGAAACGTATTCTCTATTAAAAATTTTGTGCTACTTGAAAAGCTATCTTATTTGGGTATGCATCTCATGTTAAAATCAATCACGAGGTCATGAAGACGTGTAATATCAGATATTAAAGGAAAAACAACCCAGTATACAACAGTGGATACGAAAACAAGGTCATGCTAAATATTAAGAAGCGATGCAGGAGAGTTGAGTACCTTGGGAGCAGTCATGGGATACTTTTCATACCAACAAACATGCTACTTGAAGCAATTCTTCCAAAACATGCTTATCTAAATGTTGATTAGTAGATGAGGAAATTCAAACACCTGTTTTCTTTTCATATATGTTGCACAAGGAAACTTTTCATACCAACAAACACAGCATCAAGACATAAAAAGAAAACAAAATATACCAAAACAAACAAGACAAAAAGAGTCCCAGAACCAAATCTCGAACCCCCTACCTCACGTGCATACTACTGCAAGATAGGAGGACCACTCTCCTTGTCCTCCTTGTTGCACAGTACTAATTCATACGCTACCTTGTTTTTCTAGACTTGGTTTCATCTGATTTGTTGTGCATTCCAACGACAAATTATATATATAAATCACCACGTTAGGTTGCATTGGTGTTTTTAGGAACTTTCCCTTATTTTCAGAGAGTCTTGTAGGTTAATTCAGTTGATTGATAAAGAGGTCAAAATGCATAGCATTTGAGATTAAATAAGAAACTTGGTAAGTATCTTCATGAGAGTCATCATGAAGCAATCAGCAGTCAAAACTCTTTAAGTTCCAAAGCAGGAAAAAAAGAATCATAGAGGTGGTGTCCCTTGTTAGCTTTATTCTATTCGAACTATTTTGCGGTTCATAAACCTAAGCCTGCATATCTCATCAAAGAAATCGTCTGAGCTGCTATGGTTGCTCTTCATTTGAAGAATCCTTATTACCATCGTCTTCAAGTTCTTCCCATACTTCAAAAGGGACTCCAAAGTGCTCATTTTCTGTTCAGCGTTTAATGGTGATCTTACTTGAACCACAACTTCCTCTAGGCATGGAATCACAAACCCTTGTTCTACCTGTAAACACGATTTTTCTTTCTCGATTAAAACATTCAATCTTGAAGGTCAAATTAGGCCAAAGAGCCAACAATAATACTGTTGTGCCTATGTTTATAGCTTACATTTTTCAGGCTATTTTTCTGGCAAAGAGCAGCAAACATGGCGCCATGAATATCAAACTTCTGCAGCTTGGGATGGCTATTAAAAAACTCAACGAAATCGACTTTTGGAAAGTGTAAAAGGGACTCCAAATCTCCAGTGAATTCAACCTTCATGTAGAGATGCTTCACCTCACTAGACCACTCTAGCATTTTGCTTATTGCATCCCAACACCATTGGACCCCCTCATTGATAAGGATTCAAGGGCTGAAAGCTTTCCAAAGTCTACCATGTATACTCTGCCTAAATACATCACAAAAGCAAAATGGTAATTAAAATTCCAATTCAAGTTTTTCCTAGTTCCTACACAGAAATGGAAAAGCATACTATAAAGTAGAATAGTTACCTGAATTGTTTGCTTCAGCGATGAATGCACCAGCAATAGCCATGAAGCAAGGCCTGAACTGGTGAATGGACTGTAAACAACAAGCTTCTCTAAACATGTGATTGATGAAAGCGTTTTCCAGATAACAATGTCTGGGCTATCACTGCCGGTGTAACCATCAAACGAGTTACGAGGAAAGTAGAGACTCTTAAGGTAAGGCAACGACTCCTTCCATCTCTTGGATACACAATTACAAACTGCAACATCTCTAGCATTGTTCAAGTGTGACAAAATATACTGAACTATGGCATCAAGAAGAGATTCCATTCACTGAGAAATATCATCAAACACGTAACAGTCAATAATTAATTAATTATCGGAGAAGCCACCACGATAGATCAATACAAGTATACTCCATGAACTAAATACTAATTAAAAGGAATACGCAAGCATTATATAATTCATAATTGAAACAGATATTTGCTGGAAAAAAACTATTTCACCAGTTGAGTACCTTGGGAGCAGTCATGGGATATTCTTCAGGCAAAAATAGTTCCAACTTGAAAACCCCTCCTAAACGAAATATTTCAATCAAGAAAATGAATTCTTTAATTGCAAAATGAGATATTGCCAAAAAGAACTTCCCAAAACCAGACTAAGCACTGGATAACACTGAAAAAGCATGCTAATTGAACCTACATTTTAAGATTGAAAACATGGGTCCAGTTTTGCTTACAAAGGTTAGAAACCAAAGGGAAAAAAGAAAATGAAATAAAATAAACGCTGCATAAACCAATTTTCTGAACAATAATACTGCTTAAAACGAATTGCGGTCATTTTAATGACTGACCGTTGGGGATGGTGTCACTCTTAATGACGTAAATCAGCCATAAACATTGAACAATCAAACAGAAATTATACATTTCTAAACCATTGGATGAAAAAAATAAACTACCTTTATATGGAGACTGTGTGGGACCAAGGATCATCACATTGAAATGTCGCTTGTTATCCTCTGATGGCGAAGCACTAATTCCAGGTGCTGCGGGGCAAAAAAAACTTTTAGGCAACAGGAAAAAAGAATTTCTTAAAAAAAAGGAAACCCAGAAAGTTAATTTTGTTGCTCATAACATTGAAACAACTAAAAGCACAAAATTTAACAAGAATTTCTTAAAAAAACGAAAGCTAAGTACTTACCTGGTTCACTGAGGAGACGATGAGTTTCCTGTTTCGATCAAAGGTAAAGAATACCAGAATTAAAGCATGGAAAATTAACAAGAAAAGAAAAGAAAAGCAAAGCTTTCTTTAATGTAAGAAGACGCTCTTAAATTAATTATCTGAAGCTTTTGATTCATTAAAAGCAAAAACAATAAAGCTATGAAAGCAAAGTGTAGAAACCCAGAAAATGAGAGGAGTGAGATGGAAAGAGGAACCTTAATTATTCATCGAGGGAGATTAGTATCGGCCATTGCAAGGATCGATGGGTGAACATAAACAGGGAAAACAGATTCTGAGAATTGAGATAAAAAGAACTCTTTTTGAGGTTGAAAATGAAAGCAGAAATGGCAGCGGCAGCGGCAGCAGCAGAAGAAGTGTAAATTTTGGGTTGTGAAGTGGAGATTAGGGGAGCGTAATTGGTGTTTCAGGTGAGAAATGGGATAGGGTAAAGTTGGGATCGTTTTTGCGGTGAAGGTTTCCTTAAACACCGAATCACTAATCGGTGGTGACGAAGCGAAATAAAAATCAAGCAATTTCATTGTATAGGCACGTAATGGAATAAGCCCGTAATGGGCATTCCATTGAACCAAACATGTGTTTAGGGTGGGCCCACGGAATAGGAGTGTAATGGCTATGCCATTACATTGAACCAAACATAGTGTAATTTTTTTGCTAGTCATGTTTTTAACGCGTGATTTGCACTCACCTTTTACAGCTGTTACTATTTGTTTGTTTAAAATTGGTTTTTTACTTGTTTTAATTAGTTTAGCTTCTAGTGGTTTTGGCAAATTGATTTAGCTTCCTGTTCTATTTTTTCTTAAAAAGAATTAGAAGAACCATGGATTTAACAAATAAAAATGTGTTTATAAATAATATATAATAAAATGTAAGATTCAAAATTAATAATAATAACACAAATACGAAAAATATGAAATTAAAATAAAAATAGTTTAAATTACGAGAAAAATTTTAAATAAATAAATACAAGAATATTAAATGAATTCTATTTTTTTCGTCAAAAAGCTGATATCCATTAAATAAAGGGTGTGGCTCAAAAACCTGACAGAAACAAAACGTCAAAGAAAAGAAAATGCCACCACAAACTATAACAGCCTAATAAAACAAGCAAAGCACACAGAAAGGAAAACCAAGAGACAAAACGCAGCCACAAAACCAAACCCTCTAAAGAAACCCCGCAAAGAATACCAGCCAAAACTATCCGATCAACATCCGAAAAACCTTTCGTAGCCCGAAACAGGAAAGATAGCAGCTTTGAAAGCCAACAATGGAGATTCACAAGAACCTTCTCCAATCTTCAAAGCCCAAACAACATCCTCATCGCCGATGAAGCTAATCCATCCGATCCTCATCCACCAGCTTTTCAACAGAATCTGGTGCCTCCTCAACCCAGAAACATGGAGTGTGTCTCCGACGCCCATTCATCGACAAAGCATGCGCTGCCCTATTAACGTCTCTTGTAACAAAATGGTAAGCAATTTACTCAAAATACCCCTCTAACAGCCGAATACTCTACGAAATTGGTCTGAGTATAGATTTGTCCTCTCTGTTTGAATTAAGCATCTTTATAATCGTTAGGGAATCTCCTTCCAGTATAAGCTTCCTAAAACCCATATCGCGCAAAACAAAGAGCTCTTTGACACGCCCGAGCTTCTGCAACAAAAGTATCTGCAACGCCAGAATAAGGTTAAGTACATGCACCCATAATTTGGCCTTCTACATTTCAAGCTAAGACTGTTGTAATAGAAACATTAGTGTCACCCTTAAAAGATGTATCAAAATTTAACTTAATAGTCCTAGGATTAGGTGGTCGCCACAAAACATTCACTTTTGTTTTAGGAAAAGGACCAGAAACTTTGCTCGTACTTAAATCATGGGCATAACTCTGAACAAAGCCCAAAAGTTCATGCATAGAGAATTTGAGACCTTCATGTACCATCTTGTTTCGTTTATGCCAAAAATTCCAAAAAGAAATAGTTAATAATTTCCTAGTATTCTCATCAACTGCATTAAAAATACTTAATAATTATGTTTTTCCATTCGAGGTATTCATGCTTGTGTCAAACGAGAGGTTCAGGAGAAACCAAAGTTGTTGCAAAACACCACAGGACCACATTAAATGATCCACATCCTCCGGGGCCTCCTTGGACAAAGGACAGACATTATCAACCTGCAGTCTCCTTTTGGCTAAATTAATAAAATGAGGCAAATAATCCTTAAAAAAGATGCCATATATGAATCTTGATTTTAGAAGGGAGCTATAAATCCCAAAATGATTTGTACAAAGTCTTGTAATTGTCATTTGTATTCAAAATACATTTTGAATGCTGAGTCTTCCTTGTAAGTAAAGTTCGATACCCACTCTTCACCGAATACTACCCAGTGGCATCGTGGAGCCAAACCAACATATCTTGGTCTTTGAAGTCTGCAAGTGGAATATTGAAGATGGGACTAGCTTGTTTGCAGTCTACGATCTTACAAATCACCTCCTTATTCCAAGTACCCATCAATTAATTGATCCATTGTTGACCAGCGAGTATCAATATTATGGACTAACAATCTACCATTACTAGGACTAGGCAGCCAAGGATCATTCTAGATATTCACCCTCTCACCACAATGAATTCGCCAAAGTAAACCATCATCCATCAGTTCCCTAGCGCTACCGATGCTTCTCCAGGCAAAAGAAAGGTAAGAACCAACTTTTTCCGACATAATATCTGTGAATGGGTAATAACGAGATTTAAGGACTTTTTCTAAAAGGCAATCGGGCTGGGTTAGAAGTCGCTAGACTTGCTTAGCTAAGAGGGCTTTATTGAATAGGAATAGTTCCTGAAAACTCGGCCCGCCATCGACTTTAGGCAAACAAAGTGCACTCCAATTACTCCAATGAATTCCTTTGACTGTTTCACAATTAGACCACTAAAACTTATTCAAAATACCTTCTAGCTGATGACATAAATTTCTTGGCAATGCAAAAAATTACATAACGTAAACTGGAATTGCTTGTAGCATCACTTTTATAAAAACTTCCTTACCCCCTTTGAAAGATACCAAAGATTTCAACCCTCGATTTTTCTTCTAAATCTATCCACAAAATTTGAAAAAGCCCATTTTTTCTTTTTCCCAACCATCATTGGCAATCCCAAATATTTCTCTGGGTTTGTTGCCACCCTAACACCCAAAATGTTGGTTATTAAATTCCTATCCTCAGGCTCCACGCTTGCACCAAAATAAAGAAGCAATTTGTCCAAATAACTTGTTGCCCCGATACCAATTCATATTCCATAATAACATTACAGACGGCATGAGCACCCTCACCCGAAGCGTCACCGAAAATGATGCAGTCATTAGCAAACAACAAGTGGGTAATCGCTAGTCTTCCCCTACCAATCTGAACACTGCTCAGCAGATTGTCAAGTTTTCCCTCATTCAATAAAATAGAAAGACCTTCCGCACAGAGTAGGAAAAGATATGGGCTGAGCGAGTCACCTTGTCGCAAACCTCTTGACGGAGTAAAACGATCGCCAATGTCCTCATTAATTCCCACCATGTAGGTAACCGAACAAACACACCGCATAATTAGAACGATCCAATCTTAATGAAAACCTAGCCTAGACAATATTCCAGCCAAAAAATCCCATTCCACGCGATCATACGCTTTATTCATATCGAGTTTGAGCGCAAAATTTCCTCGTTTACCCTTCTTCTTCATCTTAAGAGAGTGTAAAACCTCATAAGCAATTAAAGTATTATCCGAAATGTGTCTCCCTAACATTGGACTCATATGATCCACTAGAACTTTTGCAATAATCTTATAAAGCATAGTACATAAACTTATGGGTCTTAATTGAGAGAGATTTTTTGATTTTTTCAACTTTAGGAATTAGAACTAGATGGGTTTTATTTATCTCACTCATTTTGATCTTACCATTTAAAACATTCAATTGATGACATTATCAATAAGACTATGACATAGCCACGATAAGGGTGAAAATAATTGTATAATATATTTATTTAAAAAATTACATAAAAACCAAATGTCTCTTTAGTTGAAACGATAAAGTTAGGTGAGTGTATATTTGGTGTTTTGAGTTCAAATTCTATCGTAAGTGTTAAGCTCGAAAATAACAACAAGGGATGAATTGATATTTTAAAAATTTTTGCAAACTTTTTTAAATAATGAGAGGAGGAAAGAAAAACTTGGACAATTCGATTTATAGTGGGTTAGCCTCAATTGCCTACTTCCACTACCTTGGTATACCTCAACCAATAATTTATGAATTCTCTATACTTGAAATTATTACCTTTCAAGGAGAAGGTATAACCTTTATAATCCCTATCCTTTCCACAATGATGAGATTAGGGGTGAGTATTTGATCGAGTCGAGTCGAGTCGAATCGAGTAAAAAAATTTTGAGTTAGTCGAGTTGACGAATCCTATTTTAGCAACTGAACTCAATTTAAATTTTTTCGAATCGAATCAAATTGAGTCAAAAAATTTCAAGTCAAGCTGAGTTGAGTTAACAAAGCCTATTATTTATACTTAATGTTGCTTTTACATGGACTGATTATTTAACTAGTAGACAAAATACAAGATTATTTAACCATATCAACAATATAATGGTTTTGCTTTTTAACTTAATGAGTAAACATTTATCAAAACGACGTAATTTTATTTTTTCTTATTCGAATTTTTGGATAACTCGAATTGTGTAATCCATACTCGAGTTAAATCGAAAAACTTAATTTTTTATTCAAGTTAATCCGAATAACTTGAATAACCTTAATAACTTGAACTATTTATTCAAAATTTGAATTTGTTATCGAAATTTTCGAATCGAATCAGATTTTGCTCACTCCTAAGTGAGATAGAACCTTACTTCTAGTTTTTTATGGTTAAACTAGAACCCTCTAGTTTTTACAAGGCTCAACTATAACCGTTTACAAATTACAAGGTTTTATACCTCAAAAACCCTAAGTAACTCTTGCAATACAAAAAAAAAAAAATTGTAAACAATGAAGACATCTCAAATGTGTGTGTTTATAAGTGAAAAGCTATATCTTCTAAAGAATTTAAATGAGAATGATGAAAAGATCCAACAATAAATACCTAAGAGATATGTATAAGAGAAAATGAGAAAATGAAGAATTTAAGGCATTTCTCTTTATTTCTATACTTGGATGTTCATATATTGTATCTTGAAGTGTTCTTGATATGCGTATATAACAAGAAAAAAATTTGTGACCATTTATAATTGTTGGGGATAATTTCTAGTCGTTGGAAGTATTATAAACAGATTTGTACCGATACAACTCATAAGATGTATGTGTAGAAGTGGGCTTGTATAGGTAGAAGTTTGGAAATATGCTTGAAGTGCTCTCTGACTTACTTTTACCAGTAGAACTTTACCAGTAGAACTTTCCCCAATTAATGATACAACTTCCCAAACTTGTATAAAATGAGTTTAAAACACTTAACAACATTTTGGATTGACTTAAAACCATTTAGATAAATTAAAACACATTTAAAACATATTTTTGAGTATTTTGCAAGTCTTTGAAAATGTTTTGAAAAAGTTTGATAAAATTTTCAATCATAGTTTCACCAAATGATTTAGGACATATAATACATATAAAATTTGTCTTAAATGTTGATATATCAAAAGCTTGGGACATCAAAGCTAGCAGTAAGCATGAGTTTTTTTTCTCTAAATTTTATTTAAAAAAATAAAATACCCTTAAATTAATATTAATTGCTTTGTTAAAATAAAGGGCATTTTTTTTTGGTTTTTTTAAAATAAAAAGATTAAAATACCCTCGAATAATAACCTATTTTAATTAGGGAAGAGCATTCCTATAATTTTTCTAATTGAGTTGGTACCCAGTTAACTTGTGCCACCAACTCAATCAGAAGCTTAAATAATAGTATAGATATATATAATTGATTGAGGTAATAAAGTATGCATAATAAAATTAAAATGTATAAAATATAAAAATAAAAATTAGTTGAGTGGTAAATTAAAAATTTTATTAATGCAATTATATGGGTTCAAATTCCATCATACGTAGATTTTATTGATTTTTAAATAAAAGACTAAAGTATCATTGAATAATATAACATATTTTAATTATAAAAGGACATTTTGTAATTTTTCTAGTAGTGTTGGAGCCCGATTGACTCATGACACTAACTTTCTATCAAAACTTAAATAATAGTATAAAAAGAATCCGTACCTTAATTACTAAATTAAATATTTTAAGATTTTGGAAGTTAAAAGGAGTTCCTAGTTTTTAAATCACAAAAGTGAAAAGAAACAAAAGTTTTATGTTTGAAAAAAAAAAAACAGTAGTTGAATTTTTACATAATTGATTGTAACTATACTTATATTTGGATAATTATTATATTAGTGAATTTCATGTAATTGAACGATAATTGAGAATTGAGGAATTATATAGGTAAATAGTCATGATGACTTGTTTTTTAATATATTAATTGTGTTATTTTTAATTAGTTGTATAATTATAATTTGTACTATTAAACATAATATAAGAAATTAAGGGTGCATTTGTTGTACAGAAAATGACTTACGGAAAATGTTGTCTACATTTTCCTATGTTTGTTTAATAGAAAATAGATTGGTTGTAATGTCCTCATTTATTAAATCCTGCTTTTATGAATTATGCCATAATTGAGTATTTGTTTTGGTGGTTAAAGGATTTGAGTGTGTACTTGAGGTCTTGGGTTCAAATCTCATATTTAGAAAATTTGTTATTTTTGTTCCTAGCATTGTCCTTAATTGCTTGACTTAGGTTTTATTTAGTAAACTCGTTTTAGAATGAGCTTACTTGTTCAAGTCGCAAGTGTTAGCTTGCCCCAGGGCCTTATGTTCAAATTTACAAGTGAGTGTTTGGTAATAATTTTTGCTTCTGTGTGTGTGTCGGTTGTGTAGTAAAGGTTTGGTGGAATTAAAATTCTGTGGTAGTGGATGTGAGTGAGTGGGTCGGTTTTGGTGGGATAGTAGGGGTTAGGAGTTGGGATTTTATTTGATTTAATTTTTAATTTTTATTCTTTTTCCCATATTCCTTTCTTTTTGACATTTTTCCCCTTCTTCTGCAAAAATTTCTGTTGCTTCTTCCTTCAACTCTGTTCACCAATTGTTCGTTCTAATCGTTGTGCATTCGGATTCTACGTCTCGTTCTGAATAGGTAAGTTATTGAGAAGTTTCTTATTCGTGTGTGTTGGGGGGAAGGTGCTAGTTATGTTTTTAACGAAAATTCATTGATTTTATTTTTCGCTTAGGGGAAAGTCAAGAAGCAATTGGTGCTCCACCAGCGATTTAAGTGTTGGGTGATTACTGTTCATCGACGATAAGTTTATTGTGCGTTGTTCGAATTTGAGAGGTAAATTCATGATCAAATTTTGTTGGTTTGAATTTGTAAATCGAGTGCTAAATTAATCGTTGGAATGCTGTTTTTAGGTTTCGGAGATCTCTAGGTTGTTTTTGCATCAAAATCGAGCTACGTGTGTAACGAGGAACTCAAAAAATAGTAACAGTCAAAAGCCAAAGATTGGGCTTGTCTACGCCACATGGTCATGTGCCTGGCCGTGTGCAACACACGACTGTGTGACACATGGCTTAGGCCATTTTGGGCATGTGGGCCCAAATTTTAAAATTTTTCCCTAGGGTCATACACGTCGTTCTGATCGACTGCGGGCCTTTCGTAGGGTCGGTATGTGTTATTATAAGCCCTAAAGCATGGAAGCTACTAATCTGTTAATGTGATTTTGACGTAAATAATACATGAACACATGTAATGAGATGCGATATGTTTGAACTGTTATGTATAAGCATGTTTAGTATTTGTTATACAAGTATGTCTATGATATACGTTTTGGTATATGTTATTCTAATTTATCTGATATTCTATCTGTATCTGGCTATGGGGCGAGATTTGTATTATGAGGAGGAAGTGTTTTATGTAATGCGATATCTTGCCATTATATTGGCAGCACTACTGCGATTATTCTGAAAAGTTTCATATAGACATTATACGGTGTGTAGGGCTTGGTGGGTGTTTTATACCCCACGTGGTGTGTTGGGATGGTTGAAGTTGGTGTGTAGAGGATGGGGGGTAGGATTATTCATATCTGTATCTGTACGATTCTAGTATGTCACTGGCTCTGTAAAAGATTTATTTCTACATCTGGTCCGTTATATGATTGAATCTGAATTGTGTTTACATTTGCGTTGCACACGGAGTTGTTAAACTCACTCTCTGTTTGTTTGAAAATTTCAGGTAACTCTCAGACTTAGGCGGATCTGTGCGACGGGAGCTCGGTTGTGTCCACTATGCCGTAAAACTACTTTTACTTTATTTTGGCTACTTAAATTTTGATTTTGAGAGTTTTGTGTAAATTGGACTCTCCGGACTTTTGGGTATGTTTTGGTTTCGGATTTTTAAATTGGTTTTCTAGCATAACAACTGATTACATGGTATTTATGAAAACGATAGCTTTTCCAAAAAATAACGGTTTTCAAAGAAACAATTTGATTTTCCAAAATATAACATTTTAAGAAACTCCGATGCAAAGTACCCGTTTTAATTTGAAAAACGTAAACGAATTGTGATTTTAAATTAAATAAGTATAACAACATGTTTTCCAAACAAATCGAGTTTACTAGGTAACAATGGTTTACGATAATTTGCAAATAACAAGGAAGTCGATCTATAAATTTTCTTTGTCCACTTCCAGATTCGACCATAACGTCTAGGCCAAGTTTGGGGTGTTACATTGGTCAATAAAAAATAACTTATCAACGAAAAAAACTTACATGTTAATAGAAAATAAGTCTATTTTCTTGTAAATTGACTTTCTCTTTTACAAAACATAAGTTATTTTTTGAAAAAGAGCTCTTTATGAGGAATTTTATTTTTATATAAAAAATAACTTAAGTTAATAATCGTTATGAATATCTTATTAAGTGGATTTCCATCATGATCAAGATAAAGTTTTGGTGTACTTTAAATTCTAATAGTTATTAGAATTAGATTTCTACTTCTTTTATACTTCTTATGCCTATAAATAGAGACTCCGATGAAGCATTGTAATCATCCCTTTGATTAATAAAGCACATTTTCTGTTGCTTTCATATTTTCTTTGTTTTTTATTCTCCCTATCTCTCTTTATTTTATAACACGCTATCAGCACGATGATTCTATATTTTTTTTTTCAAAATCTTTCGAAGTCATCCCACAAATCAAATTCTTTTTCACCTTAAAATTTCTCCCTTACAACTACAACTTCATCTTCAGGATATTGAAATATTCAATCTCAGAATGGATTGTGGTTATTATTTCCAATCTTTGATTTATAATTGTACAAGCATGGGTAAAAAATAGATTTGTCAAGGTGATGACGATGATGTTAAAGATCTTCAGGTATATTGAAATATTCAATCTCAGAATGGATTGTGGTTATTATTTCCAATCTTTGATTTATAATTGTACAAGCATGGGTAAAAAATAGATTTGTCAAGGTGATGACGATGATGTTAAAGATCTTCAGGTATATTTTACCATATTTTATTTATTATATCATGTTTATTATAATTGGAGACTAATACTAACAACATTAATAGATAGATTATGATTTAAAATCCACGCATGTTTGCAATAGTGATTATGAAATAAAGAATCTATTGGGATGTTTATAAGTTTGTCCTACTAGATTTGTTGCATTCCCTGAAGTGAATGTAGATATAAAGAAAATTAAATATATAATCATGGACCACTAAAAGTGGAAACATAGTAATAAATAAGAGAACAATGAGAGTTCTCAAGATAACTCTTCAAAGGGTAAAGATAACTTATGTTATCAATGTGATATAAAATATTATTGGCCACATATGTGGCGTATGCCCAAATATTTTATTTCTATTAATATTCTTTGAGGAATGATGTGAAAAAGTAGTAACAAATTCTATCATTACAGATAGAAAATATTTATCTTATTTGGAACTGAAACAAACAAATATTACTCCAATATTTGATAATACAAAATTAGTTGAAAGCTCCAAAAGAGCTAATATATCACTATCTAAAAAGCAAAAAATTTGTGATCGTTGTAAGACCCAATTTTCGCCCGGCCCTTTTTGAAACCATAAATTAAAACCAAAATAAGAAATAATTAGAAGCCCAATAGTAAAACAGTTTAGACTTTACTAGCCTGAATCTATTGCTACACCCAGACCCAATAAGTTAAACCAAGCCCAATCACTAAACTATACTAGCCCAATTCTAAGCCCACTCGAATGGTCTAATCTCAGAAACTGTAACACCCTGAATTAGGGGTTATTTGTAATTCAATTAATTTCCTATGTGTGCTTAAATAAATAAATAATATGATTTTATTTGGCATGTTTTAGGGTCTAAAAATAACCCGAGCTAGGCCTGACCCAGAATTAAAAATCTCTTTTAAAGTACTTAAAAGAAGGGAGCTAGGTGAGAAAGGGGTTAAGGGGAAATTTGGGTGAATTATGACACAAGAATGGTTCTGGAGCGGTGGTTGGTAGCGTGTGGTTGGCAAGGGAGGTCTTGGGTTCGATCCGTGGAAGTAACAAGGGGATATGTTTTTTTTCTTTTGGGGCGTTAAAGGAAGGGCCCAAGTAAGGAAGGCCTTAAAGAATTTTTGGGCAAGGATCGGGCATGAAAGTCAAGAAGGTGGAGTGGCTTGGGGCGCCACTTAAAAGGGGCTTTGGTTAAGGTTTCGGGTTCGAGACATGAAAGACGCAAGGAGTGTTATTTTTTTTTTTTGGCTTTTTGCGTTAAAGGCAAGAGGGCCAAGAAGAGGGCTTATAATTAAAAGATAAGGGCTCATGACATGAAAGTCTAAGGGGAAAAGTGGCAAAGTGCGTTGGAGGAGAGGGCTACATGAGGTCGCTGGTTCGAATCAAAGAAACAGCACCTTGGTTTTATTTTTTTCTCTTTTTTTGCTAGCGTGGAGGAGGGGGAAGTTGGCAGCATATAGGACTCTTAATTGATAAGAGATAAGGCATATTTTTTTGCTCATAATCGGCTGGAAGGGAGGGGTTATTAGTAGTTTATTTTCATTCAAATTGTTGAAGAGGTGTATAGGAGATAATTAGAAGATAAAACTTGCTTAATCCTTTGATAATTAAAAGCTAAATTATCACCTAAAGGGGGGGAAGTTGGCCGAACCTTGGACTCTTTGGGGGCTGTCCATATCTGTTTTATTTGGCATAGAAGTGCCAAAAGTACAACCAAATTCTTCTCTTCTCTCCAAATTTGCTGCGGCCGAATTCTCCATTGTTTCATAGCCAAAATTATTCAAAACTTCCAGCTTTTCTTGCTTCCTTTTAGCCGAATATACCCCCCTCTTTTAAGAGAAAATTTCCAGCTTCTCTTGTTCTTCTTAAGCCAAAAATACTTCTTCTTCTTTTGATTTTGTCACGTCAAACCACTCCAACCTTGCCCAAAACCCTTCAAAATTTCCTTCTTTTTCTTTCCCTAGTATCCGAACCTATCTCTAAAATTCCAGCCCTCCATTTGAGTTTGGCCGAATCTCCCTTAAGGAAAAAGGGTGCTTTCTCTTCATTGAAGATAGCCGAACCCCTCTCACAACATTAAGAGGTGCTGCCAATTTCCAATAAGTGTGGTAAGGGATAATCATCTCTTTTATAATTAAAGTTATGGCCTATGATTCTTACTAATACGATTAAAGCGATTGTAGGAAGCCATAGCCATTAAGGAAACTTTCGGATTTATTCTCCTAAGGTAAGTGGTGGTAAGGTTTCGGTTCGTGTGAAACCTTTTGGTACAATCTTGGTTTGGCCGAATAGGCTTTTGGTACTAACAAAGATGATTGGCCGAATGTAGGGTCAAGATCTAGCGTTGTAGATCGGAGTTTCGAGATCTAGGAATTACGATAGTAACAGGTGTGTAAGATCTCTCTACACACTTTATTAATTTACATGACGTTATTGTTTGCCTTAAATCTTTTGGTTGTGGTTAGCTTGTGGCATAATCATGGATTTCGGGTAAGTCCCCTAACTTGTAATTTTTGATATATGTTTGCATGCCATCACATGATGTTTAATACTATGACATGATATATGATAATTGATGTATAAGCATGTGATGGTGGGATTGATGAGAGGAGGGGGATGAATTATGGACTGTCGTCAGTGGTTTTGACCACAAGATGGGTTGGCCCCATCAGACTATTTGTGACCTATGGTCATCAGTGGTTTTGACCACAACGATTGATTATTTGCGACTAAGTCCCAGTGGTTTGGTACCACCAGTGGTTTTGACCACATTTGATATATTGTGACCTATGGTCATCGGGCCAACCACACGATGGGTTGGCCCCATCATTTAAATTGTGACTCTAAGTCATCGTGGTTTTGACCACACGGGTAGTTAAGGAGTATGGATGGCTAGGTGGGGTTGCATATTTGCATGTAAATTAATATCTTGTGTATGAGTGCTTTTCCTGGTAGGGGATTTACACACCGAGTCTTGGTGACTCACCCTTCCTTAACATTTTGCGATGAGTAGATCGCGAGATGGAGCCGAGAGGACTCGAGGCGCCATGCTTATCGTTGGAGTTAAATTTATTTTTGTTAAGATTAATTATTTTATTTCCTAAGTATTTTTAATTTAGGATGTAATAAGGCCGCTATTATTATTTTGGATGTTTATTTTACTATTTTATTTTACTTATCATATATTTCAAATGAAATTTACAAATGTTAAAGTAAACCGGTTAAAAGTGACCTTTTCCAACTTAATAACTTCTACGAGTTTTCAAAGTCGTTACCATCGGGTAACCAGAAGTAAACTAAGTCAACTACAACCTTGATGATTTTAAAATGTACATGATCAAATGTTTTCAAAAGGGTTTATCAGCCCAACTGTATTTATTAAAAAGGCCCAACTGAGTTTTCAAACACCTTTTCTTTTGCACCTTAGCCAAATTTTATCGAATTTTCACCAAACTTTCAAAATGACTCAACCTATTTTTACCCAAGAACATACCGATTCGGTCAGACTCGTGGGCGGGTTTGGGGTGTTACATTTTTGTATCGAGCCTGCTTCAAAACTTCTACTGGGGGCCCAAGGCCCAAAATGTTTTGGTTTTGCTAGTAGGCATTATTATGAAGTTTTGAGAAACTGCTTTTGGCTTGAACAAAGATGGCACCGAGTCTCCCAACCTATCCGCCTGTAAGTACTTCTATCAATTTTTGTGAATTCTTTTGATGAAGGGTAAAAGAGTAAAATGGGAACGTAGACTACTAGAGTAGAACTGTTGAACCCTAGGACTAGTATACCCCAACTATGCATAAGATTTAATAATTACCTAAACAAACCCTATGAGTCGTCACTAAGCAAAAGATGTGGCAATCGTTATACGCATGTCTAGGATTGGATTCAGTGGGGGCCTGGTATTTAAGCAGTCCTCGTGACTCACCTCCTACTCACTTGAATCCTACCTGGTGCGTAGTAACGGCTCATCCTAGCTGAGACGACGAGCTCACGGGCTAAACTTGATAACTAAAACCCAAAAGGGACTAGCCGTTTTGCTTTTGGAAATAATTAAAACTTTAGTTAAAAAAAGACCAAAATACCCCTCTGTTGAAAAATAACCAAAATACCCTTGGCTTGAAAATTTCGAAAATACCCTTCGTATGAAAAGTTTTTCAAATAGAAATTTTCAAAATATCCTCCTTTTGAGAAATCACTTAAAACTAAATTTTAGGAAATCATTCTTGTGAAAATTCCCTGATTATGTGAGAAATTAGTAAAATACCCTTAGGGGTAAAATTACAAAAACGCCCTTGATATATGATATTCCCAAAATACCTACAGTTTTAATAAAAAATTTCACCACATAAAAAGTGCTCAAAAACCTTAAATTGTAAAAACGTCAAAATTTTAGGAAAATTACAAAATTGCCCCTAACCAACAAAATTACCAGAATACCCCTGACTTTCAAAATTTTGCAACATCACTATTTTGGAAAATACAATTATCAAAAAGAGCCCTCAAAGCTTTACAACTTTTGAAATGTCCCTGATTTGATAAATTTTACAAATTTACCCTGATTTGTGAAAAATTACCAAAATGCCCCTGAACTTCAAAATTACCCAAATACCCCCAGATTTCAAAAATTTTTTAGAATACACCCGAAATTTAAGAGTTTCAAAATGCTTTTTGACAAAATCATCCAAAATTTTATTTTGAAAAATTACAAAATACCCTCAGAGGACAAATTACGAAAATACCCTCGGTAGTGGTAAAACAATCACAACGAAACTACAACGCCTCTTTGGAATGAATGAATGAAAGATCTGTGCTTGTTTGATTACGAAAGAACCACTTCTAAAACTCCTATCATAAAATTTCTTCATGGATAACTAAGGAAATACTAATGCATAAAATTCTTAAATGCAGATAAACGCGATCGTTAGAATGAGTTCAAGAGGTCGTGGACGCCCGCCGCGTGGTAGTGGTAGAGGTAGGATGACCTCGCTTGAGTCCGCAAGGTCTGGTCATGGGTCCGAAATGAGATGCCGATCTGCCGGTGGCGAGACCGAGTTCCAAGATCGACGGTGGTAACGATGTGGTATCACAAGTCAGACACGGTATTAGAATGGGTTGTTTGAGGTCAAAAGTGTGCAGAACCCGTAATTGGTATCGAACGACTCCGCCAACTGAGCAGAGGTATTCGAGGAGTTTCGGAGTGGCACCCAGGTCAGCGGCGGAATATTGGTTGGAATCCACTGAGAGGATTATGGGTGATTTAGATTTCACGGCTGAAGAGAAGTTAAAGGGTATCATTTCTTTGCTTCGGGATGAGTCATATCAGTGGTGGCTCACCGTAAGGGATGGAACGGTGGCAGAAAATCTCACTTGGGAGTTCTTCAGGGATGCCTACCAGAAGAAATATATCGGCACTAGCTACGTAGATGTGCAGTGAAAAGCTTTCCTGAACCTGGTTCAGGGAAATAAGACGGTGGCTGAGTATGAGGCCGAGTTCCTCCGATTGAGTAGATATGTTCGTTGTATTGTGGATACCGAGCATGAATGCTGTGTCAGGTTTGAAGATGGCCTGAGAGATATCTAAGGTTGCTGAAGGGGTAAGGCAGTCTGTTAGACGGAACCAGGATAGAAATTGGAATAAGAGGAGCTCCGGACCTTCAAAGTTTTTGGGTAATCAGCAAAAGAGGACAAGGTTTGGTGGGTCGGATCAGGCTGCTAGGCCTGCTGCTGCTAATCCTTAATGGTCGCCACGGTGTGATAGGTGTGGCAAGTCTCACAAGGGGGAATGTTGGAATAGTAATCGTGGATGCTTCAAATGTGGGTCGATGGAGCATCGTGTTAGAGACTGTCCGAAGAAGGCAGCTAGGCTAAGAACAGAAGGTCAGGATCGTGCACCGAATAGAAGGGATAATCAACAGCCTCAGAGGGGTCGTGGTGCAGGAAGAGGAGGTAATGGTGCTAACAGAGGTCGTGGGGCACCGAGGGGAAATACCGGTGGTACTGAGGCTAGACAACCTGGTTTGGTCTATGCCGCGAGGTATCAAGAGGAGGGCGACGCACCGGACGTCATAACCGGTATGTTCTTGATCTTTGGTGTGCCTTATAACACTTTAATTGGCATTGGCTCAACCCACTCGTACATTGCTAGTAGCGTAGTGGAAACCTTGCATCTAGACTCTGAACTTACTTCTAGGAAGATGACTGTGTTAAGCCCTTTAGGCCACTCTATAGAAGTAAGTAAACTTTATAGGGACGTACCCCTAGAACTCCAAGGGGTCGTATTCTTGGCTGATTTGATGGAACTACCGTTCTGGGAGTTTGACTTAATCCTCGGAATGGATTGGCTAGTTAAGTACCAGGCTAGTTTGGATTGCGCGGCTAAGCGCATGGTGTTAAAGACCGAGGAGGGAGAAGAGGTGGTGATGATAGGATGTTGTGGTTATCAGTATAGTATTGATGTTGATTCAATTGGCTCGAGAGGTGGACTAAGCTTAGCATGGCGAGGGGATGTGAACATTGCACTACAAAGCTTTTCAAATCGTCATATTGGTGTGGTCATTGAAGAAGTAGATGAAGGAACGAAATAGAGATTAACAGGTTATTATGGATCACCGTACATAAATGATAGAGAGGAATCATGGAATCTATTGAGGAGATTACATCGACAGGGAGAGTATCCATGGATGGTGTGTGGTGATTTCAATGAAATATTATATGGTTTCGAGAAGAAAGGAGGATTGCCTAGAGAAGAGAGAAGAATGGAAGAGTTTTGACATGTGCTAGAAGATTGTAATTTGGCAAATTTGGGTTACTCAGGAAATTGGTTTACTTGGGAAAGAGGAAATCTACCGGAAACAAATATTCAAGAAAGGCTTGGCAGAGGAGTTGCTACGGAGGAGTGGAGTTTCTTATTCCCAGATTCCCTAATTCAACATCTCCCAGATTCTTTGTCGGATCATTGCCCACTTCTTATAAATGCAGAATATAAAGGGAGAAGGCAGATAAAAAGAAGTTTTAAGTTTGAAGCTTGGTGGGTCTTTGAAGATACTTTTTTTGAGAAAGTTAGAAATATTTGGGAAGATTCTACAGGTGATCTCTTGAACAAGCTAAAAATCATGAAAGAACGTTTGGAGAGATGGGCAAATCAGATTAGAAGAAATAGAAAAATAAAAAAGGATGTTCTTACTTCAAAATTGGCAATGTTACTGGGAGCTGAGCGAAATGACAAAAACCTGGCAGAAATTATAGACAAAAAGATTCACTTGAATCTTGAGATTGATAAGGATGAAAGTTATTGGGAACAGAGGGCTCGAATAAATTGGCTGAAACTTGGAGACAGAAATACATCGTTTTTTCACAAGCAAGCAACATAAAGAAGTAAGCAGAACTTTATTCACAAATTACAGTTTGAAGATGGTAGGGAGACAAAAGAGAGTAAAGAGATGGAGGAGATTGCTCGTTCGTATAAAGTTATTTTTAGCAGGAAGACAATACAGTAATGATAGAATTTTGTCAGGAATTGAAGTGTGCGACTCTGATGAAGATAATTATAAATTAAAGGTCAGATACATGAAAGAAGAGATATGGGAAGCTTTATCAGAAATGGGCCCTACAAAAGCTCCAGGAGAGGATGGACTACCAGCCATATTTTACCAAAGATGCTGGCCGATCATTGGGGAGGATGTCTCAAACTACCGCCTTCAAAAATTGAATGATGGTATGGATTTAAGCTCGATCAACAAAACAAATATTGTGTTGATACCGAAAATTTAGAATCCCTCTAATATTTCTCAATTCAGGCCAATTAGCTTATGCAATGTGATTTACAAATTAATAGCTAAAGTTATAGCTAATCGGCTTCAGGTAGTGATATATAAATGTATTGATCTAGCACAAAGCGCCTTTGTTCCAGGGAGGTTGATTACTGATAATGTGTTACTTGCTTATGAAATTTTGCATACTCTAAAAACAAGAAGGTGGGGCGAAAAGGGTTTATGGCAGTGAAACTTGATATGAGTAAGGCATACGACAGGGTTGATTGGAATTTTGTGGAGAGGGTAATGAAGAAGATAGGATTTGATACAGGATGGGTTAATATGGTAATAAAATATGTATCTATAATATCATATTCAGTGGTTTTTAATAGGAGTGCAAGTGAAAGCTTTATTCCATCTAGAGGTCTAAGACAAGGGGATCCTTTAAGCCCTTTCTTATTCTTATGTTGTGGGGAAGGACTCTCGAGTCTGATGAGGCTGGCAAAAACAGAAAACATTTTAAAAGGAGTCAAAGCTAGCCGAAGGGGTCCAGCTATTTCTCATTTACTTTTTGTAGATGACTGTATCTTATTTGCAGAAGCTACAAAAAAAAGAGTGTATTCTTTGAAACAGATTTTGATAGAGTACGAGTTGAATTCAGGCCAATGTGTCAACTATGATAAGTCGACTGTTTTCTTTAGTACAATACACAAGAGGGGGAAAAGATAGCAATCTCACAATTACTTGCAGTAAGAAGATCAAACGATCCAGAAAGATATCTGGGGCTCCCTAATATGGTGGGAAGGAAGAAGCGATCGTCTTTTCAAAATTTGAAGGATAGATTTAAACAACAAGTTGATAATTAGAGTATTCGATATTTGTCACAATGAGGAAAATACGTTTTTATCAAAGCTGTACTCCAAGCTATTCAACTTTTACGATGGCGTGTTTTTTATTTCCTAAGACTCTTTGTGTGGAATTGGAGGGAATAATAGCTAAGTTCTAGTGGCAGAGAAGTCGAAATAGAAAAGGTATTCATTGGTGCACTTGGAAAGATTTATGTTTATTAAAGGAAGATGGCGGCCTTGGTTTTCGAAATTTTTCGAATTTTAATGTGGCGTTATTAGCAAAACAGGGATGGCGTCTTATTAATTTTCCAGATTCATTATTAACGTGTGTGCTAAAAGCAAAATATTACCCTAACTCAAATTTTTATAAAGCTCGGTTAGGAAATTTACCTTCACTTACCTAGAAAAGTGTTTGGGCTGCGAGAGGGCTCCTAGAAAGAGGAATATGCTAGAGGGTTGGTAGAGGAGGTAAAATTTCCTTTTAGGATGATTTGTAGATTTCAGGAATCGAAGCAGATAGAATTCTGAATCATAACAACAATGATAACATTAAGTTAGTTTTAGTTTTAATTGATGCCAATAGTAGAATATGGACAACAGAGGTGGTAAGAAGTACCTTTTCAGATGATACAACAGAAAAAATCTTGCAGATTTCACTTGCGAAATTGGATCATGAAGATATGCAGGTATGGCGATGGGAGTTGACAGGGGAGTTCTCCGTTAGGAGTGCCTATAAACTATTACAGGAATCTGGCCAGGATCCTAATACTATTAATTTACATATTGAAACAAAGAACTTCTATAGGAAATTATGGCAACTCAACATCCCAAAAAAAATTCAAATCACAACATGGAGAATATCTTGGATTCTCATCCATCTTTGGTAAATCTTAGAATCAAGCGGGTCATCACAGAAGTCCAATGCCCTAGATGTCGCCAAAGAGGAAGATTGCTGTCACATTTTTCAACAGTGTCTTGCAATAATCGAGGTTTGGAATCAGTTAAAGCTAAGTTGGATATTGAACCATAACAACCTTAATATGTGGAAAATGGTTAGGATGGATATTTGAGAAAGGGAACAAAGAACAGGTTCGGCTCTTCTGCTGTGGTCCTTGGTTCATCTGGTTCAGTAGAAACTCTATACTATATGAGAAAAGATCTCTAACAAGTTTATAAATAGCAAGGAAAATCAAGAATTTCATTGAAGAATAGGACGCAACAAAAGAAAAAAGAAGTATTCCTCAGTTTGCTGGAAAAACTCACCAAATACCAAATAGGGGAAGAACAACAGTTCAATTCGACGCGGCTTTTGACAAACATTTGCTTAGATTGGCTATTGGTCTACTCGTCCAAAATGAGAAGGGGGAAATCTTAGCATCGAAGGCAGTAATTCACTCCAAAGTTGTATCCCCATTCATAGCAGAGGCACATGCAGGTTTACAGGCGACAAAATTAAGGATCTTTATGGGTTTAAATAGAGTGATGATAATGGGTGATTCAAAAACAGTTATTAAAAAATGTCGAAGCAAAGATACTGATAAATCAGTTATCGGAGAAATTATCAGAGATATTAAAAACCATACTCTTGGATTCTAGGAAATTGAGTTTATTTCCATCCCCAGAACAGAAAATAGTTATCCTCATACTATTGCGAAAGAGGCCCTAAAGAAAGGAGAAAGCTTTTACCTGTTGGGAGGACTTTCGGATTTCATCCATCGAGCGCTGGAGATTTCTCGGCAAAGCATCTAGATAAAAGGAGGGGAGAAATTAAAAGGCGAAGAGGAAATGCCAGAGTGAAATTGAAGAAGGTAGCAGAAAAGTAATCTAAAGTTTTTGGAAACCTGTTATCATAAATGCTGGGTCGGTGGATGTGAAAGGGCATAAGAAAAGTGGTATCCAGCTATTTGATTTGACTGGAATTTGAAAATTGATTTGCATACTATTTTAGTCTGGTTTATTCTGGATAAAGATGGGTTAGGTTGCTAGTTTTGTTAGACTTTATTTCTGCTTTTATTTCCTTTGCTTTTCTGTTTATATTTTGGACTAAGGCCCAAACTTTTGTTTGTCTTATAATTTTATTAATAAGAAATCCAGTCAGATTATTATTTAAAAAAAAATTCTATTTTCATTTACCAAACATATTTTCCAATTTACAATAAATAGAAAATGAAAATTGTTTTCGAAAAATGAAAATAGAGAAATTCTCTAAAACCTAACGCACCTTAAGCTTTTTCAAAAATCATTTTCCAAAAACTGTTTTTAGTGAAACAAATGCAACCTATTGGTCTATTTGTTTCATTGATATATTTTCTTCATTTTCATTGTTTGTTAGGGAAAATAAACTCAGTCATTGTAAATGGTTTTACGAGTCAATAGGAAAATATGACTCTCTTTTTTTCATTAAACGTCTTACGGATTAAAAATCATCTAATTGGGTAAAATAGTGACCAAAAGGTAAAATTTCACCAATTAGGAGTTTGAACAATTTAGATCCCTAATCTAAAAATTGGCTAGCAATATGGAAGTCAACTGAGCATCTTAGCCCATTGAAATTGACATTTGTGCACTTTTGTCTGTTTTGCAATTTAGTCCTCCTAGGTGTACGTTAGTGTAATTAATCTATGATGATGATTTTTCGTACTATAGTAGTTAATGAGTAGCTAGTTAGACTTTGTAATTGCATGCATTTTCATTGTTAGTCACTTTATCACCCAATGTAACACCCCTTACTCGTGTTCAACGTCGAAACAGAGTACGAGGCATTATCGGACATAAACACAAGCAAACATACATTTTCGAGTCATAAATTTCCATTCAAATTAAAACTTTTCATACACATTCATATCGTCCCTAAAACGAGCCTACGAGTCTTAATACATGCTTTGGGAGTGGTTCGGGACTAAACCGAGAACTTCAAAAAATTTTACAAAACTTAGAAAATTTTTCATGTTATAGGGCTCACACGCCCGTGTTACAGGCCATGTTCAAAATAGGGTGTTCTCTGACTTGTGCCACACGACCGTGTGGTCAATTTAATTTTCATAATTTTTCATAAAATAGATGTAGACTTCACACCGCCAAGCCATGTTCAAAATAGGGTGTTCCCTGACTTGTGCCACACACCCATGTGGTCAATTTAATTTTCATAATTTTTCATAAAATAGGTGTAGACTTCACACTGCCGGGGCACATGGACGTGCCTAAGGGTCACACGGGCGTGTCCCTTGGACCACACGGGCGTGTGAGCCCTGTAACATGAAAATTTTTTTAAGTTTTGTAAAATTTTTTAAAGTTCTTGGTTTAGCTCCGAACCACTCTCCAAAGCATGTATTGAGCCTCGTAGGCTCATTTTAGGGATGATATGAATGTGTATGAAAAGTTTTAAATTGAATGGAAATTTATGACTCAAAAATGTATGTTTGCTTGTGTTTATGTCCAGTAATGCCTCGTACCCTGTTCCGGCGTTGAACACGGGTAAAGGGTGTTACATTTAGTGGTATCAGAGCATTAAAATAAAAATATAACATTGCATTATTTACTATGAACTTATCTCGATACAAAAATAGTAAAAACAGCCTAATCGTCAAACACTTTATTTTTCTCCAATCTAGGCCCGAACTTTATTTTTCTTGATCTATAATAGAAAATTCAGCTCATTTAATACTCACATTATTCAATTCAGCCCAAAAATCATATTATGGAAAAATTACATTTTTGCCCCTAATTTTTCAACTTTTTACATTTTAGTCCCTAGGCTCGTAAAATGAAATATGTTCAATTTCTTCAAAACCCAAGCCTAGCCGAACCTTACTCATTCTTATAAAATCCCATATTTTTCATTAATTCACACTTTTACTACATATTTTATAACTTTTACAAATAGGTCCTTTTAAGCATTTTCATCAAAAATCACTTAGTAAAAGTTGTTTGTCTAACACCAAACTTGCATAATCTACCATTAAACATCAAAATACACAAATATCCAACATGGTTAAAATTTTATACTTTTACTTTCTTTCAAATTAGTCCTTGAAATAGCTAGATTAGGTTACACCGATCTCAAAAATGTAAAAATTATTAAAAACAGGGTTAGAACGGACTTACAATCGAGCTTGGAAACTTGAAAAACCCTAGATATGGTTTCTCTTGAAATATTCGACCATGGCAATGAAATTTGGAGAAGATGGACACTTTTATTTTACTTATTTTGGCTTTATTTACCAAATGACTAAAATGCCCGTAACTTAAAACATAAAACTTCTCTTACTCCATGTCCATTTTTGTCCATACTAGCATAATGACATAATTACCATCTAAGTACCTCTAATTTAAAATCTCATAGCAATTGGACACTTATAACATGTAGAACTTAAATTTTGCACTTCTTGCAATTTAGTCCTTTAACTAAATTGAGTGCCCAAACGTCAAAATTTTCGAACAAAATTTTCACGAAATCATTTCATAAAACTGTAGACCATAAAAATATAATAAGAATAAATTTTACTGCATCAAATTTGTGGTCTTGAAGCCATTGTTCCGACTAGACCCAAAATCGGCTTATTACACCCAATCTCTCTTAGGTTCAATCCTCAAAATACTTCGTGTTCTGTTATAACACAAAAATATTAAAACTAACCTATCACACTTGCAGTTAAGACGCTTTAATTTTTGGTAATTTTGTGTTGATTCTCTGCTTAGCGTTCGTACGTTGTGGCGTGGTTAAATCGTTGGCGCCATTGCCATGGAGATTTGTATCTGATTAGTTGATTTGTATGGTTGTTGCATGTTGTTCTATGAACATAATTAGTAAAAACCACGTGAATAGATACGAAACTTTATTTGTTTTCTTCTTTGATTTATTCTTTTATTTATTGGTGTATCTTGTGGATGCAACTCTCAGTGTATGACTTGGATTAAAAACGAGTTAATCCCATTTGAGCATGAGCTAGAGAGGTTAATAACAAACACGAGAAGAGTTCAACCTTCAAGGGAGGATCAACCATTGATAGAATTTCCTATTGCCAGTCATACGATTGAAAACCCTCGATTTGAAGATCCACCCTTAGGCCTCCCAAACTCCGATGAAAACGAACATCCTATTCGACCAAGACGAATGGAAAATCGTACATTGCGAGACTACGCCATGCCAAATTTGGATGTGGTGCTAGGAAGCATCAACCGACCCGCCATTAATGTCAACAATTTTGAAATCAAGTCGACCATGATCCAAATGATCTAAAGCAACCTCCAATTTCGGGGCTCCATAAATGAGGATCCTAAGTAACATCTTAAGCATTTTCTCACCCTTTACAATACGTTTAAATATAATGGGGTATTCGATGACGCTATACGTCTTTAGTTATTCCCTTTCTCTTTATGTGGTGAAATGTTTATGTAATAGCTCGTTGTTCAGTGGTTTTGGGACCACTAAATCCGACGAGTAAGTTCGTAAATATTATTATTTAATACTTACGAGGAAAACATGGTTTTTAAAAGGTTTTTGATTTGATAATTTATGTTTTTTAAGCGATTTATTAAGTTCAAGTGGTAAGACCTTAAGGTCAAGTGGTTTTAGAAAATGAGGTATGTAACACCTCTTACCCGTATTCAACGTCAGAACAGGGCTCGAGGCATTACCGGACTTATAACAGAAGCATTCACACAATTCTGAGTCATAAATTGGCATCCAAATTAAAACCATGCATATTTAATCATAAAGTCCCTTATACGAGCCTACGAGGCCCAAAACATGCTTTGAAAGTGGTTCGAGACTAAACCGAGAACTTTAGAAAATTTTTCATGTTACAGGGGTCACACGCCCGTGTGGTTCAAGGGACATGCCCGTGCTACAGACCGTGTTCAAATTATGGTGCTCTCTGACTTGTGCTACATGGCCGTGCCACACGCCCGTGTGCTAGGCCGTGTGGTCAATTTAATTTTCATAATTTTTCATAAAATAGGTGCAGACTTCACACGGCCAGGGCACATGCCGGTGTTCAAGGTCGTGTAGCGCACACAGCCGAGACACACGCTTGTGTCTCTGCCTGTGTGCTCAATTCTGGACATTCTATTTCTCAAAATTAAGGTGCAGGGGACACACGGCAGGAGCACATGCCCGTGGAGTGGACCGTGTGTCACACACGGCCTAGACACACGCTCGTGTGTCTACCCGTGTAGACAAAAATAAGGCTATTTACCAAGCTATTTGCCACCCTCATTTACACTTACACCAATTCAATGGTACAATTCATGGCATACTTAGGCAACCAAAACATCCACAACCAAGGTATTAGCATCACATCTACATGCTAACATCTAACATGCATAACCATCATGATCTATCAGTACAAGTCATGCAAGTTTCCACATTCATGAATGATATCAGCATATAAATATACTTCAACCAACATAAGCCATCATTCATGGCCATATACAAAATGAAATCATTAACCATTATAAGCCAATACATTTGGCCACATTGCAAGTGACACATATAACAAAATGACCAAGTCCCTATACATGCCATAAGCTCAATGTAACAGTCTGGTTTAGACCCTAGTCAGAATAGTGGTTTCGAAACCACAAAATTTGAGTCAGAAAAATATTTTAATATTATTTTCTATGTCTGTAGTATGTGAATTAGTATGTGTGAAATTTGTGTGATTTAATTTGATCATTTGTGTGCTTAATTTGAGAAAATGATTAAATCGCGTAAAATGTAAAAGTTACCTTCTAATTGATTAAGTATTAAATTGATGTGTCTTTATAAGAATGGAGTCCTTATGTGGAAAATTGGCCATTGATAAATGGCATGGCCAATTTTGGACTTGAATTATGTGGTTTTCTAATGAAATTGTAAAGGTTATTATGGTAAAATGTGTATTAATGATATTTATAATAAAACAAAATAATGAAACATGTATAGTGTTCATCTTCTTGACCGAAAATAAGAAAGAAAAACAAGGTTTGAAGCTCTGCCATATTCGACCAACATTTAGTTTGATTCAAGATCAATAACTAAAGAAAACAGGCTTAGATCATGGGAAATCAAAAGTAATTGAGTAGTCGAGTTCGTTTCTGTTTATCTAAATCCGAAGTAAGTCGATATACAAATAAATGTATTTACATTGATATATATATTCATATGAAAATTTATGAAATTGAATGTGTATGAAATGATGAGAATATGAAATCCGAGGATGTATCGACAATAAATCAGTGTCTGAGAAGTCCCGTATGAACCTAGGAATAGATAGGATTACATATGTTATGACATAGGTGTTCGTTATGTGATATCGTGTAAGACCACGTCTGGGACTTTGGCATCGATATGAGACATAGTGTAAGACCATGTCTGGGATGTTGGCATCGATTTGAGATTTATATGTAAGACCATGTTCGGGACATTGGAATCGTATTGATTCGTGTAAGACCCTGCCTGGGACAGTGGCATCGATATCTGGTTACATGTAAGACCACGTCTGGGACATTGGCATTGTATGACTATTCCGAGCATTCTGAGTGTCCTATTTGATTCCAAACGATTTAACGGGCAAATCTGAAAAATAAAAGTTTACGTGAAATGTATAAACGAATCAGGTACATATGAATTGTACACTAAACAAGCGTATGAAAGGTAAGTGTATATATGAACTTACCAAGATGAATATGTGTATGGAATTGATGAGATAATATGTGATTTATGTTTGAATATGATATAAGCATAAGTGATGCTTTGAGATGTGAAATGGTAGAAATCTATGGCTAAACAAATGAGCTTAAGAACATCTTATGAAATTGCAAATGAGAAGTATTAATGACATTGTATCAATGTGATTATGTATATTTTATGTTATGTTTATTTGTATATGGCTTACTAAGCTTTAGGAAGCTTACTCTATGTGTGTTTGCTTTGATTTATAGATTTTCAAAGCTACTGAGGGCTCGGGAATCATCGAGGATCGTCATCACACTACTCAATCTTATCTTGCTATCTTTTGGAAGTGTATATACTAAAGTATGGCATGTATAGGCTAGTTACCTTAAGTTATGTGTGAAATATGTGTATGGTCATGTGATATGGCTAGTTAAATGGTTGTGTAATGAATGAAGATTCATGCTATATGATGTTTGGTTTTGTTATGATTCCATGATTATGAAATAGTCAAGGTAATGGTAAGCTTATTGATGCAAAGTGAGTATATATGATTGATGAATGATGGTTACGATGGAGTGGTAAGTTGTGGATGAATCATGCTTGGTTTATTTGTGAATTAGTTGAGCTATTTGGCATCTAAGTTGGTATGCATAGAAATGAGATTGAGATTGAATGGGATGATATAATGACCATTTGGTGTGTTTTTGGTTGCCAATTATGTTTAGAAATATGCTTGTATGTGCTTGTAGGGATGACCCAAAGTGTGGGTGGCATTTTGGCCTTGCAAATGGCCTATATTTGCCCACACAGTTGAGCACACGAGTGTGTGGCTCGATCGTGTCCTTCATGGTTGTAAAACAAAATAAGTCAGGCTCGACCACGGGCAAGACACACGGGCGTATGACTGGCCATGTGGTGCAAGTCAGTAGTGACCACGGGTGAGGCACACGGGCGTATCTATGGCCGTGTGGACAAGATAGTATGTATGCCCTATTTTGACACGGCTTAGACATGGGGTGTGTCTGAAGTTGTTGGAGGCATACGGCCTGCCCATACAGGCGTATGACCTCTGTAACTTTGAAAAAATTTTAAATTTTTGAGAATTTCTGTATGTGTTCGGTTTAGTCCCGGCCCTATTCCAAAGCATGCTTAAGGTCTTGTAGACCTACTCAAGGGACAATTTGATTTGATTCGTTGAATAATATTATGAAATGTCCGTAAAAGATCTGAATTGTAGGATAACACCTTTAACCTTAAACTGACAACGGTTACGGGTTAGGGGTGTTACACTCAAAATGCTAAGACCATTAATACCAAAATGAGTTTTTTGATAATGTGATCTGAATCTCTGACGATCTCTGATTCTGAGTTAGCTTGGTGACACTATAAAAACATGGAAAATAAATGGAGTAAGCTATATAGCTTAGTAAGCTCGTATAAGAGAAATAAGCAACCTTACCATGCATATAACATTCAATTACTATAACATAATTAAATGTAGACTTACTATGGTCTCATGATCATAATCTATTCCATCACAAAAACCTACCTCATTTTCATCATTTCACATATTTATTAAACATGAGCTTTATGTACATACTTGAGCCATCTCGAAATGAACTTACACATATTCTCATCTTTGACATACTCGTGAACCACTCGGAATAACAATGTCAGATACTTGGGAAAATTTACACACTAAGTGCCATATATGTAGCCAAAGCTTCCTAAGTCTCATATCACATAATCGCTCGCTCTCAAGCTATTGACGGGCCTGCTCAAACAAGTTGTCAGTCAAGACGTAGCTACATAGTGCTGCTCACACAAGCTGTCAAGTATCCGCAACATATGCCGGTATACTCAGCCACCGGTAGGAAGTACTTGACCAGCACCCAGATCACATAATCACATAGCAAATAATGACCCTAGTGACATGTCACTTGTATTGTAACACCCCAAACCCGACCTAGAAGTTAGGCCTGAATCTGGTGTGTCACATTGAGGTGTTTTTTTTTTTGAAAATCGCATTTTCATTGAAAACCCCTTTTGATATTTAAAAACTAAAGTCCCAGTTTGCGATTGTTATTATTAATTGACATTTATTAAGAAGTCATTACCTTCAAAACCTTGTTCGTTGCGGAAGCTTAATTTAAAACAATTGACTTATAAAATGTGATATTTACAACTTGGTTGCGAAAACGTAATGGTTTGAAAATAGATATTGTTTTGGAAAAACCGTGATTCAATGTTAAGCAGATTTAAAACATAATAAACTAAAAATCCCAAACTATACCAGAATTTAAGAGAGGCCTTATTACAAACCTATAAAAACAGTTTAATAAAGTAAAATAGAATACTAGAATCCAAAACTGCTCGTAGTGTGGCCACCTCTGAGTCCTCCAATACGTCGAACCGCCTACTGAGGGTTACCTGGAAAAATTAAAAAGAGGCGATGATTTTGCGAAAATTCAGTGTGTACAACCCTCATCAGTAAAAACATGCATCACAACAATCTGGGCCGACGCCCATTATAATAACGGTGGCAATTGGGCCTTAGCCCAAAATAGCCTCGATTGGGCCTTAACCCATATCATATGTCACATATCATAAATATTTGGGCCTAAGCCCATCTCAATATTAAAATCTATCTATGCAATGCATTAATGCCCATACCAACCCTACACTCCGTCTCCTGTCCAACCGTGCACTCATGTGGGGATCTAATCGACCAACCCATCCGTACACTCCTTTTGTAGCACCGGTTGCGGCACTAACTTATCGGTTCAGCATGGCTGCTTGGTGGCTAAAAAGCCTTTGGTGGATCCATAGTCGTTAAGCGACCATGCGATCCTATTAGCACTTCCACCATATTAATAATCCCATTCCCATGCAACATAATAACACATGAATACATCAATCAATAATAAACATACCATAATAATCATAAATCGCATACAAGAATAACCATATAACATGTAGGGGCATTTTCGTCATCCTGCCCTTCAGGGGCATATCGGTCATTTTATCTATCGATGGTATTTAGGTAATTTTACAAACTAGGGGTATTTCGATAATTTTGCAAAATAGGGGTATTTCAGTAATTTTACAAACTAGGGGTATTTCGGTGATTTACCCATCGAGGGTACTTTGGTAATTTCACATTTAATAGCCTTTCCAAAGGCCTGCTGCTGCCCCGAGAGACTCAGATAACCTAAATGGTCATAACGGTGTAAATGGGCCCGAGGCCCTTATTCAAATTTCACGTGGCCCACACGCTCGTGTGGCCCACTTAGCCCAAATCTAGCCACAGATACGAGATTCCCATAGTCCAGTTCACTATCTACTACACAATCATACAATTTATTCATATGGGCCCCCAGGCCCATTGGGCCCCTTTCGGCCCATCGTGGCCCAAACAACCTAAACGCACAAGAACACTCAAGCTGGCCTCAACTATCACATCGAAGCTCCCACACGTGCGCTCGCATGCTCGTGTGGCTACCATCGTCGTGTGACTGGCATTTCGGCATTTGCCGCTCTACAACTAGAGAAGAGAGAATACACACTTGATAGGAGTCTGAAGCTAATTCGCGCTTCGAATGCTCCTATGCCCAAACGCCCACCAAGGTATACTTCCCCTCTTCATAGACAGCTCCATTTATAGCCAGCTTCTCACCTTCCCTCTTAATATCTTTTCGATGTGGGATCCATCTATCAGCAGAGTTTAAATCCAACTCAAACTCTGGCCGTCCAATCCCCAAAATAAATACTCCCTTGCTTGTCATGAGATTCGAACCCAGGCTCTCTTGCACCCTTAATGACGCCTTGCCACTAGACCACTCATTTCCTTGTGTCTAACATCAGGGGCAACTAAATATAAATCTATAGGCCAAAGTCCAAGTTCACTTAAAAATAAATCAAAATGAAATGCCCGCGCCAAGGCTTGAACGTTGGACTCCTTGCTTTCTTGTGGCGTCACCCCCTTATCTTTTATGCGGCGTTATTTACCACTAGGCCACAACTCCTTTTATGTCATTTTTCTCCACATTTTATTCTTAAATCCTACTTACTAACTCTCATGGTTTTATTCACCTAGAACCAAAATTTTCCTAAAGCCCAAATTTGATCCCGGGATTTCATAGAAGCCCTCTAACCTTCAAAAATCACTCACCTAATAGGTACAACTTGTAATAATGTCGTTCTCATATTCTTAAAAATTTTAAAATGCTCCTACGCTCAAGGCCCAATGGGCCCAATTCTACTTGGCCCAAAATTCGGATCGTTACAATTACCCCTTAAAGAAATTTTGTCCTCAAAATTTCCAGCTATCTAACAGTGGTGTAACACAGGCTATTCTACCACGCTGCCGCTGCGTACTCTCATTCAAGTAACACTAATACACTTCTAACCTAAGTAAATAGCACATTACAGATATAGTACGTACCAGTATTCGCATCCGGAGCGTCTTCGTCCTCTCGGTGATGTGCTGCATAGACTAATGTTGGCTGGCTGCCTCGCCTCCGCAAGACCAGCACCTCTGCCTGGAGCTCCACGGCCCAAACCGTTTCCATTCCTTGCAAGCCCACGGCCTCTAGGCGACTGCCATCCACCCCTCAGTAGCTGTACGTTACCCTTACCAAAAAGCCTGCCTCAGATCCGATCTTCTGGGACACCCTATGAGACAATGATCCATGGAACCGTAACTCAGACAAGCCCCTATCCTTCTTTAGTGCTCGCCCACATGTCCTTTCCCACAAGTAGCACAAGGTGGTAACCCAGTAGCAGCAACAGGGGGCCCAGCTCTGACTGACCTGTCTACTCTAGCCCTTCTCCTAAATCTCTTATCAGAATCGAATGCTCAAACTCCCTCTTATTTTTGCCCCTTTCTCTTTCCCTATTTAAACGCTCAGAGCACTTTACATCCTCGGCAATCTTAGCTTTCTTTACTAATGCAGCGAAGTCCCGCTCCCTCTGTGGAGCTATCAACACTCGGAGACTGTCCCTAAGGCCATCTTCAAACCGAACACAGCGTTCATACTCTATTGCCATAATTCCTTGAGCATACTAGCTAAGTTGTAAAAATTCTACCTCGTACACAGCCACAGACTTGTCACCTTGAACTAGATTAAAAAAATTCTTTCCTACGAGCGTCGACATAGCTAGCGCCCAGATACTTTCCTTGAAATGTGGACTTGAAGAATTCCCAGGTCAACCGATCAGTTGAGGTACCCTATTTTACAGTAAGCCACCACTGGTAGGCTTCATCCCTCAGCAAGGACACAGCACCCTTCAACTTTTGTTCCGGCGTGCAGTCGAGGTCATCCATAATTCTTTCGATGGCTTCTAGCCAGTACTCCACCACACTTGGGGCCACCCCAAAAATTCCCTTGAAGTTCTCTACTCCATTGGACCCGAGTCGTTCCGTAACCGACCCACAGCCTCCAATACCAGTATTAGGCTCAACAGATCCAGCAACTCTTTCCAAGATACGAAGCATTACCTGTGACAGTGAGTCATCCCCAGTAACTCGGTCGAATGACCCTGTCTCGATTACCGATGAAGTTGGTGCTTCTATCGCCTCAACATTGGGCATGTGGTTTGACACCGAAGACCTAGCCCTAGCACTTCCACGACCTCTTCTGCAGCCTCTGGCACCTCTTCTAGCACTCATTACCACTTCGCGTATTATCTGAATTAGGAATTTTATGAATAAGCCCATAGTTCTAGCAATTAAACACATGTTTTATGGAAGTAGTAGTTAAGAGTTGTTTTCAAAATTGCAAGCTCACTACAGTTTTTAGCCTCCTACGGGCCCCAGTTTACTCTAACTAAGAGTCTCAGTATATTCTATCATCTAATGTAAGGCCAGCAACTATCTACAGTATAACAGTTAAAAAAAGATAAGAGAACTTACTTGGTCCGATACCGGAGACTCAGTGTGCCACACAAAAATCCTCCAAAATCACTTCAAAATCATTTGTAAACATATTTAAAATAGAAACTACAACCCATTTCACAGCCTGAATTTTGCAACTTGGCTCTGATATCACAAAATGTAACACTCCAAACCTAGCCTAGAAGTTAGGCCCGAATCTAGTGTGTCACATTGAGGTGTTTTTTTTTTAAAACCACGTTTTCATTGAAAACCCCTCTTGATATTTAAAAACTAAAGTCCCAGTTTGCGATTGTTATTATTAATCGACATTTATTAAGAAGTCATTACCTTCAAAACATTGTTCGTTGCAAAAGCTTAATTTAAAATAATTGACTTATAAAACGTGATATTTACAACTTGGTTGCGAAAACGTAATGTTTTGAAAACAAATATTGATTTGGAAAATCCGCGATTCAATGTTAAATAGATTTAAAACATAATAAAATAAAAATCCCAAACTATACCAGAATTTAAGAGAGGCCTTATTATAACCCAATAAAAACGGTTTAATAAAGTAAAGTAGAATACCAGAATCCAAAACTCTCGTAGTGTGAACACCTCTGAGTCCTCCAATACTTCAAATCGCCTACTGAGGGTTACCTGGAAAAATTAAAAAGAAGGGGTGAGTTTGCGAAAACTCAGTGTGTACAGCCCTCATCAGTAAAAACATGCATCACAATAATCCGGGCCGACCCCCATTACAATAACGATGGCAATTGGGCCTTATCCCAAAATAGCCTCAGTTAGGCCTTAACCCATATCATATGTCACAAATCATAAATATCTGGGCCTAAGCCCATCTCAATATTAAAATCCATATATGCAATGCATTAATGCCCATGCCAACCCTGCACTTCGTCTCCTATCTAACCGTGCACTCCTGTAGGGATTTAATCGACCCATCCATCCGTACACTCCTTTTGTAGCACTGGTTGCGGCACTAACTTATAGGTGCAGCATGGCTGCTTGGTGGCTAAAAAGCCTTCGGTGGATCCACAATCGTCAAGCGACCATGCGATCCTATTAGACCTTCCTCCATATTAATAATCCTATTCCCATGCAACATAATAACACATGAATGCATCATATAATAATAAACATACCATAATAATCATAAATCGGATACAAGAATAACCATATAACATGTAAGGGCGTTTTCATCATCTTGCCCTTCAATGGCATGTCAGTCATTTTACCCATCGAAGGTATTTCGATAATTTTACAAACTAGGAGTATTTCGATAATTTTGAAAACTTGGGGTATTTCGGTAATTTTGCAAACTAGGGGTATTTCGATAATTTTGCAAACTAGGGGTATTTCGGTAATTTCGCAAACCAGGAGTATTTCGGTGATTTACCCATCGAAGGTACTTTGGTAATTTCGCATTTAATAGCCTTTCCAAAGGCCTACTGCTGCCCCGAGCAACTCAGATAACCTAAATGTCATAACAGTATAAATGGGCCCGAGGCCCCTTATTCGGCTCACGTGGGCTCACACGCTTGTGTGGCCCACTTAGCCCAAATCTAGCCACAGATACGAGATTCCCATAGTCTAGTTCACTATCTACTATACAATCATACAATTTATTCATATAGGCCCACTTGGCCCCTTTCGACCCATCGTGGCCCAAATAGCCTAACCTATCGCGTCGAAGCTCTTACACGTGCGCTTGCATGCATGTGTGGCTACCATCGCCGTGTGACCGATATTTCGACATTTGCCGCTCTACAGCTCGAGTAGAGAGAATACACACCTGATAGGAGTCTGAAGCTAATCCGCGCTCCGAATGCTCCTATGCGCAAATGCCCACCAAGGTATGCTTCCTCTCTTCATAGACAGCTCCATTTATAGCCAGCTTCTCACCTTCCCTCTTGTTATCTTTTCGATATGGGATCCCTCTGCCAGCAGAGTTTAAATCCAACTCAAACTCTGGCCGTCCAATCCGCAAAATAAATACTCCCCTGCTTGTCATGAGATTCGAACCCAGGCTCCCTTGCACCCTTAATGACGCCTTGCCACTAGACCACTCACTTCCTTGTGTCTAACATCATGCGCAACTAAATATAAATCTATGGGCCAAAGTCCAAGTTCACTTAAAAATAAATCAAAATAAAATGCCCGCGCCAAGGCTTGAACCTTTAACCCCTTGCTTCCTTGTGGCATCACCTCCTTGTCTCCTATGTGGCATCATTTGCCACTAGGCCACAACTCCTTTTGTGTCATTTTTCTCCACATTTTATTCTTAAAGCCTACTTACTAACTCTCAGAGTTTTATTCACCTAAAACTAAAATTTTCCTAAAGCCTAAGTTTGATCCCCGGGACTTCATAGAAGCCCCCTAACCTTCCAAAATCACTCACCTAATAAGTACAACTTGTAATAATATCGTTCTCATATTCTTAAAAATTTTACAACGCTCCTACGCTCAAGGTGCAATGGGCCCAATTCTACTAGGCTCAAAATTCTGGTCGTTTCATGTATCCAACCCTATTCATCAGGTTCAAACGGGATTTCTTGCTTGTGATTCGTCTTCGAACTCGTTCATAGGATTAAGCTCATCCACATTTATCAAATGTACAAATCATGCAATATTAAAGCAATAAGATACAATCATATTAAAGCTTATTTTTAACATACGAACTTACCTTGGTACAAAATGGATAATTGTTCGATTTAGTCCACAATCTTGTTCTTTCCCCTGTCTAGGTCGATACCTCATCTTTCTTGATCTATAATATCAAATTTAGATTATTCAATTATCACATTATTCAATTTAACTCCCCAAAAACACCTTATGGAAAAAATTACATTTTTGCCCCTAACTTTTTAACTTTTTACAATTTAGTCCCTAGGCTCGTAAAATGAAATATAGTCAATTTCTTCAAAACCCAATCCTAATCGAATATTTTTCATGCTCATAGCAGCCCACACTATTTATTCAAATTTCTACTACATATTTTACAACTTTTACAAATAGATCCTTTTAGGCATTTTCATCAAAAATCACTTAGTAAAAGTTGTTTATCAAACATCAAACATACATAATCTTCCATTAGACTCAAAATACACAAATATATAACATGGTTAAAATTTTAGACTTTGATTTCCTTTCAAATTAGTCCTTGAAATAGCTAGATTAGGTTGAGACAACTTCAAAAACATAAAAATCATGAAAAATGGGGCATGAACGGACTTACAATCGAGCTTGGAAGATGAAAAAACCCTAGCTATATCTTCTCTTGAAATATTCAGCGATGAGGTGAAGAAGATGAAGACTTTTATTTAGTTATTTTGGCTTTATTTACTAGATTACCAAAATGCACTTCACCTAAACTTTGAAAAATTTCACTAACCATGCCCATTTTTGTCCATAGTAAAGCATAATGGTCTAATTACCATCTAAGGACCTCTAATTTAAAATTTCATAGCAATTAGACACCTCTAGCTTCTAGAACACACATTTTCACCTTTTTCAATTTAGTCATTTTAACTAAATTGAGTGCCCAAACGTCAAAATTTTTGAACAAAATTTTCAAAAAATCATTCCATAGAATTGTAGACCATAAAAATATAATAAAAATAAATTTTTACTACGTCAAATTTGTGGTCTCGAAATCACTGTTCCGACTATACCCAAAATCGAGCTGTCACAAGGTATCGGGACCTCATTTTTATAAACCGAGCCATTAATATTTTTATAAATATTTATGGAGTGTAATTAAGTTGGTATTAAGGTTTCACTGAAAACTTTTTATGTTTCGGCAGTTAATTAAGAAAAAAAGGACTAAATCGTAAAAGTTGAAAAATTAATCGCTATTAGTTTAAAGGTGTTAATTGCTTAAAGAATTATAATGGGAAGGCCTTATTGAGGAAATTAGTCATCCTAAAGATAGTGGGGCAGTTGGATGCTTAATTTCTTTTAATTATAATGTTTTATATGTTATTTATTTAATAAAATAAAATAAAAGGTTAAAAAAATTAAAAAAAAAACATAAAAGACAAAAGGTGTTTTCTTCTCTCCCTTTTTTATCCATTTCTAATATTTTTGATGTTTTTGATATCGTTGCAACTAGGTCCAGTTAACCCTACCTTCGATTTTGAAACTGTTAAAGATTTTGAATGTTGCCATTAATGAATCTTGTGATTTTTTATGTTAAATGATGAATTTGGAATGTTGATTGATAAATAAAAGTATTTTGTTAAGTGATTTTTGATGAATTTATCAATTAGGGACTAAATTGTTAAAATAATAAAAGTTTAAGGATTTGATGTGAAATTGTTGCAAATATGGGCTGATATGGGTGCTATGAATATTTTTTTTCAAAAGATGACTGATATCCATTAAATGGCACATGGCTCAAAGTGTTTTAAATAGAGTCTCATCAAACATAATATAAGAAAAGACAAAATGCAGCAAGCTAATAGCCAAACCATAAAATTGCACATAGAAAAATAGCAAACCATAAATGAAAAAGATAAAACCACCCTATGCCAGATACCAAATGACTCAAAAGCAGAAATATCAGCAAACACCTATCTTCTCTTTGTGTAAAAGCGTATCTGAGATGAGCAAACTGAAGAAGAGCAAAAAGCTTTGAACCCATCCATGGAGATTCTTTGAACCTTCTCCATAGTCAAAGCGATCCCAAAAAGAAACTTAGCGATTCTGGATCCAAATCATCCGATCTTTATCCGCCATCTTCCTCACCAATTTTGGAGCTCTATCTACCTAGACACAAGAGATTTGGTGTCTCCTTCCTTCCAAAGCCAAGGTGTGAGCTGCTTGTTAACCGCGTGAAACAAAAAATTAAGAGACTTCTTTGAAATTATTTTGAAGGATATGAATATTGTGCCTAATCGGTCTAAGAATAGATTTATCTTCCACTGTTATCTTGAATTTTTTTAATTATCGACAGGGAGTCCCCTTCTAAGAGAAGATGCCGAAAACCCATTTCAAGCACAAAAAGCATAGCCCTTTCGTATGCCCTTGCTTCAGCCATAAAAGCGTCAGTAACATCCTTAAAAATGTAAGTACACCCAATAAATTGGTTATAGTCTCATTGTCATTAGACTCCACATTAGCCCCAAAGTAGATAAAAGATTTATCGTAATTCACCCATTGTCTCGAAACCATCTCATACTCCCGAATAATATTTCAAACCACACTAGCTCCTTTACTCGAGGCATCCCCAAAAAGAATGTAGTCATCTGCGAAAAACAAGTGGTTAATCAAAAGTCTTTCCTTTCCAATAGGAGCACCCCTCATCAGCTCTTTATGTTTGGCTTCATTAGGCAGTATGGAGAAACCCACAGCACAAATTAAAAAGAGATAAGGGCTGAGTGGATTGCTCTATCTTAAACCTCGCGAAGGTGAGAACCAATCACTATTAGATAAATTAAGACTCACGGAATAGGAGACAGAACAAACACATCTCATAATGAAGACGTCCCAATCAGTATGAAAACCCAAACGAGTCATCATTCCAGCCAAAAAATCCCACTCAACACGATCATACACTTTACTCATATTGACCTTAAGCGCAAAATTCCTTTTTTACCTTTCTTCTTCATTTTAAGGGAGTGAAGGACCTCATAAGCAATTAACACATTATCTGAAATATGTCTTCTTGGGATGAAAGCTCATTGAGCTTCATTTATACAACTTCCCAAAATTGCACTCATACGATCCGCTAAGACTTTCGCAATAATTTTGTAAACTACGTTACAAAGACTTATAGGTTGAAATTGTGAGAAATTTTTTGGTTTCTCAACTTTAGGAATCAAACCAATGCAGGTTTAATTAATCTCACCTATTTTAGATTCACCATTCAGAACAAACAAACAGTAATTAAAAATATCAGACCCAATAATATACCAATACCTTTGAAAGAAAATTGCGGGAAAACTGTCGATGCTAGGAGCCTTCAAAGGTGCCATCGACTTGACAGCATAGCCAATATCCTCCTCAGTGAACTGTTTAAGCAATTTATCATTCATACTCGTAGTAATTGTAACATCACGAAATAAGGCCTAAACAGAACAATGGTTGCGAAACCACGAATTTGAGATATAAAATTTTATTACAATTAATTATTATGATTTACCGAGTGATTAAATACATGTGTTAGAGTATCGATAAGGAATTTTATTGATTGCATGCTTAAATTGCCTATTAGGACTTGTTTGAAAAAGTTACTAAATAGGGGTTCTAATTTATAGAGTACTTGATTGAAATAGGGGTTTGAAGTAGGAGTCCTTAAATGGTAATTAGACCACTATATTTCCATGGAAAAAAATGGACATACATAGATAAAAATAACTAAAGTTTTAATGAAGGGCATTTTAGTCATTTTAGTAATTAAAAGAAATTAAAAGGGAAAAAGATGGTAAAATATGTTTATCTTCTTCATTTGGAAGAAATTTTAAAGGGGGCACCATAGCTAGGGTTTCTTCAACTTCTCAAGCTCATAGTAAGTGCATCCAAGCCCCGTTTTTAATGTTCTTTACGTTTTTGGAGTCCCGGTAACTTGGTTTAGCTTATACTAGAAATAATTTAACCTTGGGTTCGTATTTGGAAAAATACCCACAGGTGAAATGTGTTTATTTTGATGTTTTATGATAGAATATAAATTCTGAAATTATGTTGAACAACTTTTGCTAAGCGATTTTAAGTGAAAACGAGTAAAACGACTTTATCGATAAAAATACCTAATGTTCATAAGTACATGTTGGAGTGAGAATTTGATGTTTTCATAAAAGGTAAAAATGATCATCATGTCATAAAACATAAGAATAAGGGATAAAGTTTAATTTCTGAGCTTTGGGGCAAATGTGTAAATATGTAAAGTTTAGGGGTAAAATCATAATTTTTCCAAAGTTAGAGTTAAGGACTGTTTTAATAAATGTGAGTATTAAAAAAGCTAAATTTGCTATTATAGATCAAGAGGAAGAAAATTTGAAGTTAGACCGGGGAAAGAAAAAGATAGTGGACTAAATCGATAGAGTTGATCATATTTTGTTTCGAGGTAAGTTTGCAGTAAATAAATGCAATATTCTATTATTTTACATTTAATACTATTAAATTCCATCATTTACATATTTATTCTATAAATTTATTATTTAAAGACTCAAGCATGAATTGACGGAGAAGCAATCTCAAAAAGTTCCAGTTGAACCTTAGGAATGTGTAGGATACAAATGTCATGACATTAGGGTTTAAGGAAATCATGTAAGACCATGTCAAGACATGGCATTGATAAATCACTATAAGGAAAAAGTCCCATGTAAGACCATGCCAAGGGATGGCATTGGTGAGTTTATAAGGCAAAGGTCCCATGTAAGACTATGCCAAGGCATGGCATTGGTGAGTTCATAAGGCAAGGATACCACGTAAGACCATGTCAAGACATGGCAATGGTTAAGTTTCAGAAGGAAAGGTACCCATGTATCCTTAGTATTCCAGGTGGTTCAATGGAAAATTCAAAGAGTATACCAAAGAAAAGGTAAGACAAGTTCATGTTAAAAGGTACAGGTAAAAATGAAATTTTTAAGTACATTGAGTTAAAAGCTTAAGTGATCTTGATAGAAAAAGAATAAGATAATTTATTATGAATGTTGTTATTTATTTAAATGTAAACTTACTAAGCTTTATGCTTACTCCCATTCCTTTCTCTCTTTTTACAGTATTACAAGCCAACTCGGGGATCGAAAGGACGTCGGAGATCGTTACACACTATCAAAGGATTATTTTGGTATTTTGTGACTCGAACATTTTAAGTTATGGCATGTATAGGGACTTAGCTATTTTTGTGTGTATGACCCTATGATATGGCTTAAGATTGGCTTGTAAATGCTTGATAATGATTAGCTATTAGAATGGCTAATTAAGAGCATGTTTTGGATGCTATGTAATACCTAGTTGATAGTTATTATAAAGAAATTATGTAATTATATGCAGGGGAACAGTTTGGACAGCAACAGTAACGTGATTTTGAAAAATCACTAAGGATAGTATAAATGGAATTAGGGTGTATATGAGATATATATTTAAAGCTTATTGAGTCTATTTTTATATGAAAGAAACGGTGCATGTAAAAGAGTTGTATATTATGATATAATTGATTTTTAGTGCATAGGGGTCAGAATTGTCAGTTTGTGTAATAGGGGAGACTTTAACTAATAAAATGTACTACTTGGCGACGCCAAAAATTCTTAAAAAATTATAGTAAGAAGATATATGAGTCTAGTTTCAAGGAAAATTTACAGATATAAATTTTAAGTTTCGTAACTCAAGTTATAATCAATTTAGTGAACATGACGCAGATGGACAATTTCAAATTTTTTATGCCCCGAACTAGTAAGTTATGTCTAGAATGCCTCGCGCTCCACTCCGGCAACGGTCTCGGGTAAGGGGTGTTACATTTATTGGTATCAGAATGAGAGTTTAGTTGGTTCTCAAAATATTCAGTATGAGTAAGAGTCTAACTATACATGCCATACTTATATTTTGATAGTGTGACGACTTCTGACGATTTTAAAATGTTTTTCTTTTATAGTTATGGATCCCAAACGAGCTAGTGCAGATGATGTAGAGAGTAATACGCTTGCTCCCGTAGAAGGGACGGTGACACCAGATAGTAATGAAAGGCCCGTTACAGTTAGTCAAGGAGGAGGGGCTCGAGAAGCCTTCTTCCAAGCTATGAATCAATGGTTTGCTGAGTTCGTTCGTACGAACCCAGCTGTTAGACCTCCACCCCCTCATGATCCTTAGACTACCCATGTAGCTTCCCCAGTTACAGATACAGTCAGAAGAGAGAAGCCACCCGTTGACAAGATCAGAAAACAATGGCCCGAAGAGTTTCGGGCTACCAAAGATGATGATGCAGAGAAAGCTGAATTTTGGCTCGAGAATACTATTAGAGTCTTTGATGAATTATCCTGCACACTGAAAGAGTGTATTAAATGTGTAGTGTCACTTCTTAGAGATTCGGCCTACCAGTGGTGGAAGAGACTTGTGTCAGTAGTACCAAAAGAAAGAGTTACCTGGGATTTATTTCAGGAGGAGTTCCGTAAGAAGTACATCAGTCAAATGATTATTAACCAGAAAAGAAAAGAGTTCCTTGAGTTAAAACAGGGTAAGATGATTGTTACTGAGTATGAACGTGAATTTGTCAGACTTAGAAATTATGCTCGAGAGTGTGTGTCTACAGAGGCTATCATGTGCAAAAGATTTGAGGATGGGCTCAATGATGATATCCGACTGTCAGTTGGTGTTCTAGAGATAAAAGAGTTTGTTATTTTAGTTGACCGAGCCTGTAAGGCAGAGGAATTGTTAAAAAGAAAGAGTAAAGCTGAAATTGAGATGCAAGATACTAAGAAAAGGCAGATGAGCAAGTCGTTTTAGTCCACATCCAAGAGTCCTAGAGAGTTCTCTATGAGATCTAATTACTCAGGTAGGTATTCTAGCCAAAACAGAGGTAGAAGATTTACGGATCTGAAAGCTCAAACCACTTCGATTGCGAGTGTTGGTAGTATTCAGCCTGATAGACCTGGGTGTCCTCAATGTGGTCGACATCATCCAGGTCAATGTCGAGCAATTGAGACTGGATGTTTCCGATGTGGTGCACCGGATCATTTCATTCAGGAGTGTCACGAGATGGTTAAAAGAGAAGTAATACCAAGTGCAAGATCAGGCAATGCCCCCGTTAGAGGCAGACATCAGAAAAATTCGGGAGTAGGGGCAGGTAGAGGTACATTTAGAGATACAACAATGAGATCAGATGTTAGAGCACCTGCAAGGACCTATGCTATCCGTGCTCGTGAAGAGGCATCCTCCCCCGATGTAATTACGGGTACATTTTCTCTTCATGATGTTAATGTTATTGCTTTGATTGATCCGAGTTCAACCCGTTCCTATGTTTGTATGAAATTGATGCCTAGTATGAACATGCCCATAGAGCTTATGGAATTAGTAATTAAAGTATCGAATCTATTAGGTTAGTATGTGTTAGTAAACAAAGTATGTAAAAATTGCCCTTTGATGATTAGAGGTTACTATTTTTCGGCCGATCTCATGCTATTTCCATTTGGTGAGTTTGATGTAATTCTTGGTATGGATTGGTTAACTGCACATGATGTGGTAGTGAATTGTTGAAAGAAATTTATTGAGTTGAAATGCGAAAATGGTGAAATCCTTTGAGTTAATTTAGATGAGTCAGATAGTTCAATTACCATGACTTCAGTTATGTCTACTCAGAAATGATTGAGGAAAGGATGTGAAGCTTATCTTGCTTTTGTGTTGAGTACTAAAGATCCAGAGTTGAAAATTGAATTAGTGCCTGTGGTAAATGAGTTTCCTGATGTGTTTCCAGAAGAACTACCAGGTTTGCCTCCTATCAGAGAAGTTGAGTTTGATATTGAATTGATTTCAGGTACCACACCTATTTCTATTGCTCCTTATAGAATGGCTTCTATAGAATTGAAAGAATTGAAAGCTCAGCTACAGGAATTAACTGATAAAGGCTTTGTAAGATCTAGTTGTTCACCATGGGGTGCACCAGTGTTATTTGTGAAAAAGGACGGTTTCATGAGATTGTGCATAGACTATCGGCAGCTTAACAAGGTAACTATCAAGAACTAATATTCACTGCCTAGAATAGATGATTTGTTTGATCAGTTGAAAGGAGCCACTGTGTTCTCTAAGATAGATTTGAGATCCGGATACTATCAGTTATGAGTTAAAGAGTCAGATGTTCTGAAGACTGCTTTCTAAACTAGGTATGGTCACTATGAGTTTCTTGTGATGCCATTTGGCTTAACTAATGCTCCCACCATTGTCATGGATTTAATGAACCAAATTTTCAGACCTTACTTAGACAAGTTTATAGTTGTGTTCATTGATGACATCTTAATTTATTCTCATCATGAGACTGAGCATGTAGAGCATTTGAGAATAGTTTTACAGATTTTGAGAGATAATCAGCGTTATGCCATGTTTAGCAAAAGTGAGTTCTGGTTATAGGGAGTTTGTTTTCTTGGACATATTGTCTCAGCTGAAGGTATTAGAGTTGATCCGAGCAAGATTTTAGCCATTGTTGATTGGAAGCCTCCCAAGAATGTATCAGAAGTCAGAAGTTTTCTTGGTCTTGCCGGTTATTATAGACGATTTGTAGAGGGATTTTCTATGATAGCTACTCCATTGACAAGATTGTTACAGAAAGCTTTCAAGTTTGAATGGACCAAGAAGTGTCAACAAAGTTTCGACAAGTTAAAGATATTGTTGACTTAAGCTCCTGTCTTAGTACAACCAGAACCGGGTAAAGAGTTTGTGATTTATAGTGATGCATCCTTGAATGGACTAGGCTATGTACTTATGCAGGAAGGAAGGGTAATTGCTTATGCCTCTAAACAGTTAAAGCCACATGAGAAAAATTATCCGACACATGATTTAGAGCTAACTGCTATTGTATTTACATTAAAAATCTAGAGACATCACTTGTATGGAGAGAAATGCCGAATATTCACTGATCATAAAAGTTTGAAATATTTGATGACTCAGAAAGATTTGAACTTGAGGCAAAGAAGATGGCTAGAGTTGATTAAAGATTATGAGCTAGTAATTAATTATCACCCGGGTAAGGTAAATGTCGTTGTTGATGCTTTGAGTAGAGAATCTTTATTTGCATTAAGAGCTTTGCACACTAGTTTGGCCTTATCAAATGATGGTTCTATCTTAGATGAGTTGAGAGCTAAACCGATGTTTCTTGAAGAAATTTGTGAAGCTCAGAAGGATGACAGTGAGTTGCAAGCCAAAAGGGTTCGGTGCGAGTCAGGTGTAGAGTTTGATTTTCAGATCAGATCTGATGATTGTTTGATGTTCAGAGCCAGGGTATGTGTACCAAAGAATAATGAGCTTATTCGGAAGATCTTACAGGAAGCACATAGCAGTTCTTTGTCTATTCACCCTGGTAGTACAAAGATGTATAACGAACTGAAGAAAATGTATTTGTGGGCAGGAATGAAAAGAGATATTTCAGAGTTTGTTTCAAGATGTTTGATCTGTCAACGGGTAAAAGTTAAACATCTGGTACCTTCAGGTTTATTGCATCATGTATTAGTTCCCGAGTGGAAATGGGACCGAGTTACTATAGATTTTGTGACAAGATTGCCTTTGACACCGAGAAAGAAAGATACAGTATAGGTTGTGATTGATAAGCTAACGAAGTAGGCTCATCTTATTCCATTTCTTATGGATTATGTAATATCCTGATTTTGTGGGTCTGTGCATTTGGTACGTTGCATGGGTAAGTTAATGGGTTAAAGGCTTTGAGGTGTGTATTGGGCTCGGGTTTGAGTTTTAAAACCTGGGTTAGGTGGTTGATAAATAGTGTTAGTAGTAATTAAATTAAAATTATTATGTTTAGTGGCCAGTTGGGCTAGTGGCCCAAAAATTGGAGGTGCTTTAAATGGGCATAGGGGTGGCGTCACAAGGGGGAGGAGTTTGGCCCTTGTGTGGCCACTTGGGGCCCAAGTGGATGGGTCAAATTTAAGACCGAGAAGGGAAGGAGGTGGACGGCACATTTGCTTTAATTTAAGAGCTTTATTTCTTTTTAATTAAGTGATAAAAGATGATAAAGGAAAGGAGAGAGTTGGTTTGAAGGTGGTCTCTTCTATAGGTGAGATAAAGATTGGATTATCATGCAGGATAAGGGCTATCAGGAGGGGGAGAATTGGCCAAAATTCCACCTGTGTGTGGCTGCTTGTGTATTGCCGAATTTAGTAGCTAGTTATCATCTTTTTCATTTTTATTTTTCTTTCTTTTCTCACCTATACTCTGAGTAAGCCGAAAATTCTCTTCACCTTTGTGCCTCTGCCCTTTTGTTAAAACCGAAACTCCCTAGCATTATTCTCCTCTTCAACATATCCCCAAAGGCTAAATTCCCTTTTGCTCATATTCCTTCCTCCATAGCCGAATCATCAAGGTGGTTTCTCTATTTCCCGAAGGTGCATCGTAAGCTGAATACTCCACTGTAATCTGGTGAGTTTCGGGATTTCTCTTCTCTGCAATTTCTTTATTTCTATCAAGTTCTAATCCAAATCACTTGTTCTAAGGCTTGTCGATTTCCCTTCTCTGTCCATAAAAGCCGAATCCTGCCTTGCTATAGTCAGAAGTGCCATTTGTGGAAAGCCGAAGGCAGGTGGTTGATGGTAGGTTTGGCTGAATGGCCTTTCTTGTTCATTTGTGGTTGGCCGAATGGGTTATGGTACTCATTTGATTGCGTTTAAGGGTTTGGTTTAATAAATGGGTGTTGGCCGAATGTAGGTTGGTGGTGACGTTTTCATAAAGACTTTCGGGATCTGAAAGCTAGGTAAGGGTTTCGTTTAAACACTATGTTTATTTATTAGATCTCATCGGTTTGATTGGTTTAGTGACCAAGGGTTATTATGGACTCGAATAGCAGTCAAGCAGTAGGAGGGGTTGGATCTGTAAACCCAACGCCAAAATACAAAAAACGATCTGTGTCAGGAGTACGCGATTGGCCATCCGGGTGTGGGCCAACATCGGAGTTAGATCATAGTCCAATCGTGGTAGTCTCGAGTGATAGTAGCGTAGAAGCAGTAAAAGCGTTAGTACGAAAACTAGGTGTGTAACTCTTGCACACTTTCTATGCTAAATATGTTATATGTTGTGTGTTGTTAAAAGCCAGAGTGACGGTAATGGTTACTAAAATACCCCTGTGGGTAAAAGCAAGGATGCTTGGTAAGTTGTTATTATTTCTAGCGATAATTGTGATCTATGAAAGCATGTTATTTTATATACGTAATTTTTTATGTTAAGCATGATCATACTGATATTGTTGGCATAAATATGTGTTATAGGTGATGAGAGGAGGGGGAAGTATGATCTATCAGACTGTCACCAGTGATTTGGTATCACACAGTGGGTTGGCCCCACATATTATAAAAAAATTGTGACAAGTCTCAGTGGTTTGGCACCACCAGTGGTTTGGCACCACCAGTGGTTTGGTACCACATATGTTATTTTCGTAACTTCGGTTACCAGTGGTTTGGTACCACATATAATATCTTTGTAACTTCGGTTACCAGTGGTTTGGCACCACCAGTGGTTTGGTACCACAAGGGGTAGATTTGGGAGACATGGATGGATACCTAGGTTGATGGGTTGCATGACATGCATATTTGTATTTGAATCTGTGTAAGGGCATATTTTCTTTTGTGAGGGGGACTTACACACTGAGTCTAGGCGACTCACCCCTTCCGTTATATTTTGTAGATCAGGCTTAGATCGTGGATATGGAGCCGGAGTGGACTCAAGGTGGCCATGCACGGCATTTAGTTCATTACAAAGTTTTCTATTCGAACTTAGTTATTTCACTTGATTTTGGTTTTCAGTCATGTAATAAGGCCGCTGAAGTTTATTTTTGGGATGTTTTTATTTAATTGGTTCTTTAACTTTTGTTATGCATACTTAAACGTTATGAATTGGCTGTTTGTAAAATCTAACAAAAAGGAAAAACTCATTTTCCAAAGTGGTCACCGACTAAGTTATAAATGCGAAAGAAACAATAAGGCAATCAAGTTTTTCTAAAGCCAAGTATCAACGTGTTTTCCACATTGCAAAACACAATGACGTATCTTCAAAAAAAATTTTACAACAGCTTTCTCTTTAAACAAATCAAATCAGTTTTCAACTGTTTTATTCCCGTGGCACGTCAGATCCGGTTGTAGCGTTTTGACCGGGTTTGGGGTGTTACAGATTATTCACTTGACAAGTTGGTTGAGTTCTATATTTCAGAGATAGTCAGATTACATGGAGTACCGTTATCGATTATCTCGATAGAGATCCGAGATTTCCTTCACGGTTTTGGAAGAAATTACACGAAGCTTTAGGTACAAAGTTGAGTTTTAGTACATCTTTCTATCCTTAGACTGATGGTTAGTCAGAGAGAGTTATTCAGGTACTTGAAGATATGCTTAGATGTTGTGTATTGGAATTTCAGGGTAGTTGGGAGAAATATTTTCCATTAATAGAGTTTGCCTATAATAATAGTTATCAATCGAGTTTGAAGATGGCACCTTATGAAGCTTTGTATGGACGTAAATCTCACACACCTTTATATTGGACAGAGCTTAAGGAAAATCAGATTTACGGGGTTGATTTAGTCAAAGAAACAGCAGAGAAAGTAAAAGTCATCAGAGATTTCTTGAAAGCAGCTTCAGATAGACAGAAATCCTATGCAGATTTGAAAAGAAAAGAAATTAAGTTTCAAGTTGGTGATAGGGTGTTTTTGAAAGTATCCCAGTGGAAGAAAGTTCTTAGATTTGGCAAGAAAGGCAAACTAAGTCCACGTTTTATTAGACCGTTTGAGGTGGTTGAGAGAGTTGGGCCATTGGCATATCGGTTAGCTTTGTCGACTTAGTTAGAAAAGATTCATAATGTGTTTCATGTGTCTATGCTACATCGTTATCGTTCAGATCTGTCACATGTGATTTCGCAGACAGAGGTTGAGATTCTGCCAGATATGACTTACGGTGAGGAACCAGTAAAAATTCTAGCTCGAGAGGTTAAGCAATTAAGGAAAAAAAGTATTGCACTTGTGAAAGTATTATGGAACAGGAATGGGATAGACGAGGCTACATGGGAGCCTGAAGAAGCTATGCAAAAACAATCCAAATCTCTTCATAGGTAAGATTTTTGGGGAAGAAAATCCCTAAAGGGGGGAGAAATGTAACATCCCAAAATAGGGCCTAAATGGAATAATGGTTGTGAAGCCACGAATTCGAGATATAAAAGTTTATTATGATTAATTATTATGATTTTCCGAGTGATTAAATACATGTGTTAGAGTATCGATAAGAAATTTTATTGATTGCATGCTTAAATTGCCTATTAGGACTTGTGTGCAAAAGTTGCTAAATAGGGGTTCTAATTTATAGAGTACTTGATTGAAATGGGGGTTTGAAGTAGGACTCCTTAAATGGTAATTATACCATTATATTTCCATGGACAAAAATGGACATACATAGATAAAAATAACTAAAGTTTTAATGAAGGGAATTTTAGTCATTTGGTAATTAAAAGAAATTAAAAGGGAAAAAAATGGTAAAATATGTTCATCTTCTTCATTTGGATGAAATTTTCAAGGGGACACCATAGCTAGGTTTTCTTCAACTTCTCAAGCTCATAGTAAGTGCATCCAAGCCCCGTTTTTAATGTTCTTTACGTTTTTGGAGTCCCGATAACTTGATTTAGATTATACTAGTAATAATTTAACCTAGGGTTCGTATTTGGAAAAATACCTATAGGTAAAATGTGTTTATTTTGATGTTTTATGATAGAATATGAAGTCTAAAATTATGTTAAACAATTTTTGCTAAGCGATTTTAAGTAAAAATGAGTAAAACAGCTTTATCGGTAAAAATACCTAATGTTCATAAGTACATGTTAGAGTGAGAATTTGATGTTGTCATAGAAGGGAAAAATGATCAAAATGTCATCAAACATAAGAATAAGGGATAAATTTTAATTTTTGAGCTTTGGGGCAAATGTGTAAATATGTAAAAGTTTAGGGGTAAAATCATAATATTTCCAAAGTTAGAGTTAAGGACTGTTTTAATAAATGTGAGTATTAAATAAGTTATATTTTCTATTATAGATTAAGAGAAACAAAATTCAGAGACAGTTAGGAAAGAATAAGATAGTGGACTGAATTAATATAGTTGATCGTATTTTGTTTCGAGGTAAGTTTGCGATAAATAAATGCAATATTCTATTATTTTACATTTAATACTATTAAATTCCAACATTTTCATATTTATTCTATAAATTTATTATTTAAAGACTCAAGCATGAATTGACAGAGAAGTAATCTCATAAAGTTCCGATTGAACCTTAGGAATGTGTAGGATAAAATGTCATGATATTAGGGTTTAAGGAAATCATGTAAGACCATGTCAAGACATGGCATTGATAAGTTACTATAAGGAAAAAGTCCCATGTAAGACCATGCCAAGGCATGGCATTGGTGAGTTCATGAGGCAAAGGTCCCATGTAAGACTATGCCAAGGCATAGCATTGGTGAGTTCATAAGGCAAGGATACCACGTAAGACCATGTCAAGACATGGCAATGGTTAAGTTTCGAAAGGAAAGGTACCCGTGTATCCTTAGTATTCCAAGTGGTTCAACAGAAAATTCAAAGAGTATACCAAAGGAATGGTAAGACAAGCTCATGTCAAAAGGTACAGGTAAGAATGAAATTTTTAAGTACATTGAGTTAAAAGCTTAAGTGATCTTGATAAAAAATGAATAAGATAATTTATTATGAATGTTGTTATTTATTTACATGTAAACTTACTAAGCTTTATGCTTTCACCCTTTCCTTTCTCTCTTTTTATAGTATTACAAGCCAACTCGGGGATCGAAAGGACGTTGGAGATCGTTACACACTATCAAAGGGTTATATTGGTATTTTGTGACTCGAACGTTTTAAGTTATGGCATGTATAGGGACTTAGCCATTTTGTGTGTATGGCCTTATGATATGGCTTAAGATTGGCTTGTAAATGCTTGATAATGATTAGCTATTAGAATGGCTAATTAAGAGCATGTTTTGGATGCTATGTAATGTCTAGTTGATGTTATTATAAAGAAATTATGTAATTATATGCAGGGGAACAGTTTGGATAGTAACAGTAATGTGATTTTGAAAAATCACTAAGGATAGTATAAATGGAATTAGGGTTAATAAGAGATATATAATTAAATTTTGTTGAGTATATTTTTATATGAAAGAAATGGTGCATGCAAAAGAGTTGTATATTATGAGATAATTGATTTTTAGTGCAGAGGTGTAACATCCTGGAAATGGGCCTATGTAATTTTGATTAATTATACGAAATGGCATGTCTTATGTATTATGAATGTATGATGAACATTTTTGGAAACATGGAAATGTTAAGTTTAAAAAAGGAAAGTGAATAATTTGGAAACTTGGAAATGTTAAGTTAAAAGAGGAAAGTGAACATTTTGGAAACTTAAGTTAAAAGAGGAAAGTGAACATTTTTGGAAACCTAGAAATGTAAGGAAATGATTTAGAAATGTTAAGTGTAAAAGAGGAAACTAAAACAAGGTGGTCTTAAGAAAATTAATAGAAGAAGTTTGACACAAACATAGGCTTGTTTAAGTGGCTTGGAGGCACCACTTAAAGCCCAGTAGGTGATGCCACAATCAAGGGGAAGGAGCCTAGGTTCGAGTCACTTGGGGAGCAAACAAAGGAATTTTATTTTGGTGAAAGGAACAAGAGAGTTGGACGGCATTAAGGCATTTAAAAGAGGAGTTTTATTCTCTTTAAAATTTTGGATAAATAGTAGATAAATGGTGATTTAATATTAGATTATTTTAAGGATAAAAGAAGAGATAATTGGATTATTTGTTTATGAAGAGATAAAGAGAAAAGTTAGGAATGGAAGAGATGGCCGAATGAGGGACTCTTGGGGTAATAGTTTCGACAAATAGGAGAAAACAAGGCCATTCTTCACACTTTTCTTCCCTCCTATTCTCTGCCGAATTCCCTAAGCAACATTCTCTCTTCTCTTTTTCTTTTGTCGAGCCGAAATCTACTTCTTCTTTATCCCCCATTGATGATTCTTTAAGCCTCAAGAATCAAAAGTGTTGACACACCTCTAGGCCATAGTCGACTAGTCTTCAAGACTCCATAACCAAATCTTTGAGGAGCTCCAAGCATAGGTGCTGTCGATATCTTCAAGTAAGGGTAAGATCAAAAATTCGGTTTCCATTCTTCTACTTTTAGTATTGTCGAAATCAAGGTATTAATCCTATTAGTGATCTTTGGATGAAACTCGAAGGTTCTCCGGGATCTCTGCTATTGTCGACATCTCCATAGTCAAATAGTGCTTTCGGGATTTCAAGGATCTAAGGTGAGTAACACTTTGACATTCGGCCAAAGGCCATTTAATAGTGATTAAGTGTTAAAAATCGATCTAACATATGATTATAGGGATTTCGATAGGCACCTAAGACAAAAGATCATTTCCGGGATTTAAGATTTGGAAGGTAAGCACATAGGTATATTCGGCCAAGGCCTATTTTGGATATCTAGATCTATCTCTTACTTTGTTTAAAAGTCAAACTAACCTATGTAGAGATCCAGTGTTTGGCCGAATACAAGGAGGAGAATAGCAAAGTTTTCGGGATTTGAGTGATAAGCAAATCGGCATTAAGGTAAGTTTTAGTGCACAAATCCTACTAGGATTTGGTTTTATGGCCGAATGAGTTTTTCATTAAATCTTTAATATGGGCCGAATGTAGGGAGTTAAAGATCTAAGATCGAATTCGGGATTTCAGTGGAATTGTTAAGCGAATCAGGTGTGTACCCACACTACTTTTTAATAAGATTTATGGCAATAATTAATATGTGTATGTTTATAAGCATGTGAATATGGCTAAGGTACCATGTTATGGTACAAAAGTACTCAGGTACGTTTCCTACTCCTACTAGGATTATGAACATATGTTATTTTTAACATGTGAAAACTGGTAAGAATGTGAATTAAGGCATGAAATTGCATAATGTGTATGAAATATGGGGCATATGGGTTATATGAAAAGGGGAAGTTAATGTGGTGACCTAAGACCACGAAATCTGAATGTGGTGACCTAAGACTACGTAAAACTGAATGTGGTGACCTAAGACCACAATATCTGAATGTGGTGACCTAAGACCACGAATTTTATAAGGGCGATGAGCACGTCGACTGCAGCGACTGCCTTCGATGGTGTGTAGCGGATGGAGGGTTGACTTTGTAGTCCCCACGATGTGCAGGTTGGTACGGGGGACGTGTAGCGGATGGCTATCTAGGTTTGGGTTCGAGTTACATCATTATTTTTATTTGTTTATGAACATGTATGATAATGTATGCCTGAATTATTAAATTTTAGTGTTGGTTACACATTGAGTCTGTTGACTCACCCCTTGTGGGATTATATTTGAGGTGACGATCAGTGATGGACCGGGCCAGCAGATGCTTAGTGGAGGCCATGTGAAGTTCATATTTCTTTTATTTGGACTATTTTACTTTAAGTATTTTGAATTTAAATTTTGGGAATTATTTGATGTAATAAGGCCTTAGTAGAAATATTTTATTCTGTTTTTATTTGTTAAGCTTACAAACCTTTATTTATTAAAAGATTAAGTAAATCAATTTTTTTTAAAACAAAGCCCAAACGTTTTGTCACCTAAAGTAAAGGATTTTTAACAATGAATTAAACTTGTTCTCAACTCAAGCCCAACCTAAAACAATCATTCTTTCAAAACACACAAGTTTTTCCTAAGTAACAAAAGAATTTGAAACGGTTTACACCGGGGAACATACCAGATCCGGTCAAGGCTCGTGGGCCGGGTTTAAGGTGTTTTAGTTTGGTATCAGAGCCCAATTTTAAACTCCCGGCCTTGGGTTTAAGGCCTAAAACGTTTTCAATGTTAAGTCCAAAAAGAATTTTTGTGAATTAAGCAGGATTTTCTGGCATGGCCCACTAAGTCTCCGACCCGAAGTCCACCAAGTAAGTACTTCTATCCATTGTGTGATTTATAGTATGACTTGTAGAAGGGTAGAAATGGAATGGAACGTAGAATAGAGATTAAGTACATTGAACCCTAGGACTAGTGTACCCCAACAATTACCTAAGACTTAAATGCCTAATTAAACAAACCTGTGGTTAAGTCGCCGAGTTAGGGTGTGGCAACCATGGTGCGCATGTCTAGGATTGGTTTTGGTGGGAGCTTGGTATTTAAGCAGTCCGCGTGACTCACCTCCTCTCCACTTGAATCCTACCTGGTGCGTAGCCTCGGTTCACCCTAATCAAGAGGACTTATTCACGGGCTAAACCCCTAATTAAAACCCGAAAGGGACTAGCCGTATTTTTATGGAAACCCTCGCTTTAAAATCCCTATATTACCCTTTTAGGAGTAGCAAAAGATTTTTGCGAAAATTCTTCCAAAATATTTCCTACTTGTAAAATTACTAAAATACCCTTGGTTTATGAAATTTTCAAAATACCCACAACTCTTATCAAAATTTCATTACGTAATAAAATGTTCAAAAACCGTAATTTGCAAAATATCAAAATACCTTGATTTTGGAAAATTACGAAATTGCCCCTAACCTGCAAAATTACCAGAATGACCCCTGATCTTCAAAAAAATTTCTGCAACAACACTGATTTGGAAAACAAATTCTCAAAAACAACCTTCAAGTTTTGTAAAATTTCAAAGTATCCTTGATTTATTAAGATATACAAATTTACCCGGGTTAATTGCCAAAATATCCTCAGATTTTAAAAATTTCCCAAAATGCCCCCGAGAATGAAAAATTACCAGAATACCCTTATTGAAAAAAAACCAAGGAACCTTATTTTGACAAATTACGAAAATACTCCTGTAGGGTAAATTACGAAAATACCCCTGGGTAGTGGAAAAACAACAACAATGAAAACTACAACATTTCTCTGAATGAACGAAAGTTCATAATTGATTGATGGATGTATGAATGTAAAGACTGTGTGCATGTATGAATACGAAAGAACCACTCCTAAAATTCTTTTCATAAAACTTCTTGCGGTTAATCAGTGGAATAAAGGCTAATTCATAAAATTTCTTAATCAGATTAAAGCGCGTCGTTAGATATGAGTTCTAGAGGACGCGGTAGAGGAAGAATGACTGTGTCAGAACCCGTTAGATCGGGTCAAGGGTCTGACAATGACTTACCACCGCCACCACCACCCCCAACTGTTGGTGTCGAGCAGCAGGCTCAGACGGGGGATGATGTTGTATCGCAGGCTATGCTGCAAGTTCTTGAAATGGTGGCTGGTGCTGGAGGGAATACGGGAGCTCAAAAATCTGTACCCGAGCGACTCCGAGCCAACAGAGCTGAGGTGTTCCGTGGAGTATCTAGTGTGGCACCTAGTACAGCTGAATACTGGTTGAAAGCAACCGAATGCATTATGGATGAGCTCGATCTGACCCCTGAGGAGAAGTTGAAGGGAATGGTGGCACTGTTACGCGATGAAGCGTACCAATGGTGGTTAACAGTTCGGGATGGTGCCACGGCTAAGGATCTGACCTGGGAATATGTTAAGGCCGCATATCAGAAGAAGTATGTCAGCACACATTATATTGATGAGCAGAGGAAGGTGTTTTTGGGGCTGGTTCAAGGAACAAGTCGATGGCGATATGAAGCTGAATTTCTGAGGTTAAGCCGATATGCTCAAGGAGTAGTGGCTACGGAGCATGAGCGGTGTGTTCAGTTCGAAGATAGTTTAAGGGATGATCTAAGGTTATTGATAGCTCCACATCAAGAGCGGGAGTTTTTCATGTTAGTAGAAAAGGCTAAGGTAGCCGAGGGGATCAAGGACTCGGTTAAGCAGAGCTCTAATAGGAATAGACCTAAAAGGGGTTATGGGTCGTCAGGATCATCAGGAAATGTACAGAAAAGGCTCAGAGCTGATGGGCCGCGGGGTCAGCAAATCGATGCAGGAGGGCAGTATCGTCCATGTGATCAGTGTGGAAAGAAACACTTGGGTGAATGTTGGAAGAAGACAGGTGGGTGTTTCAGATGTGGGTCAAAGGACCATATGATCAAGGACTGCCCGAAGAAACCAGATGAGAATCGCCCAGTAGCTCAGAATGCTAATCAAGCTGGTAGAGAGGGACAGCAGCCTCAACGAGGTCGTGGTCCAAATAATCGAGGAAATGGTAGAGGACGTAGAACACCAGGCCGAGGTGCTGCTAATACTGAGGTAAGGCAGTCGGGGTTGATTTATGCGGTTCACCGGAGGGAGGATGGAGACGCACCGAATGTCATAACCGGTATGTTCCTCATTCATGGCAAGCCCTATTTTGCTCTTATTGATGTGGGCTCGACCCATTCTTATGTTGCCTGTAGTGTAGTTGAAACATTAGGCCTAGACTCTAAATTTTCTGATAGGGAGATGACTGTAGTAAGCCCATTAGGCCAGACTGTAGTGGTGGATAAGATCTTTGAGTGTATCCCTAGAAATTGAGGAGTGAGCTTTGGTGACTTAATGGAGTTACCCTTCGGGGAATTTGACCTCATACTTGGTATGGATTGGTTAGTAGAACATCGGGCTGTGTTGGATTGTGCGGCTAAACGAATGGAACTAAGGATCCCGGAAGATGAAGTGGTAGTAATGATAGGAGAAAGAAGAAACTACTTGTCTAATGTAGTTTCGACATTGAAAGGTCAAAAAGATGGTTAAGTAAAGGGTGCAAGGTATTTTTAGCCTTCGTAAGTGCGCTAGATGGAAAGGAAGAAGGTGTTAGTGGAGTTAGAACGGTAAGGGACTTTGAGGTTGTGTTCCCGGAAGAATTACCAAGAATACCCCCAGACAGGGAGGTAGAGTTTGGAATTGACTTGCTGCCGGGAACAGCTCCTGTGTCAATTGCCCCTTATAGAATTTAAGGCTCGAATCCAAGAACTACTTGATCGTGGGTTTATTCGACTTAGTGTGTCTCCATGGGGAGCACCGGTTCTGTTTGTGAAGAAGAAGGATGAAACTATGCGTATGTGCATAGATTATCGTCAGTTGAATAAGCTGACCATCAAGAACAAGTACCCCTTGCCAATGATAGACAACTTGTTCGATCAGCTTAAGGGGGCGGCAGTGTTCTCAAAGATCGACTTAAGGTCGGGATATCATCAGTTGAAGGTGAAGGAGGCGGATATCCATAAGACAGCCTTTAGAACAAGATACGGCCATTTTGAGTTTGTAGTAATGCCGTTTGGGTTAACTAATGCCCCAGCCGCGTTCATGGATATGATGAACCGGGTGTTTCAACCTTACTTGGATAGGTTCGTCGTGGTGTTCATCGACGACATCCTCGTATACTCCAAGGCTGAAGAGGAGCATGATGAGCGTCTCCAGATTGTGTTGCAAGTATTAAGGGAGAAGAAGCTCTATGCCAAATTCAGCAAGTGTGAATTTTGGCTTAGGGAAGTTACTTTTTTAGGGCATGTGGTGTCTGCCGAAGGAATAAGGGTAGATCTTAAGAAGATTGAAACAGTGTTGGATTGGAAACCACCTAAGTCGGTGGTAGAGATTCGTAGTTTCTTGGGATTGGTAGGCTATTACAGAAGGTTCGTGGAAGGATTTTCGTCAATAGCCGTGCCTTTAACAAAGTTGTTAAGGAAGGAAGTACCTTTTGTATGGTTGGATAAGCAGCAAGAGAGCTTTGAAAAGCTTAAGAGGGTATTGACGGAAGCTCCAGTGTTAATTCAGCCTGAGGCAAGAAAGGATTTTACGGTGTATTGTGACGCTTCCCATACAGGTTTGGGTTGTGTATTGATGCAAGACGGGAAGGTAGTCGCATATGCGTCCCGACAGTTGAGGCCACATGAGGTGAACTACCCGATGCATGACTTGGAATTAGCAGCAGTGGTTTTCGCTCTTAAGGTATGGAGGCACTACCTTTATGGCAAAAAGTCGACGATTTACACAGACCACAAGAGTCTTAAGTATTTGCTGACTCAGAAGGAGTTAAACTTGAGGCAACGAAGGTGGGTGGAATTACTGAAGGACTATGACTGTTTGATAGAATATCACCCGGGCAAGGTGAATGTAGTGACGGATGCCCTAAGCCGGAAGATTGTGTTGGATCTGAGGGCAATGTTCACACACTTGAGTTTATATGATGATGAAAGTCTGCTGGCAGAATTGCAAGTCAAGCCGACGTGGTTGAATGAGGTGAAAGAATGACAGTTGGCTGATGAGAACTTAAGTGCTAAGCTACAACAAGTACAGAACGGTGAGTTAGAGGACTATGGTGTTAGTGATAAGGGAGTATTGTGCTTCAAAGGAAAGGCCGGTATGCCGGGGGACAAGGAATTAAGACAGAGGATTCTTTGGGAAGCGCATAGTAGCCCTTATGCTATGCATCTCGGAGGCATCAAGCTGTACAGGGATCTAAGGGAACAGTTTTGGTGGTCTGGTCTGAAAAAGGAAGGTACTGAACTCGTTGGCAAGTGTCTGACGTGTCAGCAAGTTAAGGCTGAACACCAAGTTCCATCGGGATTACTTCAGCCAATCGAGATTCCGCAGTGGAAGTGGGAAAGAATTACCATGGACTTCAATAGTGGGCTTCCCCTTACGCCTACTAAGAAGGACTCGGTATGGGTAATAGTGGACCGTTTGACCAAGTCTGCGCACTTTATCCTGGTAAGGGTTGATTATTCTCTTCAGAAATTGGCTAAGTTATATGTGGCGGAAATTGTGAGGCTACATGGAGTGCCGGTGTCTATCATTTCGGATAGAGACCCAAGATTTACATCTCGATTTTGGAGGGCACTTCATCAAGCTTTAGGCACTAAGTTGGATTTCACTACGGCCTTTCATCCTCAGTCGGACGGGCAATCTGAACGAGTAATCCAAGTATTGAAGGATATGTTGAGGGGCTGTGTGATGGATTTCAGAGGAAGTTGGGAGGAGTATTTGCCTTTAGCAGAGTTTGCCTACAACAACAGCTATCATGCAAGTATTCGAATGGCACCTTATGAAGCGCTGTATGGTCGGAAGTGTCGAACTCCTACATGTTGGACGGAATTGGGAGAACGTCGAGTTTTGGGTCCAGAGTTAGTGGCAAAATTCGAAGAAAAGGTTGAGATAATTCGGGCACGGTTAAAGGAAGCATCTGATAGACAAAAGTCGTACGTAGATCTCAAACGAAAAGAGATTGAATTTGATGTGGGAGACCAAGTATTTCTTAAGGTTTCGCCTTGGAAGAAGGTGATGAGATTTGGTCGGAAAGGGAAGCTAAGCCCAAGGTTTATAGGACCCTATCGAGTGTTGAAGTGAGTTAGACCAGTGGCGTACCAGCTAGAGTTGCGACCAGAGTTGCAGCAAATGCACGACGTATTCCATGTGTCCATGCTACGTTGTTATCGATCGGATCCAGCTCATGTGGTACCAGTTGAAGAAGTGGAGCTAAGGCCAGACTTATCCTATGAGGAAGAGCCGATGCAGATCTTGGAACGAGACGTGAAAATATTACGGAGGAAGTCAGTTCCCCTAGTCAAAGTGTTGTGGCGCAATCATGGATCGGAAGAAGCTTCGTGGGAGCTAGAAGAGGCAATGCGACAGCAGTACCCTCATTTATTTTAGCCAGGCAATTTCAAAGACGAAATTTATTTTAAGGGGGGTAGAACTGTAACATCCAGGAAATGGGCCTATGTAATTTTGATTTAATTATACGAAATGGCATGTCTTATGTATTATGAATGTATGATGAACATTTTTGGAAACTTGGAAATGTTAAGTTTAAAAAAGGAAAGTGAATAATTTGGAAACTTGGAAATGTTAAGTTAAAAGAGGAAAGTGAACATTTTGGAAACTTAAGTTAAAAGAGGAAAGTGAACATTTTTGGAAACCTAGAAATGTAAGGAAATGATTTAGAAATGTTAAGTGTAAAAGAGGAAACTAAAACAAGGTGGTCTTAAGAAAATTAATAGAAGAAGTTTGACACAAACATAGGCTTGTTTAAGTGGCTTGGAGGCACCACTTAAAGCCCAGTAGGTGACGCCACAATCAAGGGGAAGGAGCCTAGGTTCGAGTCACTTGGGGAGCAAACAAAGGAATTTTATTTTGGTGCAAGGAACAAGAGAGTTGGACGGCATTAAGGCACTTGAAAGAGGAGTTTTATTCTCTTTAAATTTCAGATAAATAGTAGATAAATGGTGATTTAATATTAGATTATTTTAAGGATAAAAGAAGAGATAATTGGATTATTTGTTTATGAAGAGATAAAGAGAAAAGTTAGGAATGGAAGAGAAGGACGAATGGGGGACTCTTGGGGTAATAGTTTCGGCAAATAGGAGAAAACAAGGCCATTCCTCACACTTTTCTTCCCTCCTATTCTCTGCCGAATTCCCTAAGCAACATTCTCTCTTCTCTTTTTCTTTTGTCAAGCCGAAATCTACTTCTTCTTTATCCCCCATTGCTGATTCTTTGAGCCTCAAGAATCAAAAGTGTTGACACACCTCTAGGCCATAGTCGACTAGTCTTCAAGACTCCATAGCCGAATCTTTGAGGAGCTCCAGGCATAGGTGCTGTCGATTTCTTCAAGTAAGGGTAAGATCAAAAATTCAGTTTCCATTCTTCTACTTTTAGTATTTTTGAAATCAAGGTATAAATCCTATTAGTGATCTTTGGATGAAACTCGAAGGTTCTCCGGGATCTCTGCTATTGTCGACATCTCCATAGTCAAATAGTGCTTTCGGGATTTCAAGGATCTAAGGTGAGTAACACTTTGACATTCGGCCAAAGGCCATTTAATAGTGATTAAGTGTTAAAAATTGATCTAACATATGATTATAGGGATTTCGACAGGCACCTGAGACAAAAGATCATTTCCGGGATTTAAGATTTGGAAGGTAAGCATATAGGTATATTCACCAAGGCCTATTTTGGATATCTAGATCTATCTCTTACTTTGTTTAAAAGCCAAACTAACCTATGTAGAGATCCGGTGTTTGGTAGAATACAAGGAGGAGAATAGCAAAGTTTTGGGATTTAAGTGATAAGCAAATCGGCATTAAGGTAAGTTTTAGTGCACAAATCCTACTAGGATTTGGTTTTATGGCCGAATGAGTTTTTCATTAAATCTTTAATATGGGCCGAATGTAGGGAGTTAAAGATCTAAGATCGGAATTCGGGATTTCAGTGGAATTGTTAAGCGAATCAGGTGTGTACCCACACTACTTTTTAATAAGATTTATGGCAATAATTAATATGTGTATGTTTATAAGAATGTGAATATGGCTAAGGTACCATGTTATGGTACAAAAGTACTGTGCAGTCGTTTCCTACTCCTACTAGGATTATGAACATATGTTATTTTTAACATGTGAAACCGGTAAGAATGTGAATTAAGGTATGAAATTGCATAATGTGTATGAAATATGGGGCATATGGGTTATATGAAAAGGGGAAGTTAATGTGGTGACCTAAGACCACGAAATCTAAATGTGGTGACCTAAGACCACGTAAAACTGAATGTGGTGACCTAAGACCACGATATCTGAATGTGGTGACCTAAGACCACGAATTTTATAAGAGGCGATGAGCACGTCATTGCAATGACGCCTTCGATGGTGTGTAGCGGATGGAGGGTTGACTTAGTAGTCCCCACGGTGTGCATGTTGGTACGGGGGACGTGTAGCGGATAGCTATCTAGGTTTGGGTTCGGGTTGCATCATTATTTTTATTTGTTTATGAACATGTATGATAATGGATGCCTGAATTATTAAATTTTAGTGTTGGTTACACATTGAGTCTGTTGACTCACCCTTGTGGGATTATTTTTCGGTGACGATCGGTGATGGACCAGGTAGCGGATGCTTAGTGGAGGCCATGTGAAGTTCGATTTCTTTTATTTGGACTATTTTACTTTAAGTATTTTGAATTTAAATTTTGGGAATTATTTGATGTAATAAGGCCTTAGTAGAAATATTTTATTCTGTTTTTATTTGTTAAGCTTACAAACCTTTATTTTTTAAAAGATTAAGTAAATCAATTTTTTTTTAAAACAAAGCCCAAACGTTTTGTCACCTAAAGTAAAGGATTTTTAACAATGAATTAAACTTGTTCTCAACTCAAGCCCAACCCAAAACAATCATTCTTTCAAAACACACAAGTTTTTCCTAAGTAACAAAAGAATTTGAAACGGTTTACACCGGGGAGCATACCAGATCCAGTCAAGGCTCGTGGGCCGGGTTTGGGGTGTTTCAGAGGGGTCAGAATTGTCAGTTTGTGTAACAGGGGAGACTTTAACTAATAAATTGTACTAATTGGCCACACCAAAATTTTTAGAAAAATTATAGTAAGAAGATATATGAGTTTAGTTTCAGGGAAAATTTACGGATCTAAATTTCGAGTTTCATAACTCGAGTTATAGTCAATTTATTGAACATGATATAGATGGACAGTTTCAATTTTTTTATGCCCCGAACTAGTAAGATAAGTCTAGTAATGCCTCGTGCTCGACTCCAGCAACGGTCTCAGGTAAGGGGTGTTATAGTAATCCTTTTCTCCACCAGCCCGAACAAACGTTCATTAGCACCCATTTCAGAGGTTGAAAATAAATTACCAAAATAATCTGAAGCGAGCTGTAGCATCTCCTCGGTCGTAGAGAACCATCTTCCATTCTCCCTTTCTAACCCAATAATTCGACCACGGTTTTGTAGTTGAACAACCACTTTATGAAAAAAACTGGTATTTCGATCCCCCAGTTTTCAGCCAGTTGACGCGGGCTCTTTGCTCCCAATATTTTTTCTTGATCAGCCTCCAAATTAAGACCCAGTTGAACATCCGTGATTTCGGGTAAGATCTCACCAGTTGGATCCCAATTGTAAAGATTATGTAATAGTTTTTCTAAATCTACACGTGTAACAGTCTGATTTATACCCTAGTCGGAACACTGGTTTAAGAACCACAAATCTAAGTCTGAATAATATTTTAATATTATTTCTGTGCCTATGATATATGATTAAGCATGTGCTAAAGTTCCGTAAGTTAATTTGTCTGTCGATATGCTTAATTTGACAAAAGGATTGAATTGCATTAAATGCGAAATTTGCATGCTATTTGTTAAAGTACTTAAGTGTTGTGGTATTTGAATATTTGTGGCCTTAGAAGGCAAATATGCCAATAAGTGGATAGTGGATGGACAAAGGTCAATTATGCCCTTGATATATATATATATATATATGTGTGTGTGTGTGTGTGTGTGTGTTTCTTATTATTATGAAAGGTTGATATGGTAAAATGTATATTAATATACTTATAATAAAACAAAGGAAATAGATAGTGGCATTTGTTCATCCATGTTGCCGAATTTTGGAGGAAAGAAAAGAAAGAAAATTAGTTAGGGCATTCAGTCATTACAAGCTTTGATTCAAGGTATGTTTTTAATCAGTTTTTGATAATTTCTACGTTTTTTGTAATCGTTGCTTCGGATGCTTCAAAACCCATGTCTCAATTTTGTGTATTGATGATGTTTATGAAATGTGCTATTGATGAAATGGTGAGTTTTGTGCTGAGTTTAAGTGTTAAATGAAAGATATGTGTTAAATGAACATGTTTTGTTCTTGAATTTTTTATGAATTTAGCTAAGTAGGGCTAAATTGAGAAAATGATAATTTGAGGGACTAAATTATGAATTTGATGGAAAACAGGGGCTTATATGATATACATAAGCATTTGGCTAAGCATGATTATGTGATGATTTTATGTATTTGATGTTTTGAGAAAAATAGACTAATCAATAAATTGTGCAATTGTAAGGGCTAATTTGTAAATTGCCCAAAATATGTGTATTTGGATTGAATTGGATGAACTAGTGAATAAAAAGGGTTAAATCTGAACATGTATAGATCAAGAACCGAGGAAAACGGACTTATACCGCAGGAAAGCGAAAGCAACCGAGTAGCGGTTTCCATTTCCGTTAAATCAAATCCGAAGTAAGTCATTATGCAAATAAACGTATTTGTGTTGAATTATGTGTGTTCGTATGACTATTGATAACAATGAATGCTTACGAGATGCTATGTACATGAATTCCGAGATAAGATCGACATAGTGATAATGTCCGAGAAGTCTCGTACGAACCTAGGAATAGATAGGATTAGCTATGTCATGACATAGGTGTCTGTTCTGTTTTATCATGTAAAACCACGTCTGGGACGTTGGCATTGATTTGAGATTCATGTAAGACCACATCTGGGACGTTGGCTTCGATACGAGATTTACGTGTAAGACCATGTCTGGGACATTGGCATCGTATTCATTCGTGTAAGACCCTGTCTGGGATAGTGGCATCGATATCTGAGTACATGTAAGACCTCGTCTAGGATGTTGGCACTGTACGACTATTCCGAGCTTTCTGAGTATCCTATTAGGTTCCTAACATTTCAACGGGCAAGTTTGTGATACGAATGGCTATGTGAATTGTAAATTCGTTTTAGGTACGTTGATTTATACACAAGATGTGTATGAAAGGTAAGTATTATAAGAACTTACTAAAAGGAATATGTGCAAAGGAATGATGAGATGATATGCAAAATTTTGCTTAAATGAGCTATGTGCATATATGGTATTGAGTTGAAGTATGTGATAAATTATGGCTAAGCAAATGAGCTAAACACTATGTGAAATGTATATGTTATGAGTACTATTATTGTCATTGTATAAATATGCTATGTGCATCTTAAGTTAAGTTTATTTGTATATGAATTACTAAGCTTTTGAAAGCTTACTTTGTGTGTGTGTGTGCTCTGTTTTATAGATCGTCAAGCTACTGAAGGCTAAGGATCATCGAGGATCGTCATCACACTACTCAACTTGTTTTGGTACATTTTGGAAATGTATATAGCTAGATATGTCATGTATAGGCTAGATATTTGTATATGAATATGAAGTGAACTTAGCCATGTGATTTGGTTAGTTATGTGTTGGCAATATGCATTAATGAATATGATATGTGATATATGTTTTGGTATAGTTGATAACATTTGAAATGGTCAAGTTTTGGGTAAGTATAGATGAATTATGCTTGTGTTTATATGAATTTTAGTCTTGTAAATTTGGTATGAATGGAATTGGATTTTTATGTAAAGATTGAATGGTTATTTTGGCATATTCATGGTTGTTAAATGTGCATGGATTGTATAGGTATTTGATTGTAGGTTTGGCCCTAGTGTGGATGGAAATTTTGGCCTTGCAAATGGCCTATTTTGCCACACGGTTGTGGCACACGGGCGTGCCTAGTGACCATGGGTCTAAGTCAGTAGTTGGTTAAGAGCACACGACCTTGGCACACGGACGTGCCTAGTAGCCGTGTGGTTCCAACAGGATTGACCATGGTTAAAGTACAAGGGCGTGCTTGGTGGCCGTGGAGCCAAGTCAGAATTGACCACGGCCAAGGTACACGGGCATGCTTGGTGGCCGTGGAGTAAAGTCAGGTTCAACCACGGGGAAGACACAAGGGGTATCTATCAGCCGTGGGAGGTACATGGCATGCCCACACGGGCGTGTAACCCCTAAAACTTAGAAAAGTTTTAAATTTTCGATAATTTCTGTATGTGCTCTGGTTTAGTCTCGGCCCTGTTTCTAAGTATGTTTTAGGTCTCGATGACCTACAGACGGGACACTATGGTTGTAAATGATAATTTACTTTATGAATTGTTTAATAGAGTTTTTGATCTGTCAAGCAATGCCCTTAACCCTAATTCGACAATGGACACAGGATAGGGGTGTTACAACACGAATTTTCTTTTTCTGTTTATCTTTGGATCGTCTCCATTGCTGAAGCTGCTGGCCCATTTTATCAAGCTTATATAGGACTCTTCCTGAAAAAATAGCCCAATTCCTTTTTACCTCCTCCTCAAAAGAACTTTTTAAACACCATTTGGCTCAAAACGAAAAAGTTTGGCTCCATTACACTGATCATTCCTTCGTATTCCAGTGGTATCCAAGAGAATAGGATAATGATCTGAGAAAGAATGGCTCAAATGCTCCACCTGGTAGCTTGGAAAATATTCATCCAATCCAAAGATGCAACTCCTAGATCAAGTCTCTCCCTTATATTTGTTGATAAGAACCTTCCTCGCTCCCACATAAACCACCTACCAATATAACCCAAATCATTGAGCTTGCAATCATCCAACGTGGTTTGAAACTTATTCATCTGCCGTTTTGATCAAAGACGACCGCCCTTTTTTTCAAAAGAATTTGTGATCTAATTGAAATCCCCCATCACAACCCATGGGATCATTTGGTCATCTCCCATTTTTCTAAGTAATTCCCTCGACCCACCTCTACTCCTTTATTCGAATTCTCATAAAACCCCGTTAGCCTCCAAACGTCACCACATTCATTGTCATGGACCTCAACATCAATATGAAAATAAGAGAAACTCTTGAGCCGAATCAACGAATTCCCTTTCCAACCCAAAGATAGACCACCTTTTGAACCTATCGTCCTAATATCAATCCCATTTTCAAAACCGTATTTCAATCTAACCATTTCCATCCTTTTAGAACATAATTTGTTTCCATAAGAAACAAAATCCGGGGATTAATGGCTCTCAATTTGTTTCTAAGCCTATTGACAGTTTGTGATCTCCCCAAACCACGAACATTCCAACTTAGAATTTTCATTGCATTCGGCTACTATGTTCAACAGAGCTAGCCGTTAAATCAAGAGAGCCTCCTTCAAAATTGTTTCCCATGAGAGTTGCTGAACCCTCAATTATCCTTTCTTTCCTTCTAAAGAAATTAATGGATCATTTTCCTCATCCAACATTAGATCCGTAGGCCCAATTTCAAACATATTTCCATTCGAATCCCTACTGCCCAGATTACGCCAATTATCATGCCCTTTAATTAGAATTTGTTGACCAGATTCCAAGGGAATTACATTGGGATTTAAAGATTTTGTTCCCATTTCCCCCTTAAGTTTCGCCCAGCATCACTCCCTCATCTTAAATTACTGCTCTGATTAATTCTTTCCATATCCACACTGCTACACTGTGATCCATCAGTTTCACGGAGCCTCTTAATCACAGTGATATTCTGTTGGCACGCCATTGCACGCAAAGATATATCCCAACCAAAAATAATTTTAGATGGTTCAATTAGAAGATGAAAAGGACAGAAACTCTTACCATGCCCTAGTTTACCACAAATGAAACAAAATAAACTCAATTTCTCATATTGAAAGCGATCATAAACAGTCATATCTTTTCCAATCTGAATCTTTTTCTTTCTTTTCAACGTAATAGATACATCAAGTCAAACATGAATACACATAAAATTTTTAAGACCCACGGTCGGTATAGAAGTATCATATTCGAGAAATTGTCTCAAAAAAGCACCAAATTGCTTAGCCATCGTTTCCGTCATCAAACTTGGAGGCAAATTGTGTATTTGGACCAAAATTTAGTAAAATTTAACGATATAACTGACGGATCTTCTCCACTTTGGACTTTTTGCAGAATATGCAAATGGTTATTGAAAAACCATGGTCTGCCAGAAAGCACCCTTTAGACGTCAACATCATGGAAAAATTGAAAAAGAAACCGTCCTTCCCCTAGATCCGAGATACGAATCCCTCCAATGGGATGCCAAAGATTAGCCATGGTGTTACGTAGAGAAGGAAAATAGACAACATTGTCTGTTAGACATCGCCCAACCAAACAGAACTGATAGTTCTAATCCACCACCGCAACTTCCTCATGAAACGCCTCCTCCTCCTCATCCATTAGACTCAAATTGGTTAACCCCTCCTCCATAACTCAAAAAAACCCACTCAACTATCACACCAAAACAAAGGGAAAAAAACCAAAATCAAGAAAAGTGGTTAGAAAGAGAAGAAAATTAAGAAAAAAATCGTGTCAAAAGACAGACAGAGAATTCATGTCAAAAGATAGACAGGAGAGGTTAAAATGGTTCCATGAATATTTGGATGTTATAAATTGGCATTAAAAATGGTTAATTTGCATGTTTTGGGCTCATGGACTAAATTGAATAAAAGTGAAACTTTAAGGGCAATTTTGTAAAAATGTAAAAAAGAATAAATTGCATAAAATACATTTTTTTACTGTCTAAATTAATAGATTGAATAAAATTATTAATTTAGATCAAAGATCAGATGGAAAATCGATGAGAATGGAAAATTACCAAAATGCCCCTATACTTTTACATTTATGCAATTTAGCCATGTAAGTTCGAATGAACTAAAATTTGTATAGTGTTGATTAAATTGAATGTTAGTATGTGATTCTATTGTGATTGAATCAATATATTATATGTTATTATGTAATTTATCTTGTCAGGAAACGATGGAAATTCAACGACATACGAAAACTATCGAGTCCCATTTGAGCCTTAGGAATATATAGGATACAAATGACATGTCATTAGGGTTACCATGTTTCGGGTGTTGGTCCTGAATGTCCTACCGATGGCTGAGGTCCGACATTAGCTGTGGATACCCGACAGCTTGTGTGAGCAATATCGTGTAGCTTACATTCCGACTGACAGCTTGTGTGAGCAGACCCAGGTTACCATGTTTCGGGTACTAGTCTTGAATGTCCCACCGGTGGCTAAGGTCCGTTATTAGTTGCGGATACTCGACAGCTTGTGTGAGCAGCATCGTGTAGCTTACATTCTAACTGACAGCTTGTGTGAGCAGACCTATTTTACAGCTCGTGTGAGCAACGACTATATGTTAGCACACTTTGTGTGAGCTTCCCGTGCATCCGATATTATTCTAAGTGGTTCAATGGGCATGAAAAAAGATGAACCGGTAAGGGTTCCGATTGATTTCACTACGACAATCATGGAAAGGTATGATGTATCGATGATTATACTATGAACATTCATGATTATGAAAAGTATGATTTAAGTGATGCTAATTTTATGTACCATATCTTACCATGTGATGATATTGCTAAGTTATGTGTTTAATCTTTAACTAGTGGCTATGGTTAATGTTATGTTTATGTGTTATGTGTTGTTATGTGTTTAATCTTTAGCTTGTGGCTATGGTTAATGTTATGTTTATGTGTTATGTGTTATGCAATTGAAATGGTAAGTGTTTAGTATGAGCTAAGACATGTATGCATGAAATTTATTGAAATGGTGATACTTAGAAAACTTGATATGTTATGAAGAACGATAAATCCAATTGGATCATGTTCAAGTATAATGGTTATCTATGTTAAGTTTACATGAATTATGTTTTAATGAACTAACATGTGTTGTTGATGTGCTTAGGCTTATGCCAAGCTTGTGGATATGATTGATGTTTATGATTATGCTTGTATTATGCATATGAAACAAGTAAGAAAAAGGAATGAAATGATAAGTACGTAATTGGGATGTATTATGATGTTATAAAGGTTTAATGTGATAAATGATGTATTTATATGTGAGCAAATTGCTTATGCTATGGATGATTCTACCTATGCATGGATAAATACTCTAAATTGAGAATTAATAACGTTGTTTAGGCTTATGATAAGCATTGGGGACAGAATGGAAAGTAAGTAAATAGAAAGATATATAATCTTATAAAAAGGGTGATGATTATATATTATGTCTCATGAAATTCTATGAACTTATTCATTTGTGAGTTGATGATCATATAGATTTATGAATCTCATGGCATTGACGTAGGTTTATGTTTATTCTATAAAAATTCATAATTGAAATGTAATATTATGCTTATGATTTATACGAGCTTACTAAACATTTATTGCTTACGTAGTTGTTTTTCCTTTACTTTTCAGATTATCCGAAGCTCGATTGGGTTAGAAGCAAGTCGAAGATTCATCACACTATCCATCGATTATATCGGTAGATTTTGATGTCTTGATTAATGTTATAATGGCATGTATAGGTGGACTTATGGTTGATGATTAGCTGAACATTGGTTGATGAGTTTGGCAAGTATATGTCATTTTGGGTGGTGTAGCCTTGGTACATTTGATGCCTTATTGATATGTGTTAATTTGATAATGTGTTAAAGCATGTCTGAATGGACAAAGTGATATATGATGAATTGACCTCAACATGGTCAAGATATACTTTACTTTGGAAAGATTTTGAACTAGATGTGCATGAATCTAATATGGTATGGTTGTTATATATCAATTGTGTTTTTGTTTTGGCATGGAAACAAGTTAATTGATAAATGGTTAAATATGTACATGTATAGGTATTTTTTATTTGATGAAATAATCATTATTTTTTACTTGTAAACATGGTATTTTGGTTGATAAATTAGTTGTCATGTTGGCATGTATATATATATGGTTCATGATTGATGACATTTTGGCATTTTGGTGCTTAAATGGTTAATGTTGAAATGTTCAAGTAGATGTATGTTTTTAATGATCAATTTGGTATGTTTTGTTGAGGTTTGATATATGGTCAATTGTGTTATGTCTTGACATGATGATTTCTGGTTGTGTATATTTGATTTATGCCAAAACATGTATGTGTTTAGGTTGATTTCAATATTTATGTTTGAGGTGCCTTTTGGGCATATTGGTTTGATGCAAAAATTCCATATTGATCTAGTTTTATTATGCATGTTTTAGGTACATTTTGAATGCTTGAAATAGGTGCAAATGGCTTGTATATGTTATCATATTTTGGGTGAAAGAAGTGGCTTGAAAATGACCTATTTTTTTGTCCACACAGCCTAAGACACGGGCATGTGTGACACACGGCCATGTGACACGGCCTTTTGTCCCCTGTAGGTTTTTAAATATTGCATTTCAAGGATTACACGGCCTGGCACATGAGCGTGTGGCTTGGCCGTGTGAACCAAGTCAGAGAGTTACATGAGAATGGACACGGGCTGGAATACGGCCGTGTGTCCCTACTTCGAATGCCCACACGGCCTGAGACACAGGTGTGTGTTTTAGCCGTGTGAGTCACACGGCCTGGCCACATGGCCGTGTGACCCCTGTAGTTTGAATTTCTCTATATTTTTCTATGAAATTCTAAATGTATTTTATTTAGTCTCTAATCGTTTCTAAAGTGTTTCTAAGGCCTCAAGGGCTTGAAAAAGGGACATTATGCATGTGTTTGAATGGAATATGATGTTTATTATAAATGATTGCAATCAAATTTTTTAAGTTAAAAGTTTTCGGTAATGCTCCGTATCCTTATTTTGGCGATGGATACGGGTTAGGGGTGTTAAAGTTTAGGTGGTTGGATTTGCAGCCGGTGGACTCCATCATGACGTAGGACGAGCTAGCCAACTGCTTCCTTGCCAAATATTTCCCACCAAGCAAAACAATGAAGTTGTGAATGGACATCACCAACTTCCAGCAACTAGAGGCAGAGTTATTGTATGAGGTGTGGGATCGCTTCAAATTAATGCTTCGTAAGTGCCCTGACCATGTTCTCAAAGATTGGCTTCAATTAGAAATGTTTTATAATGGGTTGGATGAGAATTTGAGGTCGAGTTAAGACTGATCATCCATAGGGGCGTTCATGTCTAAAACCTATGTTGATGGTTGCCAACTTATTAAGGATATGACAATGAACTCTTACATGTGGCCGACTGAACACTTCACATATAGAGCTAAATCGCCGACTGTGAATGCAATCAGTGGTAAACACATCAAAAAAAAATGAAAAATGTCAACAATTTGTTTTTTATATATTTTGTACCTTTTATAATTTTAATGTAAGTTTTCTTAAAAAATTTATACAATTTTCCATTATTTTGTTATATTATTTTATAATTTAAATTTAAGTTGTCTAATAATTTTATAAATTCTTACATATTTATATTTTTAAAATTTCAAAATTTTAAAGGTTTAAAAGGTCACAAAATATATTTTTTAAAAACATCGCAAAAACTATTCTATTTCAGTGAGGTTTACAAACGTCATGAAAAGATGAGAAAAAAAACATTACCAAAAGTATTTTCATTTGGTGAGGTTTTCAATACACTACGAAAGATCCCAAATTGTCACAAAAAGTTTGTAGTTCATGACGTTTCAGAAGGTCACTAACATTACTCATAGCGTCACCGAAAGTTCACTTTTCGAAACATCTTCTTAATTCTACTTTTTTCATATATAACGTCACCAAAAATAGTATATTTTGTTACGATTTTATAAAACATCATGAAAAGTAGTATCTTTTCATAAACATCACAAAAAAAGGTCATAAGACAAATTTCTTATAATGAAGTGAGGATCTCACTATTGTCTAGCTTATCTACTTAAACACACCCTTCTAAGGTATGATTCCATTATTCATAGGGTCTACTTTGTTGAGAAGATTAATAGTTAGTTAAGAAGGTTATTAGTTAGCTGAGCAGTTATAGATTAGTTTTCAGGAAGTTAATTTGTTGAATAGTTTAGTATATAAATATGTGAATGTACACTCAGTATTCAGTATGCATGAGTGAATTCTTGTTCATTTTCAACATGGTATCAGAGGGATCTACAGAATTCATTGTTTTTCTTGGAGGTCTGTCATCGTTGGTATTGTTCCCATTCCTAATCACTGCTGGTTGATCATAGTTCTGCAGAATTTTTTTCGGTGTTTTTTGTGCCTTTCTTGCTGTCTGTTTTTTTTGGAGTTTTAAAGCCTATTTTTTGGGGTTTTTTGTTTCTAGTTCTAAGCGTATATAAGCTTTCAATCAAGAAGAGAAAGGCAGATTAGTTTTGCAAAGCTGTAGAACAATTTTATAATTCTTTACTTTGTAATTTCTTTGAGAAGAATACTAAAAAGAAGAGAAAGTCTTTCATTATCAAGATCTTTTCTGCTCGTCATTTCCAACAGGTTCTAGCGTTGGGTATTTCGAATAATGAGCGCAGAATCCGTTCTTGATTTCAGTCATCCGCTTTATCTCCACCCATCATGATACTCTAGGTACTCTGCTCGTCTCTCATCAATTGACTGGTGTGGAAAATTACAATATTTGGAGTCGAACCATGAAGATTGCATTGCTGGCTAAAAATAAACTAGGATTAGTTGATGGTTCTTGTTCTAAAGAGTCGTTCCAGAAGAACTAGGATCTCAGTGGGAGAGATGTAATGCCATTATTTTCTCTTGGATACTAAACACGGTCAGTAAAGAACTTTCGGCAGGTATTGTATTTGCTTCTAGTGCTGCAGTGGTATGGGCTGATCTCCGTGAACGATTTCATAAAATTGATGGTTCGAGGATTTTTTTCTTGAATCGAGAAATTGCATCGCAGGTTCAAGGTACGACTTCTATTTCTGCCTATTTCACTAAACTGAGGTTACTCTGGGATGAGTATGATGCACTTGTGCCTTCTTCTTCGTGTGGATGTGTTCAATCCAGGCAAAGTCTTGCGCATGTTTCACAGCAACATTTGTTTCAGTTTTTTATGGGGTTAAATGACACCTATAATATGGTGCGAAGTCAAATATTATTGATGAGTCCTTTGCCCTCAGTCAATCATGCCTACTCGATGCTTATGCAAGAAGAATCGCAAAGATAACATACTTCTAACAATGTTGGGACTGATTCAATTTTATTTTCTTCAGTTCAGATGGTGAAGAAGCGTTTTAATAGAACTTGTGATTATTGCAAAATGAAGGGGCATAAACAAGAGAATTGTTATAGGTTAATTGGGTATCCTGCCGATTTTAAGTTCACCAAAAGGAAGGCAACCGATAACTCTAAATCGACCATAAATAATGCCTCTGCTACTGTTTCTCCTCATGACAGTGAAGTGGTTGATCCTGTTAGTTCTCCTCTGTAGGCACCAATTTTTACACAGGATCAGTACAACCAAATCCTTGGTCTGCTAAACAAGGCACCAACAGTACCTATTGTCGAGGCTGCTACAAGTATAGCAGGTATGATAGATATTGGTCGCAAGTGGATTATTGATACTAGTGCTACTGACCATATACTGCCTGATCTTCAATTTTTAGAATCTCCTGTTGCATGTGCCTTGGGTTCATCTCATGTTCGACTCCCTAATGGTTCTACAGTTTCAGTTACACATATTGGTTCTTGTATAGTTTTACCTGCTCTCAAACTTTCTAAAGTTCTTTATGTCCCAAATTTTTGTTATAATCTTCTTTCTATTTCAAAACTTACCACTGATCTTAATTGTGTTGTTTCTTTTTACCTTCAATTTTGTCTTATCCAGGATCTCTCAAGTGGACAGATGCGGGGGATTGGTAGAGCACAAGGTGGTCTTTACATCCTGGATCAGTCTCAACAAACTAGTGTGGATTCTCTTTTTGTTACAACTGTTGCTTCTGTTGACCATTCTTTTCTTTGGCACACCCAATTTAGCCATGCCTCGGTTTCAAGACTTAATAAGGTCCCTAATCTTCCTTGTAAAATCTCCACTACTGATAGTATTCATAAATGTCCTATTTGTCCTCTAGCTAAATAGACCAGGCTTCCGTTTCCTGTTCATCAGTCTCATGTTAATCAAGTTTTTTCTCTTATTCATATCGATTTATGGGGACCATATGGAGTTTCTACTAGTAGTGGTCATAGGTTTTTTTTAACAATTGTTGATGATTTTACAAGGATGACATGGGTATATTTGTTACGACATAAGAGTGATACAATTATCTGTCTAAAATAATTTTTTGCCTTAGTAAAGACTCAATTTTCCTCCCGCATTAAAATTGTCCGTAGTGATAATGGGTATGAGTTCTTCAATTGTGAATGCAAAGATTATTTTAGTCTGCTTGGCATTATTCATCAAAGCTCTTGTGTTCACACTCCACAGCAAAATGGAGTTGCTGAACGAAAACATCGTCATTTGCTTGAAGTCGCTCGATCACTCAAATTTCAATCTCACATGCGTAATAAATTTTGGGGTGAATGTGTATTAACTGCCTGTTTCCCGATAAATCGTCCCCCTACCCCTCTATTAAATTGGAAATGTCCTTTTGAACTTTTATATAATACACCTCTAGATTTTTCTCGTCTAAAGGTATTTGGTTGTCTCGCTTATGCTGCTACACCTAACTATCATGATAAATTTTCTCCTAAAGCCATTCCGTCTGTGTTTATGGGTTATTCTCTTACACAAAAGGGTTACTTATTGTTCAATCTTGAAACCAAAACCTTCTTTGTTAACCGTGATGTTCTTTTTCATGAAACAATTTTTCCTTTTACTTTTCCCACCAAGCATTTTTTGTCTTTTCCCATTACTGATAACTCTACCTTTCTCCATGTCGAACCAATGACTCCCATTCCTATCCCTTCCTCGTCCCTTGGTTTACCCATACCTTCTTCTCCTCCGTTATCCTCTTCCTCAGCTGTTATCCCTTTGCGATGCACTACCCGGTCTGTTCAGCCACCAGCTTGGATGAGGGACTACGCCTGTTCCAACCAATCTTCTGCTTCTTGTGCTACTGGTTCGTTTCCTATATCTCAAGTTTATTCTTTCTTTCATTTGCCTATTCATACTTAGTTATTTGCAGCCCATATTTCTTCTTTTACTGAACCCCGTACATATGCTGAGGCTATGTCGGATCCGAGATGGGCCGAGGCTATGCAACAAGAGCTTCTGGCTTTGGAGGCCAACGGTACAGGGGAGGTTGTTCCTTTACCTGCTGGTATAACTCCTATTAGCTACAAGTGGGTCTATAAAATCAAGTTTAAGTCTGATGGTTCGGTGGAACATTTTAAAGCCCGATTGGTTGGAAAGGGATATAATCAGCAAGCTGGTATTGATTTTCAAGAGACATTTTCTCCTGTGGTTAAACATGTTATTGTTCGAACTATTATTAGCTTGGCAGCCATTCATGATTGGCCTCTCTTTCAAATGGATGTGTATAATGCTTTTTTACAAGGTGACTTGTATGAGGAAGTATATATGCAACTCCCGGATGGTTTTCGCAGCCAAGGGGAGTCTCGGGTATGTCATCTGCGTAAGTCTCTATATGGTCTAAAACAAGCCTCTCGACAGTGGAATTTAAAGCTTACTGAGGAGTTAATGAAATGCGGTTACCTGCAAAGCAAACATGACTATTCCCTATTTACAGAGAGAGATGGGAATAACATAGTCATTTTACTCATTTATGTTGATGATCTGTTAATTACAGGGAGCAGTATGTCTATGATAAATGAATTGAAAATGCTTTTGAACCAAAGCTTTAAGATGAAGGACTTAGGTGTATTAAATTATTTCCTTGGCATAGAGGTGATGCGATCGAGGGAAGGAATTGTGTTGAATCAATGAAAATATGCTTTGGAGTTAATAGCTGATCTGGAATTCAGGGAGGCAAAAATAGCACTTACACCACTAGAGCAGAACCAGAAACTTACTTCAGTTGAATACGATGAATCAGTAGGTAAGAAGGTTGATGGGGATGAGTTAATTGAGGATATTGCAGTATATCAACGACTCTTGGGCAGGTTGCTGTATTTAACCAATACGCGACCGGACATTATGTTTGCAGTTCAACATCTGAGTCAGTTAATGCACAAACCAAAAAAATCGTATTTGGAGGCTGCTTTTCGAGTGGTACGCTACATAAGGAAAAATCCAGGCCAGAGAATTCTATTGTCTGCGTCCAGCAAACAGCAGCTCGTTGTTTTTTGTGATTCTGATTGGGCCTCGTGTCCCATGTCTAGGCGCTCCATTACTGGTTTCTGTGTTAAGCTTGGAGAATCTCTTGTATCATGGAAGTCAAAAAAACAAACCACCGTTTCTCGATCGTCAGCAGAAGCTGAGTATAGAAGTATGGTAGCAGCAGTAGCAGAAGTTGTTTGGTTGAATGGTTTGCTAAAAGAAATTGGATTTAGTCAATTCGATAAGTCTATGATTTTTCAGATGGCAAGGCAGCTCTACAGATTGCAGCCAATCCTGTTTTTCATGAACGAACTAAACATATAGAGATTGACTGTCATTTTGTGCGAGATAAAGTCAAAGAAGGTTTGATTCAGATGCAACATGTTGGAACAACTGAGCAACTTGCTAACTTGATGAAAAAAGCTCTAGGTATTAAACAGCATGAGTACTTAGCATCCAAGTTGAGTGTTAAAGACATATATCAGCCCTCAACTTGAAGGGGAGTGTTGAGAAGATTAATAGTTAGTTAAGAAGGTTATTAGTTAGCTGAGCAGTTATAGATTAGTTTTCAGGAAGTTAATTTGTTGAATAGTTTAGTATATAAATATGTGAATGTACACTCAATATTCAGTATGCATAAATGAATTCATGTTCATTTTCAACATACTTATATACATCTAGCTTGATTGAGCTAAGACTACAACCAAAGACAAAAGACTCCACCTTCACCAAAGAAATGCCACTCTATCACCCCAACATCATGGTCTTACGTTTCGTTTTTCATTTCTTTTCCAAATTCTTTTGGAATAATAAATAATACTAAACAAACAAATTTTAATGTTAGAAGTATTTTTGAACCCAGACGCGGAAGCATTTTTTTTCAATTTTTGTGTTTGGAAAAAATATTTTTGAAGTCAAATGACATGTTTAACCCTTATTCATAATTCAATATATTTTATATAATATTTATTTTGGGTATACATTTATTTTCCTATTAAAATTTATTTCAAATATATAATATTATATATTTAAATCAGAATGGTTATATTTTATATTTAAAGTATAATTTGTTTATTTAAATTAAATTTTACAAATAATTAATATTAATTACTTAAAAATATTTAAAATTTCTATTTCATATATCAAAATATTGAAAATGAATTGCAATACATTACTTTTATCATAACATTAACGAATTTGAACATCACTTAAATGCATATATTTACTTCACAATATCATGTTTCAAATTTTAAATATTTTAATTTTCAAAAACACTTAAATATTAAACCAAACGTTTCAAAATTTCAAAAATACATTTTCACGATATTTTTCAAAATCAATAAAAATCAAACCATCTATATGATAAGTTTACTTTATGAATTTATTATCTACGGGCCAAAATAACACTTGAAGATTATTTTGATGAATGGGACCTCAAAGGCGTATCATATACATTTTCAAATTAATGCCTAATTTGGGAATGCTTTTTGAGAAAAAGTTAAAATTTTTAATTTCTAAAAAACAGTTTTTGGGTCACTTTTTGAGTTAGGAGAAATAAATTTTCTCTCAAAAATTAGTTTATTTAAGAATGTTTGTCCTAAAGAAGATTATTAGAAGCTATACAAAACTTGACTTAATAAAAACAACCCATTTTCCTTAGTACTTCACCTGCAAAAGTTACGGAGACTATGGTGGATAATGTTTTGTGTTTGTTTAAAGACGCCAAACTCAAACTCTTGATAGTTCTTTGGTGGCTAATTATAGAGTGGTTTTATGCTTAAGCTTGACCTAATTACAGATGTGTTTGAGACAGCTTTTGTAGGAAATGGATTTGGCACATTAATCTTTATAGAAATTTAATTTTAATTTTATTCTGTTTGAACAATATAACTCATTAATCTTAAAGAATTTAAAAAAAAAAAAAAACCCAAATATATTAAATTATTTTTTAAACATTATGGGTTAGATTTTTCTGTTTTTCCTCACGCGTACAGGCAGAGAAGATACCGAGTTTCCATGTGGCAGAAATGGGTCCATCTACTGGCAAAGAATGTAAAGAATATGACTTTTCCTCCTAGGATCAACTTACTGTCCAAACCTTATTTCAACAATGTACCCTTTTCAAAAGAATAGCTGAAATTTAGAAGAAACCAGACAGACAAGAATCTGGTTTGTTTTATCAAGGCATGCCTTGAACATGAAGCATGCTCTTTACAACTCTACGGACACCTTTAGAAACCAGCAGCCTTAGCAAGAAAGGAACCAAAACCCTTCATTTGATGTCATATATATATAGCAGCCTCCAAAATGCAGAATCACATGTACCAGTGATTGATCTTTCGTCTTTCTACAACTTTTCATCTCCAGATCATCAGCTTGTAGGAGGCATTGCAATGGCCAACACTCAAATGAAACCTGTTGCTGCATTGCTTTTGTTCCTTAATTTCTGCATGTATGTCATTGTGTTAGGCATTGGTGCATGGGCCATGAATAGAGCCATTGATTATGGCTTCATCATTGGTAAGCCACCTTCCTTCCGTCTTTGCTTCATATCAACTACCAAATTAGAATACAACTGTTTTCAATTACTTAAGCTGGGTTGAAACTTGCAGGAGCCGGATTCAAGCTACCAGCGCATTTCTCACCCATCTACTTTCCCATGGGAAATGCTGCCACCGGATTCTTTGTGACATTCGCTATGCTAGCCGGAGTTGTCGGTGTAGCATCAGCGATAGCTGGTATCAACCATATCCGTTCATGGAATGCCAGTAGCTTACCGTCAGCAGCTTCGATTGCAGGCGTTGCTTGGACCATTACTCTACTAGCCATGGGGTCAGCTTCTAACTCTAGCATATTTACATTTGAAATGCTTAGTTTATAAACTAACAAGAACATATTCTTTTCACAGATTTGCCTGCAAAGAAATTGAGCTTGAAATCAGGAATGCTCGTTTGGTAAGAATGAAAATTCAGCTTTCATTCAATACAACTAGAATTGAAATTGTTGTTCGTTTTAACGTAAGAAATGTGTTGATTTGCAGAGGACAATGGAGGCATTTTTAATCATACTAACAGTAACACAACTTGTGTACATAGCAGCAATCCATGGCGGTGCTTGATGCGTCTTTTATCACTGAGGAGTTTTTAGCTTCGTGTTTTCCTTTTGATTCTTGAAATGTACAAAGAGGCCGGAGATGGGCTGCTTCTGGTTGTGGTGTGATTGGATTTTTATATCAATATACAATAAAAAGAGTTTCTTGTTTGATCGGAACACCGAACGATTTCGCAAAAGGATTTGTTAATATCCGATGGCTAGTTTTATACTTATTATTTTCATTATAAATGCTTTTTTCACATCTAAATTGTATGGATGCATATACAGAAATTTATTCCCAAAAAAGGTAATACATAGCTTACCTTTAACCATTTAAAAAAAAAAAAAAAGTTAAATACTTGATTGATGCACTTTCGCCTGATTTTCAATTTTATATCGGATTTGGAGTAGTTGAGTATTATTTTCAATGGAGAAAAAATATGAATTTGAGTATGTTGAAATTTATTATACTCTCATTTATGAATTAGGATGAGATTATGAATAATTTTAGACCTTATATAAAAAAAGAAAGAAGATATAATAAGAACTTATAATGAGATTCTTAAAAAATCAAATTTAAATGTAATTATTTATAATTATATATATTTAACAATAATTGATTTTACTAAATTAATTAATTAAAGGAATGCGAGAATTGAAATAATCACTTAAATAAATTACAAACAATTACATTAAGTCCAATTATTTTGGCGTTCCAAAAGTACTCCTTTATCAAGTTTAAAAATTATTTTTATACAATAATAATATTTTAGTTTTTAGGACTTATATTTTATATTTTGAAATATAATTATATGTTATTTTATTAATCTTATTAAATAATCTAAATATTTTATTGCCGAGAAATAATTTTCTATACTTACTATACAGTAAACTATTATACAATATTTATTATAAATTAGTATGATTCTCGATCCATGCTTCATATTCGGTTAATTATTTGTTTTGGACCAAGTTATAAGTTTGAAATTTAAAGGTCAAAATATACTCCAATCCCTATACTCTTCATAAATTTAAAATTTAATCTCCAAATTTTTATTTTTAAGAATTTAGTCTCTTTATTTTCTAGAATTAAAAATTCAGGTATAATTCTAAACACAATTAATTTTTTTTTGTTAAATTCTCTAGTATGGCATATTGAAATTTTTAAAAAAATAATAGTCATGTAACAGAGAATTTTAACAGTGTTAACATTTTTAATAATTCACTTTAGCATTTTAATAAAAATAAAGTATTTAAGGTAACTAATAACATTATAGGTAAACTACACTAGTAATCACCCAACTATTAGTAAGTTTGTTAAAAATTTGGTCACCCAAATATAAAAAGTTACAAAATAATCATCGAACTATTTAATTTAGTCTTTTTTTTTATCCCCAGTCTTAAATAGCTAACGAAGAGATGATATGGTAGCTTTTAAGATTGACATAATAATAACTTTAACCCCAAATACATTGTAATGATTTAGTCATAATTCTAAAAAGAATCCTCAACATTTACTCATTATGTAATTTAGTCTTTTTGTAATTCTACTTTTCTTTGTGACCCTTCTACCTAAAAAGCCAAAGAAAAACAAAATTATTAGCTAAGCTTAATTGAAAATATACCAAAATGGAAACATCCTAAAATCCAAAATCATAATTTTCACTTTTTTTGGTTCTTTCCTCTTGATACTTCGGTTTTATACCGTTAGATTGAACACTAACAACTGAGATGACTTGGTCTTTGTTGATCCACTCTTCACCAATTTTATAAGATTTGCGCTTGAACCATATCAGTTCAATCGAGTTGTTCTTGTTATGGTCTTCCCTATTACCATCTTTGGCGAACTCAAAGAGCCTCGTTACTCGTTCAATTTTTTAAGAAGTAGATATTTATTTTTTATTTCCAATTTACACTATAACACCCAATACTTAATCCGAAAGTTTACCTGAGCTATAAGGTATTACAACAGTAAAACTATAACATTTATACAATATCATCAAATAATTCAAATAATATTAAAAAAAAGAGTAAAAGAAATATGAAAACATGATGGATGTTCTTCATTCTTGTTTGTTCTTCACCGAAAACCCCCATTGTTAACAGCTTGAAGGTTCAGCCATTAACATTTCTTTGCACGGTAAGCCATTTTCACCCATTTCTCGCAAATTTTATGTTTTTGAGATCGTTACAACTAGGTCCATCTAACTCGTATCTCCGTTTTCAAAACTGTTGAAGTTTGTTAAAATTACCATCGATAATTTTTGGATGTAATTGATATTAAATGGAAGATTTTGAAGCTTGGAAATGTTTTAGAAATATTTTGTTAAGTGATTTTGGTAAGTTTTGAGTTTAAGGATTAAATTGATGAAGTAATAAACTTGGCACGAAATTCTTGTGATATTTTAATAAATATGGGCTGTAATTGCATAGGGAAAATTTCAGCTAGCATAAATTTGGTTTAATTGTGATAGATTTGAATGTTTTGGATTTAGGGACTAAATTGAATAAAAGGTAAAAGCTTAGGGTAAAAAATATAAAATATTGATAAAAGGTCAAATATGTGAATTTTAGTATTTAAAAGTATTTGAATTGAATAATTGAATTAAATTATATATATATATATATATATATATATCGAAAAACGGATCAATCTATGGGCAAACGCAGAAAAAGAAGAAAAAAATGTTGAATAGACTTTGGAGTCATTTTGTTGCAAAAGCGGTTTAGGTAAGTTCATACTATATGTAATATGTTAAATTAAATTCCTTGATAATTGTTTTGTTCAAATAATTGTGGTGTTTGTAATTTTGAATGTTGGTGGATGAAAAATTAATAATGAAATTGAGTTGTATTAGAGACAATGTAGCAGGCTTTATGCCAGTGTATATTAGGAACCTTTATGCCTAGCAGGCTTTATTCTGGTGTACATTATCAGGCCTTGAGCCTAGTTAGTTTCGTGCCGGTGAATTATATCGGGCCTTGGGCCTAGTGGACTTCGTGACGATGTAATGGATTAGATAATTTGTACGGAAAGTACTATTTTAAGTTTACAATGAGTTTAAGAAGATTCTCAAGCTACATGGTAGTTGATCTCATGACATGTTCTTGCATCGTTGTAATTAGATTGTCGAGTAAAACAAGTTAACTTCACAAACTTACTAAGCTTTATTTGAGCTTACTTGTTTAATTTAAATTTTGTAGGTCTATTAGAATCGGGACATCGATTGGATCAATTCAAGAGATCACAACTATCTGCTTTATTTTCAATAGTTATTTTATACTTTTTGAGTTGGTTTGAAGTGGCATGTAATTAGGATGGCTTTATATATGTAAATAGGGTTAATATGTATATGTTTAACCATTTACTTCTGGGCTTAAATGAAGTTGAATTAGTGTTTTGTTCTTACCATTTGGTAATTGGTTGGTGGTGTTAACAAATGATGTTATTTTAATTGGGAACTAGAATTTGATGCCTTGGTAGTAATGACCATTTTGAGTTTGGCAATGTATGGAATTTGAGTGATATAAAGGTATGCTTTGGTAGCTTGCTAAGTTCATGGTACATGTTTATAGTAATGGGTAAATAGTTTGAATGAATTTTCTTGGTCATTAATTTGGTTTGATGGATTGTTGTTTAAGTTTTTATTGTCGTGTCAATGAGGACACATTGATACACCTTTTGATTGAATGATTTTTGGCATGTAATGGTTATGTTGAGAGGTGTTTTGGGTCATATAAATGTGTTAAGAAATGGGTTGGATTGGTACCTAAGAAATGGTGTTGCTTTAGCTTGTTTTGGAAGTAATTGTAGGTGCACATGGCTTGGGATACAGACTGCGACATGGCCGTGTCTCGTACGAAAACTTTAGTGTAAGTTGATTCCACACGATCACAGAGAGTTACACGGCTCAGTGACATAGTTGTGTGACCCTACCTATACAAGCATGTGTCTTTACACGATTAGCCATACAGCCTTGTTTTGGAACCACATGGGCTAGGTTCTGTCACACAACTTGACTACACGGTCATGTAACCCAAATTTCTAGTTTTTCCCAACTTTTTACAAAAGTTTCATTTTAATCCAATTTCATTCCCGATTTATTTTAAATGCTTCATATGTTCCATTTAAGTCTTGATATTCTTGAAAAACGTGGAAAATGATTGTGCTTTAATATTATTTGAATTATTTGATGATGTTGTATAAATGTTATAGTTTTACTGTTGTAATACCTTATAGTTTGGGTAAACTTTCGAACCAAGTATATGTTGTTACATACACAATATATTGAATAATTTTTTGTGTTAAAATAGGATAAAATTAGATAATGAGTAAACATTGATAATAAAATTTTTAAAATTAAGATTAAATTAAGAAATGTATAAATATTAAGGGTTAAATTTATTATTATGCGAAATTAAAAGCTACCACGTCATCTTTTGTTAGACATTTAAAAGCTTCGACCAAAAGAAAAAGTTGAATAGTTGAATAAATATTTCGTAATTTTTCATAATTGTATGATCAAAAATAAATTTACTAATAATCGAGTGATTAGCAATTTAGTTTCTTACCCTAACATTATAAAATTAAGGTATCAAATTATATAAAAATAAAATATCAAAATTAAAATTTAAAATTAAGCATGAACCAAAACTAAAATTTAACCATTGTTTTATAATCTTAAGAAGAAAAAAGCAAAAAGAAGTGTTTTATAATCTCTAATGTTAGAGAATAAATAACTCAATGAATAAAATGATAGAATAATTAGATAAAATTAAATATTTGTTAATTTTATTAGTAATCATATTGTTGAACTAACATGTTATATATTATATATGATTATTTGATTTTAAATTGTATTACTTATTCAAAGAATTTTTGAAGGTATCATTCATATTTCTTATAACAATTAATATTTTGAATTAAAATTTATAGTCAATTTATACCTAAGAAAATTCATTATAATCACAAAAAAATTAATTACACTTTTATCCAACCACACCCTAAATACTTTTCTTTCTAATTTTTGGGGGGTTATTCACGAGGGTAATGGAGCTACCAAGAAAATTATCAGACCTTCAGGACGCTGAAACCTCTGTTCCCCCGTCCAGTCGGCAACAAATTTCTGCTGCGCTCAACTCCCGTCTGGTAAGCAAAACCGTGGATATCAATATCTTGCAGAATTTTTATAATTTTCGTATATTTAAAATTTAATTAATTACATTTCAAATTTAAAAATATAAATTTAATTATTAATATTATTAAATTTCTTTTTTTATTTGGATTCATTTCTAATGTTATTTTTCTATTACATGATTGTCCAATGAGTTTTTATTTTATTTCATAATTTATTACACCAACAAATTTAACAAAAAGAATTTAACGGTATTAATAATTTGACCAGATTTTAGGAATTTGAATAATTAAGAGAATGAATTTCTAAAAATAAAAGTAAAACTACACAGAGTTGAGCATATTTTAACCAATTTATAATGTTAGGTATTATACATTGATGTAGTAATTTTGCTATAAATTACTATAATGTTTCAAATGATTTGAAATAGTAAAATTTCCAAATGTTTAATCAATATTTATTAGTATCATAAAAATCGAATATTAACTCACTGATTATCTAAAATTTATCTTAAAAAAAGAATGTTTTGGAATGCAATACAACTTATATTAGAAGTTAATCTAAATAGTTAATGTATTCCTAATCAGCAAATGTCCAATTAGAGAGATTGTTTGTCTTGCCTATCAAAGCCGAATTGATTGATTAGCAATACATTCAACTGAACTCAAAGGCGAAATAATCCTAGATCTATTTATGTATTAGGGTTTAGTTCAAGTTCGTTTTCTATGAATTTTGTTGAAATTACTCTCATAGACCTTGTAGCATAATCAACTAAGCCACTATAGTGACAACAGACTAGCCATGATTTTAACCCTAGACTCCCTCCCCTCTAAACTAATGGCCAAAAAGAAAAAACTTGTAGCATCTTTAGAGGAAATTACCACACTCAAGCCAACCCACTTACGTACGACCAGCTAGCAGCTACTATCAGCATCAGCATTATCAGTACTACAAAGCCCTGGAGCTGTTTTCCTACCTAGGTCTGTTCATTATTTTTGAGTGGCATATGTTGATGTTCAGAATGGCACAAGATATCAGTATTGGGCACCACAAAATAATATTGATCATGGTATTTTTCACAGAACACAGCTAGCTACATAGTTGCACGCTAATTAAAGTAGTGAAAGAAAAACCAACAAATAATTAGACAGAAGAAATTAGAAGACTGTCCCCAAAAGCTATGTCCTTAGATTAGAGAGTGAGCGTTGGATATGGTATTATATTTTTCATGTATTTGAAGAGTTATTAGAGGGTCATAGTCCACATTGCCCATATATGTATTGGGCATGAATACTTCATGAAAAATTGGTCAGAACTTGGGACTTCCAACTAACATTTGTTTAAACAGGGGGAGCTGAAAATACAAAACAAAATCAAGTATCCAGAAAATTAAAGACAACCAAACTAATATTATAAAATCCAGTGCCATTAAGCCCCTAATATTCTGGTTAACTGATCACCAATTTAACCAAATCTACTATTCCAAAGACAAAATAAATATAAGGGGCTCATTCAGTAAATGGATGCCACAATTGCCATTGGCACATGACTCTCTTAGTCCAACAAGGAAGAAAATCAACCTACATATAGACTCCAACATTACATGAAAGCAAACTTTTAAAAAGTTCTCTAGATGGTATGAGATGTAAATGAAAATATTAATGGGAAAACAGTGTACTACACAACACGATTAACCAGGGAGACAATTAAACAGATTACCATAAGGCCTTTCATCCTTCTCATCATTCATCAAGCTAACTGGATCAACCAGGAATTATTCATGAATAGTTGTAGGCTTTAAGAAATCCGTAAAGAAAGAAAATGATAACGAGGTTAAAAGCAAGGTCATTGCAGATTGGAAAAAGAATACCAGATAACTGATAAAACAATCAAATGACAAACAATAAGTTCCAGATCTCAAGTTCAAGTTTCATAGTCCTAGCATTCTCGTACACCCACACATGCACAAACGATATGAGCTACTTAGTATATCTCAATTCGTAGTACTGCAAACTATAAAGGAAAGTATAAAATAGATCTTTTAGCTTTATGGATAACCCGAACCTTCAATTTATCTCCCAGAACCAGTAAAAACTTCAAACAATCCGCAGCAACTTAACCATGAGGTTCTTTGCACTGGTGGTGGAGTAGGAGCAACGAGAGGCTGCAAACCAATGCAGCAAATATCCAGTCAAATTAAACAAAGAATATTCAAACTCACAGTTGTAGAAAAGAATAGGAAGAAGATATACCAGCTTTTCAGGATAACCATGGGGCCCAGATGCATGGTTTTTTTCAGCAACATCGCTGGTTTCAGCAGTAGGAATACCAGAGGATGGGAAATTTTTTCCAACTCCTTCCAATTCAACCCCTGAAACCCCATTTGATGAAGGCAATAATTTCTCTTCATTCTCCTTCAACCCTGATTCAACTACATCAGGTACTGAATTCTTTGCAGCAAATTCCACCTCCTCTGGCACAGATGACATGTTCTTTACCAAATTGTCAACAGCAACAGTCTCCTCTGCAGAATTACTATCAACATTCTCAAGTGTGTTATTTTCAGCAACCTTCAGAACTTCTTCAGACAAAACAGTAGCTGACTTATCCTCGGTACTATATGAGGCCGCATCAGAACCAAGATTAGAGGTTTCTTCATTTGACTTCTTCTCAAAGGCTTGAGATTCGTCATCTGAACTACTGTTGCTGCTGCTACTAGAGCTCTTATCATGATCAACATGCTGAATAGAAACATGTGTGCTCTCAAGATCCTTGTTTGGTTCCCACTCTTTTACAATTTTAACATCAGCATCATCCAATCCCGATCTCTCGGTGCTCTTTGCATCTTTAGCGGCTTCTTCCACAGGCTTCTCCTCAGTTACATGTGATTGTGATCTCTCTTCATCTCCCCCCTGACCGAATAAATGCTGGTGATTGTGGCCATCATGAGATGCAGGGGAACCAGCATCACCGTCATCACTGTCCCTTTCATCTTGGCTTCTCGGATCATCATTTCCTAGCACCATTAGATAAACACCATAACAATTCCAAACCAATATGCAAACAACAAATTCACTAATCCTCTCTAAACAGGACCAAAATAGTCAAATACTAAAAAGGAAATGCACTATAACTCGAAATGTATAGACAAGTTCTTCCAATAACAAGGATTCTGGTAAAAAAATAAGTAAAATACAGGACACGCTAAAAATCACCACAAGACCCTAAAACAAAATAAAAAGTAAGTGATTAAAGGAGGACAACCCCTTTGAAAAGCAACCACATCAATTAATTAAGGGCAGGAACTGGAAATTAACTTTACATACCAACCTGATTTGTTTAACTATAGAACTCCAACAAATCAAATAAAGAATTGAATGATGCATGCATATACAGAACCAAGTACGATTCAATTAAAAAGAAGTTATAAAATAAATAAAACCCATCAAAAAACAAAACCCAAAACAGAAATTAAAAGAAAAAAAAGCAAAAAGTACCAAGCGGGTTGTTGTTAGTCGAAGGATTGATGTTGTTGGCTGCTTGCTCTTTCTTTTTCTTGGCAGCTTTTCTCTTCTTAGCGCCTGATGGCATGACTGACTCCCTTCCTCCCTTTGTACCAAATCTTGTGTGGGGTGTGTGTCCCCTTCAGCCTTCTCTCTACTTGCTTATTTGGCTACTGCCCACTACTAGACGGTCACTGGTAAAGGAAAACCTAGCTGTATTGGCAAAACACAAAAAAGACAGTAGTAGAAGTGGGTAATATTTAGTGACTGCACATTGAGAAATGAGTAGAAAAAGCCAAGGGGGGATTCAATCCCCTTCAAAAACCCGCTCCTTTTACCTTAATCCGTTTGAATTCACTTTGAGAATGGATGGCCCTTTTATATTTATGGCGTGGAAGGGGGTGGGGTCATGTTTTAATTTTGTCATCATTTATGTTTTTCATTTATAGCCACATACTTATTTTGTCTAAGGAATGTTTAACATCTCAAGAAATAAAAATCATAAATTTATTAAGTTTTAGGACATCAGATTAATATAATTATTATTATTAATGTATGAGAATGTAGGTTTAAGTATATTAAATTATATTATTTATGACTTAAAGAGTGAATAACTTTAGGCATTAACAAAATTATTTATTTTATCAAAGGTTCAAATATGAAATTCACTCATTTTAGCAAGGGGTCAATCATTTAGTATATCATTTTTTTATTTTCCTTCCAATTTAATTTTCTCTTGAAAGTTATAAAATATTAAGACAAAATTAAACCTATTTTAAATTGGTTTAAAGTATTAGTCTATTAATTAAACATTAAAAAATTATTGCCTCCACTTTTTTATAAAAATAATATTAAAAATGACTTAATTATAAAAGAAGGTAAAAAAATTAATTACGAACATAAAGTGTTTGCTAACTTTAGATGTTACTTGACACATTTGTAGTACCAATGAACTTTTAAAAAAGTTTTCAAAAAAGAAAAGTTAAATAAGTGAAAAGAAATTTTAATTGGTGCTATTCAGATAAAAAATATTTCTTTTAATTGTACCCAGTTAATTAAATAAAAGAAAGTTATGATTTTAGGGGTTAAATGCAAGGAAAAAGGCATTAAGGCATTAAATACAGAGAAAAGGTCATTAAATTTTTTTTCTTATCAGACCCTTTTTTAATATTTATTGGTGTCATCTATATATTAAGCGGCACTTAAAGTTGCTGTGACAAATATCTTGTTTTTGTAATTAATTATTTTTTAATATTATTTTTATGAAAAAGTTTATTGCCTCCTACCTACTACTTGATTTTCTCTATTGTTCCAATGAATTCTTTTCAAGTATGTTTTTCATTGATTTTATTTTTATCTACATATTTAATCATTTATATAGTAAATTGTTGACATATTATATTTATTTTTATTGTTTTTCTTTTAATGTATATAATTGTAAAAATATGATAACTAATACATTCTTTTTCCATTGTTTAATAAAAACATTTGTTAAAATTACTTCCTTTTCATTTTTTAATTAACGTTAAGGATCCAAATAAAATAATAAGTAATGTTGTCATTAAACTTTCTTTCACTTTAACATAATAAAAAATTATTGAGAGATACAATTCAAAACTATATGAGCAAATTTCCCAAAATACAGTTTTTTTTTTTAATTATAGGATTTGGCTGTAATTTTTAAAACTACGGTATTAGGTCGAAATAATGAAAACACTTAGAAGTGTTTTCGACGAATTTACAATTGAAAGCGTTTTTAACATATTGACAAAATAGTACTTCCAACTAAATATATTTTTATTATTTTAGTTTAATCCCGTAATTATTTAAAATTTCACCCACACTAAAAATTTAAATATAATTTTTATTTACTTAACGTGTCGATAGAGTTATTTTTGAAGTGTGAGAATTTGATTTTAGTGAAATAAATAAAAAGAGATGGGAAGAGTGGTGTGGGATTTGCCAAGCGGATGATAGTTTGGTGTGATACAATGGAGGAAAATTTTATGTGTTGATTAAGATGGGATTTAAATGAGGGAAGCCACGTGGCTTTTCAGATTATTCTATTGGCAGTATTTAGTCGGCAGCAGATATGTCTAGATCCCAATACCAAACTCATTAAAATTTATATAATATAAATTAGGGACAAATCTTTTTAGATATTTAAAATTTTAAAATTTGATATTTGAGTTTAATTTTAATTTTTTCAATTTTACATTTAATTTTTTATCTCATTTAAATGCTTAAGTTTGGTTTAAATATTTAATTTAATATCTGAGTTTGTTTCCTTCCCAATTAAGTATTTATATTTTTGTACTAAAATTTGATATCAAATATTTATTGAGTCACATGATATTTTTAATTTAAGTATTAAATTAAATATTAAAAGTAAACTTAAATACTAAAATAAGACAAAAAATATGTTAAATACCAAATAAGATTTAAATATGAAATGATATATTAATATATTTCCGGAAAGCAGTTAAAATAAAGGAGAGGAGGATTTGAATTTGTAAAATAAAATTAACGAGAGAAAGGGAAATAGCTTTGCTTTTCTCTTTTACTACATTCATTGAATTTAAGATTTAATTAACTTTATTTCGAGAATTAACTCCAAACTAATTTAATTAAATATAATTAAAAATTTTAATTTTATGAAATATCGAATATTATGAGGATAATTTTATTTTTTAAAAAATATTAGGGTAAATTATTAAAATAGTCACTTTTGTTTCCTTAAGTTACATTTTAGTCACTTATATTTGAAAGATTACGTCTTAGTCACTTATGTTAACGTATTTTAACATTTTAGTCATTGGGCCATTAATTGCCATTAACTGTATAATGGTAAGCTAACGTGATATGCTAAATCAACATTTCAAATGAAAAATTTAAGTTAAATTATACAATTGATTCCCATATTTTTTCATTTTGAGCAATTTTTTTTTTATGTTCTTTTAACTTTCTTATTTTTTTTTCTTTCTTCTTTCTCTTCTGTTTCTCCCTCTATTTTTCCCCTTCTCCATCTCTTTTAATGTAAAAGAAAAAAATTAAATTGCTCCAACGCTCAGTGACTAAAATGTTACAACACAATAACATAAGTAACTTGTAACACCCTAGACCCAGTCTAGACGTCCAAACCAAGTTTGAAGAGTTACGTCACCCGTACTAAAATTCATATTATCATAACACAGTCTAACGGAACCATTCATTACGTAACATTTGCGACAACAATAATTTAAAACACATGATCTTCATAAATTCCTTAGAACATAAATCCCTAATAGTAATGCTTGAAAGCAAAGATAAAAGTTTGACCAAGCTCCCGCGACATTGACCCGATCAAGATTGAGGTTCACCTGAAATTCAACTGGAAACGAAATGAGTTGTGAACTCAGTGCATAACAGAAGTTTAAGTTATTCAATTGGTATTCATTTACAAAATAGTTCATACTCAAAAATTTGGTTAGATACAGAACTATTTACAATTCAGACTCATAACAGATCAGTTGTATACTTATATTTACATATGTGCAAGTTCATACATATATTATAACAGCCCGATTTTGGGCCTAGTCAAAATAGTGGTTTCGGGGCCACAAATATGATGAGGAAAATTTTATTTTTATTATTTTTTATGGTCTACAATTTCATGGAAAGATTTCGTGAAAATTTTGTTCGAAAATTTCGACGTTTGGGCACTCAATTTAGTTAAAAGGACTAAATTGTAAATAGTGTAAAAGTTGAGTTCCACATGTTAGAAGTGTCCAATTGTTATGAAGTTTTAAATTGGAGGTCCTTAAATGATAATTAGACCATTGGTTAATTTGTTGGACAAAAATGGACATGAAATAGGTGAAATAGAATATTTTTAAGTTACGAGCATTTTGGTCATTTAGTAATTAAATGGACTAAAAGACAAAATAAAAGCCAAAACCCTTGTCCATCTTCTTGCGTGGCCGAATTTAGCATGGGGGAAGCCATGGCTAGGGTTTTCAAGCTTTTAAGCTTAATAGTAATTGCATCCAAGCCCAGTTTTTAATGTTCTTTACATTTTTGAGATCCCCGTAACTCGATTTAGCTATTTCTACCATTGTTTTGAGCTAGAGTTTGTGTTTAAAAATTTACCCATGGGTGAAATGCATGTGTTTTGATGTATAATGGTAGAATATGAATGCTCGGTGTGTAATAAATGACTTTTACTAAGTGATTTTCGATGAAATCGCATAAAATGACTAGTTTGTAAAAAGTTGAAAAATGTATGAAAATGTGTGAAAGAATGCAAATTGTGGATTTCTATAGTTAAGAAAATGGTTCGGCTAGGCCTAAAATACAAGGAAATTGAATAAAAATCATTTTACGAGCTTAGGGGAAAAAGAGTAAATATGATAAATTTTGGGGGCAAAAATATAATTTTTCCATAATATGATTTTTGGACTGAATTAAATGGTATAATGACTAAATAAGTCAAATGTGATATTTTAGATAAATAAAAATGAGTTTCAGACTTGGAGCGGGGGAAAGACGAATATTGGACGACTTGGTCCCTTTCGCCATTTTAAGTCGAGGTAAGTTTGTGTGTAATAAATCAACATCATGTTATTATGATTTTAAATGCTTGATGTTACGTGAAATGTATATTCTTTCTATGAAATTGGTTAATGAGGTCTCGATGAAAAATATGATGGAGTTTTACTATGTCGAAGTCCTAGTTGAACCTTAGGAATAGAAAGGATAACCTTGTCACGACATTAGATTAATAAGGTCCTGTATAAGACCATATTTGGGATATGGCCTCGGCACCGAATTGAGATCCCATGTAAGACCAAATCTTGGATATGGCATCGGCATCAAATAGTGATTTCGTGTAAGATCACGTCTAGGACCTAGCTTCGGTATGGAATCGTGTAAGACCATCTTTGGGACATGGCATCGACATACGATCTCGTGTAAGACCATATCTGGGATATGGCGTCGACATCGATATGAGATCTCATATAAGACCATATTTGGGATATGGCATCGGCATCGACATGTGATCCCATGTAAGACCATATCTGGGATATGGCATTGGCATCTTACTACGTGTATGACAATTTTCGAGTATCCTTCGATATTCCAAGTGGTTCAACGGGGTAAAGAATTAAGTTTATGTTAAAGATGGAAAAAGGACTAAGTGTAAATGAATGTGATTATGTGACGATTAAGTGCAGATATATGTATGAATACACTGATGAGCAATGTGCTCGATATGTGATCGAATTTTGGTAAGAACATGAATGAGTAAGTTATACCTATGAGAATGACCTTGTGATTATAAGTCCATGCTTATGATGTATGAATATGCGGTAAATGTGATTGATGATTATGTGTGAGGCTTTTAGGCCAAATTAAATTGAGAAATGAAATGTTCAAGTCTTTGTTGTTGATGTATAGATTAAATTGGCCAATGAATGGCTTGTAAATATCTAATAATGACTAGTTATTGGAATGGCTAACCATGGATATACTTTGGTGTTATATGTGTGTAAATGAAAAATTAATATAAAGAAAACATGATAGAGTAAAATCAGCAATAAAACAGTTTGGACAACAGCAATTGTATCACTTTGAGAAATCACCAAAAATGGTGGAAATCTAATTAGAAGTTGAATAAGATATGAAATTAAATCTTATTTAGTCTATTTTCACATAAAAAAAACGGTGTAAGCAAAAGAATTTCACATTCTAAGATATTAGAATTTTTGTGAGATAGAGTTAGAATGATTTCAGAATCCCCTATTTTGATTTTGGAAATTAATTAAAAATTGAAAAAAAATGCTAAGGGGATAAAATTTATATGCTTGAATTTATTAATGAGTCTATTTTCAAGAGAAGCAAACGGGAACATCATTAGAGTTTTGTACAACGAGATAATTAATTTTTAGTGAAGAGAGGTTGGAACTATTGGACAACGAAACAAGGGAGACTTTAAAGAATAAAATGTACTGATTGGCTAAACCAAAAATTCTATAAATTTTATGGTAAGAAGATATTTGAGTCTAGTTTTATGGAAATTTAGCGAATCTTAATTTGGAGTTCCGTAACTCCGGATAAAAATAATTAGTGATTGTAACTCGAGTAAACAGCTCAAGATGAACATAAATGAATTGTGAAATTTTATGCGATAATGATGGTATTATCTTGAGAGCTTATAATGAGGATTGTTAATAGCATGGAAATAAATTGTTTATTATTTACATACATATTAATCTTATTAGCTTACTTCGTTGTTTTCCGTGTTTTTAATGTACTCAGGTTAGTTCGGGTTGGAAGTCGCCGGAGAACCTATCAGACTATCAAGCTTACAATTTAGGTATCGATGATTTTATACTTAAAGTTATGGCATGTATAGGGAACTTGGTCCTGTGTATATGTTACTGTGAGTTGTCTTAGAATAATGACCCATGATATTCAGAGTCCATTGTTGTATAAGGCCATTTAAGGTGACCAAATAAATTGGTTATGCTATAAACTCACGAGGATGCATTCCATGGTTGAGTAAATTTGTATGCTATGACTTGTTACGTGAGTGTGGTGGATGTTTTGGTAGCTTTAATATGTCACGAAATGTGTCATTCAAGTTATATTCAAGTATGGGCATGATAGGGTAGAAATTGGCTTGGAAAATAGCCAACTTCTTGACCACATAGGCAGAGACACGGCCGTGCGTCTCAGTCGTGTGGAGGACACGGTCTAGTACACGAGTGTGTGACTTGGTCGTGTGATCCAAAACGAATGATGACGTCACAAATAGAGAGTTACACGGGTGGAGGACACAGACATGTCCTGGGCCACACGGGCGGGTGTAACCACACGGCCTGCCTACAGGGGTAATGTGTAACAGACCGAATTTGACCCTAATTGGAGCGGTGGTTTCGGGACCACGAATCCGAGTCCAAGAAATATTTTAAATTTATATTTTGTGCTTATTATATGTGAATTAATATGTTTGAAAGTTTAGTGGAAAAATTTTATCGTTTGTGTGTTTAATTTAGAAAAAGACTTAATCGTAAAAGGTAAAAGTGGCATACTAAAGTGAAATGTGCTAATTTGAGCATGGCTTTTAATATGAAGTATAGAAAGGGTAAATAACCCATTTTAAATGTTAGTGGTCGCCATGGTCAACATTAACCTTAGGTTATATGTTAGTTTAATTATTATAATAAGGTTATATTAGTAATTTACAAATAAAGTTATAATATGTTAAATAAAACATAAAAAAGAAAGCCACTATCATCTTTCTTCTAAAGTGGTCGAAAGTTGAGAAAAAAAAGGGTTTAGAGAGCTTGAAATTTTGGCAATTCAAATGCTTGATTAAGGTATGTGTAAATTTTGCTTTTGATAATGTTTACGTTTTGATATCGTTGCTTCAGATATTACCCAACCCATGCTTGAATTTTTGAGAATCATGTGTATATGAGGTTCTACCATTGATGTGTTTTATGGTTTTGATATTTGATGGTTTTAGATTAAAGATGTGTTAAAGATTTACAAGTTTTGTATTAGAAATTTTGGTGAAGTTTTGTATTTAGGGCTATTTTATAAAAATAAAATTTTAGAGGGACTTAATTGCAAAATAAATGAAATGAGATGGCTTATAAAGTCCCTAGGAACATTCGGCCCTTGTATAGTTTTGGCAAATTTTGTGTATTTTGTGTTTTGTACAATTAGGACTAAATAGTAAAATGTGAAATCTTAGGGCAAAATGGTAATTTGCATGTTTATGTGTTTTGGGACTAAATTGAATTGAAATGTACTTGAATGAACTGAATTTAATGTGTTCTAGATCAAGAGCAAAGAAAACGAATTGGATCGGGGAAAGACGAAAGTTCTCGAATAATGGGTTTAAGTTGTTCGTCGACAATGAGGTAAGTCCTGTCGAAATATGTTAAAGTGTTATTTACTTAATCATTAAATGATAATGTTCGATAAATTTGAAGGTAAATTGTTGTGATAGCCGAATGTATATGGTTAAATTGGCTTGAATGCATAAGTTGATAATATTATATGAATATGTATCTTTGAGGTATTATTTGGGAAAAATGTGAAGTATGTGATTGGTTTATGAATTATTTCGGGCTTATTGCCTAGCAGGCTTTGTGCCGGTGATATATTCAGGCTTAGTGCCTAGCAGGCTTAGTGCCGGTGACATATTCGGGCTTCGTGCCTAGCAGGCTTAGTGCCGGTGACATATTCAGGCTTAGTGCCTAGCAGGCTTAGTGTCGGTGACATATTCTAAGCCGTGCCTAGCGTGCTTAATGCCTGAATTGCTATAAATGGAAAATTTGAGAATCAAACAAGGTAAATTACATATAATGCTTTGTGTTAAAAGCTCAGGTAAGAGTTAGCCTATTATGTTTGTAAGGAATGAAGTGAGCAAATTTCTTATCGTTTTGGTTAAATACGATGTGCTGAAATGGACAATTCCACAAGTACTTTATTTTATAATGTTGAACCTATCATTAATGTGTATGTACATTGCTTATATGTGAAGTTGATAAAGTATATGTTCATGATGACATAGTGATAATAATTAATACAAATGTGACACTAGTATTCTACTAAGTGTATATATATATATATATATAGAAATATTTATGTACAATATTATAAGCTTGAAGATTAAAATGTTTACATGTATGTTCATTAAAATTATATGTGCTTAAGACTTACTAAGCCAAATGAGCTTACTTTGTGTGTTTTCATTGTTCGTTTATAGATTTTGGTCAAGCTACGTGCTCGAAGGATCGTTGGTGAAGTCAACCACACTATCACTCTCTTTGGTATATATATGTTTTGCATACTTTTTGAGTCAAAGGCATGTATAGACTAAATCTCTTATGTTGTGTTCGAATGATATGTATATGTATGTATGCCATGCAAAAATGGCTATGCTTTTATGAATGTGTGACTTGTAATGTGGGTCATGGTATTATTGATGTGAATAATCGGTTTTGCTTTATGTTAACTTCAAAGGTTTATTTTATGTTTAAGCATATGTAAGTAATGTATTAGATTAAGTGGTCTTTTACTTACTTTAAAGTAAAAGGATAATGCTCATGATGATTTGCGAAAATGGCTTGCCCCTTATGGTTTAAACTTGATTGTATATGTTTCTTTATTTGAGTTGGTTTGAGTTGGTTAAATTATGGATTTACTATTGGAGATTTTAGTAATGGATTAAATATGGTTCAAATATCTATGTGACATTGGAATGATGATGATTTGTTTCGGCATGTCTAGTTGAATGTATCAATGTGACTAGGTATAGATGATATAAATTGTATCTTGTGCATGTGTTAACCAGAGGTGAAATAGTAATGAGTAAATAGATGTGTAATAATGTATACATTCGGCTATGTAAAACTAATGGCATGAAGTAGTGTATGTGGCTTAAGGTTATTATGTTGATAAGTTTACAATAATAGGTATAGGTCGAATAGGTAATTGGGTGGTTTGATAATGTGATTCTAGAGGAATGATAAAACATGCCAAAGATCATATGATCTATATAAGTTATATTAACCGTTTGTATAGGAAGTTTTATGCTATGTTTTTAAATTGACATATTCGAATATGGTTTGAACATGTGCATATACATTTAGTTTAAGTTTATATATTTTGAGCAGAAATATATATATATATATATGCAAATATACTAAATTGGCTTAAATGGATTATGATAAGTTATTAATGTTTAAGTTTGCTATGGTAGTATAAACTCAAATGCATTTCTCCATGCTTTTAATGAATGTAAATAAATGATATGATTTGTGTTAAGTATAGTAATGCCCTGGAACTTTAATCCGGTAACAGACACGGGTTAAGGGTGTTACATAATGGGTGTTACATTTAGTGGTATCAGAGCTATAGTTTAGTCAGTTCTCAGACTAACCTAGCATGAGTAAGAGTCTAACTATACATGTCATATGTGGACCGTGATAGTGTAATCCCTCCTGGCTCTAACGAAATTATTTTGTTAAGACAGAGATGACTTCCGACCGAGCTATTTTCGATAATGCTGAAAATTGTATTGAGATGATTGAAATATGCTTACGATGTGTTGAAATTTGGAAAGGTATGAATAGAATTTATGATGCACATGTGTTAATGTACGAAATGAGATAACCATAAGTTGAGAAATGTGAAAAAGTGAAATGAAACGAAAGTTTAGATTGTGATAAGCTTATCCATGTATGTTAGTATTCATATGATATTATGTACCCAACCTTTTTGATTAAGTGAATATGATAAGTAAACTTACCCAATGGACGGAATATGTGTGTATGTACACTTGTTTGAATAATGTATAATCAGTATGTCCACATAGTTGAATCTCATATTTAATTGTTAAATTAGAGAATATATAATGTTTTGTTTTATGACTCTATTATGAAACCACAAATATTATAATAGTATGGGAGTTAAACTGGAATATCAAATTAAGTAGAATGCAGGGGATGAGTACGATCGTTCAATGCTGAAATGACGGATAATTGTAACACCCCTTACCCGTATTTGACACCTGAACTGGGTACGGGGCATTACCGTACTTAACTTGCTCAATCATGCAACATCGTTTCATAAAAATTTCATTTCAAATTAAAAACTTTTCATTCAAGACATTAACGTCCTTATTATAGGTCTACGAGACCCTAAACTTGTACCCGAAATTATTTGGGACTAAACCGAAAACTTTTGAACACTTAGAAAAATTTGACATAAAATAAGGCCACACGTCCGTGTGAAGGTAGGAACACGCTCGTGTCGTATATTACATGCCCGTGTTCCACACCCGTATGGATTTATTTTTCTATTCGAACCTACAGGGATTTTCACACGGTCGGACACACGCCCGTACCCCTGGCCCATGTCCCTCACACGGTCACGACACGCCCGTATCTTAGGCCGTGTGCAAAAACCTTGGCATTCTATTTATGATGACATCACCTCAATAAGGTCATACGGCCAAGGCACATGCCTGTGTCCTTAGACCGTGTGTCAAATTAAATTCCTAATTTGAAGTGCAGACTTCACACGGCCTAGGCACATACCCATGTCTTAGGCCGTGTCTCCCACATGGCCGTGTCTCTGCCCGTGTGTTTACTATTGAGCATACTGACTTGGCAATCTAGTTTGCATGGGGACACACGGCCTATCAACATGCCCATGGGGCTAACCGTGTGTCACACACAGTCTAGACACACGCCCGTGTGTCTACCCATATGGGCATTTGTAAGGCTATCTACCAAGCCAAATGCCATCCTACAAAGCAACCATACTCATACCAGTTCAATTCAACATATATCATAACCATACTCATACCACTTCTAAGAACTCATAATCAAGACATCCACACAAGCAATCACTTCATGTATTTCATCATCATTGAATATATAAACTTGTCAAGTATTGGCCCATTTCCAGTGACCACTTACAAAATGAATTTCACAACATTTATAGCCAACACTTTGGCTAACAAATATGACATAACAAAAGGACCAAGTCCTATACATGCCATACTCAAAATAAATCTAACTTTGCTATACCAAAGAGAAGTCGATTGTGTGATTCCGAACTCCAACATTCCACGAATTCTCGAGCTAGCTTGGTGATACTACAAGGAAAAGGGAAATGAGAGGGGTAAGCATAAAGCTTAGTCAGTCTGCATGAAATAAATAGCAACGATAAGGCTCATAATGTTATCCATCCATTGCATTGAGTAAAAACACCAAGTCTCAAACACATTGCCATGACTTACTCATGCTTACTCTTACCAAATACATGTCATATTACATATCATAAACATTTCTCGTGAATTACTCACGTGTACCTATATCATTTCATTACATAGTTTTAACATTAGTTTCATCTCTAACATAAGCTGAACTATGTATCTCGTTGAATCACTTAGAATATCCGAGGATACACAATCGCCATTATACACATAAACATGAAGCCAATGCCATATCCTCGATATGGTCTTACATGAGGTCACATTTTGATGCCGATGCCGTATCCCAGATATGGTCTTATATGATTTTCATATTCAATACCGATGCCATATCCCAGATATGGTCTCATACGGGATCTCAGTTCGGTGCCGAGGCCACGTCCCAGACATGATCTTATACGGGGCCTTACTAATCTCGCGTCTCGATGATGATATTCTTTCACATCTTAAAGTCCAACCGGGACTTCAACATCGTAAATTTTCATCATTTTCTCATTTAACATCATTGCTAGCTTTCATGGAAATGATATACATCTTAACTAGTATCAACATTTTAAAATTCAATAACATGACGTTGAATTTATTACACACAAACTTACCTCGATTCAAAATAGGCCAAATTGTCGACCTAGCCCGATACCTTGCCTTTTCCTCGGTCAAGGTTAATTCTTCATTCTTCTTGATCTATAATAACAAATTAGCTCATTTAATTACCACATTAATCAACACATTTCAACAATCATACTTTGGCAAAATTACCATTTTTCCCTTAGACTTTCACAAAATGACTATTTTACCCATAGGCTCGTAAATCGATTCTAATCGAATTTCCTCCTTTTACAATCCTAGATGAACATTTATTACTCTTATGGCAATCTTCAACACTCAATATTTCACACATTTAACACTTATTTTATAACCTTTACAAAAAGGTAATTTTAGGTGTTTTTATGGTAACACCTTTCACAAAAGTTGTTTATTTAACAAATAAGACTCATTTTCTTGTATAAAAATACAGCAAACAACATAAATGCTCTCATGGAAAAACTTTAAACTTTTGACCATTTTGCAAAATAGTCCCCCCTTTAGCTAGCTTAAGCTTTAGGGGTTCCAAAAGTACAAATATTATCAAGAAATGATCATCAAAGCACTTACTTGTAAGGAGAAAAGCTTGTTGACCCCTATTTTGCTGCTAATTTTTGGTGGAGAAGATGAGTCATAGAAAGATATCATCTTTTCTTTATTTTATTCTATTTCATCAATTTAATCCACCTAATCCACCAACTTTGATTAATTTTGACTTTTTTGTCCCCTATGGCCTGCCACCATATTTTCTAAGGGTCTAATTGCACATTAAGGGCCTCCAATTAATATTCCATAGCTATTAAACACCTTTAGCTTGTAAAATATACCTTTCGCTCTTTATGCAATTTAGTCTTTTTTTTGCAATTAAGCATGAAATCGCTAAAATTAAAACACCAAAATTTTCATGCACCTATATAGTCATGTTGTAACCCATAAAACAACATTAAAATAATTTTCTTCGACCTTGGATTAGTGGTTCTGAAACCACTTTTTCGACTAGCCACTAAATCGGGTTATTACAATAATACCATGGTTGGACCATGGCAGTGTATGTGATCCCATGTAAGACCATGTCTGGGACATGACATTGGCGTCGATATGAGACTTCGTGTAAGACCATATTTGGACTATGGCATCGTGACGACATGTAAGACCATAGCTGGGCTATGACGTTGAGATATGAGTAAGACCATGGTTGGACTATGGCATCAAGTAAACGACGTACTCAAACCCGTAAGACGTTCTCTAATTTGACAAGTGATGGTAAATAAAATTGGAGTTAGATGTTGGGTATTTAATTAGATATTAATATTGAGCTTGAGTAAGTAAATTCATTGCTTGAAATTATGGATGACAAAAAACATTAGTAACATGAATAAGTGTGAAAATTTATTTGGAGTGAGTTATGTGATTATGATGATATTACATTGATTGTGAGTGCAAAGTCATATGTGTGTATTTATGAGAGTCAAGTTAGAGGCTTTACGACCTCATCCCCTTACCAGTGTTGCTTTTTGATGAAAATTCACGAGAATCATGTTGAATAAGTTTATAAGTGGGAGCTAAAGAGTTCAGAGATGAAATAATTAGTAACGTAAGTAGAGATGAGAATAGTTTGGTAAGTGAAAACAACTTTAGAAGAAAAATTGGAATGTTTTAAAGATTACACTGATTATGCAATGTCACGGATAAAGAAGAAGCTAGTCTCGGCTATTCGACTCAATTGAGTATGAAGTCTAAAGTATGTATCTACCGAAATTTCTCCCGAATTGATTTTTCGTTAGTGAATAGAATAATACGGGATTCATGATGACAAAATTTGGCAGAGAAATGATAATTGAGTTGTAAAGGTGTCTGTGTGTAACAGTTATGGTTGAATAGATTATGATGACCTCTTCTAGGTATTCTATATATATTTCTTATTCTTAGAGATATGTGTGTGATTTTTCATTTTCTGATAAAGTTCTTATGTTGTGAGAACGTTAGCTAACCCTAATGTTAGACGAAAGCACTGTTAGCTTGGTTGGTTTATGATCAATATTATTTTATCTCTCTCTTGGGGACTCTATTTTAGTATGTTCGGAATAAAAGTTGATGGTAAAAGCTTATGTGTGACTATTCTTCTGTAAGTACTGGATGATGTTCTATCTTATATGCAAATTTAGAAAGTGTATTATCTTTGGTACGATGGAATTCTAGAGCTGGAATGTGGTGATTCTGGTATTTGGAGTTCTCTGACTTTCGTGTAAGGGATTGTCATTGACAAAAGTATAAATGATGAGAGCACAAGATCAAAATTGTATGATAGATCTCTTCCTCAGGTAAGTTTGATTAAAGTTAAGGAGTTCAATCAGAATATCTATTTCCTCGAGCTAATACGGTTTAAAAGATCTTTAAATTGCATGCTAAAAGAATATTGAAAGATTGTGTGTTTGAGCTGTATCCTCAGCATGAAGAAAAGAGTATAATGATACATTATTATTCGATAGTTGAAATCAACTCAGTTATTTTTATTTGAGTGAACTGATTTGTTGAGACATGATTCGAGTTATATATATTTAAGTACGCCTCAACTAAGAGAATAAATTCTGTGTACTCACGAGTATGAAGACGGATAGTCTGAATGAATAAATTATACTCTAGAAATCGTAATACAGAGATATGCCTAATGGATTATTCTAACCGGACGATGTTATTACAAGTTAAAGTTGTTCTAATTGGAAAAGTTATCACATTTGTGAAAGTCTAAATGGTCTGTTATATGTTAGCAAAGTTGAAAACAATTGAAGGTATTATTGATTGAAATTTTTAGTTATGAGTTTAGTTTGAATTGAGTAAGGAATTTATGATTTTCAGCGATGCGCTATTGGATGAATTGGAATGTGTCTTAATATAAGAATGTAAAGAGGTAGTTTGCACCTTTAGACGGTTAAAGTTACGTCGAAAAGAACTGTTCGATTGGTGATTTAAAGATGACCACTTTTATGTCTGTGTTGTGTTGTGAATTCGATGATATAGTGTGTTCAACGGAAAATGTCATATGCTTCCTGAATCCTGAAGGGTTAAAGAATCTAATGTTGTAGAAAAATCTGAATTTAAGATAGTGTTAATGGCTTGAGTTATTGTAAGAGTATGTGTAAGTTATCAATTTACCTTTCTAAAAGCAGATATAATGCAGATGTCTGAATGGGATATCCTCGTTTAATTGGTGCGAGTTGGTTACTCGATTGATCTTATTTGATGATGGTCTAATTCTAGCTATATTAAATGCTAAAGCGAGGTTTTCTTTGCGAAACTGAGAAGCTCAAAAATGTGATAGTGAATGGTAATCTAAATAAGTTTAGAGTGAGTTTACTTCTAATGATAAATTTCAGGTCGAACAAGATTCCTGTTATTATTTTTATTTCAAAATAGAATTTGTGTATTGATGAATCCATAACTTATGCAGAAGTTTTTGGTACGAGGTTTAGTAATAGCATGTCTGTTCATCCAAGAATAATAAAATGTACAGGTATATGAGTAGATTTTTGGTGATTGAATATGTATCACAATATTTCTGAGTTCATGTTCAGATGTCTATTTGTTAGCAAGTAAGCCAAAATCAAGTGTATGCAGGACTAATACAGTCAGTGATGGTACGGGAGTGATGATGAGATAGAGTTACCATAAGTTTCATCTCGGGATTGTCATAATCTCCGAAACGGAAGATGTTATTTGGATTGTGGTTGATTGTTTGGCAAAGATCCGTATGATCATTTCAGTATGTGCAGAGTTCTTATTTAACAGATTACTGAGTATATGTATTCCGGAGAGAGTAATTCAAATTTTAACTATGTGCTCCGACACTGTGTTCTAATGATCAAAGCTTATGGAAAGAGATATATGAGGCTAAAATCGAGTAGTGATTCTGAGAAACTAGTGAAAATGATTCATAAGATTTGAAAGTAATTTCTTCTGGTACGATTTTCGAGGACGAAAATCCCTAAGGGGGAGAGACTTGTAACAGCCCGATTTTGGGCCTAGTCGGAACAGTTGTTTCGGGGCCACAAAGCCAACAAAGAAAATATTATTTTTATTATATTTTTATGGTCTACGATTTCACAAAAAGATTTTTTGAAAATTTCGTTCGAAAATTTCGACGTTTGGGCACTCAATTTAGTCAAAAGGACTAAATTGTAAATAGAGCAAAAGTTGAGTTCCACATGTTAGAAGTGTCCAATTGTTATGAAGTTTTAAATTGGAGGTCCTTAAATGATAATTAGACCATTGGTTAATTTGTTGGACAAAAATAGATATGAAATAGGTGAAATAGAATTTTTTAAGTTAGGGGCATTTTGGTCATTTAGTAATTAAATGGACTAAAAGACAAAATAAAAGCCAAAAACCCTTTTCCATCTTCTTGCGTGGCCGAATTTAGCATGGGGGAAGCCATGGCTAGGGTTTTCAAGCTTTCAAGCTCAATAGTAAGTGCATCCAAGCCCCGTTTTTAATGTTCTTTACATTTTTGAGATCCCCGTAACTCGGTTTAGCTATTTCTACCATTATTTTGAGCTAGGGTTTGTGTTTAAAAATTTACCCATGAATTACATGCATGTGTTTTGATGTCTAATGGTAGAATATGAATGCTCTATGTGTAATAAACGGCTTTTACTAAGTGATTTTCGATGAAATCGCATAAAAGGACTAGTTTGTAAAAAGTTGAAAAATGTATGAAAATGTGTGAAAGAATGCAAATTGTGGATTGCTATAGTTACGAAAATGGTTCGGCTAGGCCTAAAATACAAGGAAATTGAATAAAAATCATTTTACGAGCCTAGGGAAAAAATATAAATATGACAAAGTTTAGGGGCAAAAATATAATTTTTCCATAATATGATTTTTGGACTGAATTGAATAGTATAATAACTAAAAAAAAGTCAAATGTGATATTTTAGATAAAGAAAAATGAGTTTCAGACTTAGAGCAGGGGAAAGACGAATATTAGACGACTCGGTCCCTTTCGCCATTTTAAGTCGAGGTAAGTTTGTGTGTAATAAATCAACATTATGTTATTATGCTTTTAAATGCTTGATGTTACGTGAAATGTATATTCTTTCTATGAAATTGGTTAATGAGGTCTCGATGAAAAATATGATGGAGTTTTACCATGTCGAAGTCCCGGTTGAACCTTAGGAATAGAAATGATACCCTTATCATGGCATTAGATTAATAAGGTCCTGTATAAGTCCATATCTGAGATATGGCATCGACATCGAATTCAGGTCCCGTGTAAGACCATATCTGGGACATGGTATCGGCATCAAATAGTGATTCTGTGTAAGATCATGTCTGGGACCCGGCTTCGGTGTGGAATCGTGTAAGACCATGTCTGGGACCTAGCATCGACATATGATCTCGTGTAAGACCATATCTGAGATATGGCGTCGAAATCGATATGAGATCCCGTATAAGACCATATTGGGGTATGGCATCGGCATCGACATGTGATCCCATGTAAGACCATATCTGGTATATGGCATTGACATCTTACTACGTGTATGACAATTTCCGAGTATCCTTCGATGTTCCAAGTGGTTCAACGTGGTAAAGAATTAAAGATTATGTTAAAGATGGAAAAAGGACTAAGTGTAAATGAATGTGGTTATGTGATGATTAAGTGCAGATATATGTATGTATACACTCATGAGCAATGTGCTCAGTATGTGATCGAATTTTGGCAAGAACATAAATGAGTAAGTTATACCTATGAGAATGACCTTATGATTATAAGTTCATGCTTATGATGTATGGATATGCGGTAAATGTGATTGATGATTATGTGTGAGGCTTTTAGGCCAAACTAAATTTAGAAATGATATGTTCAAGTCTTTGTTGTTGATGTATAGATTAAATTGGCCAATCAATGGCTTGTAAATATCTGATAATGACTCGTTATTGGCTAACCATGGATATACTTTGGTGTTATATGTGTGTAAATGAAAAATTAATATAAAGAAAACATGATAGAGTAAAATTAGTAATAAAATAGTTTGGACAACGACAGTTGTATTACTTTGAGAAATCACCAAAAATGGTGGAAATCAAATTAGAGGTTGGATAAGATATGAAATTAAATCTTATTTAGTCTATTTTCACATAAAAGAAACGGTGTAAGCAAAAGAATTTCACATTATGAGATATTTGAATTTTTGTGAGATAGAGTTAGAATGATTTCGAAATCCCCTGTTCTGATTTTGGAAATTCATTAAAAAATGAACAATAATAATAATGGGATAAAATTTATATGCTTGAATTTATTAATGGGTATATTTTCAAGAAAATCAAATAAGAACATCATTCGAGTTCCGTACAATGAGATAGTTAATTTTTAGTGAAGAGGGTTTGGAACTGTTGGACACCAAAACAAGGGAGACTTTAAAGAATAAAATGTACTGATTGGCTAAACCAAAAATTTTGGAAATTTTATGGTAAGAAGATATGTGAGTCTAGTTTTAGGAAAAATTAGCAGATCTTAATTTGGAGTTCTGTAGCTCTAGACAAAAGTAATTTAGTGACTATAACTCGAGTAAACAACTCAAGATGAACATAAATGAATTGTGAAATTTTATGCAATAATAATGGTATTATCTTGAGAGCTTATAATGAGGATTGTTAAAAGCACGGAAATCAATTGTTTATCATTTACATACATACTTACTAAGCTTATTAGCTTACTCTATTATTTTTCGTGTTTATAATGTACTCAGGTTAGTTCGGGTTGGAAGTCGACGGAGAACCTATCACACTATCAAGCTTACAATTTAGGTATCGATGATTTTATACTTAAGGTTATGGTCTGTATAGGGAACTTGGTCATGTGTATATGCTACTATGAGTTTTCCTAGAATAATAACCCATGATATTCGGAGTCCATTGTTGTATAAGGCCATTTAAGGTGACCAAATAAATTGGTTATGCTATAAACTCACGAGGATGCATTCCATGGTTGAGTAAATTTGTATGCTATGACTTGCTACGTGTGTGTGGTGGATGTTTTGGTAGCTTTAATATGTCATGAAATGTGTCATTCAAGTCATATTCAAGTATGGGAATGATAGGGTAGAAATTGGCTTGGAAAATTGAAACACCCCAAACCCGGCCCACGAGCCTTGACCGGATCTGGTATGTTCCTTGAGTAAAAACTTTTCAAATCTTGTTTGTTGATTTGGAAAATATGGATGGTTTTGAAGAACATTCGATTTGTGTTGGGTTCAGATTGGAAACGGTGTTGTTTATGTGTTAAAACATTTAAATATTTGTTTACGTTTTGAGAAAATTTATTTAGTCTCAATTTAATAACAACCTTATCATAATAAACCAATTTAAAACACTTACTTAAAACAGTTAATAATAATGGCCATAATTACATCAAAAACAAATCCCGAATAAATCTGAAATACTAAAAAAAAAAAATGAATATAGAATAACTCTGAGCTGAGCATGACCACCACTGAGCTCCTGCCGACCCAGTCATTACAGAGTGTCACCTAAAAAATATCCCACAACGGAGTGAGTCAAACAGACTCAGTGTATAACCACCAACCCAAAGTCCCAACGATTTAGGTATATCAGATCATACATATACATATAGAAAATTATAAGGAATGATGCAATTCCCGAACCCAAACCTATATTACCATCTGCTACACATCACCCGTACCAACCATCACACCGTGGGGACTACTAAGTCGACCCTCCATCCGCTACACATCATCGAAGGCAGTCACTGCAGACGACTTGCACATCGCCCTTATAAATTCGTGGCATAGCCACCAGATAATATTTTGTGACATAAGTCACCACATTCAGATTTCGTGACATAAGTCACCACATTCAGATATTGTGGTATAAAACCACCAAACCACTTCCCCTTTCATAATCACCCATGTGCCCCATGTCATACAAATCATGCAAAGATTATGCCACATTCTTTATTTCACATTCTTACCAATATTCACATATGTGTCGTAACAGGTATTCGTAACATTGTTAACATAGTTTTAGAGAATAACGTACCGGAATATGCCGTACCATTGAATGGTACCTTAAGCCATATCTTTCACATTCTTATTAACACATATATTAAATTAAATCCATAAATCTATTAAGATTCAGTGTGGGTTACACACCTGGTTCACTTAACGCTTTCACTGAAATCCCGAAAACCCGATCTAATGCTTTAGATCCTTAGTTCCTACATTTGGCCAACCTTAAGTACTTCAGTAAAAAGCCATTCGGCTTAATAATCAAATCCCGAAGGATTAACGTAACTGAAATCTTACCTTGCTGCCTATTTGATTACTAATCAAATCTCGAAATTCTGTGATATTCTTCCTTGCAATCGGCCAACACTAGTTCACTTAACTAGTTAGTTTTTGGCTTTTTGAATAAATACGAAATAGATATGAAAACACCAAATATGGCCTTGGCCGAATATCATGTGTACTTACCTTGCGATTTTAAATCCCGAAAGTGGTTACTTGCTTTGAATGTTGTCGAAATCCTTACTTGTCAATTGTTAGAATCGGTTTTAATACATGGAAACTATGAAGATGGCCCTTGGCTGAATATTCACTTACCTTGTTTGACTAGATCCCGAATTTAACCCTTGCTCTTGATGATGCCAAAATTCCTATAGGCATGTGTTAGATCCAAACCATCATTTAAACACAATAAATGGCCTTCAGCCCAAAACCACACTCGTTTACCTTAGATCTAGAAATCCCGAAGAACTCCTCCTTGTAGTCGACAACAACCAAATCCCGAAACCCCTTCATTGTTTCGACTAAAGAATAGTAAAAGAGATTAGATTCCAACTTTCGGCTAAAAGAAAAAGGAATAAAAGACAACAACAGAATCCTTACCCTTACTAAAATCGATAGCACTCCTGCTTGACACCACAGAAGGATTCGGCTATAGGCTAAATGTTGATCAACAAGTTTCAGCTTTTGAGAGTTTAATGAACCAATCGGCTAGGAGTCCCTTGAGTATTCGACTTTTGATTGAGTTTGAAGAAAGAAGAAGAAGATTGATGATGGAGATTCGGCTAGAACATAGGGTATTTCGGCTTTGACAAAATAAAAGAGAAGAGAGGATATTTGATAGAGAATTCGGCAGAGGCACAAAAGAAAGAATAATGGCCTTACCCTCCTTCCTTGGCCCAAAATCACCTCAAAAGAGTCCCTAGGCCGGCCACCTCTCTTCCCTCTCTCCCTTATCCCTTGATCCCCTCCTCCTTAGCCGAATCCTCAACACTCCAACCCCATCTATACTTCCTCCCTCCAGAGTCCACATGCCGTCCACTACCTCCCCTCTTTGCTACAAAATAAAATTCCAAAAGTTCTCTCATTGCTACTCGAACCTAGGCCTCCTTTGAACTGCTTGTGGCGTCACTTCCTAGGGCTTTAAGCGGCACCTCCAAGCCACTTAAACAAGCCAGTCTTTGTGTCATATTTCCCCTACTAATCTTCTTAAGGCCTCTTAGGCTTAGCTCCCTCTTTGAAACTTAAAATTAAATAATTTCTAAAGCATTTATCTGCACTCTGAAGTTCACAAAATTCATACAACACAATCAGAACACACATAGGCATGCTTCTTCATACAATTTAGCATTCATACAATTTAGCATTAATGTATAAGCCATAAAACCGGATATTACAGTTCTACCACCTTAAAATAATTTTGACCTCGAAATTACCTGGCTAGAATAGGTGGGGGTATTGCTGTCGCATTGCTTCTTCTGGCTCCCAAGAAGCTTCCTCCGATCCATGATTACGCCATAACACTTTGACCAGAGGGACTGACTTCCTCTGAAGCACCTTCACATCTCATTCCAGATTCTGAATCGGCTCTTTCTCATAGGACAAATCTGGTCTTAGCTCCACCTTCTCAACCGGTATTATATAAGTTGGATCCGATCGGTAACGACGTAGCATCGAGACATGGAATACATCATGCATCTGTTGCAACTCTGATGGCAACTCTAACTGGTATGCCACTGGTCTAACTCGCTTTAATACTCGATAAGGTCCTATAAACCTGGGACTTAGCTTCCCTTTTCGACCAAATCTCATCACCTTTTTCCAAGGCGACACTTTAAGAAACACTTGATCTCCCACATCAAATTCTATTTCCTTCCGTTTGAGATCTGCGTACAACTTCTGCCTGTCAGATACCTCCTTCAACCGTGTCCGAATTACCCTAACCTTTTCTTTCGATTCTGCCACAATTTTCAGACCAAAAATCTGACGTTCTCTCAATTCCGTCCAACATGTGGGAGTGCGACATTTCCGTCCATACAGTGCTTCGTACGGTGCCATCCGAATACTTGCCTGATAGCTGTTATTGTAAGCAAATTCCGCTAAAGGCAAATATTCTTCCCAACTTCCTCTGAAGTCTATCACATAGCCCCTCAACATATCCTCCAACACTTGTATCACTCACTCAGACTGGCTTTCTGACTGTGAATGAAATGCCGTACTGAAGTCCAATCTGGTGCCTAAAGCTTGATGTAGCGCCTTCCAAAATCGAGATGTGAACCTCGAATCCCTATCCGAGATAATCGACATTGGCACTCCGTGCAGCCTTACAATTTTTGTAACATACAACTTTGCTAACCTCTAGAGAGAATAGTCAACCCGCACTGGAATGAAATGCGCAGACTTTGTCAGCCGATCCACTATCACCCATACCGAGGCCTTCTTAGTAGGCGTAAGGGGAAGCCCACTAACGAAGTCCATGGTAATTCTCTCCCACTTCCACTGCGGAATCTTAATCGGCTGAAGCAATCCTAACGGAACTTGGTGTTCAGCCTTAACTTGTTGACACGTTAAGCACTTTCCTACAAATTCGGTAACTTCCCGCTTAATTCCAGGCCACCAAAACTGTTCCCTTAGATCTTTGTACAACTTACTACCTCCAGGATGCATAGCATAAGCGCTACTATGCGATTCTTAAAGAATTCTCTACCGTAACTCCTCGTTCTTCAGCATACAGACCTTACCCTTGAAACAAATACTCCATCGCCATTAATACCATAGTCCTTCAACTCCCCGCTCTGTACTTGCCGAAGCTTAGCACTTAGATGATCATCTGCCAACTGACCCTCTTTCACCTCATTCAGCCATGTTGACTTAACTTGCAATTCTGCCAATAAGCTTCCGTTGTCATACAAGCTAAGATGTGCAAACATTGCCCTTAGATCCGACACTACTTTTCGACTTAGGGCATCTGCCACAACATTCGCCTTGCCCGGGTGATACTCTATAGAACAATCGTAGTCCTTCAATAATTCCACCCACCTTCGCTGTCTCAGGTTCAACTCTTTCTGAGTCAGTAGATACTTAAGGCTTTTGTGGTCTGTGTAGATCACTGACTTCTCTCCATAAAGATAATGCCTCCATACCTTAAGAGCAAAGACCATTGCCGCCAACTCTAAATCGTGTGTCGGGTAGTTAACCTTGTGTGGCCTTAATTGTCGAGACGCATAAGCCACTACCTTCCTGTCTTGCATTAATACGCATCCCAAACCTGTGTGAGAAGCATCACAATACACCATAAATTCTTTCCACCTTTCAGTGGATCGAACTGAGCTTAGTCAAAACCCTCTTAAGCTTCTCAAAGCTTTCTTGCTGCTTATCAGTCCATATGAAAGGTACCTCCTTCCTTAGCAACTTCGTCAAAGGTGTGGCTATTGATGAGATTCCTTCTATAGACCTTCTGTAATATCCTGCTAATCCTAAGAAACTCCAAACTTTTGCCACAGACTTAGGTGGTTTCCAATCCAACACTGCCTCAATCTTTCGAGGATCCACCCTTATTCCTTTAGTAGATACCACATGTCCTAAGAACGTAACTTCCTTTAGCCAAAATTCACACTTGCTGAACTTGGCATAAAGCTTCTTCTCCCTTAATACTTGTAACACGACTCGGAGGTGCTCATCATGTTCTTCATCCGATTTCGAATACACCAAAGTATCATCTATGAACACAATAACGAATCAGTCCAGATAGGGTTGAAAAACCCAGTTCATCATGTCCATGAACGTGGCTGGGGCATTTTTCAATCTGAACAGCATTGCCAAGAATATAAATATAAATATAAAAAAATTATTATTATATTATTAAATTATTTATTATTATAAATTGAATATTATAAAAATAACAAATTATTATAACACTAACATAACAAATACAAATGGGGCGATGGGGAAAATAAGAATCCCCAGATAATAGGTAGGAGCATAAACTGAAACATTCTGGAGCTACAAAGATAGTTATTAAATCGTTAGCACCGTATAAAAACATTCCTCCTAGAGTAGCTGTTAATATGAATAACATAAACTCTGCTATAGCCATTTCTATACATTCAATGTACGCTATTTCAATAGCGGCGTCAAAAATGCCTATAAAAACTCAATTCATTATTTCAGGATAGAATATAGAACCATAGTGCGATACAGTCAAAACAAGGTATTATAGTAAGAAAAGAATAGATACCTCGGAGACAGGCAGATTCATCAACGGATTCTCTATTCTTGCAGTATTTCCCATACAATCGGCCCTTTTTCCCAAATTTTACTCTTAGCAACTCTTATGTTCGGAGCAAGATGTTGTCTAATTAGACCACGAATTACAAATGTCTGGAAAAGCTCTATTGCTAATCGAAATGATCTCTGGATTGATCAGAAGATCCTTTCAATTGGCGAGAATCCGTTACTTGAACGAAACTAGATCAATGCCCGTACCTTGTCTGAAAAGCTATTTTATGGATATCAGCCTCCTTCACCTTAAGCTGATGATATCCAGACCTTAGATCTATCTTTGAAAATACTGCGGCCCTCTTAAGTTGATCGAACAAGTCGTCTATTCTTAGCAAAGGGTACTTGTTCTTGATGGTCAGCTTATTCAACTGATGATAATCTATGCACATGCGCATAGTTCCGTCCTTCTTCTTCACAAACAAGACCGGTGCTCCCCATGGAGACACACTGGGTTGAATAAACCCACGATCAAGCAACTCTTGGATCTGAGCCTTGAGCTCAACCAACTCCTTTGGTGCCATTCTGTACGGGGCAATTGACACAGGAGCTGTACTCGACAGTAAGTCAATTCCGAACTCCACTTCTCTATCCGGGGGTATTCCAGGTAATTCCTCTAGAAAGACATCCACAAATTCCCTTACCATTCTAACTCCACTAACTCCCCCTTCTTTTGCATCCAACGCACTAACAAAGGCCGAAAATGCCTTGCACCCTTTCCAAACCATCTTATTAGCCTTTAAAGCAGAAACTACGTTAGACAAGTAGATTCTTCTTTCCCCTATCATAACTACCGCCTTATCCTCCAGCGTCCTTAACTCCATTCGCTTAGCTGCACAATCTAATACAGCCCGGTGTTCCACTAGCCAGTCCATGCCAAGGATAAAATTAAATTCTCCGAAGGGTAGTTCCATCAAGTCGGCAGGGAATACCAATCCCTGAAGCTCTAGAGGTACACTCCGAAATATCTTATTCACCACTACAGTTTGTCCTAATGGGCTCACTACAGTCATCTCCTTATTAGACAATTCAGAGGCTATGCCTAGTGTTTCAACTACTCTACATGCAACATAAGAGTGGGTAGAGCCAACATCTATCAAAGCAATGTAAGGTTTGCCAAATATAAGGAACGTACCGGTTATGACGTCCAGTGTGTCTCTATCCTCCCTCCGGTGGCTGCATATACCAAACTCGGCTGTCTGGCCTCTGTATTATTACCACCTCTACCCGGTGTTCCACGTCCTCTTCCAGCACCATTACCTCTACCAACCGAACCATGGCCCCGATGAGGCTGCTGTCCACATCTTCCAGCCTGATTATAGCCCTGACCTGTTGGTAGGCTCCCGTCTATCTTTATAGGACAGTCCTTGATCATATGATCCTTAGACCCACACTTGAAGCATCCTCCCATTTTCTTCCAACACTCTCCTAAATGCATCTTCCCACATTGGTCACAAGTACGGTACTGTCCTCCTGTAGTAGCTTCCTGACCTCGCGGCTCATCAACTCTAGGCCTCTTTTGCTCACTCCTTGAAGACCCTGATGATCCAAAGCCTTTCTTTTGCCTATTCCGGTCTGTATTCTGTCTCACTGAGTCCTTAATCCTTTCGGTTACCTTAGCTTTCTCCACCAACACAGCAAACTCTCGCTCCTGCTGTGGAGCTATCAATAACCTCAGATCATCCCTCAGTCCGTCCTCAAACCAGACACACCGCTCATGCTCCGTTAACACAATACCTCGAGCATAACGGCTCAGCCTTAGAAATTTTGCCTCGTATTCTGCTACGGACTTATTCCCCTAAACCAGCCTCAAAAATGCCTTCCTCTACACATCCACATAACTAGTTCCAATGTACTTCTTCTGATATGCCGCGTTAAAATATTCCCAAGTAAGATCATTAGCGGCAGCACCATCCCGAACTGTGAGCCACCATTGGTATGACTCATCACGGAGTAGCGACACTACCTCTTTCAGTTTCTCCTTGACAGTCATGTCCAAATCATCCATAACTGCTTAAATAGCGCCTCTAACTAATACTCAATCAGATTGGGCGCCACACGGATACTCCACGGAAAAACTCGGCTCCATTGGCTCGAAGTCGCTCAGGTACCGACTTTCGAGCTCCCATGCCTCCACCTGCTCCACCACCATTTCCAAAACCCGCAGATCGCTCGTGATCTCGCATCGTCCCCGTCGATCCTCGATATTCTACATCGGTGGTGGTGGTGGTGGCATTTCATTTTAGACCCTTGTCCGCACTAACGAACTCAAACCACGGTCATTCTACCTCTACCACCCACCACGCACATTACGACCACATCCCTAGAATTCATACTTGCGTTTATATGATTAAAGAATTTTATAAATTAGTTTTGTTCCATCGATTTATTGCGAGTAATGTCTTATGTTTAATAGTTCTAAAGAGTAGTTCTTTCGATTTCATACACATACATCTCAATTCATTCATTCAATCACATTCATGAACTTGCGTTCATTCTGAGAAAAAAATGTTGTAGTTGTCATTGTTTGTTGTTTTCCACTACCTGTGGTATTTTCGTAATTTTATCCTATAGGGTATTTTGGTAATTTTCCAAATTTGGGTACTTGAAATTTTCAAAAGTAGAGATTTTGGTATTTTTACAAAATTGAAACACTTGGTAATAAAATTTCAAGGGTAAAATGATAATTTTATAAACCGAGGTATTTTGTAATTTTTCAAACCGAGGGCATTTTGGTAATTTTTGTAAAATATGGTTCCTAGTGACTTTTCAAAATAAGGGTATTTTGGAAATTTTAAATTGAGGGCACTTGGTAACTTTTCACACTAAGGGTATTTTGGTCATTTATACAGTTAGGGTAATTTGGTCAATTTACAAATCGAGGGTATTTTGGTCATTTTTAAATCAAGGGCACTTGGAATTTTAAAATCATGGTTTGAATTTTGAGTTTCACAAAACAAGGTGATGGTCCTTTTGGGTTTTAATTATTGAGTTTAGCTTTGTGTTTGAGTCCTCTTGGCTAAGGTGAGCCGTCACTCACGCACTGTAGGATTCGAAGCGGTGAGGAGGTGATTCACTAGGGCCGCTTAAATACCAAGCTCCCATGAATCCAATCCTAGACATCGCTGTGGTTGCCACACCTTTAACTCGGTGACTTAGACACATGTTTGTTTGGTTTGACTTTAAGTTTGATGTATCTTGGTGTTGAAGTAGACTAATCCTAGGGTTTATTATTTCCTAATCTACTAATCTACATCCCTATAATTTCCCACATACAATTCACAGAAGAGTTAAGGGTACTTACCTGGTGGACTTCGGGCCGGAGACTCAGGCGCCATGCCAGAAAACCTGCTTATTTCTTAGGAAAAATCCCATTTCAAAAGAAAGAAAATGTTTTGGGCCCTAAAAGCCCTCAAGGCCGAGTTTTGAACCGGGCTATGATACCAAGCTGAAACACCCCAAACCCGGCCCACGAACCTTGACCGGATCTGGTATGTTCCTTGAGTAAAAACTTTTCAAATCTTGTTTGTTGATTTGGAAAATATGGGTGGTTTTGAAGAACATTCGATTTGTGTTGGGTTCAGATTGGAAACGGTGTTGTTTATGTGTCAAAATATTTAAATATTTGCTTACATTTTTGAGAAAATTTATTTAGCCTCAATTTAATAACAACCTTATCATAATAAACCAATTTAAAACACTCACTTAAAACAGTTAATAATAATGGCCATAATTACATCAAAAATAAATCCCGAATAAATCTAAAATACTAAAAAAAACAATTAATATAGAATAACTCTGAGCTGAGCATGACCACCACTGAGCTCCTGCCGACCCGGTCCATTACTGAGTGTCACCTAAAAAATATCCCACAACGGGGTGAGTCAAACAGACTCAGTGTATAACCACCAACCCAAAGTCCTAACGATTCAGGTATATCAGATATTACATATACATATAGCAAATTATAAGGAATGATGCAATTCCCGAACCCAAACCTATATTACCATCCGCTACACATCACCCGTACCAACCATCACACCGTGGGGACTACTAAGTCGACCCTCCATCCGTTACACATCATAGAAGGTAGTCGCTGCAGACGACTTGCACATCGCCCTTATAAATTCGTGGCATAGCCACCAGATAATATTTTGTGACATAAGTCACCACATTCAGATTTCGTGACATAAGTCACCACATTCAGATATTGTGGTATAAAACCACCAAATCACTTCCCCTTTCATAATCACCCATGTGCCCCATGTCATACAAATCATGCAAAGATTATGCCACATTCTTTATTTCACATTCTTACCAATATTCACATATGTGTCATAACAGGTATTCGTAACATTGTTAACATAGTTTTAGAGAATAACGTACCGGAATATGCCGTACCATTGAATGGTACCTTAAGCCATATGTTTCACATTCTTATTAACACATATATTAAATTAAATCCGTAAATCTATTAAGATTCAGTGTGGGTTACACACCTGGTTCACTTAACGCTTTCACTGAAATCCCGAAAAACCTGATCTAATGCTTTAGATCCTTAGTTCCTACATTCGGCCAACCTTAAGTACTTCAGTAAAAAGCCATTTGGCTTAATAATCAAATCCCGAATGATTAACATAACCGAAATCTTACCTTGCTGCCGATTTGATTACTAATCAAATCCCAAAATTTCGTGATATTCTTCCTTGCAATCGGCCAACACTAGTTCACTTAACTAGTTAGTTTTTGGCTTTTTGAATAAATACGAAATAGATCTGAAAACACCAACTATGGCCTTGGTCGAATATCATGTGTACTTACCTTGCGTTTTAAATCCCGAAAGTGGTTACTTGCTTTGAATGTTGTCGAAATCCCTACTTGTCAATTGTTAGAATCGATTTTAATACATGGAAACTATAAAGATGGCTCTTGGCCGAATATTCACTTACCTTGTTTGACTAGATCCTGAATTTAACCCTTGCTCTTGATGATGCCGAAATTCCTATAGGCATGTGTTAGATCCAAACCATCATTTAAACACAATAAATGGCCTTCAGCCCAAAACCATGCTCGTTTACCTTAGATCTAGAAATCCCGAAGAACTCCTCCTTGTATTCGACAACAACCAAATCCCGAAACCCCTTCATTGTTTCGGCCAAAAAATAGTAAAAGAGTTTAGATTCCAACTTTCGGCTAAAAGAAAAAGGAATAAACGACAACAACAGAATCCTTACCCTTACTAAAATCGACAGCACTCCTGCTTGACACCACAGAAAGATTCGGCTATAGGCTAAATGTTGATCAACAAGTTTTGGCTTTTGAGAGTTTAATGAACCAATCGGCTAGGAGTCCCTTGAGTATTCGACTTTTGATTGAGTTTGAAGAAAGAAGAAGAAGATTGATGATGGAGATTCGGCCAGAACACAGGGTATTTTAGCTTTGATAAAATAAAAGAGAAGAGAGGATATTTGCTAGAGAATTTGGCAGAGGCACAAAAGAAAGAATAATGGCCTTACCCTCCTTCCTTGGCCGAAAATCACCTCAAAAGAGTCCTTAGGCCGGCCACCTCTCTTCCCTCTCTCCCTTATCCCTTGATCCCCTCCTCCTTAGCCGAATCCTCAACACTCCAACCCCATCTATACTTCCTCCCTCCAGAGTCCACATGCCGTCCACTACCTCCCCTCTTTGCTGCAAAATAAAATTCCAAAAGTTCTCTCCTTGCTACTCGAACCTAGGTCTCCTTTGAACTGCTTGTGGCGTCACCTCCTAGGGCTTTCAGTGGCACCTCCAAGACACTTAAACAAGCCCATTTTTGTGTCATATTTCCCCTACTAATCTTCTTAAGGCCTCTTAGGCTTAGCTCCCTCTTTGAAACTTAAAATTAAATAATTTCTAAAGCATTTATCTACACTCTGAAGTTCACAAAATTCGTACAACACAATCAAAACACACATAGGCATGCTTCTTCATACAATTTAGCATTAATGCATAAGCCATAAATCCGGATATTACAAAAATAGCCAACTTCTTAACCACATAGGCAGAGACACGGCCGTGTGTCTCAGTCGTGTGGAGGACACGATCTAGTACACGGTGTGTGACTTGGTCGTGTGATTCAAAATGAATGATGATGTCACAAATATAGAGTTACACGGGTGGAGGACACGGACGTGTCCTGGGCCACACGGGCGAGTGTAACCACACGGCCTGCCCACACTGGCTTGTGACTCTTTAAAACAAGAAAATTTTCTAAATGTTCCAATAGTTTTATAAGTTTTAGGTTTGATCCTGAATCGCTCCCAAAGCATGTTTTTGGCCTTGTAGGCCCATTTTTGGGACTTGATATTATAATATAAAATTTTTAAATTTTAAACGAAAATTAATGCATTGAATTTGTTCAGTTGCAAGTGTTATTGTCCGATAACGCCTCGTACCGTGTTTCGCCATTGAACATGAGTAGTGGGTATTATATATATTGCGGATCTGAGTCATATGTAGATATTTCTAAATCCCGTCCGCTACACACCATCTTCGACCATCCGAACACACCATTAAGTGCATTCAATGCCCTTCCCTCCCTACACACCACAAAGTGTCTATTGACACGTTTATAGTAAAACAACTTAGTTGCTGGATCATAATACGTCAAAGCACCACAGTCGGAGTTATTTACATAGTGGCTTAACCACTGATTTAGAGTAGATCACTTCCTTCTTCACAACATCCCAACCCATGTAAATGCAAAGTACAAGTATTCACAATACACTTACAGTTATAATATTCATGTGTCAGTTACAGAGTATCAGAGAGTTCTCATTCAATCAAGTTCAGATCATTCATACAATGGAAAATCATCATTAGTCATAGACCACATTTATGACGTCAAAAACGGGTTTCGGGCCTCTTTTATAGTGCCACACGGCTTGGGCACATGCCCATGCCCTCTGGCCGTGTGTTTCAAACATGTAAATATAGAGTTACTCAGCTTGGACACACGGTCGTGTCCTTTCCCATGTGATTCACATGGCCTAGACACAAGCCCAGTGAGTACCCGTGTGGTCCTAAGTCACAAACAGTGAGTTACACAACCTAGACACATGCCCGTGTCGCATGCCTGTATGAACCCTGCATTAACATGACCACACACGGCCTAGACACATGCCCGTGTGCCAGCTCGTATAGCCCCAAGTCAATGAATAGTGAGTTACATGATCGATCACCCGGACTACCACATGCCCATGTGGCTCACACGGCCTAGTCACACGACCGTGTGTCTGGCCGTGTGGCATCAACAACCACCATTTTCTGGCGACCAAAACTTGTAAAAATGGAGGTTTATATGCACCTGGTTTCATTTTGATTGAGAGACAATACGGAGACCACCCAGAGCCTAGTTAACCATTCAACAATCAATCATTTGACTAAATCAACCAATTATCACAACGTTACTACACAATCAATTATGTTGAATAATTCGACACGAGGAAACTTCAACGGCTAACGCTTACCAACGATTCAACCATGTTAAGTTGGCACAACCCGTGAAGGGTCACTTCTCTCTGCACTCACGCCTAAGGGAACAAAACGGCTAGTTATAGAGAGTTTAACAAAAGTAATTTGACAATTCCCAATTTAACACCATAACAAAAATCTAACCAACCTCGCAGAAATCGAAAGATTCCAACAGAACTTACACAGAGGTCTTTCAGTAATGGAAAATTTTCACTAATTCCCGATAATCCTGTGTAGAACACACTCGATGAGAAGAATTCAAAGAAGTAAACCTAAGAAAGATAAAGGATAATAAAAATATAAAAAAATAAAATGAAGAAGAAAAACTCAAACGTTAACCAAATTCTAATATATCTTGTCTTAACCACCAGCATACCTCCGACAACTAGCAAAAATTCCTCTTAACGCATATGACTGGGTTCAAACTCGGGACCAGACAAAATTTAGATAAATGCTTAACCAGTGAACTAGCAAGCTCATTCTTGCCATATGTTCTTACAGAACTACCTTCACCCATATACCGCATGGACAGGGATTGATCTAAAGGAATAAAACTTTTAACGACACAACTCGAACTTGAGACCTTAAACCCAGAAGCAGAGCACCGAACCATAGATACAGAAATTAATTACTCCAGAATCTCACAATTAAACTCGTAAAATTTTGAGGCGTTACATAACTAAAATGTATCATTTCAAACATAAGTGACTAAAATATAACCTGAGGGAACCAAAAGTGACTATTTTGATAGTTTACCCAAAATAATATTACAATGAAATTTAAAGTTAAAACATATGATTTTTAATGTAACATCCTGAATTTATGGGCCTGTGCATTTTGCGTAATGAATGCTTAAATATGTTAAATTAAGAATTAGAGGTTCAATTTGGGCTCAAGAATGGGTTGAGGCCATGACGAAATATTCTGTTAGGCACTCTAGGACTTGAAATAAAGTAATGGTAGTTTAGTTGGCCTAATGGGCTTGTGGCCCAGTAGCAAGGGGCACAGCGAGGGACGTTTTTTAAGTGGCACCTTGGACTGATGAGTAGGCCCAAATTTGGCCACATGGGGCCCAAGAAATTGGGTCAAAAATTCAGCAGCCCAAGGAGAGCTAGGAGGGACGGCACAAGGCTATTAACTAGGGGGATTTTATGTTTTAATTATGTGGATAATAAGCAGATAAAAGGGGAAGTAGTGATGTGATGTAGGTCTCTGATGGATAAGTGCTCAGATAGGGATAAGGGATAGAATGATAATAGTGACCTCCTAGAAGCTAGTGATGGCCGAAAATCAAACTCAGGAGAGGGGGAATCAGTTTAGTATGGGCAGAGGGGTGTGCCAAAAAATTTCTGCTATGTTCTCATCATCTTTTTCTTTCTCTACCAAAATCCCCACTCTATTCTCCCTCTCAACTTTCTTTCTTTTCTTTTTCCATTTGGCCGAACCCTTTGATAATTTCTTTCTCATTCCTTTCAAATACTTTAGCCGAAATCTCTAAGCCTTTCCTTGATTTCTTTTACTTTCTTTCTAGGCCAAAGTCAAACACTTTACTCGCACCTTCTAAAAGTGAAAATGTATCACCATCTTTTCCAAGATTTTTATACAAGCGAAATCCTAGATCTCATCTCCGTGTTTTTCAATTCTCTTTGAGGTGTCTCGCTTTGTCAATCTTGAAGAAAACTCAGGGTAAGTGTCGATTCGTGAGATTTTAGTCTTTTCCAGCTTTTTAGAGACTCTAGCCAAATGGCTATATGGAAACTAATCTTGTGTTTTTCTCTTATTTGCAGCATTCTGGGATTTGAAGGGGATTCAATCGCTTAGATTTCTAAGTCAGATTTTAGTAGCACTCGAATCGTGTTACTTTCGAGAATTCTAGGTAAAGAGATCTGTTAATTTTAAGTGTGTAGATTCGGGTATACACTAACCCTTGGCCGAATGTAGGAAGGCCTTATTTTGTGTTCTTCTAGCTTTTAAGCAAAGTTGTAGACAAAGGGCAGTAGATCTGATTAGCGAGGGTATCGACGTAGAGGGTAGTCCTACGTATTTATTAGGTGTGTAACACTTCCACACCATTTAGATTGCCTGTTATAATATGGTTATAAATCTGATAAATTCTACTAAATGTCAAAATTCTGGCATAACGGTTGAAACCAGAAGAGGGTAAAGGCGAATCACCAGGTTAGTGAATTCTGTCATTCATAAATGAATGTTTCTGTTGAGATGATATGTTTTATATCTATGTTGATTTCTGTGATAGCACGGGGTTGGGAGATTGATGAAAGGGGAAGTGTTCTGTTGTGTGACTTTTTGCCATGATCTGTTGTAGTGGCTTTTTGCCATGATCTGACGATGAGTAGCTAACTGCAGCATGACTGCCATCGATGGTGTGTAGTGGTGTGGGTTGATTGTAGAAATCCCCAATGGTGTGATTGGCAGGTAAGGGTGGTGTGTAGCGGATGGAAAACTAGGATTGGGTTGGGCTTTGCATAATTCTTGATATATTATATTTTGTTATCTGTTCTGTGGGGCTAAGGCCCAATCTGATGGTGCACGAGGGTTGCACACTGAGTCTCGCGACTCACCCTATTATTTAACATCTTTCAGGTAGCACCTAGTGCATTGGACCGGGCTGGAGAGGAGTGCAAGGTTGCCATGCGAGAGAATATTTTGATTCAGCAAAAGACTCTACTTAGTTTATTTATTTTTATTATTTTTAATTAGTGGGTTCTAAATTTCATTGTAATAAGGCCACGGGCCATTAGCTTTATATTTTTTTCGATTTTATTTTGGGCTTTTATTATTATTAGACATTTAGATTTTACATCTTAATTAAGCTAAGGCATCATCTAAAATTTATATCTTTTATAAACTATCAAATCTTTAAGTTTTCTGGAATACATGTTTAAACTCGACAAATGTTTTTCCAAAAATGCTACATGTTTTACTAAATCATCTTAGTGACATGCCAAATCTGGTCGTGGTGTTTGGGTCGATTTGGGGTGTTACAAATTGGTATCAGAGCCCGGTTCAAAACTCAGCTTTGGGGATTTGGGCTCAAAATATTTTCTAAAGATGGGTTTTGAAACATGCATTTTTATAAATGATACAGGTCCGTTAGCTCGGCATGGCACCTGCGTCTCCGGCCAAGTCCACCAGGTAAGTATTCTGAACCATTGTATGTTATGTATGTGGGCTTAATGGGTTTTATGCGGCCATAGGTTAGTAAGATAGAAATTATTGGACCCTAGGCCTATCTTACACCAAACAATAAACTCCATAAAAATTAACCTAATTAAACAAACTCGGGAATAAGTCGCTGAGTTATGGTGTGGCAACAGGCATACGCATGTCTAGGATTGGATCCAGGGAGAGCTTGGTATTTAAGCAGTCCTAGTGATTCACCTCCTCTTTGCTGGAATCCTACCTGGTGCGTAGTGACTGTTCACCTTAGCCATGAGGACTTGTTAACGGGCTAAAATTTATAATTAAAACTCGAAAGGGACCAGCCACCTCATTTTGTAAAATTACTAAAATAACTCTAGTTTTGAAAATTTCTGAAATACCCCTGATTTATAAAAATTACACAATTACCCCTAATTTGAAAAATGATGCAAATACCCCTAGGGGATGAACGTAAGTTCGTGGATGCTATTTGTATGACTGAACGTGAACTCTAGAGCTAGGAAAGACTAATTTGAGAACTAAACTAGTAGATAGAATTCAAAATCGAAAGAATCACTATCAAACTACTATTTCATAAAATTGTTCGTGGATAATCAGTGGAAAGAGTTAATAATTCATAAAATTTTCTTAAATCAAATAAAGGCGATATTAGGACAATGAGTACAAGGGGTCGAGGACGTCTGCCACGTGGTCGTGGTAGGGGTAGGATGACCGTGTCTGAACCAGTAGGGTCTGGTCACGGGTCAGGAAATGAGATGCCGGATCTGCCAGCTGTAGAGGGAGAATTTTAGGACCAAACGGGTGGAGATGATGCAGTGTCTCAAGCAATGCTGCGGGTCCTTGAAAGAGTGGCTGGAGTAGGCATGGGTTCAAGAGCTCAGAAGTCTGTGTCTGAACGACTCCAAGCCAATGGAGCGGAGATGTTTAGGGGAGTTTTTGGCGTAGCCCCTAACACAGCCGGGTATTACTTAGAGACAACTGAGCGCATAATGGATGACCTTGACTTCACTGTGGAGGAGAAGTTGAAGGGGGTCATGTCTCTTCTTCGAGACGAGGCCTACCAGTGGTAGCTCACAGTGAATGAGGGTACTTCCACAGATCGTATTGATTGGGACTTCTTTCAGGAGTCATTTCAAGGAAAGTACATCGGGGCCAGCTATGTGGATGCGCAGAGGAAGGCATTCCTAAACTTGGTATAGGAAAGTAAGTCTGTATCTGAGTACGAGACAGAGTTTCTGTGGTTGAGCCGTTACGCTCGAGGGATTATGACGACTGACTATGAGCGTTGCGTACGATTTGAGGATGGACTAAGGGATGGGCTGAGGGTATTAGTAGCACCGCAACGGGAAATGGACTTTGCTATTTTGGTTAAGAAAGCTAAGATATCTGAGGAGGTTAAGCGGACTGAGAAACAGAATAAGGATAAGGATAGGAATAGGAATAAGAGGAACTTTAGGCCATCGGGATCATCTGAAAATTTTTAGAAAAGGCCTAGGTCTGATGGGCCAGCTCGTGCTCTAACGAGTCAGAATCGATCATGTCCTTAGTGTGGGAAGGTGCATTATAGGGAGTACAGAAGGAGAACCGGTGGATGCTTTAGGTGTGGATCCACGGAGCATATGATTAAGGATTGTCCACAGGTGGAGCAGTAGCCTGACCCGTGAGACGGATTCGATCGGAGTTAGGAGAGGTGGCGGCCCGATCGGGGGTAGTGGCGCCGCCGTAAAAGGAAATGAATTCGGTCGGGGTCATGGAGAACCTGGTAGAGGTGCATGTAATGTAGATGCGAGGCAGCCAGGTCTAGTTTATGCAGCTCACCGATGGGAGGATGGTGACACACTGGACGTCATAACCGGTACGTTCCTTATTGCTAATAGCCCATCCCTTGCTTTGATTGATATTGCGTCAACCCACTCTTATGTTGCATGTTCGGCATCTGAGACCCTAGGTTTAGACTCTGAAATAACTGCTAGGAAGATGACTGTGGTTAGCCCTCTGGGACAATCTAGGGTAGTGGACAAACTGTTTAGAGACGTACCATTAGAGACTCAAGGGGTAATGTTCCCGGTAGACTTAATGGAATTACCGTTTGGAGAGTTTTATCTTATCTTAGGAATGGAATAGTTGACTAAACATCGTGCTAAGTTAGATTGTGAGACTAAGCGCATTGTGTTGAATACCCCGAAAGCCAGGGAGGTAGTTGTGTTGGGAGAAAGAAGAAATTATTTGTCCAACATGGTATCTGCTTTGAAAGCTGTTAAGATGATTCGGAAAGGGTGTAACGCATTTCTAGCTTTTATCAGTGCTTTGGATGTTAAGGAGGTGACTGTCGATGAGGTTCGAACAGTTAAGGATTTCACAGATGTCTTTCCTGGGGAATTACCATGATTACCCCTAGATCGCGAAGTAGAGGTTAGAATAGAGCTACCTCCGGGTACAGCTCCAGTGTCTATTGCTCCGTACAGGATGGCGCCGAAGGAGCTGGTGGAACTCAAAGCCCAGATCCAGGAACTGTTGGATCGTGGATTTATCCGACCGAGTGTGTCTCCGTGGGGAGCCCCGGTCCTAATTGCGAAGAAGAAGGACGGATCCATGCGTATGTGTGTGGATTACCGTCAACTGAATAAGTTAACGATTAAGAATAAGTACCCACTGCCAAGAATCGATGACCTGTTTGATCAGCTCAAAGGAGCTTCGGTCTTTTCTAAGATTGACTAAAGGTCGGGATATCATCAGTTAAGGGTAAAGGAAGAAGACATTCATAAGATGGCATTTCAGACTCCGTACGGTCATTATGAGTTCTTGGTGATACTGTTCGGGTTGACAAATGCGCCAGTAGTATTTATGGATATGATAAACCGGGTGTTTCAACTGTATCTTGATCGATTCGTTGTAGTGTTTATCGATGATATTCTGGTTTATTCCAAGTTCGAGGAGGAGCATGATACACATCTTCGTGTGGTGTTACAAATTCTGAGGGAGAACTGGTTGTACGTAAAGTTCAGTAAGTGTGAGTTCTGGCTGAAGGAAGTGACTTTCTTAGGGCATGTAGTTTCCGCAGAGGGAATTAGGGTGGACCCTCGGAAGATAGAAGCCGTATTGGATTGGAAACCACCGAAGTCTGTGGCGGACGTTCAAAGTTTCTTGGGATTGGCTGGGTATTACAAAAGATTTGTTGAAGGGTTCTCATTGACAGCGGCACCCTTAACTAAGTTGTTGAGGAAGGGAGTATCGTTTGTATGGACCGACAAACAGCAGGAGAGCTTTGAGAAGCTGAAGAGAATCTTGACGGAAGCGCCAATATTAATTCAGCCAGAGGAGGGAAAAGAATTTACTGCTCATCGTGATGCGTCACACACAGGTTTAGGATGTGTGTTGATGCAAGATGGAAAAGTTTTTGCATATGCGTCTCGACAATTGAGACTACATGAGTTGAACTACCCTACGCACGATTTAGAATTGGCGGCGGTAGTGTTTGCTCTGAAGATTTGGAGGCACTACCTGTATGGGGAGAAGTCAGTTATTTACATGGACCATAAGAGCTTGAAGTATCTCCTTCCCTAGAAGGAGTTGAATCTGAGGCCACGTAGGTGGATTGAGCTCTTGAAGGACTATGACTGTTCGATCGAATATCATCCGGGTAAGGCTAACGTGGTGGCAGATGCGCTGGGTAGGAAGGCGATAGCAGATTTGAGGGTGATGTTCACTTATCTTAGTCTGTATGATGATGAAAGTTTGGTAGCTGAGCTCCAAGTAAGACCTATATGGATAAGTCAGATCAAGGAGAAGCAACTTCTAGTTGATGTTTTGAGTGCTCGACTCTAGCAAGTGCGAAGTGGTGACGGAGAGGACTATAGTTTGAATGGTGATGGAGTCCTGTGTTTCCGTAAGAGAGTTTGTATGCCAAAGGATATGGAGTTAAGGTAGATGATTCTTCAGGAGGCGCATAGTAGCCTTTACGCTATACATCCTAGATAGATTAAGATGTATCGGGATTTGCGAGAACAGTTCTGGTGGCCAGGTCTGAAGCGAGAGGTAACAGAATTCATAGGTAAATGTTTGACGTGTCAGCAGGTAAAGGCAGAACACCAGTTGCCTTCGGGGTTGTTACAGTCGGTAAAGATTCCGTAGTGGAAATGAGAGAGAATCACGATGGATTTTGTTAGTGGGTTACCCCTTACGCCCACTAAGAAGGATTTAATTTGGGTGATTGTAGATCGGCTGACGAAGTCTGCTCACTTCATACCAATTCGTGTCGACTTTTCTCTGCAAAGGTTGGCTAAGTTGTATGTGGCTGAGGTGGTGAGACTGCATGGTGTACCTGTGTCAATTATATCAGATAAAGACCCTAGGTTCACGTCACGGTTCTAGAAGGCTCTACATCAGGCAATGGGAACAAGGCTAGACTTCAGCACTACTTTTCATCCACAGACTGATGGTCAATCTAAGAGGGTAATTCAGATCTTGGAGGATATGCTAAGGGGTTGCATCATCGATTTTAGGGGAAGCTGGAAGGAGTATTTGCCTTTGGCAGAATTCGTGTACAATAATAGTTATCAATCTAGTATTCGGATGGCACCTTATAAAGTGTTATACGGAAGGATATGTCATACCCCAACTTGTTGGACAGAGTTGAATGAGCGTCAGGTGTTGGGCCCAGAACTAGTGTCAGAAACGAAAGAGAAAGTTAGGTTAGTTCGGGCTCGGTTGAAAGAAGCGTCTGATCGACAGAAATCTTATGCGGATTTAAAATGAAGGGAGATGGAATTTGCAGTAGGAGATCAAGTCTTCTTGAAAGTATCACCGTGGAAGAAGGTAACAAGGTTTGGTCGGAAGGGTAAGCTAAGTCCCCGGTTTATTAGACCTTATCGGGTGCTAGAACGTGTGGGCCCAGTGGCGTATTGATTGGAGTTACCTTCAGAGTTGGAGCAGATACATGACGTGTTTCATGTCTCGATGCTAAGAAGTTACCGTTCTGATCCCTCGCACGTTGTGCCAGTGGAAGAGATTGAAGTAAGGCCAAATTTATCCTTTGAGGAGGAGCCAATGCAAATTTTGGATCGAGACGTAAAGGTGTTGAGAAGGAAGTCTGTCCCTTTGGTCAAGGTCTTATGGCGAAACCATGGTGCAGAGGAAGCGACATGGGAATCAGAGGATGTTATGCAACAGCAATATCCCCATCTCTTCTGATCAGGTAAATTTCGAGGCTGAAATTTATTTTAAGGGGGTAGAACTGTAATGAATGCTTAAATATGTTAAATTAAGAATTAGAGGTTCAGTTTGGGCTCAAGAATAGGTTGAGGCCTTGACGAAATATTCTGTTAGGTACTCTAGGACTTGAAATAAAGTAATGGTAGTTTAGTTGGCCTAATGGGCTTGTGGCCCAATAGCAAGGGGCGCAGTGAGAGAAGCTATTTAAGTGGCACCTTGGACTGATGAGTAAGCCCAAATTTGGCCGCATGGGGCCCAAGAAATTGGGTCAAAAATTTGGCAGCCCAAGGAGAGCTAGGAGGGACGGCACAAGGCTATTAACTAGGGGGATTTTATGTTTTAATTATGTGGATAATAATCAGATAAAAGGGGAAGTAGTGGTGTGATGTAGGTCTCTGATGGATGAGTGCTCAGATAGGGATAAGGGATAGAATGATCAGAGTGATCTCCTGGAAGCTAGTGTTGGCCAAAAATCAAACTCAGGAGGGGGGAGGAATCGGTTTAGTATAGGCAGAGAGGTGTGCCCAAAAATTTTTGCTATGTTCTCATCATCTTTTTCTTTCTCTGCCGAAATCCCCACTCCATTCTTCCTCTCAACTTTCTTTCTTTTCTTTTTCCATTTGGCCGAACCCTTTGATATTTTCTTTCTCATTCCTTTCAAATAATTTAGCTGAAATCTCTAAGCCTTTCCTTGATTTCTTTTTACTTTCTTTCTAAGCCAAAGCCGAAACACTTTACTCAGACCTTCTAAAAGCTGAAAATGCATCAGTTTATCTTTTTCGGGATTTTCATAAAAGCTGAAATCCTTAGATCTCATCTCATGTGTTTGCCAAATTCTCTCTGAGGTGTCTGCTTGTGCCGAATCTTGAAGAAAACTCAGGGTAAGTGTCAATTCGTGAGATTTCAGTCTTTTCTAGCTTTTTAGAGACTCTAGCCAAATGGCTATATGGAAACTAATCTTGTGTTTTTCTCTTATTTGTGGCATTCTGGGATTTAAAGGGGAGTCAATCGCTTAGATTTCTAAGTCAAATTTTAGTACACTCGAATCGTGTTACTTTCAGGAATTCAAGGTAAGGAGATCTGTTAATTTTAAGCGTGTAGATTCGGGTATACACTAACCATTGGCGAATGTAGGAAGGCCTTATCTTTGTGTTCTTCCGCTTTTGAGCAAAGTTGTAGACAAAGGCGAGATCCGATTAGTGAGGGTATCGACGTAGAGGTAGTCCTACGTATTTATCGTGTGTAACACTTCCACACCATTTAGATTGCCTGTTATAATATGGTTATAAATCTGATAAATTCTACTAAATGCCGAAATTTCAGCATAACGGTTGAAACCCGAAGAGGGTAAAGGCGAATCACCAGGTTAGTGAATTCTGTCATTCATAAATGAGTGCTTCTGTTGAGATGATATGTTTTATATGTATGCTGATTTCTGTGATACCACGGGGTTGGGAGATTGATGAAAGGGGAAGTGTTCTGTTAGTGGCTTTTTGCCATGATCTGTTGTAGTGGCTTTTTGCCATGATCTATTGTAGTGGCTTTTTTCCATGATCTGACGATGAGCAGCTAACTGCAGCATGACTGCCATCGATGGTGTGTAGCATTGTGGGTTGATTGTAGAAATCCCCAATGGTGTGTTTGGCATGTAAGAGTGGTGTGTAGCAGATGGAAACCTAGGATTGGGTTGGGCTTTGCATAATTCCTGATATATTATATTTTGTTATCTGTTCTATGGGGCTAAGGCCCAATCTGATGGTGCACGAGGGTTGCACACTGAGTCTTGTAACTCACCCTATTATTTAACATCTTTCAGGTAGCACCTAGTGCATCGGACCGGGCTGGAGAGGAGCTCAAGGTGGCCATGCGAGAGAATATTTTGATTCAGGAAAAGACTTTACTTAGTTTATTTATTTTTTTATTTTTAATTAGTAGGTTCTAAATTTCATTGTAATAAGGCCACGGGCCACTAGCTTTATATTTTTTTCGGTTTTATTTTGGGCTTTTATTATTATTAGACATTTAGATTTTACATCTTAATTAAGCTAAGGCATCATCTAAAATTTATATCTTTTATAAACTATCAAATCATTAAGTTTTCCGGAATACATGTTTAAACTCGACAAATGTTTTTCCAAAAATGCGACATGTTTTACTAAATCATCTTAGTGACATGCCAGATTCGGTCGTGGTGTTTGGGCCGATTTGGGGTGTTACAAATAAGTATCAGAGCCCAGTTCAAAACTCAGCTTTGGGGTTTTGGGCTCAAAATGTTTTCTAAAGATGGGTTTTGAAACATGTATTTTTATAAATGATACAGGTCTGTTAGCTCGGCATGGCACCTGCGTCTCCGGCCAAGTCTGTCAGGTAAGTATTCTGAACCATTGTGTGTTATGTATGTGGGCTTAATGGGTTTTATGCGGCCATAGGTTAGTAAGATAGAAATTATTGGACCCTAGGCCTAGCTTACACCAAACAATAAACTCCATAAAACTTAACCTAATTAAACAAACCCGGGAATAAGTCACTGAGTTATGGTGTGGCAACAGGCATACGCATGTCTAGGATTGGATCCAGGGAGAGCTTGATATTTAAGCACTCCTAGTGATTCACCTCCTCTTTGCTGGAATCCTACCTGGTGCGTAGTGACTGTTCACCTTAGCCATGAGGACTTTTTGACGGGCCAAAATTTATAATTAAAACTCGAAAGGGACCAGCCACCTTATTTTGTAAAATTACTAAAATAACTCTAGTTTTGAAAATTTTCGAAATACCCCTGATTTATAAAAATTACCAAATTACCCCTATTTGAAAAATGACGTAAATACCCCTAGAGGGATGAATGTAAGTTCGTGGATGCTGTTTGTATGACTGAATGTGAACTCTAGAGCTAGGAAAGACTAATTTGAGAACTGAACTAGTAGATAGAATCTGAAATCGAAAGAATCACTATCAAACTACTATTTCATAAAATTGTTCGTGGATAATCAGTGGAAAGAGTTAATAATTCATAAAATTTTCTTAAATCAGATAAAGGCGATATTAGGACGATGAGTACAGGGGGTCGAGGACGTCCGCCACGTGGTCGTGGTAGGGGTAGGATGACCGTGTCCGAACCAGTAGGGTCTGGTCATGGGTCAAGAAACGAGATGCCGGATCTGCCAGCTGTGGAGGGAGAATTTTATCACCAAACGGGTGGAGATGATGTAGTGTCTCAAGCGATGCTGCGGGTCCTTGAAAGAGTGGCTAGAGTAGGTACGGGTTTAGGAGCTCGAAAGTCTGTGTCTGAAAGACTCCGAGCCAATGGAGCGGAGATGTTTAGGGGAGTTTCTGGCGTAGCCCCTAACACAGCTGAGTATTGCTTGGAGGCGACTGAGCGCATAATGGATGGCCTTGACTTGACTGTGGAGGTGAAGTTGAAGGGGGTCGTGTCTCTTCTTCGAGACGAGGCCTACCAGTGGTAGCTCACAGTGAATGAGGGTACTTCCACAGTCGTATTGATTGGGACTTCTTTAAGGAGTCATTTCATGGAAAGTACATCGGGGCCAGCAATGTGGATGTGTAGAGGAAGGCATTCCTGAACTTGGTACAGGGAAGTAAGTCTGTATCTGAGTATGAGGCGGAGTTTTTGTGGTTGAGCCGTTACGCTCGAGGGATTGTGGCGACTGACTATGAGTGTTGCGTACGGTTCGAGGATGGACTAAGGGATGAGCTGAGGGTATTAGTAGCACCGCAACGGGAAATGGACTTTACTATTTTGGCTAAGAAAGCTAAGATATCTGAGGAGGTTAAGCTGACTGAGAAACAAAATAAGGATAAGGATAAGAATAGGAATAAGAGGAACTTTGGGCCATCGGGATCATCCAGAAATTTTCAGAAAAGGCCTAGGTCTGATGGGCCAGCTCGTGCTCTGACAGGCCAGAATCGATCATGGCTTTCGTGTGGGAAGGTGCATTATGGGGAGTACAGAAGGAGAATCGGTGGATGCTTTAGGTGTGGATCCACGGAGCATATGATTAAGGATTGTCCACAGGTGGAGCAGTGCGGCCATGGGGCGGGTTCGATTAGGTTAGGAGAGGTGGTGCCGCCAAGATCGAGGGAGGTGGGCGCGCCGAGGAGGAAATCAATTCAGTCGGGGTCGTGGAGAACCTGGTAGGGGTGCATGTAATATAGACACGAGGCAGCCAGGTTTAGTTTATGCAGCTCACCGATGGGAGGATGGTGACGCACTGGACGTTATAATCGGTACGTTCCTTATTGCTAATAGCCCATACCTTACTTTGATTGATATTGGGTCAACCCACTCCTATGTTGCATGTTCGGCATCTGAGACCCTAGGTTTAGACTCTGAAACAACTACTAGGAAGATGACTGTGGTTAGCCCTCTGGGACAATCTACGGTAGTGGACAAATTGTTTAGAGACGTACCTTTAGAGACTCAAGGAGTAGTGTTCCCGACAGACTTAATGGAATTACCTTTTGGAGAGTTTGATCTTATCTTAAGAATGGATTGGTTGACTAAACATCATGCTAAGTTGGATTGTGAGACTAAACGCATTGTGTTGAATACCCTAAAAGGCAGGGAGGTAGTTGTGTTGGGAGAAAGAAGGAATTATTTATCCAACATGGTATCTGCTTTGAAAGCTGTTAAGATGATTCAGAAAGGGTGTAACGCATTTCTAGCTTTTATCAGTGCTTTGGATGTTAAGGAGGTGATTGTCGATGAGGTTCGAACAGTCAAGGATTTCACAGATGTCTTTTTTAAGGAATTGCCAAGATTAACCCCGGATCACGAAGTGGAGTTTAGAATAGAGCTATTTTTGGGTACAGCTCCAGTGTCTATTGCTCCGTACAGGATGGCGCAGAAGGAGCTGGTGGAACTCAAAGCCCATATCTAAGAACTGTTGGATCGTGGATTTATCTAACCGAGTGTGTCTCCGTGGGGAGCCCCAGTCCTATTTGTGAAGAAGAGGGGATCCATGCGTATTTGTGTGGATTACCGTCAACTGAATAAGTTAACGATTAAGAACAAGTACCCACTGCCAAGAATCGATTACCTGTTTGATCAGCTCAAAAGAGCTTCGATCTTTTCTAAGATTTACTTAAGGCCAGGATATCTGTAACACCCCAAACTCGGTCTACACCCCACGACCGAATCTGGTATGTCACAGGGAAAAAGGGTTTTGAGAGGTTTAGGTTTAAGTTTAAAAGTTTGAGGAAAACACTTCGCTAAATTGTGTATTTGAAAAAAAACTTGAATAGGTTTGATTGAAATCTGATGATGTATTTGAAAACCCGAAATTTTAAAAACTTACTCCGATGGGTAGACAAAACAGGTTTATCTCGTTAAGAAGTTTGAGTTGTTTACCATTGTTACAAAAACATTCTGTCTTAGTGAAAAATCGTGTTTAAGTTAGAAAACATTGAGTTCTTCTTTACTCCAAATCTTAGTGTGATACCCGATGGTATAGTTTAAAATGTCACTTTTGTAGTTTTGAAATCGTTATCTTTCCAAATTTTAGCACATTATAACCCAATTAATTTGTTAAGGCATGTTAAACATTTAAGTTAAGTATGAACAAGCAAACCATAATTTTTAAAAGGCCTTTTATAACCCAAAATAAAACCACATAGAAATAAATAACTAATGTACCAAATTTTATAAAGTCTGAGCAAATCCTTTATTTGAGCATGGCATGAGCACCTCGAGTCCATCCAGGCTCCATGTCCGCGTCTAAGTGTCACCTGAAAAAGTCAAAGGAGAGAGTGAGTCACAAGACTAGTGTATAATTCCCTCTCCCGGTATAACATGCCAACACACATATCACAACAGAATAATGCAAGCAATGCACCCGATCCTAGCCAACCATATCACCTTTTCTACCCCTGTGGTACCAAACCACCGGTGGTGCCAAACCACCGTGACCCAAAGTCACGATACCCATCTTGTGGTACCAAACCACCGTGACCAAGTCACAAATAATCCAATGATGGGGCCAACCCATCGTGTGATACCAAATCACTAGCGACGATCCCATATCTCATAAGTGGGGCCAACCCACGGTGGTGCCAAACCACGGGACGAGTCGCAATGAGGTGCCAAACCTCCGTGTCCCAAAGACACAATGTGATACCAAATCACTTTGGTGACCATAGTCACAAATCGATGATGGGGCCAACCCATCGTGTGATACCAAATCATCGGCGTCAATCCCGTATAATCAATCGTGGGGCCAACCTCATCGTGGTACTAAGCCATCGACGAGACGCCGAGGTGCCAAACCTCTGTGACCCAAAGTCACAAAATATCATTGTGGTACCAAACCACCGGAGGTGCTAAACCTCCGTGTCCCAAAGACACGGATATCATACTCCCCCTCCTCTCATATCACCCAATCACATATCATACTAGATGCAAAATCGTGCAATCATGCTATCATGCTCACATGCTTAATATGGCATCTCAAAGTATCAAAAATCATGATATCACCATCATCACATAACTCATAATGAAACAGACTTACCCGAATCCGTATCCATACCTCAATGGGTATCGAAATAATCAATCACACTGTTTCATTTACACAAATAGGTTATCACATTATTTAGTTAAGATAGTGTGTTGGTTTACACACCTGAAGTGGCGAAGATGCTAATCCTAAAAATTGGTCTACGTCCTTTGATCACCCCTACAACCCGAATCCTACAATCGGCCAACAGTGGATTAGTCACTATACCATTCGGCCTTAACCAAATAAATCAAAGGGTATATCAGTTTACCCTTACCTTAAACTTGATTTGGTTTCCTACCAAATCCGAACCCAACAATGGTTCTTTCAGCAATCGGCTTCACCCTAGAAAGAAAGTGATTAATCCCTTTGAAACTTTGGCTCATAGCATTCTAAAAGAATAGACTATCAAGATAATCCTTACCACTACTTACCGATTGCTTAACAGAGTACTGAAGCCTCTCCTTGCTTGATTTGAACCCACGGACCCTATACTGAAAAATGTTTACCATAGCAAGAAGTTAACACCTTTAACGGTGCGAAATCGGCTATCAAACAATCAAGATTAACAAAGTATAAGAAAGGGAGAAATGGCCATTCGCCTAGCACTTACCCCTTACAAGACCGATTGAACACCAAGACCCCAACAACAACCAATAATCGCCTACCAACTACTAAGAGAGGAGAAAGATTCTGCCAAGGTTTGGAGAAGGAAAAGAATGAACAAGAGGTAGGTGCTCTCGGTTTTGAATGAAAAAAATAGAGAAAAGTGTTTGGAAAAAGAAGTTTCACTAGCACCCTTTAATCAAGATGAACAAAGGGGAATTACTTTTGGTTTTGAGAGGGAAATGAATGAAGATGGTGTTTAGGAGAACAAGTTTCGGCTTAGCATGAATGAAAAAGAAAGGGAGAGAGAAGAGAACTTTCGGCTCAAGTTGAAAAGAAAACACAAGGCTGGTTTTGGTTTAACGCAAATGGAAAAGAAAGGAAAAAGAGAGGCATTCGGCTAACAAAATTGAAAGATACCAAGTAGTTTCGGCAAGGGTAAGGGTGTTGAAGCTTTCGGTTTAAGGAGAACAAAAGAAAAATGAAAAAGAGATGAAGACTTGGGATTTCGGTTTCAAGAATGCAAAAACAAATGGTTTCGGCTTAGGCTATTTGCAAGTGGAGAGCTCTTTTACCAGCTTTTGACTAAATAAGAATTAGCTTACCCAAAAACAATTGTGACCGAAAATGCACCTTTTGGCCTAAGTGGAGTTTCGGCACTCTCCTCCCCAAGCTTACCAACCGGCCAACTTCCTCAAAACTCTCCTAACAATCGGCCAACCTCCCCCAATCACTCTCAAACTACAAATTCAATCCCTTGACCAAGTCTCCTCCTACATTTGCTCTCCACCCACCGCTTGAAAGAGTTGACAAGGTCCATGCTAGAGTTCAAACTTCCTACAACTCTTCCCTTCATGCCAGTCAAAATGGATGCAAAGGTGGGATTTTCGCACTTGAACTCGGGACCTCCTCCTCCTGCAGCTTGACGCCAAACACCCTCTCCATGTGGCGCATGCCTTGCCACTCCACCAACTCCTTTGTTATGCCACAATTCAACAAATAAAATATATAACCCCAACTCCCTCGGCTCCTATCACCTTAAGCCCAAAACTAAAATTTTACCACCTACTCAAAGCTCACTCCTAGCCTACAACTAAGCCCCGAAACTACACAAACAACATCATAGCAAACCATTAATCATGCAAACAATGCCAATACAAAATGGCCCTTAACCCGGGATATTACAATTCATCAGTTAAGGGTAAAGGAAGGAGACATTCATAAGACGGCGTTTTGGACTCCGTACGGTCATTATGAGTTCTTGGTGATACTGTTCGGGTTGATGAATGCTCCAGCAGCATTTATGGATATGATGAACCGGGTGTTTCAACCATATCTTGATCGATTCGTTGTGGTGTTTATCGATGATATTCTAGTTTATTCCAAGTCCGAGGAGGAGCATGATGCACATCTTCGTGTGGTGTTGCAAATTCTGAGGGAGAAGTAGTTGTACGCAAAGTTCAGTAAGTGTGAGTTCTGGCTGAAGGAAGTGACTTTCTTAGGGCATGTAGTTTCCGTAGAGGAAATTAGGGTGGACCCTCAGAAAATAGAAGCCGTATTGGATTGGAAACCGCCGAAGTCTGTGGCGAAAGTTTGAAGTTTCTTGGGATTGGCTGGGTACTATAGAAGATTTGTTGAAGGGTTCTCATTGACAGTAGCACCCTTAACTAAGTTGTTAAGGAAGGGAGTATCGTTTGTATGGACCGACAAACAGTAGGAAGAGCTTTGAGAAGCTGAAGAGAATCTTGACAGAAGCGCCAGTGTTAATTCAGCCAGAGGGGGGAAAAGAATTTACCGTCTACTGTGATGCGTCACACACAGGTTTAGGATGTGTGTTGATACAAGATGGAAAAGTTTTTGCATATGCGTCTCGACAATTGAGACTGCATAAGTTGAACTACCCTACGCATGATTTAGAATTGGCGGCGGTAGTGTTTACTCTGAAGATTTGGAGGCACTACCTGTATGGGGAGAAGTCGGTTATTTACACGGACCATAAGAGCCTGAAATATCTCTTTCCCTAGAAGGAGTTGAATTTGAGGCAACGTAGGTGGATTGAGCTCTTGAAGGACTATGACTGTTCGATCGAATATCATCCGGGTAAGGCTAATGTGGTGGAAGATGCACTGGGTAGGAAGGCGATAACGGATTTGAGGGTGATGTTCGCTCATCTTAGTCTATATGAGGATGGAAGTTTGTAGCTGAGCTCCAAGTAAGACCTATATGGACAAGTCAGATCAAGGAGAAGCAACTTCTAGATGATGTTTTGAGTGCTCGACTCCGGCAAGTGCGAAGTGGTGAAGGAGAGGACTATAGTTTGAATGGTGATGGAGTCCTGTGTTTCCGTAAGAGAGTTTGTATGCCAAAGGATGTGGAGTTAAGGCAGATGATTCTTCAGGAGGCGCATAGTAGCCATTACGCTATACATCCTGAATGGATTAAGATGTATCAGGATTTACGAGAGCAGTTCTGGTGGCCAGGTCTGAAGCGAGAGGTAACAGAATTCGTGGGTAAATGTTTGGCGTGTCAGCAAGTGAAGGTAGAACACCAGTTGCCTTCGGGGTTGTTACAGTCGGTAAAGATTCCATAGTGGAAATGGGAGAGAATCACGATGGATTTTGTTAGCGAGTTACCCCTTATGCCCACTAAGAAGGATTTAATTTGGGTGATTGTGGATCGACTGACGAAGTCTGCTCACTTCATATCGGTTCGTGTCGACTTTTCTCTGCAAAGGTTGGCTAAGTTGTATGTGGCTGAGGTGGTGAGACTGCATGGTGTACCTATGTCGATTATATCAGATAAAGACCCTAGGTTTACGTCACGGTTCTGGAAGGCTCTACATCAGGAAATGGGAACAAGGCTAGACTTCAGCACTACTTTTCATCCACAGACTAATGGTCAGTCTAAGAGGGTAATTCAGATCTTGGAGGATATGCTAAGGGGTTGCATCATCGATTTTAGGGGAAGCTAGAAGGAGTATTTGCCTTTGGCAGAATTCGCGTATAATAATAGTTATCAATCTAGTATTCGGATGGCACCTTATAAAGCGTTATACGGAAGGAGATGTCATACCCTAACTTGTTGGACAGAGTTGAATGAGCGTCAGATATTGGGCCCAGAACTAGTGTCAGAAATGGAAGAGAAAGTGAGGTTAATTCGGGCTCGGTTGAAAGAAGCGTCTGATCGACAGAAATCTTATGCGGATTTAAAATGAAGGGAGATGGAATTTGCAGTAGGAGATCAAGTCTTCTTGGTCAGAAGGGTAAGGTAAGTCCCTGATTTATTAGACCTTATCGGGTGTTAAAACGCGTGGGCTCAGTGGCGTATTGATTGGAGTTACCTTCAGAGTTGGAGCGTCCCTCCCACGTTGTGCCGGTGGAAGAGATTGAAGTAAGGCCAGATTTGTCTTTTGAGGAGGAGCCAATGCAAATTTTGGATCGAGACGTAAAGATGTTGAGAAGGAAGTCTGTCCCTTTGGTCAAGGTCTTATGGTGAAACCACGGTGCAGAGGAAGCGACATGGGAATCAGAGGATGTTATGCAACAGCAATATCCCCATCTCTTCTGATCAGGTAAATTTCGAGGCCAAAATTTATTTTAAGGGGGTAGAACTGTAATGAATGCTTAAATATGTTAAATTAAGAATTAGAGGTTCAATTTGGGCTCAAGAATGGGTTGAGGCCTTGACGAAATATTCTGTTAGGTAATCTAGGACTTGAAATAAAGTAATGGTAGTTTAGTTGGCCTAATGGGCTTGTGGCCCAATAGCAAGGGGCGCAGTAAGAGAAGCTATTTAAGTGGCACCTTGGACTGATGAGTAAGCCCAAATTTGGCCGCATGGGGCCCAAGAAATTGGGTCAAAAATTTGGCAGCCCAAGGAGAGCTAGGAGGGACGGCACAAGGCTATTAACTAGGGGGATTTTATGTTTTAATTATGTGGATAATAAGCAGATAAAAGGGGAAGTAGTGGTGTGATGTAGGTCTCTGATGGATGAGTGCTCAGATAGGGATAAGGGATAGAATGATCGAGTGATCTCCTGGAAGTTAGTGTTGGCCGAAAATCAAACTCAGGAGGGGGGAGGAATCAATTTAGTATAGGCAGAGAGGTGTGCCGAAAAATTTCTGCTATGTTCTCATCATCTTTTTCTTTCTCTGCTGAAATCCCCACTCCATTCTCCCTCTCAACTTTCTTTCTTTTCTTTTTCCATTTGGCCGAACCCTTTGATAATTTCTTTCTCATTCCTTTCAAATAATTTAGCTGAAATCTTTAAGCCTTTCCTTGATTTCTTTTTACTTTCTTTCTAAGCCAAAGCCGAAACACTTTACTCAGACCTTCTAAAAGCTAAAAATGCACCAGTTCATCTTTTTCGAGATTTTCATAAAAGCTGAAATCCTTAGATCTCATCTCATGTGTTTGCCGAATTCTCTCTGAGGTGTCTGCTTGTGTCGAATCTTGAAGAAAACTTAGGGTAAGTGTCGATTCGTGAGATTTCAGTCTTTTCTGGCTTTTTAAAGACTCTAGCCGAATGGCTATATGGAAACTAATCTTGTATTTTTCTCTTATTTGCGGCATTCCAGGATTTGAAGGGGAGTCAATCGCTTAGATTTCTAAGTCAGATTTTAGTAGCACTCGAATCGTGTTACTTTCGAGAATTCAAGGTAAGGAGATCTGTTAATTTTAAGCGTGTAGATTCGGGTATACACTAACCATTGGCCGAATGTAGGAAGGCCTTATCTTTGTGTTCTTCCGGCTTTTGAGCAAAGTTGTAGACAAAGGGCAGTAGATCTGATTAGCGAGGGTATCAATGTAGAGGGTAGTCCTACGTATTTATCAGTTGTGTAACACTTCCACACCATTTAGATTGCCTGTTATAATATGGTTATAAATCTGATAAATTCTGCTAAATGCCGAAATTTTAGCATAACGGTTGAAACCCAAAGAGGGTAAAGGCGAATCACTAGGTTAGTGAATTCTGTCATTCATAAATGAATGCTTCTGTTGAGATGATATGTTTTATATGTATGCCGATTTCTGTGATAGCACGAGGTTGGGCGATTGATGAAAGGGGAAGTGTTCTGTTGTAGTGGCTTTTTGCCATGATCTGTTGTAGTGGCTTTTTGCCATGATCTGTTGTAGTGGCTTTTTGCCATGATCTGACGATGAGCAGCTAACTGCAGCATGACTGCCATCGATGGTGTGTAGCGGTGTGGGTTGATTGTAGAAATCCCCAATGGTGTGATTGGCAGGTAAGGGTGGTGTGTAGCAGATGGAAACCTAGGATTAGGTTGGGCTTTGCATAATTCCTGATATATTATATTTTGTTATCTGTTCTGTGGGGCTAAGGCCCAATCTGATGGTGCACGAGGGTTGCACACTGAGTCCGCGACTCACCCTATTATTTAACATCTTTCAGGTAGCACCTAGTGCATCGGACCGGACTGGAGAGGAGCTCAAGGTGGCCATGCGAGAGAATATTTTGATTCAGCAAAAGACTTTACTTGGTTTATTTATTTTTATTATTTTTAATTAGTGGGTTCTAAATTTCATTGTAATAAGGCCACGGGCCACTAGCTTTATATTTTTTTTTCGATTTTATTTTGGGCTTTTATTATTATTAGACATTTAGATTTTACATCTTAATTAAGCTAAGGCATCATCTAAAATTTATATCTTTTATAAACTATCAAATCGTTAAGTTTTCCGGAATACATGTTTAAACTCGACAAATATTTTTCCAAAAATGCGACATGTTTTACTAAATCATCTTAGTGACATGCCATATCCGGTCGTGGTGTTTGGACCGGGTTTGGGGTGTTACATTTAAAGTTTTAACTTAATCATTTCAACCAAAAATTTATCTAATTTTAATATAAATTTTTTATAAATATATTTTTACATAATATTAATCTTAAGTGACATAACCTAACATTAATAATTTAAATAAAAATAAAATTATAGCTCTTACTAACTCTCTCTCATATTGAATAAAAATAACCCATCCCTATTTTCACTCTTAAAAGTTCTAAAAAGAAATTAGAGGTTGTTGTAAAACACTAATAATGGGTGTTTATAATCCCATTAAGCTCTCATTAAAGTGATAAAATAAAATTCTCTAGTTTATTTATAAACACGAGAATAACTTAGATGTTTCAAGGAAACAATTAAGATGAGTCATTTACTTATACTTCATTAAATGTAAAGGAGCTTATAAATAAAACTCCTATAAGTGGAATTTGAATACGAGAAAATTCTTCTATACTTTTCATCCACCTTTACTTGTTACTATTGTTTTCTTAATTTTTCTATAACAAATTATCAACACGATTATCTTATTTGATTCATATTATATAGAAAGTAAAGCTTGACCCTACGTACAATTACTAACAAATTTGGAATCCGTCATTTTAACTATTAAGACCTATACACCAACATTAGGCTTTTAGTATTAAACGATAGAAAAAGATCAAAGTTGATCCGTCATATTTTCGTTCTTGTTTTATCCTTGAATTATTATATTATATTTCATCGTCTCATTAATTATTACTATTAGGTTTATGTTTTAATTACCAAAGCTTTATAAGAGTAATATATCCACCTCTTTTAATTTCTCTTGTCTACGGTTATTCATGAAATTTTTATATACATGTTTTATTGTGAATTATAAAATTTCACTAACTCACTCTAAAATTCTTAATGACATAGTTCTATAAATGTGTATGCAATTAATTTTATCCAACCAATTTTTATAAGGTTATATTGATTATGTGATGTTTTATATTCTAATTATCATTGGCTTATACTATAACACCCCAAACCTGGCCCATACGTCATGACCGGATCTGGTATGCTATGGGTTGAACGTTGGAAACTTTGCTTTGAAGGGTTTTGAAAAGCTCAGTTTATTTTAACCGATTAATCATTAATTGTGACATTTTTGAAGAAACTTTATCATTTGCGTTGAAATGCTTGACAAACCCATTTTCATTTCACTTTATGATTAAGACTTTGAAAACTTAAGTTTATAAGATGTAACATAAAAAAAAAATATAAATCGATAACCCAAGTTATAGAGGCCTTATTACAAAAATAATCCTAAAATTGAAACTTAAAGGAAAATCGAAAATAGTCTATGAAGATAAAAGACTTGATGGCCCCTCGAGTCCGCCTCAGCTCCCATGTCTATGGTCTACTGCTCATCTGAAAAGTTGGGAAAAAAAAGGGGTGAGTCACCAAGACTCAGTGTGCAAATCCCGAAAACACATAAAAGCCTTGGGCCATACACAGTGGCAACAGAATATATTTACATGCAATATGGCCCATCCCAAACCTAAGAGTCCATCCTCTACACACCCCCGTACCAACCATCACACCGTGGGGATTTCTACAATCAACCCTCCATCCGCTACACACCATATGGACAATTTGTCTTTTTCATAAAGACCGATCACTATGTGACCTATGTGGCAAAGCCACCGATCGCTATGCGACCTGCTCCCCTTCATCATATCAATCCCATCCCATGCATACATACATGCAAGAATCAGAACATTAAACTACCTAAACATATCACATACTTTCACATACTTCGATACAGATAGAGAAGTTTCTATGATTACGTACCTGGCATCCCTTGCCTACCCTTTTTGGGTAACACGACTGTTCATACAACCTCATTTTCTGGCTTTTAGCCCATAACATACATATAATACAGATTAACTAGTGTGATAAAGATCTACACACCTGATTACTGATAGAACAATACTTTCTATGTCGCCACTATCAGAAGTCGATACGACTACTAACTTTCTAAGGTTTTGTTCTAAAACTGGTCCACAACCCGGTGGCCAATCCCGTACTACTGACACTGCGCGTTTCTTGAACTTTGGGGCTGGGACTATAGATCCAACCCCTTCCTTCGATTTGCTGACATTCGAGTCCATGAATGACCTTAGTTAGAGGATACTATAATGATTGCTTAACGAGGCATTAGGTTAAGGCACAATAAAGAAAGGAAACCGATTGAACACTTAGGGAGAATCAAAACCCTTACCTTGAAATCCTAAAAAAGTAATGTGGTTTGAGGGCCAACGATTTTTAGCTTAGAAACCTAGGTGATTAGATCCCCTTCAAAAACCCGAAATGTCGTCCAAAAGAACACAAGATTAGTGAATACAAACATCAACTAATGATGACCTTACAACCCACTAGCCATTCGGCTATGATCTCCAAAAACCAAAAACAACAAAGGAATAAGAGAACACTCTTACCTTATCACAGCAGATCCGAATGATACTTAAGAGATTTCAGTATTTGCCTAATAGTGGATAGGATTCGGAAATGATTAGGAAAAACTGGATGAGAAAGCCGAAAAGAAAAATAGAGAGGCTCAGACGTTTCGGCTTTTCAATATCAATCGACTATGGTATAAAAGTGGAGAGGAAAGTAAAGTTAGGAGTTTTCAGTTTAGGCAGAAAAGGAGAAGAAGAACCCTTAGTTGCCGAAATTAGGAGGAGAAAAGAAGAAGTGAAAGAAAATCAAAAAGCTATGCTTTAGAAAATAATGAGAATTCGGCACCCCCTTAGCCCTATCTAGTCGTGTTCCCCTTTTGCACTCCGTGTTTGAATTTTGGCCACCACTGTGACCAGCAAATAAATCCTAAATTTCCTCCCTTATCTTTATCTGCCACTCATCCTCAGTGTTATGGATAACACCACCTCTTCCTTCCTTTATCAGCACATTATCATCGTTAAAAATTCCTAATTTCAAGCATCATTGCCATCCCCCTCTACCCGTCTAATTGTCAAAAATTAACTAGATTAAATTAAAAAGAATTGGGCTTTATGCAACTTGAATTTGGGCCTCCTCAGCTGATGCCACTTCTCTGCTCTCTCTAAGTGGCGCCACTTTGCCACTAGGCCACAAGCCCATTTTGTATTTTAAAACACAGATAACCTCTTTTAATCCCTAACTTATCAGGCTTTCCACTAGAGTGTCCAAACAGAAAATTCGATTAAGGCCTCGGCCCAACTTCGAGCCTACTCTGGAACCCTAAAACATTCTAACAAGCATAGCAAGCACAACCACACACATAGAACGCATAGGCCCATTAATTCAGGATGTTACATATACTAGTTTGCATAATGTCAAATCTTGCAAAACTCAAATTTGTGACTCTTGACATAATCGGTAAGAACTATTTGTCATGGGTGTTAGATGCTGAAATTTACTTAGACGCTAAATGACTTGGGAGTACAATTACCCAACGTAATGAGGCATCTAAATAGGATAAAGCCCAAACTATTATTTTCCTCCGACATCATCTTCATGAAGGATTGAAAATAGAATATTTAACTATAAAAGATCCACTTGAATTGCATGATAGTTTAAAAGAAAGATACAACCATGAAAAATGGTAATTTTACCAAAAGCTCATTATGATTGGATGCACTTGAGGTTGCATGATTATAGAATAGTAAGTGAGTATAATTCTGAAATATTTAATATAAGTTCTTAATTAAAATTATGTGGAGAAAAAATAACCGATGAGGAGTTATTGGAAAAAAACTTTCTCAAATTATCACGATCTAATGTGCTCCTGCGATAACAATACCGTGAAAAGGATTTTAAGAAATACTCTAAATAAATCTCAAGCCTTTTAGTGGCTGAGCAAAATAATGAGTCTTGAATGAAAAATCATGAAAGTCGTCCTACTGAAAGAAATCATGGTTCTGCTTCATTCCTAGAAGTGAATGCAACAATGCATAATAATTGTAGAAATAAAAGAAATCACAGTTGTGGCCGTGGCCATGGACGTGGTCGAGGACGCTATAATTATCATTATCAAGGTGCTAATAGTTATTATGATCAAAGAATGAAAAATAAAAGAAAGAGAAAAATGATGGTCCAAGAAATCCTTCAAAAGGCATTAAAAATTTGTGCCACTAATGTGGTATAAGTGGGCATTGGTCTCGTATCTGTCGTATGCCGAAACATCTTGTAAGCTTTATCAAGCCTCTATCCAAAGGAAATGAAAGAATATTGAAACAAATTTGGCTTATTGAATGTAGAGGCTAATTTTGCTTACAAAGATGATTTTAAAAACTTTACAAATATGACCCATCTTGATGTAAAGGATTTCTTTGAGGCTAGAAATCAAGAATTTTAAAATTTGTAACAAAATTTTATATTTTTTTAATGATTTTATAATTGTTTTATTCATGATTGTGTGACTTTAGTATGCTATTAGTATGTTTTGTTGTAATTTTTTTAGTGTTTACAATATCTCTTATGACGTGCTTTATTTTAATGAAGAATATGGATCTTTTGGCTGAAACTAATATCAAGAATGAAGACACATGTCTTGCAGACAGTGTTATGACGCATACTATACTTAAAGATACAAAATATTTTTTTCATTTAATTGCAAGAAATGAAAATTTCAACACTATATTTGGTAGTGCAAAATTGAATGAAGGTTCTAAAATAGCTACAATATTATTACCCTAAGGGACAATGTTTATTATAAATGATGCACTATTTTCATCAAAGTTCCAAAGAAATTTGTTATGTTTCAAATATATCCATTGAAATGGATATCATATTGAGATTAAAATGAGAAAATATTGAGTACCGCAAATTATAATAATTATATTTGGAAAGAAATGTGTTTTAGATAAATTACCTGCCTTATCTTTAGGATTGTACTATACAACTATCATTACAATGAAAACACATGTTATAGTAAACCCAAAGTTTACTTATTCAAATACATTTACTATTTGGCATGATCGATTAGGTCATTCTGAATCATTAATGATGTGAAAAATAATTAAGAATTCACATAGTCATCCATTGAAGAACCAGAATATTCTTCAATTTAAGGAATTTTTATGTGTTGTTTGCTCTCATGGTAAATTAATTACTAGAGCATCACTAGTTAAGACTGGGATAGAATTCCTTGCATTTTTGGAACGTATTCAAGGTGATATATGTGAGCTCATTCATCCACCGTGTGAACTATTTAAATATTTTATGGTTTTGATATATGCATTTACTAGATGGTCACATGTGTGTTTATTATCTTGTAATCTGCCTTTGCGAGATTACTTGCACAAGTAATTAAATTAAAGGCATAATTTCTAGATTATGCAATCAAGACAATTCATTTTGATAATGCTATTGAGTTCATGTCTTAGGCTTATAATAACTATTGTATGTCTATTGGAATAACAATTGAAAGTTTTGTTGCTCATGTTCATACTCAAAATGGTCTGGCTGAATCATTTATTAAAGCCTTTGGTTAATTGATAGACCATTAATTATACGAACAAAGCTTTCTGTTTCAACATGAGAATATGTTGTTCTACATGCTGCAGCACTTGCATACATTAGACCAACAAGTTATCATAAATTCTTCTCATTGCAATTAGTTTTTGATTAAGAGTCAAATATTTTCTATCTTAGAATTTTTGCATGTGCAGTATATGTTCAAATTGCTCTACCACAGCGCTCAAAGATAGGTCCTTAAACAAGTTTGGAAGATGTGTTGGGTATGAATCCTTTTCTATAATTAAATATCTTGAACCACTGGCAAAAAATCTATTTACGGCATGGTTTGCCAATTGTTATTTTGATTAAATAGTGTTCCTAACTTTAGGAGGAGAAAGAAAACAACTGGTAAAGGAAATTGCATAAGGCACATCATTATCATCTCATTTAGATCCCCGAACAAATCAATGTGAACTAGAATTTTAGAAGATAACACGCTTGCAAAATATTGCAAATCAACTACTAGATGCATTTATTAACCTTAAAAGAGTTACCAAATATCATATACTAGTTGAAAATGCTCTAGTAAGAATTGATGTCCCTGTAGGTGAATCTGCTTATGCAAATGAAAGTAAGCCTTGCTTGAAGCATGGTAGACCAATCAGTTTCAAAGATAAGAATTCTCGTAAAAAGAAATGAATAAATACTTTAGATGATCTTATTATACAGGCGAGTGCCCAAGAAAGGACCAAAGACATAACTGACAAAAAAACCCCAAAAGAGGTTTAGGTATCTAAAAATAATGATAATAAAGAGATCTCGATAAGACACGTCACTACAACAAAAGATGGAATCGAAAAGATATAGTTTTTGACAAGATTTTTATTATAATATTGCTACTGAAATAGTAATAGAAAATGAAGATCTTGAAGCTACATCTATTGTGGAATGTAGAAATAGAAAAGATTGACCAAATTAGAAAGATACAATGCAAGCATAATTAAATTCGTTTGCTAAATTTGAGGTTTTTGGACCTATCATCCAAACACCTAAATATTTAAAGTTAGTGGGGTACAAGTGGGTATTTGTGTGAAAATGAAATGAGAAAAATGAATCCATTAGATATAGAGCATGACTTGTCACATAAGGATTTTCACAAAGGTCTGACATTGATTATGAAGAGACATATTCTCTTGTGGTGGATGCAATTATATTTAGATATCTTATAAGTCCGACAACACATGAAAAACTTGATATGTGTCTAATGGATGTTGTTACAACCTATCTATGTGGCTTATTGGATAGTGAAATTTATATGAAATCCTTGAAGGATTTAGTATCCCAAAAAGATACAAAGTTTCTTAAGAAGATTATTCAATCAAATTAAGGAAATCCTTATACGAATTAAAACAATTTAGACGAATGTGGTACAATCATCTTAGTGAATATTTGTTGAAAGAAGATTATACAAATAACCCAATTTGTGCATGTGATTTTATAAAATGATATGGATCAGAGTTTATGATAATTGCAACTTATGTTGATGATTTAAAAATTATTGGACCTCTTGAAGAGCTTCAAAATGAATTAAGTTGTTTAAAGAAAGAATCTGAAATGAATGATCTTGGAAAAATAAATTTTTGTATTGGCCTACAGATCGAATAGTTAAAGGATGGAATCCATGTCCGTCAACCATTTTATATAGAAAAGGTCTTAAAGAAAATTTACATGGATAAAGTTTATCCATTGAGTACCCAAATAGCTGTAAGATCACTGGGCATAAATAAAGACCCTTTTCTTCCTTTTGAGGATGATGAAGAGCTACTTGATCCTGAAGTACCATATCTTAGTGTCGTGTGGGCATTAATATATTTAGCAAACACATGAACTGATATAACATTTGTTGTGAGTTTTTTAGAAAGATTTAGCTCTTTTTCAACACGTAGACATTAGAATGGAATTAAGCATATATTTTGATATCTCAAAGGAACAATTGATTCGAGGTTATTTTATTCAAATCATTTAAATTCTCAATTAGTTGGCTATGCAAATTATGGATATTTATCGAATCCTCATCGAGGTCAATCCCAAATAGGATATTTATTTACATGTGGAGGTACAACCATATCATGGTATTCAACAAAACAAACATTAGTTGGTACCTCTTCAAATCATGGAGAAATAATTACGACGCATGAGACTAATCAAAAGTGTGTTTGGCTAAGGCTAGTGACTCAACATATACAGAAGATTTGTAATTCACCTTTATAGAAAAAGATGCCAACCATCTTATACAAAGATAATGCAGTTCGTATAGTTCAATTAAAGGGAGGATATATTAAAGGAGATAAACAAAACATATTTTACCAAAATTATTCTTCATTCATGATCTTGAGAAGAAAGCTAATATTGAAGTTTAATAAATTCGTTCTAGTGATAATTTAGCAAATTTGTTTACTAATACATTAGCAACCAAAACTTTTGAAAGGCTGGTATACAAAATTTGAATGCGTCGCTTCAAAAAGGTTAAGTGACATCATCATTAAAGGGAGTCCAAAATATGTTGCACTCTTTTTTTTAACCAAGGTTTTGTCCTATTAGGTTTTCCTAGTAAAAGATTTTGTCATGCCCCAAAGTCAGTATTAGAAGTTAGAAAAGAAAAGGAAAAGAGAAAGAAGAAAAAAAATTACTCATTTATAAAAGAAAAGAAAATACAAGTTTAGAAAATTCAGGAAAGGGAAATTTGGGTTAAATAGTAATAACTAGAACTTCAGATTAGCTAAGGTGAGATCAGGATTGAAATCGGGGATAAAATTGAAGCAAATTACAAAAATTTTGGCCAATTTTAGCTGTAGGGACCTATTTGGAAACGAGAGAAAGTTGTTGTCATTAAAAAGCAAATACCCCACATTTTAAAATTTGTCCCAAACCAACTTCTCCTCTCCCCCGTTCCTGTCAATGAGCAAACACCCAAATCAACCTCTTTTTTTTTTTTTTTCATTTTCCCTTAAATCTCTCCCATTTTCTCTCAAATTTCTCACCAAACAAGCATTCTAAATAAAGGAAAATAAATTTTTGTCTTCAAAACAACTACTAATTTCAGCTGAAAACTCAACAATTGCCATCAATTTGAACTATTTTGTTTCTCAAATTTTTGAATACTCTTCCCGAATTTGATCTCTAAACTTGCAATTGAGGTAATAAATAATTTTTAAATTTGATTTCCATACTTTTTCAATCATTATAGTTCGATTTTAAGTTCTAAATAAAAAAAGCCCTAATATTTTAAAGTTTCTTTAAGTTTGAACTCATCCTAGGTGAAATCGTTATTTCTTGACCATTCTTTAATTTTAAAGTGTTTTTAGCTTTCTTTTATGATGAAAAAGAGTTCAAAAACTTGCCTTCAATTTAAAATGACTGAATTGTTAGTCAATTGAAAAGCCTATTCAAAATTTTTCTTTAAAATTGGGTAGATACCATTCCGAGGCAAATTGTGTAATTCTTAGCTTCTAATCTTGAATTGAGGTTGTAATGAAGCTATTAGATGATTTAATTGAGGTTTTGAACAAGTGGTTTGAGATTTACCTAAAATGAACACTTTAGGCTAGTTTAGGAAATTTGGGGAAAATGATGATCTTGATGTAGTTTTTATATTCCAAATATGTTATTATAATTATAATGAGTGATAATTAATCTAGTTTTCAAGAAACAAAATTTGGAAGGCCAACAATCGAAATCGACAAAGGAAAAGCTAAAGTGAATTATGTAACACCCCTAACCCGTATCAGTCCCGAAATAGGGTTACAGAGCGTTACCGGTATTTTTCAGAACATTTTTAGATAAATCATGTAAATCACTTTTCATTAATTGAGATTATTCAGGACGTCCCTTAAATGGACCCTTGAGGCCCAATACGAATATTAGAATTGAGTCGGGACTTAAATCGAAAACTCTAAGAATTTTTCGTGACATTTCAAAAATTTTCCAAGGTGCAGAGCTCACACGCCCGTGTGGTCCAAGGGACACGCCCATGCGACCCTTAGACATGCCCGTGCTTTAGGCCGTGTCTAATTTAGGTTGCTCTCTGACTTGCGCCACACGCCTATGTGCTAAACCGTGTGGTTAATTAATTTAATTCGAATTAGGTACAGGTTTCACAAGGGCATGACACACGCCCGTGTCCAAGGCCGTGTCACCCACACGGCTGAGACACATGCTTGTGTCTCTGCCTGTGTGCTCAATTTTGAGCATTCTGTTTTTCAAAATTAAAGTTCAAGGGACACATGACCAGAAAACATGCCCATGTACTAGGCGATGTGTGACACATGGCCTAGATACACACCCGTGTGTCTACCCGTGTGGACAAAATAAGGCCATTTTCTAGCCTCATCACCCAAATTTTCCATCTTCATGCACCAACACTTACAAGTATAATCCAACCATTTACAAGTATAATGCAAACCAACTTCTATCCTCCAAATTGATACATTTCATCATATATTTGTGTTTAATGACTTACCTTTATGTAACTTGCATAATTTGCAAAATTAGATTTTCATATTTATCATTTTAGTTAATGTAATGACTCTACCATAACATATATAAAACCATAAGTATATTAGCCATTCCAATGGCTAAGTTTCATTCATCATTTGATTTATTTAGCCTATACATGCCATTAACAAAATAAGTTTTTCATTTATACCAAAACGACAGTTTGATAGTGTGATGATTTACTCTGACCAATCTCCAACCTTCACGAGCTTTGAGCACTATAAAACAGGGAAAATAAAACCTAATAAGCATATTATACTTAGTAAGCTCGTATAACAGAAATTAAACTTACCCATTACATTCAATATATTAATCATACATTGCATGCTTTTCATCAATTTAGCAATTTGCCTACTCACATACATTCAACCAACACATTATTCACAAATATACCAATATGCATAGATGAGCACATCATGCCATATGCATATTTTATCCGTTGAATCATTGAGTTTCCAATGGATATTTCAAGTAGTACACTTGAGGTGTACAATTCCATTACCCATCAATTCATGTCCAGTAGTACCTTATAGTTATGCTCTCGAGCCACATATAACACAGTATAATTACCAGTCTAGGCTAAATTCTAGCTGTAACATATACTCTAAGGGCTTTGTCAGATTACCAGTCCAGCCTAAATCCTTTATATGACAAAGAATTCCCTAAAGAGTTCATTCTGGATTACCAGTCCAGGCTAAATCCAGTCAATTAGAATTACCAGTCTAGGCTTAATCCTAATTGAAACATATACTCGAGAGGCTCATTTTAGATTACCCGTCTGGGCTAAACCCATTCTGCAACAAATGCAGTTTTATTAGGGAAATCACATTTATCCATCGGAATTCAATATTCATTCAGAATTTTACCCTTTATCAATAAATTTTCCATCATAAACCATTCCATCCATTAAAATTTTCATACACTTCATACAACATATTCAATGTAATATAGCATTCAAAACAACACATTATTATGCTCATTTAGGTTATACGAACTTACCTTGATGTTTGTTCGTAACTAAAATCTACTAATCCGAAATCTTTTCCTTCCCTCAATCTAGCTCTTTGTTTGGTACTTCGGATTTATATAAATGAATTTAATCATCAATTCAAGCTATTTCATATCCTATTGAACTCAATTTACAATCTAGGTAAAAGTACCATTTTACCCTTATACTTTTGATTAATTCCAATTTTGTCCCTAGGCTCGGAAATTGAAATTCATGCAATTTAATCCTTATTCCATGCCTAATCAAAATTCTAATATAACTTTTACAGCACATGTATTCTAAAAATTTTAGAATTTTCCATGGGTTTTACCATTTTTCAATTTAGTCCCTAAATCAAGTTTCCATCAAATTTCCCTTTGTAAATGTTGTTTATGTATCAACAACTTTTCATTTTCTACCATAAAATTTTAAATTTCAGCATGTTCATCCATGGAAAATTTTTTATACTTTGATATCTATTCAAATTAACCCCCCAAATAGAGAAATTAAGCTTTCCCAATCTTAAAAATATAAAAAATACTAAAAACAGGACACAAAAAACTTACCAATTTATACTTGGAAAGCTTGTTTTCTCTCTCCTAGGGTTTCCATGGATTTTAGGTTGAAGAAGATGATATAAAATGATGATATTTCATTTTAATTTAATTATCATCTTTATAATTTTTCTATTTCCGATTTAGTCCTTAACTTTTTCTAATTTTTCCATGGATGATTCACCAAAAATATCTTCATTTTTTTCATCAATGGTCTAATTACCATTTAAGGGCCTCAAGTTTTGAATTCCATAGCTATTTAATCCTTATAGCTACTGGAATTCAAATTTGACATTTTATGCAATTTAGTCATTTCTACAATTAATCACCTAATTGATAAAATTTTCTTATCAAAATTCTCATGCAATCTTCCTATCACATTACTAATCATTTCATAATATTAAAATATTTTATCTTTTCAGCTTGGATTTGTGGTTACGAAACCACTATTTCGACTTCACTGAAATTAGTTTGTTACAACTCTCCCCCCTAAGGATTTTTGTCCTCGAAAATCTTACCAGTGAAGAGATTAGGGTACAGCTTTCTCATGGTATCCTCCAGCTCCTAAGTAGCTTATTCAATTCCATGTTTTTGCCAAAGAACTTTTAACAATGCCACTTTTTATTTTTCAGCTCTTTTGTTTGTCGTGCCAGAATCTTGATCGGTTCTTCAGTATATGTCATATCATGCTGAATCTCAACTTCTGTCGAAGAAATAACATGTGAAGGATCTAATCGATACCATCGTAACATTGATACATGAAAAACATTATGGATTTTATCAAGCTCTGGTGGCAATGCTAATCTATAAGCAATCGCTTCAATTCTTTCAATAATATCATAGGGCCCGATAAATGCCGGACTCAATTTTCCCTTTCATTGAAATCGAAAAACTTTCTTCGAAGGTGACACTTTTAAGAATACCTTATCATGTAATAGCCCGATTTAGACCCTAGTTAGAACAATGGCTTTGAGACCACAAATCTGAGGTCAAAAAAATATTTTAATATTATTTTCTGTGTTTATTATATGTGTTTTAGCTTGTGTGAAAGTTTCGTGTGAAAATTTTATCGACTATGTGTTGAAATGTGAAAAAAGACTTAATCCATAAAATGTAAGAGCTGTGTGCTGATTGTTAAAGTACTAATTTGGCATGGCTTATTAAAATGTGAGTCCGTATGTTTTTAATATTCCATTGATAAATTGGATGGACAAAAATGCCTAAGGTTAGTGGATTCTAAATGTTTATAATAAGGCTATTTTAGTAAATGAATTATTAAATGATTTATAATAAAACAAAAGCCATTTTTCTCTTATTATCACCATCCATAGCTGAATATCAAGAAGAAAAAGGAAGGTTTTATGTTCATTTAGGTTTCGGCAAGCTCAAGCTTCAATTGGTATTTGTTTTTAGCTCGATTTTTGATAATTTTTACGTTTTGTTGATCGTTGCTTAGTGTACTATCAAACCCATGCTTAAATTTTAGAAATTGATGGTGGTTTTGAGATATGCCATTGATGAATATGTGAGCTTTGTGATGGTTGATGATGAAAAATGAAAGATAGGTGAAAGATTAGAATATTTTGTCTTTGAATTTTTAATGAAATTGAGTAATTTGGGCTTAATTGTGAAAATGAGAAATAGGAGGACTAAAATATGAAATAAATGAAATGTGTGGACTTGTATGAACATAGAGAGAATTCGGCTAGGCATGGGTGAAGTGAAATTTTGTGTATTTGATGATTTTATGGAATAGGGACTAAAGTGTCGAAATGTAAAAATGTGTGGGCTATTTTATAAAATTCCCTAATTATGTGTGTTTGGACTAAATTGAATGAATTGGTGATTGAATGAGCTAAATTTGAATGTGTATAGACCAAGAAAGGAGGGATTCGGATTGAGATCGAGGCAAAGATAAAGTCCTCGATTAATCGGCTAGTTTTGATATTTCAACATCCGAGGTAAGTTCAGATATAATACTAGCTGTTAAATTATGTCTAAGTGATGAGAATTGAATGAATGTATAATTATTGAATTAGAAATGTTAAATATGAGATTGAGAAATGTGGCACTAAGTGTGCTTAATTGAAATCGAGACAAAGATGAATAGCACTGTGTGTGCGAAGTAATGGAAGCTTCGGCTTTATCGATTGGCACTGTGTGTGCAATGCTGAATTAAGTTCGATTTTGTATCTAGGCACTAAGTGTGCTATGTTAATTAAGCTTCCGCTATGATTGGGCACTAAGTGTGCGATTGAATCGAAGAGTTAACGAAGTTTGATCGAATGAAGTATTGAGCTTTGAGCAGCATGTGTGATCGATATCTAAGTGTTGGATAAGGTACGTACGGAGCCTATGTGGTTGATGAAATCGTGAACGGATTTATGGATAGATGAGTAAGCATACTAGTTATGGATGAAATGGTATATTTGTATTTGTAAGTTGATCTATGTGATGGATTATATTTGTTGTGGTGAATGTATTATTGAGTAATATGTGTTATATTACGAACTTATTAAGCTTTAAAAGCTTACTGTGTGATTTGTTTCTCTATTTTACATTGTCAGCAAAGCTAGCTCAGATATGAGGATCGTCAGCATCTTTATCACACTATCGACTGTCTATTTCGATACTTTTGAAAGATGTACATAATTGGTATATGGCATGTATAGGCTATAAGTTATGATCTATTTTGTGATGTTGGACCTAGACATGTGACATGGCTTGGATGTTAGATGTTTATAATCATTATGTGTAAGTTAAGTATATGATGATTATAGTATGAAATAGTGTCGTTGGAAATGGTATTTTTCATGCTTGAGTTAGTTGAAGGAAATGGTGTTTTATATGTGAATTTGTAGCTTGATTAAATGATGTTTGGTTAACATGATTTAGGATGTGAAATTTGTATTTTAGTTGGACTTATTTGAAATGAATTTGAGCATGGCTATAGATGGTATTGTTGACGGTTAATTGGTCCTTGAAATGGTATGTTTTGGTTGCATTTGAGGTGTAAATTGGTAATGGTTTGATGCATATAGGTGATTTAATGTGTGGGAGGCAAGTTTGGCCTTGAAAATGGCCTATAATTACTCATACGGTTGAGCACACGGGCGTATGGCTCGATCGTGTTGTTTAAGTTTTCTAAGTGAAACAGGTCAGGCTAGACCACGGGCTGAACAAACAGGCATGTGACTGACCGTGTGGTGCAAATCAGGCTCGACCACGGGTGAGGCACACGGGTGTGTCTCAGACCGTGTGGACAAGTTAGGAGGTATGCCCTATTTTGGCACGGCTTGGACACATGGGCGTGTTCGATACCGTGTAAGGCATACGGCCTACCCACATGGGCGTGTGACCTTTGTAACTTAGAAAAATGTTTGAATTTTAGAAATTTTCATAAGTGTTCGTTTAGTCCCGGCCCTATTCTAAAGCATGTTTAAGGTCTCGATGACCTCATTAAGTGACTATATGATCAAGTTTGAATATGATTGAATGATAATTGACTTGGTGTCGCGAAATGAATATAAAATGTTCCGATTGTTCGGTAATTCCTTTTAATCCTATTTCGATGACGGTTTCGGGTTAGGGGTGTTACATATCACCAACTTCAAATTTTATTTCCTTTCTTTTAAGGTCGGCATAAGACTTTTGTCTATCAGAGGCTATTTTCAAACTATCTCGAATTACTTTTACCTTTTCTTCTATTTCCCGAATTAAATCAACTCCAAGAATCTTCTTTCCACTAAGTTCTATCAAATACAATGGTGTTCTACATTTCTGACCATACAGAGCTTCATATGGTGCCATTTTAATACTAGACTGATAACTATTGTTATAAGCAAATCCAATTAAAGATAAACATTTTTCCCAATTACCTTCAAATTCAAGTATACAACACCGTAACATATCCTCCAAAATCTGTATAACACGTTCAGATTGACCATCTATTTAAGGATGAAATATAGTATTGAAATGTAACTATGCACCCATTGCTTCTTGTAATTTATTCCAAAATCGAGATGTAAATCGGGGATCTCTATCAGAAATAATAAAAACTGGTACCCCATGTAATATAACAATCTCAGAGACATATAATTCAGCCATTTATCTAAAGAAAAATCCATACGTACCGGTATAAAGTGTACAGACTTTGTTAACCGTTTGATAATCACCCAAATACCATCTTTCTTTTTCGGAGTCAATGGTAATCACGATACAAAATCCATTGTAATCCTTTCCCATTACCACTCGAGTATAACAAATGGCTGTAACAACACCGAAGGCACCTGATGCTCAGCTTTCACTTGCTGACATATCAAGCATTTGGATACAAATTCAGGGATATCTCTTTTTATTCCCGACCACTAGTACATCTTTTTCAAATCATTGTACATTTTATTACTACTAGGATGAACAGACATTGTACCATTGTGAGCTTTATATAAAATATTCTGTACCAACTTTGAATTCTTCGGCGCAGACAATCTATCTCTGAACAACAAACAACCATCTGACCCAATTTGAAATTCTGAATCAAGATTCAATTCACATTGTTCTTGTTTTGCTTGTAACTAAACATCATTTTTCTGGGCTTCAAAAATTTGTTGCAAAAATACTGGTCTAACTTTCAACTCAGCCATAATAGAACCTTGACAATCGAGTTTTCATTGTTCGTAAAGAAAATAAAAATTTTCTGCTCAAAGCATCAGTAACTACATTGTCCTTACTTGGATGATAATCAAGCACAAGATCATAATCTTTTAACAGTTCAAGCCACCTACGTTGTCTCAAGTTCAAGTCTTTCTGTGTCATCAAATACTCCATACTTTTGTGATCAGTGAAGATATGACATTTTTCACCATATAAATAATGTCGCCATATTTTTAAGGCAAACAAAATAGCTGCTAATTCAAGATCATGTATCGGGTAATTCTTTTAATGTGGTTTTAGTTGTCTTGAAGCATAGGCAATTACTTTACCTTCTTGCATCAAAACACAACCTAAACCATTCAAAGATGCTAATAAACCATAAAAGTAACATATTTTAATTCCACAATTAGCATGTTTTTTGGATGTTTATTTATAAAATTTAGTGAATTCGATGCTCCTAATCCTTTAAATTTGTATTTCTATACTTAGGAGAGCATAGGGAAGTGAAAGAAGTGAAAAATAGGCCAAAATTGGGCAAAACGGGCCATATTAAGGGTCCATACGGCTAAAGCCAGAACCACACGGGTTGGATACACACCCGTGTGCCAGCCCGTGTCAATCGCGAGCCACGTAAATTATCACACGGCCTGAATACCCTCACACGGGCTGAGCACACGCCCGTGTCCCTGTCGTACCCTATTTTGTTTTCTCGTGAAAAAAGCCAATTTTTAGGGTTTTTGAGCCCTCTAAAGTCTATAAATACATGCCAGAGGAAGACCTAAGTGAGCACACAGAGTAGAACGAAGAAATTACTCGAAGGAATCCATTAGAATCATCTCAAAAGCAAGATCCCATTCAAGATTGAAGATCTCTATCAAGTTTTTTAAAAAGTTTTTGGGTTCTTTATGTCTTATTGTTTTCTTATTCCTAAGATGTTTTCCTTTTATGTTATGAACTAAACTCCCTAAATACCTAGGGAGGATGAAACCTCGATGAATCTTATTATTTAAATATCCTGAATTACACGATAAATACTTGTTCTTATTCTTAATTATGTGTTCTTAACCCTTGCTTTAATATTTTCAGGATATTAAGTCAAGATTGATGTGCTTATTGAGCGGAGCAAAAGTCCATGTTTAAGAGTAGATCTCACGTAATTAAGTGGAGTTGATTGCAACCCTAGAAATAGGATGACATAAATTTACTGGATTAGAGTCAAATCTAATAAGGGAATCCATAGATCGAATTAATGCGATGATAGGGGTTTTAATTAGAAAGAGATTTCAATTAATGAACCTAGAGTCAGTTGTTTTTAGTCTCGAAAAAGATATTAACATAGTTTAGGGATTTCTACGGATCAAGACAAGTGAATAAATTGGTTAATTCAAAGTCAGAATAATAAGTGAAGTCTAGGTGGATTCTTCCTTGAGTATTGTCTTTATTCATTTGTTTATTCGATTACTTTCTTCACTCTCTGTTGCGTTCGTAGTTAATTAGATAGTTAAATTTTTAGATTAAAATAAATCCACTTAATTATTAGGCTAAATAATAAAAAAGATAGTTATTATTAGTAATTTTAGTCCTTGAAGATACGATATTTCGGACTTATCAAAGCTATACTAATGTTCGATAGGTGCTCTTGCCTTTGTCGAAATAATAGTTAGTTTAGAGCCCATCAAGTTTTTGGCGCCGTTGTCGAGGACTAAGATATTAGGAACGCTTACTTTAGCCATTGTTACTTTTATTTGCAATTTATTTTTTGTTTTTATTTTAATTTACTAACTTTTCTTTTATTTGCTTTTGGCGGGTATTTTTAGTTTATGAATAGAAGAAGCCCGTCAGGACCATTACTTTTTGACAGTGAGATAGAAAGCACAACTCCTAGAATTCGTAGAGAAAAAAAGAGAAGTCTACAGTATATAGAGGAAGAGCAAGAGGACGATACTAATACTACCGAGGAGATGGCTAATAACAATCAGCTACCTCCCGTGGTTACTGCGAATCCGTTGAATCAAAATCCTGCTCCTCGTACTATGTACGACTATGCTAAGCCTAATTTGACTGGGGCTGAATCAAGTATTGTGAGGCCTGCTGTTGCTGCAAATAACTTTGAGCTGAAGTCGAACACTATACAGATGATCCCACAATGTGTTTAGTTTGATGGTTTACAGGATGAGGATCCAAATACTCATTTAGCCAACTTTCTAGAATTCTGTGATACTTTTAAAATTAATAGTGTTTCTGATGATGCCATTCACTTACGGTTATTTCCCTTTTCATTGAGAAATAAGGCTAAACAGTGGTTGAACTCGTTACCACGAGGTTCGGTCACTGCTTAGGAGCAGATGACTGAAAATTTCTTACTAAAATATTTTCCACCGGCTAAAATGGCAAAGTTGAGGAATGATATCTCTTCTTTTGTGTAGATGGATTTAGAAACCCTTTATGATGCATGGGAGAGGTATAAGGACTTATTGAGAAGGTGCCCTCACCATGGGTTATCTCTATGGCTACAGGTTCAAACCTTCTACAATGGTTTGAACCCTTTAACTAGACAGGTGATTGATGCAGCCGCCGGTGGTACCCAAAATAATAAAACACCTGAAGCAGCTTATGAGTTTATAGAGGAGATGTCGCTGAATAATTATCAGTGGCAAGTCATGAGGACAAAGCCTAATAAAGCAGCCGATGTTTTCAACCTTGACGCGGTCACCATGCTATCTAACCAGGTAGAGCTTTTAAATAAAAAAGTTGATGGTTTATGTATTTCTACGCAGGTACATCCGGTGATGCAATGCAACACAAATGGAGGAGGGATGAACACCATGGAGTATCCATCTTACAACCCAAGCACAGAGAATGAATAAGTTCACTATATAGGTAACAATTCTAGACCTCAGAATAATCCATATAGTAACACTTACAATGCAGGTTGGCAGAACCATCCCAATTTCTCATGGGTTGGTCAAGGAAATCAGAGACAACAACCCCCTCCAAGCTTCCAATAACAACCCTACCAACAGGAGAAGAAGCCGAACCTTGAAGAGATGCTAACAAAATTTATCTCAGTGTCGAGAACCAAATAGGTTAGCTTGCCAAGTTGATCTCAAAACGACCACAAGGTAGCTTGCCGAGTAACACCGAGCCTAACCCAAGGGAGCAACTCCATGCCATCATAGTGTGTGACGAAGGGTTAGTAGAATCTGAATCTGAACTAACGCAAGAAGTTGTGGTAAGTAAAGGTAAGGCTAAGATGTGCCACAATGCGTAGACACCAGTAAGACAAGATTATACACCTCGTGTGCCGTACCTCAACGCGACGAAGAAAGACCATACCAATGAACAATTCGGTAAATTTCTTAAACCCTTAAAAAATTACATATTAACTTACCGTTTATTGAAGCTCTTTCACAGATGCCCAACTTAGTTAAATTTTTAAAAGAGCTTCTAGCAAACAAATGGAAGTTAGATGAGACATCACATGGAGAGCTAAACGCAATTTGCTCAGCCATTTTACAGAATAAACTACCCAACAAGCTTAAGGATCTAGGGAGTTTTACTATTCCTTATTTAGTTTAGATGTCAACAATACCTTGGCTGATTTAGGGGCAAGTATTAACATTATGCCCTATAAAATTTTTAAGCAACTAGGTCTGGGGAAACCTAAACAAACTAGGATGAGTATTCAACTAGCAGATAAAACTATTAGGATTCCTAGGGGAATTGTTGAGTATGTGCTTGTAAAAATTGATAAATTTATATTCCCAATTAACTTTGTTATTCTAGACATGGATAAGGACAGTGACGCACCTTTAATCCTAGGATGACCCTTTTTAGCAACTGCCAATACTATTATTGATGTTGGTACAGGTGAGCTCACACTTCATGCAGGTGACGAAATGATCACTCTTCAGGCTCGTGATTCGGTTAGGACATCAAGTAATTAAGGTGGGTATATAAATTCTATTAGTAACCATATGGTCCAACCCTCTTTTCAGGAAGCACCTCGAAAAAGCACAAATGAGCCACGTCCTAGTTCTACAATAAAACAACTCATAAGGAGCGAAGGCTTTAGATCGAGGAACTAGATGAATGGAGGACACATTCCAAAGAGAAACCAAGAACACACGAAGCAAAATCGAGGCAACTCCATGATGAGCTTAAAGGTGAAACAAACTACTTCAAGGTTGGGGACCAGGTACTATTAGATGAAACAGACCCCCGAATAACCACTTTAGAGCTAAATACATACGGAGCAACTCCTTTTACGGTACTCAAGGTCTTTCCATACGAAACGGTCGATGTAACTCACTCTAATTTTGACACTTTTAAGGTAAATATTACTCGACTCAAATCATATGTTGATAGAATTGATATCGAGAAAGAGGAGTTTTGATTCCATGAACCACCGTAACTAAGCAAAAATGAGGTAAGTCAAGCTTAGATTCTAAACAAGCGCTTCTCAGGAGGCAACCCGAGCATTAACATGCCTAATTTACTAATTATATTTTATTATATTTTGACACTAGATAAATAAATAAATGTGTTTTAAAACCCACACAGCCTACGCACACAGGCGTGTTCCTGGCCGTGTGGATCCTGGTACTTAGTTTTTAAACTTTAAAGAAATCGATAGTGAGGTACATGACTTGGCAACATGGCCGTGTCACCCACACAGCCTGGACACACAGGCATGTCCTAGGCCGTGTAAAAATTGGAGCTTAAAATCCCAAAAATCGACAGGTACACGGCCTTAATTTATTCCACACGGGCGTGCGACACGGTCGTGTGAAAACTGTAGTCTAATTTTTCAAAATTTCAAAATTTAAACAAGTTAGGGGCCTTCACGGTAAGACACACGGCCATGTGTGTGATCACAAGGGAGTGTGGAATTCAACATGGGTGTGGAAGAAGCGAAAGACTTTGCACATGGTCGTGCGACAGGGCCGTGTAGACCACACGGCCTGGACACACGGGCGTGTCCAAGGCCGTGTGAAGGATAGACTCTTAAAATTTACAACAAACACGAGCTGGGGGCTATATCACACGGGCATGTGACACGGTCATGTGGCCCAACACGGGCCGTTACATGACAGTGTCACCTATAAAAACCCCTTTTTATTTTTTTCTTCTTTCTTCCTCGAAAACTCCCCCAACCCTAGCCGCCGCAACCCTCCCCCTACCACCGCCAGCCACTGTCGATTCCCCCTCCCTTTGCTTCTCCTTTCCTCTTCTTCCCCAACCCGAAACACCCCATTCCCTCTTCTCTTCCCTTCTATTTCTTTTCTTTTCCCCCTTATTTCTTCACTTACTCTTCAAAATCGCCGCCCTAAACGCCACCCACACACAACCCTGCCACCCCACTACCCATTGTCTGCCCATTCGCCGTCGACCGCCAATCGCACCTCACTCTGGCCACCACCTTTGCGACCGTCGGTTCTTTCTTTTCTTCCCTTTTTGCCCCTTTTCCTTTATTTTCTTTTCTTTATTATATTTTTGTTATTTATCATTTATTATTATTTGTTATTTGTTATTTTATTTGCTTTTCTATCTTATATTATTTTCTTAGTATTATTCTGCTTTATTAATCCTATTTACTTACTAATTTTATGATAATTTGATACTAGTTTGCTCTTTGTTACATTTACTATTAATTGTTGATTTAGTTCTAGTAATGCTTATTTTTTATTCTTACTTTCGAATCTAACTTTTAGTTATAACTTTGTTATTTGATTTTACTCCACTAGTATTTTTCACCACCGTTATTTTCTATAGCTGCAATTTTTTTTTCGAATACACTAATATCTTAGGACTACTTGGAATTTGTTTGGTGATATCTTATTTAATACATTGTTTTACTTTTTCAGGTACACCATGAAAAATACTCGTGGTAAAACCAAAGTCGCCGTCCCCGCTTCGAAAAATAGGAAGGGTCCCAGTGTGACCTCCTCGATCGCCTCCATTGAAGTGCGCCACACTTACCTCTGATTTACTGCAGACCCACCGAAAGACCTCTTTCAGCTCCTTCGAGTACGACCCCTAGGTTTGGGTCGCTACATCGATTGGGCCATGTTGGAGCAGGTCCACCTTGCTAACGAGGTTCGCGCCTTTATCATCACAGCACAATGGGATCGCTTCTTCAGTATCGTCGAGCCCACTTATATGGAGATTACTTTGGAGTTCTGCTCGACGTTCCACTTTTTGAGCGTCATGTCAATCCATGATGAGCCCGGCACCATCATATTTTACCTTGGCAGTATGGTGCGTCACATGAGCATCCCAAAATTCGGTGCTGCTTTGGGACTATACAGATAGAAGTTCATAAGCACCGAGGATTTTCTTCAGTTACATCGACATATCCATTACTTACCCTCGCATTGTTGGAGCGATATCACAGGCGGCCTCATGACCTATGATGCAAGTCGCTTGAAGGTGACTCCCCTCTCTCCTGCTCTAAGGTATCTTCACGCCCTTTTAACTTATACTTTGACAGGACGGAGAGAGAGCACCGGAGTCGACAGCACATACGATGCCTACTACTTATGGAGCATAGCCCACGGCCATATTATCGACTTGGCATACTTCATCGCTTTATCCTTTCACCATCAGTCTGACCGCCACAGGAGGGGTCCCATTTGCTTAGGCCCTTACGTGACTCGCCTAGCTTTACACTTCAGTCTCCTCGACACACTAGAGCAGTCCTCCATGCTCACACTTGTTGGCCAGATGTCCCCTTAGGGCATCTTGAGCATTTTGAAAATATGGTTTGAGGCTAGATGTCCCCTCATTACAACCCTTTTAAAGACTTTTTGATTTGTGTATCATCTCATTTTATAGTAGTGGAGGTTTGATTTTCATGCAAGCTTATGGTAATAACTTTTCATGTTAGACTTTTGAGTGCTTAATTTTTTGAACCTTAAACACTTTGAGTGATTTGAGTGAATCTTTAGTGAGGATGTCATTTCTTGTTGGTTTTGAATTAAAGGTAATTATTTAGATAAGGGGAAACACCTATGTTTTCGTGCTATTAAATGCATGACTTGGATTGTTTGAATCTTTAGGACTCTTTTAGTTAAATTATCAATGTGTGAATTATATGTGAATTATGATAAGACATTATTGATAAAAATTATGAATTGAGGAAGTTTAATTTTAATAGTGAGTTGGGGATTTTGCTTGAGGACAAGCAAACGCTTAAGTGTGGGGATATTTGATAAACCATAAAAGTAACACATTTTAATCCCACGCTTAGCGTGTTTTTGGATGTTTATTTATAAAATTTGGTGAATTCGATGATCCTAATCCTTTAAATTTGTATTTCTATACTTAAGAGAGCATAGGGAAGAGAAAGGAGTGGAAAATGGGCCAAAATCAGGCAAAACAGACCATATTAAGGATCCACATGGCCAAAGCCATAACCACACTGGCTGGACACACGCCCGTGTGCCAGCCCGTGTCAATCGCGAGCCACGTAAATTATCACACGACCTGAACACCCTCACACGAGTTGAGCACACGCCCGTGTCCCTATCACACCCTACTTTGTTTTCACGTGGAAAACACCAATTTTTAGGGATTCTGATCCCTCTAAAGTCTATAAATACACGCCTGAGGAAGACCTAAGAGAGCACGCAGAGTAGAACAAAGAAATTACTCAAAGGAAGCTGTCAGAATCATCTCGAAAGTAGGATCCCATTCATGATTGAAGATCTCCATCAAGTTCTTTAGAATTTTTTGGGTTCTTTTTGTCTTGTTGTTTTCTTATTCCTAAGATGTTTTCCTTCTACGTTATGAACTAAACTCCCTAAATACCTAGTGAGGATGAAACCTAGATGAATCTTATTATTTAAATATTCTGAATTACACGATAAATACTAGTTCTTGTTCTTAATTATGTGTTCTTAAACCTTGCTTTAATATTTTCAAGATATTAAGTCAAGATTGATGTGCTTATTCAGTGGAGAAAAAGTCTCTATTTAAGAGTAGATCTCACGTAATTAAGAGAAGTTGATTGCAACCCTAGAAATAGGATGACATAAATTTGCTAGATTAGAGTCAAATCTAATAAGGGAATCCATAGATCGAGTTAATGTAATGATAGGGGTTTTAATTAGAAAGAGATTTCAATTAATCAACCTAGAGTCAGTTGTTTTTAGTCTTGAAAGAGATATTAACATAATTTAGGGATTTCTACGGATCAAGACAAGTGAATAAATCGGTTAATTCAGAGTCAGAATAATAAGTGAAGTCTAGGTGGATTCTTCCTTGGGTATTGTCTTTATTCATTGGTTTATTCGATTACTTTCTTCACTCTCTGTTGCGTTCGTAGTTAATTAGATAGTTAAATTTTTAGATTAAAATAAATCCCCTTAATTATTAGGCTAAATAATAAAAAAGATAGTTATTACTAGTAATTTTAGTCCTTGAGGATACGATATTCCAGACTCATCAAAGCTACACTACTGTTCGATAGGTGCTCTTGCCTTTGTCGAAATAATAGTTAGTTTCGAGCCCATTAGATACATCACTATAAATCACAAATTGCTTACCCGATTCAAGCTGTATCAACACAGGTGTTTCAGTCAATAGAGCTTTTAGTCTGTCAAAACTTTGTTGACATTTATTAGTCCACTCGAACTTCACATCTTTCTACAACAGTCGATTCACTGGAGAGGCTATCATCGTAAACCCTTTAACAAATCTCCGATAATATTCAGCTAAACCCAGAAAACTTCTGACTTCTGACACACTCTTTGGTGGATTTCAATTGACAATTGCTAAAATTTTTCTTGGGTCTACCATGATACCTTCAGCAGATACAATATGTCTAAGAAATCCAACTTCATGTAGCCAAAATTCACTTTTACTGAACTTGGCATATAATTGCTTCTCCTGTAGAGTTTGTAATACAATTCTTAGATGATCATCATGCTCTTTTTCATGTCGGGAATAGACTAAAATATCATCAATGAATACCACTACAAACCTGTCTAAATAAAGTCTGAAAATTCTATTCATCAAATCCATAAACACTACCAGTGCATTAGTCAGCCCAAATGGCATCACTAAAAAGTCATAGTGGCCATACCTGGTTTTAAAAGCTGTGTTTGGAGCATCTGAGTCCTTTACCCGTAACTGATAATAACCCGAGCGAAGATCAATTTTTAAAAATACGGTAGCTCCTTTTAACTGATCAAATAAGTTATCTATTCCAGGCAACAGATACTTATTCTTTATTGTAACTTTATTTAGTTGCCTGTAATCAATACATGACCTCAGAGATCCATCTTTCTTCTTCACAAATAAAACCGGTGCACCCTAAGGTGAGAAACTGGGTTGAGCAAAACCTCTATCAATCAATTCTTGCAACTGTACTTTCAACTCTTTTAATTCAGCAGGAGCCATTCTATAAGGTGCTATTGATATTGGTGTTGTTCTCGAAATAAAGACTATAGAAAACTCCACTTCTCTAATAGGTGGTAATCCATATAATTCTTTTGGAAACACATTTGGAAATTCACACACTACCGGCACTGACTGAATCTTTGACTCAGTTACCTTTGTGTCCAACACATAAGCAAGATAAGCATTGTATCCCTTTCTGATACATTTCTATGTTGTTATTGCTGAAATCAGATTAGACAACCCATCTAATCTATTAAATTCAACATTGAGTAACTCACCATTCTGACATTTCAACACAATGTATTTTTGTTTACAATTCACTACTACATCATGCTGGGTTAACCAGTCCATTCCCAAAATTACATTAAATTCATCAAAAGGTAGTAACATCAAATTAGCTGAGAAGCATTTACCCTTTACCATCAATAGACAGTCTTTACAAACTTTATCCACCATCACACATTAACCCAGAGGATTTGAAACTTCCACCCAAAATTCTGTGAATTCAACTGGTAAATTTTTAACATTTACTAATTTTGTACATATATATGAGTGTGTGGAACCAGGATCAATTAAAGCAATAATATCAGTGCCAAGTAAAGAAAATGTACCAGCAATGACATCTGTAACACCCCAAACCCGGCCCAAACACCATAACCGGATCTGGCATGTCACTAAGGAGATTTTAAAAGATGTCACAATTTCGAAAAAATAATTTTCCTGAGTTGAACCTTCTATTCGGGAAAACTAAATGGTTGAATAAGTGGTAAAAGATATACATTTTATATTAATGCCTTAGTTTAATTAAAACGTAAAGTTTAAATGTCTAATAATAATAAAAGCCCAAAATAAAATGAAAAAAAAAAGAAAAATGTGAAGCTAATGGCCCGTGGCCTTATTACAATGAAATTTAAAACCCGCTAGTTAAAAATAATAAAAATAAATAAACTAAGTAAAGTCTTTTGCTGAATTAAAATATTCTCTCGCATGGCCACCTTGCGCTCCTCTCCAGCCCGGTCTGATGCACTAGGTGCTACCTAAAAGATATTAAATAATAAGGTGAGTCACGAGACTCAGTGTGCAACTCTCGTGCACCATCAGATTGGGCCTTAGTTCCACAGAGCAGATAACAGAGCATAATATATCAGAAAATATGCAAAGCCCAACCCAATCCTAGGTTTCCATCCGCTACACACCACTCTTACCTGCCAATCACACCATTGGGGATTTCTACAATCAACCCACACCGCTACACACCATCAATGGCAGTCATGCTGCAGTTAGCTGCTCATCGTCAGATCATGGCAATAGCCACTACAACAGATCATGGCAAAAAGCCACTACAACAGATCATGGCAAAAGCCACTACAATAGATCATGGCAAAAGCCACTACAACAAAACACTTCCCCTTTCATCAATCACCCAACTCCGTGAAATCACAGAAATCGGCATACATATAAAGCATATCATCTCAACAAAAACATTCACTTATGAATGACAAAAATCACTAACCTGGTGATTCGCCTTTACCCTCCTCGGGTTTCAACCCAGATCTTTGGGATTTCAAAGATTTAATGTAATATAGCAAAATTATATACATGTACTAACAAACAATCTAGATGGTGTGAAAAGTTACACACCTGATAAATACGTAGGACTACCCTCTATGTCGATACCCTCGCCAATCGGATCTACTGCCCTTTGTTTATAACTCTGCTCAAAAGCCGAAAAAATGCGAAGATAAGGCCTCTCCTATATTCGGCCAAGGGTTAGTGTTTTACTCGAACTATAAGTTTAAATTAACAGATCTGCTTACCTTGAAATCCTGAAAGTAATACGATCCTAGTGCTACTGAACTCTGGTTTAGAAATCTAACCTATTGAATCCCCTTCAAATCCCAGAATGCCGCAAATGAAAGAAAACACCCGATTAGTTAACCATATAGCCAATCGGCTAAGATCTCTAAAAGTCAAAAAAAGATTGAAATCTCGTGAATCGACACTTACCTTAAGTTTTCTTCAAGATTCGGCACAAGTAGACACCACAGAAGGAATTCGGCAATCACAGGAGATGAGATCTACGGATTTCAGCTTTTAAGAGAAGAAAAATAAACCACTAAATGAAGTTTAAGAGACTATTCAGCCAGAAGGAGAAAAGAAAAGAAGACAGGAAATAATAGAGAACTTACCGAAATATGGTATAGGGGTTCGACTATGGTGAATACTTTGGGAAAAAGAACCGAATGGAATGATGCTGAGACTTAGATATTTTGACTACAAGAACAAACAAGAACGTAGTTTCGGCTTTTAGTGAATGGGAGAAAAATAACAATGGGGGTCAGAAGATTCGGCTAAAAGGGAATTTCAAAGAAAAAGAAAGGGTGAGGGAGATGGCGATTTTTGACTTTTAGAAGAGAGAAGATGAGAAAAGAAAATAAATGAGATGGCCCTCAAATTTTCAGCACATCTCCTTGCCTATAACAAACCGATTTCCCCCTCTACTGTGTTTGATTTTCGGCCAACTCTGCAACCAAGAGATCACTCTTCTCATTCTATCCCTTATCCTTAACAAAGACCTACACCACACCACTACTTCCCCTTTATCTGCGTTATATCCACATAATTTAAAACATAAAATCCCCCCTAGTTAATAGCCATATTACCGTCCCCTCCTAGGTCCCTTTAGTGTCAAAATTGGCCCAACTTTATGGGCTCCAAATGGCCACAAATGGGCCTCTCCCTTTGCCTATTGACGCCATCTATAACTCCCTTTATCACGCTTTTCTGCTTTGGGCCACAAGCCCAGCTTTGTCAATTAAACTACCAAGACTTTATTTTAAGCCCTAGAGTGTCTAAACAGAATATTTAATCAAGGCCTCAGCCCAAACCTGAGCCCCATTTGCACCTCAAATTTTCAAATTAACACATTAAACATGTCTACCCATTAAATGCATAAGCCCACAAATTCGGGATGTTACAGTCTACCCCCCTTAATATAAATTTCGGCCTCAAAATTTACCTGATCAGAAGAGATGGGGATACTGTTGTCGCATAACATCCTCTGGCTCCCATGTTGCTTCCTCCGCTCCATGGTTTCGCCATAACACCTTGATCAAAGGGACGAACTTCCTTCTAAACACCTTTACGTATTGGTCCAAAATTTGCACTGGCTTCTCCTCAAAGGACAAGTCTGGCCTTACTTAAATCTCTTCCACCAGTACAACAAGCGATGGATCAAAATGGTAACGTCTTAGCATCGAGACATGGAACAAATCATGTATCTGCTCTAACTCTAAAGGTAACTCCAATCGATACGCCACTGGGCCCACACGTTTTAGTACCCGATAAGGTCTAATAAACCCAGGACATAGCTTACCCTTCCGACCAAACCTCATTACCTTCTTCCACGGTGATACTTTCAAGAAGACTTGATCTCCTACTGCAAATTCCATCCCCTTCCGTTTAAGATCCACATATAACTTCTGCTGATCAGACGCTTCTTTCAACCGAGCCTGAATTAACCTAACTTTCTCTTTCGTTTCTGACACTAGTTCTGGGCCCAACACATGACACTCACCCAACTCTGTCCAACAAGTTGGGGTACAACATCTCCTTTCGTATAACGCTTCATAAGGAGCCATCCAAATCCTAGATTGATAACTATTATTGTACGCGAATTCTGCCAAAGGCAAATACTCATCCCAGCTTCCCCTAAAATTGATGATGCAACCCCTTAGCATATCCTCCAAGATCTAAATTACCCTCTTAGACTAACCATCAGTCTGTGGATGAAAAGTGGTGCTGAAGTCTAGCCTTGTTCCCATTGCCTGATGCAGAGCCTTCTAGAACCGTGATGTGAACCTAGGGTCTCTATCCGAAATAATCGACACAGGTATACCATGCAGTCTCACCACCTCAGCCACATACAGCTTAGCCAACCATTGCAGAGAAAAGTCGACATGAACCGCTATGAAGTGAGCAGACTTCGTTAGCCGATCCATAATCACCCAAATTGAATCCTTCTTAGTGGGCGTAAGGGGTAACCCACTATCAAAATCCATTGTGATTCTCCTCCATTTTCGCTGCGGAATCTTCACCGGCTGCAACAACCCCGAAGGCAACTAGTGTTCTGCTTTCACCTGCTGACACGTCAAACACTTACTCACAAATTCTGTTATCCCTCGCTTCAGACCTGGCCACCAAAATTATTCTCGTAAATCTCGGTACATCTTAACCCCTCAAGGATGCATAGCGTAAGGGCTACTATGTGCCTCCTGAATAATCATCTGCCTTAACTCCACATCCTTTGGCATACAAACTCTTTTATGAAAACACAGGACTCCATCACCATTCAAACTATAGTCCTCTCCTTCACCACTTCACACTTGCCGGAGTCGAGCACTCAAGACATCGTCTAGAAGTTACTTCTCCTTGATCTGACTTGTCCACATAGGTCTTACTTGGAGTTCTGCTACCAAACTGCCATCCTCATACAGACTAAGATGAGCGAACATCGTCCCCAAATCTGCTATCGCCTTCCTACTTAGTGCAACTACCACCACATTAGCCTTACCCAAATAATTTTTGATCTAGCAATCGTAGTCCTTCAAGAGCTCAATCCACCTACGTTGTCTCAGATTCAACTCCTTCTAGGCAAGGAGATACTTCAGGCTTTTATGGTTAGTGTAAATAACCGACTTCTCCCCGTACAGGTAGTGTCTCTAGATCTTCAGAGCGAACACTACCGCCGCCAATTCTAGATCATGCGTAGGGTAGTTCAACTTATGCGGTCTTAACTGTCGAGACGCATACGTAACCACTTGTCCATCTTGCATCAACACACACCCTAAACCCGTATGTGACACATCACAGTAGATGGTAAATTCTTTTCTCATCTTTGGCTGAATCCAACAGTTCTTGGATCTGGGCTTTGAGTTTCACCAACTCCTTTGGCGCCATTCTATAAGGAGCAATAGACACCAGAGCTGTACCTAGAAGTAGTTCTATTCCAAACTCTACTTCGCGATTCGGGGGTAATCTTGGCAATTCCTCAGGAAAGACATCTGCGAAATCCTTGACTGTTCGAACCTCATCGACAGTCACCTCCTTAGCATTCAAAGCACTAATAAAGGCTAGAAACGCATTGCATCCTTTCTGAATCATCTTAACAGCCTTCAATGCCGATACTATGTTGGACAAATAGTTCCTTCTTTCTCCTAACACAACCACCTCCCCGCCTTTTGGGGTACTCAACACCATGTGCTTAGTCTCACAATCTAACTTAGCACGATGTTTAGTCAACCAATCCATTCCCAAAATAAGGTCAAACTCTCCAAACGGTAATTCCATTAAGTCTGCTGGGAACACTACTCCTTGGGTCTCTAAAGGTATGTCTCTAAATAGTTTGTCCACTACCCTAGATTGTCCTAGAGGGCTAACCATAATCATCTTCCTAGTAGTTGTGTCAGAGTCTAAACTTAGGGTCTCAGATACCAAACATGCAACATAGGAGTGGGTTGACCCAATATCAATCAAAGCAAGGTATGGGCTATTAGTAATAAGAAATGTATCGGTTATGACATTCGGTGTGTCACCATCCTCCCGTCGTCATGCTGCATAGACTAGACACAGCTGCCTTGCGTCTACATTTCCAGCACCCCTACCAAGTGCTCGACGACCCCGACCGAATCCATTTCCTCCCCTGGCTGCGCCACGACCCCTCGATCGGGTGACCACCTCTCCTAACTCGATCGAACCTCGCCCATGGTCAGGCCTACTCCACTGTGAATGCCTTTAATCATATGCTCAGTGGATCCACACCTAAAGCATCCACCAGTTCTCCTTCTACGCTCCTCATAATGCACCTTCCCACATGAAGGACATGATCGATTCTGACCCGTCGGAGTACGAGCTGACCCATCAGACCTAGGCCTTTTCTGAAAATTCCCAGATGATCCCGACAACCCTAGTTAGCAGGCTTATAAGTAAAAGTGTGCAAGTAAGTAACAGAATAGGCCTGCTGGTCTGGTGGCTAAGTGCAGTGTTGAGGTTGTTGAAAGTTGGGAGTTCGAATCCTTGCGCAGGCAAGGGATGCATTTTCACTGCCAGTGCCATGTAGGTGTTTATGTTGGACTAAAAATCTGATAGTAAGGAGAGATTTGGGGAGATGATATGGGGGAATATCAGAAAATCTGTTCAGTTTCCCTTTCCTCCAACAAAAACAAAATTTTGGTTTCTCCCTTATCCTCCAAAGCCCTTGCTGCCGGCCCTTTCCATTCATTGCTATTAGTTTTTAGTTTTCATTTTGTTCTTACTTTCGAGTTCGGAGGACCTCTATTCGGCTGTAGGGATCAATTTCGATAAGTTGGGATTTTGCTTTTTAAATGTTCTATGTTCTTCTTAAAAGGGGATTTTTCTTTTGGTACTCAGGAATTAATCAAGGGATTGAATATCGTTCTCAATCATGAGTTAAGTGTTAGAGGTTCTGATCATCTCCGGTAAGTTTTGATAATGTCGTTAATTGTTCTGAGATTTCGCTAATGGAAATTTTTCTATTAAAGTTAGAAGATGTTACTGAATAAGGGCGTTATCATGTCAATTATAGGTTCAGGATTGCTCGGGATTGCGTTAGCATTGATTCTATACCAGGTGTGTACCCAAAAATACAGAAAACAAGGTTTCAGCGAAAGCTAAAAACCATTCTGTCGACGCCACACGGGTGTGTGGTCACCCGTGGGGTAGGCCATGTGCAAGACTATTAGTCACCACACGGCCTGTGATGGACGAGTTAGGCCGTGCGCGAGTGACACGACTGTGTGAGGGCCGAGTGAGGCCATGTGTGACACACGACCTCGATCAATTTGTCCGTGTAGGCCACATAGGCATGTAGGCTCGCACAAGTGAACTACACGGGCATGTGGGATTCTGGGCCAGGCCGTGTGATCCACACGACCAAGGCCAATTTGGGCCGTGTAGGTCGTACGGGCATGTGGGCCCACATGGGCGTGTGAGCCTATTTTTTCTAAAAACTCTGTAAGGTTACACGGGTCTCCCAAGTCGACTGTGGACCTATCGTAGGGTCGGTAAGCAATACTTAGACCCCTAAATGAATGATCTATCTATCTGGTTTCGTGTTAAGCATGTATGCTGATCTAGATATATATATAAGTTTTAATTGCATAATAGCATGTCATTCTTGTATGTCGCATTGCATTGGGGTAGGTTGATTATGATTGGAGGAAGTATCTGAAAGGCTCTTAAGCCTTTATTTGGCAGTTCAGCTACAAATCTCTGATTATGTGCCACATTCAGTACAACCTGGTGTGTAGGGCTGGGTGGGTTGATTTTATCCCCACATGGTGTGTAGGGTTGGATAGAGTTAGTGTGTAGAGGCTCGTGGGTAGGACTCTATTATCTACATATTCTGTCTGAAATGGGCCAAGACACAGTAATATGTCTAAATCTATATCTGAGTGGGCTAAGGTCCACACCGTTTCTGTAATGGGCTTAGACCCGAATTGTGAATTAATGTCTGTTATTTGATATTTCTGTATGTGTATGTTTTCTGTGTGGTTTACACACTGAGTTTGCGAAAAGTCACCCATTTCTGTTTAATCTGTTTAGGTAATCCCAGCAGTAGACGGATTGGTGCAGCAGAGGGCTCGACGATGACCACAGTTCTGGACACTTATTTACGATTTTTTTTAATTATGATTTGGTTATAATTGGGTAAATTTCATGTAATAAGGCCTTTATGGATTTTTGTTTAAAATTTGGGATTTCTATTTTATAAACTGCTAATAGTAGGATAAGACGCGGATTTTTAAAATAAATAAATGTTTTGTCAAAAATACATGAACTCGCAAATTATGTTAAAAGCTTCCGCAACATATAATGTTTTGAAAATGGAAAATAATTAAATAACACATTTTGACGAAAGCCAAGATATCTACAAATGGTTTTAACATACTTATGTTTTTCCAAAGCACTATTCTATGATGTAGCCAGATCAACCATAATGTCTAGGCCGAGTTTGAAGTGTTACATTTAGTGGTATCAGAGCTAGGTTGCAAAACTTGGATGTGGTTTGGGTTTCTAAATGGTTTTTCCAGAACGATTTTTAAATGATTCAAATATCTTTGGAATAAGTATGTGAAACACCGAGTCTCCGGCACTGATCTTGTAAGTGTTCTGATCTTTGTTTAAATTTGTCTGAAATACTACTTGCATGCTTGAAACAACCTTGGGTAGTATACTGTACTGAAAACACTTTAAATAGTTTAAATTGAAAACTGTAGTGAAACTGAAAATCGTGGTAAAATTGCGATTCACGATAATAAACTCTGAACTTCTGATACTATTCTGCATAAAACATTTGTTAATAAATATTGGAACTGTAGACTAATGCATAAAACTGTTAATACAGATAAACTCTAAATTTACGATGAGCACACGAGGTTTCCGCAGACGGGGTATTAGAGGCCGTGGTAGAGGTTGTAGGGGGCTCAAGCTGGGTCCTCCGCATTTGAGAATCTGTCCCATCTAGATACGAACGAGACGCTGATCTCACCTGCTACAGAGACTGAGTCTCGAGATCACATGGCAGGACCTAATACTGGATCTGGGGACTGTAGGTTGATTATGGAACGACTCCAGTCCAATGGGGCTGAATTTATTTAGGGGTGTCACTAGAGTCGCCCCTAACATGGCCGAATACTGGATGGAGGCCACAAAAAGAATTATAGATGATTTGGATTTTACTGCTGAGCAGAAGCTTAAGGGGGCTGTTTACCTGCTTCGCGACGAGGCTTACCAATGGTGGCTGACTGTTAAGGAGGGCACTCAACCCGACCGTCTGAGTTGGGATTATTTTAAGATGACTTTCCATAGCAAGTATGTGGGAGCCAGTTACATTGAGGCTAGGAGGCGTGAGTTCCTTAATCTCACCCAAGGAGACCGTTCAGTGGCCGAGTATGAGGATGAGTTTCTGAGATTGAGCCATTATGCTCGGGGCATGGTGGTGACTGAATATGAACGATGCGTCCATTTCAAGGATGGATTCAGGGACAGCCTACGGGTCCTGATAGCTCCGTAGAGGGAGCATGATTTTTCTGCTCTGGTAAATAAGGTGAAGATCGCCAAGGAGGTTAAGCACGCTGAGCGCCACAACCACGAGAAAGGAAAGAATAAGAGGGAATCAGAGCCCTCGAATTCTGTGATGAGGCCTAAGAATAAGGTCAGATCTGATGGGCCTGTGAGAGTTGGGCCTTCTGTTGCACCTGCTGGGGTGGCGCTTTGTGGGCATTGTGGTAGACACCATCCGGGAGAATGTTGGAGGACTACTGGGGCATGTTTGAGATACGGGTCGACTGAGCATCGTGTTAGGGATTATCCGCTGAGGACTGATTAGATGCAAGCTACGGGTACTGGTACGGCGCAGCCACCGAGAGTAGCTCAGTAGCCACCTAAGGGCCTAGGTCAGGCCAGGGGTGAAAATGACATGGGCCGAGGATAGAGGGCATCGGGTAGAGGTGTGGGACCGACTGAGGCAAGGCAGCTGGCACTGGTTTATGCTACATGTCGCCGAGAGGATGGTAATACTCTGGACGTCATTACGGGTACGTTATTAATTTTTGATGTACCATACACTGCATTGATAGACATAGGCTCTACACGCTCTTACATAGCTAGCTCTGTGTCTGAAACTCTGGGGATTTTGGTTGAGAGTACTTTGAGTGAGATAGCTGTTGTAAGTCCGTTGGGGCAATCCATCCGGGTTAGTAAATTGTTTAGAGGTGTTCCACTAGAGGTTCAAGGGACAGTAATTCTGACGGATCTGATGGAGCTTTCATTTGGGGAGTTTGATTTGATTCTGGGAATGGACTGGCTGGTCAAGCATCAGGTGAGTCTGGACTGTGCTACAAAAAGGGCTATTCTAATAACTGAGGAGGATAAAAAGGTAGTGGTGATTGGGGAACGTCGGGATTTTCTGGCGAATGTAATTTCTGTGTTGGTGGCAGAAATTTTGGTACGGAAAGGATGTGAGGCATTCTTAGCCTACATCAGTGTTTCGAATTCTGAGGACTCTTCAGTTAAAGACATCAGAATCGTAAGGGACTTTTCGAATATTTTTCCCAAGGAACTACTGGGTCTACCTCCGAGCCGAGAGGTAGAGTTTGGAATTGAGCTCTTTCCTGGTGCCGCTACAGTGTCCATCGCCCTTTATAGAATGGCACCGAAGGACCTCGTGGAGCTTAAGGCTCATATTCAAGAGTTACTGGATCGTGGGTTCATCCACCCTAGTGTGTCTCCATGGGGAGCACCTATGCTGTTTGTGAAAGAGAAGGATGGATCCATGCGTATGTGTACCGACTATCGCCAATTGAATAAGCTGACCATTAAGAACAAGTACCCACCACTGAGAATAGATGATTTATTTGACCAGTTCAGAGGGCCTTTTATTTTTTCCAAGATTGATTTGCGATCTAGATACCACCAATTAAAGGTGAAAGAGACTGATGTGCATAAGATGGCATTTAGGACTCGGTATGGCCATTACGACTAGTGATGCCATTTGGACTGACGAATGCACCAGCTGCTTTTATGGATCTGATGAATCGAGTGTTCCAACCCTATTTGGATCGGTTCGTGGTAGTCTTTATTGACGACATACTGGTGTATTCAAAGACTGAGGACGAACACGATGAGCATCTCCGAGTGGTACTATAGATGCTTCGCGAAAAATAGTTTTACGTGGAGTTCGGTAAGTGTGAATTTTGGCTCCAAGAAGTAACCTTTTTGAGACATGTGGTTTCTGCGGAGGGGATTCATGTTGATCATCGTAAGATTGAGGCGGTGTTGGATTAGAAACAGCCGAAGAATGTGACTGAGATTCGTAGCTTTTTGGGGCTGGCGGGTTACTATCGACGCTTCGTAGAAGGGTTCTCTTTGATCGCGGCATCATTGACCAAGCTTCTGCGTAAGGGAGTTCCCTTTATCTGGACTGATAAGCAACAAGAGAGCTTCGAGTAGCTTAAATATGTTTTGACGCAGGCTCCAGTTCTAAAATAGCCTGAATCTGGAAAGGATTTCGTGGTATACAATGATGCGTCGCAGATGGGTCTAGGTTGTGTTCTAATGTAGGATGGTAAAATGGTAACTTATGCGTCTCGTCAGCTCAAGACGCATGAGGATAATTATCCTACGCATGATTTGGAGTTGGCAGCGGTCATCTTCGCTCTAAAAATTTAGAGGCACTATCTGTATGGTGAGAAGTGTACTATATACACTGATGACAAAAGCCTCAAGTATCTTCTCACTCAGAAGGAGTTACACCGTAGGCAGCGTAGATGGGTTGAACTGCTTAAGGATTATGACTGCACCATCAAGTACCACCCTGGTAAGGCTAATGTGGTGGCAGATGCTTTGAGCCATAGGGCAATGACTGATCTGAGAGCGATGTTTGCTCGACTCAGTTTATTCGATGATGGGAGCCTATTGGTAGAGCTTCAGGTTAAGCCTACATGGATTGATCAGATTAGAGGTAAACAGATGGGGGATAAGTCGCTTGAGTTACAGTTCCATCAGATTAAGAATGGGGATACTACCGATTTCGAGATTAACAATGATGGGGTACTTTGTTTCAGCGGTCGAATCCATGTGCTGAATGATAAAGATTTGAGACAACCGATTCTAAGGGAAGCGCATAGTAGCCCCTACGCTATGCATCCCGATGGGAACAAGATGTATTGAGATTTACGAAAGGTATACTGGTGGCTAGGGTTGAAGCGTGAGGTTACAAATTTCATTGCTCGCTGTTTGACTTGTCAGCAGGTTAAGCTGAGCATCAGTTGCCTTCGAGGTTGCTACAGTCAGTAAAAATACCGATGTGGAAATGGGAGCGAGCAACTATGGACTTCGTTAGTAGGTTGCCCTTAACACCCACTAAGAAAGATTCTGTCTGGGTCATCGTGGATCGATTGACCAAATCTACTCACTTCATTCTGGTCAAGACGGACTTTTCGCTCCAGAAATTGGTAAACTGTATGTGTCTGAAATAGTGAGATTGTATGGGGTTCCTATTTCGATCATCTCCGATAGGGATCCTCGCTTTACGTCTCGGTTCTGGAAGAAATTACATGAAGCTCTAGGTTCGAGGTTAGACTTTAGTATTACTTTCCATCCTCAGACAGATGGTCAGTTAGAGAGTATTTGCCATTAGCAGAGTTCGCGTATAACAAAAACTATCAATCTAGCATTCAGATGGCACCTTACGAGGCCTTGTATGGTCGTAAGTGTCACACTCCCTTGTGCTGGAATGAGTTGGGGGAGCGACATGTTCTGGGTCCGAAATTGGTTTCTAAAACTGAAGATAAGGTCTGATATATTCAAAATCAACTGAAAGTAGCATTCGATAGGCAGAAGTCCTATGCTGATCTAAAGAGAAAAGATATCGAGTATACTGTGGGAGACTTAGTCTTTCTCAAGGTCTCACCATAGAAGAAGGTCTCGAGGTTTGGTCGCAAGGGTAAGCTGAGCCCTCAGTTTATCAGACCGTATCGTATTCTGAAGTGAATGGGATCAGTCACATATCAGTTGGAGCTTCTTCCAGAGTTGGATCGCATTCATGATGTGTTCCACGTCTTAATGTTGAGACGCTACAGCTCTGATCCCACACATGTTGTTCCTATTGAGGACATCGAGGTTAGACCAGGTCTGACATTTGAAGAGGAGCCAGTTCAGATTCTAGAGTGTGATATTAAAGTTCTACAGAGGAAATCTATCCCCTTAGTGAAGGTGCTATGGTGGAATCATAGCACTGAAGAGGCCACTTGGGAGCCGGAGGATTCGATGCAGCAGTAGTATCCTCACCTTTTCTGATCAGGTAAAATTTCGAGGATGAAATTTTCTTTTAGGTGGTAGAGTTGTAACACCCAAGTTTTTATTAATTTTGGCTTTTGTAAAATTGACAGAATTGTGTATTTGCTTTAGTAGTTATGTGTTCTGGGTGTATGTAGGAGGTCCCAAGTTCAAGTATCAACGTGGGCAAATTTTGGTATTGTTATGAATAAAGCCCAAACCCTGTTAGTAGGCTTATAATTAAAAGTGTGTAAGTAAGTAACAGAATGGGCCTACTGGTCTGGTGGCTAAGTGGAGTGTTGAGGTTGTTGGAGGTTGGGAGTTCAAATCCTTGCGCAGGCAAGGGATGTATTTTTGCTGCCAGTGCCATGTAGGTGTTTGTGTTGGACTAAAAAAATGATAGTAAGGAGAGATTTGGGGAGATGATAGGGGGAATATCAGAAAATCTATTCAGTTTCCCTTTCCCTTAACAAAAACAAAATTTTGGTTTCTCCCTTCTCCTCTAAAACCCTTGCCACTGCCCCTTTCCATTCATTGCTCCTAGTTTTTAGTTTTCGCTTTGTTCTTACTTTAAAGCTCGAAGGATCGCTATTCGGCTATAGGGATCGGTTTTGGTAAGTCGGGATTTTACTTTTCCAAATGTTCTGTGTTCTTCCTAAAAGGGGATTTTTCTTTTGGTACTCAGGAATTAACCAAAGGATTGAATATCGTTCTCAATCGTGAGTTAAGTGTTAGAGGTTGTGATCATCTTTGGTAAGTTCTGATAACATCGTTAATTGTTACGAGATTTCGCTCGTGGAAATTTTTCTATTAAAGTTGGAAGATGTTACTGAATAAGGGTGTTATCATGTCAATAATAGGTTCGGGATTGCTCGGGATTACGTTAGCATCGATTCGATACCAGTGTGTACCCGAAAATGTAGAAAACGAGGTTTCAATGAAAGTCAAAAACCATTCTGTTCACACCACATGGGCGTGTGGTCGCCCGTGTGCAAGACTGTTAGTCACCACACGGCCGTGTGATCGATGAGGTAGGCCGTGCGCGAGTGACACGGCTGTGTGAGGGTCGAACGACGCCATGTGTGACACACGGGCTCCACTAATTGGGTCGTGTGGGCCCACACGAGTGAATCACACAGTCATGTGAGATTCTGGGCTAGGCCGTGTGATCCATACGGATGGGGAGGCCACATGGGCATGTGAGACCATTTTTCTGGAAAACTCTGTAAGGTTTCACGGGTCGCCTGAGTCGACTGTGGACCTACTGTAGGGTCGGTAAGCAATACTTAGACCCCTAAATGAATGATCTGTCTGTCTGGTTTCTGTACTAAGCATGTATATTGATCTGAAAATATATATGAGTTTTAATTGCATAATAGCATGTCATTCCTATATGTTGCATTGCATCGGGGTGGGTTGATTATGATTGGAGGAAGTATCTAAAAGGTTCTTAAGCCTGTTATCTGGCAGCTCAGCTGCAATTCTTTGATTATGTGCCACATTCGGTACAACCTGGTGTGTAGGTTAAGTGGGTTGATTTTATCCCCACATGGTGTGTAGGGTTGGATGGAGTTGGTGTGTAGAGGCTGGTGGGTAGGACTCTGTTATCTACATATTCTGTCTGATATAGGCCAAGGCCCAGTAATATGTTTGAATCTGTATCTAATTGGGCTAAGGTCCACACCATTTTTGTAATGGGCTCAGACCCAAATTGTGAATTGATGTCTGTTATCTGGTATTTCTGTGTGTGTATGTTTTCTGTGGGGATTACACACTGAGTTTGCAAAAACTCACCCTTTCTTGTTAAATCTATTCAGGTAATCCCCAGTAGTAGACGGATCGGTGTAGCGGAGGGCTCGGCAGTGACCACAATTTTGGACACTTATTTACGGTTTATTTTTAATTATGATTTGGTTATAATTGGGTAAATTTCATGTAATAAGGCCTTTATGGATTTTTGTTTAAAATTTGGGATTTCTATTTTATAAACTGCTAGTAGTAGCATAAGACGCAGATTTTCAAAATAAATAAATGTTTTGTCAAAATACATGAACTCGCAAATTATGTTAACAGCTTCTGCAACATATAATGTTTTGAAAATGGATAATAATTAAATAACACGTTTCAACGAAAGCCAAGATATCGACAAATGGCTTTAACATACTAATGTTTTTCCAAAGCATTATTATGTGACATCGCCAGGTCAGCCATAACGTCTAGGCCGAGTTTGGGGTGTTACATCCTCTTTATTTTAGGAATTAAGATAAGGGCTGTCTTGTTATATACGTCACCTCCCTCCACCCAAATCCACTATCCCAATATGTGCTTTAGGGTTTAGATTTTCCCTTTCAAATGCATATATTCCGTTGTATGTATATCACCCAAAAAAAATGAATAGACCAAAGAAGAAGGTTGGGAAAAGTAAGATAATAATATGTTGTTGTAATAGAACAGTTAGGGAGGGTAGGTAAAGTAGGGTGTATTTTTTTAGAAGTTTGAAAAATAGAGAAAAAGGAAGGGACAGTTGCCTGTAAGTTCGCACTTAGGAAAGCCACATATTCTATTTTAAACTATATAATAAAAGGTTGCATTTGACCCTACATTATTTCTTGAAATGATATATTGTTGACCGTCGGATCAGAATCATGCACAATCCATTAACTACATATTAATGATGTTTCATTGTCATGGATGGGTTTCTGCTGTCACCATAGTTTAATTTATGCCTTTTTACATGCCTGTGAATTTGTTCATTATATTTTGTATTTGGGCTATGACTATTTGACCAAAACTATCATGGCCTCCATGTTGTTGTTGAATTTCAATTTCAGTTATTTTGGTTGGGATTTATCAGTAATAAATTATGTGAATATATCTTATGGAATTATTCATAATCTTTTTTCACTCTTAAATACAAAGATAAACACAATCTATGCAATTCATGTTCTGCTACAATCTAGACAATTCACATTCCCTTACTCTTGCAACAATATGAATGCTAATCAAACTACAACTCACTTGACACATAGTTGAGGGAGGGAAGAGAAAATAATTGAAATACAAACAACACAAAAGGCAGACAAAAACATAAAACAAGCGCATTGTAGGATAAAGTAGTGAATTTATTTTGTATTTTTTTTTAAAGATTCTTAATATGTATTGTTCATTTTTCTTAATATTTATTTTTTTAAAGATTCTAAATAGACCCTTATATTTAGTTGTAATTTCTATTTTGTGCTTTGTAAAGATTCTTAATATGTATTGTTCATTTTTCTTTGATAGTTTGTTATTGCTTCCTCTTCTTATTTGGCTTGTTTTATTGCTTCCTCCACCCAGAGTTGAGCATCTTATATTCACTGAATCACTGTAAGTTCTTTGGCAATTAAATTCTTTGATTTTTTTTACTGTTATTGAAATTAGTATGGGAGAAATGTGACCCTTTTACTATGATTTGAAGATATGTAACACTTTAATATCTTGCAGTAATAGCTCGTCTGCCTTTAATAGTACAATGTGAGAGGCGTAAAAGAATTGGTTTTTCTATTACAATATGGTTGCAAATGTGTACAGTTGCGAGTTGGTTTTTAGTTACATTGGGTGCCATCCATAGCCTACATACTTATAGAGCAAGGATTAGATCCTATATTTTAGATTTTTATGCAAAACGAGATTATCTGAAAAGACTTGTATATTTTACTGACGAGACCTGTATTGAACAAGTTAGGATGAATAGAATTACCTTTTTTAAACTATGTGAGATGTTACAAACTTTAGGGGGATTGAAGTCATCAAGGAACATGCTTGTTGATGAGCAAGTGGCAATGTTTTTACATATCATTTCTCATCACATTAAAAATCGAGTTATCAAGCATCACTTTAATAAGTCTAAGGGAACCGTTAGCAGATCATTTCACAATGTTCTAAATGTTGCTATACGCTTACAAGATGTGTTATTTAAAAAGGCAGAGCCAATTATAGCTAATTCTACAGACCCAAGGTGGAAATGGTTCAAGGTATTGGAGTGAGTTCTATATATAGCTCGTACATAATTTAGTTCATTTAGATTTAAATATAGTATCCTAACCCGAGATTTTATACTTGTTATGTAGAATTGCTTAGGTGCTTTAGATGGAACCCACATCAAGATTAGGATTCCAACAGTTGATAAACCTAGATATCGAACGCGAATAGGTGACATAGCAACAAATATGTTAGGTGTTTGTACACTTGATATGCATTTTGTTTATGTTCTTCCTGGTTGGGAAGGTTTTGTTGCTGATGGACGAGTTCTTTGAGATGCCATTAGTAGGAGACATGGACTAAAAGTTCCTCATGGTAAAGTGCAAAATTAGAGGAATTTGAATTAATTTTTAAGATCATAACTTTTTCGGAAATTAACCATGATAAATAGTTTCTTTTTATATCTTATTATCTAGTTGATGCTAGATACACAAATTGTGAGGGATTTCTTGCACCTTTTAGAGGACAAAGATATCATTTGAGTGAGTGGCGTCAAGGTTACCAGCCAAGTACTCCGGAAGAATTTTTCAATATGAAACATGCTTCAGCGCATAATGTCATTGAAAGATGTTTTGGGTTATTAAAACTTAGATGGGGAATACTTAGGAGTCCATCATTCTATCCTGTGAGGGTGCACAATAGAATCATTATTGCATGTTGTTTGCTCTATAATTTTATTCGAACCTATATGAGTCTTGATCCTATTGAAACGAAGTTGGGAGAAGGATTACCTAGTAATGTGATAGATGACGATGAACCGAATATCATAAATATTCATCCATCGGATGCATGGGCTACTTGGAGGATGGAACTAGCCAATCAAATGTTTAACAAATGGCAAGCATCTAGAAATTAGTTAGGCTTATGGTAAAAATAGTAAATGTTAAATTGTTTATGTTATTTCATGTATCTAGTTTATGAAACTTTGATGGTGTTTGAACTGTTTTTTTTTTTTGTATTGTACTAGACTTGTTGAATGATAATTTATTTATTTTTATTCATCATGTGTTATAATTTTATAAAGTGTTGACCTTTTGATGCATACTATTGAGCATAATTTTAATTTGCGTTTTCTCTTAAGATAGTTATGTCAAGTTTTTCACAATCAAGTGTTTCTACCCAAAATTCTCGAGGAACCAAAAGGAACTGGGTTCCAGAAGAAGATGTTGCGTTGGTTGCTTGTATGGTCGACTTGCACAATGTTGGAACCTTTAATGCAGATACGGCATTCAAAGCCGGTTATTTAAATGAGTTGGAAAAAATGTTAGAAAATTTTTTACCCAATGCCATGTTAAAGGCTAAACCTAATCTTGAATTGAGGATTAGGACATTGAAAAGGGATTGGTCAATCGTTTATGACATGCTTAGTGGAAAAAACACTAGCGGCTTTGGTTGGGATGAGCATAGGCAGCTTGTTGTTGCTGAAGATGCGGTGTGGAACGCATATATAAATGTAAGAATTATTTCAAGTCTTTATTATCTTATTTTGACCAAACTTATATCTAATATGAATTTCTCATTTTTATAGAGTCATAAAGAAGCCGCTCAATCCAAACATCGTAGTTTCCCTTATTATGACCAACTTACTACCATCTACGCAAAAGATCGAGCCACTGGGAAAGATGCTCAAACAGCCGCTGATATTATTGAAGAAATAGATGTTGAGAATGTAGCTACTAAAGATACTCATAAAGAAAGAAACGGTTTCCATGGATGCGAAGCTAATGTTTCTTTGGATGACATGGATCTTTCAGCTACATAACCGCAACCAGCTAGAAACCAAGGTGATTCCACATTTTCAAAGAAGAAAAAAAAGATTTCTGATGCAAGTGATTCTTCTACTTCATTTAATGATGCTGCCACTTTATTGGCGGAAAACATACGGACCGTTGGCCTTGAAATCAGTAAGAGTATTGCCTCCGAAGTGCTAATTCAACAAAAAGTCAGAAATGACCATTCAAGAAAGTGCTCTAAAATTATATCCAACATTATGTGAAGTAGAAGGTTTAACTAAGGATGAGCACTATCACGCATTGAGCAAAATTCCAGATCATCCAACGTAAATGCTCATTTTCTTTAGTTTACCTTTTTCTGTGCGATTGGAATGGGTCAGAAGATTTCTTGCTGACCATTAAAAATCATGGTTGTGTTGAAGATATTTTGGTAACTTTTTGTTTTTGTAATATTTGGATGGTATAATGACATGATAGAATGTCATTACAATGTTGTAACTTTTAAGGTTGTAAAATTTTATAACATATAGATTATGACATATAAACTAATGAAATCATATAACTTTTTGTTAATATATGAATATTATGCTTGGATGTGAAATATAATTCTCAAGTTATTTATTAATTCTAATATTTTATTTTTATTGTAGAATAATTAAATTATTTGTTTCACAAATGATATTTTAGCACATTAAATATGTATTGCGGTTTAAAAATAATAAAGTAGATTATATATTATTTTATAGTATTATATATTATGATTTTTAATTCATATAATAATTATATTAAAAAATTATTAAATTATATATAATAATAATTATGTTAAAATATGGTTAAATTATTTATTATTTTATTAAATTATTTTAATAATAATCTTATTAAAATTTAATAACAATAACAATAATCATCTACCTAAAAAAATTCTGCTAAGGGTATTCTGGTCATTTTAGTTTTTTTCCTTATGCTATTACAACATCATTCCATTCAACCAAACACAAGAATACTATTATAGCTCTATTCCATTCCATTCAACCAAACAGTTGAATTGCTGATTACAGCTCTATTCAATTACAGCTCAATTCAATTACAGCCCTATTCAATTACAGTGAACCAAACGTACCCTTAGTTCACTGTAATGGAATAGGGTTACAATGGAATATCCATTTTGTAAGAATAGAATAAAGAAATAATAGGGATTACATTGTTTGGTTGGCTGAATAGAATATATGAGTAATAGGATTACATTGTTTGGTTGATTAGAATGCTATTAAAGAATAGGTAAGGAATATATATAAAGTGACCAATTTACCTTCCGTCTTCTTAGTCCTTTCTGCTTCCTTCGTTATTTACATCACAATCTCTCTCTCCTCCAAATTCATCTTCTTCGTCGTTTTTGCTTCCTTCTACCATCACCTTTCATTGACCACCAATCTAAAACTTACCAAGAGCTTTACCTTGATGTCCTCTTCCATATTTTCCAATTTTTTTCATAAAAATCATCCTTAGATTTAAAAATTTCACAATCAAAATTTTATTTTTAAAGTTATTTTAGTTATCAAAAGCCAAAAGATGTGTTGTAACCTATTGGAAAGTAAAAACTTAGAACTTTTCTCTTTGAAACCCAATTTTATCTTTGTAAAGTCTGACTTTGAAATCTATGAAAGAGTAACCATGATCTCGAAAATATATCCCAAAGTTTGGCAATCATTCAAAATCGTTTCAACCCAAATCTATTCTTGCACATTTTATTGATTATAAAGAAATCATCTTCTTCTAATATGACATTTTGATCACCAAAATCTACTCCAGTTTTCAAAGCATCGAGGCATGCAATGGTTTCAACTAGTTTTTTTTTTCTTCTTGTTCAACTCGAATGGTGATTGAAACCATTGAATAGCCATTCATTGGGGATGGCACTTGTAACACCCTAAACCCTACCCAGACATTATGGCCGAATCTCGTAATGTCACATGGAATTGAATTTTGAAAACTAGTTTATTATGATAAAACTGTGTTCATTTGATTACTCTTATTGATTCCAGAAATCGTATACTTATCTAGTCGACTGTTTTAAAACATAATTCGTTATGGAAGCTTTAAGAATAGTTTAAGTAATCTTGTGTTTAGAGAAATTATTTGTTATTTTGAAAACCAAGCTTTCCTACAACTAGCAGTTGTAAATCCATAAAGTATAGAAAAGTAAGAACCAAATCAAAACAAAAGTCCATAAGTCCCAATTACAATAGAAAACTTAACTAATAGAAATGAACCCATGAATCATAAACTAAAAGTCATAGAACTCTAAAACTGAGGTCACCGTCGAGTCATCCGCCGCACCGATCCATCTAAGTCTGGGGATTACCTGTGCACATTAATAAAAAGGAGTGAGTTTTCATAAACTCTGTGTGTAACCCTACAGAAAAAAACAAAAGTAATCACAGTGCATAGTCAAAATCAGTCTTGGGCCTAAGCCCCTTTTAGTATCAATAGCAGTTGGGCCTTAGCCTATCACAGTAACAGTAGCAGTCATGTAGTATATAGTATGAGAGTCCTACCCAACCAGCCTCTACATACCATCTCCATCCAACCCTACACTACATGTGGGGATTAAATCAACCCACCCATCCCTACACTCTAGGCCGAATGCGGCACAGAATAGTAATTTGCAGCTGAGTTGCCAGTATATTAGGCTTAAGAGCCTTTCAGTACACTTCCTCCAAATATAATCAACCCAACCCCATGCAATGCAGCATACAAATCATGACATGCTATCCCATGATATCAGTAAAAATAACCAATTCAGTATACATGCAAACTATCATCATGTTCAATATATATACATCAAACAGTCAGTTCACCCAATTAGGGGTCTAAGTGATGCTTACCGACCCTACAGTAGGTTCACAGTAGACTTGCACGACCTGTGCAACCCTATGAATCAATTCAGTGAAAATGAGCTCACATAACCATGTGGCCTGCCCGTGTAGCCCACACGACCCAGATTTTCCTTGGCCGTGTGGATAACACGGCCTGGCCTAAAATCCCACACAGCCCAAATCAATCTAGCCCATCTGTCGAACATGGCCCAGCTGGCCATTACACGGTCGTGTCTTGTGCTCATGGCCTGGCCTCGTCGATAACACGTTCGTGTTGTGTTACACGGCCTACCACATGGGTGACCACACACCCATGTGGCATCGACAGTAATGTTTTCAGCTTTCGCAAAAACCTCATTTTTTGTACAATCGAGTACACACCTAGTTCTGATTGAAGCTAAAACAAACCCCAAGCCTTCCAAAACCTACCAACTGATATATCAACACTCAAAACTCGATTAATTTCAATTATAGCAGCCATGTAACATCTCGAAATTGGGCCTAGTAGGATTGGGCCCAATGGGCCTTGGGCGTAGGAATGTTTAAAATTTTGATAACAAGAGAATGGAATTATTACAAATTAGACTTGTTAGTTAAGTGAATTTGGAGTTTATGGGGTTTCTATGAAGTCTCAGGTTTAATTGGGTCTTAGGAAAAATTTGGTATTTTAGCACTTTAAGGAGAGATGGTAAGTAGCTTCAAGGCTTATTGAAATAAATGAATAAATGGTTAGCACAAGTGAGCAATTAGTAAAGAGGTTATGGCATTAAGTGAAGTATCTTGAGGGAAGAGGTTCAAATCCCTTTGTGTGCAATGTTTGGCTAATATTTTTCACTCCTTCCTTAAGTGTCGGCCAAGGACTATTTATGGCAAGGGTGGACTTCATTATTTTTGGTAAGATGGCTATAAGAATAAGGCAAGGTTGAAGTTGGGGAAAGGAATCAAGAGAAATAGGTAAGTAAGGGGGACAAGAGGCTTATTTTGTGGATGGTGTTTTGGAAAGTTTGGGTGGCCAAACTCTTATCCTAATGGGGGATGCATGTAGACGGTTTTGAGGTAGATAGGTGGCTGAAAATTTTACCTTGGCATTTGGTAAGGCCTTGGTTTTGTTTTGGCCAAAAATCCCATTGCAACCTTTGTGTCATCTTCTCTTTTTTTGCTACTTTCTTTGCCGAAATTTTCTAGCACAATAGTGCATTTTCTCTTCTCTTGAATTGGTCATATATTCATCTTTTGTCTAATCTCCTTGATAGCCGAATATCATTATTCATTCTCCTCCATAACCGAAACCTTTCCATCATTCTTTCTTTCTCATTCCTTAAGCAATTGTGATATAGAGGGAGGCCGAATACCACAACATCGCCTAATCATCTCTAGTCATAGGACGATCATGAGAAACGGGATTATAATCGATTAAGGTAAGGAAGATCTTTCATAGTCCATTTGATATCTCCATTTGGTTATTGAGTTAATCGGATTGAAGGTTGGCTAATTGATATTGTTGGTAGGATCGATTCTTGGTGCATCGAGGGAGATCACAGTCGTGGTAAGTGGAGTTAGCCTAAAAAAGTGTTTCTAGTTACGATTATCGAAGTTGAGACTAGTCTACTATCAATATAGGTGTTGAAATCGGTAGAAGGCACAACTCGTAATCAAGGTGTATAATCCCGTACCCTTCCGAACATATGTTTGAAATGGTGAGTAAGTCTCACATCTCTTTGAAAGTTTACAAGAAATATTCTGTAATTCGGTAGAAATACTGAAGAAAACCGATAACCGGCATCCGTGATCACTCGGACGTGCGTATGCTCGTAGTGGTAATCATGTTTTGTAATAAAATAGTTTCAGTCAGAAATAGTGATGTGTATTTGAAAAATCACAAAAAATTGGATAAAAGGAATTACAAAGTGAGTAAGATATTAGATTAAAGCGTACTGTGTCTACTTTAATATGGAAGAAATAGAGAACGAAAAGGAATATTATATTCTGAGATATGTTAATTTTAGTGAGACTAGTTCTGAATTACTTCATGGTATTCTATTCTATCTTGGAAAAATCGTATAAAATTGTAAAAAGTGAATTATGGGACATAATTTATATGTATGGATTCTTTAGTGAGCCTATTATTAATAGAGACAAGTGGGAGCAGTATATGAAAATTGTGCAGTGTGATATTTGGATTTTGGGTAAGAGAGGTCAGAATCGTTGGACAGTAAAAAAAGGGAAAATTTAAGGAATAAACTGTACTAAATGGTTAAGGTAAAAATTCTGGAAAAATTGTAGTAAGAAGAAATATGAGTCTAGTTTCAAATAAAATTTACAAATTTAGATTTCGAGATTTCTAACATGAGTTATGGTCAATTTAGCCAGTATGACGCAGATGGACAGTTTCGATTTTATGCCCCAAATTAGCAGTTAAGCCTAGGTTGCAAAATCACCATAATACCCATAGAGGGTAAATTACCGAAATACCCTTAGCGAGTACGATTGCCAAATTACGAGAATGCCCTTATGGGCCAAAGTATGGAAATACCCCTATTGGGCCAATTTGTAAAGTGTTAATGGGCCGAAATACAAAATTGTTTAATGGGCTGAATTGACATATTGCCTTATGGGCCGAATGGACATATTGATTAATAGGCAAATGTGATATTTGTTATATCGGCCAAATGTGATATTTGCTATATGGGCCAAATGTGATATGTGTTTTATGGGCCAAATGTGATAATTGATATATGGGCCTCATGTGTTAATGGGTCGTATTGATAGATTGCTTAATGGGTCGTTTTGATAGATTGCTATATAGGCCGATTTGTTATATTGCTTAATAGGCCAAATTGTGTAATGGGCCAAATTTTAATATGGCCTTGATGTTGAAATTATCATATGAATAAATTGTTGTGCATTGTATATACATGATTGCATGGGTTGGGATATTTTGATGAAGAGAAGAAGGCTTCGTGCCCAGTTTAAATGGCTTAATGCTTACGTATTAATGGCCATTGGCCTGCGAAATATTGTATTAAATGGCTTAATGCCTGCGTGTAAATGGCCACTGCCCTGTGAATCATTGAATTAAATGGCTTAATTCCTGCAATTGGTGTGTTGGCGGGGTGGGTTGACTCGATCCTCACAGGTGTGCTGGTTGGTATGGGTGGTGTGTAGTGGATGGAAATTTAGGTTTGGTTTGTGAAATTGCATTTCATACACACGTTATATTTGATATATTATTGTTATTGTAAATGGGCTTAGGCCCAAAATATTGCTATGTGTGATCCGACCCAGTGGATGATGGTAAGGGGATTTCACATTGAGTTCTTGTGACTCACCCCCGTTTTTTCTTAACCCTTGTAGGTAATGCTCAGTGACGAGGACTTGGGGCCATGATGACTCGGTGTAGGCCATACTTCAGAAATGGTTTTATTTGGACTTTAGTTTCTTACTTCGTTTACTTTATTACTTTACTATTTTGAGTTATGTGTTGTAATAAGGCCTCTGGATTATTTTATTTTGCTTTATGTTTGACGTGTTTATATTTTACTCAAATTATTTTAAATGAGATTTTATAGCAAACATTTACAAATAATTTAACTCAGATTCTCTTTCAAAATTTCAACGTCATTTTCAAAATTCCTAAGTTTAAAGTCCACTACTTCGATTTTCGACTCATCAACCAATCTCTCAAAAATACTTGTATTTTATCTACATTTCCGCAATGTTTTCAAAATGCTTCTGCAACTCTATTTTCAAACGTTATATTTTCGTAAATTGTTATTTCAAATATGTTTTCGCAACCAAAAAGGTTTTTAAAGATAATTACATTTTCAAGTTGATAACAATTGCTTAAGTGTTTTGGGTTTTAACAAAGAGGCTGTAATTCTCAAACAAGTTTTTAACAATCGCAAAGATGGTTTTGAAAAAAAAAACACTTCCATGTGACACGCCAGATTCGGGCCTAACTTCTAGGCCGGGTTTGGGGTGTTACAAGCCATTCTTACCAAAACCCCAAATGAATAACTTAAAAACTACGTCAAACGATGATTCGAAGTCTTACCAAGATGGATACGATAACCAGCAGTCACCACACACTAGAAAACCCATTTAAAACCTTCGTGCAGCACCTAAATGTGAGTAAAACGAACCTTCTACTAATCGCTTAACCAAAACAATGACAAAACCAAGGAAAATACCACTTACCAAACAAGGGAAAACAACCGTAGTACGTCAAAAACAGATTGAACAAGGGAATAAAATAAGAAAGGAGAAATCAAATGGAAAATTGGCAACAAGTGGGGAAAATAAATGACAGAGAGAAAGGGAGAAGGAAGAGGGAAAAAATCGTCAAAAAACTTGGGAGAATGAGGAGGGAGAGCATAATGCAACAACCAACAACAACAGGATAACTCAATAACTCCCCAATCCCTTATTTTCTCCCCCATCCCCACTACTCACAACCACTACAATTTCGGCTAAACCAAAACTCCTTTAGTTCACAGAGTAAAAATATACACTCATGCACACGCAGGGATTCGAACATAGGACCTTTAGCAAACTAACACTCAACTTAACCACCAAACCAGCAGGCCCATTCTGTTATAAGCTTATCAACAATCAAATAAAAGCCTATTGACCAAAGATAGGGCTTTATTCATAAAAATACCAAAATTTTCCCAAGTCATGGCTTGAACTTGGGACCTCCCACACATACCCAGAACACATAACCACTGAAGCAGATACACATTTGTGTCACACTTTTGCAAAAAAAAAAAATAATTTTTGGGGCGTTACAACTCTACCCCCTAAAAGAAAATTTCATCCTCAAAATTTACCTAATCAGAATAGATGAGGATACTATTGACGCATTGCATCCTCAGGCTCCCACCTGGCCTCCTCAGTGCTATGATTATTCCATAAAACCTTCACCAAAGGGATAGACTTCCTCCTCAGAACCTTTACGTCACGATCCAGGATCTAGACAGGCTCCTCCTCAAAAGTCAAATCTAACCTAACCTCAATTTCCTCAACAAGGACAATATGAGTAGGATCAGAACGGTAGCGCCTCAACATGGAGACGTGAAACACGTCATGTATACGATCCAACGCCAGAGGTAGCTTTAACTGATAAGCAACTGGTCCCACTCACTTCAGAATACGGTAAGGTCCAATAAACCTAGGGCTCAATTTGCCCTTACGACCAGACCTCAGTACTTTCTTCCATATGGAGACCTTGAGAAATACAAAGTCCCCTATAGAATACTCAATCTCGCGTCTCTTCAAATAGACATAAGACTTCTGTCTATCAGATGCCGCTTTTAGATGATCCCGAATCAGTCTAACCTTATCCTCTGTCTTGAAAACCAATTCAGGACCTAGAACACGTCGCTCGCCCAACTCAGTCCAACATAAAGGAGTGCGATAGTTACGACCATATAGTGCCTCGTAAGATGCCATCTGGATGCTTAACTGGTAACTATTATTATAAATGAACTCCGCTAACCATAGATAATCCTCCCAACTGCCTCGAAAATCAATAGCACAGCTCCTCAACATATCCTCCAGTATCTGAATCACCCTCTCTAACTGACCATCGGTCTGACGATGAAACGTAGTACTGAAGTCCAACCTTGAACCTAGAGCCTCATGCAACTTCCTCAAAATCGAGACGTGAAGTGAGGATCCTTATCAAAGACAATCGAAACCGGTACCCCATGCAGTCTCACTATCTTTGAAATATAAAGCTTCACCAACTTCTGTAGAGAATAATCATTACGAACCAGTATGAAGTGTGTTTACTTGGTCAATCGATCCACGATGACCCAAACAGAATCTTTCTTAGTGAGTGTCAAGGGTAACTCACTAACAAAGTCAATCGTCACACGTTCTAAAGGGGAATCTTAATCGGCTATGGAAAACCCTAAGGCAACTGATGCTCAGCCTTAACCTGCTGGCATGTCAGACATTTAGCCACAAAATTAGTAACCTCTCGCTTCAATCCTGGCCACCAATATAAATCTTGAAGATCTCGATACATCTTATTCCCACCAGGATGCATAGCATAAGGACTACTATGCACCTCTCTCAAAATAGACTGCCTCAAATCGGTGTCATTCGGTACACAAATTCGTCCACAGAAACATAACACACCCTCATAGTTCAACCCAAAATCTGTAGTGTTACCACTCTCAATCTGTCAGAATCGAGGACCCAAAAACTCGTCTTATAAATATTTACGCTTAATCTGATCTATCCAAGTCAGTTTAACCTGAAGTTCAGCCAACTGACTACCATCATCAAATAAACTGAGGCGAGCAAACATCACCCTTAAATCGGTCATAGCTCTATTGCTCAGTGCATCAGCCACTACATTGGCCTTGTCGGGGTGGTACTCAATGGTGTAGTCATAGTTCTTAAGTAGCTCAATCCATCTATGCTGCCTAAGATTTAACTTCTTGAAACACCCCAAACCTGGCCCACAAGCCCTGACCGGATCTGGCATGCTTTTAAAGAAAAATCCATTCGAAACTTGTTTGAAACTTTGCTAAAAACTTGTGTATATTATTTTTTTTTTGAAAACTCTTGATTTGGGTTGGGTTCGAAAATTAAATACCTTGTTGATTTGGTGTCAAAACATTTGATAAATATACTTAAGAAAATTTAACTTTTAAACTTTAAATTCGATAATAATTGTATCATACTAAGTAGCTTAAAAGCATGCATAAACGATTCAATACTTTGGCCTTATTACATCAAATAAAAACCCGAATAATTCAAAACTTAAACATAAATAAAAATAAATCAATCCTTGAGCTTTGCATGGCCACCCCTGAGCTCCTACCAACTCGTTCCATCACTGATCATCACCTGAAAAATAGTCCCACAAGGGGTGAGTCAAACAGACTCAATGTGTACAATCAACACTAAGTCTCAAACAGATTCAGGCATACAAAATCATACATACAGATATAATAACATAAATAATGATGCAATCCCGAACCCAAGCCTAGTTACCATCCGCTACACGTCACCCGTACCAACCTGCACACCGTGAGGACTACTAAGTCAACCTCCATCCGCTACACACCATCAAAGGCGCATTGCAATGACATGCTCATCGCCTTTATAAAATTTGTGGCATAGCCACCAGATACATACTTTGTGTCATGAGACACCATATTCGAGATATCGTGGTCTTAGGTCACCACATTCACTTCCCCTTTTTCATAATATCCCATATGCCCATGTCAAACAAAACCATGCAACATAATGCCTTAGGCCCGATTTCACATTCTTATCATATTCATATTCATGGCATAACAAGTCTTATCATACTCATAGTAGGAGTAGGATAACGTACCTTAGTACTGTGTACCATAACATGGTACTTAGCCATATTTCCCACATTCATATAACGTACATACATATTAAGCGAAGGCCTTAAACTTATTAAGAAATAGTGTAGAATTACACACCGATTTACTTAGTGCTTTATTGAAGATCTCAAAATCCCGATCTAAGCTTTAGATCCTTAATCGCCTATATTCTACCAACCCTAATTTATTAGCACAAATCCATTCGGCTATAAGTCCAAACCTACTAGGATTATAACTCAAAGCTTACCTTGGTGCCGATTTGCCTACCACTCAAATCCCGAAACTTTGTAATGCTTTATCCTTGCAATCGGCTAGCACCCAAATCACCTTATAGGTTAGTTTTCGGCTTTTGAACATGTAAGTAATAGATCTAAGTATCAAAATAGGCCTTGGCCTAATGAACATATAGACTTACCTTGTGGATCTAAATCCCGAAAACACCACTTGACTATGGAGATGTCGAAATACCTATGGCCACATGTTAGATCCAATTTTCCAATCATTAAATCACAATAGAATGGCCTATGGCCGAACCTTATATTTACTTACTTTAGATATTAAAATCCCGATAGATCCCTTCCTTTTAGTCGACAATAGGCAAACAATCCCCGAGAGGTCCTTCAAAGATTCGGCAAAGCACCCTAAGGAGATTAGTACCTTGTTTTTGGCAAGTCTAAAAGAAATAAAAATCGAACTTGCTCTTACCCCCTAATGATGAAATCGGTTACACCTTCTTCCTGGCACCACAGAGATTCGGCTTAGAGACTTAATGAAAAATCGGCTATGGTCTTGAAACTTATCTTCGACTTTTGATTGGGGTTTGCAAAAGGAGAAGAAGAAGATTTACGATGGAGATTCAGCTTAAATGAAAGAGTATGGGACTTGGGAGAAATCGGCAATGGTGATCTTTTTAGGGAGAAAAGATTTCGGCTAGGCAAGAGTTGAGAGAAAAAAAAAGAGAAAGATGAATATTTTCTTTGATAATTTTGGCTATCCCCTTCTACTAGTTTAGCCGAAATTACTAAGCTTAGTGTCCCTTACTTGGCCATCACTTCTCCCATATTTTCCTCCTTTATCACTTTGTTTAAAATTAATAAAAATAATCCTTCAATTATCCATCATTTATCTCTTCAAAACTCATTCAAAAATAATTTGAATTAAACAAATCTTTATCTCTTCCTTCCAGCCGAAAATTAAAATAAAAACAAGCTTTATCCTTATCTTTTGGAAGCCCATGCCGTCCAACTCCTTCCAACTCTACCTTAACGTAAAAGCAAAATAAAACACTCCCCTTGCTGCTCACAAGCCTCGAACCTGAGACCTGTTGGAGCCATTGGACGCAAGCTGCAGGTAACGCCCTAGGCCACTTTGCCAAGACGTTTTTTTGTGACATAAACTCCCCAGAATTTCTTTTAAAACCTCCTTAGCCCAGCTTCCCTTCTTGACGCAAAAAGCAAAATAAAAACACACTTATGCTGCCGTCAAGACTCGAACCCAGGCCCTTCTCCCCTACTCATGGCGTCATTCACCAAGGCCCTAAGTGGCGCCTTGCAGCCACTTTACCAAGCCCTCTTTCATGTCCAAAAGCGCCTATAATTTTCCTTAAGGCCTCCGTAGCCCAATTCCCTTTTTTAACGCCAAAAATAAAAACTTCCAAGTGCCATTTCTGCAGCTCGAACCTCCTTCCCTTGGCACTCCATGTGACGCAACCTTCCATGCCCCCTAGGGTAGCGTCTCAAGCCACTTTACCACATGACTTCCTTGTGTCATAAATCCCACGCAAACATCCTTAAGGCCTCTTTTCCTAGTTTCCTCTTTTCACTTAAAATTCCAATATTTTTTCGATGCATTTTCCCCATCTCCTAAGGTTCTCCAAACCCCTTAAACACACTCACCCACACACTAAGCCTATTAATTCATGAATTATGCGCCAAATTCATAACCCCTAATCTGGGATATTACAGTTCTACCCCCCTTAAAAATAATTTCGTCCTCTAAATTACTTACTAACGAACAATCGTACAATCTAACTCACCACACTACGCTATTGCTGCGCACTCTGATCTTAATAAAACTAACACATTTCCTATGCACAATTCCAAAGTTCACATCCAAGGTTTCATACTATTCACTAGCAATACAAGAATGAACTAGCTCTATAATAAACAAGGCAATAAAGGTATTCCGAAAATAAGAAACTTACCTGTTGTCACATCTGGCACATCACTCTCCTCGTGACGGTCGACTGTATAAACCAACCTTGGCTGCCTTGCATCTGAACCTTCAGCACCTCCGCTTGGTGCTCCACGACCTCGGCCAGAACCATTTCCTCTATGGTTCAGACCACGACCTCGCTGAGGCTGCTGTCCTCCTCTACCAGCCTGATTAACATTCTGAGTTACTGGTCGATTCCCATCTGGTCTCATCGGACAGTCCTTAATCATATGGTCCTTTGACCCACACTTGAAACATCCCCCTGTCTTCTTCCAACATTCACCTAAGTGCTTTTTCCCACATTGATCACAAGTAGGATACTGCCCTCTAGTAGCAGCTTGCTGACCTCGCGGCCCCTCAACTCTAGGCCTCTTTTGCTCATTCCTGGATGGCCTTGACGATCCAAATTCTCTCTTCTGCCTATTTCGATCGGAGTTCTCCCTCACGGACTCCTTGATACCCTCGGCCACTTTGGCCTTTTCCACCAACACAAAAACTCTCGCCTCCTGCTATGGGCTATTAATAATCTTAGGTCATCTCTTAGTCCTTCTTCAAACCGGACACATCGTTCATGCTCACCGATACTATGCCTCGAGCATAACGGCTCAAATTTTAGGAATTTAGCCTCGTACTACCACTTAACTTATTCCCTTGAACCGATCCTAGAAAACCTTTCTTTGGGCATCAATATAATGAGTGCCCACATACTTCTTCCGGTATCTTTTTAGCATACTCCCACGTGAGGTCCTCAACAGTGTAGCACCATCTCGCACCGTGAGCCACCATTGATATGACTCATCGTGGAGAAGCGACACGAATCCTTTCACTTTTTCTCGCCGCTTAAGTCGAGCTCATCCATAATCCGCCGATCGCCTCCAACCAATACTCGGTGGTATTGGGTGTTACACTGATACACCGTGGAACACTACATTCGTTGGCTCGAGTCATTCCAGTACCGACTTTCGAGCTTCCATGCCTCCACCAGCTCCTGCCACCCTTTCCAAGACCTGCAGCATCGCTTGTGACACTGCATCATCCCCCGTTTGGTCCTGATATTCCACATCAGTGGCTGGAGGTGGTGGTGGCATTTCATTCTCAGATCCTTGACCCGATCTAACGGGTTCAGACACGGTCATTCAGCCTCTTCCACGGCCACGTACGTTACGACCACGTCCCCTTGAATTCATACTTCCACTTTGCGTTTATCTGATTAAAGAATTTTATGAATTAGTTTTGTTCCACTGATTTATCACGAACAGTTTTATGTTCAATAGTTTTAAGAAGTTGTTCTTTCGATTCATACACATACAATCTCACATATTCATTTAGTCACACACATGAACTTGCGTTCATTACAGAGAAATGTTGTAATTGTCGTTGTTTGTTGTTTTCCACTACCTAGGAGTATTTTCGTAATTTTGCCCTATAGGGGTATTTTGGTAATTTTTCAAATTAGAGTATTTGAAAATGTTTTAAAATAGAGGTTGTTGATACTTTACAAAATTAAAATACTTGATGGAAAAATTTCAAGGGTAAAATGGTAATTTATACACTAGGGGTATTTTTGTAATTTTACAAGCTAGGGTCATTTCGGTAATTTTTCGCCAAAAATATGGTTCCTGGTGACTTTCAAAACAAGGCATTTTAAAGATTTCTAATTTGAGGGTACTTGGTAATTTTCCTTCTTGAGGTATTTTGGTCATTTTAAAAGTCGTGGTAATTTCAGTAAATTTTTTTTCAAATTAGGTGTCTTTGATATTTTGTGAAGTTTTTGGATATTTTTGCAAAACCAAAATTGTTATTGTAATCGGGGTAGCATGGTAATTTTGGAAAATCAAGGCATTTTAGTAATTTTTACCACTAAGGGTATTTAGGTAATTTGTAAATTAAAAATTCTTAGAAAGTTTTTTCCAAAATAATAATTTTCATAATTTCAAAAGGGTAGTTTGTTGACTTTTTAAAACAAGGGTTTCCATAAAAATATGGCTAGTCCTTTTCGGGTTTTATTTATTGGGTTTAGCCCGTGACTAAGTCCTCTTGGTTAGGGTGAACCGAAGCTACGCACTAGGTAAGATTCGAGTGGAGAGGAGGTGAGTCACGCGATCGCTTAAATACCAAGCTCCCACCAAACCAATCCTAGACATGCGACACTGGTTACCACACCCTAACTCGGTGACTTAGACACAGGTTTGTTTAATTGTGCCTTAGAGTTTTATGTATTTGTTGGGGTAAACTAGTCCTAGGGTTTAATTCCTAATCCACTAGTCTACGTCCCTATATATCCCTACATACAAATCACGTAAGAATTAGGAGTACTTACAGTGGACTTGAATTGATACTCAAAGCCATGCCGAAAAACCTGCTTATTTCTTAGAAAAGTTCAATTTCAAAAGATGTAAAACGTTTTGGGCCCTAAAGCCCTCAAGGTTGAGTTTTGAATCTGCTCGATGCTAAACTGAAACACCCAAACCTGGCCCACAAGCCCTGACCGGATCTGGCATGCTTCTAAAGAAAAATCCATTCGAAACTTGTTTGAAACTTTGCTAAAAACTTGTGTATATTATTTTTTTAAAAAAAACTCTTGATTTGGGTTGGGTTCGAAAATTAAAAACCTTGTTGATTTGGTGTCAAAACATTTGATAAATATACTTAAGAAAATTTAACTTTTAAACTTTAAATTCGATAATAATTGTATCATACTAAGTAGCTTAAAAGCATGCATAAACGATTCAATACTTTGGCCTTATTACATCAAATAAAAACCCGAATAATTCAAAACTTAAACATAAATAAAAATAAATCAATCCTTGAGCTTTGCATGGCCACCCCTGAGCTCCTACCAACTCGTTCCATCACTGATCATCACCTGAAAAATAGTCCCACAAGGGGTGAGTCAAACAGACTCAATGTGTACAATCAACACTAAGTCTCAAACAGTTCAGCATACAAAATCATACATACAGATATAATAAAATAAATAATGATGCAATCCCGAACCCAAGCCTAGTTACCATCCGCTACACGTCACCCGTACCAACCTGCACACCGTGAGGACTACTAAGTCAACCCTCCATCCGCTACACACCATCAAAGGCAGTCGCTGCAGTCGACATGCTCATCGCCCTTATAAAATTTGTGGCATAGCCACCAGATACATACTTTGTGTCATGAGACACCATATTCAGATATCGTGGTCTTAGGTCACCACATTCACTTCCCCTTTTTCATAATATCCCATATGCCCATGTCAAACAAAATCATGCAACATAATGCCTTAGGCCCGATTTCACATTCTTATCATATTCATATTCATGGCATAACAAGTCTTATCATACTCATAGTAGGAGTAGGATAACGTACCTTAGTACTGTGTACCATAACATGGTACTTAGCCATATTTCCCACATTCATATAACGTACATACATATTAAACAGTGCCTTAAACTTATTAAGAAATAGTGTGGGGTACACACCTGATTTACTTAGTGCTTTATTGAAGATCTCAAAAATCCCGATCTAAGCTTTAGATCCTTAACTGCCTATATTCGGCCAACCCTAATTTATTAGCACAAATCCATTCGGCTATAAGTCCAAACCTACTAGGATTATAACTCAAAGCTTACCTTGGTGCCGATTTGCCTACCACTCAAATCCCGAAACTTTGTAATGCTTTATCCTTGCAATCGGCTAGCACCCAAATCACCTTATAGGTTAGTTTTCGGCTTTTGAACATGTAAGTAATAGATCTAAGTATCAAAATAGGCCTTGGCCTAATGAACATATAGACTTACCTTGTGGATCTAAATCCCGAAAACACCACTTGACTATGGAGATGTCAAAATACCTATGGCCACATGTTAGATCCAATTTTCCAATCATTAAATCACAATAGAATGGCCTATGGTCAACCTTATATTTACTTACTTTAGATATTAAAATCCCGATAGATCCCTTCCTTTTAGTCGATAATAGGCAAACAATCCCCAGAGGTCCTTCAAAGATTCGCAAAGCACCCTAAGGAGATTAGTACCTTGTTTTTGGCAAGTCTAAAAGAAATAAAAATCGAACTTGCTCTTACCCCTAATGATGAAATCGGTTACACCTTCTTCCCGGCACCACGTAGATTCGCTTAGAGACTTAATGAAAAATCGGCTATGGTCTTGAAACTTATCTTCACTTTTGATTGGGGTTTGCAAAAGGAGAAAAAGAAGATTTACGATGGAGATTCAGATTAAATGAAAGAGTATGGGACTTGGGAGAAATCGGCAATGGTGATCTTTTTAGGAGAAAAGATTTCGGCTAGGCAAGAGTTGAGAGAAAAAAAAGAAAGATGAATATTTTCTTTGATAATTTCGGCTATCCCCTTCTACTAGTTTAGCCGAAATTACTAAGCTTAGTGTCCCTTACTTGGCCATCACTTCTCCCATATTTTCCTCCTTTATCACTTTGTTTAAAATTAATAAAAATAATCCTTCAATTATCCATCATTTATCTCTTCAAAACTCATTCAAAAATAATTTGAATTAAACAAATCTTTATCCCTTCCTTCCAGCCAAAAATTAAAATAAAAACAAGCTTTATCCTTATCTTTTGGAAGCCCATGCCGTCCAACTCCTTCCAACTCTACCTTGACGCAAAAGCAAAATAAAACACTCCCCTTGCTGCTCACAAGCCTCGAACCTGAGACCTGTTGAGCCATTGGACGAAGTCGCAGTAACGCCTAGGCCACTTTGCCAAGACGTTTTTTGTGACATAAACTCCCTGCAAAATTTCTTTTAAAACCTCCTTAGCCCACTTCCCTTCTTGACGAAAAGCAAAATAAAACACACTTATCTCAGCCACAAGACTCGAACCTGTGCCCTTCTCCCTACTCATGGCGTCATTCACCAAGGCCCTAAGTGGCGCCTTGCGCCCACTTTACCAAGCCCTCTTTCATGTCCAAAAGCGCCTATAATTTTCCTTAAGGCCTCAGTAGCCCAATTCCCTTTTTAACGCCAAAATAAAAACTTCCAAGTGCCATTTCGCAGCTCGAACCTCCTTCCTTGGCACTCCATGTGACGAACCTTCCATGCCCCCTAGGGTAGCGTCCCAAGCCACTTTACCACATGACTTCCTTGTGTCATAAATCCCACGCAAACATCCTTAAGGCCTCTTTTCCTAGTTTCCTCTTTTCACTTAAAATTCCAATATTTTTTCGATGCATTTTCCCCATCTCCTAAGGTTCTCCAAACCCTTAAACACACTCACCCACACACTAAGCCTATTAATTCATGAATTATGCGCCAAATTCATAACCCCTAATCGGGATATTACAGTTCTACCCCTTAAAAATAATTTCGTCCTCTAAATTACTTACTAACGAACAATCGTACAATCTAACTCACCACACTACGCTATTGTCACAAGACTCGATCTTAATAAACTAACACATTTCCTATGCACAATTCCAAAGTTCACATCCAAGGTTTCATACCATTCACTAGCAATACAAGAATGAACTAGCTCTATAATAAACAAGGCAATAAAGGTATTCCGAAAATAAGAAACTTACCTGTTGTCACATCTGGCACATCACTCTCCTCGTGACGGTCGACTGTATAAACCAACCTTGGCTGCCTTGCATCTGAACCTTCAGTACCTCCGCTTGGTGCTCCACGACCTCGGCCAGAACCATTTCCTCTATGGTTCAGACCACGACCTCGCTGAGGCTGCTGTCCTCCTCTACCAACCTGATTAACATTCTGAGTTACCGGTCGATTCCCATCTGGTCTCATCGGACAGTCCTTAATCATATGGTCCTTTGACCCACACTTGAAACATCCCCCTGTCTTCTTCCAACATTCACCTAAGTGCTTTTTCCCACATTGATCACAAGTAGGATACTGCCCTCTAGTAGCAGCTTGCTGACCTCGCGGCCCCTCAACTCTAGGCCTCTTTTGCTCATTCCTGGATGGCCTTGACGATCCAAATTCTCTCTTCTGCCTATTTCGATCGGAGTTCTCCTCACGGACTCCTTGATACCCTCGGCCACTTTGGCCTTTTCCACCAACACAGCAAACTCTCGCTCCTGTTGCGGGGCTATTAATAATCTTAGGTCATCTCTTAGTCCTTCTTCAAACCGGACACATCGTTCATGCTCAGTCGATACTATGCCTCGAGCATAACGGCTCAGCCTTAGGAATTTAGCCTCGTACTCAGCTACGAACTTATTCCCTTGAACCAGTCCTAGAAAAACCTTTCTTTGGGCATCAATATAATGAGTGCCCACATACTTCTTCTGGTATGCTGCCTTAGCATACTCCCACGTGAGGTCCTCAGCTGTAGCACCATCTCGCACCGTGAGCCACCATTGATATGACTCATCGTGGAGAAGCGACACGAATCCTTTCAGCTTTTCCTCGTCAGTTAAGTCGAGCTCATCCATAATCCGCTCAGTCGCCTCCAACCAATACTCAGCGGTATTGGGTGTTACACCTGATACACCGTGGAACACTTCTGTTCCGTTGGCTCTGAGTCATTCCAGTACCGACTTTCGAGCTTCCATGCCTCCACCAGCTCCTGCCACCCTTTCCAAGACCTGCGCAGATCGCCAGACACCTTGCATCATCCCGCTTGGTCCTGATATTCCACATCAGCGGCTGGAGGTGGTGGTGGCATTTCATTCTCAGATCCTTGACCCGATCTAACGGGTTCAGACACGGTCATTCAGCCTCTTCCACGGCCACGTACGTTACGACCACGTCCCCTTGAATTCATACTTCCACTTTGCGTTTATCTGATTAAAGAATTTTATGAATTAGTTTTGTTCCACTGATTTATCACGAACAGTTTTATGTTCAATAGTTTTAAGAAGTTGTTCTTTCGATTCATACACATACAATCTCACATATTCATTTAGTCACACACATGAACTTGCGTTCATTACAGAGAAATGTTGTAATTGTCGTTGTTTGTTGTTTTCCACTACCTAGAGTATTTTCGTAATTTTGCCCTATAGGGGTATTTTGGTAATTTTTCAAATTAGAGTATTTGAAAATGTTTTAAAATAGAGGTTGTTGATACTTTACAAAATTAAAATACTTGATGGAAAAATTTCAAGGGTAAAATGGTAATTTATACACTAGGGGTATTTTTGTAATTTTACAAGCTAGGGTCATTTCGGTAATTTTTCGCCAAAAATATGGTTCCTGGTGACTTTCAAAACAAGGCATTTTTAAAGATTTCTAATTTGAGGGTACTTCGGTAATTTTCCTTACTGAGGGTATTTTGGTCATTTTAAAAGTCAGGGGTAATTTCGTAAATTTTTTTTTCAAATTAGGGTGTCTTTGATATTTTGTGAAGTTTTTGGATATTTTTGCAAAACCAAAAATTGTTATTGTAATCAGGGGTAGCATGGTAATTTTGGAAAATCAAGGGCATTTTAGTAATTTTTACCACTAAGGGTATTTAGGTAATTTGTAAATTAAAAATTCTTAGAAAGTTTTTTCCAAAATAATAATTTTCATAATTTCAAAAGGGTAGTTTGTTGACTTTTTAAAACAAGGGTTTCCATAAAAATATGGCTAGTCCTTTTCGGTTTTATTTATTGGGTTTAGCAGTGACTAAGTCCTCTTGGTTAGGGTGAACCGAAGCTACGCACTGTAAGATTCGAGTGGAGAGGAGGTGAGTCACGCTGATCGCTTAAATACCAAGCTCCCACCAAACCAATCCTAGACATGCGCACACCGGTTACCACACCCTAACTCTTGACTTAGACATGTGTTTGTTTAATTGTGCCTTAGAGTTTTATGTATTTGTTGGGTAAACTAGTCCTAGGGTTTAATCCTAATCCACTAGTCTCGCCCCTATATATCCCTACATACAAATCACAGAAGAATTAGGAGTACTTACCTGGTGGACTTCGGGTCGGATACTCAGGTGCCATGCCAGAAAACCTGTTTATTTCTTAGAAAAGTTCAATTTCAAAAGACAGAAAACGTTTTGGGCCCTAAAAGCCCTCAAGGCTGAGTTTTGAATCGGGCTCTGATGCTAAACTGAAACACCCAAACCTGGCCCACAAGCCCTGACCGGATCTGGCATGCTTCTAAAGAAAAATCCATTCGAAACTTGTTTGAAACTTTGCTAAAAACTTGTGTATATTATTTTTTTAAAAAAAACTCTTGATTTGGGTTGGGTTCGAAAATTAAAAACCTTGTTGATTTGGTGTCAAAACATTTGATAAATATACTTAAGAAAATTTAACTTTTAAACTTTAAATTCGATAATAATTGTATCATACTAAGTAGCTTAAAAGCATGCATAAACGATTCAATACTTTGGCCTTATTACATCAAATAAAACCCGAATAATTCAAAACTTAAACATAAATAAAATAAATCAATCCTTGAGCTTTGCATGGCCACCCCGAGCTCCTACCAATTGCTCCATCACCGATCATCACCAAAAATAGTCCCACAAGGGTGAGTCAAACAGACTCAATGTGTACAATCAACACTAAGTCTCAAACAGATTCGTGCATACAAAATCATACATACGAGATATAATAACATAAATAATGATGCAATCCCAACCCAAGCCTAGTTACCATCCGCTACACGCCACCCGCACTAACCTCGCACATCGTGGGGACTACTAAGTCAACCCTCCATTCGCTACACACCATCGAGCGGGCGCACATAAATGACGTGCTCATCGCCTCTTATAAAATTTGTGGCATAGCCACCAGATACATACTTTGTGTCATGAGACACCATATTCAGATATCGTGGTCTTAGGTCACCACATTCAGATATCGTGGTCTTAGGTCAACACATTCACTTCCCCTTTTTCATAATATCCCATATGCCCATGTCAAACAAAATCATGCAACATAATGCCTTAGGCCCGATTTCACATTCTTATCATATTCATATTCATGGCATAACAAGTCTTATCATACTCATAGTAAGAGTAGGAAAATGTACCTTAGTACTGTGTACCATAACATGGTACTTAGCCATATTTCCCACATCCGTATAATGTACATACATATTAAACAGTGCCTTAAACTTATTAAGAAATAGTGTGGGGTACACACCTGATTTACTTAGTGCTTTATTGAAGATCTCGAAAATCCCGATCTAAGCTTTAGATCCTTAATCGCCTATATTTGGCCAACCCTAATTTATTAGTACAAATCCATTCGGCTATAAGTCCAAATCCTACTAGGATTATAACTCAAAGCTTACCTTGGTGCCGATTTGCCTACCACTCAAATCCCGAAACTTTGTAATGCTTTATCCTTGCAATCGGCTAGCACCCAAATCACCTTATAGGTTAGTTTTCGGCTTTTGAACATGTAAGTAATAGATCTAAGTATCAAAAGAGGCCTTGGCCGAATGTACATATGGACTTACCTTGTGGATCTAAATCCCGAAAACACAACTTGACTATGGAGATGTCGAAATACCTATAGCCACATGTTAGATCCAATTTTCCAATCATTAAATCATAATAGAATGGCCTATGGCCGAACCTTATATTTACTTACTTTAGATAATAAAATCCCGATAGATCCCTTCTTTGTAGTCGACAATAGGCAAACAATCCCCGAGAGGTCCTTCAAAGATTCGGCAAAGTACCCTAAGGAGATTAGTACCTTGTTTTCGGCAAGTCTAAAAGAAATAAAAATCAAACTTGCTCTTACCCCCTAATGATGAAATCAGTTACACCTTCTTCCTGGCACCACAGAGATTCGGCTTAGAGACTTAATGAACAATCGGCTATGATCTTGAAACTTATCTTTGGCTTTTGATTGGGGTTTGCAAAAGGAGAAGAAGAAGATTTACGATGGAGATTCAGCTTAAATGAAAGAGTATGGGACTTGGGAGAAATCGGCAATGGTGATCTTTTTAGGGAGAAAAGATTTCGGCTAGGCAAGAGTTGAGAGAAAAAAAAGAAAGATGAATATTTTCTTTGATAATTTCGGCTATCCCCTTCTACTAGTTTAGCCGAAATTACTAAGCTTAGTGTCCCTTACTTGGCCATCACTTCTCCCATATTTTCCTCCTTTATCACTTTGTTTAAAATTAATAAAATAATCCTTCAATTATCCATCATTTATCTCTTCAAAACTCATTCAAAAATAATTTGAATTAAACAAATCTTTATCCCTTCCTTCCAAATTAAAATTAAAATAAAAACAAGCTTTATCCTTATCTTTTGGAAGCCCATGCCGTCCAACTCCTTCCAACTCTACCTTGACGCAAAAGAAAAATCAAACACTCCCTTGCTGCTCACAAGCCTCGAACCCGAGACCTGTTGAGCCCTTGGGCGAAGTCGCAGTAACGCCTGTGCCACTTTGCCAAGACGTTTTTGTGACATAAACTCCTAAAATTTCTTTTAAAACCTCCTTAGCCCACTTCCCTTCTTGACGAAAGAGCAAAATAAAACACACTTATGTCAGTCAAGACTCGAACCTGTGCCCTTCCTCATTGCTCATGGCGTCATTCACCAAGGCCCTAAGTGGTGCCTTGCACCACTTTACCAAGCCCTCTTTCATGTCCAAAAACGCCCATAATTTTCCTTAAGGCCTCCGTAGCCCAATTCCCCTTTTTAACGCCAAAAATAAAAGCTTCCAAGTGCCATTTTTGCAGCTCGAACCTTCTCCCCTTGGCACTCCATGTGGCACAACCTTCCATGCCCCCTAGGGTAGCGTCCCAAGCCACTTTACCACATGACTTCCTTGTGTCATAAATCCCACGCAAATATCCTTAAGGCCTCTTTGCCTAGTTTCCTCTTTTCACTTAAAATTCCAATATTTTTTTGATGCATTTTCCCCATCTCCTAAGGTTCTCCAAACCCCTTAAACACACTCACCCACACACTGAGCCTATTAATTCATGAATTATGCGCCAAATGCATAACCCCTAATCTGGGATATTACACTCCTTCTGAGTAAGGAGATACTTGAGGCTCTTGTGATCAGTGTAGATGATACACTTCTCACCGTACAGATAATGCCTCTAGATTTTTAGTACAAATACCACGGCAGCCAATTCCAAGTCATACGTTGGATAATTCGCCTCATGTGTCTTAAGCCGAGAAGACACATATGCTACCACCTTACCATCCTGCATCAACATATATCCCAAACCGACATGTGATGCATCGCTATAAACCGTGAACTCCTTTCCAGGTTCAGGCTTTATCAGAACAGGGGCCTTAGTTAGTATAGTCTTGAGCTTCTCAAAGCTCTTTTGCTGCGCCTCAGTCTAGTTAAACGGCACAACCTTACGTAGCAGCTTAGTCAAGGGTACTGCAATAAATGAGAAGCTCCTTAAAAATCACCGATAATGACCCGCTAGTCCCAGAAAACTACGGATCTCAGACACGTTCCTAGGCTACTTCCACTCCAACACAGCCTCAATCTTTCAAGGATCTACTTGAATCCCCTCAGTAGAAACCACATGTCCCAGAAATATTACCTCACCTAACCAGAACTCGCACTTGCTAAACTTAGCATAGATGTAACAGTCAGATTTAGGGGCTAGTCGAAACAGTGATCTCGGGATCACTAAATCTGAGATTTGAGAAATTTATTTTCATGTGATTTCATGAATTAGTATATAGTCGTATAAGTACATGAGAATTTGGGAATTTAAATTCTAGTGATTTCATGTTTAATTGTGAAAAAGGACTAAATTGCTTAAAGTATGAAAGTTCCATTCTAATTGCTAAAGGTATAAAATAGCCATAGATTGTTAAATCGAGGTATTTAAAGGGCAATTTAGCCCTTGTAATTGCTTGGCCTGTCATGAGCTATGTGGGAGACAAAGATGGACAAAATTAAGTCAAAGTTAGTAGGAGTTGATGGCTAATTTGACTAGTTTAATATTAGAATAAAGAAAGAGAAAAATATCATCTTTCTCTTCATCTTTCTCCACCAATTTTTGCGAGAAAATAGAGGGTTGAAAGCTTAAAAATTTTCAGCAAGCTCTCCTCTAATTTTAGTAAGTGATTTTGATGATTTTCTTAGTAATAGTTGTACTTTTGAAACCCCTAAAGCTTAAGATTTCAAATGAGGGAACTATTGTGCAATATTGTGTAAATTTTAGAGTTTTCCCATGAGAGCAATCATTGTTATTTGCTGTATTTTTATGGAAGAAATTGAGTCTTAGTTGTTAGAGGAACAACTCACTACAAGAATATAGGGCTTTAGCGGCATTTTTAGTGGCGTTTGGTTAAAAAACACCACAATAATTACACATTAGCGGCGTTTTAATCAAAACACCACAAAAAATTAGGCAATAGCGGCATTTTTCCGCAAAAAGCTGGTAAAAACTAAGAAATAGCGGCGTTTTCTAAAAAAACGCCGCAATAAACTAAAAAATACTGGCATTTTTTATAAAACGCCACAAAAGGTAGTGAAATAGCAGCGTTTTCAGGGAAAGCGCCACTAAAGGTAAGATATAGCGGTGTTTGTAAAAAAACGCCACTAAAAATCTAATTATCTCAAAACTCAAACAGCGCCGTTTTGTTTCTCGTTTAATAATTTAATATAAAATAATGTAAAAAGGCACAATAATAGCGGCATTTTTACTAAAAACGCCACAAAAGGTCAGAGACATAGTGGCATTTGTATGGAAAACGCCACTAAAGGTAAGCAATAGCGACGTTTTCTGTAAAAAATACCGGTAAGTATCTAATTATCTCAGAACTGAAACGGCGCCGTTTTGGTTCCCGTTTAATAATTGAATATAAAATTTGTAAAAAGGCCCAATAATAGCAGCGTTTTGTTTAAAAATGCCACAAAACATTGAGATATAGCGGCGTTTTTGAATGAAACGCCACTAAAGGTAATAAATAGCGACGTTTTTTACCACAAACGCCGCTAACAATCTAATTACCTCAAAACTGAAACGGCACCATTTTGGTTCCCGTTTAATAATTCAATATAAAAAATTGTAAAAAGGCACAATATTAGCGGCGTTTTTATTAAAAAAGCCACAAAAAAACAAATTGTTTCAGAACTAGATCGGCGCCATTTTGGTCCTCATATAATAAATCAATACAAAAATTATTTTATTTTGGGGTTTACTATTTAGGGTTTATGATTTAATGTTGATGGTTTAGGGTTTCAAGTGTAGTGCGGTGTCAGTTTGGGGTTTACTAAGGATTTATGGGTTTAGAGTTTTAGAATTTATATTTAATGGTTTAAGGGTTTAGTGTTTCGTGTTTCGTGTTTCGTGTTTCGGGCTTCGGGTTTCGAGTTTCGGGTTTAAAGTTTTAAGATTTATGATTTTGTATTTAAGAGTTTAAGGGTTGAGTGTTTATGGATTAGAGATATAAATTAAAAAATGTACATATATTTTGGGTTATAAAACCCTAAACCACTAAACCCCTAACCTTTAATCCATAAATTTTAAACCCCAAAACCTTTTAACCCTTAAATTATTAAATCTTAAACCCTAGACCTACATCATACGCACTGTACTCAAAATAGTAAACCCTAAATATGTACCCCTAAATTAATAAATATAGTTTAGGGTACTTTAGTATGGGATATAGTTTAATGGTTTAAGGTTTAGAGGGTTTTAGGATAAATAGTGTCATTGTTTTATGGTTTAAATATCAGGGGATATAATTCAGGGTTATGAATAATTCGCACCATGGTTAAGGCTTAGGGCTAGTGTTTTATGGTTAATTTATGGTTTAGGGATATAGTTTGGAGTTTAGGATTATGAGGATATAGTTTAAAGGTATAGGGTTTAGGGTTTTGATTAATTAGTGTTCATAATATTAGGTATTTTGATTATTTAATAATATTATAAAAATGTAGAGTGTAAATGATACTTTATTATTAGTGGCGCTTTTATTAAAAACGCCACAAAAAGATAGAATTACCGGCGTTTTTTTGGAAACACCACAAAATATATGCATTACCGGCGCTTTTTAGGAAACGCCACGAGGTTATGTCAATTAAACAACATTTATTACCGGCGTTTAATACAAAAATGCCACAAAATCCATCAACATATATTAAGACGGCGTCGTTTGAAACTTTGTTGTTTGAATTAGTGGCGTTTATTGACTAAAACGCCACAAAATATATCAATACAATGAGGACGTCATCGTTTAAAGTTACAAAAAACTGTCAAGTATTAGTGGCGCTAGATAAAAAACGCCGTGAAAGTCCATATTTAGTGGTGTTTGCCTAAAAACGCCGCAAATCTTTATGCACATTAAGCTTCACGACGTCATTTTATCAATAATTAGTGGCGCTTTCGAGAAACGCCGCAAAACATAAACTGGTGTTGAGCAAAACGTCGTCGTTTTGCTGTGCTCAAGTTTATCCCCCTTCACCCCCGAAAGCCCTAAGTGTTCAATTTGTTCTCTGCCCAGTCGACCCTAAATTTCGTCCTCCCTAAAATTTTTTGCTCAAACTTCTCCCTAGGTTCCGTCGTCCTTTGTTTTCTGCTCAAATTTTCCAATATTCCAACATCACTGGGGCTTCAGAAGTTGTTTCCATTGAAAAGCTTGAGGTATTTTTTGGAAACTTTTGCTTCAAATTTGAGTTTAGTTTTTATTTTGCTTCTTTTTAACTTGATTGTCTAATTGGTTTCTCATTATAGGTTAAGAACTGATAAGATGATTGATTAATTTGTTAAAATTTTGGGTTTCTGTTGCTTCGCATTGTTGATTTAGTTTGCTGATTATCGTATGGTTCATTTCTTAATGGTAATTGAAGTTTCATTGCTTGCATGATTTAGCTAGCAAGGAGTTGGAGGGACCAAACGGCTAGCGTGAGGCTCTCGGCATCTTAGGAAAGTTATTTTGGTGAGTTCTCGAACAACAATTGAAAACTTGTTGAATTCGACTGGAGGTTGTGGGAACTATCTCTTGATTAAGGATGTTACTGTTAATTTTATGTATCTTGTATTGTGGTTTAAAATGAAAAAAATGACATGCATTGTTGTTCAGTTTATGCTTGAGAAGTTTAAAATTTGGGAGCCTAAAATAGTTTAAATTGTGATTCATATTGCTGTCCAAAAATTCATTTTTAGTAATGTCCCATTATTAATGGTTGAAGCTAAGAAACAAAGTATTTGATGAAAGGATGTAGGTAGTCTGAAAATTTAATTGCTGTTAGCTAGAGAAGTACTCGAATGCATGCTAGAGTTTAATATGTGTGAATGTATACTGGAAATGAATCATGTACGAATTACCTCGCTTAATTAGATTAAATGTGTCCGTAATTTAACTCGCTATACAATAAACTTGTTGGTTCTGTTTCAAAAGCAGTCAAGAGCTTATGTACATAAAATAAAATTAGTACATTGCACGATCTTGTATGATTAGTTAAATGCTTATTGATGGCATTGATATATCATTATCGATTTATAAGATAGAATATATGTATACAATATTGAAAATTTATATGTATCGAGATGTTTGTTTGACTGTTTAGAATGAAATGCCCTGCTAGTGAGAACTCAATCATGTCTAATTGTGAGCCTTTCTTGGCCTTTGTCAAATTTCCATTGCTTAAAATTTCTACATTTGTCTACCTTAAATTGCGATTCATATTGCTGTCCAAAAATTCAGTTTTAGTAATGTCCCATTATTAATGGTTGAAGCTAAAAAACAAAGTATTTGATGAAAGGATGTAGGGAGTCTGAAAATTTAATTGCTGTTAGCTAGAGAAGTACTCGAATGCATGCTAGAGTTTAATATGTCCGAATGTATATTGGAAATGAATCATGTCCGAATTACCTCGCTTAATTAGATTAAATGTGTCGTAATTTAACTCGCTATACAATAAACTTGTTGGTTCTGCTTTCAAAAGCAGTCAAGAGCTTATGTACATAAAATAAAATTAGTACATTGCATGATCTTATATGATTAGTTAAATGCTTATTGGTGGCATTGATATATCACTATCGATTTATAAGATGGAATATATGTATACAATATTGAAAATTTATATGTATCGTGATGTTTGTTTGACTGTTTAGAATGAAATGTCCTGCTAGTGGAAACTCAATCATGTTTAATTGTGAGCCTTTCTTGGCCTTTGTCAAATTTTCATTGCTTAAAATTTCTACATTTGTCTGCCTTATGTTTTCGGTTGAAGAGGTTATTTGATACAGAGAGAAATCTAATTTAAAGGTTGTTGATGTCGTGGTTAAGGCCGTTATTGCACAAAAATGTTGTTTTGTTCTTCTTATGATGAAAGTTGTCCAGTTAAGACATGGTGAAATTGTTAAAATTAATGTTGTTGGCATGCAAGGTATATAACATTTATTAATAATAATAATAATAATAATAATAATAATAATAACGTAAAATATATAACATTTATTAAATACAAATACCAAATTAAATAAAAATAAGATTCAAAGTGTATAGGCTGGAAACCTGACGGGTTGCCTTATATCTCACTGTTAGATATAATGGATCCTCCCTAGGTGTAACAATGCAGATGATGAATCTTAAAGAATACATAACTTACTTAATTTTAAGATCAAATTTCATAACTTACATAAGTTTAAGATCAAATTTCATAAAGTACATAATTTTAAGTTAAGATCAAACTTCATAACTTACATAATTTACATAACTTACATAGTACTCAGTTATATATATGATCATAGCATTACTTACATAAATTATTAATTAACAATTTAGCCGTGTAATTTATTGTCAACTTTAGACTTCAACAACTATGAAATGATAGGAGTTGGATGAAATTGTCAAGGGTAAGCAACGGCTATTGAAATGGAGTAGAAACTTTTCTGAATTTCGCATTTCAAAATGCAAGCCAAGAGAATATGATTCTTTGCCCGTGTAAGACGTGTTGCAATATTAACTGGCATTATCGTGAAGTGGTCTACGAACATCTAGTTGTTAATGGCTTTGTCCGGGGGTACAAAAAATGGTTTTTTCATGGGGAGTGTACATCTAGTGGAGCATCTTCATCGATGAATCTGGGGTATCCTAATAGTGCTTTCAATCAGAATGTTAGAGACGATAACATGGAAGGCATGTTGTGGGATGCTTTTAATATGTGCAGTGATGGTTTCGGGACATTTCCACCTCACTTGGGTGCAACCGATGATCATAATTTTGGTGGAAATACTTTCACCGAAATAAGAAGAAGTGTACCGGATGAACAGCCAAATGAAGAAGCGGCGAGGTTCTACACGTTACTTGGTGAAATGAATGAAGAACTGTATGAGGGATCAAAATTTTCCAAACTGTCATTCTGTATTCGTCTTTTTCACTTGAAATGTTTGGGGGGGTGGACCGAAAATCGTTGACAATGTTGTTAGAGTTTCTGCAAGAAATGTTCCCGTTTGCAAAAATCCCTCAATCTTCCAAAGACATGAAGAAATTGATAAAGGATTTGGGCCTTGGCTACAACAAAATTCACAATTGCCCAAATGACTGCATGTTGTATTGGGGCGACCGGATAAATCAACAGTGCTATCATGTATGCGGCCAATCCCGTTGGATTAATAGAAATAAAGAGGACGGTAACGAGGATGAACATGATACACAGTCAAGGAAGTAGACAGTTAAGATTTTACGGTATTTTTCGCTAATACCAAGGCTTCAACGGCTTTTCATGTTGTCGAAGACAGCCGAATCAATGACGTGGCACCGTGATGGACGAACAGATGATGGGTTGTTAAGGCATCCTACAGATTCTTTAGCTTGGAAATCTTTTTACTCCAAATTTCTAAGCTTTGCAAGCGATCCTCAGAGTGTGAGGCTTGGGCTAGCATCCGATGGATTTAACCCTTACAAACTCATGAGCACAATGTACAGTACTTGGCCTGTGGTGCTTGTTCCCTACAATTTGCCTCCATGGGTTTGCATGAAACAATCTTCTTTTATTTTGTCTATGATTATACCTGGAGAGAAAGGGCCGGGGAATGATATTGACGTATATTTGCAGCCACTTGTTGACGAGTTAAAACAACTATGGGCTAGTGTTCAGACATACGATGCAATGAGAAAAGAGAACTTTAATTTACGCGCGGCTTTAATGTTTGATATTAACGACTTCCCGGCTTATGCTAATTTATCTGGTTGGAGTACCAGGGGACGTCATGCTTGTCCGTGTTGTGCTGTGCAGACATGTTTGCAATGGTTATATAATGGGAAGAAGTTCTCTTACATGGGGCATCGCGGTGGTTACTAGAAAATCATACATTTAGATTTCAGAGTGCTCGCTTTGATGGTAATCAAGATTTCGCATCATCTCCTTTGCGAATCCAAGTGGATCCGAAATATTCTTAATGTTGAAAGATATGAATTTCATTTATGGGAAGATAAATCAACCTGCCAACCAGCAAAGAAATAAAAGATCTAGGGATGAATGTGATGATGAATCTGATGAAGAGGATGATCCTAATGAGGCGAACTTGTGGAAAAAAAGAAGTATTTTTTTTCGAGTTGCCTTATTGGGAGCATCAGATTTTACGTCATAATCTTGATGTCATGCACATAGAGAAAAATGTCTGCGAGAACATCATTGGGACTATTTTGAATGTCGATGGAAAATCGAAAGATAATCTTCAGAGTCGACTTGATTTAGTCCACATGGGAATTCAACGTGAGCTTCATCCCCAAGCACTTCTGAATATGAAATATCGGTTGCCGCTTACTATTTTTCAGTGTCGAAGATGGAGAAAGAAGTGTTCTGTACGGTGTTAAAGGATATAAAGGTCCCGGATGCATATGCATCAAATATATCGCGATGTGTGAGTCTTAAGGATCGAAGACTATATGGCTTAAAATCGCATGACTATCACATCTTGATGCAAGACTTATCGCCAGCTGCTATGCAAAGGTCGTATGTCGAAAAAGGTGACGGCTCCTGTAATTGAACTGTCGAATATAATGAAAGGCATTTGTGGTAAAGTTTTGAATGTTCAAGAATTAGAGAGACTACAAGATCGAGCCGCATTAACTTTATGCAATCTGGAGAAGATATTCCCGCCTTCCTTCTTCACTATTATGGTGCATTTGTTAACTCATCTCCCGCGTGAAGCACTTCTTGGTGGACCCGTTTTCTATCGATGGATGTATCCCATTCAAAGGTCGTAATTTATTTACAAAATATTCCTTCATTCAGCTCAATGCCCATATAGTTGCAACTTTTGATAATGTTGTATACCGTGTTTAGGTTCCTTTCCAAATTGAAGTCATACTGCCGCAATAAGCGTTATCCGAAAGGATCAATTATCGAGGGCTACTTGGCAGAGGAATGTATGACTTTCTGTTCGAGGTATTTGGAATATGTTGAAATAAGAATGAACAGACCAAGTAGAAATGCTGGGCTCACAGATCATAATTTGGCCGAAACTTATTTATTTCAAAGTTTCAGAGAACCGATCGGTAAAGTCGAAATTGCAGAATTAGACGATAGATCGTGGGTCCAAGCACATCGATACGTTCTTTTTCATCACGATTCAATGGAACCATTTCGGAGTAAGTTCTAGAATTTGATAAATACTCATCAATTATTATTTATTTGTCTTCTAACAAAGTAAAACCTATTTTTACTATAGTGAGTACAAACATATATTGAGAGCTCGTTCACGATCCCGAAGATTAAATTGATGAGAAATTAATAAGTTGTTCGCAGAATCATTCCATGAATGGTTAAGCCAAATGGTATGCAATTTAAATTTTCATTGACAAGTAATAATGTTTTCTCATAACATTCATAATTACTCGATTTGCTTTCGACTCAATAGGTTTGGAGTCGGAATGAAGTAAATGACGACGTTTCACAAGGTCCAAACAGAATAGTGAAAAGATATAGTGGCTTCCTCATCAACGGATACAGATTTCATACAAGGTATCGCGAGAGATTGAGGAGAACCCAAAATTGCGGAATTGTTGTTAATTCTTCGATTACAAGTTATGCTAGTGCTAGGGACAGTAATTCGGTAGAGGGGAATTTGGAATATTACGGACTTATTACTAACGTCATTGAGTTGGATTATTACGGCAGATGCAAAGTTGTCTTATTTCGAGGTGATTGGGCTGATGTGAATACGGCTCGCGGAATTAAAAATGATCAATATGGCTTTACAATGGTGAATTTCTCTCGATTGATTTACACCGGAGAACAAGCGATGGACGAGCCGTATGTGTTTTCTTCTCAAGTTAAACAAGTTTTTACTCCAAAGATCCAATCGATGAGGGTTGGTACGTTGTACTTCAAAACACCCCTAGAGACTTGTTCGACATTGGCGGTGGAAGTAGAGATGACATAGTCGAAAGATCGAAACTTTGCCTTTTCCGTAACAAGACTTAACGAAAATATCCCTAGTACTAGTCAACAATTTCAATGGGTTCGTCAGATGTGGACGAAGATATTTACTGAAATATGATGTAGTAAGATTTAACGATTTATTATTTATATGTTATATTATAATTTTCAAGTTGGTCATGTTATATAATTTAACTGTTTTAAATGTCCTATTATTGTTGTTATTTGTTACTAAAATTTTGAACTATTTTATGTGTATTGCAGGGAAAATGCCTAAAAGACAATTACGAGGTTTAAATATTGTCCGGAATACTCCAAATCCAAAAGATGTAAATAGTGGACAAGATACAGTTGTTGGATCTCTAGTCTGTCGGACATAGATGACGAGCATGGACAATTCCAAAGTAATGTTAAGTTTATTTTACATGCATGTTGAATTTTATTATTGATTCATTTTTCAATTTTAATATAATAATATATCATTTTTCAGCTGAGGGTGGTGGGACGAGCAGAGCTCGGGGACGTACATTACTTACAGATTTATACGACTTAGAGCCTATCGAGCGTGTTGAAGTAAGGAGAAACAATCATAGCCACCTATCGGATCCAAGCTCAACTGCTGGCGGGATATTTGGGCATTATAGCACTAAATGCTAATATGTTGCCCATTAACTACGAATCATGGTATCACGTGCTCGATGCCAACAAAATCGTGCTCTCGATAATATTAAGGTAATAAAAGGTGAATGTAATTTATAATACTTTATTTTAACCTTCATTTATATTAACTTTTTAAAAAAATTTTCTAGGGTAAATTTGCTTTAGAGGTCTCCGATGACTATGTTAAGAAGATGTTGGGTAAAAAATGGAGAGACAATAAAAGCACCCTAAAAAAACAATATTTTAAGAAAGACATAAGCCTCGACAAAAAATTGCGAAATGTCTCGCCGGGAATGTTGAGGTACCAATGGGAAAATCAAGTTAGATTCTGGAATTCAAAGAAATGAGAGGTATTACGTACCTTAAAGTCTTATAAATTTTTTGGTTTATCGTATTTATTATATACATAATTCAAATTCCATTAAGTAGGACCGTGAGCGAGTTGGAACAAACAGCAGACAAAACAACAATTCACGCACACGGTAGGTTCCAGAAGTTTTGCTCGTGTAGCTGAGGTCGAGGTATTATAATTTATTACTTCTTTCAAATATTAATTACTTTATACTATTAAATTATATTTTTTCTGCTATAATGTAGGAAGTTTCTTCAGGTCAAAAAGTTGGACGCCTTCAGCTTTTTGACATTACGCATAGGAAGAAGGATGGATCTCCGATGACATCTGAGGTTGAGAAATTTTAGTATATTTACTTAATAAAATTTTATTTATTATAAATATTTATAATGTTTAATTACAATAGTTTAATTCATCGTTTGTAGTTTTAAATTTATAATTTTAAGTTATGTTCTATTCCTTTTTATTATATATTTTGTTTCTAACTTTTTTATTAATTTATTAGGATAAACTAAAGGAGAAGGAGGAGGAATATGAAGCGGTTGCTTCGTCTGACAGTTCTATTAATCTCGAGGAGATTGATAACAGAATTATTACTGATGTTTTGGGTCCTAAAAGGTACGACTGCTTCGATTGATAGTTTTGTTAATCTTGAGTATATTTATAACAAAATTATCACTAATGTTTTGGGTCTTACAAGGTATGGTCGGGTTCGATGTCAAGGATCAGGTGTTACCCTGACTCAATATTTTGGATCCGGCTCCCGGCAATACATGTCTTCCGGGAGTCAATCTCATGTTGAAGTTCAGAGACTAAAAGACCAAATATCTCTAATGGAATCGAGCACAGCTGAGCAAATTTCTCAGCTTAGAGCGGAGGCAGCAGCAAGAGAGGAGGAGCATATTGCTCAACTTAGAGCGGAGGCAGCAGCGCGAGAGGCAGAGCAGAACAGAAAGTATGAAGAACTCTAGCTACAACTGCAGACTATAATGCAGTTGTTCCAGCAGCAGTCGCAGAGGCCGCCCTCTTAAACATTTGTTTTATTGTTGTAAGATTTTTTTTTAACATTGTTACAGTTAACATTATTGTAAAATTGTTTGAATTATGCTTCATTTATTAATAAATATCATATATCTTTTATTAAATTTGAAGTACCGTTTAGATTTAATGCTTTTGGTGAGATTTAAATGTTTTATTTGCTGCCTGGGGTTGGAATTATATGCAATTACTGCTATTGTTGGTTGGTTTTTAATGAGGGAGGATAGGATATTGCAGAAAAATAGCACCGCAAATCTGTGCAAATTAGTGGCTTTTTTGTTAGAAACGCCGCTAAAAGAGCCCACTTTTAGCGGCACTTTTATAAGAAACGCCGCTAAAAGACCACACATTTAGCGGCACTTTTATAAGAAACACCGCTAAAAGACCACACCTTTAGCGGCGCTTTTATAAGAAACGTCGCTAAAAGACCACACCTTTAGCGGCGCTTCTATAAGAAACGCTGCTAAAAGACCACACCTTTAGCGGCGCTTCTATAAGAAACGCCGCTAAAAGGCCAAACCTTTAGCGTTGTTTTATAAAAAAGCGCCGCTAAAGGCGGGGTCTTTTAGCAGCATTTCTTATAAAAGCGCCGCTAAAGGTGTGGCCTTTTAGTGGCGTTTCTTATAAAAGCGCCGCTAAAGGTGTGGCCTTTTAGAGGCATTTCTTATAAAAGCGCCGCTAAAGGTGTGGCCTTTTCGCGGCGTTTCTTATAAAAGCGCAGCTAAAGGTGTGGTCTTTTAGCGGCATTTCTTATAAAAGCGCCGCTAAAAGTCAAGACTTCTAGCGGCGTTTTTTCACAATAAACGCCGCTAACTTTTACGGCGCGTGTTTTAGTGGTGCTTTCAAAAGCGCCGCAAATAATATTAGTGGCGCTTAAAAACGCCGCTAAAAGTCATTAAAAACGCCACTAAAAGTCTGTTTTGGTGTAGTGACTTTTATGAAAGGTGTTGTCTTGAAAGCACCTAATTGAACCTTAATGAAAAAGGTTATAACTTTGTAGTAATTATATGAAATGTTGAGTTTTGATGATAGCCATAAGAGTATTTAATGCTCACCTAGGCTTGTGGAAGGTAAAAATGTGATTAGAATTATTTTCCGAGCCTAGGGGCAAAATGATTATTTTGCCAAAGTCTAGGGGCAAATAGTAACTTTGCCAAAGCATGATTATCAAAGTGCTTTTATTAATGTGATGATTAAAATGAGTTAAATTGTTATTATAGATGAAGAAATACAAAGCCCGAATCAAAACCGAGGCAAGAATAAAGTCGAGGACTAAATTGCACAACTACATACATTTTGAATACTGAGGTAAGTTTGTATGAATTTAAGGTTTCATATGTATTTTTATTAAATCAATTATTATGTTGTATTATGTATACTAATATTATGAAGATAAGTAATGATATCTCTATGAGAACATGTAAGATAAAGTCCCGAATAAAGACTCGAAATATTGAGGAATACTAATATCACAGCATGAGACAAGAAAAGTCCATGTAAGACCATGTCAAGACATGGCATTGGCATAAGGCAAGGATATCATATAAGTCCATGACAAGTCATGGCATTGAAAACTTATCATAAGGCAAAGGTCCCATGCAAGTCCAAGCCAAGGCTTGGCATTGGTGAATTTATAAGGCAAAGATGTCATATACGTCCATGTCAAAACATGGCATTAATAAGATTTATAAGGCAAGGATATCATGTAAGACCATGTCAAGACATGGCAATGGTAAGTTTCCAAGGAAACATATAAGGAAGGGCTCGTGTAAGACCATGTCTGGGACATGGCATCGACACCAAACTAAGGGATCCCATGTAAGACCATATCTGGGATATGGCATTTGCATCATGAGGTGATCTCATGTAAGACCATGTCTAGGACATGGCATTGGCATCGAGATACATGTTTGATGAGATTAAGTAACCTCAATTATTCTGGGAAATTCATCGGGCAAAAGAACCAAGTATGAAGGAAGTAACAATAAAGCTAAGTAAGTAGAGTTGGTAATAAGTTAAGTTGTTCAAAGTTGATAAAGAGCTTAATTCAAATTAAGAAAGATGAAGATTGAATTATGTTGTATTAGCAAAATTATACTAATTTATGTGATTAAGTGTTATAGGTACAATAAGTACATTTCATGTATGAAATTAGCATATATCCTATGCCGAGTATGAATAAGTATGAGTAAGTAAGCTAAGCTCTTGAAATTTAAGTTGTATTTGTCTATGGAGGGATGAATTATATTAAGTAAATATAATTGCTATATGAGTTTCATGCAAACTTACAAAGCTATGTGCTTACTTCTTTTATTTCCTTCTTCCTTGTAGTTACGCCAAGCTAAATTGTGGACCATAAACGTCGGAGTTCGAGTATCACACTATTAACATCACTTTGGTATAACAATTTAGATTTATTTTGAGTATGGCATGTATAGGATTTGAGTATTTTGGTTAGATCATAATTGTTGGCCAAAGTGTTGGCTTATTAAGGTATTAAAGTCTTTTTGTAATGGTCTATTATGTTAGGCCGATACTTGGCAAGTTTTTTTTATGTTATATGAAAATTACTTTCTTGAAGTGTATGCTCTTGTATATGGATGTTGAATTAATGTGTGTGTAAATAAGTGAGGGTAGTTAAAGGACTTAGTAAATAGCTTTGTTCTTATCCATAAGAGTAGACACACGAGCATGTATCTAGGCCATGTGGGAGGTACGGTTAGAACATGGGAGTGTGCCCAGTCTGTTGAAGTCTACACCTTGCCCTTGAGATTTAAATCTCCACATGACTGAAGCACACGGGCGTGTGTGTAGGCCGTGTGGATAAGTCAGAATGCCAAGGTTGGCACACGGGCCAGGGCCACGGACGTGGCAAGGCCATCTGAATTTAGTCAGTGTCGACCATGAGTGGAAGACACGGGCATGTCTTAGGGGCACATGGACGTGTCCTTAGTTCAACACGGGTGTGTGGGCCCTATTTTGATGAAAAGTTTTTTGAGTTCATAAAAGTCCCCAGTTAAATCTCGAAACCTCTCGGAGGTATGTTTAGGGCCATGTAGGCCGAGAATGAGTAAGAAATAAGTTTGAACGAAATTTTATAGTCTGTTATGACACTTTCAAGCAAGGTTAAACACGGTAATGACTTGTACCCGGTTCCGGAGTTGATTACGGGTAAAGGGTGTTACAATAGAGATGCTTCTCCCTCAAAGTCTAGAGAACAACCCTAAGGTGCTTGTCATGCTCATCCTTAGTCCTTGAGTAAACCAGTATATCATCGATGAACACCACCACAAACCAATCTAGATAAGGTTGAAATACTCGGTTTATCAAATCCATGGAAGTCGCCGGTGCATTCATTAGTCCAAATGGTATCACTAGGAACTCGTAGTGTCCATAACGAGTCTTAAGTGTCGTCTTAAATACATCAGCTTCTTTAACCCTCAACTGATGATATCCAGAATGTAGATCAACCTTGGAAAACACAGGCGCCCCTCGAAACTAGTCAAACAACTCATCTATCCTCGAAAGTGGATACTTGTTCTTAATGGTCAACTTGTTCAGTTGACGATAGTCGATGCACATGCTCATGGATCCACACTTCTTATTAAAAAATAGTACCGGTGCTCCCCACGGAGGAACACTAGGGCGAATGAACCCACGATCCAATAACTCCTGAATCTGAGCCTTAGCTCTACAAGCTCCTTCGGTGCCATCGATAAGGAGCGATGGACACTGGAGCTGTACCAGGTAGGAGCTTAATGCCAAACTCCACTTCACTATCCAGAGGTAAATAAGGTAACTCCTCAAGAAAGACATCTTGTAAATTCTTTACTGTTCTGATGTCCTTAATAGAGGAATCCCCAGAATCTAAAACACTTACATGAGCCAAGGACATCTCACATCCCTTACGTACTAACTTTTTTGCCACCAATGTAGATATCACGTTAGTTAAACAATTCCAGCGCTCTCCAATCATGGCTACCTCATCATCCTTTTCAGTCCTCAATACGACCCTCTTAGTGGCGTAGTCCAAGCTAACACGATGCTTGACCAACCAGTCCATCCCCAGAATTAAATCGAACTCCTCAAAGGGAAGCTCCATCAGATCAGCCAGAAAGATTTCTCCTTGAACCTCAAAAGGAACGTCTCTAAACAGCTTGTTAACCCTTATAGATTACCCCAACGGACTCAGTACAGTAACCTCACTCGTAGTGCTCTCAACCAAGATCCCAAAATTTCCAGACACAGTACAAGCTATATAGGAGTAAGTGGATCCTATATCTATCAATGCAGTATATGGTACATCAAAAATAAGAAACGTACCCGTGATGATGTCCGGAGCATCTCCATCCTCTCGGTGACGAGCAGTATAAACAAGAACTGGCTGCCTCGCCTCAGTTTGTCTGGCACCTCTGCCCGGTACTCTCTACCCACGGCCCATACCATTACCACCTCTAGCCTGACCATGACCCCTTAGTAGCTCCTGAACTACCCTCGGTGGCTATACAGTACCAGTACCTGGAGTTTGCCTCTAATTAGCCCGCAGCGGACACTTTCTAATGCGATGTTTCAGTGACCCACATCTCAAGCATGCCTCAGTCCTCTTCCAACACTCGCCCTGATGACGTCTACCATAATCGAGACATGGCTACTGATCCAAAGAGCGATGGGGCCCAAATTTTAACCGCCTATTATATTTGGCATTTTTCTTATGCCTCTGTACAGAACTCGAGGGCTTTGAATCCCTCTTGTTCCTACCCCTCTCTATCTCTTCTTTGGCACTCAGCGCACTTAACATCCTCGGTGATCTTTGCCTTCTCGACCAGAACAGAAAAATCCCGCTCTCTCTGCAGAGCAATCAGAACTCTCAAATTATCTCTGAGGCCATCCTCAAAGAAGACACACCTTTCATACTTCGATGCCACCATTCCTCGCACGTAGCAGCTTAGTCTCAAAACTCAGCCTCATATTCGACCACAGATCGACCTCCCTGAGTAAGGTTTAGTAATTCCCTCCTACGGGCATCTACGTAGCTCATCCCCGCATATTTCCCTTAGAAGGCAGTCTTAAAAAACTCCCAGGTCAAGCGTTCGGGCTGAGTGCCCTCCTTAACAGTAAGCTTGTAACACCCCAAACCCAGTTAATACGTTACGACTAAATCTGGTAGGCTACAAGGAAAGGTTGTTTTAAGGAATTTGAAATTTTAAGGGAAAAACTACAATTTTGAAAATCTTTTGATTAGTGTTTCTATAATTTGAAAATGTTATGAAGTTTAAATGTTATTTACTATCTCTTGTTTAACAGAACTAGCAGTTGAAACAGAGTATCATTTTATAACCACTGAAATCTAGCGACGTTCCTAAATGTGATATCTTGAAATCAGTGTTTGAAGGTTTAAGAAAAATTTCCAATTAGTCGTTCGCCATCATTCGTTAACACTTTGAAAACTATTTGTTTATGTTACTAATTTTTTGAAAAAAACCCCTTGTTCGATAGTTTATAAAACATGCAATATCAGTATTAAATCAATAATCCAAATTCAAGTTATAGTGGCCTTATTGCATAACAAAATCCCAATTAAAAATAAGTCTAAATAAAAGAAATGAGTTTACGAGAAAAATATTGCATGGCCACCTCGAGTTCGCCTCGGCTCCAAATTCGTGATCTAATGATTACCTGCAAAATTAAGCAGAGGGGTGAGTCACCGAGACTCGGTGTGTAAATCCCCATACAACGCAATCAGCCTCAAGCCCACATAATATAACATATTAAACAAATATGCAATGCAGTGCAACCCAGCCCAACCTAGTTTCCATCCTCTAGGTCACCTGAATCAGCCAAACGCCCGTGGCACCAAACTACTGTGGTACCAAACCACTGGTGGTTCCAAACCACTGGTGACAGAGTCACTAAATATAATATGTTGGGCCAACCCACTGTGGTACCAAACCACTGGTGACAATCCCGGATAATATATATATGTGGGGCCAACTTACTGTGGTACCAAACCACTGGGACGAGTTACAGAAATAAACTATGTGGTGCCAAACCACTGTGGTACCAAACCACTGGTGACAGTCTTAAAATCACACTTCCCCTTTTCACATCATATCCCAAGTCCATGCACATATTGACATAATAATATGAATGCAAACATGCTCCCAAAGCACAATGATGAATTATATCATACATTCATATAATCAAAAGTAGAACTGTATAGGTACTTACCCGGTGTCGCCAACTTTACCCATGAGGGTATCTCGACTATCTAAACAATTATTTCAGCTTTCAACCAACACAGTTAATAACGAAAATTGCCAAAGTAAAGTGTGAACGTAAACACCTGATAACGCATAGCACTATACTTTCTATGTCGACGCTTTCACTAGTAGGGGCAATGGCTATTTATCTATTCCAAGCAGACGTCGGCTCTCTACCACAACCCGACAGATAGTCTAGAATTGACGACACTGCATGCTTTTTAAACTTAAGAACCGAGAATAGGGGTTCGCTCCCTTCTTTTGATTGACCGGCACTTGCATCTATGGTAAGAGTCTTTGATCAGTACACAAGGAGAAGTGTAGTGTAGGTTGACTAATAACGGAATTTGGTTAAGGCATATCACAATTGAAAGGAATAAATAACCAAGAAGTCACAAGATGGCTTCTTACCTTAGACCCAAATGGAAAGTAGGATTCGAAAATCAACCGTTCCCTAGACTTTGAACTCTAATCATTCGGCTTAAACAACAGAGCTGATTGAAAAGACTTTCTGGCCAAAGATCCCTAGCACCTTGCTTCACGATGCTCAGCTAACAGGCATGGAACGAAAGAAATGGGTTCAGTTGTTTACAAGAATAGATTCGGCCTTACCTTGAAAAGAAAGAATGGAGAGATTGATCATGAGGAAATGAAAGAGAACCTTACCTTTAACCACCAAGTAACAGGATGAAACCGATTCACTTGACGAGGGGAGCTATTCGGCTAAAGAGAGAAAAGAAAAGGCGTCAATGAGGATGGTGCAAGGTTTCGACTAAAGAAGAATATGAGCCTGAGAGGTGATTCGGCTAAAAAAAATGGTAAAGGAGAAGGAAAGTTTCAGCTTGGCAAGAGAGAATATGATAGGATGGTTCGCCTAAGGAGAAATAAAGAGTAGAAAGAAGAAAGTTGTAACAGCAAGAAACAAAAATAGAGTAGAAGGATTCGGCTAGCAACAACAAAGGTGGTTCAGTTATGGAGAAGATGGAAGAGAAAAGGACGATGAGAGAAAAAGTAAAAAAATGATATTGTAACACCCCAAACCCGGTCTATGCATTGAGACTAGATTTGGTTTGTTACATGATTCGAGCTATTCTTAAATCTTTAATGAGTTGAAAACTACAATATTATTTACAGGGTTTAAAATTTGAAGAGTATTTGAAAACATTAGTTGAAAATCATTGTATTATCAATAACCTTTAGGTAATTTGTTAAAGAGTTAACTATAATAAAATATTTATAAAAATTTTTCATATACTTGAAAACTCAAATTTATTTTAATAAAACATCATAAAATCATGGCCCATGATTAAAAAGTCCAAAATATAGTTTAAATTCCAAACACACATAAAATCCATAAGTTATTTATAGAGGCCCTTATTACAATAATCCATAATAGTAAAAATATACTTATTAAAAGTTCGTAGTTTAAATAACCCTCTTTCGCAAGATGGCCTCCACGAAGTCATCCTCGCCCAAGTCCACATCAATTTCCATTACCCGAGATGGAAAAAAATTAAAGGGTGAGTTACTTAGAACTCAAAGTGTAACTCACTTACCACCATTATTGGGCCGATCATCAAGATATTATGTCGGGCTTGAGCCCAATTCGAATTCAACAATATATCATGAATTTAAACAATTAAAATGCATGAAAATGTAATTCCCAACCCAAACCTAATATCCATCCGCTAACACCCCGCACCAACCATCACACCTGGGGATCAAGTCAACCCACCCCGCCATCACACCAATCGTAGGCATTAAGCCTTTTTATAATTGTGGCATAGCCACCGAACTAGAGGCAATAAGTCGTTAATGTGGCGAAGCCACCGAACTAGAGGCAATAAGTCGTTGATGTGGCGAGCCACCGAACTAGAGGCAATAAGCGTTATTGTGGCGAGCCACCGAACTAGATTTTTGGCAATCGCCATTCTTCTCTTCATATATCCCACCCCATGCAATCGTATGCATAAAAATATAATCATATAATAATTTCATTTATTTAATTCATAACAATGGTGGGTTTATCATTTCATTTGGCCCATAAACATATTATAGCAATTTGTCTATTTAGCAATTTAGTGGGCTTTGGCCCATTTACCGAACTAGAGTATTTTGGCCCAATTTATCGAACTAGAGTATTTTGGCCCAATTTATCGAACTAGAGTATTTTGGCCCAATTTATCGAACTAGAGTATTTTGGCCCAATTTATCGAACTAGAGTATTTTGGCCCAATTTATCGAACTAGAGTATTTTGGCCCATTTTCACGAAACATCCAATTTACATAATAACAATTAATTTCTCGAGGGCATTTTTGTAATTTTCACGATTTAGTCGTTTTTACGTATTTTCGTCAAAATATCAATTTTACGCTTTTACCGATCTAATCGCTTTTTACGATTTACTTCCATACCAAATTTGACATCCAACCGAGAAAATAATGAGTGTGAAATTACACCTCGTTACCGAGAGTACTAATCCTTCTCGCTCCTTGGCACCTAAAACATATTTTGATCCGTTAGACAACTATTTCGTAAAATAAATCTTAATCGATAATAGATCCAAAATCTTACCCTCTTGATTTTGAATCACTTGATTTTTGGCTTTTCCTCGCTTATGGATTTGTTAGCACGAGAATCCACCAACGATAACTACTCGAAAGTTCGTACTACTGAATAATGGACTTCCTTCTAAGATGGCCCGCAACCCGTGGAAAATCCTTGACCGCCAAACCGCTCTTCGCTTGAATGGGGATTTACGGATCCGCCTCTTAACGTGACTAACCACCGCCCTTTTCTTCCCTATTTTGAAAGTCTTCAAGATCCAAAAGAATTTTAGTTAGATCTATGATATCAAATAATACTAGAGATTTTAAAGAGTGGGATTTCCTTACCACAATGAAACGCTTCCAACGCTTCCACGATTCCCCCGTTCACTTGAGTTCCGATCTCCGTTATTGCACTAAATAATAACGAAAGAGACGTTATTAGAATGAACGTTATATCAATCCAAAAAGACCCTCATAAAACCAATGATATTCGGCCATGACATTGACAATAAATCGAAAATGGAGAAGAACCCTTACCTATTTCCCACGGTCGAAAGGAAAGGATTGAGAGTGTTGTTTAATTGATGGAAGATTCGGCTATGTATGATTAAGGAAAAGAAAATAATTTTGGCTTATAGGCACATTAGCATTCGGCTATGGGAGTGCAGATGGAGAGAACTTCGATTGAAAAGAAATAGAATACAAGAAAAGATGGTGATGATGTTGCTTTGATTTCAAGGAGATTAGGAGAAAAAGAAAAGAAGAAGACAAGCTTTAGGAGAGATGTATATTCGGCAATGGCAAAAAGAAAAGAAAAGGATTGGCTTTTGGTATATGTGATTTTCGGCATTCAAAGAAAAGGTACAACCAAGTACTAAAGCAATAAACAAGAATGACCAAATGGTCAAAATGATCAAGGCTTACCAAAGCAAAAATTCGGCCAAGGGAGAGATAGGTTGAGAGAATTTGCAAAAATATGCACAAAACTAAAGAAAATGACCAAAACAAAAGACTAATTTTCCTAGCCAACTATCACCAAAATTCGCCTCCCCTAGCCATATTGTCAGTCCATATGCATGGTCCAATGCCATGATTTTGTTTCCAAAATTCTCCTTGATATGTGCCTTATGTCCCCCTATCTTTCCTTAAATCTTTGATTCCATGCCATAAGTTAGTTGTTTCCTTAATCCATTGATACACTAACCAAAAATAACATGGTCAACACCTTCCTTATATGTTCATTGCCGACACTTCCTATCCATGAGCAGAAAATTAAAACAAAAATTTCATCTAGGTGCTATACAAGGGATTCGAACCTCTTCCCTCTTGCTATAACCCATGCGCCAATACCACCATGCCATATGCTCATCTTATGACACTCTTTAGCACATAATTTAACTTAAGTCCTAATGACATTTGTTTCACTTCAATAAATTCTCAATTAATAATTTTTTTTTCTCCAAATCATGCTTTACTCCTCTTTATGACTTCAATAAGCACTAAAGTAAAAATAAAATTTTTCCTTTAAAAACTAATCATCAATTTATGCAATATAATAATACTCAAATTTTTAGGGTGTTACAGATATGGTTTCCTTTGGTAAACAAAAGAAAATGAAACCAAAATGACCAAAGTGAAAAGAAGACAAGAAAGTCTCTATGGACGGTTTTGGCTCAACTCCACACTCAAATAACACTAGCCACCAAACAGCACTCACCTCCCTTAATGAAAAAAAAAACATGCTTGAATGAAAAGAACAAATGCCTAATGTCTAACAAATTTCGGCACACCACTTAAGCTAACACTAAACCGCACATGCTCATCAACAAAGGGTCCTCCACTCTCACCCACTTGACTGAATTCACTCCCACAAGCACCCCCACTTTCGGCCAACTCCACAACCAACACCAACCCACGATTTTCTCCTACTTTCACTCCCCTCCAATCATTCAAACTTGTTGACCCATTCAAACTCCACCCCCTCCTCATAGCCACTCATTCAAATGGATTGACTCATTCAACCAACAACCTTGGAGAGTCCTTGCCGAAACTGCCACCTTAGCTCCCTAAGTGCAAAAATAAAGCTTCTGAATGCTGTTAATGTGACTCGAACTCCTTCCCCCTACTTCTCCCTTGTGACGCCACACTCCTGTACTTTAAGTGGTGCCTTCTTACCATTCCACCATGCCTCTTCTTGTGTCAACAAACACAAGAGATTATCCTTAAGACCTGCTTCACCCCGCTCTCCCCTAAAGAGCCTAAAAACAAAATTTACACCTAGGCTTAAGCTTGACCCTGAGCCTTCCTGGGACCCCCAAACATACCAAATTAAAAAACAGAGCATGCCAAGCACACAACAACACATAAAATGCAGAACCCCTAATTCTAGGATATTACAAAGCCACCACTAATATGCCTCATCACGCAGCAGCGAGACTGCACCCTTTAATTTCTACTCTGGGGTGCAATCTAGATCGTCCATGATCCTCTCCGTGGCCTCAATCCAATACTTGGTCATATTAGGGGCAACTCCAGTGACACCCCTGAATAATTCAGCCCTATTGGACCGGAGTCGTTCCGTAATCAACCCTCAGCCCCCAGATCCAATGCTCTTGAGACCCATTTTGAGTCGCAAGTGAAACCGGCGTCTCACTAGTATCCAAGTTAGGCAGGTTGTCAAAAGATGAGGACCTAGCTCGAGCCCCTCTACAACCTCTATCATGGCATCTAGTACCCCATCCACGGATACCTCGTGTGCTCATATCTAATCGTATTATCTGTATTTAGAAATTTTATGAATCAGTTACAGTTTAATATTTATTAACAGATATTTTATGTAGAACATTATCGGTAATTCAGAGTTTATTTTCGTATATCGCAGTTTCACTACAGTTTTTAATACAGTACACTACCTATAGTAGTTTTAGAATATACTATCAATAACAGTTTCAGTTTGAAACAATTTACAGTTCAGAATACTTACAAGATCGGCGCCGAAGACTCGGTGTACCACTTACTCAGTAAAATATTTCAAATCATTTTGTAATCAGTTCTTCCAAACCAAATTTTAAAACTCATAATCCACAGTCGAGTTTTACAACCTGGCTCTGATACCACTAAATGTAACACCCCAAACCCAGCCCAAACGTTATGGCTGAATCTGGCGATGTCACATGGAATAAAATTTTGAAAACTAGTTTATTATGATAAAACCGTGTTCGTTTTATTGCTCTTATTGATTCTAGAAATTGCTTACTCATCTAGTCAATTGTTTTAAAACATAATTCGTTGCGGAAGCTTTAAAAATAGTTTAAGTAATCGTGTGTTTAGAGAAATCATTTGTTATTTTGAAAATCGAGCTTTCCTACAACTAGCAGTTGTAAATCCATAAAGTAAAGAAAACTAAGAACCAAATCAAAACAAAATTCCGTAAGTCCCAATTACAACCAAAAAATTAACCAATAGAAATGAACCCATGAACCATAAATTAAAAGTCATAGAAGTCTAAAACTATGGTCACCGTCGAGTCCTCCGCTGCACTGATCCATCTAAGTTTGGGGATTACCTATGCACATTAAACAAAAGGAGTGAGTTTTCATAAACTCGGTGTGTAACCCCACAAAAAACAAACAACAGTAATCACAGTGCATAGTCAAAATCAGTCTTGGGCCTAAGCCCCTTTTTAGTATCAATAGCAGCTGAGCCTTAGCCTATCACAGTAATAGTAGCAGTCATGCAGTATTCAGTATGAAAGTCCTACCCAACAAGCCTCTACACACCATCTCCGTCTAACCCTACACTCCATGTGGGGATTAAATCAACCCACCCATCCCTACACTCTAAGTAATATCGAATACGGCACAAAATAGTAATTTGCAACTGAGCTGCTAGTATATTAGGCTTAAGAGCCTTTCAGTTCACGTCCTCCAAATATAATTAACCCAACCCCATGCAATGCAGCATACAAATCATGACATGCTATCCCATGATATCAGTACAAATAACCAGTTCAGTATACATGCATCTATCATCATGCTCAATATATATACATCAAATAGCCATTTCACACAATTAGGGGTTTAAGTGATGCTTACCAACCCTATAGTAGGTTCACAGTCGACTTGGACGACCCGTGCAACCTTAGCAATCAATTCAGTGAAAATGGGCTCACAAGCCCATGTCGCCCACATAGCCTAGATTTGCCTTGGCCGTGTGGATCACACGGCCTGACCCAAAATCCCACATGCCCGTATGGGCCCACATGCCCGTATGGGCCCACATGCCCGTGTGGCCCATACGGCCTAAATCAGTCTAGCCCGTGTGTCGCACACCGCCCACCTGGCCATCACACGGTCGTGTCTTGTATGCATGGCCTGGCCTCATCGATCACACGCCCGTGTTGTGTCACATGGCCTACCACACGGGTGACCACACACTCGTGTGGCATCGACAGTGAGGTTTTTGACTTTCGCTGAAACCTCATTTTCTGTGCAATCGAGTACACACCTGGTTTTGATTGAAGCTAAGACGAACCCCAAGCCTTTCAGAACCTACCAACCGACATATCAATACCCAAAACTTAATTAATTTCGATTATAGAAGCCATTCTTACCAAAACCCCAAATGAATAACTTAAAAACTATGTCAAACAATGATTCGAAGTCTTAGTAAGATAGATACGATAACCAATAGTCACCACACACTAGAAAACTCGTTTAAAACCTTCGTGTAGCACCTAAATGTGAGTAAAACGAACCTTCTATTAATCGCTTAACCAAAACAACGACAGAACTAAAGAAAATACCACTTACCGAACAAGGGAAAACAACTGCAGTACGTTGGAAACAGATCGAATAAGGGAATAAAATAAGAAATGAGAAATCAAATGGAAAATTGGCAGCAAGTGGGGAAAAGAACCGACAGAGAGAAAGGGAAAAGGAAGAGGGAAAAATTCGTCAGAAAACTTGGGAGAATGAGGAGGGAGAGCCGAATGCAACAACCAATAACAACAGGATAACTTGATAACTCCCCAATCCCTTATTTTTCTACCCACATCCGCACTACTCACAACCACTACAGAATTTCGGCTAAACCAAACTCCTTCAGTTCATAGAGTAAAAATATACGCTCATGCACACGCAGGGATTTGAACACAAGACCTTTAGCAAACTAACACTCAACTTAACCACCAAACCAATAGGTCCATTCTGTTATAAGCTTATCAACAATTAAATAAAAGCCTATGGACCAAAGATAGGGCTTTATTCATAAAAATACCAAAATTTGCCCAAGTCATGGCTTGAACTTGGGACCTCCCACACATTCCCAGAACATATAACTACTAAAACAGATACACATCTGTGTCACACTTTTGCAAAAACAAAAATTTAAATTTTGGGGCGTTATAGCACTAAATTGCTATTTAGTGTTTTTGCGTAATTAGCTTGTAATGGCTACAAGGGAATAGACTTTACAGCTAACCAAACAATTGAATGGCTTTATTGTGTTGAATAAGGTAGGAATGGCAATGCCATTCATGTGAACCAAACATAGACAATTGTAATATTTATATAAATATTAATTGTAATATGAGATGAATAAATGAGAATTCAAATATTCAACTCTGAAACATCATATTTTTTATATATTATTATATATTGATTGAGTTGACGTCACACATCAATCGTATTCGAATTCAATTACATAACCCTTTTATTATAGTTTTGTTTGTCAAAATTTTGCCTATTATAAAAAGGCGTTGTTATACACCTATAACACCCTACTATTAAGAGACAATTGTTATAAACATATAATATAATTTATATCGTGATTTTTATCAAATAAAGAAATTGTGAATTATGTTAAAAAAAAAGAAGGAGAAAGAAAGTGAGAATTAAATCATTAAAATTAAAAGGTGTATGGTAGGTACATGCATTACTACTTTTATGCATATTTTATTTTACATTCATTTACATGATTAATTATGAAGTTCATAACCGTAAGAAGTTCAATTAATCACTATGAGTTATCAAATTTAATTAATTAATTTCGATGAGTTATTAAATTCAAGTAATCAATTTATAAATTTATAATGTTCCAAATTCATAATAGAATATTTAATTATGAAACTTAATAATTTATTGAACTGGTATCTTTAATTCCACTAATTGAAGATTATTTTTACAATATATTGTTATTTATAACTAATTTAATAAATAATGTAATTAAGTAACTTCTACTGTTGTTGCTATAAGTGAAAATAAAATATATAAAAAATTAGTTCTATTAAAACTTGGTTATTATAACAAGTGGTTGTTATAGATTGGGCTAATTGTATAAAATTACAAAAAGAAAATATAAATATTATAATAATAGATCATGTGGAATTTTATTCTTATATATTGTTTCTTATTTAACTTTAATTTTAATTATTGAATGTAGATTATTAATTAAATTTAAATATTGTGATCACTAAATAATTTATCGTGACACTCTATCTACTTTAATTTTAATAGTGTATGTAATTTGTAAAAAAAAAATGATAAACTTAAAAGATTTTTAAAATGGTTTTAAAATTTATGGCGACTAGTTATGAAAAATTGTAAGTTAAATTATTAAATATAAACAAATTGAAACAACTTATTATGAAAATATAAATTGTAAAACACCATTAAAATTATATAAAAAGGTGGAGGGTTTATGTTGAATTTCCCACTCCACAAAAACGTACTTTCTTTCATTGTCACATGTCAAAATTTTATAGTGTCAACACATTAAAACTTTAAAATACTTGTAATATAATATATATATATATATATATATGATTTATAAAAATTATGATATAAATTTTATAATACATAAAGGAAAAGAAAAATTAACATATTACAGGTTAGAAAATTGGCGAGCTTAGTCTTTGAATATTGGAACTTAAATTAAACTCATATTTTATGAGTAAATTTTTTATTCGAACTTATTTTTCAGATCTAATATTTTATTTAAACTCTTTCAAATTTTGAATAAACTTTCAAGCTTGTATGATTAATCCAATCTTTTAAAGATATGCAAATAATCGAGTATTATATATTAAAATGAGTAATTTTGCTGGGTTTTTTTTACTTTTAGAATATATTTTAAATTAATAATATTTATTTATACGCATTTATATATACTTTTAAACGTACTTTAAATTATTTAATTTTGTTAAATAATGGGAAATAAAACTTATACTCAAAATAAACATTTAAAAGATTGTTTATAGTTACGAGTTTAAAGCTAGCTATTATATTAATATTAGCATGATTTCTCATTACATTTTGTCTTGAATTAATTATTTTAGGTTAAATTGTAGAGTTAAAATTTAAAAGTTATAATATGTTTGAAGTTTTATAATTTTAATATAGTTTTCAAGAATTTAATTTCTTTATTTAATGAATTTAAATATTTTAAATTTAAAAGTTTTTATTAAATACGAGTATTACATGAGTTTATGTTTCAAAACTAACAAAATTTTAAAAACATTTTAATTCACAACATCAATCATAGTAAAACCAATCAATGGCATACATATTGTCCCTTATACGAGCCGTTAAGGCCCTAAAAACACATTAGAAACAAGTCGGGACTAAATAAAAAACATATGAGATTTTAGGAGAAAGATGCAAATTTTCAAACTGCAGGGGTCACACGACCGTGTGGCCAGGCCATGTGACTCACACAGCTGAGACACATTCCCGTGTCTCAGGCCGTGTGGACATTCGAAGTAGGGACACACTGTCGTGTCCCAGCCCGTGCTCGTACCCGTGTAACTCTCTGACTTGGGTCATAAGGCCAAGCCACACGCCTGTGTGCCAAGCCGTGTACCCTTCGAAGTGGCCTCACACGCCTGTGTGCTAGGCATTGTGTCACACATGGTTGAGACACACGCCCGTGTCCCTAGTCGTGTGGACGAAAAATAGGCCATTTCCAAGCCATTTTTCTCACCCAAAGCCTAGTTACTTACACCAACCAAATGCACCTATTTTCATGCATTCAAGATACACCTAAAACATGCATAAACATGCTAGAACATCATAGTACTTAGCCATACAACCAATATGCCTTAAAGGCTCCTCAAACAAAACAATCAAATTTGACTAAACATTTGCTAAATTTAGCCATAAATCAATCAACCAATTGAATAACTTATATACTACATTTACCATAATGTTCACATGCCATTTTCATACTTATAACCACCAATATGACCATAAATGCCAACTATCACCAATATACCTTAATGACCACGTTCAAGCAAATCAAAGAACAACTCATTGCTTACATCTTAATTACCATTCCAAACTCTCATCATTTAGGTACCATAAACACTATATTAATAACCATTACAAGGCCAAATATATACATGCCAACATAAGACCATTTCATCACCCAAAAGACCATAATTACAAGCCAATACAAATGGCTATATCATCAAACAAAAACATCTATACATGTGTATATTTAACCAATTATCAATTAACTTGTTTTCATGCCAAAACATAACATAATTGATACATAACAACCATACCATATTAGATTCATGCCATATCTAGTTCAAAACCCTTCTAAAGTAAACTATATATTGACCATGTTTAGATTAATTTATCACATACCATTTTGGTCATTTCAAAACATGCATCAATTTGACCATATTAACCACAACCAATAAGATATCAATAGTACTTCACATCCAAGGCAACATTTCATGCTATAATCATCAACCAAAATGACATATACACACCAAACTCATCAACTAAACATTAGACATAGTGCACCTATACATGCCATTATAACCACGACCAAAGCATTAAAATCTACGATAAAATCAATGCATAGTGTGATGGATCTCTGACTAGCTTCCAACCTGATCGAACTTCTTATAATCTACAAGGTGAAGGAAAAATAACTACGTAAGCATTGTATGCTTAGTAAGCTCGTATAAACTTTAAGCATAAAATTCTATATTGAAAATAAACTTATTAGAATAGACATAACCATATGTCAATGTCAAAATTCATAAAAATATATGATCGTCAACTCACAAATGAGTAAATTCATTAATGTCACATATATTTATAATTCATAACATGAAAGAGTGGACATAACCCATTCTTCTTCACTTTTCTTTTTTCTTCCCCATCGTTCCTCTTTTTTTCTGTTATTTCCAATTTTAATTTCGTTTGTTTCTTGCTTCTTCTATTTTACGTAATTGTTATTTATCGTTCCACCAAAGGAGATTGCTCTTATGTGTTTCGTGTAATCGAATGTGAGTCAGAATAGTCCTGTGGAGGTGAAGCAGTAAATCTTTGTTGTTTGCAATTCCAATTTAAGGTGTGTTTCCGAAACTGTTGTTTTTAAGTGTTAAGTCATTGATGGATTGCATGATATTCTGCATATTTCGGTATATTTCTAGATTTTCACGGGATGGGGATCATTTCAATGTCAAAAACACGAATTTTAAGCTGTTTCGTGGTTTCGTGACCACATGGGTAGTCCACATGGTCGTGTGCAATTGGAAATTTAGGGTTTTCAATGGTTTTTGGTTCCACACAGTCAGGCCACACGGGGGTGTGAGATCTCCACACAACTATGTCTCCTCTACACTTTATTTTTGGCATTTTTGGAGAGTGAGTTACACAGGCTACTCTTATGGCCGTGTAATTTGGTCACAAGGGTGTGTCTCCTCCACATGGATGTGTAAGCCTCTACATGGTCGGGGCACACGGCCATGTGGCCCTATTTTGCAAAATTTTTGTTTTGAATCATAAACTGTATGTTTTATGTTTCAGTGTAATTCGACCCTTGGTCAAGCCTCGGTAAGTGTGTTTGGGGCTCAATTTAGTTTGGTTCGTGTATATCTATACGTTTATGGGCTTTAATTTTATTGCTCGTTTATGTGATGAATAAGTATGAGTTTATTGTTGTTGTCGTAACGAAATATTAGAATACAAGTGTAATCAAATCTAAATCTGCTTAACTAGAAATGTTAATGTATATTTTTGTATGGTGTCTCTGTAATGTATGCATTGTTGCATAGCATGAAAATTTTGGGATCTGGTTATGAAGAGAAGGAAGACAGACTTAGCAGTTTTAACTGCAACACTTTTGTATAGAGGTTTACCGCGCTATCCTATACGTATATCTGCTCAGCTATATATAGTTACTCAAGTGGTATAGTTCTACGTTGTGATGTGCAGGGTGGATGAACCTATTATGGTTCTATGTGGTATGCATGGTGGACGGGCCTACCATAGCCCTTATGTGGTGTGCTGGATGAACGAAGTGGTGTTTGGTTGGTGGGGTGGGATTTTGACTTGTGCATCCGTTCAAATTTGAATATACGTTTGTTTGTCAGAATATTTTTCTGTTTGTGTGAACTTTTGGTTATTGACAATATAGTTAATGTCATGTAACATGTTCTGATTATTGCATATGATTGGATCATTATTTCTGTGGTTTGATATTGTATTTGACATACCGATTGAGACTTTTGTAAGTGATATTTTTATACATATGCTTGTCTGAAGTATTTATTGTGTCACTTCGTCGTTTGCCATCTATTCATGTTTTAGACTCACAATGAGCTTGCGTAGTTCATCTCTGTAGTGTTTTTCCTTTCAAGTACATTCCGTGTTTTGGAGCTGGACTCGGCATACCGAAAGCCTTAGAAAGATATGGTTTGATTCAGTTTAAGTAAAATCTCATAAGTTTTACACGGTTAATTTTAAGTCGATTTGCAAATTGATTATATAAATTGTGGTACAAGTTTTTATGGTGGACTTTCGTAAGGTGTTAGTTGGACTAAACTTTAGAAATTGTGGATTTTATTTTTGAATGTTTTACGTCGGTTTAATATTGTTTCAAATGTAATGAACTAAAAGTTTTTTTTGGTTTGAAGTAAATTTTTTGTTTCCACCACTTTTGGTGGCCAATCTAACCTCCGGGATTCAGTCTAAACTTCTAGGCAGGGTTTTGGGGCGTTACAATATGCAATTTGCTCACATTTAAATACATCATCTATCACATTAAACTTTTTACAAAATCATAATACATCCCAAATATGTACTTATCGTTTCATTCTCTTTTCTTACCCGTTTCATATGCATAGTACAAGCACAAGCACAATCATAAACATTAATCATATCCACAAGCTTGGCATAAGCCTAAGCACATCAACAACACATGTTAGCTCATTTAGATATGATTCATATGAATTTGACATGGATAACCATTATACTTGAGCATAATTCAATTGGATTTATCATCCATCTCATAACATATCATATTTTCCATGTATCACCATTTCAGTGAGTTTCATGCATACATATCTTAATTCATACTAAACACTTACCATTTCATTTGCATAACACATAAGACATAAACATAACATTAATCATAATCTCAAGTTAGTGATTAAACACATAACTTAGCAAAATCACCACATGATAAAATAACTTTCATGAATATAGCATAAAATCATTCATACTTTTCATGAGCATGGCTATACACATTTTAATCATCAATAATTTATACCTTTCCATACTTTCATGACCTTGCCAATTGGAACACTTACCGTTCCTTCCCTTTGTATGCCCGTTGAACCACTTAGAATATTGGATACGTAGGAATCTCACACACTGTGTGCTAATATATGGTCAAAACCATTTCTTTCCTTTTCTTTTACATAGATGCTCTCACTCGAGCCATAAATGGGTCTGCTCACACAAGCCGTCGGTCGGAACGTAGCTATACGGTGCTGCTCACACAAGCTGTCAAGTAACCGCAACACATGCCAAAAACTCAGCCACCGGTAGGACATTCAGGACCAGCACCCGTAACACGGTAATCCTAATGACATGTGTAACACCCCTAACCCGTATTCGTCACTGAACTAGGGTTACGAGGCATTACCAATTCGGATATAACCTAGAACAAACATTAATATCTTTACAAATATTTCGTCAGCTAATTATAGAACGTATTACTTCAATACTTGTGTACATTAAACCGAATAATCCATATCACACGGCTTATTGTCCTTTAGTGTATCTAACATAAACAATTACACAACATGGTCAAGTAAAGATTTTAAATGTCATAGTGATATGCGCATTTAACATTATCATATATGAATCATTTTCAAACTCTAATGACAAATTAAACATACCCAAGTTTCATATCAAAAATCATATTTAGACACCATTAGTTCAACCATACAAAGAGCTTTCAATTCGGTCATCAAATAGCCTTAACATTAGTACTAAGTTTCTCCATTCAATAATAAGCAAATCATACTATTTCATTTTTCAATATCAAGCATATCATGTCTAAACATCATTCATTCTAACATTCAAGAAACTAAATAAAAATTCGAACCTAATAACCAACTATCCAAGAATAATATATGTATATACTCACTTACACAAACCGAATCAAAATAGCCAAATATAATCATGCATTATTGAACTTAATTCTTATCTAGTAAGTGACCAAATCAAATATACACACACTTGTCATAAACATTATTTAGCAAATATATATCACATACTATAACTTAAACATGCATCCATCATTTACTTCATTGCCTAAACCGAATATTACACCATGCTTACCAATATTCATTGTTAAATCATATATCCAAACATTATAAATGTATATACTATATATTAAGCTCATCAACATGAACTAATTTATAAGTCATTCATGTCATAACCTAACATGCACGATAATAGTACCACTCTCACGCATGATTAAACCATATTCAAGCATAAATGATAATTCATGGCATGAGCAAACTATATCATCAAAACACAAGCGAGTTATCCAAAATAGATGACCATTTTCGCATGGCTAGCATATTTACACGATTACAAAACATTGGTTATATTGTTTTGTCTAACCTATACATGCCCTTTTAAATACCAAACTAAGTTATTCAATACCAAAAGAAAGTCGATAGTGCAGTTGACTTCTTCCCGCATCCTTCGAGTCGTAGCTTGTACCTAAATCTATAAAACAAGGGTAAACAAGAATACACACAATAAGCATGCTAGCTTAGTAAGTCTCAAGCAAGATTTATGACATATACCCACATATGTACCATCATAGCCGAATATCAATGTTCATATATAGCAAATCCTTGTTCATCGATACTTAACTTGTAAGACTTATCGAAAGTATCTTGATCGATAAATAAAGTCATATGCAATTCCACATACAACCGAATAACATCTTCAATGTACATCTAAAATGATCTCACATAATTGAATGTATACAAATATATATGTATATAAAGCATGGTCAAAACCATATATATATATATATATAATATAATTTCTCCTATATGCAAATAATCCATATCAACTCAATGTCATTTTTATTCGCATACCTTACATACCAAATGCACCAACACATTTCTATCAACTTACGATTTGATCAACATCACATAAAAATATATAATTTGACTTTTATCATTACAAATACATAAATAGGCCAAATCATGTATTTGTTCAAATAGATTAGCACATATTTCATATTTACATAACCATTTATCATTTCAATAATCAACTTACCTTGTCACGCACCAATATAATAAGTTAATTTCCTTTTTCTTTTTAGAGCTTAGAGCTCAATCTACTATGTATATACATCTCCGATTCTCTATTTTAACTTATCACCTAAGAAAAAGCCTCGCTAGGCATTAAAGCCCGAATTAAGTCACCAAGACGAGGCACCGCTAGGCATTAAAGCTCGAAATGAATCAAACACAGACAGGCTGCTAGGCACAAAGCGACATATAACACCCAAGACAAAGCACGCTAGGCATTAAAGCTCGAAATGAATCACCCAAGACAGGCACTCTGCTAGGCTTAAAGCACGAAATAAGTCACCAAGCACTAGGCTCATTTAGGCTTAAAGCCCGAGATATCATCATTTCCAACATTTCATTGAACATTTAAATAGTATCATAACCACTTATCACTTAGATTTCATAACTCTATCACATTTCCAATTCAACTAAGCTCATTCATTTCTCACGAATAAAACTATTATAACATTGTACAATAAAACACTACATTCGGCTATCACATGAAAATATACCCAAATTTATCAAAATTGTCATTTAATACTTTCATAAAGCATTCTTTAATATAATCCACTTAGGGACTTACCTCTACCGTCGATAGACCGCATGAATCGACTATTCGATAACCTTTGTTTTCCCCGATCCAAACTGCTTTTCTTTGTTCTTGATCTAAACACATAAAATTTAACTCATTCAAGTACATTTCAATTCAATTTAGTCCCAAATCACATTAATGGGTAAATTACCCTTTTACCCCTAGTGTTTTCACATTTTTACACTTTAGTCCTAATTGCACAAAATACAAAATACACATTATTTCAACACAACACTCAAGGGCTGAATATGTATAAGGACTATATAAGTCCATTTCTTTCATTTATTTTGCATTTAAGCCCTCTCAAATTTTCATTTTTACAAATTAGTCCTATTTACTAAATTTTCACTAAAACTTCAATACAAAACTTATCAATCTTAATCCTATCTTTAAATTAAATTCATCAAACATCAATTATCATATAACAATGTTAATGGCCGAACCTTAAACATGCTCAGATTTAAAAATTACAACATGGGTCGGCTACGGTTCGAAGCAACGATCTCAAAAACGTAAAAATTATTAAAAACCGAACAAATTTACATACCTAAATCAAGCAAAACTCAAAGCCGAATGTGCCAAGCTTTCTCCTTGTTTTTCTTTTGTGTTTTTCGGCCAAAGAGATGAATAATGCATGGCTTTCTTATTTTTGTTTTATTAACATATATTAACTAGTTTATTTTAACATAAAATGTAATAAAATATAATATAAAATACCAACACTATTACATGCATTATGATGGCCGGCCACTAACTTAAAAATGGGCTATTTGCCCTTTTAATACCTCATATTAAAAAGCCATCATCATTCTAGTACTTTACACTATGGTATGCAACTTTTACACTTTATGCGATTTAATCCTTTTTGTTAAATTGAACACACAAACGATCAAATTTTTCTACGAAACTTTCACACACATTAATTCACATATAATAAACATAAAATATAATATTTAAATATATTTTAGACTCGGATTCGTGGTCCCAAAACCACCGTTCTGATTAGGGTCAAATTCGGACTGTTACAACTCTCCCCCCTTAAGGATTTTCGTCCTCGAAAATCTTACCGTTAAACAACATCGGATATTGTTGCCTCATTGAATCTTCAGGCTCCCACGTAGCCTCTTCAACTCCGTGCCTTTTCCACAGCACTTTCACTAATGGAATTTTCTTGTTTCTTAACTCTTTCTTTTCCCGAGCTAAAATACGAATCGATTCTTCCTCATACGTCATATCGGGTCAGATTTCAATCTCAGACGGTGTAATCACATGGGACGGATCTGATCTATACTTACGAAGCATCGAAACATGAAATACGTCATGTATCTTTTCTATCTCAGAAGGCAACTTCAATCTATAAGCAACAAGCCTAATACGTTCAGTAATTTCATAAGGTCTGATGAATCTCGGACTAAGTTTGCCTTTCCGACCAAATCGAAGTACCTTTTTCCACGGAGAAACTTTCAAGAATACTCGAACTCCAACTTGAAATTCAATGTCTTTACGTTTCAAGTCAGCATAGGATTTTTGACAATCCGAGGCAGCTTTCAAATTGTCTCTAATAATAGCTACTTTCTGTTCGGTTTCTTTTATCAAATAAACCCCATGTATCTTATTCTCACTGAGCTCAGACTAGTATAATGGCGTTCGACACCTTCGCCCGTACAAGGCTTCATAGGGCGCCATTTTGATACTAGATTGAAAGCTATTATTATAAGCAAATTCAATCAAAGGTAGGTATCGTTCCCACGTACCTTCAAACTCGAGAACACAACATCTCAACATGTCCTCAAGTATCTCGAATAGTTCGCCAGATCGATCGCATGTTCATGGATGAAAGGTCAGTACTAAAATGTAGTTTAGTACCTAAAGCATCTTGCAACTTCTTCCAAAACTGCGATGTAAATCTCGGTCTCCGTCGAAACAATGGAACTCGGTACACTATGCAATCTCACAATCTGCGATACATACAATTCAAGAAGTTTATCGAGTGAAAAGTCCATATTAACCCAGACAAAATGAGCTGATTTAGTCGGTCTATCAACTATAACCCGACGGCATCTTTCTTACTCGGTGTCATAGGAAGACCGGATACAAAATCCATTGTAATTCTATCCCATTTCCATTCGGTATCATGATCTATGAAGCAACCTGAAGGCACTTGATGCTCGGCTTTTACTTGTCGACAAATTAAGCACTTTGAAACAAATTCAGATATATCTCGTTTCATACCGTGCCACCAAGAGAACCGCTTCAAGTCATTATACATTTTCGTATACCGGATGTATCGACATCCGACTATTATGAGCTTCATTCAATAACATCCGAATCAAATCCACGCCCTCGGTACACACATTCGCCTTTTGTATTTCAAGCGGTCATTATCATCAATTCAAATTCGACTCGCATTATTTCCACATCGAGCCCGCTTGATAATCATATCTTTGTCGACTTTTGTGCATCACAAATTTGCTGAATAAACATCGATCTTGCTTTTAACTCGGCTATGATCGAACTATCACCTGATATAACCATCTGTGTGTTCAATGCACGAAGAGCAAGCAATGATTTTTGACTTAATGCATCTGCAACAACGTTAGCTTTCCCTGGATGGTAGTCAATCACTAACTGATAGTCTTTCAATAGTTCTAACCATCTACGTTGTCTCAAGTTCAACTCTTTTTGAGTCATCAAATATTTAAGACTTTTGTGATCCGAGTAAACATGACATTTCTCGCCAAATAAATAATGACGCCAAATTTTCAAGTCACGAACACAATAGTCGCAAGTTCTAAGTCATGCGTCGGGTAATTTCTTTCATGCGGCTTCAGTTGTCTTGAAGCGTAGGCTACAACTTTGCCTTCCTCGCATCAAAACGCAGACCAAACCATTCAAAGAAGCATCGAATAAACAACAAATTCTTTACCCGATTCAGTTTGAACTAACACCGAGCTTCATCAAAAGGGCTTTCGGTGATCAAAACTTTTCGACACTTTTCCGACCACTCAACCCGACATCTTTCGCAACAACTTTGTCAATGGGGTAGCTATCATAGAAAAACCTTTCACAAATCGTCGATAGTAACCCGCAAGTCCCAGAAAACTTCGAATCTCGAAACATTTTTTGGTGGCTTCCAATCAAGTATAGATGAGATTTTGTTCGGATCAACTCGAATGCCTGATGCTGAAACAACATGTCCCAAAAAGTGACCTCTTTCATCCGAACTCACACTTACTAAACTTCGCATACAACCGCTGATTTTGCAAAGTTTGTAGCACTAATCTCAAATGCTCAGCATGCTCGATTTCATCTTTGGAGTAGATCAATATATCATCAATAAACACTACCACAAATCGATCCAAAAACTGTCTAAAAATCCGATTCATCAAATCCATAAAAACGACAGGTGCATTAGTAAGCCCAAAAGGCATAACCAAAAACTCAAAATGTCCGTACCTCATCCGGAATGCAGTCTTTGGCACATCTGTATCTCGACTCAAGAATCGATAATAACCCGATCTCAAATCTATCTTCAAAAATACTGAAGCCACTTTTAACTGATCAAACAAATCATCAATTATAGGTAACGGGTACTTATTCCTTATAGTTACCTTATTCAGTTGCCGATAATCAATACACATTCGCATCGTTCCATCTTTCTTTCTAACAAAAAGAACTGGTGCACCCCAAGGAGAGAAACTTGGTCGTGCAAAGCCCCTATCTGTTAACTCTTGCAATCGTGCTTTCAACTCTTTTAGCTCAAGAGGTGCCATCCGATATGGAGCTATTGAGATCGGAGTCGCTTCGGTGCTAATTCAATGCCAAACTCAATCTCTCGTCGGGGTAAACCCAGTAGTTCTTCAGAAACACATCCGAGTATTCACATACAATCAGATGCAGATTCAATCTATTTCTCAGACAATTTATTATCCAGTACATAAGCCAAATAAGCTTCGCACCCTTTTCTCACATACTTCCGGGCTAACATCAAGGATATAACTGTAGGAAACCCACCTAAATCACTGGATTCAATTCTAATGATCTCACCGTTCTGGTGTCTCAAATTAATAAGCTTTCTTTTACAATTCACCACTGCATCATGTGAAGTTAACCAATCCATTCCCAAAATTATATCAAACTCATCGAAAGGCAACAGCATTAAATCGACTGGGAAGCAAAAATCCCGAATCATCAATGGGCAACTTTTACACACTTTATTAACAAACACACATCTACCCAAAGGGTTGGATACGCGAATCACAAACTCGAGAGACTCAATGGCGAGTCTTCTCAATACCAAAGTTTCACATACATATGAATGGGTCGAACCAGATCAATCAATGCAATCACAAGAGTATCATAAAGGGTGAAAGTACCAGTAATGACATTTGGAGAAGCAAGATCCTCCCTAGCTCGAGTAACATAAGCTCTAGCCGGAGCTCTAGCCTCGATCGAACTCATGTGTTCTTCGTCCCTCTCGACTACTACCTACATTACGTAATGCCGGGTGGTCCGCCTCGTCTTGATGCCTTCGCTTTCGGTCTAGAGTTCGTGGTCGATTCTCGCCACCTAACATCGGGCACTCTCGAATAAAATGGTTTGAGGATCCACATTTAAAGCAGGACCGATCACGAACTCTACAACTCCCAGAATGCCATTTTCCATAATGTTTGCATTCAACTCGATTCTGTAGAACATTATCAACACTGGCCATCGAGGTAGCTCGGGAGCCCGCTGGAGGTCGATCACGTCTAGGTAAATCTGAAGTAACTTTATGTCAGCTGAAATCATCTCTGCACTTCTTAGATGTGGAATGGAAAGTCTTACCCGACGACCTCTTACGAATGTCTCTAGCTTCTGTCTCAGCCTTTCTTTTCTCTTTTCCGAGCTCTTCAGCTTTGCAAGCTCGCTCAACTAGAGTCACAAATTCTTGAATTTCAAGAATGCCAACAAGCAACTTTATCTCTTCATTCAGACCGTCTTCAAACCTTTTACACATAATGGCTTCAGTTGATACACACTCTCTAGCATATCTGCTAAGCCTGACAAATTTCCGTTCATATTCTGTCACGGTCATCTTTCCCTGTTTTAGTTCAAGAAATTCTTTTCGTTTTTGATCAATGAATCTTTGACTGATATATTTCTTGCGGAATTCATTCTGGAAGAAATCCCACGTCACTTTTTCTTTCGGAACCACTGATACTAGTGTATTCCACCAAAGATATGCAAGTTCAAGTAAAGATATAGCACACTTCGCATTCGTGCAGGTACAAGATAGCTCATCTAATACCCGAATAGTGTTATCAAGCCATATTTCGGCTCGCTCTGCGTCATCATCATCATTGGCCTTGAATTCTTCGGCCCCAAATTTTTTGATTTTATCAACTGGAGGCCTACTAGATCTCATCGGATCTATCATCGGGGGTGCTGAAGGTACTGGAGTTGGATTATTCAGGGGTGGAGGTTGGTGTACAGCCGGATTAGTCTGGATAAACTGGGCAAACCACTCATTCATCATCTGATAGAAGGCTTGTTTAGCCTCCCCCTCGTGGCTACCCAAAACTGGTCGAGAGTCTTTCGACACTGATCTATGTGCACGGTCAGGCGCCACACTCTCCACATCATCCGCTACGGCTCTTTCAGGATCAGTGTCCATTTACTATATAAAACACAGTTCAGAATATCAGAAGTCACCACACTATCGATATATAAAAAAAAGGCATGTATAGCTAGACTCACACGCACTATGGTAGTCCTAGAATCGACTAAATCGTAAGCTCTGATACCAATAAAATGTAACACCCCTAACCCGTATTCGTCACTGAACTAGGGTTACGAGGCATTACCAATTCGGATATAACCTAGAACAAACATTAATATCTTTACAAATATTTCGTAAGCTAATTATAGAACGCATTACTTCAATACTTGTGTACATTAAACCGAATAATCCATATCACTCGGCTTATTGTCCTTTAGTGTATCTAACATAAACAATTACACAACATGGTCAAGTAAAGATTTTAAATGTCATAGTGATATGCGCATTTAACATTATCATATATGAATCATTTTCAAACTCCAATGACAAATTAAAATATACCCAAGTTTCATATCAAAAATCATATTTAGACACCATTAGTTCAACCATACAAAGAGCTTTCAATTCGGTCATCAAATAGCCTTAACATCCGTACTAAGTTTCTCCATTCAATAATAAGCAAATCATACTATTTCATTTTTCGAATATCAAGCATATCATGTCTAAACATCATTCATTCTAACATTCAAGAAACTAAATAAAAATTCAAACCTAATAACCAACTATCCAAGAATAATATATGTATATACTCACTTACACAAACTGAATCAAAATAGCCAAATATAATCATGCATTATTGAACTTAATTCTTATCTAGTAAGTGACCAAATCAAATATACACACACTTGTCATAAACATTATTTAACAAATATATATCACATACTATAACTTAAACATGCATCCATCATTTACTTCATTGCCTAAATCGAATATTACACCATGCTTACCAATATTCATTGTCAATCATATATCCAAACATTATAAATGTATATACTATATATTAAGCTCATCAACATGAACTAATTTATAAGTCATTCATGTCATAACCTAACATGCACAGATAATAGTACCACTCTCACGCATGATTAAACCATATTCAAGCATAAATGATAATTCATGGCATGAGCAAACTATATCATCAAAACACGAAGCAGGTTATCCAAAATAGATAGCCATTTTCGCATGGCTAGCATATTTACACGATTACAAAACATTGGTTATACTGTTTAGTCTAACCTATACATGCCCTTTTAAATACCAAACTAAGTTATTCAATACCAAAATAAAGTCGATAGTGCAGTTGACTTCTTCCCAGATCCTTCGAGTCCGTAGCTTGTACCTAAATATATAAAACAAGGGTAAACAAGAATACACACAATAAGCATGCTAGCTTAGTAAGTCTCAAGCAGTATTTATGACATATACCCACATATGTACCATCATAGCCGAATATCAATGTCATATATAGCAAATCCTTGTTCATCGTATACTTAACTTGTAAGACTTATCGAAAGTATCTTGATCGATAAATAAAGTCATATGCAATTCCACATACAACCGAATAACATCTTCAATGTACATCTAAAATGATCTCACATAATTGAATGTATACAAATATATATGTCTATAAAGCATGGCGAAACCATATATATATATATAATATAATTTCTCCTATATGCAAATAATCCATATCAACTCAATGTCATTTTATTCGCATACCTTACATACCAAATGCACCAACACATTTCTATCAACTTACGATTTGATCAACATCACATAAAATATATAATTTGACTTTTATCATTACAAATACATAAATAGGCCAAATCATGTATTTGTTCAAATAGATTAGCACATATTTCATATTTACATAACCATTTATCATTTCAATAATCAACTTACCTTGTCACGCACCAATATAATAAGTTAATTTCCTTTTTCTTTTTAGAGCTTATATGTAACACCCTAAAATTTGAGTATTGATATATTGCATGATTTGGTGTTTAGATTATGAAGGAAAATTTTCTTACTTTTATTTTCGTGTTTATTATAGTCCCAAGAAGAGTATAGCATAATTTGGGTAAGGAATAAATTTTATATTTGAGAATTTATTGAAGAGAAGCAAGTGTCATTAATACTTAAGTTAATTTAAGTGTTAATAAGTGACACAAGATGAGTACATGGCATGGTGGTGTTGGCGCATGAATTAGTGCATGAGGGAAGAGGTTCGAATCCCTTAAATAGCATTTAGACAACTTTTATTTTGCTCTTCTATGGTAAGTGTCGTACAAGCTTATTTATGGTAAGTGTTGACCTTGTTATCTTTGGTTAGTATATCAAAGGAATAAGGTAAGAGTGAATTTAAGGTAGGGAATCAAGGAAATATGGAAAGATATGGAGACATAGGGCAAGTATCAAGGAAAGTGTTTGGAAACAAATTCATGGTCATTTGACCAATGAATTTGGACTGACAATATGGCTAGGGGAGGTTGGCGAATTTTGCTAGTAGCTTGGTAAGGGTTAAGAGTTTACTTTTGGTCATTTTAGTTTTTGTGCAAAGTTTTGCAACTTTTCTTTCAACCTCTTTTCCTTTAGCGAATTTGATCCTTGGTAAGCCTTGATTATATTGACCAATTGGTCATTTTTGCTTTTCACTTTAGTGTTCAATTTTGTGCCTTTCTCATAGTGCCGATTCTACCAACACAAAAGGCCATTCTTTTCTTTTCTTCTCCCCATTGCAAATATACATCTCTCCCAAAACTCATCTCTATCTTCTTTCTCTTTTATTCTCTTTGAAAATTTAAACAACATCATCATCATTCTTCTTTCATCTTTTATTCTTGACACTTATAATTTCTCCATTATTTTCTCTCATGGCGAATGTTGACGTACCCATAGCCAATCATTTTTCTATTTCCTTTGGTCATATAGTCAATCCTCTATCTTTCACAAACATCATTTTCAATCCTTTCTTTTCAACCGTGGACAAAAGGGGAAGAATTATTTTTAGTTTCGTTTAGTTAGAAGTAGTCATGGCCGAATATTGATGGTGGTATGAAGGCTTTCTTAGATCGAAATAGACGTTCATTCTATTAACGTTTATTTATGTTATACTTTAGTGCGATAACGGAAGATCGGAAATCAAGTGGTCGTGAGTGACATAGAACGTTTGGATCGATTCTCCTTGTGGAACAAGAATATTTGTGGTAAGGAAATCTCGCCTTTAAGATCTTTAGAATTTTATTTCGATATATTATTAGGATTAACGATCTTTTGATATTGAAGATCTTCAAAATAGGGAAGAAAAGGGCAGTGTTTACTTATCGTAAGAGGGGCGGATCCACTATTCCCCCTAAGTATAAACAAGGGCAGTTTCGGTAGTCCGAGATTTTCCACCGGGTTGCGGACCATCTACCGAAGGAAATCAATTATTCGAAGTAGTAAGAACTCCCGAGCCTTTGTATGCGTTAGTGGATTCTCGTGAATAACGAATCGATAAACGAGGAGAAACCGAAAATTGAAGTGATCCAAAATCAAGAGGGTAAGGTTTTGGATCAAATGTCTATAACATATTTTGTTCATGATAATGTCCTAATAAGATCGTATTATGTTTAGGTGTTGAAGAGCGGAAAGGGTTAGTACTCACGATATCGAGGTGTGTAACTTCACCCTTTTTTCGGGTTTGGATGTTATTCGTGGTATGGAGTTAAATCATAAAAATGACTAGATCGGTATAAAACGTAATAATTGGTATTTGGTGAAATTACATGAAAACGGATAATATGGTGAAAATTATGAAAAAGCCCTCGATGAGTTAGATGGAAAAATATAAATTTTCATGTCTTCGTAAAATGGACCGATAAATTTGATAATTAGTAATTGGGCCGAAATCTCTGTTAGATTGATAATTTAGGCCGAAATCTCTGTTAGATCGATAATTGGGTAAATCTCGCTAGATCGATAAATGGGTGAAAACTCGCTAGATCGTAAATGGGCGGAATCTACATTAAATTGTTAAACGGGTTGAAATCCCTGCTAGATCGTTAAATGGGCCAAATTCCTACTAGATCGTAATTTTGGGCCTAAGATATTAAATTGCTAAAATGGGCCAAATGTTTGGGCCTTAATAAAAATCTGAAATATTGACTCTTGTTAATGGGCCTTTTTAATAAAATCATTATATGATCATAGACTACCTTGCATACATATTGCATGGGTTGGGAAAATGATGAAGAGAAGAAAGGCCTGTTGCCAAAATCTAGTTCGGTGGCTTTGCCACAAAAATTATGGCTAATTGCCTCTAGTTCGGTGGCTCTGCCACAAAATTTATAAACGGCTATTTGCCTCTAGTTCGGTGGCTCTGCCACAAAATTTATAAACGGCTATTTGCCTCTAGTTCGGTGGCTCTGCCACAAAATAATAATTGGCTCAATGCCTCTAGTTCGGTGACTTTGTCACAATCTAGTTCAGTGGCTCTGCCACAAATATAAAATGGCTTAAAGCCTATGATTGGTGTGATGGCGGGGTGGGTTGACTTGATCCCCACAGGTGTGATGGTTGGTACGGGGGTGTGTAGCGGATGGAATTAGGTTTGGGAGGAAAAATTCATTTTACATGCATGTTATTAATTATGTTATTCATTATGCTATTAATTATGTTATTAATTATGTTGTTAATTCGCTTATGGGCTCAAGGCCCAAATCCATAATTTGAAAATCTGGTCCAGTGGACAAAGTAAGTGAGTTATACACTGAGTTCTAAGTAACTCACTCCCTCAAAGTTTTCCATCTCAGATAATGGAAATTGACGTGGACTTGGGCCGAGGATGACTTCGTGGAGGCCATACTGCAAAACATGGGTTTATTAAACTCTGAACTTTTTAATAAGTATTTTACTATTTTGGGTTAACGTAATAAGGGCCTCTATTAATAATTCATGGATTTTTATGTGTGTTTGGTTTTAAACTATATTTTGGACATTTAAATATGGGCTTATGATTATATGATGTTTTTATCAAAATAAATTGGGTTTTCAAATATATGAAATTCCTTTATAAATATTTTATTATTTTTAACTCTTAAATATATTACCTAAGGGTTTTGATAATACAATGTTAATGATGTTTTTTTCAACTAATGTTTTCTAATATACATCAAATTTAAAATACTCTTCTGATTTTTATTAAACCTTGTAATTAAAAATAATATTGTAGATTTCAACTCATTGAAGATTTTAAGATAGCTCGATTCATGTAACAAACCAAATCTAGTCTTAATGCATAGACCGGGTTTGGGGTGTTACATTTAATGGTATCAGAGCCAATTTCAAAAACTCGACTGTGGTTTGGGTTCACAAATAATTTCTGTATGAAATCGCTCAATTATATTTTAAAGATCGAAGATGGCACCACAAGCATCCAAGCAACAAGTCAAGTAAGTATTTATTGCTTAATGATTACTATGATGATCATAGGAACACTCTAGAACTTCTAGTTTTAGATGTGAAAAAAATCGTAGAGATTGAGACTATAGGATATGTTGCGAAAAATAACTTTATCTCTCAAATCTCATAAAACATCGTTAATAAACACCGAAACAAATTTTTTGATTCATAAAACTTGTAATCAGATAAAAACAAATAAGCCATCATGAGCACTAGAGGACGTGGCCGTGGACGCGGTAGATGTGGCCGTGGTAGAGACCGAGGTGCTACAACTGAAGCACCAAATCATATGCCAGAAATGGATGCACCTGCATCAATTGAGAGTGAGACGGGATCACGCGATCACATGGAAGAAGACAATGCTTTGACTCAAGCCATGCTGCGAGTCCTAGAAAGGGTCGCTGGAACTAGAATTGGGCCAACAACTCATGGGTCAATTTTAGAACGACTTAAGTCCAATAATGCAGAAGTTTTTAGAGGAGTCTCTGGTGTAGCTCCGAATGTGGCTGAATACTGGCTCGAAGCTGTGGAACGGATTATGGATAATATGGAATGTACTGTTGAGCAAAAACTGAAAGGAGCTGTGTTTTTGTTAAGAGATGAAGCGTATCAGTGGTGGCTCACTATTCGAGAAGGCACCGAAGCTGCACTGATTACTTGGGAATTCTTTAAAGCTGCCTTCCAAGGAAAATATGTTGGAACAAGTTATGTAGACGCCCGAAGGAAGGAATTTCTAAATCTTGTACAATGGAGTAAAACAGTAGCAGCATATGAAGCTGAGTTTTTACGTTTGAGCCGCTATGCTCGGACAATTGTATCAACAGATCATGAACGTTGTGTGCATTTCGAGGATGGACTTAATGATGAGCTGAGGGTTCTGATTGCCCCACAAAGAAGTTAGAATTTTTCCACGCCAGGAGAAGGCCAAGATAGCCGAGGAGGTTAAGAACTCGTAACGCCGTAACCGAGAAAGATTTAGAAACAAGAGAGAGACACAAGATCGTTCTTCAAAGAAATTTCAAAAAGACCTCGAATGATGAACCGGTTCAAGGTAGAACACCGGTAACAAATAATCAAGTCGAGACTGTCTTTGAATGTAGAAAAGACACTTTGGAGAGTGTTGGAGGAAAACAGCGCTTGTTACAAATACGATTCAATGGATCATCGAGATAGAAATTATCCTCGACGTATGGATACGACTCAAGAAGTTCGTAATAATGATGCACAAATGGCCAGAGGTGCTCAGCAGCCACCGAGAGGTCGTGGACCAGGTCGTGGTGGTAATGGGGCTGGTCGTGGTCAAGGTGCACCGGGTCGAGGCAATGGTCCTAGAGGAAATGTAGATGCAAGACGGCTGGATCGGTTTATGCGATTAGACACCGCGAGGACAAAGAATGCACCGATGTGATAATCGGTACGTTCTTCATCTTCGATGTACTGTTATTGCTTTAATAGATATTGGCTCTACCCACTCATATGATGCTAGTGCCATATCTGGAAACCTGAATTTAGAATCTGAAATTACCGATAGTGAGATGACAGTAATTAGTCCTTTAGGACAGTCGATAATTGTTAATAAAATGTTTAAAGACGTGCCCTTGGAAATTCAAGAAGAGGTATTCTTGGCAAACTTGATGGAACTGCCTTTCGGCGAGTTCGATCTCATTCTGGGCATGGATTGGTTGGTTAAACATCGGGCGCAATTGGATTGTGCTGAAAAACAAATGTCAATAAGAACCTCAGATGATAAGGAAGTCATAATGATTGGTGAACGAAGGAACTACTTGGCAAATGTGGTATCTGCATTAAAGGCAGAGAAGTTGGTTCGGAAAGGATATGGAGCATTCCTAGCCTTTATCTGTGCTTTGGATGCCAAAGAGTTATCTGTGAATGATGTGAGGACGGTGAAGGAATTTCCGATGTATTTTCTGAAGAACTTCCGGTATACCTCCAGATCGGAAGTAGAATTTGGCATTGAGCTTTTGCAGATGCGACTCAAAGTGTCCATTGCTCCTTATAGAATGGCAATCAAGGAGTTGGTGAGCTTAAAGCTCAAATTCAAGAATTACTGGATCGGGGATTTATTCGACCAAGTGTGTCTTCGTGGGGAGCACCAGTTTTGTTCGTCAAGAAGAAGAATGGATCGATGCGTATGTGCATTGATTACAGACAATTGAATAAATTGACGATCAAGAATCGGTATCCTCTGCCGAGAATTGATGACCTGTTTGATCAATTAAAATGAGCTTCAGTTTTCTCCAAAATTAATTTGAGGTCGTTATCACCACTCAAGGTGAAAGAAGCGGACATTTATAAGACGGTATTTCGCACTCGTTACGGACATTATGAGTTTGTAGTGATGCTGCTTAGATTAACCAATGCACCAAATTGCATTTATGGACATGATGAACCGAGTCTTTCAACCATATTTAGACCGGTTTGTGGTAGTGTTCATAGATGACATATTGGTTTATTCAAGAAATGATGAGGAGCATGACACGATTTGCGGATAATATTACAATTACTTCGTGATAAGCAATCGTATGCCAAATTTAGTAAATGCGAATTTTGGCTAAAAGTGACTTTCCTTGGTCATGTGGTATCACCAAGGAATAAGGGTGGATCCTCGGAAAATTGAGGCTATTCGGATTAGAAACCACCAACATCGGTAGGTGAAATTTAGAGTTTCTTGGGTTTGGTGGATACTATAGACGCTTTGTAGTAGGGTTTTCGTTGATTGTTGCACCCCTAACTAAACTGTTGCGGAAGGGAGTTCCGTATAATTAGACTGAAAAGTAGCAAGAGAGTTTCAAGAAATTAAAGAAAATCCACGGAAGCTCCAGTTTTGATTCAGCCAGAGGCTGAAAAAGAATTCACTGTTTATTGTGATGCGTCTCACACGGGTCTGGGTTGTGTGTTGATGCAAAATAGAATAGTGGTGGCCTATGCTTCTCGTCAATTGAGACCGCACGAAGTAAATTACCCTACTCATGATTTAGAGTTAGCTGCTGTGGTCTTTGCCTTAAAGATTTGGAGGCACTATCTCTATGGTGAGAAGTCTATAATCTACACGGATCATAAGAGTCTTAAATACCTCCTTACCCAAAAGGAGTTGAATTTGAGACAAAGAAGATGGGTAGAATTATTAAAGGATTATGATTTCTCAATCGAATATCATCCTAGAAAGGCTAATGTGGTAGCTGACGCGTTAAGTCGTAAGGCAGTATCTGATTTGAGAGCAATGTTTGCTCATTTGAGTTTGTATGAGGATGGGAGTTTGTTAGCAGAACTTCAGGTGAAGCCGCTGTGGTTGGAACAAATCAAGGAAAAACAGACATCAGATGAAAAGTTGGGACCTTTACTTCAGCAAGTTGAAAATGGTGAAATCGAGGATTTTGGAATAAACACGGAAGGTGTATTGTGCTTTCGAGGAAGAGTATGTATGCCTAAGGACTCAGATCTGAGGCAAATGATTCTATGGGAGGCGCATAGTAGCCCTTATGCTATGCATCCCGGAGGAAATAAGATGTATCGAGATCTCCGTGAACAGTATTAGTGGCCAGTGGTTGAAGCGGAGATTTGAGTTTGTGGGAAAATGTTTGACTTGTCGCAAGTGAAGGCAGAACATCAATTACCGTCTGGATTGTTACAACTAGTAAAAATTCCTCTTTGGAAATGGGAACGGATAACTATGGATTTTGTTAGTAGGTTACCTTTAACACCTACTAAGAAAAATTCGCTTGGGTAATTGTTGATCGTTTGACGAAGACCGCCATTTCCTACCGATTAGACGGATTATTCATTGCAAAAGTTGGCAAAGCTATACGTGTCTGAAATTGTGAGGTTGCATGGGGTACCAGTATCTATTATATCGATGAGATCCCGATTTACATCACGATTTTGGAAAGCTCGCATGAAGCCTTGGGGACAAAGTTGAATTTCAAGACGCTTTTCATCCTCGACCGATGGTCACGGAGAGAGTAATTCAGATATTGGAAGATATGTTAAGGGGATGTGTAATCGACTTGAGAGTAGTTGGGAGGATTATCTACCATCGGCGTAATTTATGTATAACAACATTTATCGCCTAGCATTCGGATGGCACCTTACGAGGCATTGTATGGTCGTAAGTGTTGTTCTCCTATTTGTTGGACCGAGTTGGGCGAATGATGATGTTAGGTCCCGAGATGATATCTCAAACAGAGGAAAAGGTAAAAGTTATTCGAGCACGCTTGAAAGAAGCCTCGAGATAGATGTAAGTCGATGCGACTGAAGTGAAAGGATATCGAGTATGATGTGGGGGATCAAGTTTTCTTGAAGGTCTCACCTTGGAAAAAGATTTTCAGGTTTGGAAAGAAGGGCAAGTTAAGTCCTAGGTTCATTGGACCATATCGTGTGTTGAAGCGTGTTGGTCCAGTGGCCTATCAGATTGAGTTACCTCCGGAGTTGAGCCAAATTCATAATGTTTTTCATGTTTCCATGCTGAGGCATTATAGATCGGATCCTTCGCACATAGTACCGGTAGAAAAAGTGGAATTGAATTCAGATTTGTCTTTTGAAGAGGAACCAGTGGAAATCTTAGATCGAGATGTTAAGGTGCTAAGAAAGAAAACCGTGCCGTTGGTCAAAGTTCTATAGCGTAACCACGGAGTGGAGGAAGCTACGTGGGAGCCTGAGGATGCAATTCGGCAACAATACCCTCACCTCTTTCAACCAGGTAAATTTCGAGGATGAAATTTTCTTTAAGGAGGGTAGAGTTGTAACACCCTAAAAATCTGAGTATTGATATATTGCATGATTTGGTGTTTAGATTATGAAGGAAAATTTCTTACTTTTATTTTCGTGTTTATTATTGTCCTAAAGAAGAGTATAGCATAATTTGGGTAAGGAATAAATTTTATATTTGAGAATTTATTGAAGAGAAGCAAGTGTCATTAATACTTAAGTTAATTTAAGTGTTAATAAGTGACACAAGATGAGTACATGGCATGGTGGTGTTGGCGCATGAATTAGTGCATGAGGGAAGAGGTTCGAATCCCTTAAATAGCATTTAGACAACTTTTATTTTGCTCTTCTATGGTAAGTGTCGGCCAAGCTTATTTATGGTAAGTGTTGACATTGTTATTTTTGGTTAGTATATCAAAGGAATAAGGTAAGAGTGAATTTAAGGTAGGGAATCAAGGAAAGATGGAAAGATATGGAGACATAGGGAAAGTATCAAGGAAAGTGTTTTGGAAACAAATTCATGGTCATTTGACCAATGAATTTGGACGGCAATATGGCTAGGGGGGAGGTTGGCCGAATTTTGCTAGTAGCTTGGTAAGGGTTAGGAGTTTACTTTTGGTCATTTTAGTTTTGTGCAAAGTTTTGCAACTTTTCTTTCAACCTCTTTTCCTTTAGCGAATTTGATCCTTGGTAAGCCTTGATTATATTGACCAATTGGTCATTTTGCTTTTCACTTTAGTGTTCAATTTTGTGCCTTTCTCATAGTGCCGATTCTACCAACACAAAAGGCCATTCTTTTCTTTTCTTCTCCCCATTGTCAATATACATCTCTCCCAAAACTCATCTCTATCTTCTTTCTCTTTTATTCTCTTTGAAAATTTAAACAACATCATCATCATTCTTCTTTCATCTTTTATTCTTGACACTTATAATTTCTCCATTATTTTCTCTCATGGTGAATGTTGATGTACCCATAGTCAATCATTTTTCTATTTCCTTTGGTCATATAGCGAATCCTCTATCTTTCACAAACATCATTTTCAATCCTTTCTTTTCAACCGTAGACAAAAGGGTAAGAATTCTTTTAGTTTCGTTTAGTTAGAAGTAGTCATGGCGAATATTGATGGTGGTATGAAGGCTTTCTTAGATCGAAATAGACGTTCATTCTATTAACGTTTATTTATGTTATACTTTAGTGCGATAACGGAAGATCGAAAATCAAGTGGTCGTGAGTGACATAGAACGTTTGGATCGATTCTCCTTGTGGAACAAGAATATTTGTGGTAAGGAAATCTCGCTTTAAGATCTTTAGAATTTTATTTTGATATATTATTAGGATTAACGATCTTTTGATATTGAAGATCTTCAAAATAGGGAAGAAAAGGCGGTGTTTAGTTATCGTAAGAGGGCGGATCCACTATTCCCCAAGTATAAACGAAGGCGATTTGATAGTCCGAGATTTTCCACCGGTTGCGGACCATCTACCAAGGAAATCAATTATTCAAGTAGTAAGAACTCCCGAGCCTTTGTATGCGTTAGTGGATTCTCGTGAATAACGAATCGATAAACGAGGAGAAACCGAAATTGAAGTGATCCAAAATCAAGAGGGTAAGGTTTTGGATCAAATGTCTATAACATATTTTGTTCATGATAATGTCCTAATAAGATCGTATTATGTTTAGGTGTTGAAGAGCGGGAAGGGTTAGTACTCACGATATCGAGGTGTGTAACTTCACACTTTTCTCGGGTTTGGATGTTATTCGTGGTATGGAGTTAAATCGTAAAAATGACTAGATCGATATAAAACGTAATAATTGGTATTTGGTGAAATTATATGAAAACGGATAATATGGTGAAAATTACAAAAAAGCCCTCGATGAGTTAGATGGAAAAATATAAATTTTCATGTCTTCGTAAAATGGACCGATAAATTTGATAATTAGTAATTGGGCCGAAATCTTTGTTAGATCGATAATTTGGGTCGAAATCTCTGTTAGATCGATAATTGGGCCGAAATCTCTGCTAGATCGATAAATGGGCTGAAAACTCGCTAGATCGTAAATGGGCGTAATCTCATTAAATTGTTAAACGAATGAAATCCTGCTAGATCGTTAAATGGGCCAAATTCCTACTAGATCGTAATTTTGGGCCTAAGATATTAAATTGCTAAAATGGGCCAAATGTTTGGGCCTTAATAAAAATCTGAAATATTGACTCTTGTTAATGGGCCTTTTTAATAAAATCATTATATGATCATAGACTACCTTGCATACATATTGCATGGGTTGGGAAAATGATGAAGAGAAGAAAGGCCTGTTGCCAAAATCTAGTTCGGTGGCTTTGCCACAAAATTATGGCTAATTGCCTCTAGTTCGGTGGCTCTGCCACAAAATTTATAAATGGCTATTTGCCTCTAGTTCGGTGGCTCTGCCACAAAATTTATAAATGGCTATTTGCCTCTAGTTCGGTGGCTCTGCCACAAAATAATAAGTGGCTCAATGCCTCTAGTTCGGTGACTTTGTCACAATCTAGTTCAGTGGCTCTGCCACAAATATAAAATGGCTTAAAGCCTACGATTGGTGTGATGGCGGGGTGGGTTGACTTGATCCCCACAGGTGTGATGGTTGGTACGGGGGTGTGTAGCGGATGGAATTAGGTTTGGGAGGGAAAAATTCATTTTTACATGCATGTTATTAATTATGTTATTCATTATGCTATTAATTATGTTATTAATTATGTTGTTAATTCTGCTTATGGGCTCAAGGCCCAAATCCATAATTTGAAAATCAGGCCCAATGGACAAAGTAAGTGAGTTATACACTGAGTTCTAAGTAACTCACTCCCTCAAATTTTTCCATCTCAGATAATGGAAATTGACGTGGACTTGGGCCGAGGATGACTTCGTGGAGGCCATACTGCAAAACATGGGTTTATTAAACTCTGAACTTTTTAATAAGTATTTTACTATTTTGGGTTATTGTAATAAGGGCCTCTATTAATAATTCATGGATTTTTATGTGTGTTTGGTTTCAAACTATATTTTGGACATTTAAATATGGGCTTATGATTATATGATGTTTTATCAAAATAAATTGGGTTTTCAAATATATGAAATTCCTTTATAAATATTTTATTATTTTTAACTCTTAAATAAATTACCTAAGGGTTTTGATAATACAATGTTAATGATGTTTTTTCAACTAATGTTTTCTAATATACATCAAATTTAAAATACTCTTCGATTTTTATTAAACTTTGTAATTAAAAATAATATTGTAGATTTCAACTCATTGAAGATTTTAAGATAGCTCGATTCATGTAACAAACCAAATCTAGTCTTAATGCATAGACCGGGTTTGGGGTGTTACATTATAGCTCAATCTACTATGTATATACATCTCCGATTCTCTGCTTTTAACTTATCACCGGAAAAAGCTCGCTAGGCATTAAAGCCCGAATTAAGTCACCAAGACGAGGCCTACTAGGCATTAAAGCTCTAAATGAATCACCAAGACATGGCTTGCTAGGCACAAAGCGACATATAACACCAAGACAAAGCACGCTAGGCATTAAAGCCTGAAATGAATCACTGGCACAGGGCCTGCTAGGCTTAAAGCCCGAGATATCATCATTTCCAACATTTCATTGAACATTTCAATAGTATCATAACCACTTATCACTTAGATTTCATAACTCTATCACATTTCCAATTCAACTAAGCTCATTCATTTCTCACGAATAAAACTATTATAACATTGTACAATAAAACACTACGCTCGCTATCACATGAAAATATACCCAAATTTATCAAAATTGTCATTTAATACTTTCATAAAGCATTCTTTAATATAATCCAAATTAGGGACTTACCTCTACTGTCGATAGACCGCATCTGAATCCGCTATTCGATAACCTTTGTTTTTCCCCGATCCAAACTGCTTTTCTTTGTTCTTGATCTAAACACATAAAAATTTAACTCATTCAAGTACATTTCAATTCAATTTAGTCCCAAATCACATTAATGGGTAGATTACCCTTTTACCCTAGTGTTTCACATTTTACACTTTAGTCCTAATTGCACAAAATACAAAAATACACATTATTTCAACACAACACTCAAGGGCCGAATATGTATAAGGACTATATAAGTCCATTTATTTCATTTATTTTGCATTTAAGCCCTCTCAAATTTTCATTTTACAAATTAGTCCTATTTACTAAATTTTCACTAAAACTTCAATACAAAACTTATCAATCTTAATCCTATCTTTAAATTAAATTCATCAAACATCAATTATCATATAACAATGTTAATGGCGAACCTTAAACATGCTCAGATTTAAAAATTACAACATGGGTCGGCTACGGTTCGAAGCAACGATCTCAAAAACGTAAAAATTATTAAAAACCGAACAAATTTACATACCTAAATCAAGCAAAACTCAAAGCCGAATATGCCAAGCTTTCTCCTTGTTTTTCTTTTTGTGTTTTTCGGCCAAAGAGATGAATAATGCATGGCTTTCTTATTTTTGTTTTATTAACATATATTAACTAGTTTATTTTAACATAAAATGTAATAAAATATAATATAAAATACCAACACTATTACATGCATTATGATGGCCGGCCACTAACTTAAAAATGGGCTATTTGCCCTTTTAATACCTCATATTAAAAAGCCATCATCATTCTAGCACTTTACACTATGGTATGCAACTTTTACACTTTATGCGATTTAATCCTTTTTGTTAAATTGAACACACAAACGATCAAATTTTTCTACGAAACTTTCACACACATTAATTCACATATAATAAACACAAAATATAATATTTAAATATATTTTAGACTCGGATTCGTGGTCCCAAAACCACCGTTCTGATTAGGGTCAAATTCAGACTGTTACAACATGTCATTTGTATCCTATATATTCTTAAGGTTCAAACGGGGCTCGATAGTCGTCGTACGTCATTGAATTTCCATAATTTCTTTACAAGATAAATTGTATAATAACATATATATATATTGATTCATTTTCAATAAAATAATATAAAAACATTCAATTTAATCAGCATTATATATAGTACAATTCATACGAACTTACTTGGCTAAATTGCAGAAATGTCAAAGTATAGGGACATTTTGGTAATTTTCTATTCTCCTCGATTTTCCACGCAATCTTGATCTAAATTAATAATTTCATTCAATGTATTAATTTATATGGTAAAAAAATGTATTTTATGCAATTTAGTCATTTTTGACATTTTACAAAATTGCCCCTAAAGTTTTACTTTTATTCAATTTAGTCCTTAAGCCCAAAACATGCAAATTAACCATTTTTACCCAAAATTGAACCTAGAAGAATAATTATGGCATAAAAAAAGATCATTCATGCAACAATTTCACATCAAATCCTTTTAATTTTAATATTTTAACAATTTAGTCCTTAATCAAAAAATTCATCAAAAATCACTTAATAAAATACTTTTAAATAATAAATAATATCTCAAATTCATCATTTAACATCTAAAATCACAATTTTCATCAATATCAATATTCAAAATCTTTATCTATTTCAAAATCGAAGGTACGAGCTAACTGGACCTAGTTGCAACGATTTCTAAAACATAAAAATTATTAAAAAGGGGCAAAGTTTGCTTACCTAATCACCAAGACAAAGTTTGGCCGAATATACTTCTCTTTTAGGGTTTCTATGATGAACTTCAAATGAAGAAGATGACAATTAATTTTGTCATGTTTTGTTTATAATATACATATTTAGTAATTTACTCTTTTACCCTTATGATTATAACCAAACATTAACAATTTATATGCCCACTAACGTCCACCAATTTTCATAATGGTTTGATTACCATTTAATCCTCTTTTCATTTATTCAAAGAGCCATTTAATGACTCAAATTAAAAGTAATCAAATTTTACATCTTTTACAATTTAGTCCTTTTAATTAATTAACTATCGAAACGTTAAAATTTTTCAATGAAACTTTACTACCACCTTAATGAAACTCTATAAATATTTATAAAAATATTTACAGCTTGGTTTATAGAAACGAGGTCTTGATACCTCATTTTCTAAAACCACTTGACCTTAGGGTCATACCATTTGAACTTAATAAGTCGCTTATATAACATAATTTATCAAATAAAAAACCTTTTTAAAACCATATTTGACTCATAAATATTAAATAATAATATTTACAAACTTACTCGTCAGATTTGGTTGACCTGAAACTACTATTTTTGATACTACTAAAAAACGGGTTGTTACAAGGAACCTCAAATAGCATCTCATTTTTTATTTTTTATTATTTCCAATTAAAGTTATCCTTAATCATTTTATTGGTTTTTTTTATCGGGTTGAAAACTATTAATTATTTATTGCTTTCACAATTGTGGTTTGAGATTATTTAGCTCATTAATTTTTAAGCATGATATTCTCATATAGTTGCATGCTAATTGGTTTAGAAAACTAATATTCTTATTATTGTTTTCTGTTGCTTTACAAAATACTTAAAATTTTGATAAGACTTTTTAAACCTTAAACTGTTTTTCTCAAAAACTTCATATTAATAATATTATAATCAAATTATTAGGTAAAGTCGGTTTGATTAATGAATGTTTTTCCTTAAAATAAAAGAACAATTTTCACACAATTCAACTCAAGCAAAAGATTGGCTTTACAAGATCACTTCTGTGATCAATGTAACGCCTTTGACTTAGCTGAAACTCCTAGGCTGGATCGGGGGTGTTACATTAACCTTCAACATTTACACATTTGTATTTTTTTTGTGACATTGAGGGTTAATTTTAAAAGAATGAGAAAAGATGGAAATTATTCTCTTGGATTTTTGGGTGTTTCCATTTTTTGAATTTTTTTATCAAATTTAACTTATAAAGTTGTTTTTAAACTTTTTAGGTGAAAAGGTCACAAAGAAAAGAAAAACAAGAAAAAAAAGATCAAATTACACAATGTGCAAATGTTAAGAGTTATATTTTTTAGAATTAATACTAAATTGACATAATGTAAAAAAGTTGAGGGCTAAAGTTGCTATTATGTCAATTTTAAAAGTTGCCATCGTTAGCCAACTAGTGACCAAGAAGGAAAAAATTGAGTAGTTGGATGATCATTTTATAACTTTTCATTGTTGAGTGACCAAAATAGAAATTTACTAATAGTTGGGTAACTACTATTATAGTTTACCCTTAAAATTAATATTTATCTTTATAAGTAGAGCGACAATTAAGCATTTTCAAACAATTAGCATCTAAATTATATCACCAAAAAATGAAGATTATTAGCACTAGTAAGTTGGAGGTATCTCGAAAATAATGATGTGTTAAAATAATGATTTTTTAGAGAGGAAATTTCAAGTCATATTCAAATGACAATGTCACTAGGAGAGATGAAAGATAATTCTAATCGATGATGAGGTAAAATTATGCTATTCTTTCATCACACATTTATTTAGTTTATTATACATATATTAACTTTATTTCAAACTCTACCTTATTCATTTTCCTATCATTCTATTGTCTAATGTGAAAGTTTTACTTTATAATTTTACGTTCTTATTAATTTTAAATTTACTTTATGTTATTTTTTAATTACTATTATAATTTTATAAAAAATATCCAATTTAAAATAATAAATTCTTATTATTTATTATAATTTTATACTTTTTAGGTAATTTTTAACTACAAAGTAATTAATTACCTAAGAAGTTCTATGTTGGTTGAAAATGTAGACAATGATAATAGATTGAAGAACAAGAAGATCGTGGATAAAAGATGATGATAGATTGAAGCATAAGATAAAATTAGAAGATTTAAATAAATTTCTAATCTTGTTAGTATTTATTTTAAGTTAGATTTTATTTTAATTTTTAGGAAGTTGATTTTTAAGTTTTTCTAAATATACTTTTATTTTAAATATTTTAAGAAAGTTGAAGTTTTTTATTTTTCATCAATTAATTTATTTTTTTATAGTACAATTAGATGATTTGATAATCTTAATAATTACTTCACATATGAAAATAAACTATTAGAAAATTAGAAAATGTATGATAACCTTATTCAAATTAGATAAGTTGAATCAACAAAATTCATAAAGTTTAATTTCATTATATTTAATACAATTTGAATTTACTTTTAATTAATAAAATTATTATTTGGTTTCAAATTAGAAAAAAAATTCAAAATGCATAATCATTATATATATCAGCATTATTGTAACACCCCAAACCCGGCCAAATGGGTTTATCCTGAATATGGTGAGCTACATTAACTCCCAACCTAACCTCTAACACACCACTGAAAATGCAACATCTAATATGCTAAGTTAACATAGTAGCGGAATGTCATGTAAATATGCATGGAATGCAAAACATGTGAGCTAACAAAACAAACAGAGGAAGGGTTCACATGTCAACTGATAGAAAGACTTAATGGTTCACGTGAAAGAAATAAACATGGCAGTTTACAACCCATAAGGTGATTACTGGACACTCACAGATAAAATTGAAAATTTAAACAAGCTTGGCTTTGCCTTTATCATTGCTGGTAGATGGTCAGGCTGGTTCGCAACATACATAAACACACATAAATTATTAAACAAACAGAACATACACAAAATACGAACATTCAAGCGAACCTATCTTTCTGGACAATCAACCTAATAGGACAAAGGCTTACCTTGGTTGCTATGAACTTGGTTCAGAACAGAGACTAGACAACAAAATATTCGATGAGAGAATTTTAATGGAATAAGGGTTGTATTTATAAGCACTAAGTATCTTAGTGATTTTAGGATACCCTACTTGACTTAAGAACCCTAGTTGGTTTAGAATAAGGTTAAGTGCACGAAAAGTATCCTAGATACACAATATCTTTATTTTCTAATTTTAGTCTGACTCGACTTTTGACTGGCGAACCGCAATTCACAACTCAATTGGCGAACTTATCTTACAATGAATTTGACGAACCCCTTACCGTATCCTTTAGTGTGTACTAGTTCGCCAAAACACTGGCGAACTCCTTGTTGATGCTCTTTTGGCGAACCCCCAGTTCGTCGAAACACTAGTGAACTCTCACTTGCGAGGTCAAAAATTTCAGACCTAGTCTTGGAATGTTACAACTCTCCCTTACTTATGACATTTCGTCCTTGAAATGTTCACCATCAAATAGTTAAGGGTACTGTTTCTTCATTGCTTATTAGGTTTCCTAAGTAACTTCACTGGTCTTATAGTGTAACGCCCCAAATAATTTAATTCTACTTCTGTGAGTATTTGATACAACTATGTATCTGCTTCAGTGGTTAAGTGTTCTAGGTGTGTGGGAAAGGTCCCAAGTTCAAACCCTACCTTTAGCAAATTTTGGTTATTTTTGGAATTAAGCCTTACCCTTATTCAGTGGGCTTATATTTAATTATCTGTAAATTCACATCAGAATGAGCCTGTTGGTTTGAGTAGTAAGGGTGTTGGTGTGTTAGAGGTCCTGTGTTCAAATCATTGCATTAGCGTGGGTATTTATTTTTGCTCGGTAGACTGGAAGAGTTTCGAGTGAGTTAAAATTTTGAGTAGTAGGTGGTTATGATAGTAGATGTAGTGGGATTTAGGTAAAAATTAGTTTGTTCCAAAAAATCTTTCCCTCTTGAAACTAACGTTCCTGCTTCATCTTTCTGTGTTTTTCTTTTTTCTCCCTTTTTCCCTTTTCTTCTTATTTTTCCTTCGTTTAGGCATAATTATCTCATATTTTTGGTGTTTGATTCGAAATGGGTGTGCGTTGGTAGGTAAGGGTTAATGTATTTTGCTCGATTAGGGAGTCATTCTTTAAATTCGTGTATTGTGTTCTCGATTTTGTTCGTTGGACATAAAATTCTACTCTAGTCAGCAGCAATTCGTGAAAAAGGGGACTTACCTCTCGTAGAATCAAAGTTTTCGAGTAAACTTTGAGTACTCGAGTTTTGCCTTGTATTTTTTGAGGAAGTTCGGTTTAATATGTCATTTTAAGCGTTTAATTTAGGGTTTAATTGGTCAATTGTAGGTCCTGGTGATATTAGGTGTGTTATCGCATCAAAATCAAAATAACCGTACCCAAAAACAAAAAATGAGGTTACAACAAAAGCCGATAAACTATTCTTCTACGCCACACAAGCGTGTGGTAGGCTATGTGCGAGAACACAACCGTGTGGTCGACGAAGGCATGGCCGTGCGTAGCACATGGCCGTGTGGTGGCTCGAGGTTGGCCGTATAGGCCACACGAGCTTGGCCAAGTTGGGTGCCCGTGTGGCCTCACACGGGTATTCCACACGGACGTGTGGGTTTTTGGGCCAGACCGTGTGGGCCACACGGGCAAGGCTAATCTGGGCATATGAGCTCACATAGGTATGTGGGCCAAATTTTTAAAATTTCTCCTAGGGTCGCACGGGTCATCCCAATTGGCTGTGGGCCTACCGTAGGGTCGGTAAAGGTTAATCAAATCCCAAAACTGTAGATCTGATAAACTGGTAATCTGTTCTGAGTATGATAATGCCATGCATATCCGTTATTCTAATATCTGTACATAACATGTTGAGCATGTCTAGTATGTTATTTTGTATTTGCTCTGTATATGATTGTGGGGTGGGTTTGTATTGATGGAGGAAGTGTTCTGTACGGCGATCATCGCCTATTATCTAGTAGCTTGGCTACACTATATCTGATATGTGTCGTAATGGCATAACATGGTGTGTAGGGATGAGTGGGTGTTTTTAACCCCACATGGCGTGTTGGGATGGTCAGAGATGGTGTGTAGAGGATGGGGATAAGATTCTGGTTATCTGGCTCTGTTTACTATATTTGTCTCTAAAATGGGCCTGAGCCCGAATCTGTATCTGTATCTGACTGAGCATATGATTCTATTTATATTGCATGATTATATCTGTTAGGTTACACACTGAGTTTTCGTAAACTCACATCTGTTTGTCTGTTATGTTAGGTAACCCACAGACTTAGGCGAATCAGTGTGGCAGAGACTCAGTGGTGGCCACTCAACCGTTAGCATTTATGGTTTATTTTAATTTCTGGAGATTTATTTGAGAGTTTTTAATTTTTAGGACTCTCTAGACTGTTTGGTTTTTAACTGTTTATTTTTGGATTGTTTGACAATTTGATGGTTTGGTAAAATCATTTCATTAAAATGACGATTTAAGCAAGCAAAGGTTTTCCTAAAAACATGACTACGATTTCAAACTATAACGATTAAGGCTTCCATAGTAATAAGTTTTGGTAAGGAAACTGATTAATCTGTGGTTTTAATAAATTTAAAATATTGATGGTTTACGAAGTCAACACTGTTTTCAAATCTCATTCTTTGTGACATCACCAGATTCAGCCATAATATTTAGGCTGAGTTTTGGATGTTACATTTAGTGGTATCAGAGCCAGGTTTCAAAACTCGACTGTGAATTTTGGGTTCCAAAATTTTACTTTTAAAAGTATTGGTTTTTAAATGATTTAAATAATTGAGGAAGTATCTGGTTTATCGAGTCTCCAGCGCCGATCCTGTAAGTATCTCTGTACTTAGATAGAACTGTTCTAAAACATTGTAGTTAGTACTTTCTGAAACTGTACTGAAATAATTAGAGACTGAAACTTCTAAAATACTTCTGAACTTTTGATAAATTTTGCATAAAATATCTGCTAATAAATACTGAAACTGAAGTATAAAATTTTTAATGTAGATAAAATTTGAATTAGACAATGAGCGCTCGTGGAATTCGCGGACGTGGTACTCGTGGTCGTGGAAGAGGCCGTAGAGGGGCTCGAGTTGAGTCTTCCTCTCTAGGCAGTATGCCAAATACGAGTGAGACACTAATTTCACCTGTTATTGAGACTGTGTCTCAGAGCCGTTCGGCTGGGGACGACACATTGTGCCAGGCCATGTTGAGGATATTAGAGAGGGTCACTAGATCCCATTTTGGATCTGGGGGCCGTGGGTCAGTAACTGAATGACTCTGGTATAATGGCGCAGAGCTATTTAGGGGTGTCACTAGAGCCACCCTTAACGTGGCTGAGTATTGATTGGAGGCCACGGAGAGGATCATGAATGATTTGGACTGTACCCCCTAGTAGAAATTGAAGGGTGCAATCTCTCTGCTTCACGATGAGGCTTATCAGTGGTGGTTAACGGTTGGAGAGGGTACTCAGCCTGATCGATTGAGTTGGGATTTCTTTAAGACCACCTTCCAGAGTAAGTAAGTGGGGGCGAGCTATGTTGATGGTCGTAGGCGTGAGTTTATGGACCTCACGCAAGGCGATAGATCTGTGGCCGAGTATAAGGCTGAATTTCTAAGATTGAGCCACTACGCTCGAGGCATGGTGGCGTCTGAGTATAAGAGATGTGTTTGGTTTGAGGATGGGTTAAGAGACAGTCTAAGGGTACTGATTGCTCCACAGAGGGAACGAGAGTTTGTTGTTCTGGTAGAGAAGGCGAATATCACCGAAGATGTTAAGCGCGTGGAGCATTAGAATAGGGACAGAGGGAGAAGCAAGAATAAGAGGGATTCAGATCCCTCTAGTTCTGTGTAAATGCGTAAGAAAAAGGCCAGATCTGATGGGTCAGTTAGGGTGGATGTTTCGGTTGCCCTACTGGGATTCAACTGTGCAGTGATTGTGGTAGGCACTATCTGGGCTAGTGATGGAGGAGGATTGGGCTTGTCTGAGGTGTGGGTCTCTAGAGCACAGCATTCAAGAGTGTCCACAGAGGGCTGATCAGATGCAAGTTTTAGCACCGGGTTCAGCTCAACCTCAGAGGGTAGTTCAGCAACCACCTATGGGTCGTAGATAGGCTAGAGGTGGTAATGGTATAGGTCGTGGGTAGAGAGCACCAAACAGAGTTGCTGGTCAGATTGAGGAAAGGTAGCCTGTACTTGTCTATGCTATTTGAAACTGAGAAGATAGAGATGCTCCAGAATTTATCACCAATACGTTCTTAATTTCTCGTGTACCATATGCTTTTTTGATAGACATAGGTTCTACTCACTCCTATATAGCTAGCACTGTATCTGAAAACTTGGAGGTGTCTGTTGAGAGCACTTCTAGTGAGGTTACCGTACTGAGTCCGTTGGGGTAGTCTGTTTGGGTTAGTAAACTCTATAGGGATGTTCCGTTAGAGGTACAAAGGATTGTTTTTCTGGAAAATTTGATGGAGCTTCGTTTGGGAAGTTTGACCTGATTCTAAGTATGGACTGGTTGGTTAAGCATTGAGTTAGTTTGGACTGCGCGACTAAGAGGGTCATTTTGAGGACTGAAGATGATAAGGAGGTGGTTGTGATTGACAAGCGTATAGATTATTTGTCTAATGTTGAAACAGCCCGATTTAGGGCCTAATCAGAATAGTGGTGTGAGGCCACGAATTTGAGGTAAATTTATGAGTTTGTTTTAAGGTTTATGTCATGTTTGCATGCTAGTGTGAAAGTTTCATGAAGCAATTTTGTTAAATTGAGGTTGAATGGTCCATTAGGACTAAATTGCAAAAGTTGAAAGATATGAGTTTCTAGAAGCTTTTTGTATGAAATAGCTTTAGAATATTAATTAGAAGTCCTTAAATAGCAATTTTCCCAAATTATAATTTTTGCACAAAAATGGACATGAGTTAGTAAAATGTGAAATTTTTTAAGACAAGGGCATTTTGGATATTTATTAATTAAATGATTAAAATAGGAAAAAGATGATAAAAATCTCATTCGTCTTCTTCCTTGTTTCGAAAATTTGAAGAGCCCCATAGCTAGGGTTTGTTCATTTTTCAAGCTTGCTAGTAAGTTCATCTTAGCCTCGTTTTTAATATTCTTCGTATTTTTGAAGTTCTCGTATTATGAATTAGCTATTTTTTTAGCTATTTTTAGCTATAAAATGAGCTAAGATGCATGTTCAAAAATCTACCCATGAATGATATGCTTGTAAAATGATATTTTAAGGAAGTTTATGAGAGTTTGATGTTAGATAAACATTTTTTTTCTAAGTGAATTTCATGAAAAATGCTAGTTGGGACTAGTTTGTAACTTTTATGGAAATTTGTCATACATGGTAGAAATAGTGAGAATTTGTTATTGCTATAGTTGAGATAAAGAATCAGTTAAGCATGAAGTTTAAAAAAGTTGAATGAGAATCATTTTACGAGCCTTGGGGCAAAAGTGTAATTATAAGAAAGTTTAGGGGCAAAAAGGTAATTTTTCCATAGTAGGATTTATGAGTCCATTTAGTTATTATGAGTATTAAATGAGTTAAATTATTATTATAGATTAAGAAAAATAAAGCCCGGATAGAAATCGAGGCAAGAACAAAGTCGATGACTAAATTGCATATCTACGTACATTTTGTACATTGAGGTAAGTTTGTATGATTTCTAAGCTTTATGATTTATATCATTGAAATGCTTAGTGTAATGTATAATAGTATCATGAAAATGTTTAATGTTATGATAAACAAAGAAATCAATGAGATTAAGCATGAGAAAGTCCCGATTGAATATGAATTACCTAGGATACTCGATCTACCACATGAAATGAGAAAGTCCGTATAAGACCAAGCCAAGGCATGGCATCATCAATCAAGCAAGTTATCATGTAAGACCAAGACAAGTCTTGGTTTGAAGAGTTATTATGAGATGAAGACCCTTATAAGCCCAAGCCAAGGCATGGCATTGGTGAGTCTCCAAGCAAAGATGTCATGTAAGTTCAAGACAAGTCTTGGCATTGAAAAGTTATCATGTAAGTCCAAGACAAGTCTTGGCATTGAAAAGCTAGCAAGAGATAAAGATCCCATGTAAATCCAAGCCAAAGCATGGCATTGGTGAGAACAAGGAAGATTTCATGTAAGACCAAGCCAAGGCTCGGCATTGATCAGTTCATGAGCAAAGATACATAGTAAGACCATGACAAGACATGGCAATGGTAAGTTCCCAAGGGAACACACGAGAAAGACTTCGTATAAGTCTATGTCAAGACATGGCGTCGACACTAAGATGAGAAATTCCATGTAAGACCATATCTAGGACATGGCTTTGGCATCAAGTCATATGTGTGTCAAGATCTAGTATCCTCGGTTATTCACAGAAATTAATCGAGCAAATGAGTAAAGCTCAAATGAGAAAATAAGAAAGCTAAGTAAGTAAAGCTACTGTTAAGTTGGAAATGAGTATTTCCATGTTATGAATGATGAATGAAAGATTATGATTATCATGTTAAAGTATACTGATCAATGTGATCAAGTGATACAGATACCTTATTTATCTCACAAGTATGAGACTAGTAAGTATCATGAGATATGGAAGAATCGGTATGAGTAAGTAAGCTTTATAGCTGAAATTTATGATACCATTGTTTATGTCAAATGGTTTATATTAATCACGCATATTTCTATGTGTATTATATGCAAACTTATTAAGCTAAATGCTTACGTCCTTATTTCTTTCTTTCCATGTAGTCCCGGCAAGCTAATCTCGTGGATCATCATCATCGGAGCTTGGAGCACACTATCAATCACTATTTTGGTATAGCCAAGTTGTTTATGTTAAGTATGGCATGTATAGAAAATACTTCATTTGAGTATATGTTTTAAGAAGGGCCAATGTATAGGCTATCAAGTTTATTATTCTTTTGTATATGGCTAAGTGATTGGCCAAACTTGACTAAACATGTATGTTCAATGTTATAAATAAAGCATGTAGTATTATTCATGAAAGATGTAGTAACTTGAGTTGTTGAATTGAGTATGAGATTGATCTTGATTTCAGGGTGGCAATTGATTAGGTAAACAACCTTCAAGTGCCCATACGGATAGGCACACGGGCGTGTGTCTAGGCCATGCGTACCCTGCACCTTTATAATTGAAGTCAGGATAGGCCACGAGCAAATCTCACGGCCGTTTATTTAAGTCGTGTATGACACACAGTCAGAACATGGGCGTGTGCCCCAGGTCGTGTGAAATAAGTCAATATATCAAGGTATAGCACACGGTTTACGTCCACGGACGTGTCAAGGCTGTGTGTAATTAGTCAGTGTCGACCACGGGTAGAAGACACGGGCATGTGTTAGGGGTAAATGGGCATGTCCAAAGTCACATGGGCGTGTGACCCTTGTTTTAAGGAAAAGTTTTCATTGAGTTCTGGAAGTTTTCAGATACGTGTTTAAGGCCTCGTAGGCCCATGAAAGGTATGATTTGACTAAGGAAGAGAAGTTTTTAATTCAGAACAAAATTTTATAGCCCATAAGTACATGTTTTAAGTGAGTTCAAGCATGGTAATGTCTCGTATCCAGTCTTTGGATCGAACTCAAGTATGGGATGTTACATTTAGTGGTATCAGAGCTACGGTTTAGTCAGTTCTAAGACTAACATAGCACGAGCACGAGTCTAGCTATACATGCCATACTTAAGAATGTTTTTATAATGATAGTGTGACAACTCCTAATGACTTAAATTATGTTTATACATATAGTAAATGGATCCAGAAAGAGCTGAGGCAGATGATATAGAAAGTAACGTACCAACTCCTGCTGTAGGGATGGTGCCTGATGAGAATGAAAATAGACCCATTATGGTGAGTCAAGGAGGAGGAGAAGAGGCTAGAAAAGCCTTCCTCCATGTGATGAATATGTGGTACACGAAATTCGTTCGTATGAACACAAATGTACAACCTCCTCCACCCCCGCCTGTTCCACAACCTATCCCTGTAGCCCCTCAAGTAGTAGAGGTGGTAAGAGGAGACAAACCTCTAGTTGATAGGATCAGGAAACATGGGGCAGAAGAATTTCGGGCTAGAAAAGATGATGATCCGGAAAAGGCTGAGTTCTGGATAGAGAATACTATCAGGGTATTTAATGAATTGTCATGCACACCTGAGGAATGCATGAATTGTGTAGTTTCTCTTTTAAGAGATGCTGCCTATCAATGGTGGAACACCCTTGTGTCAGTAGTACCGAGGGAAAAGGTCACATGGGAATTTTTCTAAGAAGGGTTCAAGAAAAAGTATATCAGTCAAAGGTTTGTGGACCAGAAAAGGAAAGAATTCCTAGAACTGAAGCAAGGTAAGATGTCAGTGACTGATTATGAGCATGAGTTTGTACGACTCAGCAAATACGCTTGAGAATGTGTGTCCACTGAAGCCATCATGAGTAAGAGATTTAAAGATGGACTAAATGATGATATCAAGTTGTTTGTTGCTGTCCTTGAATTAAAAGAATTTGTGGTGTTAGTGGAGAGGGCTTGTAAGGCCAAAGAGTTAGTAAAAGAGAAGAATAAAATCTGAAATAGAGTCTTGTGACTCGAAAAAGAGACAGTGGAATAAGTCCTTCCACCCCTCTTCTAAGAGGTCAAGAGATTTTTCCACTCGATTAGCTACTTCCACTAGGTTTTCAAAGAAGGATAAGAGTAAGCAGTATTCGGGGAATAAAGCACAGACTATTTCAGTCGCTAGTGTAGGGAATGTTCGATCTGATAGACCTAAATGCCTACAGTGTGGCAGACGTCATCTTGGAGAATACCGAGCGCATAAAAATGCTTGTTTCAGATGTGGTTCCCAGGATCACTTTATAAAAGATTGCCCTGAGATGACAAAACAAGAGAGAACTCAGAACCCGAGATCTGGGGTATGGTCAGAGGCCAACCGCAGAGGAATCTTGGAAGTGGGACAAGTGGTAGAGGTAACCCTAGAGAGCAGGCTGCGAGACCCGAGGGTAGGGCACCTGCAAGGACTTATGCCATTCGCGCTCGCGAAGAGGCATCTTCTCCTAATGTTATTACGGGTACCTTTTCTCTTTATGATATCAAAGTTATTGCTTTAATAGATCCCGGATCCATACACTTTTACATTTGTATGAAACTAGTATACAGTATGAATATGCCTATAGATTCTACAGAATTTACGATTAAGGTGTCTAATCCTTTAGGCAAGAGTGTGTTAGTTGATGAAGTATGTAAAGATTGTCCATTAATGGTTAGAGGTCATTATTTTAAAGAAAATCTTATGTTGCTACCATTTGATGAGTTTGACATCATTCTTGGTATGGACTGGTTGACCACCCATGATGTAATAGTTAATTGTGGGAAGAAATACATTGAGATGAGATGTGAGAATGGGGACACTCTTCATATAGAATCAGATAAATAGAGTAGATTATCAGTAATGATTTCTCATATGGCGGCACAGAGATATATAAAAAAAAGGGTATAGAGCGTATCTAGCTTTCGTGATGAATGCTAAAGAAACAGAGCTAAAAATTGAGTCAGTACCAATAGCATGTGAGTACGTGGATGTTTTTCCTGAGCTATTACCAGGACTACCACCAGTTAGAGAGATTGAGTTCAATATTGAGCTAGCTCCCGGTACTATACCGATATATATTACTCCTTACAGAATGGCTCCAACAAAGTTGAAAGAGCTGAAGATACAGTTGCAAGAGTTGATAGATAAAGGCTTTGCTAGGTCGAGTTGTTCTCCCTGGGGTGCTCCAATTTTATTTGTGAAAAAGAAAGATGGCACCATGATATTGTGCATAGATTACCGTTAGCTTAATAAAGTGATAGTGAAGAACAAGTACCCATTACCTAGGATCGATGATTTGTTCGATCAATTGAAGGAGCCAATGTGTTCTCTAAAATAGACTTGAGATCAGGGTATTATCAGTTAAGAGTAAAGGATTCAGATGTGTCCAAGATGGCTTTTCAAACAAGGTATGGGCATTATGAATTTTTAGTCATGCCCTTTGGTTTGTCCAATGCTCCTGCAGTATTCATGGACTTAATGAACTGCATCTTTAGACCATACCTCGACAAGTTTGTAGTCATTTTCATTGACGACATATTGATTTATTCCCGAGATAAGAATGAGCATGTTGAGCACTTACGGACAGTTTTACAGATTCTACGAGAAAATTAGTTGTATGCCAAGTTTAGTAAAAGTGAATTTTGGCTCAAGGAAGTAGGATTTCTGGGACATATTGTCTTGTAAGATGGAGTCCGAGTGGATCTAAGCAAGATTTCGGCTATAATGGACTGGAAACCACCAAGGAATATCTCTAAAATTAGAAGTTTTCTAGGCTTAGCCGGCTATTATAGACGATTCGTCAAGGGGTTTTCCATGATTGCAACCCCGAAGACGAAATTGTTACAGAAAAATATGAAGTTTGAGTGGACAGAACGATGCCAACAAAGTTTCAAGAAATTAAAAGCAATGTTGACAGAAGCTCCAATTTTAGTACAACCTGAGACAGGGAAAGAATTTGTGATTTACAGCGATGCATCCTTAAACAGATTAGGCTGTGTACTTATGCAAGAAGGCAGAGTTATTGCTTATGCCTTCAAACAGTTAAAGCCTCATGAGAAGAATTATCCGACGCATGATCTAGAATTAGCTGCCATAGTCTTCGCTTTAAAGATTTGAAGACACCATTTATATAGTGAAAGATGTCAAATTTTTACTGATCACAAAAGTCTGAAGTACTTGATGACGCAGAAAGAGTTGAACTTAAGGCAACGGAGATGGTTAGAGTTGATAAAAGACTATGAGTTGGTCATTGACTACCATCTAGGAAAGGTAAATATGGTCGCCGATGCTTTGAGCAGGAAGTCCCTTTTTGCATTAAGGGCAATGAATTTGCGGATAACCTTATCTGACGATGGTTCAATTCTAGCTGAGTTAAAAGCTAGACCAATGTTCCTCCAAGAGATCACTAAAGCTCAAAAAGAATACAAAGAATTGCAGGCCAAGAGAATTCAGTGCAAGTCAGATGTTGAATCTGATTTTCAGATTAATTCTAATGGATACTTGATGTTTAAAGATAGAGTTTGTGTACCGAGAAAAGAGGAACTTATTCAGAGAATTTTGTATGAGGCACATAACGGATGTTTATCTGTCCCTCCGGGTAGTACCGAGATGTATAATGACTTAAAGCAACTGTATTGGTGGCCGAGGCTGAAGAAAGATATTTCAGAGTTCGTTTCAAGATGTTTGATTTGTCAGCAAGTAAAGGCTGAACACCAAGTACCTTCGGGTTTGTTCCAACCAATTATGGTACCCGAGTGGAAATGGGACCGTATCACTATGGATTTTGTAACGGGATTACCACTATCACTGAGCAAGAAAGATGCTATATGGGTTGTAGTTGATAGACTCATGAAGTCAGCTCATTTCTTACCTGTTCGAGTTGATTACTTACTCAACAAGCTGGCAAGCTTGTATGTTTTTGAAATAGTAAGGCTTCACGGAGTTCCTTTATCGATTATATCGGACAGAGATCCGAGATTTACATCCAGATTTTGGAAAAAGTTACAAGAAGCTTTGGGTACAAAGTTGAGCTTTAGTACAGCTTTTCATCCCCAAACCGATGGTCAGTCAGAGAGATTAATTCAAGTAATCGAGGATATGCTTAGATGTTGTATTCTAGAATTCTGAGGTAGTTGGGAAAAGTTTCTTCCATTGGTAGAATTTGCCTACAATAATAGCTTTCAGTTGAGCTTAAAGATGGCGCCTTATGAGGCTCTATATAGGCGTAAGTGCAGAACGCCTTTATATTGGATTGAACTTAAGGAAAACCGAATTTGCGGAGTTGATTTGGTTAGAGAAGCTGAAGAGAAAGTGAAAGTGATACGAGAATGTTTAAAAGCTGCATTAGACAGACAAAAATCCTATTCGGACCTAAAGAGAACAGAGATAGAGTATCAAGTCGGGGATAAAGTTTTCTTGAAAGTGTCACCATGGAGAAAAGTTCTCAGATTTGGCCGGAAAGGCAAGTTGAGTCCATGTTTTATTGGACCGTATGAAATTACCAAGAAAGTTGGGCTGGTAGCTTACAGATTGGCTTTGCCATCAGAGTTAGAAAAGATACATGATGTGTTTCATGTGTCAATGTTGAAACGCTACCGATTAGATCCTTCACATGTAATTACCCCGTCAGAGATAGATATTCATCCCGATATGACTTATGGTGAAAAACCAGTAAGATTTTAGCTCAGGAAGTCAAGCATCTAAGAAATAAAAGTATTACTCTAGTGAAAGTATTGTGGCATAGGCATGGGATAGAGGAAGCTACATGGGAACCAGAAAAGAGCATGAGAAACCAGTACCTAAACCTATTTGTTGATAAGATTTTCGAGGACGAAAGAATTGTAACAGCCCGATTTAGAGCCTAGTCGGAATAGTGGTACGAGGCCACGAATCCGAGGTAAATTTATGAGTTTTTTTAAGGTTTATGCCATGTTTGCATGCTAGTGTGAAAGTTTCATTAAGTAATTTTGTTAAATTGAGATTGAATGGTCCATTAGGACTAAATTGCAAAAGTTGCAAAATATGAGTTTCTAGAAGCTTTTTGTATGAAATGGCGTTAGAATATTAATTAGAAGTCCTTAAATAGCTATTTTCCCAAATTATAATTTTTGGACAAAAATGGACATGAGTTAGTAAAATGTGAAATTTTTTAAGAAAAAGGCATTTTGGTCATTTATTAATTAATGATTAAAATAGGAAAAAGATGATAAAAATCTCATTCATCTTCTTCCTTGGTGCTGAAAATTTGAAGAACCTTATAGCTAGGGTTTGTTCATTTCTCAAGCTTGCTAGTAAGTTCATCTTAGCCTCATTTTTAATATTCTTCGTATTTTAAGGGTTCTCGTATTATGAATTAGCTATTTTTTTAGCTATTTTTAGCTATAAAATGAGCTAAGATGCATGTTCAAAAATCTACCCATGAATGATATGCTTGTAAAATGATATTTTAAGGAAGTTTATGAGAGTTTGATGTTAGATAAACATTTTTTTTTCTAAGTGAATTTCATGAAAAATGCTAGTTGGGACTAGTTTGTAACTTTTATGGAAATTTGTCATACATGGTAGAAATAGAGAGCACTTTTTATTGATATAGTTGAGATAAAGAATCAGCTAAGCATGAAGTTTAAGAAAGTTGAATGAGAATCATTTTACGAGCCTTAGGGCAAAAATGTAATTATGAGAAAGTTTAGGGGCAAAATGGTAATTTTTTCATAGTAGGATTTATGAGTCCATTTAGTTATTATGAGTATTAAATGAGTTAAATTATTATTATAGATCAAGAAAATCGAAGCCCGAATTGAAACCGAAGCAAGAACAAAGTCAAGGACTAAATTGCATATCTACGTACATTTTGTACATTGAGGTAAGTTTGTATGATTTCTAAGCTTTATGATTTATATCATTGAAATGCTTAGTGTAATGTATAATAGTATCATGAAAATGTTTAATGTTATGATAAACAAAGAAATCAATGAGATTAAGCATGAGAAAGTCCTAGTTGAAGATGAGTTACCTAGGATACTCGATCTACCACATGAAATGAGAAAGCCCGTATAAGACCAAGCCAAGGCATGGCATCATCAATCAAGCAAGTTATCATGTAAGACCAAGACAAATCTTGGCTTTGAAGAGTTATTATGAGATGAAGACCCTTATAAGCCCAAGCCAATGCATGGCATTGGTGAGTCTCCAAGCAAAGATGTCATGTAAGTCCAAGACAAGTTTTGGCATTGAAAAGTTATCATGTAAGTCCAAGACAAGTCTTGGCATTGAAAAGCTAGCAAGAGATAAAGATCCTATGTAAATCCAAGCCAAAGCATGGCATTGGTGAGAATAAGGAAGATTTCATGTAAGACCAAGCCAAGGCTCGGCATTGATCAGTTCATGAGAAAAGATACTAAGTAAGACCATGCCAAGACATGGCAATGGTAAGTTCCCAATGGAACACACGAGAAAGACTTCGTATAAGTCCATGTCAATACATGACCTCGACACCAAGATGAGAAATTTCATGTAAGACCGTATCTAGGACATGGCTTTGCATCAAGTCATATGTGGGTCGAGATCTAGTATCCTCGGTTATTCACAGAAATTTATCAGATTCCTCGATTTCCTCAAATTAAGAGTGGTACTACTTCTTACTTTTAAGTTTAATAATGATGAAGTGCTATGTTTTTGAGGATGGATCTGTGTGCCAAATGATTCTGATTTGATACAGCTGATTTTGGGGGAAATATATAGTAGCACTTATGTTATGCATCCCGGTGGTAACAAGATGTATCAGGATCTCCGTGAACTGTATTGGTGGTCGGGTTTGAAGCGTTAAGTTATTAATTTTGTTGCTCGATGTCTGGCGTGTTAGCAAGTTAAGGCTGGGCATTAGTTGCCTTCGGGTTTGCTACAACCTGTTAGGATTCCCTTATGGAAATGGGAGCGAGTAACAATAGACTTCGTTAGTGGGTTGCCCTTAACACCCACTAAGAAGGATTTTGTTTGGATCATCATGGATCGATTGACCAAGTCTGCTCATTTCATTCCGATTCGGATGAACTATTCTCTGCAGAAGCTAGAAGCTCTATATTTTTAAGATTGTAAGACTGCATAGGGTTCTTGTTTCGATTATTTCTGATAGAGATCCTCGCTTCACATCTTGGTTCTGGAAGAAATTGCATTGGGCTCTGGGTTCTAGATTAGACTTTAGTACTGCGTTCCATCCTCAGACTGATGGTCAATTTGATAGGGTAATTCAGATACTGGAAGATATGATTTGGAGTTGTGTGATTGATTTTCAAGGTAGTTGGGAGGATTATCTGCCGTTAGCTGAGTTCGCCTACAATAATAGTTTCCAGGCTAGCATTCAGATGGCACCTTACGAAGCTTTGTATAGTCGTAAGTGTTGCACTCTACTATGTTGGACTGAGTTAGGTGAGCGTCGGGTGTTAGGTCCTGAGTTGGTTTTTGAGACCAAGGATAAGGTTAGACTAATTTGAGATCGTCTGAAAGCGGCTTCTGATAGACAAAAATCTTATACGGATCTGAAGAGGCGTGATATTGAGCACTCTGTGGGGGACTTCACATTTCTTAAGGTTTCTCCGTGGAAGAAGGTTCTGAGATTCTGTCGTAAGAGCAAGCTGCGTCCTAGGTTTATTGGGCCGTATCGGATTCTGAAATGTGTGGGACCGGTCACTTATTAGTTGGAGCTACCTCCAGTGTTAGACCGTATCCACGATGTGTTTCACGTGTCAATGTTGAGGCAATATCAGTCAGATTTATCTCACGTAGTCTATGTTGAGGAGATTGAGGTTAGACTGGACTTGACCATTGAGGAGGAGCCGGTTCAGATTCTGGATCGTGATATTAAGGTTTTGAGGAGGAAGTCTATACTTTTAGTAAAGGTTCTGTGGGAGAATCATGGCACTGAATAAGCCACGTGGGAACCGGTGACTCGATGCGTCAGCAGCATCCCCATCTATTCTAATCAGGTAAATTTCGAGGTCAAAAATTCTTTTAAGGGGTAGAGCTGTAACGCCCTAAATAATTTAATTCTACTTCTATGAATATCTGACACAATTGTGTATATGCTTCAGCAGTTAAGTGTTCTGGATGTATGGGAGAGGTCTCAAGTTCAAGCCCTACCTTTAGCAAATTTTGGTTATTTTTAGAATTAAGCCTTATCCTTGTTCAGTGGGTTTATATTTAATTTTCTGTAAATCCACATCAAAATAAGCCTGCTGGTTCGAGTGGTAAGGGTGTTGGTGTGTTAGAGGTACTGAAGAGTTTCGAGTGAGTTAAAATTCTGAGCAGTGGGATTTAGATAAAACTCAATTTGTTCCCAAACATCTCTCCTCTTGAAATTGACGTTCCTGCTTCCTCTTCTTGCATTTTTCCTTTTTCTCCATTTTCCCTTTTCTTCTTGCTTTTTCTTTGTTTGGGCATAATTACCTCCTATTTTCGGTGTTTGATTCGAAGTGGGTGTGTGTGTTGGTAAGGGTTAATGTATTTTTCTCGATTAGGGAGTTACTCTTTAAATCTGTGTATTGTGTTCTCGATTTTGGTCGTTGGACTTAAAATTCTATTCTGGTCAGTAGCGATTCGTAAAGAAAGAGACTTAGGTCTCATAGAAACATAGTTGGAGGCGTTCAAAAATTTGGGTAAACATTGAGTACTCGAGTTTTGCCTTGTCTTTTTCAAGGAAGTTCAGTTTAATTTGTCATTTTAAGCGTTTAATTCGAGGTTTAATTGGTCAATTGTAGGTTCTGGTGATCTTGGGTGTGTTATCGCATCAAAACTAAAACATGTGTGTACCCGAAATGCAATAAACGAGGTTTTGACAATAGCTAAAAAATTATTCTGTCGACACCACACGGGCGTGTGGTCATCCGTGTGGTAGGCCGTGTGGTCGACGAAGGCATGGCCGTGCGTAGCACACAGCCATGTGGTGGCTCGAGGGTGTCCGTGTGGGCCACACGGGCTTGGCCAAGTTGGGCGTGTGGGCCTACACGGGTATTCCACACGGGTGTGTGAGTTTTTAGGCCAGGCCGTGTGGACCACACGGGCAAGGCTAATCTAAGCGTGTGAGCTCACAAGGGCATGTGGGTCAAATTTCTAAAATTTCTCCTAGGGTCGCATTGGTCGTCCCAATCGACTGTGGGCCTACAGTAGGGTCGGTAAGGGCTAATCAAATCCCAAAATTGTAGATCTGATAGACTGATAATATGTTTTGAGTATGATAATGCCATGCATATCTGTTATTTTGATATCTGTACATAACATATTGAGCATGTCTAGTATGTTATTTTGTATTTGTTTTGTATATGATTGTGTGGTGGGTTTGTATTGATGGAGGAAGTGTTCTGTATAGCAATCATCGCCTATTATTTGGCAGCTTGGCTGCACTATATCTGATACGTGTCGTAATGGCATAACATGGTATGTAGGGATAGGTGGGTGTTTTTAACCCCACATGGTGTGTTGGGATGGTCGGAGATGGTATGTAGAGGATGGGGGTAGGATTCGGTTATCGACTCATCAGATTCTGTCTCTCTGAAATGGGCTTAAGCCCTAATCAGATCTCAGATGTCGATCGAGCATATGATTCTGTTTGTATTAGATGCTTATTTCCGTTAGGTTACACACTGAGTTTTGGTAAACTCACATGCACATGTGATACTTGGACCGAAGAGTTCGTGGGTTCATGATCGAGCAACATCTCCAAAGAGTCTCTACAATTCCATATTATGTAAAGACGGTTTTCACTTAGCTTAGCATTGATATGTACTTAAGTCCATCAGATTAGTTAGTCATTTTTTTATATTGGTTAATTGACGAGGTTTTGATTGAGCCGTGTTAATTAAATTTAATATTTTTAATAAGTATAATTTTTGATAATCGATTCATTATTTGTAGTTTTTATGTTTTAATTTGTAATAATTGAATGATTGATCAAGTGGGTCGCTTTGATGACCAATTTGGCGCTTTAGATTCGATCAGACGTTTAGGTCAGGTTTGGGGTGTTACAAGGGCAAATAGGAGACTATTAGGATCTAGTGCTCTTAGTGTAGTTGTTTCGTTGTATATGGTTGTAATTTTTGAATAGATTGATTTAATAAAATTCTATCATTCATATTATTATCTCTTGTGTTTCTCCACTAGTTTTTGCATGTAAAGCAAAATGTATAAGCATATATTCGTTCATTGGTTACCTAACTTTTAATTAATATTAAGTTGTGTCATGTGGTTTGATCATAATGTGAGAATATAACTTATATTAGTGGTAATCTAAAAGGTCCATAGTATGAAGAATCAAAATTGAGCAAATTGATTCAAGGGACTATTATGATGTCTATCAAGTCTAATTAGGGAGATACCTTGTCTTATGTATCGTAGTGGATGACTCACAAAAGATAGAGACATAAATGTGATTGTCTAGATTGATAATATATCGAACATGACCAAGTTGAAGTTATCTTAGATTCATTTATGGATGACGTTCATGGTGTGACTTTCCTCAATCTTGAGTAAGTGACGTAAGTGACTAACCATGCGTGTGTGACTCGTATACTTTGATGTATTAAAAGCTTGAGTTCAATTGGTAATAGAGCTGAAAGTTAGTATGTTGGGTATACGACTTTTGCAGGGCATGACTTTATTATTCATAACCCAAGAAAGGGTAAATGGTATTTTCTCATCGGAATTACATGGTTGATGGAAAAGTAACATGACCATGAGTCATTTGTCTAGTAAAAATTATTTAATTACTATGTGTTAGTAATTAACTTTTTCATGAAGGAAGATGTAATGGTTACCATGTAATAAAATATGATCATGTTGGGTGAATAGAATTAACGCAAAGAGAATAGGGAGATCCTATAAGGGTAACACACATATGACGAGATCATCGGACAAGCAACAAATAAGTTGCTTTCGTAATGTTATATAATAAGAGAGAGTTTAGTCATGGTACTATTAATGAATTGACTCCATCACTAAACAATGCTGCAATTAATAGATGAAGAGTTGAAACTTAATTATAAATTATTTGAGCCTTAATTATATATGTCTATTCAGTCCCTCTTCTAGCTTAACACGACCTCTTACATATTGCATTCGAATAAATATGTTGAATGAATGAAAACAATGAATAGTGAAATAGTTCATATGTATCACTATTTTAACGAATGTATTTTCTCGCTAAGTACAAGAAATGACTTAGAGATTAAATTAATTTTATTGAATTATTATTTAATTGATTATAATTAAATAATTTGAAATGGAAATGGAAATTAATAGTCATCTCAGTTTTATTAAATAGGACAATCAAATTTACTTACTTATAGATTTTAATACGATAAAGTTGTTATAAATGTAATGGAATTAGAATTAGATTGAAAAATAATTTAAGAAATTGAATTAGTTAAATAAATAAGTAAATAATATTTTGAGAATGAAAATTAATTTTCAAGTTGGATGAATTATATGAATTGGTTTAAATATCAAAAAACATATATAATTGTATCTAGTACATGAGGCATGCCCAATAAGCTCGTTAGACATGTAATGGGCAACAATCCTAGTTCTTAGAAATAGGTGCCGCCTATAGCATAATCTTAATGGGACTATATGTATTTTCTATTAAAATATTATTGTTTTGTTACCTCTTGTTTAACTAGAAATCTTGTGAGTTTTTTTTATAAGGACTATGGGTTTGGTCAAGATAGACAATTATTGAGCATAGTTACTCAGTTAAAATTTAGTGAGATTTATTTACAAAGTAATTTTTTTTTTGTGAGAACTTGTATTCGATTTCTATCTTATAGAGAGAATTAATTTTTCCCATAAAAAAATTAATAATTTTCATTATGTGTGATCAGTTCATGTGATTAGAGCTCACTTTCTAAATAAATTAAAGGTTTGAAAATAATAAAAAAAATTGTACTGGTTGAAAGTTGGGAAACAATTGAACCACTTAATAAAATTCATTGTTATAAATAATTCGATTTTAAAAAAAAAATTCTATTTTGCAAAAAACTTGACCTTTAGATCGAATTTTTCCAACAACCTATATTTATATCACATCAAATCATATTATCAGTCTAACAAAGAGACATCGTAAATGTAATAAGTGTCCAACATGTCCCTTAGATCTACAAATACGTGTCCAAACTCAAGACTACTGTCCATCTACAATGACCATCATAAGAGCAAACGAAACTCACTCTAAAGGTTTATCAAAAAAAAAAAAAAAAATAGAAACTCACTCCAAAGGAACTAACCCTTGACCATCCTCCATTAGGACTTAAAAGAAACCAAGCAACTAGGCTCTCTGCACGTACAGTGCGAATGTCTTTCCCACCAACTTGTTCTTACCCTCAGCAACATTAATCTATTTCCATCCAATTAAAGATTTAATTGAATTTTTTAAGGGTTAATAATAAATTTATCCCTTAAACTTGTTTAAAAGTTACCTAATAGGTATCTAAACTAATATTCTGTCATCTAGATTGATAACTTTACACCAAAGCTGTTAGTTTGTACTGATATGGTGCTAATGACTAATCCTATAGTGACACGTGGTAATGTTTTAGTATAACACGTGGGGACATAAATTAAAAATAATCTAAATTATTTTAAAAAGTATAAATTTTAGACAAGATCAATTACCAATTAGATACTTTTAGACAAATTCAAGTATCAACTAATTATTTTTGGATAAGTTTATGGGACAAACTACATGCTAATACTTAAAAAATTAATGTTGTTAACAAATTGAGAGCAATGCGTGTAACGAAATACAAATAAATACAAAATGAAATTCAAATATCAATTAAATGTTTTTTTGAAATGTTTATATATATTTTTTTTAAGAAATTGATTGCAATGAAATGATAAATATTTGAATGATTATTTAAAATTTAGTGGGTTGAAATGATAAAGTCCAGTCCAGAAAATTTAGCTGAGCCGAAGGCCGACAAAGAAATATAGGCTGGCTCAGAGCTATCCTAAATGAAGAAGCCCATTAATTATTGCATCAACCCCAAAAAAAACAAAAATTACGAGTCGACAGTGAGGTAATCGAAGGCTTTGGTCTCTCAAATATAGCCAGCCAGCTGCCAGATCTGCTAAGTCGATCAATCGATTAAATAAAATCCAGATTTCAAGAAACTAGTACTTTTTTTTTTCTGTAAATCTGCTTCGTTTTGTTGAGAGGAGGTAGAACTAGAAGAGGCAGCAATGGATGCTTTTAGAAGGCAAGCCAGCAAGCTCAGAGAACAAGTTGCCAAGCAACAGCAGGCAATTTCATCACAACCCTTCACTCCTCTCTCTTTTAATTTATTTTCCTGGGTTTAATGAGAATCGAGTTCTGTTGATTTGGTTGTCTGGATAATGGAGGAAATCTGGGAAAATGAAAGCAAAGATTTTATTTAGTCTTGGATTACAGAATTAGATGTGTTTAATTACTTTGACTTCTAGAAGTTTGGGGGCCTAATGTACATGTTTCAAGAATTAAATATTTAATTGTGGAGTTAATTCTAAACGTTAAATTGTAATTTATAATCATCAAAGACGAGTCATTCTTTTTTAGGTAAATTAGCTAGTTCCATGTCCTTTGAGTTTGGTTTCTGCTATATTCTCAAAACACTGTACCTACCATTAGATTGCCCTACATTTTCTAACATAGGGAAAAGAGTAGATACAGAGTTTCCGGAAGCTTTTGTTATTGCAAAGCTTCATCCTTTACCTGAAAGTTGAGTAATCAGTGATATCTCAAGTGCTTCCAAGTGTTGATTGATTGGCTTTTATCTTTGCAGGTGTTTTTGCATTTGGTTTAAACATGGGCATGGATGTCATTCATTTGGTTTACCTTGTTAGGATCATTTACTCGAAAACAATATCATCCTATCTTATTCTAACTGGGCTAATTTTGTTTGAATTGAGTCCTGACAAGTTACCCTTAATTCTTATGTTCATGTTAGTTTTACTAGTTGCATTTTTCTTGAGATGATCAATGTCTTCTCCCATTGAGTTAAAAGAATTTTTTTTTTTTTTTTTGCAGGCTGTAATAAAGCAATTCAGTGGAACTGGTTATGAGAGCTCAGATGTTGTAGTTATTGACGAGATTGAGATGCAAAGGCATCAACAACTGGACAAATTGTACAAGTCCACTCGTTCAGCTAGGGTAAACAACATTTCCTTCATAAATTTGTGAAACTTAATTTGATAATCCTGTCATGTTTGCTTTGTTCTCTGTGAATCCGTGTTATTCATATCTTCACAAATGAAGCCATTTTCAGTATGTAACTTTAGTGCATCCTATCTACTTGAGTTACAGTTAAGTACTTCAGTTAAATCCCTTTGGTGTCATTTTAACTAAATAAAATTTCAAAGGTAACAGTTGCTCTACGGGTGCGCCTGGTTGGAGGAACAAAATTTATTATGAGAGCTACTAATGGCTGTACTATATTCTGATAATTAGTTTCTCAATTTACCTAACTTTCATAAAAACTAATTTCTCTTAATTTTCTTTTATATTGACTGCAAGTTTAATACCCACGGAGTGCTTGCTTAATGAATTTACCGCTCTTCCTTTCAGGATTTTCAAAAAGAAGTTATTAAAGCTGCAGAAGCATTTACAGCCATCGGGTATAAGCATATTGAAACAGGTGCAGCATTAATTCGTACCTTTTTAATTTTGTTGTTCTGACATGAATTTTGTGCGATTGAAATAAATAACATATATTGTGAAGATAAAGCTTTATCTTTATGGTTCTTAATCTTTATGATAATCAGGAACCAAGTTCTCTGAAGAATGCTGCCGATATGGAACTGAAAACAGTGAAAACATCAACGAAAATATTCTTGCCAAAGCTGCAGCTATTTATGGTGATGGTTGTAAACATGTAGAGAAGGAGCAAGAAGATTTGATTAAGTTGTTATCCCAACAGGTTGACATTTATCAGATGTTGTGTTTTGAAAAACTCTTCTTCACATCATAAAATAAATTTTTAGTTATGTACTTGTAAACACATTCAATCCAAAATGAGTATGATGCTTTTGTTGGATTCCTTTCTAAATGTTACCAGACTACGTTTTTGTATGCATTCAAAGAATTTGTATGTCCTTTGTCCTATTGCATGCTTTTGTTACATTTTATTGGGAATAACTAGTGCTGATTAGAAACATGACCCTTCTATTTCAAAATACGTAAGGTTTTGGATCCCTTGAGAGCAATGAGTGCTGGTGCTCCTTTGGAAGATGCTCGTCATCTTGCTCAACGCTATAGTCGAATGAGGCAGGAAGCTGAGGCACTGGTAAGTAATCATACAGAACAGCACCCCGTGCATTAGTAATTTTCTATATATTAAACAACAGTTTAAATTTCTTAAGATTGTCTTCGGAAATACATAACTGACACTAAATATGATAAGCAAGCAGGCAGCAGATATTTCCAGAAGACAAGCAAGAATAAGAGAAGCGCCAATTCCTGAAAATGTTGCGAAGTTGCATGCTGCTGAAGCAAAGATGCAGGAACTGAAAGCAAATATGGCAGTTCTGGGTAAAGAAGCTTCTGCTGCATTGGCTGCTGTTGAAGCACAGCAGCAAAGACTAACTTTACAGAGGCTTGTAGCTATGGTATAGATGTGCATTACTTCAGTGTATAGAGTCTCCAACTTGAAGCATATCTTAATTCATAGATATTCAAGATTTTGATCTATACATTTGTAGGTTGAAGGGGAAAAGACTTATCATTTAAGAGTGGCTGCAATTCTTAATGAGATTGAAGCTGAGGTTATTTCCTGGCTTCCTTGTTTCTGGTAAAGTAGCCTTTTATTTTGAATTATGGGAACTTATATCTTTGTGTCAAACTTGTTAGATGGTTTCTGAGAAACAGCGCAAAGAATCTGCTCCTCCCGTGATTGTACCTGAGAATGGCTCAGAGAAAACTATGTATTACTTGGCTGAAGTAAGTTTTACCTAATCTTGGAAATTTGAAGAATGTTCTAGCTACTAGGTTCATTAAGAAACCATGTATTTCATAAAAGCATGAGATTAGAGACAAAAGAGAAAAATAAAACAGAAAATTGTTTGATTATGGTCAAAGACATCGACTTAAGTTGTTAGACTTGCTTTTTACATTTTTTATTGGCCATTAAAATTAGAATGAATGAAGTAATTGCCTTAATTTGTTAGCTTCTCTAAGTCGAAGGGGTTCTTCTTACACTTTGGTTTCCTTCAGGTATGTGAAGTACTAATATTTTGAGTTTCTTGTCACAGGCAACGTATCCCTTTTCTGCTTCATCTGAGAAGGAACTGAGCTTGTCAATAGGTGACTTTGTTGTTGTGCGAAAGGTATTCTATTTTCCTTTCCTTAGTCTTACATCTAAGTGGTGCATATAGGTTGCATTTAGCTCGAGAGACTGGAGTGATCTTAGGTTATAGTTACATAGATAAGTCGAAGCTGATTTTGCAATCTTACAAAATGGATGAATAATGCTGGATGCCTTTTAAACTGTGGTGCATAGATTGCAACTCATCCACCATATACATGAAATGTTGTGCAAGAGGTATCTTACTGGATACTCTAGGTCCTGTCGCATTCAGTCTTACATTTAATTCGCTCTAGCTTAAGCATTTGATTTAATGCCCACTCAAATAACACTACTAATAAACTTGTCTAGGTTATAGCTTTCATTTAAAAAAAAAAAAAATTGATGGGTTGAATTTCTCATTTACTTGCTCTGATTCTTAAAACACTGTATGCCCATGCAGGTAAGTCCAACTGGATGGTCAGAAGGAGAATGCAAGGGCAAAGCAGGGTGGTTTCCATCAGCTTATGTTGAGAAGCGCCAGAGACTTCCATCGAGTAATCCAGCTGGTGAAGTCTATTGAGTTATAAACACGAGTTAAACATTACCCCTCCGGAAAAGGGAAAGAAGAAAGAAGAAAAAGGAAGGCATAGCCTTTTTTTCATTGCACAATTCTTTTTGTTATGGGGAAAAAAGACATCATGGGTTCTTTCGCAATGTTCATTCTCTTGCCTTGTATGTATATTGAGATACTAGACAGGTTACAATGTGTTGGTATTTATAATCATTTTGGCAATGTTTGTATAAGTGAAGATTTTATTGACTTGGACAAAATGCATTGTTTCGTTGACTGCTTCATTGAGGGGGACCGGTTTTATGTTTTTGTGCTACATGTGTGTGCTATGTGGTATTTAATACAAGCTGGGAGGACATGTTTCGTTGACTGCATCATTGAGGGGGACCGGTTTTATGTTTTTGTGCTACATGTGTGTGCTATGTGGTATTTAATACAAGTTGGGAGGTCATGGAATTGAACCTTGGTTTGAGGATTGTGGGGATGGTTTTATTTTGAACGATAAAAGCAAACAAAGTCTACTTGATTTGAGCTTTACCAAACATTGCCAAAATCTTCATTTATACAAACATGCTCGAGTAAACACTGTACTAGATATTCACCCCAAACGCCGCTTCATTTATTTTCCTATGTTCCAGTTATGTCGGGTCTCAGACAAGAACTATGGCCCCACCTTTTGCTGGTCTTTTTATTATATAATGTGTATGTATTTGCTTTTGTCTTTGACTTGCAAAATAGATTCAACGTTGAGACGGGGAAAGCAAAACAAACCCAAAATGTGAAAGAACTTCCAAATTTTGTGAGATGTTTTGTTTTTAATGACTTAAAAAAAAAAAAATTATATATATATTTCCTTTGAACTTCTTTATATATGTCAAGCAAATTAACCTCAATTGCTATACCCTTCTAGCCAAGTGGCAGACCCATGAGCAGCTTCACTAGAGAGAACCATTTGTCGCGACCCTAGTGATCTCACCCAGACCCTTTATGGTGACCTCACTTGTCATTGAGTACTTTTAAGGAGGGAGTTGTTAGAGCAGAGACAACCTATGACATAAATGAGACCACACAACACATACTATAACAACAACCAACTTGCAATAGCAGTGCTCGTTTGGCACCTGACCCCTAACCATTGACGTCTAACTAACTTGCACAATCATATGAACATTTGTACAATTTTCCATGCGGTGCTACAGGACATAAGACGACCCACTATATAAGCCAAGGTACACGAAGGAATAGGGATCTCTCTCTCTCTCTCTCTCTTTCTCTCTCTCTCTCTCAAGGAAGCTCACCCATCCTACTCCTTCCTTCACCTTATTCTCCAATTGCCTGCTCTCCACTTCACCTGGGTGAACTGAACCTCACCTCTTCCACCCTTTCTTCCTTGTTACTTCGTATCAACAATTGGTGTAGTGAGCGTAGATCGAACCGACATAGCTCACTCGAACCTTGTTATCCTAGACAACATAGAGGTCATAATACAAGAGCCTCAACCAACCCAAAACCAACCTCACCAAGTGCAAAACAAACTTAGCTAGACTCATCTTAGCTTGGACCAATGCTAGACAATCTTACCTACCTCCATCGGGCATATGCTCTGCAGCCTATCCCTATTACTATTAGTATTCTCCACAGTTGTAGTACTACCACTAACCTTAACAATATAAGTACCCACCAATCGTCCAAGCCTCCCAAAATCCACATTTTGGTTCACAACAATTCACCGAGATGGAGGAAAAAAAAATGAAAAATGCTAGAAGCACAACTCTTAAAACAACAAAAATGATATTTTCTATAAAAAGGTTGTTTCTTCAATAAAAAGGTTTCTATCTTCACAACCCGCCGTAAGGGCATTTCCTTCATACATTACTATTAAGACTTTAATTTTAGAGATTTCTTTTCATATCGTTTCTTCAGAGTCCACCAAAATTTTTGTTCTTTTAGAGTTCGTCATACATTCTATTTCTTTCATTTAAGGTTTACCACAGAGGCGTTCCCTTTAGATGGTTGTCATGAGGGCCATTCTTTCAGAGAATTCCACGAAGGCTTCCATTTTAGATACGCCACAAAAGCTTTCATTTCATAGATTGCCACAAGGACATCCATTTCATAGATTGCCACAAGGACATTCATTTCATAGATTGCCACAAATTTTTCCATTTTCTGGCGTGTTCATGATAGGGATTTGCCTAAACTCACATTTTCTAAGGTTTGCCTATCATCATCCTGGGTTATGCAGAGAATCCCATTAGGTAATAACTTCCTTTAATTGTTTCCATATGATGTCATAACCCACCAACTATAGTCTTACATGATATGGTGCCATGACCATGAGTTTTTCCTTCAGAGAACATGTTTAAAGTCCCGATGGACCCTTTTTAGACTCCACTGCGGTGAATAGACACAGGCTCACTTAACAGACCTTTCATACATTATCACCAAACTTAACATACATCTCATCATACACATCATATGGAGTGTAACACCCCATACCCGAGTCCGATGCTAAGACTGGATACGAGACATTACCATGCTTGAACTCACTTAAAATATGTACTTACGGGCGATACAATTTTGTTTCGAATTAAAAACTTCTCTTTCTTAGTCTAATCTTACATTTTATAGGCCTAAGAGGCTTTAAACACTTATCTGGAAACTTTCGAAACTCAAATGAAAACTTTTCCTTAAAACAGGGGTCACACGCCCATGTGGCTTGGGACACGCCCGTGTACCCCTAATGCATGCCCGTGTCTTCCACCCGTGTTCGACACTGACTGATTACACATGGCCTTGACACGCCTGTGGATGTAAACCGTGTGTTATACCTTGATATACTGACTTATTCACACGGTTTGGGGCACACGCCCATGTTCTAACCGTGTATCACATACGCCTAAACAAACGACCGTGGAATTTGCCCGTGGCCTATTCTAACTTAAAATGCTAAGGTGAAGGGTACGCACGGCCTGGACACACGGTCGTGTGTCTAACAGTGTGGGCAATTAGAGGCTATTTACCAAGCCTATTGCCACCCTGAAATCAAGACCAAACTCATGCTCAATTCAATACACTTTTCATAAACATTACTACATACTTCATTGATCTCTATAAACATACATAATTAGTTAATTTTGGCCAATCACTTTGCCATATACAAAAGAATAATAAACTTTATATTCTATACAATGACCCTTCTTTAAATATATTCTCAAAATGAAATGTTTCCTATACATGCCATACTTAGTAAAATAACTTGGCTATACCAAAATAGAGATTGATAGTGTGCTACGAGCTCCGACTCCAACGATCCACAAGTTAGCTTGGCGGGACTACATAGAAAGAAATAATTAAAGACGTAAGCATTTAGCTTAGTAAGTTTGCATGTAAAACACATATTAATAAACTTGCTTAATATAAACCATTTGACATAACAATGGTATCATAAATTTCAGCTATAGAGTTTACTTACTCATACTGATTCTTACATGTCTCATGATACTTACTATTCTCATACTTGTAAGGTAAACATGGTACCTGTATTACTTGATCACATTGATCAACATACTTTAACATAATAATCATGATCTCTAATTCATCATTCATAACATAAATGATACTCAATTTCAACTTGGTAATAGCTTTGCTTACCTAGCTTTCTTGTTAACTCTAACTTTACCCATTTGCCCGATGAATTTATGCGAATAACCGAGGATACTAAATCTCATCCCACATATCTTGATGCCAAAGCCATATGCTAGATACGGTCTTACATGGAATATCTCATCTTGGTTTCAAGGCCATATCTTGACATAGACTTATATGAAGTCTTTCTTGTTCTCACCAATGCCATGCCTTGGCTTGGGCTTACATGGGATTTCTTTCTCTTGATAGCTTTTCAATGCCAAGCTTGCCTTGGACTTACATGATAACTTGTTCAACGCCAAGCTTGCCTTGGACTTACATGATAACTTGTTCAATGCCAAGCTTGCCTTGGACTTACATGATAACTTGTTCAATGCCAAACTTGCCTTGGACTTACATGATAACTTGTTCAATACCAAGCTTGCCTTGGACTGACATGATAACTTGCTTGATTGTCGATGCCATGCCTTGGCTTGGTCTTATACGAACTTTCTTATCTCATGTGGTAGATCGAGTATCCTGGGAAATTCATCTTTAATCGGAACTTGCTCATACTTAATCTCATTGATTTCTTTGTTTAACAAAACAATAAGCATTCCATGATAACTAAGCAATTCAATGATAGAAATCATAAAGCTTAGAAATCATACAAACTTACCTCAATATACAAAATGTATGTAGATATGTAATTTAGTCCTCGACTTTGTTCTTGCCTTGGTTTCGATTTGGGCTTCGCTTTTCTTGATCTATAATCATAAATAGATCATTTAATAATCTCATTGACTAAATTGACTCATTACTCATACTTTTGTAAAATTATTATTTTGCCCCTATACTTTCTCATATTTGCACTTTGGCCCAAAGGCTCGTAAAATAATTCTCATTAAACTTTCTTAAACTTCATGCTTAGCTGATTCATTTTCTCTACTATAACAATCATCAATTCTCACTATTTCTAGTATGTATGACCAATTTTCATAACTATTACAAATTAGTCCATACTATTATTTTTCATGAAATTCACTTAGAAAAAGATGTTTATCTAACATCAAACTCTCATAAACTTTCATAAAACATCATTTAACATGTATGTCATTCATGGGTAAATTTTTGAACATGCATCCTAGCTCATTTTATAGCTAAAAATAGCTAATTCATAATACGAGAACTTCAAAAATACGAAGAATATTAAAAATGGGGCTAAAATGAACTTACTAACAAGCTTGAAAAAAATGAAGAACCCTAGCTATGGAGTCTTCAAATTTTCGGCAATAAGGGGAAGAAAATGAATAGAATTTTATCAATCCTTTTCCCATTTTAATCATTTAAATTGATAAATGACCAAAATACCATTCTCTCTAAATTTTTACAATTTACTATCTCATTTCCAATTTTGTCCAAAAATTATAATTTGGGAAAATTGCTACTTAAGGACTTCTAATTGATATTCTAAAGCTATCTCATACAAAAAGCTTCTAGAAACTCATATTTTGCAACTTTTTCAATTTAGTCCTTTTGGACCATTCAACCTCAATTTAACAAAATTGCTTCATGAAACTTTCACACTAGCATGCAAACATGACATAAACCTTAAAAGCTCATAAATTCACCTCAGATTCGTGGCCTCGCACCACTATTCTGACTAGGCCCTAAATCAGGCTGTTACACTTCTCCTCCCTTAGGGATTTTCGTCCTCAAAAATCTTACCGGCAAATAAGTTCGAGTGCTGGTTTCTCATGCTCTTTTCTGGTTCCCACGTAGCTTTCTCTATCCCATGCATTTGCCACAATACTTTCGCTAGAGCAATACTTTTATTTCTTAGCTACTTGACTTCTCGAGCTAAAATCTTGATTGGTTCTTCATCATAAGTCATGTCAGGATGAATCTCTATCTCTGATAGGGTAATTACATGGGAAGGATCTGATCAGTAGCGTCTCAACATTAACACGTGAAACACATCATGTATCTTTTCTAACTCTAATGGCAAAGCCAATCTGTAAGCTACTGGCCTAACTTTCTCGGTAATCTCAAACGGTCCAATAAAACGTGGACTTAACTTGCCTTTTCGGCCAAATCTGAGAACTTTTCTCCAAGGTGACACTTTCAAGAAAACTTTATCCCCGACTTGATACTCTATCTCTCTTCTCTTTAGGTCTGAATAAGATTTCTGTCTGTCTGATGCAGCTTTTAAACATTCTTGTATCACTTTCACTTTCTCTTCAGCTTCTCTAACCAAATCAACCCTGTGAATTTGGTTTTCTTTGAGTTCAGTCCAATATAAAGGCGTTCTGCATTTACGCCCATATTGAGCCTTATAAGGAGCCATCTTTAAGCTCGACTGAAAGCTATTATTGTAGGCAACTTTTACCAATGGGAGAAACTTTTCCCAACTGCCTTGGAATTCTAGAACACAACATCAAAGCATATCCTCGAGTATCTGAATCAACCTCTCCGACTGACCATTAGTTTGAGGATGAAAAGCTGTGCTAAAACTCAATTTTGTACCCAAGGCTTCTTGAAGCTTCTTCCAAAATCTGGAGGTGAATCTCAGATCTCTATCTGATATGATTGACAAAGGAACTCCATGAAGTCTTACTATTTCAAAAACATATAAGTTTCATACTTTGTGAGTGAGTAGTCAACTCGTACTGGTAGGAAATGAGCTGACTTCATGAGTTTATCAACTATAACCCATATAGCATCTTTCTTGCTCGGTGATAATGGCAATTCCGTTACAAAATCCATAGTGATACGGTCCCATTTCCACTCGGGTATCATAATTGGTTGAAGCAAACCCAAAGGTACTTGGTGTTTAGCCTTTACTTGCTGACAAATCAAATATCTTGAAACGAACTCTGAAATATCTTTCTTCATTCTCAGCCACCAATACAATTGCTTCAAGTCATTATACATCTTGGTACTACCCGGATGAATAGATAAACATCCGTTATGTGCCTCATACAAAATTCTCTGAATAAGCTCCTCTTTTTTTGGTACACAAACTCTATCTTTAAACATCAAGTATCCATCAGAATTAATCCGAAAGTCGAATTCAACATCTGACTCCCACTGAGTTCTCTTGGCTTGCAACTCTTTATCTTCTTGTTGAGCTTCAGTGATCTCTTGAAGGAACATTGGTCTAGCTTTTAATTTAGCTAGAATAGAACAATTGTCAGATAAGGTTATCCGTGAATTCATTGCCCTTAATGCAAAAAGAGACTTCCTGCTCAAAGCATCGGCAACAACATTTGCCTTTCCTAGATGGTAGTCAATGGCCAACTCATAGTCCTTTATCAACTCTAACCATCTTCGTTGCCTTAAGTTATATCTGTGTAATATCCCGGGTTAAGGGCTATTTTGTTTTGGCATTGGTTGCATGATTAATTGCTTGCTATGATGTTGTTTGGGTGTTTTCGGGACTTAGTCAGAGGCTAGGAGTGAGCCCGGGTAGGTGGTGAAATTTTAGTTTTTGGGCTTTAGGGATAGGAGCTGAAGGAGATGGGGCTTATATTTAAATTAAGTGAATTTAAAGCACAAATGAGGAGCTAGCAAAGTGGCAAGCATGCGCCACATGGAGAGTGTGTGTGAGGCGTCATCTACAAGGGGGAGGTCTTGTGTTCAAGTCATGAGAATCCTACCCTTTTGGCTCCCATTTTGACGGCATGGAGGAAGAGGTAGAAGGCAACTTGAACTCTAGCTTGGACTTAGTCTTCACATTCAAAAGAGGGGTGGAGAGTGAAAGTAGGAGGGAGACTTGGTCATGGGATTTGAATTGGTGGTGTGGGAGTAAATGGGGAGATTTGGCGATTGGTGAGAGTTTGGGGAAAGGGATGTGTGGCGGTTGGTAATTGAGTGAGCCAAATTGCCTTTTGGCATGTGTAATTTTGGATCACTTGTAATAGCCTAAGCTTAATCTCTTTCTTCTTTTTTCATTTTGGAAACCGAACCCAAGTGCTCTCATCTTTGCCGAAATTTCTTTTGGCTTTGGTGTCCTTTTTCCTACCCTTCGGTCAAAGCTCTTTTGGGTAAGCAAGTTTCTCCTAGTCAAAAACGAGCCAAAATTTGTAAGACACTTCTTCTTCTTCTTCTTTTTTTCAGCTAGAGCCGAATGCTCAAGGAGCTTTTCGACAAAAATTATTTTGCATCTCTAAACTTGGTGAGCCGAGAGTTCTTTTGCATTTCTCTTCTATTCTTTTTTTTTGTACTTGAACAAAGCCGACCCTAGTATCCCTTTTCAAATTCTTTTCTCTTTTCTTTCACACAAAATCGAAAGCTATATTCATCCATTCATCTTTTCTTTATTTTTCTTTCTTTGACAAAACCTATTAGTCGCACCTTACTACCACCCTTACCGCTTTTCCTTCTTTGTTTTTCTCTAAAGCTCTTCTTTTTTGATCAATGGTGCTAGCGAAACTCCACTCCCCAAACCCTTTTTTTCTTTGTTTCTTTTCATTCAAAACCAAGGTGACCCTCCATTCATCTTTCTTTACTTTCATTTTTTTCCAAAACCATTGGCGAATCCTTTTCCTCTCTTAGTAGTTGGTAGGCCGATTATTGGTGGTTGTTAGGTGCTGGTTTCCAATCGTTTGGTAGTGGGTAAGTGTTGGTGAATGGCCATTTCTCTTTCTCTCGTATTTTACCAATTCTTGGTATGTTAAGGGTGATATCGGTATGGGTTAAAAGGTGTTAACTTCTTGTTTAATCTTTTCAGATAGGGTCTTTGGACTTTGAAATAATCAAGAGGAGTTTTCCAACTCTTTTAGCCGATTCTTAAGTGGTGGTAAGAGGAGTATTTTGTTAGTCCATCCTTTTAGCCTCGTTAAAGCAAGTCTCAATGGATTAATGGATTTTCTTTTTAGGTGGAGGCCGTTTGTAAAAGAGAAACCTTTGTGGTTCGAGTTTGGTAGGAAGCCAAACGTTTGCAAGGTAAGGACTATTTGATAAACCCTTTTTGGTTTAATGCTTGTGGCCGAATGGTATGATGGTTAATCCATTTGTTGGCCGATTGTAGGATTCGAGTTGTAGAAGTGATCGAGGGACGTAAATCGATTTTAGGGATTAATACCTTCGCTAATTCAGGTGTGTAAACCAACACACGATCTTAACTTAATAATGTGATAACCTATTGTGTAAATGAAACAGTGTGTTTGATTATTGCGATACCCATTGAGGTATGGATATGGATTCGGGTAAGTACCCTTTCACTATGAGTTATGTGATGATGATGATATCATGATTTTTAATACTTTGAGATGCCATGTTAAGCATGTGAGCATGATAGCATGATTGCACGATTTTGCATCTAGTATGATACGTGATTGGGTGATATGAGAGGAGGGGGAATATGATATCCGTGTCTTTGGGACACTGTGTCTTTGGGACACCAGAGGTTTGGCACCTCCAGTGGTTTGGTACCACGTATTTTGTGACTTTGGGTCACCAGAGGTTTGGCACCTCGGCGTCTCATCCCGTTGGCTTAGTACCACGATGGGTTGGCCCCACGCTTGATTATACTGGATTGACACCGGTGATTTGGTATCACACGATGGGTTGGCCCCATCATCGATTTATGACTACGGTCACCGGTGATTTGGTATCACATTGTGTCTTTGGGACACGGAGGTTTGGCACCTCATTGCGACTTGTCCCTGTGGTTTAACACCACCGTGGGTTGGCCCCACTTTTGAGATATGGGATCGTCTGCTAGTGATTTGGTATCACACGATGGGTTGGCCCCATCATTGGATTATTTGTGACTTCGGGTCACCAGTGGTTTGGTACCACAAGATGGATATCGTGACTTTGGGTCACCAGGTGGTTTGGCACCACCGGTGGTTTGGTACCACACAGGTAGAAAAGCGATATGGTTGGTTAGGAACAGGTGCATGATTTGCATTATTCTCATTATGATATATGTGTTGGCATGTTATACCGGAGAGGGAATTATACACCGAGTCTTGCGACTCACTCTCTCCTTTGACTATTTCAGTGACACATAGACGCGGACATGGAGCCGGATGGACTCGAGGTGCTCATGCCATACTTGAAATAAAGATTTGCTCGGACTTCTTTTATAAAATTTGGTACACTAGTGGTTTATTTCTATTTTGTTATATTTGGGTTTGTAAATGGCCTCTTAAATTATGTTTTGATATGTTATGTTTAAGTAGATTTTAATATGCTTTAACAAACTAATTGAGTGAAATGTGCTAAAATTTGGAAAGACAACGTTTTCAAAATTTCAAAGACGATGTTTTAAACTATACCATCGAGTATCATACTATAACTTGAGATAAAGTGAACTCTAAAGGTTTTCCAACTTAAATATGATTTTCTACTAAGTCATAAATGTTTTAGTATCAATTAGAAATAACTTAAGCTTCAAAACGAAATAAACTAATTTTTCCTACACATCGGATAAATTTTTAAAACTTTCTAGGTTTTCAAATACATCATCAGATTTTTAATCAAAAGCTACTTGAGTTATCCTCAAAATACAAAATTTCACTAAGTGTTCTCACCAAATTTCTAGACTTCAACTTAAACCATCCAAAACCTTTTTCCTGTAGCATACCAGATTCGGTCGTGGTGTATTGACCGGGTTTGGGGTGTTACATTTGTGGTATCAGAGCCAGGTTCAAAAGCTCGGCTGTGGGCCCGAGGCCCAAAATGTTTTAAAACTATAGTTTTTAAGTATTCTGTTTTAAAGTATGGTTTGAAAGGCATGACACCGAGTCTCCGGCACCAGTCCGCCCAGGTAAGTACCCCGTACTATTGGTTGTGATATTAATTGATATGATTGAATGGCTAGTGATAGTAAGATTACTTTAGAGACCTGGCCGATAGGATTACGTGGACTCATGAAAACAAAGTCTCTTTAATATTCATAAAACTTTGCTTTAAAAATAGTGGAATAATGACCGATACATAAAATTCTTTAATCGACGAGATTTAGTCATGAGTACCGAGGTGGACGTGGTCGTGGGCGTGGTCGCAGATGGGATGATCTTTCTAAGCCCGTAGGTTCAAGGGGGTTCGAGAATGAGGTATCGATTCCGCCACCACCGGAGGTGGTGAGTTCGAGAGCATACCGCAATGATGCAAAGGTCACAAAGCGATGTTGCGGGTTTTAGAAAGGGTAGCCGGAGCGTGGAGGCGTAGGAGCTAGGAAATCAGACTGAGCGACTTGGGCAAATGGGGTGAATTCTTTGGGGTGTCTCGGGTGTTGCTCCAAAGACTTCTTGAGTATTGGTTGAAGCGACAGAGCGGATCATGGATGATCTAGACCGACCATGAAGAAAAGTTGAAGGGATCGATCACTTCTCGGGATGAGTCATACCAGTGGTGGCTCACGGTCCGTGATAATACTGCAATGGAAGATCCGACGTGGGACTATTTTCGGTCGCTTATCGAAAAATACGTCGAGCTAACTACATAAATGAGCAGAGAAAGCATTTCGAGGTTAGTCCAGGGAGCAAATGCGTAGCCGGTACGAGGCGAGTTTACGAGGTCGAGTCGGTATGCTGCGGGTATGGTGGCTATCGAGCATGAGAGGTGCGTTCGTTTCGAGGATGGCCTGCGAGACGAACTAAGGCTGATAATTGCGCCCCAGCAGGAGCGTGAATTTGCGGTTCTGGTTGAAAAGGCGAAGGTTGCCGAGGGCATTAAAGAGTCTGTGAGGCAGGGTATGGATAGAAACCGTCATAAACGGAGTTTTGGATCTTCTGGGTCATCGGGTAATCAGCAGAAAAGGGCTAGACCGAGTGGGCCGAATCAGTCGGGTAGGTTTGTTACTGCTAGGCAGGGACCGCCGCAGTGTAACCGTTATGGAAAGGCTCACTGGGGAGGATGTTGGACCGATGGCAGAGGCTGTTTTGAGTGTGGCTCGTTGGACCACCGAGTGAGGGGATTAGAGTGGACCCCCGCAAGGTAGAAGCGATTTTGGATTGGAAGCCGCCTAAGTCAGTAGCGAAGATTCGGAGTTTTCTGGGGTTGGCAGGATACTACCGAAGATTTGTAGAGGGTTTCTCGTTAATTGCAGCACCGATGACCAAATTATTGAGAAAGGGAGTTCCGTTTATTTGGACTGAGAAGCAACAGGAGAGCTTCGTCAAGTTGAAGAAGATTTTGACTGAAGCTCCGGTTCTGATTCAACTTGAGGCTGGTAAGGAATTTACAGTGTACTGCGATGCATCACATACGGGTTTGGGTTGTGTGCTGATGCAAGAAGGGAAGGTTGTGGCTTACGCATCCCGACAGCTGAGGCCACATGATGTCAATTATCCTACGCATGATTTGGAGCTTGCGGCTGTAGTATTTGCCTTAAAGATATGGAGGCATTACTTGTACGGAGAGAGATCGATAGTCTACACGGACCATAAGAGTCTGAAGTACCTTCTGACTCAGAAAGACTTGAATCTGAGACAGCGCCGATGGATTGAGCTGCTGAAAGACTACGATTGCTCAATTGAGTATCATCCGGGCAAGGCTAACGTCGTGGCAGACGCGTTGAGCCGTAAGGTTGTTTCGGATTTAAGAGCGTTGTTTGCCCACTTGAGTTTGTACGACGACGGGAGTATTCTGGCAGAACTGCAGGTTAAGCCTACTTGGGTTGAGCAGATCAGAGAAAAGTAGTTGTTAGATGAGGTTTTGAGCGCGCAGAAGACTCAGGTGCAGAGTGATGGGTTGAAGGGGTATAGCTTGTCTAATGATGGGGTTCTGTGTTTCCAGGGGAAGGCTTGTATCCGAGAGATACCGAATTGAGGCAAAAGATTCTTGGATGCTCATAGCAGACCCTACACTATGCATCCCGGAGGTAGCAAATGTATAAGGATCTCGAGGAACGATTACGGTGGCCGGTCTCGAAGAAGGAGGTGACGAGTTTGTAGGAAAGTGTCTAACATGTCGGCAGTCAAGGTGAGCATCGATTGCCGTCTGGGTTGCTTGACCGATGAAGATTCCACAGTGGAAGTGGGAAAGGATAACTATGGATTTCGCTCGGTGGATTACCGCTACACCGAGCAAGAAGGATTGATTTGGGTAATTGTGGATCGGTACCGACTAAATCCGCCACTTTATTCCGGTGAGGGTGGATTACTCACTTCAGAGGTTGGCGAAGTCAGATGTGTCGAGATTGTGAGATCGCACGGGTACCGTGACGATCATCTCGGATAGGGACCCCAGATTCACGTCAAGGTTCTGGAAGGCTTTGCATCGAGCTCTGGGTACACGGTTAGATTTCAAGACGGCATTTCATCTGCAGATCGACGGCGATCGAAAAGAGTTATCTGATATTGGAGGACATGCTTGAGGGTGTGTTTTGGACTTGAGGGTAGCTGGGAGGAGTATCTACTGTTAGTGAATTCGCCTACAACAACAGCTACCAAGCGAGCATCAAGATGGCACCATATGAGGCGTTGTATGGTAGGAAGTGTCGCTCACCTACTTGTTGGACGAGCTAAGTGAACGTCAGTTGTTAGGACCAGAGTTGGTTGCTTTGAGATCAAGACAAGGTTAAGTTAATTCAGCTCGATTGAAGGAGGCTTGGACCGTAGAAGTCCTATGCCGATCTTAAGCGGAGAGATATTGAATTTGTTTGTGGGAGATCGGGTTTTCTGAAGGTCTCACCGTGGAAGAAAGTATTAAGGTTCGGAAGAAAGGCAAGCTAAGTCCGAGGTTTATTGGGCGTATAAGGTATTAAGACGAGTGGGACGATTGCTTATCACCGAGTTGCCGGTGAGCTAAGTCGATTCACGACGTGTTCCACGCTTCGATGCTACTGGCGATATCGTCCGATCCATCATATGTGGTAACGATGAAGAGATCGAGGTAAATCCAGATTTGTCCATGGAAGAAGAGCACTGCTGATTTTAGACCGGATGTGAAGGTTCTTGCAGAAGTCTCGTGCCTCTAGTTAAGGTTCTTTGGCGGAATCATGGCGTGGAAGAAGCGACGTGGGAACCCGAGGATATGATGAGACAGCAATACCCGCAACTCTTCTAACCAGGTAATTTCGAGGTCGAAATTATTTTAAGGGGGGTAGAACTGTAATATCCCGGGTTAAGGGCTATTTTGTTTTGGCATTGGTTGCATGATTAATTGCTTACTATGATGTTGTTTGGGTGTTTTTGGGACTTAGCTGTAGGCTAGGAGTGAGCCTCGGTAGGTGGTGAAATTTTAGTTTTGGGCTTTAGGGATAGGAGTGAAGGAGATGGGGCTTATATTTAAATTAAGTGAATTTAAAGCACAAATGAGGAGCTAGCAAAGTGGCAAGCATGCGCCACATGGAGAGTGTGTGTGAGGCGTCATCTACAAGGGGGAGGTCTTGTGTTCAAGTCGCGAGAATCCCACCCCTTTTGGCTCCCATTTTGGACGGCATGGAGGAAGAGGTAGAAGGCAACTTGAACTCTAGCTTGGACTTAGTCTTCACATTCAAAAGAGGGGTGGAGAGTGAAAGTAGGAGGGAGACTTGGTCATGGGATTTGAATTGGTGGTGTGGGAGTAAATGGGGGAGATTTGGCCAGATTTGGTGAGAGTTTGGGGGAAAGGGGATGTGTGGCCGGTTGGTAATTGGAGTGAGCTGAAATTGCCTTTTGGCATGTGTAATTTTCGGTCACTTGCAATAGCCTAAGCCGAATCTCTTTGTTCTTTTTTCATTTTGGAAACCGAACCCAAGTGCTCTCATCTTTGCCGAAATTTCTTTTGGCTTTGGTGTCCTTTTTCCTACCCTTCGGTCAAAGCTCTTTTGGGTAAGCAAGTTTCTCCTAGTCAAAAACGAGCCAAAATTTGCAAGACACTTCTTCTTCTTCTTCTTTTTTTCAGCTAGAGCCGAATGCTCAAGGAGCTTTTCGACAAAAATTATTTTGCATCTCTAAACTTGGTGGTAGAGAGTTCTTTGCATTTCTCTTCTATTCTTTTTTTTTGTACTTGAACAAAGCCGACCCTAGTATCCCTTTTCAAATTCTTTTCTCTTTTCTTTCACACAAAACCGAAAGCTATATTCATCCATTCATCTTTTCTTTATTTTTCTTTCTTTGACAAAACCTATTAGTCGCACCTTACTACCACCCTTGCCGTTTTCCTTCTTTATTTTTCTCTAAAGCTCTTCTTTTCTTGATCAAGGGTGCTAGCCGAAACTCCACTCCCCAAACCCTTTTTTTTCTTTGTTTCTTTTCATTCAAAACCGAAGGTGACCCCCTCCATTCATCTTTCTTTACTTTCATTTTTTTTTCCAAAACCTGTTGGCCGAATCCTTTTCCTCTCTTAGTAGTTGGTAGGCCGATTATTGGTGGTTGTTAGGTGCTGGTTTCCAATCGTTTGGTAGTGGGTAAGTGTTGGCCGAATGGCCATTTCTCTTTCTCTGGTATTTTACCAATTCTTGGTATGTTAAGGGCTGATATCGGTATGGGTTAAAAGGTGTTAACTTCTTGTTTAATCTTTTCAGATAGGGTCTTTGGACTTTGGAAATAATCAAGAGGAGTCTTCCAACTCTTTTAGCCGATTGTTAAGTGGTGGTAAGAGGAGTATTTTGTTAGTCCATCCTTTTAGCCTCGTTAAAGCAAGTCTCAATGGATTAATGGATTTTCTTTTTAGGTGGAGGCCGTTTGTAAAGAGAAACCTTTGTGGTTCGAGTTTGGTAGGAAGCCAAACGTTTGCAAGGTAAGGACTATTTGATAAACCCTTTTGGTTTAATGCTTGTGGCCGAATGGTATGATGGTTAATCCATTTGTTGGCCGATTGTAGGATTCGAGTTGTAGAAGTGATCGAGGGACATAAATCGATTTTAGGGATTAATACCTTCGCTAATTCAGGTGTGTAAACCAACACACGATCTTAACTTAATAATGTGATAACCTGTTGTGTAAATGAAACAGTGTGTTTGATTATTGCGATACCCATTGAGGTATGGATATGGATTCGTAAGTACCGCTTTCACTATGAGTTATGTGATGATGATGATATCATGATTTTAATACTTTGAGATGCCATGTTAAGCATGTGAGCATGATAGCATGATTGCACAATTTTGCATCTAGTATGATACGTGATTGGGTGATATGAGAGGAGGGGAATATGATATCCGTGTCTTTGGGACACTGTGTGTCTTTGGGACACCAGAGGTTTGGCACCTCCGGTGGGTTTGGTACCACGTATTTTGTGACTTTGGGTCACGGAGGTTTGGCACCTCGATGTCTCGTCCCAGTGGCTTAGTACCACAGTGGGTTGGCCCCACAGTTGATTATATAGGATTGACGCCAGTGATTTGGTATCACACGATGGGTTGGCCCCATTATCAGATTTGTGACTACGGTCACCAGTGATTTGGTATCACATTGTGTCTTTGGGACACCGAGGTTTGGCACCTCATTGCGACTTGTCCCTGTGGTTTAACACCACCGTGGGTTGGCCCCACTTTTGAGATATGGGATCGTCTGCTAGTGATTTGGTATCACACGATGGGTTGGCCCCATCATTGGATTATTTGTGACTTGGTCACCAAAGGTTTGGTACCACAAGATGGATATCGTGACTTTGGGTCACGGTGGTTTGGCACCACCAAGTGGTTTGGTACCACACGGGTAGAAAAGGCGATATGGTTGGTTAGGAACAGGTGCATGATTTGCATTATTCTCATTATGATATATGTGTTGGCATGTTATACCGGGAGAGGGAATTATACACTGAGTCTTGCGACTCACTCTCTCTCCTTTGACTATTTCAGGTGACACATAGACGCGGACATGGAGCCGGGATGGACTCGAGGTGCTCATGCCATACTGAAATAAAGATTTGCTCGGACTTCTTTTATAAAATTTGGTACACTAGCTGGTTTATTTCTATTTTGTTATATTTGGGTTTGTAAATGGCCTCTTAAATTATGTTTTGATATGTTATGTTTAAGTAGATTTTCAATATGCTTTAACAAACTAATTGAGTGAAATGTGCTAAAATTTGGAAAGACAACGTTTTCAAAATTTCAAAGACGATGTTTTAAACTATACCATTGGGTATCATACTATAACTTGAGATAAAGTGAACTCAAAAGGTTTTCCAACTTAAATATGATTTTCTACTAAGTCATAAATGTTTTAGTAACAATTAGAAATAACTTAAGCTTCAAAACGAAATAAACTAATTTTTCCTACACATCGGATAAATTTTCAAAACTTTCTAGGTTTTCAAATACATCATCAGATTTTTAATCAAAAGCTACTTGAGTTATCCTCAAAATACAAAATTTCGCTAAGTGTTCTCACCAAATTTCTAGACTTCAACTTAAACCATCCAAAACCTTTTTCCCAGAGCATACCGTTGATTCGTGTGGTGTATTGACCGGGTTTGGGGTGTTACAATCTGCATCATCAAGTACTTCAGACTTTTGTGATCAGTAAAAATTTGACATCTTTCACCATATAAATGGTGTCTCCAAATCTTTAAGGCGAAGACTATAGCAGCCATCTCTAAATCATGTGTCGGATAATTCTTCTCATGTGGCTTCAACTGTCTTGAGGCGTAAGCAATAACCTTGCCTTCTTGCATAAGTACACAGCCTAATCCGTTTAAGGATGCATCGCTGTAAATCATAAATTCTTTCCCTGTCTCGGGTTGTACTAAAACTGGAGCTTCTGTCAACATTGCTTTTAATTTCTCGAAACTTTGTTGGCATCTTTCTATCCACTCAAACTTCACATTTTTCTGTAACAATTTAGTCATCGGGGTTGCGATCATAGAAAACCCCTTGAAAAATCATCGGTAATAGCCGGCTAGGCCTAAGAAACTCTTAATCTCAGAGATAATACTCGGTGGTTTCCAGTCCATTATAGTCGAAATCTTGCTTGGATCCACTCGGACTCTACCTCCCGAGACAATATGTCCCAGAAATCCTACTTTCTTGAGCCAAAATTCACTTTTACTAAACTCGGCATACAACTGATTTTCTCGTAGAATCTGTAAAACTGTTCGTAGGTGCTCAAAATGCTCATTCTCTTCCCGGGAATAAATCAATATGTCGTTAATGAAAATGACTACAAACTTGTCGAGGTAGGGTCTAAAGATGCGGTTCATTAAGTCCATGAATACCGCAGGAGAATTGGTCAAACCAAAGGGCATGACTAAGAATACATAATGCCCATATCTTGTTCGAAAAGCTGTCTTGGACACATCTGAATCCTTTACTCTTAAATGATAATACCCTGATCTCAAGTCTATTTTGGAGAACAGATTAGCTCCTTTCAATTGATCGAACAAATCATCGATCCTAGGAAATGGGTACTTGTTCTTCACTGTCACTTTATTAAGTTGACAGTAATCTATGCACAATCTCATGGTGCCATCTTTCTTTTTCACAAATAAAACTGGAGCACCCTAGGGAGAACAACTCGACCTAGCAAAGCCTTTATCTGTCAACTCTTGCAACTGTATCTTTAGCTCTTTCAACCCTATTGGAGCCATTCTGTAAGGAGTAATAGATATCGGTACAGTACCGGGAGCTAGCTCAATATTGAACTCAACCTCCCTAACTGGTGGTAGTCCTGGTAATTGCTCGAGAAAAACATCCACGTACTCACATACTATCGGTACTGACTCAATCTTTAGCTCTGTTTCTTTATCATTCATCACAAAGGCCAAATATGATTCATACCTTTTTCTTAAGTATCTCTGTACCATTATATGAGCAATCACTACCAGCGATTTGCTCTATTCATTTGATTCTATATGAAGAGTGTCCCCATTCTCACATCTCATCTCAATGTATTTCTTCCCACAATTAACTATTACATCATGGGTAGTCAACCATTCCATACCAAGAATGATGTCAAACTCATCAAATGGTAACAACATAAGGTTTGCTTTAAAATAATGACTGCTAATCATCAATAGGTAGTCTTTACATACTTTATCAACTAAAACACTTTTGCCTAAAGGATTAGACACCTTAATCACAAATTCTGTAGACTCTATAGGAATATTCATACTTGATACTAGTTTCATACAAATATAAGAGTGTGTGGATCCGGGATCTATTAAAGCAATAACTTTGATAACATAAAGAGAAAAGGTACCCGTAATAATATCAGGAGAAGATGCCTATTCGCGAGCGCGAATGGCATAAGTCCTAGCAGGTGCCCTACCCTCGGGTTTCGCAGCCTACTCTCTAGGGTTACCTCTTCCACTTGCCCCACTCTCTAGGTTTCTCCGTGGTCTGCCTCTGACCATACCCTCAGATATCGGGTTCTGAGTTCTCTCTTCTTTCGTCACCTCAGGACAATCTTTTATAAAGTGATCATGGGAACCACATCTGAAACAAGCATTTTCATGCACTCGACATTCACCGAGATGGTGTCTGCCACATTATGGGCATTCAGGTCTATCAGATCGAACGTTCCCTACACTAGCAACTGAAGTAGTCTGTGCTTTATTCCCCGAATTCTGCTTACTTTTGTCCTTTTCTAAAAACCCAGTGGAAGTAGCCGATCGGGTAGGGAAATCTCTTGACTTCTTGGATGAAGATTGGAATGACTTATCCCACTGTCTCTTTCTAGAGTCACTAACACCACAAATTCTTTTAATTTGAGGACAGCAACAAATAACTTGATATCATCATTTAGTCCATCTTCAAACCTCTTACTCATGATGGCTTTAGTGGACACACATTCTCGAGCGTATTTGCTGAGTCGCACAAACTCTCGCTCATAATCAGTCACTAACATCTTGCCTTATTTCAGTTCTAGGAATTCCTTCCTTTTTTGGTCCACAAATCTTTGACTGATATACTTTTTCTTGAACTCTTCTTGGAAAAATTCCCATGTGACCTTTTCCCTCGGTACTATCAACACAAGGGTGTTCCACCATTGATAGGTAGCATCTCTTAAAAGAGAAACTACACACTTTATACATTCCTCAGGTGCGCATGACAACTCATTAAATACCCTGGTAGTATTTTCTATCCAGAACTCAGCCTTTTCCGAATCACCATCTTTTCTAGCCTGGAGTTCTTCTGCCCTATGTTTCCTGATCCTATCAATTGGAGGTTTATCTCCTCTTACCACCTCTACTACTTGAGGGACTGCAGGGATAGGTTGTGGAATAGGCAGAGGTAGAGGGGGTTGTACATTTGGGTTCGTATGAATGAATTTCGTGTACCACGTATTCATCATATGGAGGAAGGCTTCTCTAGCCTCTTCTCTTCCTCTTTGACTCACTGTAGTGGGTCTATTCTCATTCTTATTAGGCACCGTCCCTTTAGTAAGAGCCGACGCGTTACTTTCTACATTATCCGCCTTAGCTCTTTCGCGATCCATTTACTATATGTATAAACATAATTTAAGTCATCAGGAGTCATCACACTATCATTATAAAAAACAATCTTACGTATGGCATGTATAGCTAGACTCATGCTCGTGCTACGTTAGTCCTAGAATCGATTAAACCGTAGCTCTGATACCACTAAATGTAAAACCCCATACTTGGGTCTGATGCTAAGACTGGAAACGAGACATTACCATGCTTGAACTCACTTAAAACATGTACTTACGGGCTATAAAATTTTGTTCCGAATTAAAAACTTCTCTTTCTTAGTCTAATCATACATTTCATGGGCCTACGAGGCCTTAAACACGTATCTGAAAACTTTGGAAACTCAAATGAAAACTTTTCTTTAAAACAGGAGTCACACACTCATGTGACTTGGGACACGCCTGTACCCCTTACGCATGCCCGTGTCTTCCACCTGTGTTTGACACTGACTAATTACACACGGCCTTGACACGGCCGTGGATATAAACCGTGTGCTATACCTTAATATACTGACTTATTCACACGGTTTGGGGCACATGCCCATGTTCTGATCGTGTATCACACACGGCCTAAACAAACGACAGTGGAATTTGCCCGTGACCTATTCTGACTTAAAACACTAAGGTGCAGGGTACGCACGGCCTAGACACACGCCCGTGTGTCTAACCGTGTGGGCACTTAGAGGCTATTTACCAAGCCTATTGCAACCCTGAAATCAAGACCAACCTCATGCTCAATTCAATACACTTTTCATAAACATTACTACATACTTCATTGATCTCCATAAACATACCTACTTAGTTAATTTTGGCCAATCACTTTGCCATATACAAAAGAATAATAAACTTGATAATCTATACAATGACCCTTCTTTAAATATATTCTCAAAATGAAATGTTTCCTATACATGCCATACTTAGTAAAATAACTTGGCTATACCAAAATAGAGATTGATAGTGTGCTACGAGCTCTGACTCTAACGATTCACAAGTTAGTTTGGCGGGACTATATAGAAAGAAATAATTAAAAACGTAAGCATTTAGCTTAGTAAGTTTTCATGTAAAACACATATTAATAAACTTGCTTAATATAAACCATTTGACATAACAATGGTATCATAAATTTCAGCTATAGAGTTTACTTACTCATACTGATTCTTACATGTCTCATGATACTTACTATTCTCATACTTGTAAGGTAAACATGATACCTATATTACTTGATCACATTGATCAACATACTTTAACATAATGATACTCAATTTCAACTTGGTAATAGCTTTGCTTACCTAGCTTTCTTGTTAACTCATTTTAACTTTACTCATTTACCCAATATATTTATGCGAATATTCGAGGATACTAAATCTCATCCCACATATCTTGATGCCAAAGCCATAACCTAGATACAGTCTTACATGGAATATCTCATCTTGGTTTCAAGGCCATGTCTTGACATAGACTTATATGAAGTCTTTCTTGTTTTCACCAATGCCATGCCTTGGCTTGAGCTTACATGGGATTTCTTTCTCTTGATAGCTTTTCAATGCCAAGTTTGCCTTGGACTTACATGATAACTTGTTCAATGCCAAGCTTGCCTTGGACTTACATGATAACTTGTTCAATGCCAAGCTTGCCTTGGACATACATGATAACTTGCTCAATGCCAAGCTTCCCTTGGACTTACATGATAACTTGTTCAATGCCAAGCTTGCCTTGGACTTACATGATAACTTGCTTGATTGCCTATGCCATGCCTTGGCTTGGTCTTATACGGACTTTCTTATCTAATGTGGTAGATCGAGTATCCTGGGAAATTCATATTTAATCGGAACTTGCTCATACTCAATCTCATTGATTTCTTTGTTTAACAAAACAATAAGCATTCCATGATAATAATGTACATTATACTAAGCAATTCAATGATAGAAATCATAAAGCTTAGAAATCATACAAACTTACCTCAATATACAAAATGTATGTAGATATGCAATTTAGTCCTCGACTTTGTTCTTGCCTCAGTTTCGATCTGGGCTTCATTTTTCTTGATCTATAATCATAAATAGATCATTTAATAATCACATTGACTAAATTGACTCATTACTCATACTTTGGCAAAATTATTATTTTGCCCCTATACTTTCTTATATTTACACTTTGGCCCAAAGGCTCGTAAAATAATTCTCATTAAACTTTCTTAAACTTTATGCTTAGCTGATTCATTTTCTCTACTATAACAATCATCAATTCTCACTATTTCTAATATGTATGATCAATTTTCATAACTATTACAAATTAGTCCATACTATCATTTTTCATGAAGTTCACTTAGAAAAAGATGTTTATCTAACATCAAACTCTCATAAACTTCCACAAAACATCATTTAACATGCATGTCATTCATGAGTAAATTTTTGAACATGCATCCTAGCTCATTTTATAGCTAAAAATAGCTAATTCATAATACGAGAACTTCAAAAATACGAAGAATATTAAAAACGAGGCTAAAATGAACTTACTAGCAAGCTTGAAAAAAAATGAAGAACCCTAGCTATGGAGTCTTCAAATTTTCGACAATAAGGGGAAGTAGATGAATAGATTTTTATCATCTTTTTCCCATTTTTATCATTTAAATTGATAAATAACCAAAATGCCCTTTTCTCTAAATTTTTACAATTTACTATCTCATGTCAAATTTTGTCCAAAAATTATAATTTGGGAAAATTGATACTTAAGGACTTCTAATTGATATTCTAAAGCTATCTCATACAAAAAGCTTCTAGAAACTCATATTTTGCAACTTTTACAATTTAGTCCTTTGGGACCATTCAACCTCAATTTAACAAAATTGCTTCATGAAACTTCCACACAAGCATGCAAACATGACATAAACCTTAAAAGCTCATAAATTCACCTTGGATTCATGGCCTCGCATCACCATTCTGACTAGGCCCTAAATCGGGCTATTACATGGAGGGTAAAAAATCTTTCCTTAACATGGAGCATTCATAGGTAAAGATCCAGATCTACAACTTAGCTTGTAACATCCCAAAATTGGGCCTAGTAGGATTGAGCCCAATGGGCCTTGGGCGTAGGAATGTTTAAATTTTGTGAACAAGAGAATGGCATTATTGCAAATTGGACTTATTAGTTAAGTGAATTTGGAAGGTTACAAGCTTTCTATGAAGTCTCGGGTTTAATTGGGCCTTAGGAAAAATTGGGTATTTTAGCACTTTAAGGATAGATGGTAAGTAGCTTCAAATCTTATAGAAATAAATAAGTAATGTGCTTGCATAAATGAGCTATTGGTAAAGAGGTTATGTTATCAAGTGAAGTACCTTGAGGGAAGAGGTTTAAATCCCTTTGTGTACCTTAAGGGAAGAGGTTTAAATCCCTTTGTGTGCAATTTTTGACTAATATTTTTGCACTCTTTCCTTAAGTGTCCGCCAAGAGGTATTATTGGCAAGTTTGACTTCTTTATTTTTGGTATGGTGGCTAAAGAATTAAGGAAATGTTGAGGTTGGGGAAAGGAATCAAAAGGAAAAGGCAAGTAAGGGGAACAAGTGGCTTATTTCATGGAGAATGTTATGGAAAGTATGGTTGGAAAAATTTTGACCCTTATGACTATGCATGTGGACGGTTTTGGGGGTAGATAGGTAGCTGAAATTTCACTTTGGCATTTGGTAGGGTCTTGGGATTGTTTTGGCCAAAAATCACATTTGCAACTTTAGTGTCATCTTCTCCCAATTTGCTATTCTCTTTGCCGAAATCTTCTAGCACAATAGTGCATTTTTCTTCTCTTTGGATTGGTTTCATATTCACCTTTTGTCCATCTTCCTTGATAGCCGAATATCAACATACAATTTCCTCCATAACCGAGCTTTCATCTTTTCTCTATTTCTTCTTCTCATCCATATTAATATTTGTTTCTTGATCAACCGGTAAGTATTCTTCTCAATATTTTATTTTCTTTGGTTTTGGATGGTCATTTTGACCTAGACCATCACCTTACTTTCCCTCATTCAAAATCATTTTTCTTCCTCGTAGAGATATAGTGGAATGCCGAAACTTGGATTTTTCCGAAGTCATCGTATAATCGCTAGAAATTGGATCCAATATTAATAAGGTAAGGAGTTCTTATGGATTATTGATATTATTCAATATTCGATTGGTTGCTAACGGAGTAATAATGTGAAATAATCGAATACATGTTTTAGGGACAAATCACTCGATATATATTCTACCTTCGGACATAGTGGTCAACGACGAGTGGTTCGTTAGGAAATCGAAATCAGGTGTGTAATCCCGTACCCTTCGTATACATATCTGAAATGGTGTGTAATCTCACATTTCTCGGAAATTTTGCATGAAATTTTCTGTGAATCGGTCAAAATACTGAAGAAAATCGGAAACCGGCATCTGTGATCACTCAGGCATGCGTATGATCGTAGTGGTAAACATATTTTGTAATAAAATAGTTTCGGTTAGAAACAGTGACATGTTTTTGAAAAAATCACGAAAAATAGGAGAACGGGAATTAGAAAGTGAATGAGATATCAAATAAAAGCTTACTATGTCTATTTTGATAAGGAAGAAATGGATAAGGAAAAGGAATTTTATATTCTGAGATATGTTAATTTTAGTGAGACTGATTCTAAATGACTTCGTGGTTCCCTGATCTATTTTGGAAAAATCGTATAAAATTGTACAAAGTGAAATATGGATTATAGTTTATATTTATGGAATCCTTAGTGAGCCTATTTTCATTAGAAACAAATGGGAGCAGTATATGAAAACCGTACAGCGAGATAATTGAAATTAAGGAAGGAGAGGTCAGAATCGTTGGATAGTGAAACAAGGGAAATTTTAAGGAATAAACTGTACTAAATGGTTAAGCCAAAAATTCTGGAAAAATTTTAGTAAGAAGATATATGAGCCTAGTTTCATGGAAAATTTACGTATTTAGATTTCGGGTTTCCTAACTCAAGTTATAGTCAATTTAGTCAGTACGATGCAGATGGACAGTTTAAATTTTTATGCCCAAATTAGTAGTTAAGTCTGGATTGCAAAATTACCAAATTACCCTTAGTGGGTAATATTACCAATTTACGAAAATGCCCCTATGGGCCGAATTACCAAAATACCGTTAGTGGGTAAGATTACGAATTATCAAATGCCCTAAAGGGTCAAATACGATATTGCTTAATGGATGAATTGACATATTGCCTTATGGGCGATTGGACATATTGATTAATGGGCCAATATGATATTTTGTTATATGGGATGATCTGATATTTTGCTATATGAGCCAATTTGATATGTGACTAAATGGGCCGAATTGATATGTGATTAAATGGGCCGAATGGATATGTGATAAAATAGGCTGATTTGATATATTGCTCTAATGGGCCGATTTTGCAAAGTGTTATTAGGCCAATTTGCTTCTCATAAATTTTTGAATTTTTAATTATTGTTATTATATTTGTAAATATTATGATTTGATATGTATGATGCATATACATGAATTGCATGGGATGGGATAATGATGAAGAGAAGTTTTGGTAGCTTTGCTACATAATTTTGGTGGCTTTGCCACATATTTGGTGACTCTGTCACAATCTGTCTGGTGGCTATGCCACGTAAATTCTATTATTCTAGTGGCTTGTCCACAAATAATCTGTTAAAAATGGCTGAATGCCTACGTTTGGTGTGTTGGCGGGGTGGGTGACTAAAGCTCCCCACAGGTGTGTTGGTTGGTACGGGTGGTGTGTAGTGGATGGAAAACTAGGTTTGGTTTGGGAATTGCATATCATATGCATATTATATATATGATACCTTTACGTTATTGTAAATGGGCTTGGCCCAAATAATTGCTTAATGAGATTTTGGCCCAGTGAACAACGATAAGGGGATTTCACACTGAGTTCTTGTAACTCACCCCCTTTTCTCTTAACCCTTGTAGGTAATGCTCAGTGACGAGGACTTGGAGCCATGGATGACTCGGTGGAGGCCATGCTTCGGAAATAACATTTTCGAATATTAGTAAACTACCTTCCGTTTTATTTGATTACTTTTATTGTTACGGATTTTAAAGTTGTAATAAGGCCTCTGGACTATTTTTATTTTGCTTTATGTTGGGGATGTTTTTATTATTCTTCTTAAATTGTTTAAAAAGGAATTTTCTAAAAATATAAATAATGGTTTTCAAAATTGATTAATAAATGGATTTTATAGCAAACTTTTACAAATAATTTAACTCGGATTCTCTTTCAAAATTTCAACGTCATTTTCAAAAGTCCTGATTTTAAAGTCCACTACTTCGATTTTCGACTCATCAACCAACCTCTCAAAAATACTTGTATTTTATCTACGTTCCCGCAATGTTTCCAAAATGCTTCTGCAACTCTATTTCCAAACGTCATATTTTCGTAAATTGTTATTTCAAATATGTTTTCACAACCAAAAATGTTTTTAAAGATAATTACGTTTTCAAGTAGATAACAATTGCTTAAGTGTTTTGGGTTTTAACAAAGAGGCTGTAATTCTCAAACAAGTTTTTAACAATCGCAAAGATGGTTTTGAAAAGAAAAAAAAACTTCCATGTGACACGCTAGATTCAGGCCTAACTTCTAGGCCGGGTTTGGGGTGTTACATAGCTTAAGTGAAAGAAGGAAATACTCTAGGTTTTTTTAGATCTAGACAACAAATACTTCTTGAAGAAGGATGAAGAAAAACTCCCCTTTTCCAATTCTGATAATTTAGATATACAACCTTTGTCTATATGGAAACTTGACACACATCATAATCCTGTACAATCTGCTGTACAAATGGTTTACAACTGTAGAGAAACATGTACGTAAATCCAATATATATATATAGTAGTTTCATCGTTCATTTCTAACCACCTTGTTAGAACGTAACCAGTACCCTGACTAACCAAACTTGGCATACCATACTCTTCAGCAATAACTCGATTACCTGAAATTCCCTAATACATTACCAAACTCCTTTCCTTCACAATTCATCCTTTCTAAGACAATTCCTCGCAATAATCCAATACCTGCTATGCACCCATTTTTACATGCTAAGAGCATCGGTTGGGTGGATAACACTACGCCACTTAGAGTACTACTTGGTTTGCCCGCCAATTTTCAGAACCTACCAAAATCGAGTGTTACATTGGTATTAGAGCTATTTCTTAAAAGACATGTGAAATCAAACAAAAAAAAAAAAAACCTATAAACACTCTTTATCCACCTACATAAATACAAAACCATAACCATTAAAAACATGAATACAGATGTTTCGTTCACTGCTATCGCTCCTCCGATTTTTGACGACACAAATTATCAAGGATGAGTTGTTAGAATGGAAGCCTATCATGATGCTACTGATGTAACCTCCCAAACCCGATCTAGACATTATGGCCAAATTTTGAAGATTACATTAGTCACCGGAATGACACAAAAAATTTCATAATCACTCTTTAAAATCATTTGTTGTTTTATTCAAAACTAGTCAACTCAGTTATTTGCTTTTAATTTGTAAAGACATATTTATTTTATAAATCAATGGTCTTTAGAATTTCATCTGTAAAGATTTAATTATTTCGAAAAACTAAATTTTATTTTATTAAAATAATTTTAGTTATATTGCAGTAGAAAATTTTGTACTAAAATCATGTTTTAATTAAAAATCAAATTTTCATGCATAATTATTAAAATATTGAGTAAGCAATTAAAAACTTCAACATGCAAAAAGAAAATAAAAATCCCCAAAGTAAAGTCCTATGCCACAATCCATAAGAAAAATTTTACAGTCCCAAAATAATATTTAAAATAGAGTTTAAATTACTTAAAATTAAAATCATCCGACAAGCTCCTCCAACTACCGCATCCAATTCCTAACCTCGGGGATTATTTGAAATCAAATTAGAAACTAAGGAGTGAGTTATTAAGCTCAGTGTAAGTCTCATCACAAAAATACAGTAATAACAGAAATCATAACATTCAAACCAGTAAGTGTACAAAATATTATAGCCTGTACAAAATTCACAATTTGTGCCTTACGTGATTATGTCAATGCATAATTTTCAAAAAAGTTCCAACCCAACTTCGCTACACACCATAATAAGAGTTCCTAAAAACTCATCCAACCAATGACACACCAATTTGTGGACAAGCCATCAAATTCATAGATAAACTACTAGAATTGCAGACAAGCTGCCAGAAATGTGGTCATGCCACCAGAAGTGCAGATGAACTGCCAGAATTATGTGGTTAAACCACTAGAATTACAGATAAACATGTGGATCTTCCTTCTTACATGATCATCCAAAGCCAATGCAAAATGACATGTTTTTAATTAACATTGAGCAGTACAATAGGAATGATTAGAACATGTAAATAGTAGCAAAAATAGTTGGCATTGGAGCGTCGACACTAGGAAGATTTGCTTAAATATATAACTCTAGCTAGAAATTTAAACAATTCACAATTATTTACACCTAAACATATTAATTCAATAAATTAAAAAGTAAACAACTTAAAGAAAATTAAATATACACCTCTGATAAACCGTAAAAGTAACATATTTTAACCCTCTATTTAATAGGCTTTTGGATGATTTAGCCCTTGATTTTGTGTAAAAAGGTGCTTTTAATCCTTTCTTTTCATGTTTATACTCAGGAAAGCACCCGAGGATAAAAAGAACACAAAATGGGCTTAAAACAGAGTAATTGGGCCTTAGCGGGAAATCAACATGGCCTGGCCCAAAGCCCACACGACCATGCCTCGCCGATTACCTAGAGCACGGCCTCAACTCCATCACACATGGCCGTGCATCATCCATTTCTCACACGGACGTGCCTGGTAATCTACATGGCCGTGTCCAAATCGACAGACCTGAAGCACGGCCTGAATCCAGACTTACACGACCATGCCCAAAATGACAGAATCGAGACACGGCCCAACCACGATTTACACGGGCATGTGCCATGGCTGTGCCCCTACCGCGGGAGAGAACAATTTCACTTGGATTTGGATGCTTGAAGCCAAAGAAACATACTCCTAAGTCTACTCCAACACCCTAATAGTAATTCTACTTGAAGGAGATACTTAGGAGCCAAGTATAGCATTCCAAAGCCTATATAAACAACCCAAGGCAGACATAAAGGGGGAGCTTTTTGCAGAGGCTTTTACCGAAGCTTTCATCTTTTAGGGAGTCACTTGAAGATAGCCAGTTGATCCATCTCAAGAAGCCAGAACTCCATTCAAGACGGAGGATCTCTCCTTTAATTCCTTCAGGGGGTTTTAGGGATTTCTTATGTTTTGTTTATTCTTTTCTCTTGAGATGTTTTCGTATTTAGTTATGAACTAAACCCTTCAGATACCTGAAGGGGATGAAACCTATGATGAATTTTGTTATTTGATTTCTAAATTATATGATAAGTACTTAGTTTGTTCTTAATTATGTTGCTTAATTTAATCTAATGTGCTTAGGTGGAGGAGGAATAGACCCTATTTAAGAGTAGATCTAGCATAATTGAGCGGAGTTGATTGGGCGCCTAGAGATAAGGTTACGAGATTTTGCCAGATTAGGGTGAAACCTAATATGGGAATCCATTGATCGATTTACTGCTTCCTTAGGGGGTTATTATAAGAGAACGAGAGTTCCACTAATTAACCTAAGGTTAGACGTTATTTTCCTCGAGAGGGGGTTTAATATAGGTTAGGGAGTCTCACGGATCAATCTAAGTAAAGAAATCATATGGTTTAGGGTTAAATAATAAGTGAAGTCATATGTGGATTCTTCCTGAGGGTATCATCTTTATCAACTGAGTTTTCCTAAAGTCTTTCTCCCATTCATTCTTTTGTCTTTGCATTTAGAATAAGTATTTCATTAGTTTAATAATTCAATCACTTCATATTTCAGGCTAAATAATAGAAAGAAAGTGAGTAGTAATACTTTTAGGTTCCCTTGGGTTCGATAAGATATTCTTACCTAAGCTATACTACTATTCGATAGGTGCACTTGCCTCTATCGTTGTCACAGTTAGTCTACAAGTTCGATCACTCTTTATAAATATTAAAACTCAACTATTTGACACGATCAAGTTTTTGGCGCCGTTGCCGGGGAACACTAAAATATTAAGAAAGCTCCATTTCTATTACTTTAGCCATTATTTTTATTTTTAAATTTCTCTTATTCTTATACATATATTTTTGTTTTTCTAAATTTCTTTCTTTCTTTTCATAGCAGGTACCTCTAGTTTATGATTAGAAGAAATCCGAGAGGACCATTAGAATACGAAAGTGACATTGAAGCTACCGCTAGCAGAAATCGCAGAGAAATTAGACGAGCCCTAGACTATCAAAGAGAAGAACAACAAAGATCCAATCCTACTGAAGGGATGGACAAAAACAATCCACCGCCAAATGTGCAAGAACAGAATGCTCCGCGTACTATGTATAATTATGCTAAACCTAATTTGACAGGAGCAGAATCTAGTATTGTTAGGCCTGCTATAGCTGCTAATAATTTTGAATTAAAGCCTAACACAATACAAATGATTCAAAAGTTTGTTCAATTTGATGGTTTGCAGGATGAAGATCCAAACACTCATATATCTAATTTTTTAGAATTCTGTGATACCTTAAAAAAAATAGTGTTTCTGGTGATGCCATATGTCTTTGGTTATTTCCTTTTTCATTAAGGAATAGAGCAAAGCAGTGGTTGAACTCGTTACCACGAGGGTCAATCACCACATGGGAGCAAATGACCAAGAAATTTCTTTTAAAATATTTTCCACCACCAAAACGGCTAAATTTAGGAATGACATATCTTCTTTTGTGCAGAATGACGCAGAAACATTATATGATGCATGGGAAAGATACAAGGATCTCCTAAGGAGATGTCCACACCACGGATTACCTTTGTGGCTTCAAGTCCAAACTTTCTACAATGGTGTGAATTCTCCAACTAGGCAAATGATTGATTCATCAGCCAGTGGAACTTTGAATATTAAAACTACTGAAGCGGCTTACGATTTTATTGAGGAGATGTCGTTGAACACCTATCAATGGCAAATTACAAGAGCTAAATCGATAAAATCAGCCAGAGTTTTTAACATAGACACAATGACAATGTTGTCGACACAGGTGGAGTTAATGAATAAAAAGCTTGATAACTTATGTTTTTTGTAGGTACATCCAGTAATGCAATGCGAAGCAAGCGGGAATGTGGTGAATTCTGAGTACCCACCCTACCAACCGGGCGCAGACCACGAGCAGACAAACTATATAGGTAACAATTTCAGATCTAATAGTAATCCTTATAGTAACACTTATAATGCAGGTTGGAGGAACCACCCAAATTTTTCGTGTGGAGGACAAGGAAATCAAAGGTAGCAACCTCCTCCAATTTACCAAAACCAGCCCTATCCACAGGAAAAAACATCAAACCTTGAAGAGATGCTGACAAAATTCATGGTAGCTATAGATTTTCGTCTCCAAAAGGGTGAAGCAACACGTGATGAACAACAAAAATCGATCAAAGGGATCGAGAATCAAGTTGGAGAACTTACTAGGTCAGTGGGACATCTTACAAAGATGATTTCTAAACGTCAACAAGGACGTCTACCAAGCAACACAGAAATAAACCCAAAAGAACAAATCCAAGCCATCACATCTCAAGAGGGTATAAAGGTAGACAAGCCCACATCAGCACAAGAAACCAAAGAAGAAAAAAGTAAAACAGAGGTAGCTCACGAAAAGCCAAAATCGATAATCAAAGAATACCAACCTCGTATACCTTATCTCGAAGCATTAAAAAAAGAGGACCCAGAGGAACAATTTGGTAAGTTTCTAAAACTTCTAAAGAAATTATATATTAACTTACCTCTTCTTGAAGCTCTTTTTCAGATGCCCGATTCAAGGAAATTCTTAAGACATTTCTTAACGAACAAACGCAAAATAGATGAAGAGCACCATGTGGAATTGAACGCGACATGCTAAGCAATGCTACAGATCAGACTACCACAGAAACTAAAAGATCCAGGGAGTTTTACGATTCCATGTTTAATTGGTAGTTTAACTATTGATAATGCGTTAGCCGATCTAAGGGCAAGTATAAATGTCATGCCTTATACATTGTTTAAACGACTAGGTCTAGGGAAGCCCAAACAAACTAGGATGAGTATTCAACTAGCTGATAAAACTGTTAGAATTCCTAGGGGCATTATTGAAGATGTGCTTTTAAAAATCGATAAATTTGTTTTCCCAGTAGATTTTGTTGTTTTAGACATGGATGAGGATAATTCAATTCCCTTAATTCTAGGAAGCCCTTTTCTAGCAACTGTTAGAACTAAAATTGATGTTGCCACAGATGAACTCATACTTCGCGTAAGAGAAGAATCGGTCAATCTTCAAGATCTCGACTCAGCCAAAACAACAGAAGATGAAGGTAAGAACGTTATTTCAATAGATAACCAAATTGTTCAACCTTCATCGCAGGAAACATCACAATGCATCAAACCTGAGCCAACTCATAGCCATCAAGTCGTCACAGAAGAATCACACCACAAACTAAACCGTAAGATCGACAATTTAGAAGGGCAGAAGATGCATATCAAAGAAAAGTCAGACCGACACGAAGTAAAACCAAAGGAACCACCAGAAGAGCTCATAGGGACATCAAATCACTTTAAAATAAGAGACCAGGTGCTATTAGACAAAAGCAATCCTCACATCACTTCAACAGATATGAACAAAAAGGAAGAAATACTCCTTCAGGTACACGATATTCTCCCACACGAAATAGTCGAGGTCAGCAATCGAATATTCGGCAATTCAAGGTAAACGCTTCTCGACGTAAACTTTGTCATGAAAATAAAACTGTCAGTAAGAGGGAAAATATTCAAACTTTTAAACCTCCCTAAAACTTTCAAAGTCAAGGACAGTTTAGCTTAAGACTATAAATGAGCGCTTCTCGAGAGGTAACCCGAGCATAACACTATTTACTTTAAAATTTATTTTCTTTTCTTTCCTTCTCTCTCTTCTCTCAATATTTAAAACACAAAAATATAGATTTCCAGGCCACACGGCCTTACACACGGCCGTGCCCGTGGCCGTGTGGACCACCGGAACCATCACACTGGCAGAGCAGAGCCGTGCAAGTCATTCCAACCACCCCTAATGTCACTGATCCAACCACCCATAGCACGGGCACCGACAAAAATAGCACGGCCGTGCCTCACGACCGTGCTAAGATACTGACTTATTGAGCATGGGCAGACAACGCCCGTGCATTCCAACCGTGCTCACATACTGGCTTGCTAGAAACAGGCGTGGAAGAACAACACACTCCACAACACAGCCGTGCGAGGAGGCCGTGTGAATCGACACACCCTCGGCACACGGGCATGGGAACGTGCCCGATTTGAAACCTTATTTAAATCCCCACAGCCCTTTCCTTTTTTTCCATCTTCTTTCTTCTTTCTTCTTTCTCTTTTCTTTCAAATTTTTCTCTGTTCATAGAAAAGGTCTAAGACTCTTGAGCAATATAAAAATCATGTCGAAGAAACGTAAGAAGGTAAACATCGTCTCCTCAGAGGAGACCTCAACATGAGTTCTTGCCGGCAGCTTCACTTAATTGACACGCCAAGGGTCTCGAAAACCTTTTCGGTTCTATTTTTCTTTTCTCCTCTCCTTCATTTTCCCCATCTATACTTATTTTCTGCTTAATTTAATTTATTTCATATTAGTTTCTTGGTTTTAGGTTCTAAAGGCTGCTAGGGAATCACGCCACTTCCACCATCACCAACACTCTGCAGCCTTAGAAATCATACACACCTCATGAACCACCTGCTAATAAGGACTTCTTAGTCCATTAGACTTTTCTTTAAATTTTAGTTTTCTTCTTAGTCTCCTTCTCTTTATTTTCTTAGTCTTTAATTATATTTTTAGTATAGTATTATTATTTCTCTAGATCTCTTGGCTATATCTTCGCAGGCTACACAATTTCTTCATCTAGCAAATTACTTTTCGGTAGCCACACCACCAGGCCCATAAAAAACACCATCACCGCCACCAAAGACGCCAGGGATCATCAGATTTCTGGGAGTATTACTTTCCCCACTTATCTTTTTGACTTGGTATCCAATTATCATTATCTATCTTTGTACATTGAGGACAATGTACATCTTAAGTGTGGGGGGTAATAGTGCCTAACTTTTTGCATAATTTTTAAAACCTTGAAATTAGTCTTGGTCTTAAGTATTTTTCTCATATTATTAATTAAGGAGAAATTTCTAATGATTTATGATTTTTATTGATATGTTTTAGAGTAAGTCATAGTTAATTGTGCATTGATGATTAAATTTGAATACTAGAGAATCGAGCATGATAAGTCTACTTTCTAAAAATTAAAAAATTGATGGGTCGTTGAACTGAATTTGAGTATCACCTTGAAGTTCAAAATTTATAAGGATTGATGTCAAAACACCCATAATTTTTGTGAGCTTTTGAGCCTTATAGAGCATATATTCTTTTTCGTGCTCATTTTATTGATTATGAGTGTGTCAGCGTTGAACTGTTATTCTAGAACTTGCCTCGTTTATGCATGTTGAGACCACATTAATGATTTGATATACTGAGATGATAAAGGCACCTAGGTTTTAACCCGTTCACTCCACTAAAAAGCCTACCTACATAAATTAACCCCTAATGAACCCCGTTGAATCCTAACAACCTTTTTATTGACGCACCGTCTAATATTAACCCAAAATCCCTTTGTATTTGTTATCAACATTCCTTTAACTACCCATCTATCGAGAATTGATTTGATCAATTGCCGAATTAGGTTATTTCAATCATCAAAGTTCCTTCTATTAGGTTTATTTTAGTTTGTTCTTAAAAAAAATCCAAGTATATTCAATATTAGTAGTATATAAAAGAGCTTAGAGCATTTAAACTCCAATTGTTGAAGAAAAAGCTCGTATTAATGTATTATCAAATTTTAAGTGATAAAAATACTCTGGTTATAGAGTAATTATCAATAGTAGATATTGTTAGTTTTCATTCGATGTAAATATTCATATTTAGTTCATTATTTTTAGATTAGGTAATTAGTCAATTCAATCTCGATTATAACCTCTAAATCAGCCTGTATCCACACCTTTTAACCCAAGCCCCGTTACAACCCTAATTAAAGACCTTTTGATTTGTGTATCATCTCATATATAGTGGTGGAGACTTGATTTTCAGGCAAGCCTATGGGATTAACTTTTCAGGTTCGACTTAGAGTGCTTATTCTTGAACCTTAAACACATCGAGCGACTTGAGTGAATCTTTAGTGAGGATGTCAGTCCTTGTCGATTTTGAATTAAAGGTAATCACTTAGATAAGGGAAGACACCTATGTTTTCGTGCTATAAAGGTATGACTTATCGTAATTGAATCTTTAGGGTTCTTTGAGTTGAATTATCCATGTATAAATTATCTATGAATTATGATGAGACATTGTCGATAGGAAACATGAATTATGGAAAGTTCATTTTAATTTTAAGTTGAGAATTTTACTTGAGGACAAGCAAAAGCTTAAGTGTGGGGGTATTTGATAAACAGTAAAAGTAACATATTTTAACCCCATATTTAATAGGCTTTTGGATGATTTAGCCCTTGATTTTGTGTAAAAAGGTGCTTTTAATCCTTTCTTTTCATGTTTATACTCAGGAAAGCACCCAAGGATAAAAAGAACACAAAACAGGCTTAAAACGGAGTAATTGGGCCTTAGCGGGAAATCAACACGGCCTGGCCCAAAGCCCAAACAACCATCCCTTGCCGATTATGTAACATCCTAGAATTTGAAATTTTATGTGTTACATTAAATTGGTGATTTAGCGTGTTAAATTATTAGTTTTTGCGTGTTGATGAGGTCTTGAGAAGGTTTGGGATTTATTTGGACCTAGTGAAAATTTTTAGTTTATAATACTTTAAAGAGAGGGAGACAGTGAACACATGATATATAGAAAATTATGAGTAAGTAGCTATCATAATTGAGCTATTGGTTAAGAGCTTATTCGCCACATGTATGGTCATGAGGGGAGAGGTTCGAATCTTTTAGTATGCATTTTGTGATTTTAATTTTTGCTCTTTCCTAGCAAGTGTCAGCCGAACATCATATTCTTGGTAAGTTAGACTTTTATTTTTATAGTATGATGACTAAGAGAAAAGGTAAGATTGAACTTAAGGAAAAAAATCATATGGAAAAGGCATGTAGGGGGGACATAAGGCTTAAAACAAGGGGAGATGTTTTGGAAAGTTTGGGGTGACTAAAGTTTAACCATTCGACTAATGTACTTGGACGGTTTAAGGGGCTAGGGGAGATAGCTGAAATTTTGTTGGCAATTGGTATGGTTTGGGTGTTGGTTTTAATCACATTCTCATTTTAGTGTAGCAACATATCTCTCTCCAAAACTCTTCTCCCTAGCCGAATGCGTCTTGTGTAATAGGTAAAATTTTGCTTTGGTTTTGGTCATTTCTTTTAGACCAAATTGTTATCATCTTCCATACTCCCCCAAGCTCTTTTCCTCATTGTGCCGAAACCATACCATCTTGAAAGGTCATATGCTTTTTCTTCCTTTTGGCCGAATATACACCAACCCCAAGACCCTTTCTTTATTCATCTTCCATCCTTGGAAATCGACACATAAACACTCTCTCTTTATTCCTTTTTCTCCTTTCTTTCTTCTTGTAAAGAACACTCAAACATCACTATTTTCCAAAACCTTTCATCATGGCCGAATGTCAATGACTATCTTCATAACCGAATCTTTCAATTCACATATACTTCTTCTCAAGCATTTTTTCTATTAAAACTTTGAACAATCGGTAAGAAACCTCTTTATTTGTTTTTTTATTGTTATTTATTTGCTTATTTGCCGAACCCATAAGTTGGCTTGGGAGAGCCTTTTTGACCGAAATCATCATCCATCTCTCTTAGATAAATCCTTTTCGTTTTTATAGTGAAATAGTGGAAGGCTGAATCGCCATCTCCTCGAAGTTATCTTGTAATCATTAGAATTCGGATCAAAAACCTTCAAGGTAAGAGTTCTTCACGGGTTTCATGATCATCCTTTATTATTAAAATGATTAACATTATGGAAAGGAGTAATCGATTATTATATATAGGGATTTACTCGTGGATCACTCAGAACTTCAAGGTAAGCCTATCTATACCATTTTGTTACTTTAATAGATTATTGATTTATTAAGGATCTAACAAATGGAGGCTCGTAGTAATATCAGAAGGGAAATTTGGTGGTGATCTCCAAAGGAGTGGTTTGACGATCCCAACTCCTAGATTTAAGTGAAGGGCTGTTTCGGCAATTTGGGATTTTCCACCGGGTTATGGACCCTCCTCTGGTGAAAATCAATTATTCAAAGTTGTTCGTAGTTCTGAGCCATTAGCTGTTCGGGGTTTTCCAACAGGTTGTGAACCGTCAACCGGGGAGAACCGACAAATAGTTGTTGTTCGAGATTCAAGGGTAAAAATCTAGATCGCCTACTTTAGCATAGATTAAATTTTAGTGTTAGTATACTAATCAAGCGTGATACGTATTTAGGTATCGACGATTGGGAAAGTGTAGTCCTCACCGTAATCAGGTGTGTAATCTCACACCGTATCTTGCGGGTTAGATAACCACATTGTATTAATAGCTAGATTAAAATCGCAAAGTTGATGAAATCGGGTAAAATGGTTTATTTAGCACTTTATTGGTAAAAACTACGAAATCGATAGTAAGATTGTGAAAATTACGAAATTTTCCTTAATGGGCTAAATCGATAAAAATGACTTAATGGGCCATATGTGATTTTGATAAACGGGCCATATGTGATAATTGATAAATGGGCCGTATGTGATAATTGATAAATGGGCCATATGTGATATTTGATAAATGAGCCATATGTGATTTTGATAAATGGGCCATATGTGATAATTGATAAATGGGTCATATGTGATATTTGATAAATAGGCCATATGTGATATTTGCTAAAAGGGCCAAATATGATATGAGATTATGAAGGCCAAAATGTGAAATGGGCCAGTTTGTAATAACCTTTATAATGGGCCTTATGTTGGAATAATTATATGAATGGATTATTATGCATATTATATACATGATTGCATGGGTTGGGCTATTTGACGAAGAGAAGTTCTGGTAGCTTTGCTACAAAATTTTGGTGGCTCTGCCACAATTCTGAAAAATGACAAATGCCATGTAAACTCTGTAAATTTGGTGGCTTGTCCACGAAATTTGACATACGGCTAAATGCCTACTTGGTGTGTTGGTGGGGTGGGTGACTAAAGCTCCCCACAGTTGGGCTGGTTGGTACGGGTGGTGTGTAGCGGATGGAAATCTAGGTTTGGTTTTAGGAATTGCATATCACTTGCATTTTATACATGCTAAATTGTTATATTTGTAATGGGCTTAGGCCCAAATAATTGCTTAAATGGCTTTTGCCTAGTGGACTATGGTAAGGGAGTTACACACTGAGTTCTAAGTAACTCACCCCATTTTCTTTACCTTTCTCAGGTAATGATCAGTGGCGGAGGCTTGGGCCGGGGACGACTCAGTGGAGACCATACTACGAATAATGGGTTATTTAAATTTCGGATTTCTTTAAAGTACTTTTAATATTTTCTATTTAATTTATGTTGTAACAAGGCCTCTGGTTAAATTTTATGGATGTTTTACCTATGGATGAGATTTATGATATGCTTTAAAGTACTTCTGTGGGATTTTATTTTTCTAAAATAAAAATAAACATTTTCCGTAAATAAACATGCAAAAAAAAGGGTTTTCATTTCTAAATATTTTAACTCGAAAGATTCTTTGTAACAATTCTTTTAAAATCTTTGTTTTCAAAATTTCTTCGAACTCTCTCAAATTCTCGGAACATTAAATAAATTTTTCTTAGGTTTTTTAAATTATAAATTTTTACGTCTCAAATTATTAGATTTAACAATCAACCTCGATTTTCATTAAACATTTTTTTTGAATCTTTAAAAGACCATACGTACGTTCAATTCGTGTGACATATCAAATCTAGTCTTAACGCATAGACTGGGTTTGGGGTGTTACAGATTACCTAGAGCACGGCCTCAACTCCATCACACACGGCCGTGCATCATCCATTTCTCACACGGACATGGCTGGTGATCTACATGGCAGTGTCCAAATCGACAGACCTAAAGCACGGGCTGAATCCAAACTTACACGGCCGTGCCCAAAATGATAGAATCGAGACACGGCCCAACCACGATTTACACGGGCGTGTGCCATGGCCGTGCCCCTGTCGCGAGAGAGAGCAATTTCACTCAAAGTTGGATGCTTGAAGCCAAAGAAACATACTCCTAAGTCTACTCCAACACCCTAATAGTAATTCTACTTGAAGGAGATACTTAGGAGCCAAATATAGCATTCCAAAGCCTATATAAACAACCCAAGGCAGACATAAAGGGGAGCTTTTGCGAGGCTTTTGTCAAGCTTTCATCTTTAGGAGTCACTTGAAGATAGCAGTTGATCCATCTCAAGAAGCCAGAACTCCATTCAAGATGGAGGATCTCTCCTTTAACTCCTTCAGGGGGTTTTAGGGATTTCTTATGTTTTGTTTATTCTTTTCTTTTGAGATGTTTTCGTATTTAGTTATGAACTAAACCCTTCAGATACCTGAAGGGGGTGAAACCTATGATGGATTTTGTTATTTTATTTCTAAATTATATGATAAGTACTTAGTTTGTTCTTAATTATGTTGCTTAATTTAATCTGATGTGCTTAGGTGGAGGAGGAATAGACCCTACCTAAGAGTAGATCTAGCATAATTGAACAGAGTTGATCAGGCGCCTAGAGATAGGGTTACGAGATTTTACCGGATTAGGGTGAAACCTAATATGGGAATCCATTGATCGATTTACTGCTTCCTTAGGGTTATTATAAGAGAACGAGAGTTCCACTAATTAACCTAAGGTTAGACATTATTCGCCTCAAGAGGGGGCTTAATATAGGTTAGGGAGTCTCACTGTAACACCCCAAACCCGGCCTATGCATTTAAGACCAGACTTGGCATGCCACACAATTTGAACTTATGTCCAGTCATCAATGCTTTTAATGAAAACAGTTCTTCAAAACGATTTTGAAGATGGAGTTTAATTAAAAATCGAAATATATTTGATAACCATGATTTTAAAACATAAGAGTTTACAATTTGATTTTCAGGGAAATAATTGGTTAGAAACTTAAATAATTGGTTGAAATAAATTTATAAAAGAGTTTTCAAAAATTTTACGAGTGTGTGATATTTAAGAAAAACCCTCTTTTTATACAAAAGTTTAAGAAAACATTTATAAAAAGAAATTAAACAACCCCATTTAAGTAACTAAAACATATTAAAATCCATCCACGCATAAAATCCATAAAAATAATACGGAGGCCTTATTACACAGAATTGAAATTGTACTTAAATAAAAATACTTAAAAGAAGTTCAAAGTTTTATAACTCATCATTCGTAGTATGGTCTCCACACGAAGTCATCCCCACCCAAGCCTCCATTAATTATTATTACGAGAAGGGTAAAAAAATGGGGTGAGTTACTTAGAACTCAACGTGTAACCCACTTACCATGTTCATTTGGGCCAAAACCATTTAAGCAATTAGTTGGGCTTGAGCCCATTTACAAATGTACAATATAAAATAATGCATGTGATATGCAATTCCCAACCAAGCCTAATTTCCATCCGCTACACACCGCCCGTACCAACCAACACACCTGTGGGGATCAAGTCAACCCACCCCGCCAACACACCAATAGCAGGCATTAAGCCAATTATAATATTTTTGGCAGAGCCACCGAACTAGATTTTGGCAACAGGCCATTTAAAATATTTGTGGCAGAGCCACCGAACTAGATTTTGGCAACAGGCCATTTAAAATATTTGTGGCAGAGCCACTGAACTAGATTTTGGCGACATGCCTTTCTTCTCTTCGTCAATTATCCCAACCCATGCCATCATGTATATACATATTTAATACATAATAATATATTCATAAGGTAAATTTCAACAAAAAGCCCATATTACAAGTTATCAATTTGGCCCATTAGTCAAAATAGCAATTTGGTCCAGTTAACGATCTAGCAAATTCTGGCCCATTTATCGATCTAGCAAACTTTGGCCCATTAGTCACATGAGGCCCTTTTCACAATATTCTCATTTGGCCAATTTATCAAAATAAATCATATGGCCAAAAATATCACTTTTTAACAATATAGCCCATTAAGGGCAAATTCGTAATTTTTCATAATTTTAATACTGTTTCCATGCTTTCACACCCAAAAGTGCTAATAAACCGTATTTTTCCAATTTTTTTGACTTTACGAGTTTTATTCTAATTTTTACGGCATAGTATAACCCATGAGATAAGTGTGAAGTTACGCACCTGATTACTGTGAGAACTATACTTTCTCGCTCGACGATACCTAAACACGCATCACGATAGATTAGAGCACTAATACTTATTTGTAAATCTATTCTTAAAATAAGCGGTCTAAACTTTTACCCTCAGAATTTCGAGCAACTTCGATTAGTGATTTCTTCCCGATTGATGGTTCGCAACCCGTTGAATATCCACGAACAAACAAAGGCTCAGGAGTACGAACGACTTCAAATAACTGATTCTCCTCGGATGAGGGTCCACAACCCGTTGGAAAATCTCGGATTGCTAAAACAGCCATTCGTTTGAATTTAGGGGGAATAGCGGAACCACCCATCTTTCTAACACTATTCACCACACTTTTCGTCCCTATCTTGTTTGCCTCCAATAACAAAAGGTTATTAGTCCTAACAATATATCGAAATTTAAGACTATTGATCTAAAAGAGCGTATTTCGACTTACCTTATAATTTCGAATGATTCCCAAAAGAATCCTTATAAACAAAACTTCCAGTTGTCAATCCCGATTGAATATCATTAAAAACAATAGGGGTGATCATAACATCCATGAAGGGTTTCTTTCACCTTGATAGATATGTTCCAACTCGAATGGCTTCACAAAGTCCTCAAAAATGTGATAATTCGACCCACCACTATCTCACTATAGTCCAAAATTTAAAAGAAGAAAGATTGAGAAGATTATCTATGAAGTATGGAAGTTTCAGCTATGATGAAACAAAGGAGAGAAGAGAATGGTTGAAAAGAAAATAAATGATGAAAGAAAGAGAATGAGGATGAGAGGTTTATGATTTAATTTTAAAAGATAAAAGAAAAGCAAAGAGAGAGAGAGAGTTTGGAACAATGGTGCATTCGGTCATGGGAGAGGAGGAAGAGATGATGTTTTTGCTTGATGTTTTAGGCACTAGAAAATGACACAAGTTGAATTGACAAAATATGACCAAAAAGGTAAAGCAAAGATGATCCTTCCAAGCCAATACACATTCGGTTTTGAGAGAACAAGATGAAAAGAGAAAAATGTCTTGTAAAACAAAAATGACCAAAAGGAATTACCCAAAAGCTACTAACCATACCAAACCTAACACCAAAAATTCGACCTCCCCCCCTTTGTCCCCTAAACTGTCCAAATACATGGTCAAACTTGGCCAACTTAACTTTCCAAAACATCCTCCCTTAAGAGGTGCCTTATGTTCGTCCACCTTCCAAAAGTTTAGAAATCCTATCCCCAAAATCAATCAAATTCAATCCCTAAATTCATGTTTGCCATAACCTTTAGCCACCTTACCATAAAAGAATTAGTCCATCTTTACCAAGAATAAAGCTTGGCCGACACTTGCTAGGAAAAAGCAAAAATAAAAGTTCATAAATGTGCAAACAAGGGGATTCAAACCTCTCCCCCCAAGACCATACATGTAGCGCATAACCTCTTGCCCAATAGCTCAATTTATGCTATCTTTTACCACTTAATTCACTTAAACTTCAAGATCACTTAATTCCTCTACAGTAAGGTACTCTTTACTAAAGTTTATTCTGATTCCAAATAAACTCAAGCCTTCTCTAGACTATATTAAGCACACAAATTAAATCATTCACAAGCTAAACACCAAAAACATGCAACATGTCGATACTCACATTTTTAGGATGTTACAATTCTACCCCTCTTAAAGAAAATTTTGTCCTCGAAATTTACCTAGTTAAAAGAGGTGAGGGTATTGTTGCTGCATTGCGTCCTCAGGCTCCCACGTAGCTTCCTCCACTCCGTGATTATGCCATAGAACCTTGACCAATGGCACAGTCTTCTTTCTTAGTACCTTAATAGCACAGTCTAAAATTTCCACTGGTTCCTCCTCGAAAGATAAATCCGGCCTAAGATCAACCTCCTCTACTGGTACTATATGACACAGATCTGATCGGTAATGCCTTAACATAGAGACATGGAAGACACTATGAATCTGACTTAACTCTAGAGGTAATTCAAGCTGATAGGCCACTGGTCCTACACGCTTCAACACACGGTACGGTCCAATGAACCTAGGGCTCAACTTGCCCTTCCTTCCAAATCTGAAAAATCTTCTTCCAAGGTGAGACTTTCAGAAAGACCTGATCTCCCTCCGCAAACTCGATATCCTTATGCTTCAAATCTGTGTACGACTTTTGTCTATCCGAAGCTTCCTTTAACCGCGCTCGAATCACCTTTACCTTTTCTTCCGTCTCAGATATTAGTTCAGGACCCAACAACTGTCGTTCCCTCAATTCAGTCCAACAGGTAGGGGTACGGCGCTACGACTGTATAACGCTTCATAGGGCACCATTTGGATACTAGATTGGTAACTGTTATTATACGCGAACTTTGCCAACGGTAGAAAATCCTCCCATTTCCATAGAGGAATCTTTACCGGTTGCTATAAATAAGATGGTAATTGATGTTTCACCTTCACTTGTTGACAAGTTAAGCATTTTCCCACAAGATCAGTAACCTTCCACTTTAACCTTGGCCACCAATACTGCTTACTGAGACCCCAATACATCTTATTTCCTCCAGGGTGCATAGCATAAGGGGTACTATGCGCCTCTCGAAGAATCATTTGTCTCAAATCTGAATCTGTGGACATACAAACTCTTCCACGAAAACACAGCACGCCATCCTTGTTCAATCCAAAGTCCCTTATTATACCACTTTCAACTTGTTGCACTAAAGAACCCAACTTCTCATCTGATAACTGCTTTTCCTTAATCTATTCTAACCACAATGGCTTTACCTAAAGTTCCGCTAGCAGACTGCCATCCTCATACAAACTGAGATGAGCAAACATTGATCTCAACTCCGATACAACCTTATGACTCAATGCGTCTGCCACAACATTAGCCTTTCTAGGATGGTACTCGATTGAGAAGTCATAATCTTTTAACAACTTTACCCATCTTCGTTGTCTCAAGTTCAACTTCTTTTGAGTAATGAGGTACTTAAGACTCTTATGGTCTATATAAATGATCGACTTCTCCCCGTAAAGATAGTGCCTCCAAATCTTTAAAGCAAACACCACCACAGCCAACTCCAAGTCATGAGTAGGATAGTTGACCTCGTGTGGCCTCAGCTGACGAGAAACATAAGCCACCACTTTTCCACTTTGCATCAGTATACATCCTAAACCCGTGTGTAAAACGATAAACTCTTTCCAGCCTCAGGTTGAATCAAAACTGGCGCTTTCGTCAAAATCTTCTTTAATCTCTCGAAACTTTCTTGTTGTTTATCGGTCTACACATACGGTACTCCCTTTCACAACAGCTTAGTTAGGGGTGCAGCGATCAACAAAAACCCTTCAACAAAGCGTCTATAGTAACCAGCCAAACCCAAGAAACTCCGAATCTCAGCCACTGACTTTGGTGGCTTCCAATCTAACACCGCCTCTACCTTCCGAAGATCAACTCTTATTCCTTCGGTTGACACCACATGGCCCAAGAAAGTCACTTCCTTCAACCAAAATTCACACTTATTGAATTTGGCATAAAGTTGCTTATCCCGTAAAATTTACAACACAATGCGCAAATGTGAGTCATGCTCTTCTTCATTCCTCGAATATACCAAGATATCATCTATGAACACCACTACGAACCAGCCTAGATAGGGTTGAAAGGCTTTGTTCAGCATGTCCATAAATGCAACTGGTGTATTAGTCAAACCAAACGGCATAACCAAAAACTCATAATGTCCATAACGAGTTCGAAATACCGTCTTATGAATGTCTGCCTCTTTCACCTTGAGTTGATGATAACCTGATCTCAAATCAATCTTGGAGAAAACTGAAGTTCCTCTCAATTGATCAAACACGTCGTCAATTCTCGACAATGGATACCTATTCTTGATCATCAACTTATTCAACTGCCTATAATCAATGCACATACGCATCGACCCATCCTTCTTCTTAATGAACAAAACTGGTGCTCCCCACGGAGACACACTTGGTCGAATAAATCCCTGATCTAGCGATTCTTGAATTTGAGCTTTAAGCTCCACTAACTCCTTCGGCACCATTCTATAAGGAGCAATGGACACTGGAGCCGTTCTGGGCAAAAGCTCAATGCCAAATTCTACTTCCCGATCTGGAGGTAGACTAGAAAGTTCTTCGAGAAAGACATCTGAAAATTCTTTCACCGTTCTTACACCTTCCACCGATAATTCCTTACCATCCAAAGCACTAACGAAGGTTAAGGATGCTCCATACCCTTTCCGCACTAACTTTTCTGCCTTCAGAGCAGATACCACATTTGCCAAAAAGTTTCTTCGCTCACCAATCATAACTACCTCCTCATCATCCACAGTCCTTATTGACATCCGCTTTTTGGCACAATTCAATTGCGCCCGGTGCTTCACCAACCAATCCATGCCCAAAATAAGATCAAATTCACTGAAAGGCAATCCCATCAAGTCCGCTAGAAATATCTCTCTTTGGATCTCCAAGGGCACATCTCTAAACAATTTATTCACGACTACCGACTATCCTAAAGGACTAAGTACCAACATCTCTCTATCGATAATCTCAGATTTAATATTCAGGTTTCAAGAAATGGGACTAGCAACATACGAGTGGGTAGACCCGATATCTATCAAAGCAGTAACAGGTACATCAGAGATGAAGGATGTACCAGTTATCACATCAGGTGCATCGCCATCTTCACGATGCCTGACCGCATAGACTAATCCCGGCTATCTTGCCTCCGCGTTACCTCTAAAGCCATTACCTCTACCCAGTGCCCCTTGACCACGTCCAACACCATTACCACCACGACCTGGCCTACGGCCTCTCGGTGGCTGCTGAGTGCCTCTAGCTGGCTGAGCATTAGGGTTACGAGTTTTTTGAATTGTATCAGTCCGTCGAGGGCAATTCTTATACTGATGATCCTTGGAACCACATTTATAGCAGGCATCAGTTTTTCTCCAACATTCCCCGGGTGTCGCCTTCCACAGTCGGCACATTCTCGACTCTGACTGGTAGTCACAGGTGCTTTAGCTTGAGCTGGCTCGTCATTCCGTGGCCTCTTTTGAAACCTTTTAGAAGAACCTGAGTACTTAAAAACCCTCTTGCCTTTAACTCTTTCTCGGTTCTGGCGTTCTGAATTTTTAGCCTTTTCGGCTATCTTGGCTTTCTCTACAAGCGAGGTAAAAGTCCATACTTGTTGTGGGGCTATCAGTACCCGCAACTTATCATTCAGCCCATCTTCAAAGCGTACACAACACTCATGATCAGTCGGCACTATAGTGCGAGCATAATGGCTCAAGCGAAGAAATTCTGCCTCGTAAGCTGCCACCGTCTTACTTCCTTGAACCAGATTCAGGGATTCCTTCCTCCGGGCATCTACATAACTTGTCCCTACATACTTCCCTTGAAAAGTAGCTTTAAAGAAATCCCAAGTAACCAATGCAGCCTCAGTGCCTTCTCGAACAGTAAGCCACCATTGATACGCCTCGTCCCTTAGCAAGGACACGGCTCCTCTCAGTTTCTGCTCGACAGTGCACTCCAGATCATCCATAATTCGTTCTATAGCCTCGAGCCAATATTCCGCAACATTCAGAGCTACACCAGAGACACTTCTAAAAACCTCGGCACCACATGACTTGAGTCGTTTCGATATTGATCCACGAGCTACTGGCCCAGTTCTAGTCTCAGCAACCCTCTCTAGGACTCGCAAAATTGGTTGAGTCAAAGCATTGTCCTCTATCAAATGGTCATGTGATCCAGTCTCACTCTCGAGTGATGCAGATGCATCCATTTCTGGCATATGACCCGGCGCTTCAGACTCAACCCTAGCACCTCGTCCTCTACCACGGCCACGTCTACCGTGTCCACGACCATGTCCTCTAGTGCTCATAATGACTAATTCGATTTAATCTGATTACAAGTTTTATGAATCAGAATATCATTTTGTGTTTATTAATGATATTTTATGAGATATAGGAAGTAAAGTTATTTTCACAATCACATCCTATAGTCTCGATCTCTACCGTTTTCAACACCTATAACTAGAAGTTCTATAGTGTTCCTATGATCATATCACAAGAATAAACATTTAATAAACAAAAACTTACTTGATGCCAGATGCTCGTGGTGCCAAACTACCTTTAAAACATAAGGTCTAAAAATTTAAACAGTTTTTAAAACAAAATTTGTTGTTGAACCCAAACCACAGCCGAGTTTTGAAACTGGCTCTGATACCATAAAATATAACACCCCAAACCCGGCCTATGTGTTTAAGACCAGACTTGGCATGCCACACAATTTGAACTTACGTCCAGTCATCAATGCTTTTAATGAAAATAATTCTTCAAAATGATTTTGAAGATGGAGTTTAATCAAAAATCAAAATTTATTTGATGACCATGATTTTAAAACATAAGAGTTTACAATTTGATTTTCAGAGAAATAATTGGTTAAAAACTTAAATAATTGGTTGAAATAAATTTATAAAAGAGTTTTCACAAAATTTTACGAGTGAGTGACATTTAAGAAAAACCCCTTTTATACATAAGTTTAAGAAAACATTTATAAAAAGAAATTAAACAACCCCATTTAAGTAACTAAAACATATTAAAATCCATCCACGCATAAAATCCATAAAAATAATACCGAGGCCTTATTACATCGCAATTGAAATAGTACTTAAATAAAAATACTTAAAAGAAGTTCAAAGTTTTTATAACTCATCATTAGTAGTATGGTCTCCACACGAAGTCATCCCTACCCAAGCCTCCATCAATTTTATTACGAGAAGGGTAAGAAAAATGGGGTGAGTTACTTAGAACTCAATGTGTAACCCACTTACCTTGTTCATTTGGGCCAAAACCATTTAAGCAATTAGTTGGGCTTGAGCCCATTTACAAATGTACAATATAAAAATAATGCATGTGATATGAAATTCCCAACCAAGCCTAATTTCCATCCACTACACACCACCCGTACCAACCAACACACCTGTGGGGATCAAGTCAACCCACTCCGCCAACACACCAATAGCAGGCATTAAGCCAATTATAATATTTGTGGCAGAGCCACCGAACTAGATTTTGGCAACAAGCCATTCAAAATACTTGTGGCAGAGCCACCAAACTAGATTTTGGCAACATGCCATTTAAAATATTTGTGGCAGAGCCACCGAACTTGATTTTGACAACAGGCCTTTCTTCTCTTCGTCAATTATCCCAACCCATGCAGTCATGTATATACATATTTAATGCATAATAATATATTCATAAGATAAATTTAAAAAAAAAAGCCCATATTACAAGTTATCAATTGGGCCCATTAGTCAAAATAGCAATTTGGCCCATTTAACTATCTAGCAAATTATGACCCATTTATCGATCTAGCAAACTTTGGCCCATTAGTCACATGAGGCCCTTTTCACAATATTCTCATTTGGCCAATTTATCAAAATAAATCATATGGCCCAAAATATCACTTTTTAACAATATAGCCCATTAAGGGAAAATCCGTAATTTTTCACAACTTTAATACTGTTTCCATGCTTTCACACCAAAAAAGTGCTAATAAACCGTATATTTCCAATTTTTCTGACTTTACGAGTTTTATTCTAATTCTTACTGCATAGTATAACCCATGAGATAAGTGTGAAGTTACACACTTGATTACTGTGAGAACTATACTTTCTCGCTCGACGATACCTAAACACGCATCACGATAGATTACAGCACTAATACTTATTTGTAAATCTATTCTTAAAATAAGCGGTCTAAACTTTTACCCTCGAAATTTCGAGCAACTTCAATTTGTGATTTCTCCCCAATTGATGGTTCCTAACCCATTGAATATCCACGAACAAACAAAGGCTCAAGAGTACGAACAACTTCAAATAACTGATTCTCCTCGGATGAGGGTCCACAACCCGGTGGAAAATCTCGGATTGCTGAAATAGCCCTTCGTTTGAATTTAGGGGGAATAGCGGAACCACCCCTCTTTCAAACACTATTCACCCCCTTTTCATCCCTATCTTGTTTGCCTCCAATGACAAAAGGTTATTAGTCCTAACAATATATCGAAATTTAAGACTATTGATGTAAAAGAGCGTATTTCAACTTACCTTATAATTTCGATTAATTCCCAAAAGAATCCCTATAAACAAAACTTCCGGTTATCAATCCTGATTGAATATCATTAAAAACAATAAGGGTGATCATAACATCCATGAAGGGTTTCTTTTACCTTGATAGAAACAAAACTTTCAGTTATCAATCTCGATTGAATATCATTAAAAACAATAAGGGTGATCATAACATCCATGAAGGGTTTCTTTTACCTTGATAGATATGTTCCAACTCGAATGTCTTCACAAAGTCCTCGAAAATGTGATAATTCGACCCACCACTATCTCACTATAGTCTAAAATTTAAAAGAAGAAAGATTGAGAAGATTATCTATGAAGTATGGAAGTTTCGGCTATGATAAAACAAATGAGAGAAGAGAATGGTTGAAAAGAAAATAAATGATGAAAGAAAGAGAATGAGGATGAGAGGTTTATGATTTAATTTTCAAAGATAAAAGAAAAGCAAAGAGAGAGAGTTTGAAACAATGGTGCATTCGGCCATGGGAGAGGAGGAAGAGATGATGTTTTTGCTTGATGTTTTAGGCACTAGAAAATAACACAAGTTGAATTGACAGAATATGACCAAAAAGGTAAAGCAAAGATGATCCTTCCAAGCCAATACACATTTGGTTTTGAGATAACAAGATGAAAAGAGAAAAATGTCTTGTAAAACAAAAATGGCCAAAAGGAATTACCCAAAAGCTACTAACCATACCAAACCTAACACCAAAAATTCGGCCTCCCCCCCTTTGTCCCCTAAATCGTCCAAATACATGGTCAAACTTGGCCAACTTAACTTTCCAAAACATCCTCCTTTAAGAGGTGCCTTATGTTCCTCCACCTTCCAAAAGTTTAGAAATCCTATCCCCAAAATCAATCAAATTCAACCCTAAATTCATGTTTGCCATAACATTTAGCCACCTTACCATAAAAGAATTAGTCCATCTTTACCAAGAATAGAGCTTGGCCGACACTTGCTAGGAAAAAGCAAAAATAAAAGTTCACAAATGTGCAAACTAGGGGATTCGAACCTCTCCCCCCAAGACCATACATGTAGCGCATAACCAATTGCCCAATAGCTCAATTTATGCTATCTTTTACCACTTAATTCACTTAAACTTCAAGATCACTTAATTCCTCTACACTAAGGTACTCTTTACTAAAGTTTATTCTGATTCCAAATAAACCCAAGCCTTCTCAAGACTATATTAAGCACACAAATTAAATCATTCACAAGCTAAACACTAAAAACATGCAACATGTCGATACTCACATTTTTAGGATGTTACACTCACGGATCAAGCTATTTAAAGAAATCATATGGTTTAGGGTTAAATAAAAAGTGAAGTCATAGGTAGGTTCTTCCTGAGGGTATCGTCTTTATCAACTGAGTTTTCCTAAAGTCTTTCTCCCATTCATTCTTTTGTCTTTGCATTTAGTCTAAGTATTTCATTAGTTTAATAATTCAATCACTTCATTTTTCAGGCTAAATAATAGAAGGAAAGTGAGTAGTAGTACTTTTAGGTTCCCTTAGGTTCGATAAGATATTCTTGCTTAAGCTATACTACTATTCGATAGGTGCACTTGCCTCTATCGTTGTCACAGTTAGTCTACAGGTTCGATCACTCTTTATAAATATTAAAACTCGACTGTTTGACACGATCAACCTCCATCAAAATGTATATACAAATATAATATTTATTTTTGCAGGGTATAGTTAGTTCGAATTTTTTTCCTACTCAATCAGTTTTCTTCCATGCTTTGAACTCTAATGCAATAATATTTCTCTATATAATCCCTTACGATTTTTATTTATTTATTTGTGCCAATACGATTGAGATTTTTCTCGGACACTTTTGTAAGGGTTATACTAGTCATACTGCACCGTTTCAATAACCATGGATTTTACTAAGTATTTTCTTTTTAATTCGAACATCCTATACTTCTATAAAATATAATTACCTATTTGTATCTAACTTTATCTCTTGGTATATTTAATCTCTTTTCCTATTTACAATTTAATAAACCGAACTAATTAGTCTAAGTGTAAACAACCTAAATTATTTAATTTTAGGCTAAATTACAATCTAAACAAACAAGCTAAGTATATGCTCCTAACCAATAACTTGTATTTCCACAAGCTTAAGCACATAGAAAACATGCAATTAAAAAGAAAAATTCAAAATTCAAAACTACTAAAAACAAAGAAAATAAAAATTTTTTTAAAAATTTTCCTAAGTCATTCCACACTTTATTCGATAGATTGTCCTTAATGTGAAATTAAAAATATAAAGAAAAAAGGTTACCCAATTGGATTCATATGTGCAACTCAATTGGTGAGACTACTACACCTTTCGGTGTTGGCTCAATCTTGTAGTACCGTCCAAAATTGTGGGGTTCCTACAAAGAAAATTTTAAAAAAAAGAACATATATATATATTTATATAGAAAATACTAAATCCTAACTAATTAAGACTAAAGAAAAAAATAAAAATCATCCCAAAAATAAAAAGAGAGTACAAAATCCCAAACAAATTAGTGTTCAAAACTAATCAGAATCAAGATCAGACGCTTTGTCCGTTTTGTTTGGTTTTCCTGTTGACTCCTCTTCAGGGTCTTCCTTTGGGCCTTCTTCAAGTTCTTCCTTTTCTTCCAATTCCCTCTCCTTGCTTGATTCAACCTTTTCTTTGTACTTATCTACTAGGAATTGTGGTAGCTTCGACCCATTTTTCTTCGCATAATCTTCATAGATTGGTTTCATTTCTTACTTCCATTAAATAATCCATTCCAACTTAGGTAACACATACGTTCCTAGACGGGGTTTTGACTTAATGGTTCTTTTCATTTCCTATTTCCCACCAAGTGTTTTTTTTTTTTGGTTTGTGTATTAAATGTTTTGATAGTTGTAGGTAACGTTTTAATTTTCCTATTGGTACTTGTGCTTGTTTACACAAGGTTCTTACTAAATATGGGAAAAGTAATTCGACCTTGCTCTTCTTGACACAAAACAACATGCTCTGGTAAATCCATGTACCAACACAAATTATTTCTTTCTGTGGTACAGAATACAATATCGTAGCTTGGAACATATCTACGTTGGACATAACAGAGGCTGGATAAACTCAATTATTGATAAACTATAGCCACATTCTTGCTTTTGGAGTTAGCTTTTCTTGCATGATTGATATTGGGAAATTTTTTTCGGGATGTAGTTCCCACGCTCCTTGTCCATTTGTTAGGAGATTGACCATATCATCCTTTTTCTCTCTCAAAAATTGCATGGGATCTGTTTATTGTAAAAAATCATAAAAAGATATTTCCAAAGGTGATACCGGAAGTTCTTTTCCCTAAAAAATTATCCGACGCCATGACATGTCCCATTCTTGATTCATCTCAGCTTCTTTCTGAGTGGCGTAAAATTCTTGGACAACCAGAATGCATTTTGGCTCATTGGGGGTGTACAAAGTTTTTCCCAATCGAGTGTTTCGATTATATCTCTCGTTTCACTAGTAAAAGATGCTAAGGGCTCAAAACCTCTCTCTTGAAGTGGAGCTTTTCACTGAATCTCTCTTAAGTTTTTTTTCTTCCTTTCTCAAAGATATTCAAAATTATCAGCAACTGATTCTTCGTTGTACCGATTGTTGGTCATAGTTTTGGGGTTATAAAGCAAGAAAGAGGCATAAGATTTGCGGAACTGCTAAAAAAAGGGTTTCAAATGTTGAGTTGAGTGGCTATGACTGCTTGAAGGGTGTGATAATTGGAAAGAGCAATATATAGAAGCCATCTAGGGCTTTACTTGTCATCCAAACTTGGTTGAAATCTTTGAAGATCACGTTGAATTAAGAAAGGAGAGTTGCCAAAAATGGCTTGCATGTCATGCCACAAGGGTGCATGGCGCAACATAATACTAATTGTTAACCTATTTGTATTGAATTTGAGTGTGTGTCACGCCATAGGTAGGATGTGGCGTGACATGGCTTCGATTTGGCCTCTTCGAGATGTGTAAAAGGTTCTCCATTGCCCGTAGAAGCACCCTACTAACATCTAGCTCTTTCATTTTCATCGAAAACCTGATTTCTTCTAATTCTAACATAAATCTAATACATTAGAAACAAATTAGTATACAATATTTACAAATTGATTAAGTTTGATGGTTAAAAATTATGTTGTGCAACTAGACTTGTCCGACAATTCTTTGAACTTTACCATCGACTTAAGTTGTCAATTTCACCCATCTCGGCTCTCCCAATTGCTCATATTTTTGTTGGAGTTTATCCATTTATCCTATTCTCTCATCTTGTGAGTACCTAAACTTGCACAACATAGGAAATGCTTTCGATCAAGGCAATTAGGGATTAAATTAAATGGCACATAACATTCCTCCTTAGCTAACCCTCACTTTGGGAATCACAAACACATTTGAGCACCTCTGTTTCTTCATCGATCTTTATAATTATCTTGTTTCACTCGAGATCTATAGTTGATTTAGAAGTGAACAGAAATGGCCTACCCAATAGAATGGGGATTTCCTGATCTTCCTCAAAGTTGAGGATTACAAAGTCGACCGGGATTGTGAATCCCGTTACCTTGACCAGTTCGTGTTTGAGTACACCTTTTGGGTGTATGAAGGATCTATCAATTAGCTGATGTGTTATTGAGGTGTTGTAACACCTCGAGTTTGAGTTTCTGATAGATTGATAGGGGCATCAAATTTATACTAGCCCTGAAGTCACAAAAGGCTTTACTAAAATATCAATCCCATATCTTTAATTAGATTGTAAAACAACCTAGATATTTTAACTTTGGGGGCATTTTCTTTGCAATCAAAGTATTACACGAGGCGGCAATGTTAATTTGCTCGCCCTTTTTCATTTTCCTATGTCGTTTCATAATTTCCTTTAAGTACTTGGCATTTTTTGAAATTTTATCTATGAACTCTAATAGTGACAAATTAACATCGAGGGATTTAAATAAATTAATCAAAGTTATAAAATCTATCTTATCCCTCTTTGGCTTATCCTCTAGTCATGTGGGAAAGGTAATTGTTGTTGTGATTGGTCTTGCTATTACCAGATTAGACACTAGTTTGACTATCTCCTCAATTGGCTCATAGTGCTCGGCTTTCTCCTCTTTCGTGGATTTTTTGATCTCTTTAGAAACCTCCTCCTCTTTGTGGATGAACATAATTAATAGCTTTAATGCCTTGCCCAATTGCAACGCGGTTGCCTTTACATCTGGCCATTTTGTTTTTGGAACATTGTCATTAATTGGTTCATTTGGTTGAAAAGGTTGTCCATTTAGGATTCGAGTCGTCCACATGTTGCTTGGACTTGTCAAATTTATTTTTTCATTGTTTGTATATCCCCTTTTAGTCAATTGAATCTTTGACCACATACAGTATGGTCATTGTCCACAACTTGTTATTGCAATGGTGTAGGTTGATAAGGAGGATTTTGTCAAGTTTGAGCTTGATTTGTGCCTCCTTGGTTACCTCCCCATTTAAAGTTTGGATGACCCCTCCAACCAAGATTATAAGTATTTGAACAGGGATCTCAACCCCTATTGCTCACGTAGTGCGCCTTCTCCAGTTGGTTTTCAAAATAAGGCTTCGTTCTTGTTGGCTTGACAGGCATCTCCAAACGGTTGAGCTTCTCTAAGATTCGTTTGAATCTATCATCGTTATTTTCTTCATTCATCCCTTTCACTGTAGCAGGTTTAGAGTTGTACAGACACCTCTCATTGGGCCACATGTAGGAGTTCATGGCCATGTCTTCAATGATGTTGTAGGCTCTTTCATACGCATGGAACATAAGATATCCGTTGAATGCTCCTTCTAGGCTAGACCTAATGTGTCTGTCAACATCGTTACATAATATTTTGATTTGAAGCCATGCTTGCAGTACATGATGTAGGCACTTCCTTTGTAACACCCCAAACCCGGCCTATGCATTAAGCCTAGATTTTGGCATGCCACACAAGTTTAACGAACATTCAAAAACATTTAACAATGTAGAAATCAAATTGCAAAACGATTAAGAACATTACTTTATCGAAAAATCAAGGTTTATTTGAAATGCTTGATTTAAAACACAAGAATTTTTTGTTTGATATATATAAAGAAGTATTTGATAAAAACTTTAGATTTATTAAATCGAATATTTCATCAAAAGTTTTAAAAGAATTTTCTAAGTTTCTAGATAAGAAAAACTTTTATTTGAAACTAGAGTTATAGAAAATCATTTACTGAAAAACAAAATCAATCCAACTTAAATAAACTAAAACATAAATAAATCCATCCACACAATAAAATCCATAATTAAAAAGGCCTTATTACATCGCCATTAATAATACTTAATAGAAATTATAAAAGAAGTCTCAAAGTTTTATGAACCACCATTTGTAGTATAGCCACCCCACGAAGTCATCTCCGAACCAAGTCTCCATCAATTGTTATTACCAGAGAGGGGTAAAAATAATGGGGTGAGTTACTTAGAACTCAGTATGCAACTCACTTACCACAGTCCACTGGGCCAAGACCATTAAAACATTTATTTGGGCCTAATCCCATTTCAAAATATAACAATTTAATAATTAAAAATAATAATGCAAATGATATGCAATTCCCATAACCAAACCTAGATTTCCATCCGCTACACACCCCCGTACCCAACCAGCACACCTGTGGGGAGCTTTAGTTACCCAGCCCGCCATCACACCAAAGTAGGCTTTAAGCCCAATATCATATTTGTGGCAACAGCCTTTTAAATAATTGTGGTAAAACCACCAATCTAGATTTCGGGCAACGGCCATTGTGACAGAGTCACCTATCTAGAATTCTGGCATTAAGCCTTTCTTCTCTTCATCATTGATCCCAACCCATGCAATCATGTTTATGCATTACAAAATATTTTTAAAGAAAACCATATCATAATTTATGAATTTTGGCCCATTAAAACACATTTCACATATAGCCCATTTATCCATTATCATAAATGGCCCAATTATAAATTTTCACTTAAGGCCCATTTATCGATTATCACATGTGGCCCAAATTTGTCAAATAGCACATATGGCCCAAATTTATCAAATATCACATATGGCCCAATTTACCAAATAACACATATGGCCTAAATTTGCCAAATAATACATATGGCCCAAATTTGCCAAATAACACATATGGCCCAAATTTGCCAAATAACACATATGGCCCAAATTTGCCAAATAAAACATATGGCCCAAATTTTCCAAATAAAACATATGGCCCAAATTTGCCAAATAAAACATATGGCCCAAAATTTTCCAAATATCACATATGGCCCAATTTGCCAAATAACACATATGGCCCAAATTTTTCAAATAACACATATGGCCCAAATTTTTTCAAATAACACATATGGCCCAAATTTATCAAATATCACATATGGCCCAAATTTATCACTTATTATCGTTTTAACCATTAAGGGCAATTTTCAAAATTTCACGATCTTACTACCGATTTCGAGATTTTAACACTAAGTGTCAATAATGTCATATTTTCCGATTTCACCAACTTTGCGATTTTTAATCCAACTTTAACCATTGTATAGTCATCTAACCCATGAGATATAGTGTGAGATTACACACCTGATTACGGTGAGAACTACACTCTCCCGCTCGTCGATATCTAAACACACATTACGAAGGATTAGAACACTAAAATTTGATATTAAACTATTCTAATATTGAACGATCTAAATCTTACCCTCGGAATCTCGAATAACCACTATTTGTGATTTCTCTCCAACCAAAGGTTCTATACCCCGAGTAAATAGTGGTTCGGGAGTACGTACGACTTCGAATAATTGATTTTTGCCGGATGAAGGTCCACAACCCGGTGAAAAATCTCGGATTCCCGAAACAGTCCTTCTCTTAAACTTAGGGGGATTAATAGAACCACCCCTCTTTCGAGTACTATATACTTCCCTTTTCGTCCCTATTTTGATTGTCTTCAAAGACAAAGAAACATTAGTCCTAACAATAAACTATCGAAAATCTTAAAACTAAAGACTTGAAAGTGTAATTGGTTTACCTTGACTGATGAAATCTCCTTTTTCACCCGATCTATAATAGCTATAATCACTTAAGATGTAGAAAAGAAATCGGCACTCCACTATACCACTACAAAGAAAGAAGAATTTGTTTGAAGGAGAAAAGATTAAAATAAAAGAAAAGAATGACACGGCTAAGGTTTTACCATCAACATTCGACCATAATGAAGAATGAGAGAGATGATGATATTTGAGAGTCTTTTCAAAAAGAATGAAAGAACAAAAAGAATAGAGAGAGAGTTTATGTCTCTATTTTCCAAGGATGAAAGATGAACAAAGAAATGGGTCTTGAAGTTGGTATATATTCGGCCAAAAGAAAGAAAAAGAGAATGAATTAGGTTTCTTCAAAGTTGCATGGTTTCGGCACAAAAGAGAAAAAGAAGAAAATGATACTAATTGGTCAAAAAGAAATGGCCAAACAACCAAAAATTTGCCAATGGTTACAAGTACATTCGGCTAGAGAAAAGTGTTTTGGAGAGAATGAAAAAAAATGCTCATATTGCTAAAGAAATTGACCAAACTAGCTACTAATCCCTATCAAGCTCCTAACAAAAATTCGGCCAACCTCCCTAGCCCCAAAAACCGTCCAAATACATGGACAATAGGCCATTAAAAAGTTTCCAAAACATCTTCCCTTAATCCAAGCCTTATGTCCCCTTATCATACCAAAACTTCTTGATTCCATACCTTAAGTTAGTACTTACCTTATTCCCTTAGTCTACTTTCCATAAATGAAAAAGTCCATCCTTACCATAAGTATTGCTTGACCGACACTTGCCATACAAGTGCAAAAAAATAAAAAATCATCTAATTGCTATCCAAGGGATTCAAACATCTCCCCTCATGAAATTACTCATGCGCCAACACCTCCTTGCCAATTACTCATCTTATGCTAATTTTAGACACTTAAATTTACTTAAACCTCAAAATCACTTAATCCACTTCAATTAAATACTCCTTACTAGAATTTATTCTAATTCCGAATAGTTCTCAAGTCTTCTCAAGACTATACTAAACATGAAAAATTTTACTATACACAAGTTAAGCACTAAAACATGCATCAAATAAATACTTCAAATTTTAGGATGTTATATCCTTAGCATTTTTTTGAAATGCTCACACGCTTCGTACAGGTTCTCACTTTCGTATTGTTTAAATTTGACAATTTCTCACCTCAACTGGATGGTTAGACTAATCAGGAAAATTTTATAGAGAAATTTTTCCACTAGATCGTTCCATGTTATAATGGAACCTGATTCTAGTGAGTCTAACCAATCAGCTGCGATGTCGCGAATACATGAATAATTGAAGACACACAACATCATCGGATACCCCATTATACTTGAAGGTGCTGCATAATTGTAGGAACTGCTTCAAGTGTTGGTTTGGGTATTCTACAATGTTGCCTCTAAACTGTAGTATGTTTTGGATCATCTGAATACTGGTTGTCTTTATCTCAAAATTATTGACATTTGTCGAAACCATTTTAAAAAATAAAAAAAATGGGGATCGACTTTTAAAAAATAAAAATGGAGTCGCCACCAATCCCTTTTTACTTAGGTGTTATTGGATCACCTTACAAAATATTTTATTTCAAAATACTGATTTTGGTCCACGAAATACAAGAAAATGGGTTCGGGAGTCAGTTACGTATGAGGAAGGGTTAGCACCCTCATAGCGCCCAAAAATCAGTACCTAATCGATAAAATCATGTCCGAATGTTGCAAATTTGAAAAATTTTAGAATATGATCCTTTTATTAGAAAGAAAACCAAGATTTACCTATTTCAAAGAAATAAAATACCATACCCAGTAGTTAGGATATAGCATCTCATAATTTCAAAACTAGGCACATCTTTATTTTAGAAAATTCCTACCTCAAGACTCAAAACATCATATCCAGTAAATTAGGATTCAACGTTTCGAATTCCCAAGAATAAGTTTTTGATTTTGAAATTTGTAAGTTTAAAAGAGAAGGGATATGTAATACTTTAAGTTTTACGAGATAAATCGAAACCCAGTAAGTTAAAATACAATTCTTCTCGAAGTCCCCGAATATCACATATCACTGTATTTTTAAAATTATTTGAATAAAATGCTTTAATTCAAAAGGTGTTTTTATAAAACGATGGTTTGAGTAAGACATTACCCGAATACATCACAACATACATGCAAAACAACAATTTATCATAACTATGAATCATATTAATAATTACTACTAATAGATAATTAAAGAATAACACAAAATAATAAGTGATCCAAACAATAGAATAATTATACTAAAGTAGAATATAAAAATAAAAAATACAAGATAGAAGACAGTAAGTAACAAATAAGTATAAAGTTTTACATGCATATCAACATAGCAAGAATTATTATAGATATTATAAGTTTTAAAAAAAGGAGCTTTAAATAAAAATGATGTGGAATAATAATAATATGAATTTAAAAACTAATATGTACAAATGATGGGGAGTATTTTAAAATAACATATATATTCATAATAAGAAAATAAGTAAAATATATGGTTAAAGAAATAACTTTAAATCAAATAACATTATTAATATAATAATCTAATACATATATATTTCATATAAATAATATAAATAAATATATGTTATTCAATATAAATAAATTTTATACAAAATAAGATTTTAGAAATAATATATGATATAATATAATATTATATAATATACAAAATTTTAGAAATACGATATAATAAAAAAGTATACATAAATAATATTAAATAAAATAATAATTAATAATAGTTTAATATATAAAATAATATGTATTAAAATATATATATTAATATACAAATAATAAAAAATAATATAGTATTTTAATATGATAAAAATAATTCAAATAACATTAAACTAATTTAAGTAAAATAATAAAAAAAATCGAGGATCAAATTGAAACAATATATAAGTTTTAGGGCTAATTAAAAATAAATAAAAAATTAAATTGGACGAAATTGAATTTTATGAAATAGCAGAGGGGCTAAAAGGGTAAATTTCCCCTTTTTTAAAAACACGTGGACCCTATTCGGGTTTTCGGGTCGACACGCGGATCTAGCCTCAAAACGGCGTCGTTTTGGTCATTAACTGACCACACCAAAACGTCGTCATTTCTTGGGCGTATAAAAGTCCATTTTCAGTGAAAAAACTCATTTGTATTCAATTTTTTTTAAAAATTTCAGGAAATTCTCTCCACGCCTTCGCTGGGTGTTCTGATCGTCGCCCTTTTGGAACGTCGCCACCCGTCTCACGCGACACCGCGTATGGTGGCTGGAGGTTAAAACTTCAATTTTTGGCGCCGTTAAAAGGTAAATCGCACCTCTTTTATCTTTTTAACAGTATTTATACAAAAAATATAGATTGAATAATGGTAATTAGTCCTTTTATCTTCAGTTTTGATGTACCTATTACTGCTTTGATAGATATCGGGTCTACTCATTCATATGTTGCTAGCGCCATATCTGGAAATCTGAATATTTGATCTGAGATTGCCGATAGAGAGATGATAGTAATTAGTCCTTTAGGACAGTCTGTGATCGTGAATAAATTGTATAGATACGTGCCTTTAGAAATTCAAAGAGAAAGATTTTTGGCGGATTTGATGGAATTGCCTTTCGGCGAGTTCGATCTTATTTTGGGCATGGATTGGTTGGTGAAGCACCGGGCACAATTGGATTGTGCTGTAAAGCAGATGTCGATAAGGACTTTGGAAGATAAAGAAGTGGTGATGATAGGCGAACGGAGGAATTATTTAGCAAATGTGGTATCTGCTTTAAAGGCAGAAAAGTTGGTGCAAAAGGGTATGGAGTGTTCCTAGCCTTCATTAGTGCTTTGGATGCCAAGGAATTATCAGTGGAAGGTGTTAGAACGGTGAAAGAATTTCCAGATGTCTTTCCTGTAACACCCTAAAATTCGAGTATAGATTTTTATTGCATGTTTTTGATGCTTAGATTATGAAGAAAAATTTTCTTACTTCTTTTTCGTGTTTATTATAGTCCTGAAGAAGAGTATAGAATTATTCGGGAATGGAATAATTTTTAGTTTTGAGAATTTAATGAAGTGGATTAAGTGACATTGATACTTAAGTTAATTTAAGTGTCAAAGTGTAGCATAAGATGAGTAAATGGTAAGGTGGTGTTGGCGCATGAGTTGTGGCATGAGGGGAGTGGTTCGAATCCCTTGGTTAGCATCTAGATAATTTTTATTTTTGCACAAGTATAGCAAGTGTTGGCCAAGCAATATATATGGTAAGGTTGGGCTTTTCATTTTTGGTAAGTAGACTAAAGGAATAAGGTAATTGTTAACTTATGGTAGGGAATCAAGAAATTTTGGAAAGATAAGGGGACATTAGGCATGTATCAAGGAAAAGGTTTTGAAATTATTTCATGGTCATTTGACCAATGAATTTGGACTGCATTGTGGCTAGGGGAGGTTGGCGAATATGTTAGTAGCTTGGCTAGGATTAGGAATTAGTTTTGGTCATTCTTAGCTTTTTGTGCAAGTTTTGCATCTCTTTCTCAACCTTTCTCTCTTGGCCGAATTTGAGCTTTTGGTAAGCCTTAATCTTTTGACCATTTGGTCATTTTTGCCTATCACTTTAGTATTCTTTGTATGCCTTTTCTCATAGTGCCGAAATTACCAATACCAAAAAGCCATTCCTTTTCTTTCTTCTCCCCATTGCCGAATATACATTGCTCCTAAACTCATTTTTTTGTCTTTCTCTTTTCTTCTCTTTGAAAACCGAATCCTCATCATCATCTTTTTCTTCCATCTTTTATTTCTTTCTTTTATTTCTTTTCAATCAATACTTTCTCCAATAATTTCTCTCATGGCCGAATGTTAGTGTGCCCATAGCTGAATCATTTTCTCTTTTCTTTGGTTATACATAGCCGAATTCTCCATCATATCTAGACATCCTTCTCAATCCTTTCTTTTCAATCGTGGACAATAGGTAAAAGTTCTTTTTAGTTTATGTTAGTTAATAGTTGTTTTGGCCGAATCTTGATGGTGGTAAGAAGGATCTCTTGGATCGAAATAATCATTTTTTTCTATTAACTTTTCTTTGTTATATTTTAATGTGATAGTAGAAGATCGGAACTCAAGTGTTCGTGAGTATCATAGAACGTTGAAATCGATTTAAGGTGTTAAGGGAACATTTTTGGTCGATTCTCATATTGTGGAGCAAGGATCTTTGTGGTAAGGAAATCTCACCCTTAAAACCTTTAGTATTATTTTCGATATACTATTAGGTTGGATTAATGATCTTTTGTCATTGAAGACATTCAAAATAGGGAAGAAAAGGGCGGTGTATAGTGTTCGGAAGAAGGGCGGTTCCGTTAATCCCCCTAAGTATAAGCAAAGGGCTATTTCGGGAATCCGAGATTTTTCACCGGGTTGCGGACGCTCATCCGAGGAGAATCAATTGTTTGAAGTTGTTCGTACTCCCGAACCTTTGTTTGTTCATGGACTTTCATCGGTTCGCGAACCATCAATCGGGGAGAAACCGCAAGTAGAAGTAGTACGAAATTCCAAGGGCAAAAGTTTATATCTTATTCTAAGATTGGTTTTGTTAGTAAATTATAGCGTTTTAATTTATCGTGATGCGTATAGGTATCGACGAGCGGGAAAGTCTAGTTCTCACTATAACCAGGTGTGTAACTTCACACTCATTCTTGGGTTAGATATTACTCCGTAAATATTGTGATAAAATCGTAAAAATAGCAAAATCGAAAAATACGTAGTAATTTATACTCTTGCGTAAATGCATGAAAACAGTTAAAATTGAGAAATCTGCGAAAAACTGCTAGATCGATAAATTAGGCCGAAAGATTGCTAGTTTGTTAAATTGGGCTGAAAAAAAACTGTTAGATTGTTAAAATGGGCCAAAAATATTCTAGTTCGTTATATGGGCCAAAAATATTCTAGTTCGTTATATGGGCCAAAAATATTCTAGTTCGATATATGGGCCAAAAATATTCTAGTTCGATATATGTACCAAAGTTCGCTAAATTGCTAAATGGGCAAAGTACTAATTTGTTTTATGGGCCCAAATGAAATGCTTAATTATAGACCCATTTATATTATGGATTATTTGATAAATTATTATATGGCTATATTTTGTTATGCACACATGATTGCATGGGGCGGGGTATTTGATGAAGAGAAGAATGGCCTGTTGCCAAAAATCTAGTTCGGTGGCTCTGCCACAAATTATTTTGGCTTAATGCCTCTAGTTCGGTGGCTCTGCCACAAATTATTTTGGCTTAATGCCTCTAGTTCGGTGACTATGTCACAATCTAGTTCGATAGTGCACTACAAAATTATTTTAAAGGCTTAATGACTACGATTGGTGTGTTTGGCGGGTGGGTTGACTTGATCCCCACAGGTGTGTTGGTTGGTGCGGGGTGTGTAGCGGATGGATATTAGGCTTGGTTGGGAAATTCATTTTCATGCATTTCTATTTATTTTACTTTATATTGTTAAAATGAAATTGGGCTCAAGCCCAAGTTAATGTCTCGATGATCTGCCCAATAATGGTGGTAAGTGAGTTGCACTTTGAGTTCTTAGTAACTCACCCTATTTTATTATCCATCTCGTAATGGCAATTGATGTGGACTTGGGCGGGGATGACTTGGTGGAGGCCATCTGCGAGCATGGGTTTATAAACTATGAACTTTATTTAAATTACTTATTTTAATTACTATTTTGGGTTTGATGTAATAAGGCCTCTAATTATGTTTTTATGGATTTTTGTGTGGATGGATTTAATTACATTTTAAGACTTTTGCTTTGGGCTTTTGTTTAATCTATAAAGTTTTCTTAAAAATATTGAGTTTTATAACAATTTGGTTACCTTAATTATTTCTTTTAAATTTCTTTCAATTCTTTTTAAATTACTTTAAGGTTTTTGATAAATATATTCTAAATGATAAGATTTCAAATAAAGTATTTTCTTAATCTACAAATTTTAAATCTTTGGTCTTAGTTTTATTTAACTTTATTTCCAAAAGGTGTTGAAGTATTATTTTACTTTAAACATTAGAAAATTTAAATGGATGTTCGATCGGTGTGACAAACCAAATCTCGTCTTAACGCATAGACCCTGGTTTGGGGTGTTACATTTAATGGTATCGAGTCAGTTTCAAAACTCCTATGTGGTTTGGGTTCAACAATGATATTTGTTTGAGAAACAATTCAAATTTCTAGACTTTTGATTTAAAGGTAGTATGGCACCATGAGCATCCCGCACCATGTCAAGTAAGTATCTGTATATTGGTTGTTTATTATTATTGTGATATGATCATAGAAACACTCTAGAACTTCTAGTTTTAGGTGTTAAAAACCGTAGAGATTGAGACAATAAGGATATGATTGCGAAAACAACTCTATCTCTTTCATATCATAAAATATCGTTAATAAACACTGAAATAGTATTCTGATTCATAAAACTCTTAATCAGATTAAATCGAATTAGTCATTATGAGCACTAGAGGACGTGGTCGTGGACGCGGTAGACATGGCCGTGGTAGAGGCCAAGGTGCTACGACTGAAGCACCAAATCATATGCCGGAAATGGATGTACCTACGTCACTTGTAAGTGAGATGGGATCACAGGATCATATCGAAAAAGACAATGCCTTGACACAAGCAATGCTGCGAGTCCTAGAAAGGGTCGCGGAACTAGAATTGGGCCAACAACTCGTGGGTCAATTTCAGAACGACTCAAGTCAAATAATGCAGAAGTTTTTAGAGGAGTTTCCGGTGTAGCTCCGAATGTGGCTAAATATTGGCTCGAAGCTGTGGAGCAGATTATGGATGATATGGAATGCACTGTTGAGCAGAAACTGAAAGGAGCTGTGTCCTTGCTTAGAGACGAGGCGTATCAATGGTGGCTTACTGTTTGAGAAGGCACTGAAGCTGCACTGATTACTTGGAAATTCTTTAAAGCTGCCTTCCAAAGGAAATATGTTGGAACGAGTTATGTAGACGCCCGAAGGAAGGAATTTTTGAATCTTGTCCAAGGGAGTAAGACAGTGGCAGCGTATGAAGCTGAGTTTTTACGTTTGAGTCGCTATGCTCGGACAATAGTATCAACAGATCATGAACGTTGTGTGCGTTTCGAGGATGGGCTTAATGATGAGTTGAGGGTTCTGATTGCCCCACAACAAGTTAGAACTTTTTCCACGCTTGTAGAGAAGGCCAAGATAGCTGAAGAGGCTAAGAACTCAGAACGTCAGAATTGGGAAAGATTTAAAAACAAGAGAGAGACACAGCAATCGGGTTCTTCAAAGAGATTTCAGAAGAGGCCTCGGAATGATGAACCAGTTCAAGGTAGAGCACCGGTAACTAATAATCAAGTTCGGGATTATGCTGATTGTGGAAAAAGGCATTTTGGTGAATGCTGGAGGAAAACTGGCGCTTGTTACAAATGCGGTTCAATGGATCACCAGTATAGAAATTACCCTCGACGTATGGATACGACTCAAGAAGTTCGTAATACTGATGCACAACCGGTCAGAGGTACTCAGCAGCCGCCGAGAGGTCGTGGACCAAGTCATGGTGGTAATGGGGCTGGATGTGGTCAAGGTGCAGCGGGTCGAGGCAATGGTCCTAGAGGTAACACGGATGCAAGATAGCCAGGGTTGGTATATGCAGTCAGACGCCGCGAGGATGGCAATGCACCTGATGTGATAACTGGTACGTTCTTTATCTTTGATGTACCTGTTATTGCCTTGATAGATATTGGTTCTACCCACTCGTATGTTGCTAGCACCATATTTGGAAACTTGAATTTAGAATCTGAAATTTTCGATAGTGAGATGAAGGTAATTAGTCCTTTAGGACAGTCGGTGTTGGTAAATAAACTATTTAGAGACATGCCCTTAGAAATTCAAGGAGAAATATTTCTGGCGAATTTAATGGAATTGCCTTTCGGTGAGTTCGATATCATTTTGGGCATGGATTGGTTGGTCAAGCACCGGGTGCAATTGGATTGTGCTGAAAAGCGGATGTCAATAAGAACTGTGGAGGATAAGGAGATAGTTATGATAGACGAGCGAAGAAATTACTTGGCAAACGTGGTATCTGCGTTAAAGGCAGAAAAGTTGGTGCAAAAGGGTATGGAGCATTTCTAGCTTTTATTAGTGCTTTAAATGCCAAAGAGTTATTGGTAGAAGATGTGAGAACCGTAAAGGAATTTCGGATGTATTTCGAAGAACTTCTCGGTATACCTCCGATCGAAAAGTGGAATTTGGTATTGAGCTTTTGCGGAATCAGCTCGGTGTCTATTGCTCCTTATAGAATGGCAAGAAGGAGTTGATGAGCTAAAAGCTCAAATTCAAGAATTGTTGGATTGGGGTTTTATTCGACCGAGTGTGTCTCCATGGGAGCACCGGTTTTGTTTGTTAAGAAGAAAGATGGGTCGATGCGTATGTGCATTGATTACAGGCAATTGAATAAGTCGACGATCAAAATAGGTATCCTCTGCCAAGAATTGATGACCTGTTTGATCAATTGAAGGGAGCTTCAGATTCTCCAAAATTGATTTGAGGTCGGGTTATCACCACTTAAGGTGAAAGAAGCGGATATTCACAAAACCGCATTTCAACTCGTTATGGACATTATGAGTTTTTGGTGATGCCGTTTGGGTTGACCAATGCACCAAATTGCATTTATGGATATGATGAATCGGGCCTTTCAACCATTTTTAGACCGGTTTGTAGTAGTATTCATAGATGACATTTTGGTATATTCAAGGAGTGAAGAAGAGCATGACTCGCATTTGCGAATTGTATTGCAGTTGCTTGGAGATAATCAACTGTATGCCAAATTCAGTAAATGTGAATTCTGGTTAAGGGAGGTGACTTTCTTGGGTCATGTGGTATCAGTCGAAGGAATAAGGGTGGATCCTCGGAAGATTGAGGCGGTATTGGATTGGAAACCACCAAAGTCGATGGTGAGATTCGAGTTTCTTGGGTTTGGCTGGTTACTATAGACGCTTTGTTGAGGGGTTTTCGTTGATTGCTGCACCCTAACTAAGCTTTTGCGAAAGGGAGTACCGTTTATATGGACTGATAAGCAACAAGAAAGTTTCGAGAAATTGAAGAAGATTTTGACTAAGCTCGAAGATCGATTCAACTTTGAGGTGGAAAGGAGTTTATAGTTTACTGTGATGCGTCACATATGGGTTTAGGCTGCGTATTGATGCAAAATGGAAAAGTGGTGGCTTATGCTTCTCGTCAGCTGAGACCACACGAAGTAAACTACCCTACTCATGATTTGGAGTTAGCAGCGGTAGTGTTTGCTTTAAAGATTTGGAGGCATTATCTTTATGGTGAAAAGTCTATCATCTATACGGATCACAAGAGTCTTAAGTATCTTCTTACTCAGAAGGAATTAAACTTTAGACAACGAAGATGGGTGGAGCTGTTAAAGGACTATGATTTCTCAATCGAGTATCATCCAGGAAAGGCTAATGTGATAGTAGACGCGTTAAGTCGTAAGGTGGTAACTGAATTGAGAGCAATGTTTGCCCATTTGAGTTTGTATGAGGATGGTAGTCTGTTAGCGAAACTTCAGGTGAAGCCTCTGTGGTTAGAACAAATCAAGGAAAAGCAAATATTAGACAAAAAGTTGGGACCTTTACTTCAGCAAGTTGAAAATGATGAAATAGAGGATTTTGGAATAAACACGGAAGGTGTGTTATGCTTTCGTGGAAGAGTTTGTATGCCTAAGGACTCAGATCTGAGGCAAATGATTCTATGGGAGGCGCATAGTAGCCCTTATGCTATGCACCCCGGAGGAAATAAGATGTATCTGGATCTTCGTGAACAGTATTGGTGGCCAGAGTTGAAGCGTGAAATTTCAGAGTTTGTGGGAAAATGTTTAACTTGTCGACCAAAGAAGGCGGAGCATCAATTGCCGTCGAGTTTATTACAATGGTAAAGATTCCTCTTTGGAAATGGGAGCGGATAATAATGGATTTTGTTAGTGGGTTACCTTTAACACCTACTAAGAAAAATTCTGTTTGGGTAATTGTTGATCGTTTGACGAAGACTGCTCATTTCCTACCAGTTCGTACGGATTACTCGTTATAGAAGTTGGCGAAGCTGTATGTATCTGAAATTGTGAGGTTGCATGGGGTACCCGTATCTATTATATTAGATAGGGATCCTAGGTTTACATCACGATTTTGGAAACTTTGCATGAAGCTCTGGGAACAAAGCTAAACTTTAGTACGGCTTTTCATCCTCAGTCAGATGGTTAGTCGGAGAGAGTGATTCAGATTCTAGAAGACATGTTAAGGGGTTGTGTGATTGACTTCAAAGGTAGTTGGGAGGATTTTCTACCGTTGGTAGAATTTGCGTATAACAATGACTATCGCCTAGCATTCAGATGGCACCTTACGAGGCATTGTATGGTCATAGGTGTCGTTCTCCTATTTGTTGGACTGAGTTGGGTGAACGGCAGATGTTAGGTCCTGAGATGATTTCTGAAACGGAAGAGAAAGTAAAGGTTATTCGAGCACGGTTAAAGAAAGCTTCGGATAGACAAAAGTCGTATGCAGATCTGAAGCGTAGGGATATCGAGTATGCTGTGGGGGATCAAGTTTTCTTGAAGGTCTCACCTTGGAAAAATATTTTCAGGTTTGGAAAGAAGGGCAAGTTAAGTCCTAGGTACATTAGACCATATTGTGTGATGAAGCGTGTTGGTCCAGTGGCATATCAGATTGAGTTACCTCCGAAATTGAGTCAAATTCATAATGTTTTTCATGTTTCCATGCTGAGGCGTTATAGATCGGATCCTTCGCACATAGTACCGGTAGAAGAATTGGAGTTGAATTGAGACTTGTCTTTTGAGGAGGAACCAGTGGAAATCTTAGACCGAGATGTTAAGGTGCTAAGAAAGAAAACGTGTCGTTGGTCAAAGTTTTATGGCGTAATCACGGAGCGGAGGAAGCTACATGGGAGCCTGAGGATGCAATTTAGCAACAATACCCTCACCTCTTTCAACCAGGTAAATTTCGAGGACGAAATTTTCTTTACAGAGGGTAAAGTTGTAAACCATAAAATTCGAGTATCGATTTTTATTGCATGTTTTTGATGCTTAGATTATGAAGGAAAATTTTCTTACTTCTTTTTTGTGTTTATTATAGTCCTGAAGAAGAGTATAGAATTATTCGGGAATGGAATAATTTTTAGTTTTGAGAATTTAATGAAGTGGATTAAGTGACATTGATACTTAAGTTAATTTAAGTGTCAAAGTGTAGCGTAAGATGAGTAAATGGTAAGGTGGTGTTGGCGCATGAGTTGTGGCATGAGGGGAGTGGTTCGAATCCCTTGGTTATCATCTAGATAATTTTATTTTGCACAAGTATAGCAAGTGTCGGCCAAGCAATATATATGGTAAGGTTGGACGTTTCATTTTTGGTAAGTAGACTAAAGGAATAAGGTAATTGTTAACTTATGGTAGGAATCAAGAAATTTTGGAAAGATAAGGGACATTAGGCATGTATCAAGGAAAAGGTTTTGAAATTATTTCATGGTCATTTGACCAATGAATTTGGACAACATTGTGGCGAGGGGAGGTTGGTAGAATATGTTAGTAGCTTGGCTAGGATTAGGAATTAGTTTTTGGCCATTCTTAGCTTTTTGTGCAAGTTTTGCAACTCTTTCTCAACCTTTCTCTCTTGGCGAATTTGAGCTTTTGGTAAGCCTTAATCTTTTGACCATTTGATCATTTTGCCTATCACTTTAGTATTCTTTGTATGCCTTTTCTCATAGTCTTAAATTACCAATACCAAAAAGCCATTCCTTTTCTTTCTTCTCCCCATTGCCGAATATACATTGCTCCTAAACTCATTTTTTTTGTCTTTCTCTTTTCTTCTCTTTGAAAATCGAATACTCATCATTATCTTTTTCTTCCATCTTTTATTTCTTTCTTTTATTTCTTTTCAATCAATACTTTCTCCAATAATTTCTCTCATGGCCGAATGTTAGTGTGCCCATAGCCGAACCATTTTCTCTTTACTTTGGTTATACATAGCCGAATTCTCCATCATATCTAGACATCCTTCTTAATCCTTTCTTTTCAATCGTGGACAATAGGTAAGAGTTCTTTTTAGTTTATGTTAGGTAATAGTTGTTTTGGCCGAATCTTGATGGTGGTAAAAAGGATCTCTTGGATCAAAATAATCATTTTTTTCTATTAACTTTTCTTTGTTATATTTTAATGCGATAGTAGAAGATCGGAACTCAAGTGTTCGTAAGTATCATAGAACGTTGAAATCGATTTAAGGTGTTAAGGGAACGTTTTTGGTTGATTCTCATATTGTGGAGCAAGGATCTTTGTGGTAAGGAAATCTCACCCTTAAAACCTTTAGTATTATTTTCGATATATTATTAGGTTGGATTAATGATCTTTTGTCATTGAAGACATTCAAAATAGGGAAGAAAAGGGCGGTGTATAGTGTTCGGAAGAAGGGAGGTTCCGTTAATCCCCCTAAGTATAAGCAAAGGGCTATTTCGGGAATCCGAGATTTTCCACCGGGTTGCGGACGCTCATCTGAGGAGAATCAATTGTTAGAAGTTGTTCGTACTCCCGAACCTTTGTTTGTTCGTGGACTTTCATCGGTTAACGAACCATCAATAGGGGAGAAACCGCAAGTAGAAGTAGTACGAAATTCCAAGGGTAAAAGTTTAGATCTTATTCTAAGATTGGTTTTGTTAGTAAATTATAGCGTTTTAATTTATCGTGATGTGTATAGGTATCGACGAGCGGGAAAGTCTAGTTCTCACTATAACCAGGTGTGTAACTTCGCACTCATTCTCGGGTTAGATATCACTCCGTAAGTATTGTGATAAAATCGTAAAAATAGCAAAATCAGAAAAATACGTAGTAATTCATACTCTTGCGTAAATGCATGAAAACGGTTAAAACTGAGAAATCTGCGAAAAACTGCTAGATCGATAAATTGGGCTAAAAGATTGCTAGTTTGTTAAATTGGGCTGAAAAAAAAACTGTTAGATTGTTAAAATGGGCCAAAAATATTCTAGTTCGTTATATGGGCCAAAAATATTCTAGTTCGATATATGGGCCAAAAATATTCTAGTTCGATATATGTAACAAAGTTCGCTAAATTGCTAAATGGGCAAAGTACTAATTTGTTTTATGGGCCCAAATGAAATGCTTAATTATAGACCCATTTATATTATGGATTATTTGATAAATTATTATATGGCTATATTTTGTTATGCACACATGATTGCATGGGGCGAGGTATTTGATGAAGAGAAGAATGGCCTGTTGCCAAAAATCTAGTTCGGTGGCTCTGCCACAAATTATTTTGGCTTAATGCCTCTAGTTCGGTGGCTCTGCCACAAATTATTTTGGCTTAATGCCTCTAGTTCGGTGACTATGTCACAATCTAGTTCGGTAGTGCACTACAAAATTATTTTAAAGGCTTAATGCCTACGATTGGTGTGTTTGGCGGGGTGGGTTGACTTGATCCCCACAGTGTGTTGGTTGGTACGGGTGTGTAGCGGATGGATATTAGGCTTGGTTGGGAAATTCATTTTCATGCATTTTATTTATTTTACTTTATATTGTTAAAATGAAATTGGGCTCAAGCCCAAGTTAATGTCTCGATGATCTGCCCAATAATGGTGGTAAGTGAGTTGCACACCGAGTTCTTAGTAACTCACCCTATTTTATTATCCATCTCGTAATGGCAATTGATGTGGACTTGGGCCGGGATGACTTGGTGGAGGCCATACTACGAGCATGGGTTTATAAACTATGGACTTTATTTAAATTACTTATTTTAATTACTATTTTGGGTTTGATGTAATAAGGCCTCCAATTATGTTTTTATGGATTTTTATGCGGATGGATTTAATTACTTTTAAGACTTTTGCTTTGGGCTTTTGTTTAATCTATAAAGTTTTCTTAAAAATATTGAGTTTTATAACAATTTGGTTACCTTAATTATTTCTTTTAAATTTCTTTCAAATTCTTTTAAATTACTTTAAGGTTTTTGATAAATATATTCTAAATGATAAGATTTCAAATAAAGTATTTTCTTAATCTACAAATTTTTAAATCTTTGGTCTTAGTTTTTATTAAACTTTATTTCCAAAAGGTGTTGAAGTATTATTTTACTTTAAACATTAGAAAATTTAAATGGATGTTCGATCGGTGTGACAAACCAAATCTCGTCTTAACGCATAGACCTGGTTTGGGGTGTTATATTTCCCGAAATACTTCCAGGTTTACCTCCAGACCGGGAAGTAGAGTTTGGCATTGAGCTTTTGCCTGGAATAGCTCCAGTGTCTATTGCTCCTTATAGAATGGCACCGAAGGAGTTAGCGGAGCTTAAAGCTCAAATTCAATAATTTTTGGATCAGGGATTTATTCGACCGAGCGTGTCTTCTTGGGGAGTACCGGTCTTGTTTGTCAAGAAGAAGGATGGGTCAATGCGTATGTGCATTGATTATAGGCAGTTGAATAAGTTGACGATTAAGAATAGGTATCCATTGCCGAGAAGAGATGACCTATTTGATCAGTTAAGAGGAGCTTCAGTTTTCTCCAAGATTGATTTGAGATCGGGTTATCACCAACTCAAGGTTAAGGAGATAGATATTCATAAGACGACATTCCGAACTTGTTATGGACATTATGAGTTTTTGGTGATGCCGTTTGGCTTGACCAATGCACCACCTGCATTTATGGACATGATGAATCGAGTCTTTCAACCCTATCTAGATTGGTTCGTAGTAGTGCTCATAGATGATATCTTGGTATATTCGAGGAATGAAGAAGAGCATGACTCACATTTGAGCATAGTATTGCAAATACTGCGAGACAAGCAACTTTATGCCAAATTCAATAAGTGTGAATTTTGGCTGAAAGAAGTGACTTTCTTGGGGCATGTTGTGTCAGCCGAGGGAATCAAAGTTGATCATCGTAAAGTAGAGGCGGTGTTGGATTGGAAACCACCGAAGTCAGTGGCTGAGATTCGGAGTTTCTTAGGTTTGGCTGGCTATTATGGACGTTTTGTTGAGGGGTTTTCATTGATTGCAGCACCTCTAACTAAACTATTGCGCAAGGGAGTACCATTTGTGTGGTCAGATCAGCAGAGAAATTGAAGAAGATTTTGAAGGAAGCACCTGTACTGATTCAACCTGAGGCTGGAAAAGAGTTCATTGTTTACTGTGATGCATCACACACGGGTTTAGGATGTGTGCTAATGCAAGAAGGAAAAGTGGTGGCTTATGCTTCTCGTCAGTTAAGGCTGTATGAAGACAACTATCCTACTCATGACTTGGGATTGGCTACGATGGTTTTTACTTTAAAGATTTGGAGGCACTATCTTTACGGTGAGAAGTCTATCATCTATACGGACCATAAGAGTCTTAAGTACCTCCTTACCCAGAAGGAGTTGAACTTGAGACAATGGAGGTGGGTAGAGCTATTAAAGGATTATGACTTCTCAATCGAGTATCATCCTGGAAAGGCTAACGTGGTGGCAGACGCGTTGAGTCGTAAGGTAATATCAGAGTTAAGAGCAATGTTTACTCATCTCAGTTTGTATGAGGATGGTAGTCTGCTAGCGGAACTTCAGGTGAAGCCTTTGTGGATAGAGAAGATCAAGGAGAAGTAGATATCAGATGAAAAGTTGGGTCCCTTAATTCAACAAGTTGAAAGTGGAGTAATAGGGGATTTTGGAATGAATAAGAATGGAGTGTTGTGTTTTTGTGAAAGAGTGTGTATGCCTATGGATTCGGATTTGAGATAGATGATTATGTGAGAGGCGCATAGTAGGCTGTATACTATGCACCCCGGAGGAGGTAAGATGTATCGAGACCTTCGTGAACAATATTGGTGGCCAAGGTTAAAGCGATAGGTTACTGATTTCGTGGGTAATTATTTAACTTGTCAACAAGTGAAGGCGAAACATTAATTATCGTCGGGATTGTTGCAACCAGTAAAGATTCCATTATGGAAATGGAAGCAGATAACGATGGACTTTGTTAGTGGGTTACCCTTAACACCTACTAAGAAAGATTCCGTTTGGGTGATAGTGGATCGATTGACTAAGACTGCTCATTTTCTACCAGTTCGTACGGATTACTCACTCTAGAAGTTGGCTAAGTTGTATGTATCGGAGATCGCGAGGTTGCATGGGGTACCAGTGTCTATTATATCAGACAGGGACCCTAGGTTTACATCACGGTTTTGGAAAGCTTTGCATAAGGCTCTGGGTACAAAGTTAAACTTCATCACGGCTTTTCATCTTCAGTCAGATGGTCAGTCGGAAAGAGTAATCCAAATTTTGGAAGACATGTTAAGGGGTTGTGTGATTGACTTCAGAGGCAGTTGGGAAGATTTTCTACCATTGGCAGAGTTTGCATATAATAACATTTACCAATCAAGTATCCAAATGGCACCCTATGAAGCTTTATATGGTCGTAGGTGTAATACCCCTACTTGTTGGACTGAATTGGGGGAAAGGCAGTTGTTGGGTCCTGAATTGATATCTGATACAGAAGAAAAGGTAAAGGTGATTCGAGCATGGTTAAAGGAAGCTTCGGATAGACAAAAGTCGTATGCAGATCTGAAGCATAAGGATATTGAGTTTGCGGTGGGAGATCAGGTTTTTCTAAAGGTCTCACCTTGGAAGAAGATCTTCAGATTTGGGAGGAAGGGCAAGTTGAGCCCCCGATTCATTGGATTGTATCGTGTGTTGAAACGTGTTGGGCCAGTAGCTTACCAGCTTGAGTTACCTCTAGAGTTGAGTCAGATACATAACGTTTTTCACGTTTCAATGTTAAGGCGTTACCGATCGGATCCATCTCACATAGTACCGGTAGAGGAAGTTGAGTTAAGACCTGCCTTGTCATTTGAGGAGGAACCAGTGCAAATTTTAGATCGAGATGTAAAGGTGCTAAGAAAGAAGTCAGTACCATTGGTTAAGGTTCTATGGCGTAATCACGGAGCGGAGGAAGCAACATGGGAGCTTGAGGAGACAATTTGACAGCAATATCCTCATCTCTTTTAACCAGGCAAATTTTGAGGATGAAATTTTCTTTTAGGGGGTAGAATTGTAACATCCTAAATTTGAAATTTTATGTGTTACATTAAATTGGTGATTTAGCGTGTTAAATTATTAGTTTTTGCTTGTTGATGAGGTCCTGAGAAGGTTTGAGATTTATTTGGACCTAGTGAAAATTTTTAGTTTATAGTACTTTAAAGAAAGGGAGACAGTGAACACATGATATATAGAAAATTATGAGTAAGTAGCTATCATAATTGAGCTATTGGTTAAGAGGTTATGCTCCACATGTATGGTCTTGAGGGGAGAGGTTCGAATCTCTTAGTATGCATTTTGTGATTTTAATTTTTGCTCTTTCCTAGCAAGTGTCGGCCAAACATCATATTCTTGGTAAGTTAGACTTTTATTTTTATGGTATGATGGCTAAGAGAAAAGGTAATATTGAACTTAAGGAAAAGAATCATAAGGAAAAGGCATGTAGGGGGGACATAAGGCTTAAAACAAGGGGAGATGTTTTGGAAACTTTGGGGTGACTAAGGTTTGACCATTTGACTAATGTACTTGGACGGTTTAAGGGGCTAGGGGAGATAGCCTAAATTTTGTTGGCAATTGGTATGGTTTGGGTGTTGGTTTTAGTCACATTCTCATTTTAGTGTAGCAACATATCTCTCTCCAAAACTCTTCTCCCTAACCGAATGTGTCTTGTGTAATAGGTAAAATTTTGCTTTGGTTTTGGTCATTTCTTTTAGACCAAATTGTTATCATCTTCCATACTCCCCCAAGCTCTTTTGCTCATTGTGCCGAAACCATACCATCTTGAAAGGTCATATTCTTTTTCTTCCTTTTGGCTGAATATATACCAATCCCAAGACCCTTTCTTTGTTCATCTTCCATCCTTGGAAATCGACACATAAACACTCTCTCTTTATTCCTTTTTATCCTTTCTTTCTTCTTGTAAAGAACACTCAAACATCACTATTTTCCAAAACCTTTCATCATGGCCGAATGTCAATGACTATCTTCATAATCGAATCTTTCATTTCACATATACTTCTTCTCAACCATTTTTCTATTCAAAATTTGAACAATCGGTAAGAAACCTCTTTATTTGTTTTTTTTTGTTGTTATTTATTTGCTTATTTGTCGAACCCATAAGTTGGCTTGGGAGAGCCTTTTCGACCGAAATCATCATCCATCTCTCTTAGATAAATCCTTTTCGTTTTTATAGTGAAATAATATTTCTCCATATAATCCCGTACGATTTTTATTTATTTATTTGTGCCAATACGATTGAGATTTTTCTCAGACACTTTTGTAAGGGTTATACTAGTCATACTGCACCGTTTCAATAACCATGGATTTTATTAAGTATTTTCTTTTTAATTCGAACATCCTATACTTCTACAAAATATAATTACCTATTTGTATCTAACTTTATCTCTTGGTATATTTAATCTCTTTTCCTATTTACGCTTTAATAAACCGAACTAATTAGTCTAAGTGTAAACAACCTAAATTATTTAATTTTAGGCTAAATTACAATCTAAACAACCAAGCTAAGTATATGCCCCTAACCAATAACTTGTATTTCCACAAGCTTAAGCACATAGAAAATATGCAATTAAAAAGAAAAAATTCAAAATTCAAAACTACTAAAAACAAAGAAAATAAATTTTTTTTAAAATTTTCCTAAGTCATCCCACACTTTATTCGATAGATTGTCCCTAATGTGAAATTAAAAATATAAAGGAAAAAGGTTACCCGGTTGGATTGATATGTGCAACTCAATTGGTGAGACTACTACTCCTTTCGGTGTTGGCTCAATCTTATAGTACCGTCCAAAATTGTAGGGTTCTTACAAAGAAAATTTTAAAAAAAAGAATATATATATATATTTAGAGAGAGAGAGAGGGAGAGAGAGAGAAAATACTAAATCCTAACTAATTAAGACTAAAGAAAAAAAATAAAAATCATCCCAAAAATAAAAAGAGAGTACAAAATCCCAAACAAATTAGTGTTCAAAACTAATTAGAATCAAGATCTAACGCTTTGTCCGTTTTGTTTGGTTTGCCTGTTGAATCCTCTTCAGGGTCTTCCTTTGGGTCTTCTTGAAGATCTTCCTTTTCTTCCAATTCCCTTTCCTTGCTTGATTCAACCTTTGCCTTGTACTTATCTACTAGGAATTATGGTAGCTTCGACCCATTTTTCTTCGCATAATCTTCATAGATTGGTTTCATTTCTTACTTCCATTAAATAATCCATTCCAACTTAGATAACACATTCGTTCCTAGATGGGGTTTTGACTTAATGGTCCTCTTCCGTTTCCTATTTCCCACCAAGTGTTTTTTTTTTTTTTTGGTTTGTGTATTAAACGCTTCGATGGTTGTAGGTAACATTTTAATTTTCCCATTGTTACTTGTGCTTGTTTACACAAGGTTCTTACTAAATATGGGAAAAGCAATTCGACCTTGTTCTTCCTGACACAAAACAACATGCTCTGGTAAATTCATGTACCTACACAAATTCTTTCTTTCTGTGGTATGGAATACAGTATCGTAGCTTGGAACATATCTATGTTGGACATAACAGAGGCTGGATAAACTCAATTATTGATAAACTATAGCCACATTCTTGCTTTTGGAGTTAGCTTTTCTTGCATGATTGATGTTGGGAAATTTTTTCTGGGATGTAGTTCCCACGCACCTTGTCCATTTGTTAGGAGATTGACCATATCATCCTTTTTCTCTCTCAAAAATTGCATGGGATCTATTTATTGTAAAAAATCATAAAAAGATATTTCCAAAGGTGATACCGGAAGTTCTTTTTCCTGAAAAATTATCCGACGCCATGACATGTCCCATGCTTGATTCATCTCAGCTTCTTTCAGAGTGGCGTAAAATTCTTGGACAACCAGAATGCATTTTGGTTCATTGGGGGTGTACAAATTTTTTCCCAATTGAGTGTTTCGATTATATCTCTCGTTTCACTAGTAAAAGATGCTAAGGGCTCGAAACCTCTCTCTTGAAGTGGAGCTTTTCACTGAATCTCTCTCAAGGTTTTTTTTCTTCCTTTCTCAAAGATATTCAAAATTATCAGCAACTGATTACTCGTTGTACCGGTTTTTGGTCATGGTTTTGGAGTTATAAAGCAAGAAAGAGGCATAAGATTTGCGAAATCGCTAAAAAAGGGTTTCAAATGTTGATTTGAGTGGCTATGAAAGCTTGAAGGGTGTGATAATTGGAAAGAGCAATATATAGAAGCCATCTAGGGCTTTACTTGTCATCCAAACTTGGTTGAAATCTGTGAAGATCACGTTGAATTAAGAAAGGAGAGTTGCCAAAAATGGCTCGCATGTAATGCCACAAGGGTGCATGGCACAACATAATACTAATTTTTCCCCTATTTGTATTGAATTTGAGTGTGTGTCACGCCATAGGTAGGATGTGGCGCGACATGGCTTCGATTTGGCCTCTTCAAGATGTGTAAAAGGTCCACCATTGCCCGTAGAAGCACCCTACTAACATCTAGCTCTTCTATTTTCATCAAAAACCTGATTCCTTCTAATTCTAACATAAATCTAATACATTAGAAACAAATTAGTATACAATATTTACAAATTGATTAAGTTTGATGGTTAAAAATTATGTTGTGCTACTAGACTTGTCCAACAATTCTTTGAACTTTACCATCGACTTAAGTTGTCAGTTTCACCTATCTCAGCTCTCCCAATTGCTCATATTTTTGTTGGAGTCTATCCATTTATCCTATTCTCTGGTCTTGTGAGTACCTATACTTGCACAACACAGGGAATGCTTTCGATCAAAGCAGTTAGGGATTAAATTAAATAGCACATAACATTCCTCCTTAGCTAACCTTCACTTTGGGAATCACAACCACATTTGAGCACCTCTGTTTCTTCATCAATCTTTATAATTAGCTCATTTCACTCGAGATCTATAGTTGATTTAGAAGTGAACAGAAATGGCCTACCCAATAGAATGGGGATTTCCTGATCTTCCTCAAAGTTGAGGACTATAAAGTCGACCGGGATTATGAATCCCGTTACCTTGACCAGTACGTGTTTGAGTACACCTTTTAGGTGTATGAAGGATCTATCAATTAGCTGAAGCGTTATTGAGGTGTTGTAACACCTCGAGTTTGAGTTTCTGATAGATTGATAGGGGCATCAAATTTATGCTAGCCCTGAAGTCACAAAGGGCTTTACTAAAATATCGATCCCGTATCTTTAATTAAATTGTAAAACAACCTAGATCTTTTAACTTTGGGGGTATTTTCTTTGCAATCAAAGTATTACACGAGGCGACAATGTTAATTTGCTCGCCCTTTTTCATTTTCCTATGTCGTTTCATAATTTCCTTTAAGTACTTGACATTTTTTGAAATTTTATCTATGAACTCTAATAGTGACAAATTAACATAGAGGGATTTAAATAAATTAATAAAATTTATAAAATTTATCTTATCCCTCTTTGGCTTATCCTCTAGTCATGTCGGGAAAGGTACCATTGTTGTGCTTGGTCTTGCTATTACTAGATTAGACACTGGTTCGACTATCTCTTTAATTGGCTCATAGTGCTCGGCTTTCTCCTCTTTCGTGGATTTTTTAATCTCTTTAGAAACCTACTCCTCTTTGTGGATGAACGTGATTAACAACTTTAATGCCTTACCCAATTGCAACGCGGTTGCCTATACATCTGGCCATTTTGTTTTTGGAACATTGTCATTAATTGGTTCATTTGGTTGAAAAGGTTGTCCATTCAGGATTCGAGCCATCCACATGTTGCTTGGACTTGTCAAATTATTTTCTTCATTGTTTGCATATCTTCTTTTATTCGATTGAATCTTTGACCACATACAGTATGGTCATTGTCCACAACTTGTTATTGCAATGGTGGAGGTTGATAAGGAGGATTTTGTCAAGTTCGAGCTTGATTTGTGCCTCCTTGGTTACCTCCCCATTTAAAGTTTGGATGACCCCTCCAACCAAGATTGTAAATATTTGAATAGGGATCTCGACCCCTATTGCTCACATAGTGCGCCTCCTGCAGTTTGTTTTCAAAATAAGGCTTCGTTTTTGTTGGCTTGACAGGCATCTCCAAATGGTTGAGCTTCTCTAAGATTCGTTTGAATTTGTCATCGTCATTTTTTTCATTCATCCCTTTCACTATAGCAGGTTTAGAGTTGTACATACACCTCTCATTGGGCCACATGTATGAGTTCATGGCCATGTCTTCAATGATGTTGTAGGCTCTTTCATACGCATGGAACATGAGATATCCGTCGAATGCTCCATCTAGGCTAGATCTAATGTGTCTGTCAACATCGTTATATAATATTTGGATTTGGAGCCACGCTTGCAGTACATGATGTAGGCACTTCCTTAGCATTTTTTTGAAATGCTCACACGCTTCGTACAGGTTCTCACCTTCGTATTGTTTAAAATTGACAATTTCTCACCTCAACTGGATGGTTAGACTAATCGGGAAAAAATTATAGAGAAATTTGTCCACTAGATCGTTCCATGTTATAATGGAACTTGATTCTAGTGAGTCTAACCAATCAGCTGCAATGTCGTGAATACATGAATAATCGAAGACACACAACATCATCGGATACCCCATTATACTTGAAGGTGCTGCATAATTGTAGGAACTGCTTCAAGTGTTGGTTTGGGTATTCTACAATGTTGCCTCTAAACTGTGGTATGTTTTGGATCATCTGAATACTGGTTGTCTTTATCCCAAAATTATTGACATTTGTCGAAACCATTTTAAAAAATAAAAAAAATGGGGATCGACTTTTAAAAAATAGAAATGGAGTCGCCACCAATCCCCTTTTACTTAGGTGTTATTGGATCACCTTATAAAATATTTTATTTCAAAATATTGATTTTGGTCCACGAAATACAAGAAAACGGGTTCGGGAGTCGGTTACATATGAGGAAGGGTTAGCACCCTCATAGCGCCCAAAAATCGGTACCTAATCGATAAAATCATGTCTGAATGTTGAAAATTTGAAAAATTTTAGAATATGATCCTTTTATTAGAAAGAAAACCAAGATTTACCTATTTCAAAGAAATAAAATACCATACCCAGTAAGTTAGGATATAGCATCTCATAATTTCGAAACTAGGCACATCTTTATTTTAGAAAATTCCTACCTCAAGACTCAAAACATCATATCCAGTAAGTTAGGATTCAACGTTTTGAATTCTCGAGAATAAGTTTTTGATTTTGAAATTTGTAAGTTTAAAAGAGAAGGGATATGTAATACTTTAAGTTCTACGAGAAAAATCGAAACCCAGTAAGTTAAGGTACAATTTTTCTCGAAATCTCCAAATATCACATATCACTGTATTTTTAAAATTATTTGAATAAAATGCTTTAATTCAAAAGGTATTTTTATAAAACGATGGTTTGAGTAAGACATTACACGAATACATCACAGCATACATGCAAAACAACAATTTATCATAACTATGAATCATATTAATAATTGCTACTAATGGATAATTAAAGAATAACACTAAATAATAAGTGATGCGAACAATAGAATAATTATACTAAAGCGAATATAAAAATAAAAATACAAGATAGAAGACAGTAAGTAACAAATAAGTATAAAGTTTTACATGCATATCAACATAGCAAGAATTATTATAGATATTGTAAGTTTTAAAAAAAAAGTGGCTTTGAATAAAAATGATGTGGAATAATAATAATATGAATTTAAAAACTAATATGTACAAATGATGGGGAGTATTTTAAAATAACATTTATATTCATAATAAGAAAAAAGTAAAATATATGATTAAAAAATAACTTTAAATCAAATAACATTATTAATATAATAATCTAATACATATATATTTCATATAAATAATATAAATAAATATATGTTATTCAATATAAATAAATTTTATACAAAATAAGTTTTAGAAATAATATATGGTATAATATAATATGATATAATATACAAAATTTTAGAAATACTATATAATAAAAAAAGTATACATAAATAATATTAAATAAAATAATAATTAGTAATAGTTTAATATATAAAAATAATATGTATTAAAAATATATATATTGATATACAAATAATAAAAAATAATATAATATTTTAATATGATAAAAATAATTCAATATAACATTAAAAATAATAAAAAAAACTGAGGATCAAATTAAAACAGTATATAAGTTTTAGGGCTAATTAAAAATAAATAAAAAATTGAATTGGATGAAATTGAATTTTATGAAATAGCGGAGGGTCTAAAAGGGTAAATTTCCCCTTTTTAAGAAACACGCGGATTCTATTCGGGTTTTCGGGTTGACACGCGGATCTAGCCTCAAAACGGCGTCGTTTTGGTCATTAACTGACCACACCAAAACGGCGTCATTTCTTGGGCGTATAAACGTCCATTTTCAGAGAAAAAAACTCATTTGTATTTAGTTTTTTTAAAAATTTCAGGAAATTCTCTCCACGCCTTCGCCTGGTGTTCTAATCATCGCCCTTTTGGACCGCCGCCACGCGCCTCACGCGCCACCGCGTATGGTGGCTGGAGGTTAAAACTTCAATTTTTGGCACTGTTAAAAGGTAAATCATGCCTCTTTTATCTTTTTAACATTATTTATACAAAAAAATATTGATTGAATGAGAAGAAATAAACAAAATAAAATAAAGCGAAAAAATCACCTTTGCTGTTAAAGCTTTCCCTTTTTTATTCCGTATACTTTCTGTCTGCGTATGAATATTTTTCTCTTCTGTATTTTTGTGTGTTCGTGTCATTTACAGATTGTTCATTGGGTTTTTATAACCCGAAAAAATGAAATAAAAAAAGGAAATAAAGATTTCATTTTATTTTTTTTCCATATTTTGCTGTCGTCCTTTCCTTGTTTGTGCAAGTGGAAAATGAAGATCTTGCGACGATAGGGATTTAGGCATGGATCGTGGCGTGACCGAAAGCTTGGCGTGGTGCGAAGAGTCGATTGCAACGGGAAGTTGGGGCGAAACTTGCGACGCGATGATTGGGATCCTACTGGCACACTTGCGGCACCTAGGGTTTAAGAAACCCTAGGCTGAAACTCCTTTGGGCCCTTTTGGGTCAATTCTATCTTGGGTCAGAGGAATCAGAGTCTGTTGGGTTTGAGTCTGAGTAGATAATTGGGTTTGTTTGGGCCACATGTATTTGGGCCAAGGGTCTAGTCTGTTTTGGTTTGTAAACAAACTGGATTGTTTAAACAAACACTGGTTATTTATTTATTTATTCTTTTTATTTTAAAGCCCGGGCAAAACGGGTTATTACAGCTACCCCTTTTTGCTCATTATTGTGTAATGAAAATGGAGCAAAGACTATAAAAGGCCCAATTTTGCTCGGTCTTTACCGAGCCTCGACCTCTTGGTCTTCGCCTTTTCCACTGCAAATTCAACTGTATTGGAAATTTATCTTGGTTTCAATTAATCTGATCGCTTCAATCTGCTTCCTGCAGCCTCAAGAAGATGAGATCTTCTGTCTTCGGGCTACTCCACTACAACTTCAGGGAGATAAGGCTGAAAGAGCCTTTTGATCTGCTTCCTGCAACTTCAGGAAGATAAGATCTTCTATCTTCAGTCTACTCCACTGCAACTTTAGGGAGATAAGACTAAAAGTGTCTTTAATCCACTTCCTGCAACTTCAGAAAGATAAGATCTTCTATCTTCGACTTGCATTACTGCAACTTCAGGGAGATAAAATCTTCTGTCTTTAGTCTACTCCACTGCAACTTCAGAGAGATAAGGCTGAAAATGGTTTTGATCTGCTTCCTGCAACTTTAGGAAGATAAGATCTTTTTTCAGTCTACTCCGCTGCAACTTCAGGGAGAAAAGGCTGAAAGGGTCTTTGATCTGCTTCCTGCAACTTCAGGAAGATGAGATCTTCTTTTCTTCAGTCTACTCTGCTGCAACTTCAGGGAGAAAAGGCTGAAAGGGTCTTTGATCTGCTTCCTGCAACTTTAGGAAGATGAGATCTTCTATCTTTAGTATACTCCGCTGCAACTTCAGGGAGATAAGGCTGAAAATGCCTTTGATTTGCTTCCTGCAACTTCAGGAAGATAAGACTATCAACGTCTTCGATCTGTTTCCTGCAACTTCAGGAAGATAAGATCTCCTGTCTTCAGTCTACTCTACTACAACTTCAGAGAGATAAGACTGAAAATGTCTTTGATCTGCTTCCTGCAGCTTTAGGAAGATAAGATTTGCTGTTTTCGATTTGCTCCACTGCAACTTCAGGGAGACAAAATCTGATGTCTTCGATTTGCTTCTTGCAAATTCAAGAAGATAAGATCTGCTATCTTTGATCTACTTCACTGCAACTTCAGGAAGATCAGATCTTGTAACACCCCAAACCTGGCCTAGAAGTTAGGCCTGAATCCGGTGTGTCACACTAAAAAGTTTTTTGATAACATATAAAGAAAACATGTCAAATGAGATTAAAAAAAAATGTTAGATCCTTTTCTATTCGTACAAAAATAGATGTTGATTTGTTAACATCAAGAAAATCAAGTTTGACTTGAGATATTTAATAGAATACTACTAATTTCAAAGATTGATCGATTAAATTTGAAGTAATAATTTATAAAACTGTGACTTTTGGAAATATCGTTGACAGTTTGAGAGAAATTTCCGTATTAAAAATATTTGTAAAAGTTTATTTTGAAATTCATTTGTTAATCGATTTTGGAAAACCTTTATTATGATTTTAGAAAATCCCATTTAAAATAATTTGAGTAAAATATAAACACGTCAAACATAAAGCAAAATAAAATAATCCAGAGGGCTTATTACAACACATAACCCAAAATAGTAAAGTAATAAAGTAAACGAAGTAAGAAACTAAAGTCCAAATAAAACCATTTCTAAAGTATGGCCTACACCGAGTCATCCATGGCCCCAAGTCCTCGTCATTGAGCATTACCTACAAGGGTTAAGAGAAAAGGGGGTGAGTTACAAGAACTCAGTGTGAAATCCCCTTACCATCATCCACTGGGTCGGAACACACATAGCAATATTTTGGGCCTAAGCCCATTTACAATAACAATAATGTATCAAATATAACATGTGTATGAAATGCAATTTCCCAAACCAAACCTAAATTTCCATCTGCTATACACCACCCGTACCAACCAGCACACCTGTTGGGATCGAGTCAACCCACCCCGCCAACACACCAATCGCAGGCATAAAGCCATTTAAAATGTTTGTGGCAGAGCCACCCGAACTAGATTGTGGCAGAGTTGCCCGAACTAGATTGTGGCAGAGCTGCCCGAACTAGATTGTGGCAGAGCCACCCGAACTAGATTGTGGCAGAGCCACCAGAACTTCTCTTCAATTTTATCCCAACCCATGCAATCATGTGTACATATACAAAACATAACAATATTCATATAATAATTTCAACATAAGGCCCATACTACAAGTTGGCCCATTTCTCATTGTTGGCCCATATGGTAATTTATCAAATCGGCTCCTTAAGCAATTTAGCAATTTGGCCCATTAAGCAATCTAGCAATTCGACTTATTAATCAATCTTGCGAATTGGCCTATTAATCAATCTAGCAAATTGGCCCATTAATCAATCTAGCAAATTGGCCCATTAAGCAATCTAGTAAATTGGCCCATTAAGCAATCTAGCAATTTGGCCCATTAAGCAATCTAGCAATTCGGCTTATTAATCAATCTTGCAAATTGGCCTATTAATCAATCTAGCAAATTGGCCCATTAATCAATCTAGCAAATTGGCCCATTAAGCAATCTAGCAAATTGGCCCATTAAGAAATCTAGCAATTTGGCCCATTAAGCAATCTAGCAATTCGGCTTATTAATCAATCTTGCAAATTGGCCTATTAATCAATATGTCCATTCGGCCCATAAGGCAATATGCCAATTCAGCCTATTAAGCAATTTCGTATTTCAGCCCATTAACACTTTACAAATCGGCCCAATAGGGGTATTTCCATAATTCAGCCCATAAGGCTATTTTTGTAATTTGGAAATCGTACCCGCTAAGGGTAATTCGGTAATCTTACCCACTAAGGGTATTTCGGTAATTCCATAACCAAGGCTTAACTACTAATTTGGGGCATAAAAGTTTGAAACTGTCTAACTGCGTCATACCGACTAAATTGACTATAACTCAAGTTAGGAAATTCAAAATCTAAATCCGTAAATTTTCTTTGAAACTAGACTCATATATATTTCTTCTATAATTTTTCCATAATTTTTACCTTAACCATTTAGTACACTTTATTCCTTAAAGTTTCCCTTGTTTTACTGTCCAATGATTCTGACCTCTCTTACCCAAAATCCAAATATCTCACTGTACAGTTTTCATATACTACTCCCACTTGTCTCTATTAATAATAGGCTCATTAAGGAATCCATACATATAAATTATGTCCCATAATTCACTTTTTACAATTTTATACGATTTTTCCAAGATAGAATAGAATACCCCGAAGTCATTCAGAACCAGTCTCACTAAAATTAACATATTTCAGAATATAATATTCCTTTTCCTTCTCCGTTTCTTCCATATTAAATTAGAAACAGTAATATTTAATATGATATCTTACTCACTTTGTAATTCCTTTTATCCAATTTTTCGTGATTTTTCAATTACACGTCACTGTTTCTGACCAAAACTGTTTTATTACAAAACATGATTACCACTACGAGCATACGCACGTCCGAGTGATCACGGATGCCAGTTATTGATTTTCTTTGGCATTTCTACTGAATCATAGAATATTTCATGTAAACTTTCAAAGAGATGTGAGATTTACTCACCATTTCAAACATATATTCAGAAAGGCACGGGATTACACACCTTGATTACGAGCTGTGCTTTCTACCGATTTCAACACCTATATTGATAGTTGATAGAAGATTAATCTCAACTTCGACAATCGTAACTAGAAACACTTTATTAGGCTAACTCCACTTACCATGACTGTGATTTCCCTCGATGCACCAAGAATTGATCCTACCAACAATATCAATTAGCCAACCTTCAATCTGATTAACTCAATAACCAAATGGAGATATCGAATGGACTATGAAAGATCTTCCTTACCTTAATCGGTTATAATCCCGTTTCTCACGATCGTCCTATGAATAGAGATGATTAGGCGATGTTGTGGTATTCAACCTCCCTCTATATCACGATTTCTTAAGGAATGAGAAAGAAAGAACGATGGAAAGGTTTCGGTTATGGAGGAGAATGAACAATGATATTCGGCTATCAAGGAGATTAGACAAAAGATGAATATGTGACCAATTCAAGAGAAGAGAAAATGCACTATTGTGCTAGAAAATTTCGACAAAGAAAGTAGTAAAAAGAGAGAAGATGACACAAAGGTTGCAATAGGATTTTTGGCCAAAACAAAGCCAAGGCCTTACCAAATGCCAAGGTAAAATTTTCAGCCACCTATCTACCTCAAAACCGTCCACATGCATCCCCCCTTAGGATAAGAGTTTGGCCACCCAAGCTTTCCAAAACACCATCCACAAATTAAGCCTCTTGTCCCCCTTACTTACCTATTTCCCTTGATTCCTTTCCCCTACTTCAACCTTGCCTTATTCTTATAGCCACCTTACCAAAAATAATGAAGTCCACCCTTGCCATAAATAGTCCTTGGCCGACACTTAAGGAAAGAGTGCAAAAATATTAGCCAAACATTGCACACAAAGGGATTTGAACCTCTTCCCTCAAGGTACTTCACTTAATGCCATAACTTCTTTACTAATTGCTCACTTGTGCTAACCATTTATTCATTTATTTCAATAAGCATTGAAGCTACTTACCATCTCTTCTTAAAGTACTAAAATACCAAATTTTTCCTAAGGCCCAATTAAACCCAAGACTTCATAGAAACCTCGTAAACTCCAAATTCACTTAACTAACAAGTCCAATTTGTAATAATTCCATTCTCTTATTCTCAAAATTTTAAACATTCCTACGCCCAAGGCCCATTGGGCCCAATCCTACCAGGCCCAATTTTGGGATGTTACAAATCTGCTATCTTCAGTCAGATCAGATCTGCTATCTTCAGTCTACTCCGCTGTAACTTTAGGGAGACAAGGCTAAAAGTGTCTTTGATCTGCTTCCTACAACTTCAGGAAGATGAGATCTACGAATTCACCGATATTGCTACACCATCCACTGATGTACATGTCCTGTAGGCTCAGTTTCATATGTTTATGTCACATGACTTAAGATGCTATGATCAAAATGAATTAAATGCTTCTAACTACACGTGTTATGAGTGACATGAATGTAACATGTCATTAAATGATTCCTTTTAAAGGATTAGGATGCAATGATTAGAGTGAATCAAATGATCCTAGTGAGATTTTCTATGATGCAAAAAATGTTATGAGTATGATTCCTACTCTAGATGTTATCACTCATTTATTCTTCATTTTGCTCATCAATCATGTTCTGCTCAACAAACTTGCCCCAATGTAATTTCTGAGCCAACTCCGCTTGAATCTTGAGAACACAAGGCTTGTACCATCCTACCATAATAGGGATTGAAACTTTTCAATCTAACCCATATGTAATTTTTAGGGTATAGGGTTTATTTCAACCCATTCCACCACAATTCAGGGTTTCTTAGTTCATCACACCACCCCCAAATGTTATGATCTGATGACATCACGTCAACTTATCAATTGGACAAAGAATTTAGAGAAGTATTCTCTATCCAGACTCTTCTTTCTCAAATATTTCTATGCACATGGAAATTCTAAACAATTGTCCTGTTTTGGCTCCTTGTCTTATCTAGAAATTTCCAAAGTAATATGTAAAACTTCTTTTTGTGAAATTATTAGTTCATCAATCATTATTTCAATGCAACACATTGAATAAGAATCCCAATATAGTAAAATTGATCTCAAAAAGAGTTAAAATTGAATAAATTATCAAAAATACAAAGGAAATTAACTGAGAACATATCTTTGAGAAGAAAAAGAATCCCACTATAGTAAATGAATAGGACAAAAATTAGATGCCCTAGATATTGCCGATTGAGCTTCTATATAAAAAATTTATGAAGACTGCCTTGAGCTTAACATGTGTTTAGAAGACCCAAAAAATTTTGTTGATGCCCCGATATGCAACATTCTTCATTTCAATGTTGATTCCAGTGTAGAAAGATGAAAATTTGTCCATTCAGAATTTGAGCCGCCCTTTTCGGGTTTTCAACTCAAAACCCCTTTGGTCTCAAGGCGCCCTTTGTGGGTTTTCACCTTGGCCTCTCCATTTTTTCACTTTTTTTTAGAAACTCAAAGCGCCCTTTGCGGGTTTTCACTTTGGCCTCTTCTCCTGCTCAAGAAAAATACTTTTTATTGAATCCGAGTTCACAGGATTGGGTAAACTTTTCCCATCCATTTCAGTCAAGATCAGTGCTCCTCCAAAGAAAGCCTTCTTCACCACATATGGTCTTTCCCAATTAGGCATCCATTTTCCTCTGAAATCCTTTTGTATGGGAAGGATCTTTTTCAGTACAAGGTCCCCTTCATGAAACTCCCTTGGACGAACTTTTTTATTATAAGCTCGCATCATTCATTTTTGGTACATCTGACTGTGACAAATAGCCCTTAGCCTCTTTTCTTCAATTAAATTCAACTGATCATACCAAGCTTGGATCCATTCAGCTTCATCCAGCTTTATTTCTGACAAAACTTGAAGAGAGGGAATTTCCACTTCAATGGGTAGAACTGCCTCTATTCCATAGACCAACGAGAAAGGCGTTGGCCTAGTAGAGGTTCTGACGGATGTTCGATAAGCATAGAGTGCAAACGAAAGTTTCTCATGCCAATCCTTATAAGTCTCAGTCATCTTCCCCACTATCTTCTTGATGTTTTTGTTAGCCGCTTCTACCGCCCCATTCATTTTTGGACGATACGGAGACGATTTGTGGTGCTTGATCCCAAAATTACTATAAATTTCTGCTATTGTACTATTGTTCAAGTTTAGTGCGTTGTCTGATATAATCCTTTCAGGCATTCCATATTGGCAAATAATCTCCTTCTTCAAGAACCGGCTGACTACTGACTTAGTGACGTTAGCATAAGAAGCAGCCTCTACCCGTTTTGTGAAGTAGTCAATTACTACGAATATGAATCGATGTCTATTCGAAGCTTTTGGAGTGATTGGTCCAATAACATCCATGCCCCACATGGAAAAAGGCTATGGAGAAGTCATAACATGCAAAGGTGATGGAGACACATGAATTTTGTCTCCATAAATCTGGCATTTATGAAATTTTGTAGCATAGCTGATACAATCACCTTCCATGGTGGACCAATAATATCCGAATCTCATTATCTGCCTAGCCATTGTGAATCCATTAGCGTATGTTCCACAAGCACCCTCATGAACCTCTTCCAGGATTTTCCTAGCTTCCACAGCATCAACGAATCTCAACAATACTTGATCTTTTCTCTTTTTGTATAAGATATCTCCATCTAAAACATAGTCAGAGGCCAATCTTCTTAAAGTCATATTCTCATTCTCAATGGCATGCTCTGGGTATTCACAACTTTTTACGTATCGTAATACATCCTGATACCAAGGGTGATCATCTTTTTCTTCCTCTTTCACATTATAACAATGAGCTGGAACTTCAAATATACTCATCTGAATAGGTCTCATATCCTCTGATCTGTTTATTCTGATCATAGAAGCCAGAGTCGCCAAGGCATCTACCATCTAGTTTTCATCGCGTGGGAGATAATTCAATGTAATATCATCAAACTCCTCAATCAATCCCAGAACTATTTTTTGGTAATCAATTAGTTTAGGATCTCTTGTCTCCTACTCTCTCTTAAGCTAATAAATTACTAAGGCAAAATCTCCATATACCTCTAGCACTCTGATCTTACGCTCTAAGGCTGCTCGAATTCCCATGATGCAGGCTTCATATTCTACCATGTTATTTGTGCAATCAAAATCAAACCTATATGTGGATGGATAATAATCGCCACGAGGGGATACCAAGATTGCCCCAATTCCATTTCCCATAGCCTTTGCTGCTCCATCAAAGTTTAGCTTCCATGGCAAATCTTCAGTATTTTCCACATACATCAACTCCTCATTTGGGAAATCAAAGCTCAAAGGTTCATAATCCTCCAAAGCTCTACTAGACAAAAATTCTGCTACTGTGCTCCTTTTTATAGCCATTTGGCTCATATAGACTATATCGAATTTTGACAGCAGAATCTGCCACCTAGCCATCCTCTCATTCAAAGTAGTGGACTCCATCATATACTTTAACGGATCAAGCTTTGAAATTAACCAGGTAGTATGATATATCATGTACTGCCTCAATCTCTAAGTTGTACAAATCAGGGCGCAATACAATTTCTCGATTGACGAATATCTCATTTCACAATCAATGAACGTTTTACTGAGATAGTATATCGCCTTTTCTTTTCTTCTTGACTCATCGTGTTGTCCAAGCACACATCCCATGGAGTTATTGAATACTAAAAAAATACAATATCAATGGTCTATCTGGATTAGGCGGAGATAGTACTGGTAAATTTGATTGATACTATTTGACTTTGTCAAAAGCTCTCTGGCATTCATCGTCCCATACACCTTGGTTGTGTTTCTTGAGAAGATGAAATATGGGATCACATTTCTCAGTTAATTGTGAAATAAACCGATCGATGTAATTTAACCTTCCCAGAAAACCTCAAACTTCCTTTTGAGTGCATGGTAAAGGCAATTCTTGTATAGCTTTAACCTTTTTTGAGTCAACTTCGATTCCTTTCTCGCTGACCATAAAACCTAGTAATTTTCTGACCGAGCTCCAAAAGTACACTTTACCAGGTTGAGCTTCAATTGAAATTTTCTCAACCTTAAAAATAACTTTTTCAAAACCTCGATGTGTTCCTTTTCTGTTCGAGATTTAGCAATCATATCATCGACATATACTTCAATCTCTTTGTGCATTATGTCGTGGAACAACGTTACCATGGCTCTTTGATATGTTGCCCCAGCATTCTTTAGTCCGAACGGCATTACTTTATAACAAAAAGTACCCCACAGTGTTATGAAAGTAGTTTTCTCCATATCCCTAGGGTGCATCTTAATCTGACTGTATCCTGAAAAGCCATCCATGAAGGAAAACAATGAAAATCCCGTCGTATTATCCACCAACGTATCAATATGCGACAAAGGGAAATTGCCTTTCAGGCTAGCTTTATTTTAATCCTTGTAATCTACACACATCTGACCTTTCCGTCCTTCTTAGGGAGAGGAGCAATGTTGGCAACCTGCTCTGAGTACTTTACCACTTGTAGAAAATTAGCATCAAACTGTTTCTAGACCTCTTCTTTTATTTTCAACACTACATCAGGCCTCATCCTTTGTAGCTTTTGCTGAACTAGCTTGCACTCTTCTCTTATGGGAAGGCGATGTACTACAACGTCGGGACTTAACCCAGGCATATCTTGGTACGACCATACAACACATCCTTGAATCGAAGCATAAGCTTGTTTTCTCCTCATTATACACGTCCCAATTTTCACAACCTTCCCTTCCTCTAAGGCTATGTTCTCTACCTCCTCTTCATGTGGTAAAATTTGTTTCTCCTCTTGCTTTACCATTCTGAACAAATCTGGGGATAAATCACAATCTTGGTCACCTTCAAAATCTTGAGATTCCTCTAAACACATGTCTTACTCAAAGTGGACCTCTGGATCTGTATTATCATTACTCACATCATTGATATCTAGGGACCTGTGATGGGTACCAAAGAATGTACAAAGAACAAATGAATTTGAGGATAACTATTCACATGATATGAATAAAAAATTTGGAATGAAATTAGAAAGTCAAAAGAATAAAAATGAAAGAATATTTACTCAAGTTGATTATCAAAATGTATTTTATTGAAATATAATTTCTGAACATGAGCCTATTTCACAAAAGAAATCTTATTGTTCCTAGGCTAAAAACAACAAGAGCGTTCTGAATATTACTCTGTATAATCTCTAAAAACTACTAGAAGTTCCTCTGCAGTCTAATTGTTCAAAACGCTTCCCGACTTATAAGGGCGAATGCCCAACAGGTTTCTTTGTTCAACTTCTTATGTATGGCATTGATGTTAGGACTTTCCAATAACCCTCTCTTAAGGTGAATTATCCCTCCAGATATAAAGGTCTGGGATATATGGGGGAATGTCATCGATTCCCACTGGACTTCTTCTCCATTCAGACGTGCCCTTTTTCTCTCCTGCTTCTTCTCTATTTCTCTTCTTCTCTGTCTAACATCTGGCTTAAAACCCAAGCTAAAAAATCCTCTTTTCTTTCATCATCGACACTTGAACTTACCCTTGGAGATGTCTACCCAATCCTTTTCCTGGTAAGGCTCCTTTCTCTACCATCATTTGTAAGCACATCCTCGTGGTCTTGGATATCTTAGGCACCGGAACTTCATTTCCTTCCAAAATGAATGTTGCGTTGACAAACTCTAAAGACCAGAAAGAACACTCAATGGCCTCTTCATTTGTCTCTACATATGGTGCATCATTGGTAACAATCGCTACGATATCTTCCTCCGCTTTATAGTAACCAAACGACCATCCATTACCAGTTTCAGCTTTTGGTGCAAGGATGAAGGCACTGCCTCTGCTGAACGAATCTAGGGTCTTCCCAACAAGCAGTTTTAAGAGGGCTTTATATCCATCACCAGAAAGTCCACCTCTTATTTGTTTGGTCTGATTTGCAACGGTATGTCGATTTTTCCTATTACTTTCCTCTCGGTGCCATAAAACGCTCTCACTATGTTCTGACATGTCTTCATGTGAGAACTGTCTATCGGCAACCTCTTTAGTGTCGACAATGGTAAGACATTCAAGGCTGATCCATTGTCAATTAGCATGCTCGGTAGAGTATATCCCTTACAACGAGTAGTTATGTGTAAGGCCTTGGTCGATCCCATACCCCCAGGTGGAATTTCATCGTCACTGAAGGAAATAAAGTTGTCAGCATTTATGTTACTAACTAATCAGTCAAGTTTATTGACAGATATATCTTTAGTGACGTAAGTCTCGTTCAACAATTTTATCAAAGCCTCACGATGAGCTTCCAAACTTAAAAGTAAGGCTAGCACCGATATGTGAGCCGATTGTTTGTGCAACTGCTCCACCACGCTGTATTCACTGTGCTTGAGGAATTTTAAAAATTCTTTAGCCTCTTTCTCCTTCACAGGTTCGTTGATGAGGGTGCCAGGTCCTTTTTCTGGTTCAATTGCCATAGTCTTTGATCTTGCTGGTTCTGTTCTGACGTTTACCGAGTCATAACGCCTCCCACTTCGTGTGTAGAATCCCTCACTTTGGACCTCCTTGGAAGTGCTAGCTGAGTTTTCCACTCCTGGTGTCATCACATTATAGTCGTAATTCCACGGTACCATCTTGTTATTCTTGTAAGGACAGGAAACAGCTCTCTAGATTACAACTTTAGGTGCAAATTGTGCTCCACCTTCTGTATTTCTGGGTTGGGAAATTATGATCCTCAGATAATTAACCTTTTAACTTGTCAACTCTCCTTTGATTGCGTGTACATTTCCTCCCTCTGAGCCTTCTTTGTAAAACTCGAGTTCCTTATTGTCCATAAGGTTCTGTACCAATATTCTAAACTCAGCACATTCTTGGATCCCATGTCCCTCTGCTTCATGAAACTCACAGTAGTTCCTTGGTTCTTCATTTCCTTCTTCAGAACTCGATTCTATCAGTCCCCTTCTTACCATTTCCTTCCAGACTATCTTCAACGGAGTTTTTACTTCTAAGACATCTCTTTTAATCTATCTCACAACATTTTCCCCAATAGCATTTATCCCTTTATCTCCGTGGTTTGGTAATGGGTTCTCCGCATTGGGTGTATCATCAAACTTAACAATCCCCAACTTGATTAGCCTCTCAACTACCTTTTTGAAGGAAGTGCAATTTTCTATTGAATGCCCCGTTATTCCTACATGGTAATCACATTGGGCGTTTGAGTCATACCATTTAGGATATGGGGGTTGTATCAGCTATAAATAATATGGGGACACTACACGTGCATATAATAAAGTATGATACAGTTCCTTATACGTCATTGGGATTGGCATAAATTGGATATTTTTAGTATTTTTCTGGGGCCTGATTCTTGTCTTGTCAACCCTTGCTACCCAGCAGTAACTACTTTTAGCTGACTAACAATGACTGCCTTTGAGTACCCTTTGTTGTACGTACTCTTATTGTTCACCTCATTATCCTTTTTTTAGGAGCAGATCTCCTAGTGATTTCTCCTGCTTCAATCTTACCACCTCTTATGGCATTTTCTATCATTTCCCCTGCCATCACTATATCTGCAAAGCTTTTAGTGGTGCTTCCTATCATATGGGTGATAAAAGGTGCCTTTAAAGTGTTAATAAACAACATGGTAGTTTCCTTCTCCAGGAGAGGTGGTTGAACTTGCATGGCAACTTCCCTCCATCTTTATGCATATTGCCTGAAGCTTTCATTTGATTTCTTTTCCATGTTTTGCAACATGATCCTATTAGGCTTCATGTCTGTGACATGATTGTATTGCTTCATAAAGGCTTGAGCTAAGTCTCTCCATGAGCTAATATTAGCATGGTTAAGTTGATAGTACCATCTAGACACTGCTCCCGTCAAACTGTCTTGGAAATAATGAATCAAAAGTTTATCATTGTTCACGTATCCTGTCATCCGTCTACAGAACATAACGATGTGGGCTTTAGGGCAACTAGTCCTATTGTACTTCTCAAACTCCGACATCTTGAATTTATGAGGAAGCACCAAATCTGGAACCAGACTCAAATTCTTTGCATCAATTTCGTGATGATGATCGACATTCTCTAGAGCCTTGAACTTTTCTTCCAACCATCTACAGTGATCCTCTAACTGCCTCGATGCTTCAGCTCTTATCCCTTCCTTCTCGGCTATATCCAAATTAGGGATAACGGGATTAGCAGGGTTATCTCCTGGGTTGGATCCTGAGCCCATTTGGAAATTCATGGGTGGTTTGGTATCAGTTTTCCCCTGTTGAGGCCTATTTGTGACAGACGACCTTTGGGGATATTCTTTCGGCTGGGCTGGCGCATGTGGTGGGGTAAAACCCGGGGGATTGCCTTCGCTTTCTTCTCCAGTAATGGCCATGGGACCCTTTCCTTTGTCCATCATCCCACTCATCATTTGGGCCATTTAAGCTATCATGTTCCTCTGGGCCTCCAACATCTGGTCCCTCATCTCTTGTTGGAGTTTTTCCATTTGCTTTTGCATCTTGCCTTGCATGTCTCTTTGGAATTGCTCAAGTCTTTGGTCCATTTTCTTTGATTTAGCACGTGTACCGTAAGGATGTTCAGCTTCCAGATTTTCTTTCTCTTTCTCTTACACACTTTTTCTCTTTCTCTCTGTTATAATTTCAACTAATTAGACTCTCTCTATGGATTTGAATGCATATGATGTTATGTAATGCAAATGCATGAATGCAAAGAGGCTTCGATTCTAATTCAACTTCACTGTAGAAAAATTCATTAGAAAACAAAATCCTTTACATAAAACGGATTACAAATATGCTTTCGCCCTAAGTCCTAAAGTTTTAATCTTCCTAAATAATGAAACTAGCTATTGACTATGATCTGACTGTAGCTCATACTTCACGCTCAATACGTCAGCCTGCGCTGCCAAAGTCTGTAGGTGATTAGCTACCTCTCAAATTTGAACTATGGCTTCCCTCATGAGATAATTTCGGCTTCTAACTTTATCATGCGAATGGTGGAGCTCTTCCTTCAAACGCCCTTCTCTTGTTTCAAGAAGCTCAATTAGGAGTTCACAGTTGTGCAATGCTAATTCTAACTCTTCGATCTTGCCCTTCATTTCCTCAATCTTGCTAAACTTGACTTCAACTCAGCTACAAAATTACGGCTTCGGTGATGATGAAGAGACCGTCCCAACTCAGTGAGTTTAGCTTTCAATCCACTTTTCTCTTTTTGGCTTTTGACCAAACTCCTTTCTAGGGTCTCATTCTGTATCTGCATCTCTAGGAACTTCTTCTCCCAATGGTTAGCCCTAGCTTTTTCCTCTTAAACTTATTGTTGCTACTGTTGCGAAGTCTTCCCCAATCCAGCATTCTTTATCGATAGACACATCTTCTTATATTTAGTCTTCAAGCTATCTCGATCTTCCTCAATCTTCCTTTTCTCCCTTCTCACTTTCTCGGGTTCTGATTTCTGCACCTCCACATCTAGGCTCAAGTGCACCTTTTATTATTCCAGCTTCTCCATCCTCTTTCCAAGCTCTGAATTCCTCCTTTCGAAATCTTATTTTATAATCTCCAACTCTGATGGGACCACTTGCAAGTACTCTTCAATCGGTAGAGCACCTTCTGAACTTGGCATAGGGATATTGTCATTAACTCTTCTACTCCACCAACCACTATATTTTGGGGTTGTCATCGGGCCTACGTCCACTCTCTTCATGTGACAAGTCTGGTTCCAGGCATTGGAGATCTTCTTAGCCCTTTTCTTGTAGCTCTCTCCTTTATACAAAAACTCACTTTGAGCCAAACCATGTGTAGCCGGTACGAGCTGCCTTGATCTGAATTGTCTCAGTACAAGTAATGGTGCATATCCAATGGCTCCTCAAATTCCAAGTAGAGGGACCCAATCAAAATTCCCGCACCGGTACAACACCTCATCAGGAACCATCCAGGGAGCTCTCCACTCAACGTCCTCGTCTTGAAGATTACATAGAAGCACTGTCCAATTTTCTTCTGATATGTCATCTCTCCTCGGAGTAGCCACTATTTCCTTTAATAGGGAATAATTTTCCGAGAAAACCCTATATCCACCTTCTAAAAATGACTGTGGAACCAAGCCAATAACATCTGTGCACATCCTATGAATCTGCCCTTGCCAACTCTCCCACATGCATTCAGCAATCGGAATGTCTCAGCCAATATCCAGGAACAGGTGTAACTTGTTTATCAAGTCGATAAAAAATATCTGAGACAGCTTCATCCACAAACCCCAATGCTCTAGGGAAAATCACTAATCCGTATATACTCAAAGCAAAAACATCTATCTTCTTCTTTATATCAGGATGTACTAAAATCAAATCTTTCAAAACTTTCCAAGGATAAACTTACACTCACCTTTTTTCTTGATTCTAGTTGTGACCCACTGTTCGCTCATCCCCGTAATGCTCATCAACTTTCTCAGAAAGGTTGGAACACTAGCAGCCCTTGAGTAAGCTTTGTCAACTTGAATCTTAGGACATCGCAATAGAGCTGTATACTCCTCTACCGTAGGCACCAAATCAACCCTTCCAAAAGTAAAGCAACTATACGCAGGATTCCAATACTGAGTAATGGATAGAAATAAATGTCCATCTACCTAAATGTCCAACAAGTACAACAAGTCTCCATAGCTGCTATGAAACAAATGTTTAGTCTCATCGCTCCATTGATCCCATATCTCTCTTAATTCCTGAAGATTGTTCTGCGTCACACTGATGCGAGTGTAATCCCATAATTCTGATGTGTGCCCCTCAGCTAGACTATCCCCTTTCTCTAGTTGTGTTTGCTCTGATCACTTACGGACGGCTACATTGTCCTCCACTTTATCAAGGAATTCGTTCTCCATAAACAGCTTTCTAACTTAGAAACTAACCGTGAATCGATACCTTTTAAAATATGAAATGACATGCACAAAAATAAACACAACAAATTAGTACTACAGAATAAGATATGAAGCAAGTAAAATATACTAACACCTATCTGGATAACTACTAAAGTTTGGTATGGTTCTACCTAGGGTAATTTTTTAGGTTTTCTATATACGGTTTAGCTCTAAAGTTGAGGTACCCGAACCAGCAGATTCCTCAATCCTCACCCATTATAGGCTCATATAGATCGAGTTTAGTTCAGGGGAATACATTTTCCTATGGCTGCACGAAGGTGAAAACCTCACGAAGACATAGGTACGGATGTATCCCGAAAGTGATTCACTATCCTACACAGAGGTGAAAACCTCACGAAGGAGTAGCTTCTCACTCCCACTTAAGGGTGTGACCACAATGGTCATGCAATGCAATGCAGAAACATTTTATAAAAATAGAACCACATGCAATAAAAAGGATCATAATTTTTTTTAAATCAGATTTTTTTTTTTAAATTTAGACAAAAGGACATGAAATTATCGATTTTACGGCTTGACTCCCTTATTGTCCCCAGTGGAGTCGCCAAGCTGTGGAAACCATTTTAAAAAATAAAAAAAAGGGGATCGACTTTTTAAAAATAGAAATGGAGTCGCCCCAATCCGTTTTTACTTAGGTGTGATTGGATCACCTTACAAAATATTTTATTTCAAAATATTGATTTTGGTCCATGAAATATAAGAAAATGGGTTCGGGAGTCGGTTACGTATGAGGAAGGGTTAGCACCCTCATAGCGCCCAAAAATCGTTACCTAATTGATAAAATCATGTCCGAATGTTGAAAATTTGAAAAATTTTAGAATATGATCCTTTTATTAGAAAGAAATCCAAGATTTACCAATTTCAAAGAAATAAAATACCATGCCCAGTAAGTTAGGATATAGCATCTCATAATTTTGAAACTAGGCACATCTTTATTTTAGAAAATTCCTACCTCAAGACTCAAAACATCATATCCAGTAAATTAGGATTCAACGTTTCGAATTCCCGAGAATAAGTTTTTGATTTTGAAATTTGTAAGTTTAAAAGAGAAGGGATATCTAATACTTTAAGTTCTACGAGAAAAATCGAAACCCAGTAAGTTAGGGTACAATTCTTCTCGAAGTCCCCGAATATCACATATCACTGTATTTTTAAAATTATTTGAATAAAATGCTTTAATTCAAAAGGTATTTTTATAAAACAATGGTTTGAGTAAGACATTACACGAATACATCACAACATACATGCAAAACAACAATTTATCATAACTATTGTAACATCCCATAATTGGGCTTTAGTAGGATTAGGCCCAATAGGCCTTGGGCGTAGGAATGTTTAAAATTTTGAGAACAAGAGAATGGCATTATTATAAATTGGACTTGTTAGTTAAGTGAATTTGGAGTTTACGTGGTTTCTATGAAGTCTCGGGTTTAATTGGGCCTTAGGAAAAATTTGTTATTTTAGCACTTTAAGGAGAGATGGTAAGTAGCTTCAATGCTTATTGAAATAAATGAATAAATGGTTAGCACAAGTGAGCAATTAGTAAAGAGGTTATGGCATTAAGTGAAGTACCTTGAGGGAAGAGGTTCAAATCCCTTTGTGTGCAATGTTTGGCTAATATTTTTGCACTCTTTCCTTAAGTGTCGGCCAAGGACTATTTATGGCAAGGGTGGACTTCATTATTTTTGGTAATAAGAATAAGACAAGATTGAAGCTGGGGAAAAGAATCAAGAGAAATAGGTAAGTAAGGGGGACAAGAGGCTTATTTTGTGGATGGTGTTTTGGAAAGTTTGGGTGGCCAAACTCTTATCCTAAGGGGGGATGCATGTGGACGGTTTTGAGGTAGATAGGTGGCTGAAAATTTTACCTTGGCATTTGGTAAGGCCTTGGTTTTGTTTTGGCCAAAAATCCTATTGCAACCTTTGTGTCATCTTCTCTCTTTTTGCTACTTTCTTTGCCGAAATTTTCTAGCACAATAGTGCAATTTTCTCTTCTCTTGAATTGGTCACATATTCATCTTTTGTCTAATCTCCTGGATAGCCGAATATCATTGTTCATTCTCCTTCATAAACCTTTCCATCGTTCTTTCTTCCTCATTCCTTAAGCAATCGGTAAGTATTCTTTCCAATGTTATATTTTCTCCTCTTATGACCGAATCCATACTTTGGTTTTTGGATGGTTATTTTGACCTAGACCATCACCTTACTTTCTCTCATACGAGATCGTTTTCTTCTTCGTAGTGATATAGAGGGAGGGCGAATACCACAACATCACCTAATCATCTCTAGTCATAGGACGATCGTGAGAAACGGGATTATAATCGATTAAGGTAAGGAAGATCTTTCATAGTCCATTCGATATCTCCATTTGGTTATTGAGTTAATCGGATTGAAGGTTGGCTAATTGATATTGTTGGTAGGATCGATTCTTGGTGCATCGAGGGAGATCACAGTCGTGGTAAGTGAAGTTAGCCTAATAAAGTGTTTCTAATTACGATTATCGAAGTTGAGACTAACCTTCTATCAACTATCAATATAGGTGTTGAAATCGGTAGAAAGCACAACTCGTAATCAAGGTGCATAATCCCGTACCCTTCCGAATATATGTTTGAAATGGTGAGTAAGTCTCACATCTCTTTGAAAGTTTACATGAAATATTCTGTGATTCGGTAGAAATACCAAAGAAAACCGATAACCGGCATCCGTGATCACTTGGACGTGCGTATGCTCATAGTGGTAATCATGTTTTGTAATAAAATAGTTTCGATCAGAAACAGTGACGTGTATTTGAAAAATCACGAAAAATTGGATAAAAGGAATTAAAAAGTGAGTAAGATATCAGATTAAATATTACTGTGTCTAATTTAATATGGAAGAAATGGAGAAGGAAAAGGAATATTATATTCTGAGATATGTTAATTTTAGTGAGACTAGTTCTGAATGACTTTGGGGTATTCTGTTCTATCTTGGAAAAATTGTATAAAATTGTAAAAAGTGAATTATGAGACATAATTTATATGTATGGATTCCTTAGTGAGCCTATTATTAATAGAGACAAGTGGGAGCAGTATATGAAAACTGTACAGTGAGATATTTGGATTTTGGGCAAGAGAGGTCAGAATAGTTGGATAGTGAAACAAGGGAAACTTTAAGAAATAAACTGTACTAAATGGTTAAGGTAAAAATTATGGAAAAATTATAGTAAGAAGAAATATGAGTCTAGTTTCAAGTAAAATTTACGGATTTAGATTTCGAGATTCCTAACATGAGTTATAGTCAATTTAGTCAGTATGACGCAAATGGACAGTTTCAAAATTTTATGCCCCAAATTAGTAGTTAAGCCTAGGTTACGAAATTACCATAATACCCTTGGAGGGTAAATTACCGAAATACCCCTGGGTTGCGAGATTACTGAATTACCCTCAGTGGGTAAAATTACCGAATTACGAAATTGCCGTTATGTGTCGAATTACGAAAATACCCTTATGGGTTCAATTACAAAAACGCCCCTAATGGGCCGATTTGATAGATTGCCTTAATGGGCCAATTTGATATATGGCTAAATGGGCCAATTTGATATATGGCATAATGGGCTGATTTTGCAAATTTTTAATAGGCCAAATTATTTATAATAAATCTCTGATGTTGTTAATTATCGTTGTTAGATTGTAAATATCATAATTTGCTATGAATGTTGCATTCACATAATTCTGCATGGGTTTGGGATTTTGATGATTGGAGGAAGCTATTTGGTGGCTCTGCCACATATTTTGGTGACTCTGTCACAATTTGTCTGGTGGCTATGCCACGTATATTCTGTTATTCTGGTGGCTTCGCCAAAAATTCTGATATTATAAATGGCTAAATGCCTGCGATTATAAATGGCCACTGGCCTGCGAATTATTGTTACTAATGGCTAAATGCTTGCGATTATAAATGGCCACTGGCCTATGAATTATTGTTATTAATGACTAAATGCCTGTGATTATAAATGGCCACTGGCCTACGAATTATTGTTATAAATAGCTTAATGCCTGCGATTGATGTGTTGGCAGGGTGGGTTGACTGATGATCCCCACAGGTGTGTTGGTTGGTACGGGTGGTGTGTAGCGGATAGATTATTAGGTTTGGCTTGGGAATTGCATACATTGCACATACATAAATATGTTTTGTGTAAATGGGCTTCGACCCAAGATTTTGCTTTATGGGCTCACGCCCAAGTTTTTGCTAATTGGATTCAAGCCAGTGGATGACAGTAAGGGGATTGTACACTGAGTTCTTGTAACTCACCCCCCTTTTCTCTTAACCCTTGTAGTAATGCTCAGTGACAAGGACTTGGGGCCATGGATGACTCGGTATAGGCCATACTTCAGAAATGATTTTATTTGGACTTTAGTTTCTTACTTCGTTTACTTTATTACTTTACTATTTTGGGTTATGTGTTGTAATAAGGCCTCTGGATTATTTTATTTTGCTTTATGTTTAACGTGTTTATATTTTACTCAATTTATTTTAAATGAGATTTTGTAAAATCATAATAAAGGTTTTCAAAATCGATTAACAAATAAATTTCAAAATAAACTTTTACATATATTTTAGTACGAAAATTTCCCTCGAACTATCAACGATATTTCCAAAAGTCACAGTTTATAAAATTATTACTTCAAATTTAATCGATCAATCTTCGAAATTAGTAGTATTTTATTAAATATCTCAAGTCAAACTTGATTTTCTTGATTTTAACAAATCAACATCTATTTTTGTACGAATAGAAAAGGATCTAACATTTTTTTTATCTCATTTCACATGTTTTCTTTATATGTTATCGAAAAACTTTTTAGTGTGACACACCATATTCGGGCCTAACTTCTAGGTCGGGTTTGGGGTGTTACATTTTATGGTATTAGAGCCCAATTGCAAAATTTTGCCGTGGTTTGGGTTCAAAAGCATTTTCCAAAGCTGTTTAGAATTTTGATTTATAAATATATGTTCTAAAGGAAGTATGGCACCACGAGTATCCGGCACCAAGTCAAGTATTTATTTGTTTTCATTTTATAATTTTTGTGATACAAAAATTCTACAAAGTAGAATACTCTAGAACTGTTAGCTTTAGGAGTTGAAACTATAGAGACTGAGACTCTAGGATGCGAATTTGACTCTCGAAAACAACTTTTCTACTCATTCTCCATAAAACATCGTTTAATAAACATCGAATAGCATAATGATTCATAAAACTCTTAATCAGATTATATCGACTTAGAAAACATGAGCCCTAGAAGACGTGGACACGGTAGACGTAGATGTGGTAGAGGCCGAGGTGCTAGGGCTAGATCTTTGGCACCAAGGCATGTGCTCGAAAGAGAGGCGCAGACATCGTTAGTGGCTGAGATGGGATCTCATGATCGAGTTAGGGTTGATGAGCTGACTCAGATAGTTAAGAAGGTATTGAAGGAGGTTAAGGGAATCAATGAAGAACTTCGAGTTGGGTCTGTGGACTGTAAGAAGAAAGGGGATCGTGGTTCTTTTGGATCATAGCCTCATTTCGTAAAGCGTGTCAAGACACGTCCAAATTTTTTAGCTTGCGATTATTGCGGAAGGCGTCATCCGGGTGAGTGCCGGAGGAGGTCAGGAGCATGTTTGAGATGCGGGTCTAAGGAGCATAAGGCTTGGGATTGTTTCATCACTAACAAGTCAGGTATGTTTTGGTTGGACGTGATGTTTGAATGTAGAAAATTTTATGAATGAGTGATAAATATCTGTTTGCTTCTAGGGATTAAATATTTGATGATATGAAGAGTTTCCAAGGTTAGAGATAGAAAGCGAATTAGTGTTATTAAGATCAGAGTGCGCAGCGAAAGCTTAGTGATGTGATTTGAGCGATATGTTTAGTAGTTGACTGGAAATTTCGAGGACGAAATTTCTTTGAGGAGGGTAGAATTGTAACATCCCAAAATTGGGCTTAGTAGGATTGGGCCCAATGGGCCTTGGGCGTAGGAATGTTTAAAATTTTGAGAATAAGAGAATGACATTATTACAAATTGGACTTGTTAGTTAAGTGAATTTGGAGTTTATGGGGTTTCTATGAAGTCTCGGGTTTAATTGGGCCTTAGGAAAAATTTGGTATTTTAGCACTTTAAGGAGAGATGGTAAGTAGCTTCAATGCTTATTGAAATAAATGAATAAATGGTTAGCACAAGTGAGCAATTAGTAAAGAGGTTATGGCATTAAGTGAAGTACCTTGAGGGAAGAGGTTCAAATCCCTTTGTGTGCAATGTTTGGCTAATATTTTTGCACTCTTTCCTTAAGTGTCGGCTAAGGACTATTTATGGCAAGGGTGGACTTCATTATTTTTGGTAGGTTGGCTATAAGAATAAGTGTAATAGACCGAATTTGACCCTAATCGGAACGGTGGTTTCGGGACCACGAATTCGAGTCCAAGAAATATTTAAATATTATATTTCATGCTAACTATATGTGAATTAATGTGTGTGAAAGTTTCGTTGAAAAATTTAATTGTTTATGTGTTTAATTCAGAAAAAGGACTTAATCGCGTAAAAGGTAAAAGTCCCAAACTATAGTGAAAATGCACTAAATTGATTGTGGCTTTTTAATTTGGAGTTTTAAAAAGGAAATTAACCCATTTTATGAGTTAGTGGGTGGCAAATGTCAAGTATGACCTTATGTTATAAGTTGTTATTATTATTAATTAAAGGATAAATTAATAAATTAGTAAATACTATAATATATGTTAAATAAAAACATGAAATAAATGTTGTCTTCATCCTTTGGCCACCGAAATAAGAAAAGAAAAGCTTGGTTTAAAAGCTTAAGCATTCGGTCATGATGTTGGCTTGAATCAAAGGTTAGTTTTTAATCGGTTTTCGATAATTTTTACGTTTTTGAGATTCGTTGCTTTGAACAGTAGCTGACCCATGTTAGAATTTTTAAATTTGAGCATATTTGATATTCAGCCATGGCTAAATTTTTATGTTTTATGATGTTTGATGGAAAAATATTAAAGTTATGTTAGAAATCTACAAGTTTTGAAATGGAAATTTTGGTGAATTTGAGTATTTAGGGCTAATTTGTAAAATTAAATTTTTAGAGGGGCTTATTTGTAAAATAAATGAAAGAAATGGACTTATAAGGTCCTTGTGAACATTCGTCCCTTGAGTGTTGTAATGGAATTTTGTTTATTTTGTGTTTTGTCTAAATGAGACCAAATTGCAAAAATTTGAAATAGTAGGGGTAAAATGGTAAATTACCTATTTATGTGCTTAAGTACTAAATTGAGATAAAATGTACTTGAATGAGCTGAATTTTAATGTGTCTAGATCAAGAACAAAGAAAAACGGATTTGGATTGAGGAAAGACGAAGGTTATCGAATAGTCGGTTTACATGGTCCGTCGACAGTCGAGGTAAGTCCTTAAGCAAATATATATTAAAGAGTTAATTATGAACATGTTAAATGATTATATTTGATAATTCTAAGTATAAATTTATGTGTTAGCCGAATGTAAAGGTGTTAAATTGGATTGAATGTATGTTATTAATGTGATATGAATAAGTATATTCGATATGATATGTGGAGGTAATATGAGGTACATGATTTGTTTGTGAAGTTAGCATTAAGAAATGTGTATTGAAGGATTAACTATGTTGTTATTCAGGCTTAGAGCCTAGTAGGCCTTGTGCCGGTGAGTTATTTCGGGCTTAGAGCCTAGCAGGCCTTGTGCCGATGAGTTATTTCGGGCTTCGAGCCTAGTAGGCCTTGTGCCGGTGAAATATTTTGGGCTTATTGCCTACTAGGCTAAATGTCAGTGTTTAAATCTCGGACCTTGAGTCTAGCAGGCCTAGTGCCGGTGTGTGCAATTCGGGTTAAAGCCTAGTAGGTGCTATACCGGTGAGTTTCAATTTTGAATTTCATTTATATAGTAATAAGGTCATGAAGCAAATCTAGTAAGCTTGAGCTTTGAAAATGAATTTGTTAATTCGGCAATAAGGTATGTATTTCATACATTTAAGTTATATATATATTTGCTATGATAGTGAGCAAATGAAATGATGAAAGAAAAATGTGTTATGCACTTGGTTGTGAAGTTTATATAATACAATATAATTTGCCATATGGTTATTGGAAATGCGAAAGTATGAGTATGGTTAAAAGGTTCTTGTAAGTATATTTATTCATCTAGTTATGTAATTATCTATGTATATTCGGCAATTGATGTATTTGGTAAAGAATTGAAAGTTACCAAGTTAAGTAAGGTAAATGATGTCTTGTTATGGTAAGTTTATGAGTAAGACATGTATGTTTTATGTCATGAATTGATTGAAATCATGTTTAACTAGATGAATGACTTAAATTAATGCTTAAGACTTACTAAGCTAGAAAGCTTACTCTGTTTATGTTTAATGTTCAATTTTATAGATTTTGGTCAAGCTACGGGCTCGGGAAAATCGTCAGCAAGTCAATCGCACTATCAACTTTTTGGTATTCTTTTGGTTTGGTTTATTCTTGGATAAAGGCATGCATAGGATGGATAATGTCTATGTTTGAGTTACAAACTTTTGTTTATGTATCCATATTAAAGCCATGCGGATATGGCTTACTTTCAATGTCTTGAGTTTTCAATGTTTCATGTTTTAATTATAGTATGTGTGGTTTTTAATGAATTATAAGTATAGTACTTGTTTGTTCGTACATGCATTAGTATATTTATAAATGAGATGAATTTATAATTGATGTTATAATGGATACGTTGATTTAGTTGTATTGGTTTAGTATGCATAGGCTTTATGCTTGATTGAGTGATAATTTATGTTTGTATTAAAATTTAATATAAGGTGTATTTGTATATTCGGTTAAGGCTTGGACTTATAATAATATAAATATATTATATATTGGATGTTTTCATTAATGAAAGAATGTATATTATATGATTGTTTTAGTTTGTTAATAAGAGAATTGATTTGTGCACGAATATTTGTATAAGAAATCAAAGGTGCATTTGTTCTTTGATAGATTTAGATCAAGTGCATATATATATTATGTGATCGTTTGAGGCTTGGTTACTTTGATCCTGTTTGTAGTAGTAAATATACTTATATGTTAGGCATGATTAGACAGATTACCAATATCTCGTAAATATGAATGATGAGTTTGTTACATTATTTGGCTGAATTCATGGGGTACACATTTAGCATGTGATTAAACGATGGTATGTGATATATTAAATTTCATTAAGTCATTGTGTATACGGTTAAAATGTGTTTAGTCTATGCTTGACTGTTTGATGAAATAATTTGATAAAGGATCTTTAGTAATGCGATGTGAAGTGATTGAGTGGACATGCTCACGTATTTGGTTATGTTAGAAATTAAGTCTAAAATGTTGTAATGTTATAATTATAGTAAGGATCGCATTGTGTATGCTTGAATTCAATTGAATGTATATTTGGAATTGAGTTTAGTTCGGTAATATCTCGTAACCGTAATCCAGTGACGGATACGGGTTAGGGGTGTTACATTTAATTGGTATCAGAGCTACGATTTAGTCGGTTCTAGGACTACCGTAGCGCGTGTGAGTCTAGCTATACATGCCTTTAATGTATATTTGATAGTGTGGTGACTTTTGACATTCCGAACTGTGTTTTATATAGTAAATGGATTCTGATCTAGACAGAGCCATAGCTGATGATGTAGAGAGTGTAGCGCCTGATCGTGCACGCGGATCAGTACCAATAGACTCTCGACCAGTTTCGGGTAGCCATGAAGGGGAGGCTAAGCAAGCCTTCTACCAGATGATGAATGAATGGTTTACCTAGTTTGTTCAGAATAATCCAGCTGTACAACAACCTCTACCCCAAAATAATCTAACTCCGGTACCTTCAGCACCCCCGATGATAGATCCAATAAGATCTAGTAGGCCTTCTGTTGATAAAATCAGAAAATATAGGGCCGAAGAATTTAAAGCTAATGATGATGATGACGCTGAGCGAGCTGAGATGTGGCTTTATAATACCATTCGGTACTTGATGAGTTATTCTGTACTTCAAAGGAATGCCTAAAGTGTGTTATATCTCTACTTCGGGACTCTGCCTACCATTGGTGGAAAACACTAGTATCAGTAGTTCCGAAAGAAAAAGTTACTTGGGATTTCTTCCAGATTGAGTTCTGAAAGAAATATATCAGCCAGAGATTCATTGATCAAAAATGTAAAGAATTTCTTGAACTGAAATAGGGGAGAATGATCGTGACAGAATATGAACAGAAATTTGTCTGACTCAGCAGATATGCTAGGGAGTGTGTTTCTTCTGAAGCCATTATGTGCAGAAGATTTGAAGACGGTTTGAATGAAGACATAAAGTTACTTGTGGGCATTCTTGAGATTAAAGAGTTTGTGGTACTGGCCGAGCGAGCTTGCAAAGCTGAAGAGCTCGGAAAAGAGAAAAGAAAGGCTGAGACAGAAGCTAGAGACACTCGTAAAAGATCATTGAGTAAAACTTTCTATTCAACATCTAAGAAGCTTAGAGATTACTTTAACTGACATAAGACTACTCCTGACCTGTCTAGACGAGATCGACCTCCAGTGAGTTCTCGAGCCACTTCTATGGCTAGTGTTGGCAATGTTCAACAGGATCAGATTGAGTGCAAGCATTGTGGAAAATGGCATTCTGGGAGTTTTAGATTTCGTGATCGGTCTTGTTTTAAATGTGGATCGTCAGATCATTTTATTCGAGAGTGTCTGATGCTAGCAGAGCAAAATACGGCTTAGAACACTAAATCGAGCAACGTGTCAGCACGGGGCAAACCACCTAGACATTCAGGCAATGTAGGTGGCAGTCAGAGAGGGATGAAAGACAGTGCAGTTCGATCAGGGGCTAGAGCTCCAGCTAGAGCTTATGCTATACGAGCCAGAGAGGATGCTTCTTCCCCAGATGTCATTATCGGTACTTTCACACTTTATGATACTACTGTGATTGCATTGATTGATCCTGGTTCGACTCATTCATATGTGTATGAAACTCTAGTAACCAGTAAGACTTTACTTGTCGAGTCTACTGTGTTTGTAATTTGTGTGTCCAATCCTTTGGGTAGATGTGTACTTGTTGATAAAGTGTGTAAAGGTTGCCCATTGATGATTCGGGATTCGTGCTTTCTGGCTGATTTAATGTTGTTACCCTTCGACGAGTTTGATATAATTCTGGGAATGGATTGATTAACTTTGCACGATGCAGTGGTGAATTGCAAAAGAAAGATCATTGATTTGAGATGTCAGAACGGTGAAACCATCCGAGTTGAGTCTAGTGATTTAAATGGGTTACCTACAGTAATATCCTCAATGTTAGCGGTAAATATGTGAGAAAAGGATGTGAAGCTTACCTGGCTTATGTGCTGGATAATAAAGTGTCCAAAAAGTAGATTGAGTTCGTACCAGTTGTGTGTGAATACCCTAAGGTGTTCCCTGATGAATTACCGGGTTTGCTGCCAATACGAGAGATTGAGTTCGACATTGAATTAGTACCAGGGATGACTCTGATTTCGATAGCTCCGTATCAGATGGCACCTACTGAGTTGAAAGAGTTGAAAGCACAGTTGCAAGAGTTGACAGATAGGGGTTTTGCACGACCGAGTTTTTCTCCTTGGGGTGCGCCAGTTTTATTTGTGAAAAAGAAAGATGGGACTATGTGAATGTGTATTGATTATCGGTAGTTAAATAAAGTGACAATAAAGAATAAATACCCGTTGCCTCCAATAGATGATTTGTTTGACCGGTTGAAAGGGGCTTCAGTGTTTTCAAAGATTGATCTGAGATCGGGTTATTATCAGCTGTGAGTCAGAGATTCTGATGTGCCTAAGACTGCATTTCGAACGAGGTACAAACATTTTGAGTTTTTGGTTATGCCTTATAGGCTTACTAATGCACCTGCTATTTTTATGGATTTGATGAATCGAGTTTTCAGACAGTATTTGGATAAGTTTGTAGTAGTGTTTATTGATGATATCCTGATCTACTCCAAAGATGAAATCGAACACGCTGAGCACTTGAGATTAGTGTTACATACTTTACGAGATCAGCAGTTGTATGCAAAGTTCAGTAAGTGTGAGTTGTGGATGAAGGAAGTCAGCTTTTTGGGTCATGTTGTTTCAGCTTCAGGTATTCAGGTTGATCCGAACAAAATATCGGCTATACTTGATTGGAAACCACCAAAGAATGTCTCCAAAATTTAGAGCTTTTTGGGACTTGCGGGATACTACAGACGATTTGTCAAAGGCTTTTCCATGAAATCTACACCTTTGACAAAGCTGCTACAGAAAGATGTTAAGTTCGAATGGTCGAAAAAGTGTCAAAAAAGTTTCGATCAGTTGAAAGCCCTTTTGACCGAAGCTCAATGTTAGCTCAGCCTGAATCGGGTAAAGAATTTATTGTTTATAGTGATGCTTCTTTGAATGGCTTGGGTTGCGTTTTGATGCAGGAAGGCAAAGTTATAGCCTACGCTTCGAGACAATTGAAGCCTCACGAAAGAAATTACCCGACTCACGATCTGGAATTAGCAGCCATTGTTTTCGCATTGAAAATTTGGCGTCATTACTTATTTGGTGAAAAGTGTCATGTTTATTCAGATCACAAAAGTCTGAAGTATTTAATGACTCAGAAGGACCTAAATTTAAGAAAACGTAGATGGTTGGAATTGTTAAAAGACTACGAATTGGTGATTGACTACCATCCAGGGAAAAGCTAACATTGTTGCAGATGCCTTAAGCCGAAAATAATTGTTCGCCCTTCGTGCGTTGAACGCACATATGGTTATGACTGGTGATGGTTCGATCATACCGAGTTGAAGGCTAGACCGTTGTTTATTCAGCAAATTAGTGATGCACAGAAAATTGACAAAGATATGATTGCTAAACGAATTCAGTGTGAAAATGATATAGAGTCAGAGTTTCAAATTGACGCAAATGATTGTTTGAAATTCAAAGGCCGAATATGTGTTTCGAGGATTGTGGAATTGATTCAGATGTTATTAAATGAGGCCCATAATAGTCACCTATCGGTACATCTGGGTAGCACTAAAATGTATAATGATTTGAAAAATTCTATTGGTGGTCTGGCATGAAACGGGATATATCTGAATTTGTTTCAAAGTGTTTAATTTTTCAGTAAGTAAAAGCCTAGCATCAAGTGCCTTTAGGGTTACTTCAGCCGATTATGATACCTGAATGGAAATGGGATAAAATCACTATGGGTTTTGTATCCGGTTTGCCTACAACACCGAGCAAGAAAGACGCAGTCTGGGTGTAATATCCTGATTTTGGGGGTCTGTGCATTTGGTATATTGCATGGCTAAATTAGTAGGTTAAGGCCTTGAGGTGTGTATTGGGCTCAGGTTTGGGCTTAAACCTAGGTTAAATTGATTATAAATAGTATTAGTTTATGAATTAAGTTAAGTAAGTATGTTTAGTAGCAAGTTGGGCTTATGGCCCAACGTTTGGAGGTGCTATAAGTGGGCATGTAGGTGGCGTCACAAGGGGGAGGAGTTTGAGCCTAGTGTGGACGCTTGGGGCCCAAATTGATGGGTCAAAATTCGGCATTCCTAGGGGAAGGGGAGGACGGCATGTGCTACAATTTAGGAGCTTGAATTCTTTTATTTTTGGATAATTAAAAGATGATAATAAGGAAGGGAAGAGTTGGTTTTAAGGTGGTCTCTTTTAAAGGGAAAGATAATGATTAAGTTATCAGTTGAGATAAAGGTTATCAAGAGAGAGTTGGCCGAAACTCCAACTCTGTGTGTGTGTATTGCCGAAATTTAGCAACCAAAGTGTCCATCTTTTCTTTCTTTTTTCCTCTTTACTTTCTTATCTTTTCTCTCAAGTCGAAGTTCTTTTCTTCCTTTTCTCTCTGCTTCTTGACAAAATCGAAATTCCCTAGCCTTATTCTCCTATCCAAAATTCTTCTAAAGCTGAATACCCTGGTTCCCATCTTCTTCTCCCATAGCCGAACCTCTCCTGGGTAGTCTCTTTTTCCCGTTGGTGCACCATAGCCAAATACACCTCTTTAGTTTGGTAAGTTTTTGAGATTTTCTTCTCTGAGATTTCTCTCTACTTCAATTAGTATCTAACCTGAATCATATTTTCCCTAAGGCTCTATCGGTTTCACTCTCTGCTATTGGTAGCCGAATCCTGTCTTGCTGTGCCCTGTATTGCTGATTTGTGGAAAAGCCAAAGTAGGTTGGTGGTAGGTTCGGCCAAATGGCCTCTTTCGTATTCTTTCCTCTTTGGCCGAATGTTGTATGGTATTCGATTGGTTATGATAAGTGCTTTGGTTTAATCTTTTGGGCTTGGCCGAATGTAGGTAGGAAGGCGACAATTTCTTAAGGGCTTTTCGGGATTCGACAGATTAGGTAAGGGTTCGTTTTAAGTATACGATTAATTTAATTAATTGGATCTCATCGTTTTATTGGTTTAGTGACCAAGGAGTTATTATGGACACTAATAACAGTCAAGCGATATGAGGGGTTGGATCTGTAAACCCAACGCTAAAGTACAAGAAACGATTAGTATTGGGAGTGAGATTGGCCATCCGGGTAAGGGCTGACATCGAAAGTAAATCGTAGGCCGATAGTCGTAGTCTCGAGTGACAGTAGCGTAGAAGTAGTAAAAACGCTAGTACGAGAACCAGGTGTGTAACTCTTACACATTTTCTTTACTTAATAGGTTAATTGTTATGTGTTGATAAAAGCCAGAATGACGGCTGTGGTTACCAAAATACCCTTGTGGGTAACAGGCGAGGATGCCGGGTAAGTGGTTATGTTTCTTGTGTTGATTGTAATCTATGAGAGCATGATATTCTATATACATAATTATGTATGTTAAGCATGATAATACTGATATTGTTCGCATGAATATATGTTATGGGTAATGAGAGGAGGGGGAGTATGATCTATCAGACTGTCACCAGTGATTTGGTATCATACAGTGGGTTGGCCCCACATATTATAAAGATTGTGAGTAAGTCTCAGTGGTTTGGGACCACCAGTGGTTTGGAACCACATATGTTTATTTGCGACTTCGGTCAGCAGTGGTTTGGCACCACCAGTGGTTTGGTGCCATAAGGGGTAGATTTGGGAGATACGGATGGATACCTAGGTTGATGGGTCGCATGACATGCATATTGGTATTTGAATTTGTGTAAGAGCTTAATTTCTTTTGGGGTGGGGATTTACACACTGAGTCTAGGTGACTCACCCCTTCCTTTCTATTTTGCAGATAAACCTTAGATCGTGGATTTGGAGCCGGTGTGGACTCGAGGTGGCCATGCTCAGCTTTTGTTTTATTATAAAGTTTTCATTTGGACATAATTGTTTATTTGTTTTGGGTTTTCAGCGTTGTAATAAGGCCGCTTAACTTTTATTTTTGGGACGTTTTATTTGGTTGTTTCTATAGCTTTCGTTAAGCATACCTGGTAAATATGAACTGGTTGTTTTCAAAACCTCGATAAGTACTTGTTTTCTGACATGTTCACTGATTAAGTAATAAATACGGAGTAACAATAAGACAACTAAGTTTTTTTAAAACAAGTTTCAACACTTTTTAAACGTCACAAGATTCAACTTCGTTTTCTCTAAAATTATCCAAAAGTTTACTTCCTAAACAAATTGACAAATCAATTTTCAAAACATTTTCTTCCCCGTGGCACTCCAAATTCGGTTGTAGCACTTCGACCTGGTTTGGGGTGTTACATCGGGTTATTGTTGATAGACTGACTAAATCAGCTCACTTTGTGCCAGTTCGTACAAACTATTCGCTCGATAAACTTGTTAAATTGTATGTGTCACAAATTGTAAGATTGCATGGTGTGCCGAGTTCCATTGTTTCAGACAGAGACTCGAGATTCACATCACGATTTTGGAAGAAGTTGCAAGATGCTTTGGGTAGTAAACTCCACTTTAGCACATCCGCAGACAGACGGTCAGTCTGAACGAACTATTCAGATACTTGAGGACATGTTGAGATGTTGTGTTCTCGAATTTGAAGGTACGTGGGAACGATACATACCTTTGATTGAATTTGCTTACAATAATAACTTTTAATCTAGTATCAAAATGGCGCGATACGAAGATTTGTATGGTCGCAAGTGTCGAACACCATTATACTGGACTGAGCTCAGTGAGAACAAGATACACGGGGTCGATTTGATTAAAGAGATAGAACAGAAAGTGGCTATAATCAGAGATTGTTTAAAAGCTACATCAGATCGTCAAAAGTCTTACGTTGATTTGAAACGTAAAGACATTGAATTTCAGGCCGGAGATCGAGTATTCTTGAAAGTTTCTCCGTGGAAGAAAGTACTCCAATTTAATCGGAAAGGCAAATTGAGTCTAAGATTCATCAGACCGTATGAAATCATCGAATGTATTGGGCCTGTTGCTTATAGATTGAAGTTACCCTCTGAATTAGAAAAGATACATGATGTATTTCACGTTTCGATGCTTCGTAAGTACAGATCATATCCGTCACATGTGGTCACTCCGTCAGAGGTTGAAATCTGATCCGATATGACATATGATGAAGAACCGATTCGTATCTTAGCTCGGGAAATAAAAGAGCTGAGAAACAAGAGAATTCCATTAGTGAAAGTACTATGGAATAGGCATGGAGTTGAAGAGGCTACGTGGGAGCCTGAGGATTCAATGAGGCAACAATACCCAACTTTGTTTAACGGTAAGATTTTCAGGGACGAAAATCCTTAAGGGGGAGAGTTGTAACAGACCAAATTTGACCCTAATCGGAACGGTGGTTTTGGGACCACGAATCCAAGTCCAAGAAATATTTAAATGTTATATTTCGTGCTTACTATATGTGAATTAATGTGTATGAAAGTTTCGTTGAAAAATTTAATTGTTTATGTGTTTAATTTAGAAAAAGAACTTAATCGCGTAAAAGGTAAAAGTCCCAAACTATAGTGAAAATGCACTAAATTGATTGTGGCTTTTAATTTGGAGTATAAAAAGGAAATTAACCCATTTTATGAGTTAGTGGGTGGCAAAGGTCAAGTATGACCTTATGTTATAAGTTGTTATTATTATTAATTAAAGGATAAATTAGTAAATTAGTAAATACTATAATATATGTTAAATAAAAACATGAAATAAACGTTGTCTTCATCCTTTGGCCACCGAAATGAGAAAAGAAAAGCTTGGTTTAAAAGCTTAAGCATTCGGTCATGGTGTTGGCTTGAATCAAAGGTTAGTTTTTAATCGGTTTTCGATAATTTTTATGTTTTTGAGATCGTTGCTTTGAACAGTAGCTGACCCATGTTAGAATTTTTAAAATTGAGAATGTTTGATATTCAGCCATGGCTAAATGTTGATATTTTATGATGTTTGATGGAAAAATATTAAAGTTATGTTAGAAATCTACAAGTTTTGAAATGGAAATTTTGGTGAATTTGAGTATTTAGGGCTAATTTGTAAAAGTAAATTTTTAGAGGGGCTTATTTGCAAAATAAATGAAAGAAATGGACTTATAAGGTCCTTCTGAACATTTGGCCCTTGAGTGTTGTAATGGAATTTTGTTTATTTTGTGTTTTGTCCAAATGAGACCAAATTGCAAAAATGTGAAATAGTAGGGGTAAAATGGTAAATTGCCTATTTATGTGCTTAAGTACTAAATTAAGATGAAATGTACTTGAATGAGCTGAATTTCAATGTGTCTAGATCAAGAACAAAGAAAACAGTTTGGATCGGGAAAGACGAAGGTTATCGAATAGTCGGTTTACGCATTCAAATTGACGATCGAGGTAAGTCCTTAAGCAAATATATATTAAAGAGTTAATTATGAACATGTTAAATGATGATATTTGATAATTTTAAGTATAAATTTATGTGTTACCCGAATGTAAAGGTGTTAAATTGGATTGAATGTATGTTGTTAATGTGATATGAATAAGTATATTCGATATGATATGTGGAGGTAATATGAGGTACATGATTTGTTTGTGAAGTTAGCATTAAGAAATGTGTATTGAAGGATTAACTATGTTGTTATTCGGGCTTAGAGCCTAGCAGGCCTTGTGCCGGTGAGTTATTTCGGGCTTAGAGCCTGGCAGGCCTTGTGCCGGAGAGTTATTTCGGGCTTCAAACCTAGCAGGCCTTGTGCCGGTGAAATATTTTGGACTTATTGCCTAGTAGGCTAAATGCCGGTGTTTAAATCTCAGACCTTGAGTCTATCAGGCCTAGTGCCGGTGTATGCAATTCAGGTTAAAGCCTAGCAGGTGCTATACCGGTGAGTTCAATTTTGAATTTCATTTATATAGTAATAAGGTCATGAAGTAAATCTAGTAAGCTTGAGCTTTGAAAATGAATTTGTTAATTCGACAGTAAGGTATGTATTTCATACATTTCAGTTATATATATATTTGCTATGATAGTGAGCAAATGAAATGATGAAAGAAAAATATGTTATGCACTTGGTTGTGAAGTTTATATAATACAATATAATTTGCCATATGGTTATTGGAAATGCGAAAGTATGAGTATGGTTAAAAGGTTCTTGTAAGTATATTTATTCATCTAGTTATGTAATTATCTATGTATATTCGGCAATTGATGTCTTTGGTAAAGAATTGAAAGTTACCAAGTTAAGTAAGGTAATGATGTCTTATTATGGTAAGTTTATGAGTAAGACATGTATGTTTTATGTCATGAATTGATTGAAATCATGTTTAACTAGATGAATGACTTAAATTAATGCTTAAGACTTACTAAGCTAGAAAGCTTACTCTGTTTATGTTTAATGTTCTGTTTTATAGATTTTGGTCAAGCTACGGGCTCGAGAAAATCGTCAGCAAGTCAATCACACTATCAACTTTTTGGTATTCTTTTGGTTTGGTTTATTTTTGGATAAAGGCATGTATAGGATGGATAATGTCTATGTTTGAGTTACGAACTTTTGTTTATGTATCCATATTAAAGCCATGCGAATATGGCTTACTTTCAATGTCTTGAGTTTTCAATGTTTCATGTTTTAATTATAGTATGTGTGGTTTTAATGAATTATAAGTATAGTAACTTGTTTGTTCGTGCATGCATTAGTATATTTATAAATGAGATGAATTTATAATTGATGTTATAATGGATACATTAATTTAGTTGTATTGGTTTAGTATGCATAGGCTTTATGCTTGATTGAGTGATAATTTATGTTTGTATTAAAATTTAATATAAGGTGTATTTGTATATTCGGTTATGGCTTGGACTTATAATAATATAAATATATTATATATTGGATGTTTTCATTAATGAAAGAATGTATATTCTATGATTGTTTTAGTTTGTTAATAAGAGAATTAATTTGTGCACGAATATTTGTATAAGGAATCAAAGGTGCATTTATTCTTTTAATAGATATTGATCAAGTGCATATATATATTTGATGTGATCGTTTGAGGCTTGCTTTGATCCTGTTTGTAGTAGTAAATATACTTATATGGTAGGCATGATTAGACAGATTACCAATATCTCGTAAATATGAATGATGAGTTTGTTACATTATTTGGCCGAATTCATGGGGTACACATTTAGCATGTGATTAAACGATGGTATGTGAGATATTAAATTTGATTAAGTCATTGTGTATACGGTTAAAATGTGTTTAGTCTATGCTTGACTGTTTGATGAAATAATTTGATAAAGGATCTTTAGTAATGTGATGTGAAGTGATTGAGTGGACATGCTCATGTATTTGGCTATGTTAGAAATTAAGTCTAAAACGTTGTAATGTTATAATTATAGTAAGGATCGCATTGTGTATGCTTGAATTCAATTGAATGTATATTTGGAATTGAGTTTAGTTCGGTAATATCTCATAACCGTAATCCGGTGACGGATACGGGTTAGGGGTGTTACAATAAGGCAAGGTTGAAGTTGGGGAAGGAATCAAGAGAAATAGGTAAGTAAGGGGGACAAGAGGCTTTTTTTGTGGATAGTGTTTTGGAAAGTTTGGGTGGCCAAACTCTTATCCTAAGGGGGGATGCATGTGGATGGTTTTGAGGTAGATAGGTGACTGAAAATTTTACCTTGGCATTTGGTAAGGCCTTAGTTTTGTTTTGGCCAAAAATCCTATTGCAACCTTTGTGTCATCTTCTCTCTTTTTGCTACTTTCTTTGCCGAAATTTTTTAGCACAATAGTGCAATTTTCTCTTCTCTTGAATTGGTCACATATTCATCTTTTGTCTAATCTCCTTGATAGTTGAATATCATTGTTCATTCTCCTTCATAACCGAAACCTTTCCATCGTTCTTTCTTTCTCATTCCTTAGGCAATCGGTAAGTATTCTTTCTAATGTTTTATTTTCTCCTCTTATGACTGAATCCATACTTTGGTTTTTGGATGGTCATTTTGACCTAGACCATCACCTTACTTTCTCTCATATGAGATCGTTTTCTTCTTCGCAGTGATATAGAGGGAGGCCGAATACCACAACATCGCCTAATCATCTCTAGTCATAGGATGATCGTGAGAAACGGGATTATAATCGATTAAGGTAAGGAAGATCTTTCATAGTCCATTCGATATCTCCATTTGGTTATTGAGTTAATCAGATTGAAGGGTGGCTAATTGATATTGTTGGTAGGATCGATTCTTGGTGCATCAAGGGAGATCACAGTCATGGTAAGTGGAGTTAGCCTAATAAAGTGTTTCTAATTACGATTATCGAAGTAGAGACTAACCTTCTATCAACTATCAATATAGGTGTTGAAATCGATAGAAAGCAAAACTCGTAATCAAGGGGTGTAATCCCGTACCCTTCTAAATATATGTTTGGAATGGTGAGTAAGTCTCACATCTCTTTGAAAGTTTACATGAAATATTCTGTGATTCGGTAGAAATACTGAAGAAAACCGATAACCGGCATCTGTGATCACTCGGACGTGCGTATGCTCGTAATGTTAATCATGTTTTGTAATAAAACAGTTTCGGTCAAAAATAGTAACGTGTATTTGAAAAATCACAAAAAATTGGATAAAAGGAATTACAAAGTGAGTAAGATATCATATTAAAGATTGCTGTTCTACTTTAATATGGATGAAACGGAGAAGGAAAAAGAATATTATATTCTGAGATATATTAATTTTAGTGAGACTGGTTTTGAATGACTTCGAGGTATTTTGTTCTGTCTTGGAAAAATTGTACAAAATTATAAAAAGTGAACTATGGGACATAATTTATATGTATAGATTCCTTAGTGAGCCTATTATTAATAGAGACAACTGAGAGAAGTATATGAAAACTGTACAGTGAGATATTTGGATTTTGTGTAAGAGAGGTCAGAATTGATCAATCTTCGAAATTAGTAGTATTTTATTAAATATCTCAAGTCAAACTTGATTTTCTTGATTTTAACAAATCAACATCTATTTTTGTACGAATAGAAAAGGATCTAACATTTTTTATCTCATTTGACATGTTTTCTTTATACGTTATCGAAAAACTTTTTAGTGTGACACACCATATTCGAGCCTAACTTCTAGGCCGGGTTTGGGGTGTTACAACTATGAATCATATTAATAATTACTACAAATGGATAATTAAAGAATAACACTAAATAATAAGTAATGCAAACAATAGAATAATTATACTAAAGTAGAATATAAAAATAAAAATACAAGATAGAAGATAGTAAGTAACAAATAAGTATAAAGTTTTACATGCATATCAACATAGCAAGAATTATTATAGATATTGTAAGTTTTAAAAAAATGTGGCTTTAAATAAAAATGATGTGGAATAATAATAATATGGATTTAAAAACTAATATGTACAAATGATGGGGAGTATTTTAAAAATAACATGTATATTCATAATAAGAAAATAAGTAAAATATATGGTTAAAGAAATAACTTTAAATCAAATAACATTATTAATATAATAATCTAATACATATATATTTCATATAAATAATATAAATAAATATATGTTATTCAATATAAATAAATTTTATACAAAATAAGATTTTAGATATAATATAGATATATGTAAGACCCAATTTTCGCCCGGCCCATACCAAAAACAAAAAATACAAAATTAAAAACTATTGTTAAAGTCCATCAGTCCATTACAAATAAATTAAAAACCCAAAAACAAATTATTATTATAAAAGTCCATTACAAAATAAATAGTCCATTTACAAACCCAATAATTCAACCCTGTACATTACTAAGCCCAAATTTACAAATCAACAGGCCTAAAGACCCAATCCCAAACCTAGCCCGAATGGCCCAAATGGTTTTGGCAAACAAAAACCTTAAGGGGTTCTAAGGGCAATCTTACGCATAACGACCTCCAAGCGCCCACCGTGCGTCGCGCCTCACATGCATGCAGTACACCACGTCACCGCTTCAAAGCACTGTAAAGCATAAGACCTTGTACCTGTAAAAACAAACGAAAAGCACAGCAAATGACAGCAAGGAATAGCAAAAATTAGAAATTTTTGTATTTTGTTTATTTTCGGTTATATAAGCATAGGCCAACAATTATAAGGGAATTCTTTGGTATTACGCACGCACATAGAAACAGAGAGAATAATACGCAATATAAATACAAAATCAAAAAGAAAAAGGTGATTTACCTTCACAACTCTCGGGTTCTTTATTTGATTTTTGTTTTCATTTTTTTATTTTCTTTCTTCTATTGGATTTAAATAAAAAAAAATGAATGGGACTTACCTTGGTAAGATGAATGGACGGCTTGGCTCTCTTCGTTGAAATCAGAGTAGAGGCGGCCGTCGAGCTCGAAAATATCGGCATATTTGGGCAAGTTTCAAAATAACTACTCAAATGGCCTGAGTCTATCTTTAATCGATCGATTGTCACAGTTTTGGTGGCCGGACAGGGTTCTAAACGCAGCGATTGAGGGCTGATTTCTTCTATTGGCTAAGGGAGAAAACAACAAAGAAGTTAGGGTTTGTTTTAAAAAAAATGGCTGATTATTTTTCTAAATCAGTTTTAAAAGAATTATACCTTATTAAAGAAACGGCGTCGTTTGGGGATAAAATCCGCGCTTGACCCGATTAGTGACCCGGAGGATCTGTGTGTTTTCTTTGAAAGGATTATTTACTGCATTGGTCCTTCTGTAATCTACCATTTTTCAATTTACTCTTATTAAACGCAACATTTTCGCGGTTGGGGGTTATTTGTGTGATTAGTCCCCTTCCTATCTTGTTATTCGATTAGACCCTAGCTATTCCTTATTTGTTTTCTCAATTAGCCCAGTAATTCAATCATGCTTTCAATTTGGTCCGAATCGAAAGCTGCGTTTTAGGCTTTGGAAATATTTTGTTTTGGTCTCTAGTCATTTACGTGTGTATTAATTCGGTCCTTAAATCTGCTTTAAATTATTATAAAATAGCCTTTAAATTTTGTTTTTGTTTCAATTGAGCACCTTTTTGTTTTATATACGTCTTCATATTTTTATTAGTTTTAATTCATTTTTATTTAGTTTTAAATTATTTTATAACATGATGAAATGTATATTTATACCTTTATTTAAATTAAACTATTTTATAATATACGTATTTATATAATTTGTATTAAAATTATTTTGTTTTGTGCATATATTATTAAGTTCATATTATGTTTTTTTATCTATTTATGTGGATATTTAATCTTCTTTAAAATTATTTATGTTATACATATTTTTCTTTCATAATTTAGTATATATATATATATTTTAATGTGTACATATATGTTAGTATTAGAATTGTTCCATGGATTTTGTAAAATTGTTGATGTATGTATGTTAATCAATTTTCTTTATCATTGATTTAATGTTTAATAATTATCGCTATTATGTATGGATTAATACCTCGCTTTGTATATTAGTATTCTATTGTATCTTACGAAAGGTGTAGTGTTTTACTGTCATTTTGGTTTTAAGATCACAAGGCAATGCTCGTGTTTAGGGGTTTCGAGAAAATCGTGCTCTAACTTACTGAGTTCCGGTTCTCTTCGTTTAAAACCTTGTAACCGAGTATCCTTTCTCTCTTAAATCAAATGCACGATTTTAAATAAAAAATTTATTCTTGGGAAGATGAGATATTGTGCCCTAACTTATTGAGTGTGATATTTCGTCATCTCGAGATAAGAATTTCAAAAGAACAAAAGCAGTATTCCGTATTCGGGAATTTTGAGAAATAGTGCCCTAACTTACTGGGTTTTGATTTTTCATTTGACCCAAATAATTGAATATCCTTCTTAATTTTTAAATGTACGAGAATTGAGTGTTGAAGGATAAATCTAATTTCGAGAACACAAGATGTTGTGCCCTAACTTACTGAGTACGACGTTTTATTTCTTTGAAATAAGAAATTTTGGCATCCAATATGATTCTGTCCAAATATTTCTTCAAGTTTTCCCTAACAAAAAGGATCGTATTTTAAAATCTTTTTCAAATTTTCGACGTCAGGACATTAATTAATTAATTCGGTACCAATTTTGGGCTTTGCGAGGGTGCTAATCCTTCCTCGTGCGTAACTGAATCCCGAACCTATTTTCTCAGATTTCGTAGACCAAAATTATTGTTTTAATAAAAATGTTTTATTAAAATAATCCATCTCAAGGTGATCTGATCACATCTTGAATAAAAGATCGGTGGCGACTCCATTTCCATATTTTTAAAGTCGATTCTCATTTTTCTAAAACCCGTTTAAAAAATGGTTTCGACAGCTTGGCGACTCCACTGGGGACGCTAAAAGAGAGTCAAGCCGTAAAATCGATTAATTTTTGTCCTTTCATCGAAAACTAAAAATTTGATTCGAAAAATTACGATCCTTTGTTTGCATTCACTTGTGTTACCTCATTTGATTATTATGGTCCGAGTTTTGTGATATATTTTTGCATCATATTGCATGACCACCGGGTTACACCTGAAACACCCCAAACTCGGCCCACAAGCCCTGACCGGATCCGGCATGCTCCTTGAGCAAAACGTAGTTAAGTTTCGTAATGACATTTTGAAAATCTTGATGATTTTGAAGAAAATAAATTTGGAATGTTCTCAAGTTAAACCGTGTTGTAATTTAGCTTTGTACTAAAACGATATTTTCATATTGCAAAAGTTATAAGTTAAAAGAAATACTGGATTTTAGGGTTTATTATTATTAACTTGAAAAACTATAGGTGTTTGAGTTTCAAAACGATTGATGTTATTCGTAACATAATAGAAATTTAAAACGCAAAAAAAATAAAACAGTTAAGTAATATGGCCTTATTACATCAAACATAATCCAAAATAATTCAAAATAGACTTAAATAGAATCGAAAAAAAAAAAACTGAGCTGTGTATGGCCACCACTAAGTTCCTGCCGACCCGGTCCATCTACTGAGTGCCATCTACAAAAAGTTAGCCCATGAAGGTGAGTTAACAGACTCAGTGTGCAACTACCATCACAGATTCCCAAACCATACAAGGCATAATAAATCACATGGAATAATTGTGAACCATGATGCAACCCAAACCACCTAGATCCAACCTCTACACACCACCCATACCAACCAATCACACCGTGGGGATTACTAAATCGACCCTCCATCCGCTACACACCATCGAAGGCAGTCACTGCAGTCAACTGCACATCGCCCTTATAATTGTGGCATAGCCACAAGATAATGTGACAGAGTCACCAGATTCATATTATGTGACATAGTCACCAGATAATGTGACAGAGTCACCATATATTGTGGTAGGAACCACCAGATCACTTCCCCTTTCACATAATCATCCATATGCCCATGCAACATACAAAACATGCTATTTTTCATGCCATTTACCTTACCCCAGAATCATAACAGAATTTCACATACTTTCACATCAATGTTATTAAACATTATTTACAAGCGTTAAGGGGTAACGTACCTGAATGCACTCGTACCATTGAATGGTACCCTTAGCTATATTTTCATTAGCACATATCTAATATTATCAACCTAAGGGGAATTAGTGTAGGGCTACACACCTGATTTTTCGTAGATCTAATTAAAATCCTGAAAATCCCGATCTAACGCACTAGATCCCTTTTTCCTACATTCGGCCAACACTCGGCATATTAGCAAGAAGCCATTCGGCTAAACTGTCAAATCCTGAAGGGTTAATGAGACCAAAACCCTTACTTTGCTGCCGATTTGGTTACCAGCCAAATCCCGAAACTTTGTGATGATCCCTCTTGCAATCAGCTAGGCACTAGTACACTCAACGGTTAGTTTTTCAGCTTTTGAACGAATAAGAAACAGATCTGAAACCAGAACACTTACCTAGATTGTTTAGCCAAATCCCGAAGATCTGTCGAAGACTTCCTAAAACACCATAGTTAGAATCGGCATAGCCTTTGAACAAGTAAAAGTGGCCCTTGGCCGAATGGTAAGCCTTGCTTACCTTGGGTCTTAAATCCAAGAAGATCACCTTAAACCGTCGGCCACTAGAGGATCCCGAAATCACCTTTATGGTTTTGGCGAAAGAAACATAGAGGATTAGAGTCCTTTATTTCGGCTAACCAAAAGAAAAAGGAAAAGAAAAATGAATAACTGTTGATCCTTGCCCCTAATGTTGATCCTTACCCCTAATTTTGAAATCGATTGCACTCTTGCTTAGAACCACAGAGGAATTCGGCTACTATAGAAAAGTGATTGACTTTGAAGGAGAAATAGATGAAGAAATCAGTTGGATGGTGAATGTTTCGGCTTTAAGGATTTGCAAAAAAAAAAAAAAGAAAAGAGAATAGGGGACACAAGATTCGGCTAATACTCCCAAATAGAGATGGGATATTCGGCCACCAAAAGAGTAGGTATAAACTTGTGGTTGAGAGAAGAAAAAGAAGTATAGAAGAAGGTTAGGAGAATTCGGCAATGGTGAGATTGAGAAGGGGATGCACAAATGGTTTCGGCTTTTGAGAAAAAGGTGCCTAAACTTGACTATGCATATTCGGTTTCCTCCCCCCTTCAATATGACTGAAATTGACACCAAAGAAATCCCTTGGCCGGCCAACTCTCCCTCTCTCCACTCAATCCCTCTTTTCACTCTTACTTAGCCAAATCCTTAAGCTTTTAACTCAATCTACACTTCATCTGTGAAGTGTCCTTGTGCCGTCCAACACTGCCTCTCCTTGCTACAAAATAAAACTCCAAAAATGCTTCCCTTGCTGCTCGGACCTAGTCCCTCACACTCCCTGTGGCGTTACTGACTAAGGCCCTAAGTGGCGCCTCCTTGCCACTTTACCAAGGCTTTTCTTGTGTTTTAAACCACACAACAAACTTCTTAAGGCCTAGCTCCCTTAGTTCCCCTTTTTAGACTTAAAAATTCGATAACTTTCAAGACTCCTATCTACATCCCGAGGTTCCTGAAGCCCCCAAATCACATTTCCTGAAGCCCCCAAATCATATTCAAATCATACTCAGGCATGCAATCACATATATTCAAGTAAAAATGCATAACCCCTAAGCCCTAGATGTTACAGTTCTACCCTCCTTAAAATAATTTCATCCTCGAAATTAACTGGCTAAAACAAGTGAGGGTATTGCTGTTGCATTGTTTCCTCTGACTCCCAAGGCTTCCTCCGATCCATGGTTATGCCATAACACTTTGACTAGAGGGACCGATTTCCTCTGAAGCACCTTCACATCTCGTTCCATAATCTGAATCGACTCTTCCTCATAGGACAGATTTGGTCTCAGTTCCACCTCCTCAACCGGTATCATATGAGATAGATCTGATCGGTAATGACGTAACATCGAAACGTGAAACACATCGTGCATCTGCTTCAACTCTGAAGGAAATTCTAACTGATATGCTACTGGACCAACCCGTTTCAGAATTTGGTAAGGTCCTATAAACCTAGGACTTAACTTTCCCTTGCGACCAAATCTCATTACCTTCTTCCACGGTGAAACTTTGAGAAACACATAATTTCCCATAGCAAACTCAATCTCCTTCTGCTTAAGATCTGCGTATGACTTTTACCGATCAGATGCCTCCTTCAACCGTGTCTGAATTACCTTAACCTTTTTTTCTGATTCTGCCACAATTTTCGGACCCAAAATCTGACGTTCTCCCAATTTCGTCCAACATGTAGGAATGCGACACTTCTGTCCATACAGCGCTTCGTACGGTGCCATTTGAATACTTGCCTGATAGTTATTATTGCATGCAAATTCTACTAAAGGCAAGAACTCCTCCCAACTCCCTCTGAAGTCTATCACACAACCTCTCAACATATCCTCCAGCACTTGAATTACCCGCTTAGATTGGCCGTCCGACTGCGGATGGAATGCTGTACTAAAGTCCAATCTGGTGCCCAAAGCTTGATGTAGTGCCTTCCAAAATCGAGACGTAAACCTTAGATCCCTGTCTGAGATAATCGACACCGGCACTCCGTCCAGCCTCACGATTTCTGCTACATATAACTTTGCCAATTTCTGTAGAGAATAGTCAACCCGCACTGGTATGAAATGTGCAGACTTCGTCAACCGATCTACTATCACCCATACCGAGTCCTTCTTGGTAGGCGCAAGGGGAAGCCCACTAACGAAGTCCATGGTAATTCTCTCCCATTTCCATTGCGGTATCTTTATCAGTTGAAGCAATCCTGACGGTACTTGGTGTTCAGACTTGACTTGCTGACACATTAAGCACTTCCTTACAAACTCTGTAACTTCCCGCTTAAGACCAGGCCACCAAAACTGTTCCCATAAATCCCTGTACAACTTACTTCCTCCAGGATGCATAGCATAAGGGCTACTATGCAATTCCTGAAGAATTCTTTGCCTTAACTCTTTATTTTTCGGCATACAAACCTTGCCCCGAAAACACAGCACTCCATCACTGTTTACACCAAAATTTTCCAATTCCCCACTTTGTACTTGTAGCAGCTTAGCACTTAGTTCACCATCTGGCAATTATTTCTCCTTAACCTGACCTAGCCACGTTGGCTACACTTGCAATTCCGCTAACAAGCTTCCATCATCAGAGAGGCTCAAATGTGTAAACATCGCCCTTAACTCTGATACTACTTTCTGACTTAGGGCATCCGCCACAACATTCGCCTTGCCCGGGTGATACTCTATTGAGCAATCGTAATCTTTTAACAACTCCACCCACCTACGCTATCTCAAATTCAGCTCCTTCTGAGTCAGCAAATACTTCAAGCTCTTGTGGTCCATGTAGATCACCGACCTTTCTCCATACAAGTAGTGCCTCCACACTTTAAGAGCGAATACAACCGCCGCCAACTCCAGATCATGCATCGGATAGTTAACCTCATGTGGCCTCAATTGCCGAGACGCATAAGCGACCACCTTCCCGTCTTGCATAAGGACACATCCCAATCCTGTATGGGAAGCATCACAATATACCACATAGCCTTTCCCTGCTTCAGGCTGAATCAAAATCAGAGCCTCTATCAATACCTTCTTAAGCTTCTCGAAACTTTCCTACTGCTTATCCGCCCATACGAAAGGTACCTCCTTCCTTAACAACTTCATCAAAGGTGCTGCTATTGACGAGAATCCCTCAACAAATCTCCTGTAGTAGCCTGCTAACCCCAAAAAACTACGAATCTCAGCCACAGACTTGGGTGGTTTCCAATCCAATACTGCCTCAATCTTCCGAGGATCCACCCTTATTCCTTCAGCAGATACCACATGTCCTAAAAACATAACTTCTTTCAGCCAAAATTCGCACTTGCTAAACTTGGCATACAGCTTCTTCTCCCTTAACACTTGCAATACTACTTGAAGGTGCTTATCATGTTCTTCCTCAGACTTGGAATACACTAGAATATCGTCTATGAACACAATGATGAATCGATCCAGGTAGGGTTGGAAAACCCGGTTCATCATGTCCATGAACGCGGCTGGGGCATTTGTCAATCCGAACAGCATTACCAAGAACTCATAATGCCCGTACCTTGTCCGAAAAGTTGTCTTATGGATATCAGCCTCCTTCACCTTAAGCTGATGATATCCTAACCTTAGATCTATCTTCAAAATACTGCGGCCCCTTTAAGCTGATCGAACAAGTCATCTATCCTTGGCAATGGATACTTGTTCTTGATGGTCAGCTTATTCAACTACCGGTAATTTATGCACATGCGCATAGTCTCGTCCTTCTTCCTTACAAATAAGATCGGTACTCCCCATGGAGACACACTAGGTCGAATAAACCCACGATCGAGTAACTCTTAGATCTGGGCCTTGAGCTCTGCTAGCTCCTTTGGTGCCATTCAGTATGGAGCAATTGACACAGGAGCTGTACCCGGCAGTAAGTCAATTCTGAACTCTACTTCCCTGTCCGGGGGTAACCCAGGCAGCTCCTCCGAAAAGACATCCACAAATTCCCTTACTGTTCTAACTCCTCCTACAGCTGCTTCCTTAGCCTCTAAGGCACTGATCAACATAAAAAAAGCTACACACCCTTTTCTCACCATCTTCTCTACCTTAAGGGCAGATACCACATTTGACAAGCAATTCCGTCTCTCGCCCATCACCACAACTTCTTTGTCTTCAGGAGTTCTTAACGACATGCGCTTAGCGGCACAATCCACATTCGCATGGTACTTCACTAACCAATCCATGCCTAAGATTAGATCAAACTCTTCAAATGGCAACTCCATTAAGTCAGCCGAAAATTGCGCCCCCTGAACTTCCAAAGGTACTGCCCTAAAGAGTTTGTCTAATACTACTGATTGCCCTAAAGGACTAAGTATAGTCATCTTCCTAGGTATAGTCTCAGAGTTCACATGCAGAGTTCTAGACACCTTACTAGCTATGTAAGAATGAGTTGACCCAATATATATCAACGCAATAAAGGGTAATCCAGAGATAAGGAACATACCCGTTACAACATCAGGTGCGTCACCATCCTCCCTCCGACGAACTGCATACACTAGACTCGACTGTCTCGCCTCTGTGTTTCCAACACCTCTACCCGATATTCCCCGACCTCTTCCAGAACCATTACCTCTGCCAGCCGGACCACGACCCCGCGGTGGTTGCTGTCTACCCCTTCCTACCTGACTAGGACCCTGACTTACTGGTTGGCTCTTGTCTGTTTTCATGGGACAGTCCCTAATCATGTGATCCTTGGATCCATACTTGAAACATCCTCCCGTCTTCTTCTAACACTCTCCCAAGGGCATCTTTCCACATTGGGCACAAGTACGGTACTATCGTCCCGTAGCATCTTGCTGACCTCGCTACCCATCTGTTCTAGGTCTCTTTTGGATATTCCTAGATGGTCCTGATGATCCAAAACCTCTCTTTTGCCTATTCCTGTCCGTGTTCTGTCTTACAGAATCCTTAACTCCTTCAGCAACCTTAGCCTTTTCTACCAACACATCAAACTCCCGCTCCTACTGTGGGGCAATCAACAGTCTCAAGTCATCCCTTAGTCCATCCTCAAACCAGACACATCGCTCATGCTCCGTAGCCACTATACCTCGAGCATATCGGCTCAACCTTAGGAATTTTGTCTCGTACTCCGCTACGAACTTATTTCCCTAAACCAGCCTCAGAAACGCCTTCCTCTATGCATTAACATAACTAGTCCCAATATAATTCTTCAGATACACTTCCTTAAAGTACTCCCAAGTAAGATCATCTGTGGTAGCACCATCCCGGACCGTGAGCCACCATTGGTATGACTCATTCCGGAGTAGCGACACTACCCCTTTCAGTTTCTCCTCGGTAGTTAAGTCCAAATCATCCATAATTCGCTCCGTCGCCTCCAACCAATACTCAGCCGTATTGGGCTCCACACAAGAAATACCACGAAAAAACTCAGCTCCATTAGCTCGGAGTCGCTCAAGTACAGACTTTCAAGCTCCCATGCCTCCACCTGGTCCAGCCACCCTTTCCAGAACTCGCAGATCGCTTTGATGTCGCATCATCCCCGCCTAATCCTCGATATTCCATACCAAAGAAATTGGTGGTGGTGGCATTTCATTCTCGGACCCTTGACCAGACCTAACGAGTTCTGACACGGTCATTCGACCTCTACCACGGCCACACACGTTACGGCCACGTCCTCTAGAACTCATGTCTACGTTCATGATTTAATCTGCTTAAGAATTTTATGAATTAGTTTTTGTTCCACTGATTTATCCACGAACAATTTTATGTAAAGAAATTTAGGGGCAGTTCTTTCGATCATTTCAAGGTTTCTACCCTAATTCAGAGAAAACACACTCATTCAATAGTATTTACTACACACATTCATCTCTCGAACATTTTCGTTCGTTCCAACCCAGGGGTATTTTCGTAATTTGTCCTATAGGGTATTTTGGTAATTTTCCAAATCAGGGTATTTTGAAATTTTGCAAAATAGGGATTTTTGGTATTTTTGGAAAATAAGAATATTTTGAAAAAATTGAGGGTAGTATGGTAATTTCATAATCTGAGGGTATTTTTGTAATTTCACAGACCAGGGGCATTTTGGGGAATTTTGTAAAATATGGTTCCAAGTGATTTTACAAAATAAGGGAAATTTGGAAATTTTCAGTTCGGGGGTACTTCGGCAACCTTCCATACTGTGGGTAGCTTGATAATTTTACAAGTTAGGGGTAATTTGGTCAATTTGCAAATCAGGGGTATTTTGGTCATTTTTGAATCAAAGGTACTTTGGAATTTTATAATCAAGGTTTGACTTTAGGATTATACAAAACAAGGTGACTGGTCCTTTCGGATTTTAATTATTAAATTTAGCTTTGTGATTGAGTCCTCTTGGTTAGGGTGAGCAGTTTACGCACTGTAGGATTCGAAATGAGAGGAGGTGAGTCACTAGGACGCTTAAATACCAAGCTCCCCTAATCCAATCCTAGACATGCGCAACGGTTGCCACACCTCAACTCAAATGACTCACTCACCGGTTTGTTTGGTTAGACCTTAAGTTTTATGTAATTGATTGTTGGAATAAGCTAATCCTAGGGTTCAATGAGTTCTAATCTACTAATCTACATCCCCATAATTCCCACATACAAATCACACAATGGTTAGAAGTACTTACCTGGTGGACATCGGGCTGGAGACTCAGGTGCCATGCCAGAAAACCTGCTCATTCTTCAGTAAAACTCAATTTCAAAATAAAGAAAACGTTTGGCCTAAAAAGCCTTCAAGGCTGAGTTTTGAACCTGGCTCTGATACCAAATTGAAACACCCCAAACCCGGCCCACAAGCCCTGACCGGATCTGGCATGTTCCTTGAGCAAAACGTTGTTAAGTTTCGTAATGACATTTTGAAAATCTTGATGATTTTGAAGAAAATAAATTTGGAATGTTCTCAAGTTAAACCGTGTTGTAATTTAGCTTTGTACTAAAACGATATTTTCATATTGCAAAAGTTATAAGTTAAAAGAAATATCATATTTTAGGGTTTATTATTATTAACTTGAAAAACTATAGGTGTTTGAGTTTCAAAACGATTGATGTTATTCGTAACATAATAGAAATTTAAAACGCAAAGAAAATAAAATAGTTAAGTAATAATGGCCTTATTACATCAAACATAACCCAAACTAATTCAAAATAGACTTAAATAGAAAAAACTGAAAAAAAAACTGAGCTGTGCATGGCCACCACTAAGTTCCTGCCGACCCGGTCCATTTACTGAGTGCCATCTGCAAAAAGTTAGCCCACGAAGGGTGAGTCAACAAACTCAGTATGTAACTACCATCATAGATTCCCAAATCATACAAGGCATAATAAATCACATGGAATAATTGTGAACCATGATGCAACCCAAACCACCTAGATCCAACCTCTACACATCACCTGTACCAACCAATCACACCGTGGGGATTACTAAATCGACCCTCCATCCGCTACACAACATCAAAGGCAGTCACTGTAGTCAACTGCACATTGCCCTTATAATTGTGGCATAGCCATCAGATAATGTGACAGAGTCACTAGATAATGTGATAGAGTCACCAGATATTGTGGTAAGAACCACCAGATCACTTCCCTTTTCACATAATCACCCATATGCCCATGCAACATACAAAACATGCTATTTTCATGCCATTTATCTTACCCCAGAATCATAACAGAATTTCACATACTTTCACATCAATGTTATTAAACATTATTTACAAGCATTAAGGGGTAACGTACCTAAATGCACTCGTACCATTGAATGGTACACTTAGCTATATTTTCATTAGCACATATCTAATATTATCAACCTCAGGGGAATTAGTGTAGGGCTACACACTTGATTTTTCGTAGATCTAATTGAAATCTTGAAAATCTCGATCTAACGCACTAGATCCCTTTTTCCTACATTCGGCCAACACTAGGCATATTAGGAAGAAGCCATTCGGCTAAACTGTCAAATCCCGAAGGGTTAACTAGACCAAAACCCTTACCTTGCTGCCGATTTGGTTACCAACCAAATCCCAAAACTTTGTGATGACCCCCCTTGCAATCGGCTAGGCACTAGTACACTCAACGGTTAGTTTTTCGGCTTTTGAACGAATAAGGAACAAATCTGAAACTAGAACACTTACCTAGATTGTTTAGCCAAATCTCGAAGATCTGTCGAAGACTTCCTAAAACACCATAGTTAGAATCGGCATAGCCTTTGAATAAGTAAAAGTGGCCTTTGGCCGAATGGTAAGCCTTGCTTACCTTGGATCTTAAATCTTGAGAAGATCACCTTAAACCGTCAGCCACTAGAGGATCCCGAAATCACCTTCATGGTTTCGGCCAAAGAAACATAGAGGATTAGAGTCCTTTATTTTGGCTAACCAAAAGAAAAAGGAAAAGAAAAACAAATAACTGTTGATCCTTACCCCTAATGTTGAAATCGATTGCACTATTGCTTAGAACCACAGAGGAATTCGGCTATTATAGAAAAGTGATTGACTTTGAAGGAGAAATAGATGAAGAAATCGGCTGGATGGTGAATGTTTCGGCTTTAAGGATTTGCAAAAAAAAAAAAGAAAAGAGAATAAGGGACACAAGATTCGGCTAATACTCCCAAATAGAGATGGGATATTCGGCCACCAAAAGAGTAGGTATAAACTTGCGGTTGAGAGAAGAAAAAGAAGTATAGAAGAAGGTTAGGAGAATTTGGCAATAGTGAGATTGAGAAGGGGATGCACAAATGGTTTCGGCTTTTGGTCAAGAGAGAAAAGGTGCCTAAGCTTCACTATGCATATTCGGTTTCCTCCCCCCTTCAATATGACCGAAATTGACACCAAAGAAATCACTTGGCTGGCCAACTCCCCCTCTCTCCACTCAATCCCCCTTTTCACTCTTACTTAGCCAAATCCTTAAGCTTTTAACTCAATCTACACTTCATCTGTGAAGTGTGCTTGTGTCGTCCAACACTACCTCTCCTTGCTACAAAATAAAACTACAAAAATGTTTCCCTTGTTGCTCGAACCTAGGCCCTCACACTCCCTGTGGCGTCACTAACTAAGGCCCTAAGTGGCGCCTCCTTGCCACTTTACCAAGGCTTTTCTTGTGTTTTAAACCACACAACAAACTTCTTAAGGCCTAAACTTAAAAATTTGATAACTTCCAAGACTCCTACCTACATCCCGAGGTTCCTGAAGCCCCCAAATCACATTCAAATCATACTCAGGCATGCAATCACATATATTCAAGTAAAAATGCATAACCCCTAAGTCCCGGATGTTACAACACCTTTTAAGTGGGAGTGAGAAGCTACTCCTTTGTGAGGTTTTCACCTCCGTGCAGGATAGTGAATCGCTTTCGAGATACATCCGTACCTATGTCTTCGTGAGATTTTCATCTCCGTACAGCCATAGGGAAATATATTCCCCTGAATCGAACTCGTTCCATATGAGCCTATGATGGGTGAGGATCGAGGAATCTGCTAGTTCGGGTACCTCTCTTTAGAACCAAACCACATGTAAAAGACCCTAGGAGCCTACCCTAGATAGAGCCACGCTAAACCTTAGTGGTCACCTGGTCAGGTGTTCTATGTTGTTTATTTCTCTGGCACTAACGTGTTTTCTTTTGATTGCATTACATTGCATTCATTCCACGTATTTTTATATTAGAGAGAGATGTCGATTTGGGTTTGATTGCTAAATTAGGGAGCTCGGCATGGGGAACGAATTTTTTGATAAAACGAAAGTCAATACAGATGTTCGTATGTTTGTAGTCCATTTCATGTAAAGAGCTTGGTCCTCTAGTAAAGTTTCCTAAAAGAAATTGACTTAGAATCGATATCTCTTTACATTCATTTCATGCATTCATTACATCACATGCATTAGATTTCATGAGAGACCCTAATTAGGCGAAATATTTTCAGTGAACCTAGAAGACATGGAACAAATGTTGGAGAGAATAGAGCAAAGACAAATACTGATGCAAGAGCAGTTGGCCAAAATTCAAAGGGACATGTGAGATCAAATGAATATGATGCGCCAGATAACCCAATTACTAGTTGGAGGGCTTGAAAAAAGGAGTGGGCCAGTGGTCAGCGGTGTGGATGGTGACGAAGACATCGTTTATTCCCCAATAAGTATCCCGACTCAACGAAACACGCATTCAAAGGGGGTACCTATCATTATTGGACCCCAACATCAGATTAATACCTCGGTACTGCTAAATCTCTCGATGGGCTCAAGTTTTAACCTGAAGGATGATCGAGCCAAACCAGTTGTTCTGGCAGAGAAAAAGAAAAGGGGGATAAGAATTTCAAAAGCCCCGAGGGAGAAGGAAAAGGAAGTGAATAATATGAGTAAGTGTAACATGGGTAATTCGAAGCCGATTACGATAGCTCAACCAAAGACAACTGCTACCAGCTATCAGGTTTCCCCAAGACAAGAGACCAATCTAAAGTCAAATTCAAAAAAACTCCAGTGTGCGCCCATCCCAATCTCGTATAGAGAGTTGTACCGAATTTTGTTCGACGCACATGTTGTATCCCCTTTTCATATAGAACCAATTCGACCTCCATACCCTAAATTTTTTGATGAGAATGCCCAATGCGAATACCATGCATGAATTATGGGGCACTCGACGAAAAATTGTACCAGTTTCAAAAAATTAGTCGAAAGACTCATTAGATTGGGCATCGTAAAATTTGACGATCTTCCTGGTACAGAAAATTCTTATCCCAAAATATTTTTTAAAGGGGTAAACATCGTGAGTCCCATGATAAATAGGGGCATGAGATCAGGAGTAAATCAAGTGCAGGGCTCTAGTGTAAAACATGATACTGGCGAACTTGAACATTAATGACGTATCTAAAGAGTGAGCCAGGGAGTAGACTTTTCCAAGCTTCTGCCTTTATTTGGGATGTTTTGAACAATGGAACTGTGGAAAAAAATCCTTGTATTTTTAGAGCTAATCTAGAGCAATATCCAAAACATGCTTGTTGCTTTAAGCTTGGGAGCAACAAGAATCTTTTTGTGAAATGGGCTTGTATCCAGAATCTTTATTTAAATGAAATGTATCTTTTTAAGTAAATATTATTTTTATTATTCACATTTCATACAGTACATTCTTTCATGTCTTGGAATATTCTTTCATTCTTTATTCGTGACCATACCATAAAAATAATCATCCTTAGAATCATTTATTCTTTGAAATTTTCCTTCGTACCTACAATAGGTACCCAGATATCAATGACATGAGCGACGTTGTTACTGACTCCCTTTTCAATGAAATATGGGTCTAAGGGATCTCAGGACTTTGAAGATGACAAAAATTGTCACCTATCTTCTGATTTGTTAATACTGGATGAAAAATAAATCCTACATCGTGATCCAAGAAAGGAGATGAAGATCAAATCCTAGCTCAATATAGAAATAAGATTTCCTACATGTGGGGCATGGACGTTATCAAGCCACTCTCCTCAAAATCTTCTGGTCAACATTATTCATTTTCGTGGACGTCGATTTCTTCACTAAGAGGGTGAGGGTTGCTTCATATGCCAATATTACAAAGTCAATAGTCATTAGACTTAAAAAAGGAAAAGAAAAAAGAAAAAAAGAAAGAAAGAATACTGACAAAAAAAATGTCAAAAAGATCAACATTTAACCGCACAATGTCAAAAGTTTGTGGTTCGTTCAAAGATCATGTGCCACATCACAGTAAAGGCAGCCAAAAAAAAGAAAGAGAAAGACCGAGACTTGTAGAGATTGGCATACAGAAGTTACTATGTACCCTCTATGCTTATCAAACATTGGCCAGGACGGTCACCGGGGCAGCCCGTTTCTCATTGGTTTCGCCCATTGAAGACAAATTTCTTTTTTTCGGGTCTTATCAGAACTGAATTTGGATGAGGTAGAATGGATCTAATCTCAATATGATTAGTTGAATTTGAAGAGAAAATGTTAAAAGCTATCTGTCACGGTCAGATGATGTGAGCTCACAACAAAATGTTTTGTCCTAGAAAATTTCATGATAGGGCTTTGAAGAGGGTTCTTTCCCATGCAAAAGGGACTTCAAAAGAAAGAGGATGCCAAACCGAGAAGGACCTTAGGCAGTAAAGAAGGCCTATTCTAGGGAAGCATGAATATTGTTTGAGATAGATGATAAGGACCTACCCAATCTGAAGAATTCAGATTCAATAAAAAGAATTCAAAAAAAAAAAGAGAGAAAAAGGAGAAAAAGAAATTTTCAACAAAAAAGAAGAAAGAAAAGGAGAGGCCCAGGTGAAAACTCGCAAAGGGCGCTTTGAGACCAAAGGGGATTTGAGTTGAAAACCCGAAAAGGGTGGCTCAAATTTTAATTGAAAGTGGGGCATACAGCAGTCTTGCTATTCCTGAATTAACAATGAAGAAGTATGCTACGTCTGGGCGTATCGGCAAAGTACTTCAGGTCCTTAAACACATATTGAACTTAAAATGGTCCTCAAGAAGTTGGAACAGAGAAGCTCAGGCTGCGATATCTGGGGCACCTAGTTTCCATTTTACCCATTTTTAATTTGTTATTTGTGATTATATCATTCTTTTCAAAATATGTTCACAATAAATTTCTTTCTTGATTGCGATTGCTATCTTTGCTTAGCTTATTTGTTTCGAGATATGCTCCTAATCAATTTCCTTCTTGTCCATGGTTATGATCTTTTTCAGGCATTTTGCATTGAAATAATGATTAGTGGACTAATAATATTTTCATAAAATGAGTTTTGCATATTACTCTGGAAATTTCTGAATAATACAAGAATCTGAAACAGGACTATTATTTAAAAACTCGCCAAGTTTAAGGAAGAGTCTAGATTAAGGCTATCTCTTTGGATATTCTGTCAAAAATAGTTGGCGATACAATCTTGACGACCCAGGTGTAAAATGGGAATCATTCTCTAGAGAAAAACTAATATTCTGCATTCACGCGAGCATTATGCATACATATTTGGTTAGGTCACCTAGGGAGCGATCAGTTGATTGAACAAATTACAGTCCTCTACCCCTGAGTTGTGGTGGCATAGAGGGAAGCTGATATGGATCCTATACATCTGAATAGTAATAGGGTGGATTGAAGTAGAAGCAATCCTACATTTCAAGGTCGCAGTGGGATAGGTGGGAAGGAATTCAGATCCTATACCGCTAAGTAACGATGAGATGAACCCTGAAGTTACAGCGGGGCAAAGCTGTTGAATAGTTACAATTGTTTCCTCGAGTTTTCTGTTGAAAATACCTACCGAACAAGATGGTAGCATAATACATCAGCAATATAGCTATGAGCAGGGATCATTATCATGAAATTCTGCATTCATACAAAACACATTTAGTTAGGAGCATTTGATTCATTCCGATCATTGCATCCTAATCATTGCAAGAAATTATTCTCATGACATTCTGCATTCATACCAATGTCATCCATAAGACGCATCTATTTAGGGGCACCTGATTCATTCCGATCATTGCATACTAATATTTGTAAAAAGACCATTCTCATGACATTCTGCATTCATACAAATGTCGTCCATAATATATTAGTTAGGAGCATTAGATGCATTCTGATCATTGCATCCTAACCATTTTTCATAAGTATAAACACAAAACTGATTTTACAGCACAGGTCCGCTAAAGGACATTGTCACAGCATTAGTAAATTCAAATATCTTGCCTTCCTTAGCGAAGTAGATCGAAGACAGCAGATCTGGCAATCCTGAAGTTACAGGAACAGATCAAAGCCAAACAATTTTTATCACCTTGAAGCTCCAGTGGAGTAGGTGGAAGTTACAAATCCCTCCTCCCTAAGTTTACGATGAGGATTAGTCAGTATTCCTTTGAAGTTTCAGTAGAGAAGATGGAGGTTACAAATCTCTTGTCCCTAAATTTCCAACTCCTCGAAGCTTCAGTGGAGTAGGTGAAGGTTAGAAATCCCTCCTTCTTGAGTTTACGATGAGGATCAGTCAGTATTCCTTCGAAGTTTTAGCAGAGAAGATGGAGGTTACAAATCTCTTCTCCCTGAATTTCTAGCTCCTCGAAGCTCCAGTGGAGTAGGTGGAGGTTACAAATCCATCCTCCCTGAGTTTATGATGAGGATCAGTCAGCATTCCTTCGAAGTTTCAGCAGAAAAGATGGAGGTTACAAATCTCTTCTCCCTGAATTTCTAGCTCCTTGAAGCTCTAGTGGAGTAGGTGGAGGTTACAAATCCCTCCTCCCTGAGTTTATGATGAGGATCAGTCAGCATTCCTTTGAAGTTTTAGCAGAGAAGATGGAGGTTACAAATCTCTTCTCCTTGAATTTCTAGCTCCTCGAAGCTCCAGTGGAGTAGGTGGAGGTTATAAATCCCTCCTCCCTGAGTTTACGATGAGGATTTGTAACATCCTGAATTAAGGGGTTATGCATCTTTACTTAATTGAATGTTGTTGCATGCCTAAGTATAATTGAGTGTGTTTTGGGAAGTTTTTCGAACTTCAAATATGTAAGTGAATGCTTAGAGAAATATTAAATTTTTAATAATTAAGATGGAGCTAAGGAAGATAGGCTTTAAGAAATATTGACAAGATGTTTTAAGCATAATAAGTCAATAGGCAAGGTGGTAAGGGTGCATGGATGAATGCTTGAGGGGAGAGGTTCGAATCCCCTAGCTAACAAGTGGAAGAATTATATTTTTTTTTATTTCTTTCCTATAGTGTCGGCAAAGATTATTCTAGAATGGATGGACATCTTTTTATTTTTGGTTAGTAGACCATAAGTAAAAGGCAAGTTATAAGTTATGGCATGGAATCATGAAGTTATGGTAAGATAGGGGGACAAAGGGCTTGAAGAGGGGATGTTGTTTTGGAAGCATTTTCATGGTCATTTGACCATGAACCTATACGACATAAGGGGCTAAATGGGGATGGTTTAATTGTGTTAGAATCAAGGGGATGGTAGGGAAGAAAAGAGGAGGAAAAGGGGGATCATGTTGGCAAGGTGTTGGCCGAATTTTGCTTTAGCATTAGGGGTGTATGTTGGCCAAATTTTAACCAAATTGTTCATCTTTTTCCTTTTCTCAAAACCTTGTTTCTTAGCCGATTGCTTATTAGACAAAAGAGAAACCTTTTCTTTTCTTTTAGTCAATTGATACTTTGCCATTTCGGTTTTGAGTAGTCTTTTTAGTTTCTTTTCTTCAAAGCATATCATCTTTCTTCCTCTTTGTAATCGAAAATACCAAAGTTCCAAGGACCTTTTTCTTCACTTTTTCCCTCATGGCTGAATGCACATAAACTTCTAAACCCATCTCTTTTCTTTTGAAAATCATCATCATCATCATCTTCTTCAATCTTTTACTTTCTCTCTTTCTCTTTCTTTTTTTTTCTCAACCGAAACCATTATCTACTCTAACCAAAATCACCATTCTTTTCCTCTCTTTTGTCAAACCAAATCATCATCTTCCATTTTCATCTTCCCATTTCTTTTCTTCTATTGAAAACCGAAACCACTATAGCCAAAGAAATCACTATCTTTCTCTTCTCTTTTTGTGCAAGTCAAAATCACCAATTCTCTTTTTCTAAATCTTAAGGCCGAATCTTCAAGTAGTCAAGTAAGGATTTTTGTTAAGTGTTCTCATTATTTTTTCTTTTAGAATAGCCGATTTTAGAAACTTATTTCTCTCATTTTCTCCTAGGCCGAATCTTTGAAGGGGATTTAAGGATTCTTTTTGGTAGCCAACGTTTTAAGAGAGATCTTTCAGAATCATCCAAGGTAAGGATTATCATTTTCAGTTATATTGTTTCTTTTAGATAGATAACTAATCGACTTTATTTTAGGGGTGATTTTGGGACTAACAAGATAGGTTCGAAAAGAGTGGTAAGGAGTGTTTGGAAGAGGGGAGGCTCCGTTATACCCTCAAACTTCAAACGAAGGGCTGTATCGGCGATAAGAGATTTTCCACCGGGTTGTGGACCCTCTGCTAATGAAGATCATTTATTTGAAGTCGTGCGTACAACCGAACCACTTTTCGTTAGTGGGTTGTCATTAGGTTTTGACCCATCTATCGGAGAGAAACCACATATATCGGTTGTTTGAGATTCCGAGGGTAAGGATTTAGATCTCTCATCAATAGTATAGATTATAAGTATTAGTTTGTTCTAATCAAGTGTGATAATTAACTAGGTGTTGACGAGCGGGAAGGTATCGTTCTCACTGTCATAAGGTGTGTAACATTATACTAAAATCTCATAGATCTCTATTAAATGTGATTTGTATGAAAATATGTGTAATAATGGTTGCGGGTACCATTCAGTGGTATACGATATTCAGGTATGTTTAACCCCAATATTTTGCTAATTTTGCTATATGCCTAAATGTGAGATAAATATGATTTTTCTATGATTTTGGGGTAAATGACATGAAAACTAAATAATATGTATGTGCATGGGCATATGGGTGTTATTGATAAAGGGGAAGTATTCTGGTGGTTTTACCACAATATCTGGTGACTTCGGTCACATATTTTGAATCCGGTGACTTCGGTCACATATGTGAATCTGGTGACTTCGGTCACATATTTGAAATCCGGTGACTTCGGTCACAATTATCTGGTGGCCATGCCACAAAATTATAAGGTCGATGTGCATGTTGACTGCAGCAACTGCCTTCGATGGTGTGTAGCGGATGGAGGGTTGATTTAGTCATCCCCACGGTGTGATTGGTTGGTACAGGTGGTGTGTAGCGAATGGATATTTAGGTGGGCTCGGGTTTGCATTTCATTATATAAATACCCATGTGACTTCTAAATGATTTTATTTGATTTGCTATAAAAATGGCTTATGGCTAAATATGACTTAAATGGGCTTATGGCTATATGTGTTACTAAATGGGCTTAAAGGCCATGATCAATTGGGCTTTTAGTGTTTTTGTTACACATTGAGTTTATGACTCACCCCTTTTGTGGGATAATTTTTCAGATAACTCTTAGCGCGATGGATCGGGTCAATGAGACTACGTGGTGGCCATTGCTCAACAAAGTATTTCGAGTTTCTCCTAATTAAACTTATTAAGCTTATTTTTATTACTTAGAATTTATTATGGGTTTTGCTATTTTTGTAATAAGGCCACTATGAACTATTTTTAATTTTTATGCTTGGATTATTTTTTATTCTACTTTAACAATATTTATTAAATAACTAAATGGTTTTCGATAAATAATTTAAACTATTTTTGACACTAATATATATATGTTTTTACAATAATAAGTAAAATTTTCATTAAATTTGATTTTCTTTTAACTTATAAATTTCTCTTAAAAATAATGTTTTAAGAAGATACAAATTTATTTAAATTGATTTCAACCCTAATATTAAGTTAATGCTTTTATACTTAACTCATCAAGTTTTTCTTAAACAAAATGAGAAATTGCTAAAGTTTTATTCGAGGAACATATCAAATCCGATTAGCTTTTTGGGCTGGGTTTAGGTGTTTCAACTTGGTATCGAGCCCATTTTAAACTCTCTACCTTGCTTTTGAAGCCCACATCGCTTTCAAAATTTGGCCCAAATGACTTTTTGAAAGTTTTCTTAAGTTAAAATGGTTTTATAAGAGCATGGCACCAAGTTCTCGCCCAGTCCATCGTAAGTACTTTTATTGATAAAGTGATATGAATGTATGATAAGCCTAAGGAAACTATACTTTAGAGACATGGACCCTAGGTGTATGTGTACTACTACGGAAAAACCATTGAATAAATATCATTGCATAAAACTTTCTTTTAATAAGAAGTGAAAAGACTCTAATGCATAAGACTTTTTCAGAAAAAGAGATAAGACGCGTAGTAGACATGAGTCCTAGGGGATTCGGTCGTCATGACGCCTGATAGAGGAAGAATGGCTGTGTCGAAACCAGTTAGATCTGCTCAAGGTTCCAAAAATGAAGCTTCGCCACTGGCTGTTGGTGTAACATCCCAAAAATGGGGTTATTTGGAATTTAATTATTTTTCTCATGTAAGAACTGTTGAGATATTATTCATGGAATAATAGAGTTTAATTTAAGGCTTTGTGTTGGCTCGATTTGGTAGGAAATTTTAGTTTTAATTTTAAGGTAGGGAGCCTTAGCAAGAGGGTGTTATAAGAATAAATGGGGATAATTTGGACATAAAATGAGCCTAGACCAAGTGGCAAAGCAAGCCCACTTAAGAGCTACATGTGGCGCCACCAAGGGAGCAAGGAGAGCCTTGGTTCGAGTCACAAAAATCCTCTTTTGGCAATATGATGGATGCACATGAGGGAGAGTCCTATCTCTCTTTAAATTTTATTTTCTTTAGATAATCAAAGATAATATGAGTTTTTTATTTATTTTATGAGGATAATAGGGATATCACATGGATTGTTTAAGGATTAATACTTATTATTGGAAATTAAATCAAAATAGTTAGGATTAAACTAAATGGTTGGCCTAGAGTGATTCAAGGAGTTAAGATGAATCTTGGATTCCTTGTTGAGGAGGAGTGGACGGCTAGGACTTATGAAGGAGGGGGGGGAGTTGCCGAATGCTTATAAAAGCACCTAAGTGATCACCTTGATTCAGTTTGCTTAGCCGAAAATTCAAAGCACTTTCTCCTCCTTTTCTTTTATCATTCCATTCCTCAAAACCATAGCGAACCCTCACAACTCCTCCTTGCGAAACCACATTCTTTAAGTCCCTTCTCCTTTTATTTCCTACTAGCCAATCACCACTTCCCTATTTACTTTTCTTCTTTCTTTTCTCATTAAAAATCAGCCTTGTTTAAAGTCGAATATAGCAGAATCTAGTACCTAGCAAAGTGCCGAAAATCTTTTCTTTTACTTGAAGGCACTTTGGTCAATATCAAAGGTAACACAAGACCTTTCGGACTATCTATTCAATCGATTATCAAGGTAAGGGATGGCCAACCCTCCTTCAGATTTCTTTTTTTTTTCTTGTCGACTTATGGATTGAATGGAAGTCAAGTTTGACAACTAGTAGCAAGAGTTCTAACCAAAGTTGAAATCGATGATAGGCACTTCAGATCTCAAAACAGAGAGATCGGATCCGCATTCTCGACATTCGGTTTTGGGTAGGTGGTGGTAAGTGTTTACTTATAAAAGATTACTCCTCTAATGATTAAGGAAAGCGAAAGCCATGGTTGCTAATATTGACCAACTGTAGTTTATGAACCAGATTTGCGATTCTAAAAGTCAAGCTAGGATTCAAGCGATTAGGTAAGGATGTGGGTACAAAATATGACCCTTTAAATTATTTGGTATTGGTAGAATGGCCATATTACTAACCTTGATAGTTGGTCAATATAGGGCAAGGACTTAGAGGGTGGCGATTGATTATCTTCTGGATTTAAGACTATCGTGGTAACAATGTGTGTATACACACTATATAATATATTAAATATGCTTAACTTTGTGAATGCTCATTTTTTATGAATGTAGCATTGGAATGAATACCAAATCGGTATAAGTGGTGATTCGGTAAGTACACATTAATGTGATTTATTATTATTAATGCTTTTGGTAAGCATGATGTGTTGACACATGAAATTTAAGAATGTGATGGCATGAAATATATGTATGTTTATCATTGTGGGATTGATGAGTGGAGGCGGTGTTATTGTGCCGACGGGCACCAAAGGTTTTTGGTAGCACACCGTGACTATATGTCACCAGAGGTTTGGTACCTCAGGAGGTTTGGTACCTCAATAGCGACTTGTCCCTGTGGTTAACACCACCGTGGGTTGGCCCCACTTGAGATATGGGATCGCCCGCGTTGATTTGGTATCACACGATGGGTTGGCCCCATCACCCGATTTGTGTCTCGGACACCAGTGTTTTAGTAACACATTGTGACTATATGTCACCGGTGGTTTGGCACCACCGGTGGTTTGGTACCACAACGGGTAGAGCAGATGGCGTATGGTTGGCTAGGTTGGGTACACATTATTTTGCATATTAAATGTTATATGTTGTGTATGAAACATATTTTTAAACGGGAAGGATTACATCTTGAGTCTTGGTGACTCACCTTCTCCATTAATTTTTCAGTGATGCTTAGATCGCGGACATGGAGCCGAGGGACTTGAGGAGGCCATGCGGTGGACTTAAAATTTAATGGACTTTAATTCTTGTTATTTTAAATTCGGTTATTGGGTTGTTTTATTTTGGATGTAATAAGGCCTCATCATACTTTACTTTTTTTTTTTTTATATGTTGGATATTTTGTTTTAATTATAAATTTGAATCACACGTTTTTCTAAATTAACACGAAAAATGTTTTATCGTGCCATCGGGCACATCTGAAATTTGTATAAAAACTTGACTTAATTAAATTTTCAAACTTGGACTAAGTATGATTTCAACGAGATAGCTAAAATGAGAAGTTTTCAACAAATATTAAATTGGTTTTAAAATGGGTTTTCAAAAGTTTTCTCAAGAACGACCCATATTCGGTCCTAACGTTTGGTAGGGTTTGGGCATTACAAATTGGTATCGAGCCAGTTCAATACTTTTGTGGGGCCCAAGGCCCAAAAATGTTTTAGTAGGCCTTATAAATTGTTTTTGGATTTTAAAGCGGCATGGCTGAGTCTCCCAAGACCGATCCGCCTGTAAGTACATCTAAACCTCTGTGAATTATATTCGTAGAAGGGTAGGAAGCATGGAACGAGATAGACTTATAGGAACTTGAACCCAGGATTAGATTACTCAAACACACGAACATAAGACTTAAAGAACTAAACCAACCTATGACTTAGTCATCGAGCTAGGGTGTGGTAACCCCAGACGCATGTCTAGGATTGGAACCGAAAGAGCACAGTATTTAAGCGGTCAGAGTGACTCACCACCTCTTCGCAGTATCCTACAGTGCGTAGCTTGGGTTCACCACGACTCGTAGGCTCGATGGTGTGGTAACCTCATGCGCATGTCTAGAAAGGTTCGGTGGAAGCTTGGTATTTAAGCGATCAGCGTGACTCACCTCCTCTCCACACTAAACCCGCCTGTGCGTAGCTTGGTTCACCCCGACCAAGAGGGCTCGGTCATAGGCCAAACATAATGACTAAAACCCAAAAGGAATTAGCCTTGATTTTGGAAAAAAAAATGATGAAACAGCAAAACTTGGTTTTAAAACTTTTCAAATCACTCCTTCAAAAGTAAGAACAACTCTTTTTACAATGTTTTCCCCGAAAAGTTTGTTTTGTGGAAAAATTACGAAAATGCCCTTAGGGGTAAAATTACTAAAATACCCTTGGTCCATAAAACATCAACTCAATGATTTTGTCCAAAATTTTAACTACTTCTCCAATATTCAACTCATCTTAGGAAATCCTCAATGAAACACTTTGGTTTTGGAAAAATTACGAAAACGCCCTCAACGTGTAAAATTACCAAAACGCCCCTGAGTACAAAAAAATTTTGCAACATCACCGTTTTAAGAAAGGAAAATTCTCAAAAGGGACCCTCAGAGTTTTATAATGATTAAAACACCCTTGATTTACAAAAATTACCAAATTACCCCTGGAGGACAAAATTACCAAAATACCCCTGGTTTTCGAAATAATGCCATAACTTCAAACCTTATCAATTTTTAATGATACCCCCCAGTGTTGGAAATTCAAAAACAACCTACTTTACTAAGGTTTTTAAAATCTCTTTTATTACTTAAAATACCCGCAGAGGAAAATGACGAAAATACCCCGGGTTAGAAATGGGCGAAATGTCCAAGAGTGAATAGGTATGGAAAGCATTAGGGAATGGATGCAAGAACTTCTTTGTGTGAACTAGGATAGAAGATCAAACCTTGTTTGCACGAAAGAATCTCGATTAAACTTTATCCATAAAATTTCTTGCATGAGTAATAAAGTGGAACAAATGCTAACGCATAAAAATTTTCTTAATCGATTAAAAGCGCAAGTAGATAGAATGAGTTCTAGAGGACGTGGGCGCCGTGGATGCGGTAGGGGTAGGATGAGCGGTGTCCGAACCCGTCAGTCGGGACAAGGTTCTGAAAGCGATGTACCTCATACCACCACCTCCAACTTTTGGAGCAGAGGAGCAAGATCGACGAGGAGAGGCGATGATCATAAGCGGTATTGCGAGTCCTTGAATTGGTGGTGAGGTGGTGGAAATTTAGGAGCTCAAAATCTGCTCCCGAGCGGATTCGGTCCAACAGAGAGGTGTTCCGGTGTGTCGAGTGGCACCCAGTGTAGCAGTATTGGTGGAATCTACGAAAGGATAATGGATGATCTTGACCTAACCGAGGAGGAAAAGTGAAAGGCGATGTCGCTTCTAAAGGATGAAGCGTATCAGTGGTGGTGATAGTTCGGGATGGAGCCACGGTGATGATCTTACGATGGGACTACTTTAAACCGCTTTCGGAAGAAGTATGTGGGCACCACTACCGACGCAGCAGAGGAAGGCTTTTCCGGTCTAGTGCAAGGAACTAAGTCCGTGGCCGAGTATGAGGCGGAATTTTAAGACCGAGTAGGTATGCAAGAGGCATCGTGGCTCTCGAACACGAGCTACTGTGTCCGCTTGAGGACGGACTCGAGATGACTTGAGGTTCTTGATTGCCCATGACAAGTTCGTGAGTTTTCATCTCCGTGGAAAAGGCTAAAGTTGCCGGGGGATTAAGGAGGTCGTGAGGCGTAATTATAGTAGAAATAATCAAGAGAGGATTTGGGTCACCGGACCCGATGGTAATGATCGAAGAAGGCTAGGCAGCGAGTGGCCAAATCGGTGAAGAAGGCCCGTAGCTAATAATCGAGGCCTCGATTGCAATCGTTGTGGGAAGTCCCATTGGGGAGGTTGCTCGACCGTGATAGAGGATGTTTTGAGTGTGGATCTTTAGAACATCGGGTCGAGATTGTCCCCAAAGCGAAGCTCGGAATCGGCTGAGGGGCGTAACTGCATCGGGGCGAATGTGGGACCGCAGAGGGTCGTGGTAATGGCAGAGGAAGCAATGGTCCTAACCGAGGTCAAGGAACCCAGGCGAGAGGTTCAGAAAGACAGAGGCTAAGCGACTGGCTTAGTCTATCTGGGCAAGGCGTCGCGAGGAGGGTGACGACCGGATGTCATGATCGATGCGTTTCGATTTTGGTCTTCCTTATTATGCATTAATTGATGTGGGGTCCACACATTCATACATAGCAAGTAGTGTGGTAGAGACTTTGAACCTAGACTCGAGATAGCTAGGGAGATGACCGTAGTGAGTCCTTTAGGTCACTCTGTAGTGGTAGACAAACTTTTAGGGCGTACCCTAGAACTCCAGGGGTCGATTCGGTCGATCTGATGGAACTACCATTCGGGAGTTCGATTTGATCCTTGGAATGGATTGGTGGCTAAGTATCGGTGAATTTGGATTCTGCCACTAAGCGCATGGTTCTTAAGACTACCGAGAATGGTGAAGTGGTTATGATAGGTGATAGAAGGAATTACCTATCCAATGTGGTGTCTGCCTTGAAGGCGGAAAAGATGGTCAAGAAGGGTTGTAAGGCGATTTGGTTGAATTTGTGCTTTGGAAGCTAAGGAGTCGATGGTTGGAAAGGTCCGAACGGTTGGGGAATTTCTTGATGTGTTCCCGTAAGAACTTCCCGTCCGCCTCGGACGGGAAGTCGAATTCGGATAGACTGCTACGGAACGGCACTGTCTTCATAGCACTCACCAATGGCACCAAAGGAATTGGTGGAGTCAAGGCTCAAATTCGTGAGCTCTTGGATAAGGGATTTATTCGACCTAGTATATCTCCGTGGGGGCGCTTGTATTGTTTGTCAAGAAGAAGGACGGTTCTATGCGAATGTGCATCGATTCTGCCGCTTAAACAAGTTAACGATCAAAACAAGTACCCATTACCGCGGATCGATGACTTGTTTGACGATTGAAGAAGCGTCGGTGTTTTCAAGATAGACCTTAGGTGGTTACCATCAACTTAAGGTGAAGGGGCGATGTTCACAAGACGGCGTTTTGAACTCGGTATGGGCATTACGAGTTTCTAGTAATGCCATTCGGTTGACCAATGCACGTGGCGTTTATGGATCTCATGAACCGAAGTTTTCAGCGATTACTTGGACCAATTTGTCGTAGTGTTCATAGGCGACATATTGGTCTACTCAAAGACGGAGGAGGAGCACGACAAGCATTTACGGATAGTCCTACAAGTGTTGAGGAAAAAGCGCTTGTATGCCAAATTCAAGAAGTCGAATTTTGGCTAAGGGAGGTGGCTTTCTTAGGTCACGTGGTGTCGTGAAAGGATTAGAGTGGATCCCGCAAGATTGAAGCGGTATTGGAGTGGAAACCGCCTAAGTCGATGGCGAGATACGAAGTTTTACGGGATTAGCGAGTGGATTACCGAGATTTGTGGAAGGGTTCTCTCGATCGCAAATACTTGACTAAGTTGCTAAGGAAAGGTGTTCCATTTGTATGGACGGAGAAGCGCAAGAAAGCTTTGATAAGTCGAGGAAGGTTCTCACGGAGCTCGGTTCTAAATACAACCCGAGGCGGGAAAGTATTCACGATCTATTGTGATGCATCTCACCTTGGTTTGGGATGTGTGTTGATGAGATGGGAAGGTAGTAGCCTATCGTCCGTCGGCTAAGACCGCATGAGGTTAACTACCCAACTCATGATCTGGAGTTAGCGCGATCGTCTTCGCCTCGAAAATTTGGAGACATTATCTTTATGGGGAGAAGTCGGTAATTTACGGACCATAAAAGTCGAGGTATCTTCCGGTTACGAAGGATCTGAATTTGAGACAGTACCGATGGATTGGTACATTAAAGGACTCTGTTGCTTCCATCGAGTATCATCAAGGTAAGGCTAACGTGGTGGTACGCGCTGAGCCTAAGGTCGTGGCGGATTTAAGAGCAATGTTTGCTCGATTGAGTTTATATGACGATGGAAGCCTTTTGGCGAGCTTCAAGTTAAGCCAGCGTGGATCGAGGAGATTAAGAACAAACAGTTAGTGGATGAAGGCTTAAATGCTAAGAGAATACAAGTTCGTAATGGTGGTGTAGAGGGTATAGTGTGACCGGTGATGGTGTGCTATGTTTTCGTGGACGGCCTTGTATGCCAAAGGATATGGAGTTGAGGCGAAAATTCTCCAGGATGCTCATAGCGACCCTCTACGCTATGCATCCGGAGGAAGCAAGATGTATGGAGATCTCTGGAAGCAGATTACGGTGGCGGATTGAAGCGTGAGATAACGGAATTCGTGAGGAAGTGTTTGACGTGTCGGCGAGTTAAGGTTTGAACACCGATTCACCGTCGGGACTACTTCAACCCAAAGATTCCTCAATGGAAATGGGAGAGGATCACTATGGATTTTGTCGATGGTCTACCCTTACGCCCAAAGAAGAAAGATGCGCTTTGGGTGATCGTGACCGTCGACTAAATCACTCACTTCATACTGGGGTGAGAATGGATTACTCACTCCGAAGCTAGCCAAGTTGTATGTGGCGAGATAGTCGATTACATGGTGTACTGTATCGCTTATCTCGAGATAGGGACCCAAGGTTCACTTGAGGTTTTGGAAGCGTTACATCAAGCATTGGAGTACGCGATTGATTTCAAAGACTTTTTCCATCCTCGGGCGGACGGGCAATGAAAAGGGTCATCTGAGATCTTAGAAGATATCTTTGAGGGTTGTGTCTTGGAATTCGAGGTAGTTGGGAGGAATTCTTACCTCTAGCCGAGTTCGCCTACAACAATAGCTACCAAGCAAGTATTGAGATGGCACCATACGAAGCAATGTATGGATTTGAAATGCGAACTCCGACGTGTTGACGGAGTTGGGTGAACGACAAGTGTTGGGCCCGAAATGGTAGCGAGATCAAGACAAAGTCAAAGTGATTCGGTCTCGTCTCAAGGAAGCATCGAGATAGGCGTAAGTCTTACGCCGATCTCAAACGCAAGGAAATGGAGTATCTTTGTGGGAGACAAGGTCTTTCTAAAGGTGTCGCCTTGGAAAAAGGTGTTAAGATTTGGACGAAAGGGAAGCCGAGCCCAAGATTCATTGGCCCATATACTGATCTTGAAGCGAGTAGGACCGGTAGCTTATCGCCTTGAATCACGGCAGAAGTTAAGTCGGATACATAACGTCTTTCACGATCAATCCGAGTGATATCGGTCGATCCATCACATGTGGTGCCCGTGATGTAAATCGGGTTAACGCGACTTATCTTTTGAGGAAGAACTGTTGGATATTGGATAGAGATATAAAGGTTCTACGTAGGAAGTCGAGTGCCCTTAGTGAAAGTGCTATGGCGGAACCATGGTCTTTGAGGAAGCTACGTGGGAACTGAGGATGTGATACGGCGACAATACCTCATCTGTTTTAGTTATGTAATTTCGGACTAAATTTATTTTAAGGGGTAGAATCAGTAACATCCCAAAAATGGGGTTATTTGGAATTTAATTATTTTTCTCATGTAAGAATCTGTTGAGATATTATTCATGGAATAATAGAGTTTAATTTAAGGCTTTGTGTTGGCTCGATTTGGTAGGAAATTTTAGTTTTAATTTTTAAGGTAGGGAGCCTTAGCAAGAGGGTGTTATAAGAATAAATGGGGATAATTTGGACATAAAATGAGCCTAGACCAAGTGGCAAAGCAAGCCCACTTAAGAGCTACATGTGACGCCACCAAGGGAGCAAGGAGAGCCTTGGTTCGAGTCACAAAATCCTCTTTTGGCAATATGATGGACGGCACATGAGGAGAGTCCTATCTCTCTTTAAATTTTATTTTCTTTAGATAATCAAAGATAATATGAGTTTTTTTATTTATTTTATGAGGATAATAGGGGATATCACATGGATTGTTTAAGGATTAATACTTATTATTGGAAATTAAATCAAAATAGTTAGGATTAAACTAAATGGTTGGCTAGAGTGATTCAAGGAGTTAAGATGAATCTTGGACTCCTTGTTGAGGAGGAGTGGACTACTAGGACTTATGAAGGAGGGGGAGTTGTCAATGCTTATAAAAGCACCTAAGTGATCACCTTGATTCAGTTTGCTTAGCCGAAAATTCAAAGCACTTTCTCCTCCTTTTCTTTTATCATTCCATTCCCTCAAAAACCATAGCCGAACCCTCACAACTCCTCCTTGCCGAAACCACATTCTTTAAGTCCCTTCTCCTTTTATTTCCTACTAGCCGAATCACCACTTCCCTATTTACTTGTCTTCTTTCTTTTCTCATTAAAATCAGCCTTGTTTAAAGTCAATATAGTGAATCTAGTACCTAGCAAAGTGCCGAAAATCTTTTCTTTTACTTGAAGGCACTTTGGCGAATATCAAAGGTAACACAAGACCTTTCGGGACTATCTATTCAATCGATTATCAAGGTAAGGGATGGCCGAACCCTCCTTCAGTATTTCTTTTTTTCTTGTCGACTTATGGGATTGAATGGAAGTCAAGTTTGACAACTAGTAGCAAGAGTTCTAACCGGTGTTGAAATCGATGATAGGCACTTCAGATCTCAAAGCAGAGAGATCGGATCCGCATTCTCGACATTCGGTTTTGGGTAGGTGGTGGTAAGTGTTTACTTATAAAAGATTACTCCTCTAATGATTAAGGAAAGCCAAAGCCATGGTTGCTAATATTGACCAACTGTAGTTTATGAACCGATTTATGATTCTAAAAGAAGCTAGGATTCAAGCGATTAGGTAAGGATGTGGGTACAAAATATGACCCTTTAAATTATTTGGTATTGGCCGAATGGCCATATTACTAACCTTGATAGTTGGCCGAATATAGGGGCAAGGACTTAGAGGGTGGCCGATTGATTATCTTCGGATTTAAGACTATCGTGGTAACAGTGTGTACATACACACTATATAATATATTAAATATGCTTAACTTTGTGAATGCTCATTTTTTATGAATGTAGCATTGGAATGAATACCAAATCGGTATAAGTGGTGATTCGTGGCACTGTTAATGTGATTTATTATTATTAATGCTTTTGGTAAGCATGATGTGTTGACACATGAAATTTAAGAATGTGATGGCATGAAATATATGTATGTTTATCTGTGGGATTGATGAGTGGAGGCGCAGTTATTGTGCCGACGGGCACCAAAGGTTTTAGTAGCACACCGTGACTATATGTCACGGAGGTTTGGTACCTCAGGAGGTTTGGTACCTCAATAGCGACTTGTCCCTCGTGGTTAACACCACCGTGGGTTGGCCCCACTTGAGATATGGGATCGTCTGCGGTGATTTGGTATCACACGATGGGTTGGCCCCATCACCCGATTTGTGTCTCGGACACGGTGTTTTGGTAACACATTGTGACTATATGTCACCGGTGGTTTGGCACCACCAAAGGTTTGGTACCACAACAGGGTAGACAATTGGCGTATGGTTGGCTAGGTTGGGTACACATTATTTTGCATATTAAATGTTATATGTTGTGTATGAAACATATTTTTAAGCGGGGAAGGATTACATCTTGAGTCTTGGTGACTCACCTTCTCCATTAATTTTTCAGTGATGCTTAGATCGCGGACATGGGTAGGAGGGACTTGAGGAGGCCATGCGGTGGACTTAAAATTTAATGGACTTTAATTCTTGTTATTTTAAATTCGGTTATTGGGTTGTTTTATTTTGGATGTAATAAGGCCTCATCATACTTTACTTTTTTTTTTTATATGTTGGATATTTTGTTTTAATTATAAATTTGAATCACACGTTTTTCTAAATTAACACGAAAAATGTTTTATCGTGCCATCGAACACATCTCAAATTTGTATAAAACTTGACTTAATTAAATTTTCAAACTTGGACTAAGTATGATTTCAACGAGATAGCTAAAATGAGAAGTTTTCAACAAATATTAAATTGGTTTTTAAAATGGGTTTTCAAAAGTTTTCTCGAATAACGACCCATATTCTATCCTAACGCTTGGTAGGGTTTGAAATTTATTACGATTGGGTGGAATTTCAAGAGCAAAGTGGAGGAGGTGACGCAGATCACAAGTCGTGCTACTGAGTTTTGGAACAGTAGCGTAAGCTAGTACTGAAATGGGTCTCAAAGTCGAGAGTCGAGAGACTTAGATCAAATAGAGCCGAGGTTTTAGGGAGTATCTAGAGTAGCTCCGAATGTAGCGGAATACTAGTTGGAGGCAGTTGAGAGGATCATGGATGATTTGGACTGCACTACTGAAGAAAAGTTGAAAGGTGTTTGTTTCACTACTCCGTGATGAGGCCTACCAAAGTGGTGGCTCACTATCAAGGAGAGTACCACGTGGATCGAGTGGATTGGGGTATTTTAAAGTTAAATTTGAAGGGAAATATGTTGGAGCCAGCTACATCGACTCCCAGAGAAAGGCGTTTCTGAATTTAGTACAAGGAAATAAGTCGATAGTTGAGTATGAAGCACAGAGTTCTTGTGACTTAGCCGATATGCTAGAGGGATAGTAGCAACTGAATATGAGCGGTGTGTCAGATTCGAGGATGGACCGAGAGATGAGTCAGAGTGTTGATTGCTCAAGACGGAAAGAGACTTTGCAGTCTTAGTGGATAGGGCAAGGATAGCTGAAGAAGTTAAGCGGACTGAGAGATAGAACCAGGACAGAGGCCAGAATAAGAATAAGAGGAGCTTTGGGCCTTCAGGGTCATCCGAGAATTTTCAAAAGAAACCAAGAATTGATGGGCCGCGAGGTCAGCAGACTGCTACGGGAGGACAGTATCGTGTTTGTGCTCAATGTGGAAAGATGCACCCGGGAGAATGTTGGAAAAAGACCGGGGGATGTTTCAAGTGCGGGTCTAAAGATCATATGATCAAGGATTTCCCGATGAATTCAGATAAGAACCGTCCCAAAGAAGTCGATATTAATCAGTCGCGAGGTGGACAGCAATTGATAAGGGTCGTGGTCCAAATGGAAGGGTAATGGTTCGGTAGAGGTCGCAGGACATCGTGCGAGGTAGTGGTAGCTCGAGGCAAGACGGCCAGTGTCCGGTATATGCGCTTAAATCATGAGAGAAGATAGTGACGCACCGATGTTATCACGGCACGCTTCGATTTCAGGTTGCCTTTATTGCTTTGATAGATATAGGGTCAACTCACTCATACATCGCTAGTGAAGTATCTGAAACTTTGCATGTGACTTCTAAGACTGTACCTAGGAAGATGACTGTACTTAGTCCTTTAGGACTCTAACACCCCACACCCGGCCCACGAGAATGGACCGGATCTGGTATGTTCCTCGAAGTAACCCGGTTCAAATTCATTCGAATGCTTTGAAAACTGTGTGTTTTGGAAGATAATTTGTTTGTGGGTTGGGCTTGAGTTGAAAACAAGTTTATATATATATATTTTTGAAAGCCCATTTATTTCAGGTGACAAAATGTTTAAGCTTATTTTAAACTAAATGGGCTTATTCTTTAATTACCCTAAAATCGTAACTTAGTAATTAAAACAGAGTAAAATCATCACTATGGCCTTATTACATAAAACAAAACCCAAAATAAAATTATACAGTACTCAAATAAAATAAAATGTCCATATTAAATAATTCTTCAAGCTGAGCATGGCCACCACAAGTTCTGCCGTCCCGGTCCATTACTGCTCATCACCTGAAACATGTTCCCACAACGGGGTGAGTCGATAGACTCAATGTGTAACCAACACTAAAATATAATAGAATTAGGCACACCAGACATATCATGTTCATATAAAAATAATGATGCAAACCCGAACCCAAACCTATATGCCATCCGCTACACACCACCCGTACCATCCTGCACACCGTGGGGACTACTAAGTCAACCCTCCATCCGCTACACACCATCGAAGGCAGTCGCTACAGTCGACGTGCTCATCGCCCACTTATAATATTGTGGCATAGCCACCACTTTCAGATATTGTAACCGAAGTTACCACATTCACTTTATGTGACCGAAGTCACCACATTCACTTAGTGAGACCGAAGTCATCACGTTTCACTTAGTGAGACCGAAGTCATCACGTTTCACTTAGTGAGACCGAAGTCATTACATTCACTTAGTGAGATCGAAGTCATCACATTCACTTAGTGAGATCGAAGTCATCACATTCACTTCCCCTTTCTCAATTAACCCGAATGCCCCAAATTATACATGTCATGTATATCATATTTTATTTCACTTTCACATCACTTTTCACATGTTAAATATAACATATTTCGAAATCCTAGTAGGAGTAGGATAACGTACCTGAGTACTTTGTACCATAATATGGTACCTTAGCCACATTCTTTCACTTTCACATTAATCATATATATCATATTTAAGCCATAAATCTATTAAGATTAGCGTGGGGTACACACGATACCTTAGCCATATTCTTACACTTTCATATTAACACATATAATGAATTAAAGCTGTAAATCTATCAAGATTTAGTGTAGGGTACACACCTGATTTGCTTATCAATTCCTTGAAATCCCGAAAACCTGATCTATTGCTTTAGATCTCAATTCCTACATTTGATTAATCACTTACTACTTTAATAAAAAAAACCATTTGATCATAAATCCAAATCCTAGTAGGATTAGTATTCTTAAAACTTACCTTGTTGCCGATTTCAATACTAATCAAATCCTCAAATCTATGCTATGCTCCTCCTTGTATTCGGCCAAGCACTAAATCTCATCGGGGTTAGTTTCGCTTTTTAAACAAACAAGAATTAGATCTAATTATCAAAATAGGCCTTAGCCGAAAGCTATGAACACTTACCTTATGGATTTTAAATCTCAAACTCACCGAATAACTAGGGAACACGCTGCCTATGGTGTACCTTCGAAAAGAACTTCTCCTTCCTTGTAGCCTACACTTAGTAAATCCCAAAGATCTCTTCAAAGTTTCGCAACCATGAACATTAATGGGATTAGCCCTAGATTTCGATAAGTCTAAAATATAAAAGAATGGAAACTAAACTTGGATCTTACCCTTATTTGAAGGAATCGATTGCACCTTCACTTCAACCTTCAGAGATTCAGCTTAGAGACTTGATGAACAATCAGCTATGATTCCCTTATGTATTCGGTTTCAAAGATGAAAGAAGAGAGGAATAATAGGCTTAGAAGGAATCGACTAGGAGGCTAAAAGAAAAGAAGAAAAAGAATGGAGGCGCAAGAAGAATATTCGGCAGAGGAAAGGAGAGAGGGAGAGTGAATAATGAATGGCCCTAGTCTCATCCTTTTATAGCTGAAATTACTAGGCCAAGAATCCTTAACTTGGCCACCACTCTTCCTTATTTTCCTAATTAAAGAATAATTCTTCATTTATCCACCTATTTAGCCGAATTTTAAAGAGAATTAAACTCTTCCCTTAAGAGTCCTTATGATCTTCTAATTAGCCGAGTTTTAAAGAGAGTGAAACTCCTCTTTTGCAAGCCTTGTGCCATCCACCTCTTGGGCTTCTAGAAGCAAAATAAAACTTATTTTATTTGCTTCTTATGTGACTCGAGCTCAAGCCCAACACCCTTGCATGTGGGCCATTTCTCGAGGCCTTAAGTGGCATCTTGAGCCACTTTTCCAAGTCCGTTAATGGGTCAAATTTCACATACTTTATATTTTAGGGTCACCGCCCTAAGTTCCCTTTGAACTTTAAAATTGACATTTCGGGGTCATTTTAAGTTTCCAAAATTTTCATGACTCAGAAACTTGACATTTCCTAGCTTTCCAAAATGTTTACTTTCCTATTTTGGCTTAGTTTCCAAAATGTTTACTTTCCTCTTTTAACTAATCGTTCCATACATTTCCTTACATTTCCATACATTTTCTTACATTTCCATACATTTCCATACCTTTCCATACATTTCCTTACATTTCCTTACATTTCCATACATTTCCATACATTTCCATACATTTCTTACATTTCCATACATTTCCATACATTTCCTTTTATTTCCTTTCATTTCTTTACATTTCCTTACATTTCCTTATACTTCCTTTTATTTCCTTACATTTCCTTATATTTCCTTACATTTCCTTATATTTCCAAGGTTCTAAAGATGCACACCACACATCCATATCACAGTAAACATGCTATTTCATTAAGCAAAAATGCACACAATGGGATTCGAACCTCTTCCTTCAAAGTACTTCATGTGATGCCATAACCCTTGCCCCTTAGGTGGCGTCCTTTGCCAATTTTCCACATCACTTCTTATTTTTAACTTAAAAACCAATAATTGTCCAAAGCTTTCTCTTCCATCCTGGGATTTTAAAAACCCTTAATTCACTTCCAACCATTGTCAAAACCTACTACTCATGAATTATGCACAAACGTATAACCCCTAATCTAGGATGTTACAAGGACAGACAGTAGTAATAGACAAACTCTTTAAGGAAGTGCCTTTAGAAGTTCAAGGGACGCAATTTTCGGCTAATTTAATGGAGTTGCCATTCAGAGAATTTGACCTAATCTTAGGCATGGACTGGCTAGTGAAATATCGTGCAAATGTGGATTGTGCTGCTAAGCGGATGTCCTTAAGAACTATTGATGACAGAGAAGTTGTAGTGATGGGCGAGAGACGGAACTACTTATCAAATGTAGTATCCGCTCTTAAGGCAGAAAAGATGGTTAGAAAAGGATGTGTGGCTTTTCTGATGTTGGTTAGTGCCTTGGAGGCTAAAGAAGCAACTGTTGAAGAAGTTAGGACTGTAAGAGAATTTGTAGATATTTTTTCGGAAGAATTGCCAGGATTGCCTCTGGATCGAGAGGTAGAATTTGGGATTGAATTATTGCCTGGAACGGTGCCAGTTTCTATTACTCCGTATAGAATGGCACCGAAGGAGTTGGTTGAGCTTAAAGCTCAGATCCAGGAGTTGCTTGATCGTGGTTTTATCTGACCTAGTGTGTTCCATATGGAGCACCGGTCCTATTCGTGAAAAAAGAAGGACGGATCGATGCGGATGTGTATAGACTACCGACAGTTGAATAAGCTGACCATTAAGAACAAGTATCCTTTGCCAAGGATCGATGACTTGTTCGATCAGCTTAAGGGAGCTGCGGTATTCTCAAAGATAGATCTAAGGTTGGGGTATCATCAGCTTAAAGTGAAAGAAGCAGATATCCATAAGATAGCTTTTCGAACTAGATATAGGCATTATGAATTTCTGGTAATGCCATTCAGATTGATGAACGCCCCAGCTGCGTTCATGGATATGATGAATCGGGTTTTTTAGCCCTACTTGGATCAGTTCGTCGTGGTATTCATAGACGACATCTTGGTGTATTCTAAGTCTGAAATGGAATATGATAAGCATCTCCGGATTGTGTTGCAAGTTTTAAGGGAGAAGAAACTTTATGCCAAATTCAGCAAGTGTGAATTTTGGCCGAAGGAGGTTGCGTTTTTAGGCCATGTGGTGTCTGCGGAAGGGATAAGGGTGGATCCTCGAAAGATTGAGGCTATAGTAGATTGGAAACCACCTAAGTCCGTATCTGAGGTTCGTAGTTTCTTGGGATTAGTAGGCTACTATAGAAGATTCGTTGAAGGATTCTCATCGATAGCTGCACCTTTAACGAAATTGTTGAGAAAGGAGGTACCTTTCGTGTGGGCTGATAAACAGCAAGAGAGCTTTGAGAAGCTTAAGAGGGTTTTAACTAAAGCTTTGGTTTTGATTCAGCCTGAAGCAGGGAAGGATTTCATCGTGTATTGTGACGCTTCTCACACAGGATTAGGATGTGTTCTGATGCAAGACGGGAAGGTAGTTGCGTATGCATCTCGGCAGTTAAGGCTACACGAGGTTAATTACCTGACGCATGATTTGGAGTTGGCAGCTGTAGTCTTTGCTCTTAAAGTTTGGAGACATTATTTATACGGGGAAAAGTCAGTGATATACACGGACCACAAGAGTCTAAAATATCTACTGACTCAGAAGGAACTGAATTTGAGACAGCGAAGGTGGATAGAATTGTTGAAAGATTATGACTGTTCTATCGAGTACCACCCGGGCAAGGAAAATGTGGTGGCAGACGCTCTAAGTCAGAAAGTGGTGTCAGATTTAAGGGCGATGTTTGGACATCTTAGTCTTTATGACGACGAAAGCTTGCTGGCAGAATTACAGGCAAGGCCAACATGGTTGAGTCAAGTGAAAGAGAGACAGTTGGTAGACGAAGATCTGAGTGCTAAGCTACGGCAGGTACAGAATGGGGAATTAGAAGATTATGGTATTAACAACGATGGGGAATTGTGTTTCAAAGGTAAAATCTGTATGCCGAGGGATCAGGAGTTGAGGCAAAAGATTCTTCAGGAGTCGCATGGTAGCCCCTATGCTATGCATCCTGGAGGAAGTAAGTTATACCGAGATTTACGAGATCAGTTTTGGTGGCCTGGTCTTAAGCGGGAAGTTACGGAGTTTGTAGGAAAGTGCTTAACGTGTCAGTAAGTCAAGGCTGAACATCAAGTACCTTCGGGATTGCTACAGTCGATAAAGATTCCGCAGTGGAAGTAGGAGAGAATCACCATGGACTTTGTTAGTGGGCTTCCTCCTACGCCTACTAAGAGAGATTCTGTATGGGTGATAGTGGACCGATTGACGAAATCTGCACATTTTATCCCAGTTCAGGTTGATTACTCTTTGCTAAAATTGGAGAAGTTATATGTGGCTGAGATTGTGAGATTGCATGGAGTGCCGGTGTCAATTATTTCAGATAGGGATCCGAGGTTTATGTCTCAGTTTTGGAAAGCATTGCATCAGGCTTTGGGCACCAGATTGGACTTCAGTACGGTATTTCATCCACAGTCTGACGGCCAGTCTGAGCGAGTAATTCAAGTCTTAGAGGATATGTTAAGGGGATGTGTGATGGATTTCAGAGGAAGCTGGGAGGAGTTCTTACCGTTAGCAAAATTTACGTACAACAACAGTTACCAAGCCAGTATTCGGATGGCACCATATGAAGCACTATATGGACGAAAGTGTCGCACTCCTACGTATTGGACAGAACTAGGGGAATGACATATTTTGGGTCCAGAAATAGTGGCTGAATCTGAAGAAAAAGTTAAGGTAATTCGGGCTCGATTAAAAGAAGCATCTGATAGGCAAAAGTCCTACGCAGATCTTAAACGGAAAGAAATAGAGTTCGCTGTGGGGGATCAAGTATTCCTGAAGGTTTCACCTTGGAAAAAGGTGATGAGATTTGGTCGCAAAGGGAAGTTAAGTCCCAGGTTCATTGGACCTTATCGGGTTTTGAAGCGGGTCAGACCTGTAGCATATCAGTTAGAATTGCCTTCAGAGTTGAAGTAAATGCACGATGTGTTCCATGTTTCAATGTTACGCCGTTATCGGTCGGATCCATCTCATGTAGTGCCAGTTGAGGAGGTGGAATTAAGACCAGATTTGTCATATGAAGAGGAGCCAATTCAAATTCTGGAGCGAGATGTAAAAGTTTTACGGAGAAAATTGGTTCCTCTCGTCAAAGTGTTATGGCGTAATCATGGATCAGAAGAAGCTTCGTGGGAACCGGAGGAAGCGATGCGATAGCAATACCCTCACTTATTCTAGCCAGGTAATTTCGAGGTCGAAATTATTTTAAGGGGGTAGAACTGTGACATCCTGAATTAAGGGGTTATGCATCTTTACTTAATTGAATGTTGTTGCATGCCTAAGTATAATTGAGTGTGTTTTGGGAAGTTTTTTGAACTTCAAATATGTAAGTGAATGCTTAGCGAAATATTAAATTTTTAATAATTAAGATGGAGCTAAGCAAGATAGGCTTTAAGAAATATTGACAAGGGGTTTTAAGCATAATAAGTCAATAGGCAAGGTGGTAAGGGCGCATGGATGAATGCTTGAGGGGAGAGGTTCGAATCCCCTAACTAATAAGTGGAAGAATTATATTTTTTTATTTCTTTCCTATAGTGTCGGTAAAGATTATTCTAGAATGGATGGACATCTTTTTATTTTTGGTTAGTAGACCATAAGTAAAAGGCAAGTTAGAAGTTATGGCATGGAATCATGAAGTTATGGTAAGATAGGGGGACAAAGGGCTTGAAGAGGGGATGTTGTTTTGGAAGCTTTTTCATGGTCATTTGACCATGAACCTATACGGCATAAGGGGCTAAATGGGGATGGTTTAATTGTGTTAGAATCAAGGGGATGGTAGGGAAGAAAAGAGGAGGAAAAATGGGATCATGTTGGCAAGGTGTTGGCCGAATTTTGCTTTAGCATTAGGGGTGTATGTTGGCCAAATTTTAACCAAATTGTTCATCTTTTTCCTTTTCTCAAAACCTTGTTTCTTAGCCGATTGCTTATTAGACAAAAGAGAAACCTTTTCTTTTCTTTTAGTCAATTGATACTTTGCCATTTCGGTTTTGAGTAGTCTTTTTAGTTTCTTTTCTTCAAAGCATATCATCTTTCTTCCTCTTTGTAACCGAAAATACCAAAGTTCCAAGGACCTTTTTCTTCACTTTTTCCCTCATGGCCGAATGCACATAAACTTCTAAACCCATCTCTTTTCTTTTGAAAATCATCATCATCATCTTCTTCTTCAATCTTTTACTTTCTCTCTTTCTCTTTCTTTTTTTTTTCTCTCAACCGAAACCATTATCTACTCTGACCAAAATCACCATCCTTTTCCTCTCTTTTGTCAAACCGAATCATCATCTTCCATTTTCATCTTCTCATTTCTTTTCTTCTATTGAAAACCGAAACCACTATAGCCAAAGAAATCACTATCTTTCTCTTCTCTTTTTGTGCAAGTCAAAATCACCAATTCTCTTTTTCTAAATCATTAAGGCTGAATCTTCAAGTAGTCAAGTAAGGATTTTTGTTAAGTGTTCTCATTATTTTTTCTTTTAGAATAGCCGATTTTAGAAACTTATTTCTCTCATTTTCTCCTAGGCCGAATCTTTGAAGGGGATTTAAGGATTCTTTTTGGTAGCCAACGTTTTAAGAGAGATCTTTCAGAATCATCCAAGGTAAGGATTATCATTTTCGATTATATTATTTCTTTTAGATAGATAACTAATCGACTTTATTTTAGGGGTGATTTTGGGACTAACAAGATAGGTTCGAAAAGAGTGGTAAGGAGTGTTTGGAAGAGGGGAGGCTCCGTTATACCCTCAAACTTCAAACGAAGGGCTGTATCGGCGATAAGAGATTTTCCACTGGGTTGTGGACCCTCTGCTAACGAAGATCGTTTATTTGAAGTCGTGCGTACAACCGAACCACTTTTTGTTAGTGGGTTGTCATTGGGTTTTGATCCATCTATCGGAGAGAAACCACATATATCGGTTGTTTGAGATTCCAAGGGTAAGGATTTAGATCTCTCATCAATAGTATAGATTATAAGTATTAGTGTGTTCGAATCAATTGTGATAATTAACTAGGTGTTGACGAGCGGGAAGGTATCGTTCTCACTGTCATAAGGTGTGTAACATTATACTAAAATCTCATAGATCTATATTAAATGTGATTTGTTTGAAAATATGTGTAATAATGGTTGTGGGTACCATTCAGTGGTATACGATATTCAGGTATGTTTAACCCCAATATTTTTCTAATTTTGCTATATGCCTAAATGTGAGATAAATATGATTTTGCTATGATTTTGGGGTAAATGATATGAAAACTAAATAATATGTATGTGCATGGGCATATGGGTGTTATTGATAAAGGGGAAGTATTCTGGTGGTTTTACCACAATATCTGGTGACTTCGGTCACATATTTTGAATCCGGTGACTTCGGTCACATATGTGAATCTGGTGACTTCGGTCACATATTTGAAATCCGATGACTTCAATCACAATTATCTGGTGGCCATGCCACAAAACTATAAGGGCGATGTGCATGTTGACTGCAACAACTACCTTCGATGGTGTGTAGCGGATGGAGGGTTGATTTAGTAATCCCCACGGTGTGATTGGTTAGTACGGGTGGTGTGTAGCGGATGGATATTTAGGTGGGCTCGGGTTTGCATTTCATTATATAAATACCCATGTGACTTCTAAATGATTTTAATTGATTTGCTATAAAAATGGGCTTATGGCTAAATATGACTTAAATGTGCTTATGGCTATATGTGTTACTAAATGGGCTTAAAGGCCATGATCAATTGGGCTTTTAGTGTTTTTGTTACACATTGATCTTATGACTCACCCCTTTTGTGGGATAATTTTTCAGATAACTCTTAGCGCGATGGATCGGGTCAGCGAGGACTACGTGGTGGCCATTGCTCAACAAAGTATTTCGGAGTTTCTCCTAATTAAACTTATTAAGCTTATTTTTATTACTTAGAATTTATTATGGGTTTTGCTATTTTTGTAATAAGGCCACTATGAACTATTTTTAATTTTTGCGTTTGGATTATTTTTATTCTGCCCCAAACAATATTTATTAAATAACTAAATGGTTTTCGATAAATAATTTAAACTGTTTTTGACACTAATATATATATGTTTTTACAATAATAAGTAAAATTTTCATTAAATTTGGTTTTATTTTGAATTATAAATTTCTCTTAAAAATAATGTTTTAAGAAGATACAAATTTATTTAAATTGATTTCAACTTTGAATATTAAGTTAATGCTTTTATACTGAACTCATCAAGTTTTTCTTAAACAAAACGAGAAATTGCTAAAGTTTTATTCGAGGAACATATCAAATCCGGTCAGGCTTTTTGGGCCGGGTTTGGGGTGTTTCAGGATTAGTCAGTATTCCTTCGAAGTTTCAGCAGAGAAGATGGAGGTTACAAATCTCTTCTCCTTGAATTTCCAGCTCCTCGAAGCTCTAGTGGAGTAGGTGGAGGTTACAAATCCCTCCTTCCTGAGTTTATGATGAGGATCAGTCAACATTCCTTCGAAGTTTCAGCAGAGAAGATGGAGGTTACAAATCTCTTCTCCCTGAATTTCTAGCTCCTCGAAGCTCCAGTGGAATAGTTGGAGGTTACAAATCCCACCTCCCTAAGTTTACGATGAGGATTAGCCAGCATTCCTTCGAAGTTTCAGCAGAGAAGATGGAGGTTATAAATCTCTTCTCCCTGAATTTCTAGCTCCTCAAAGCTCTAGTGGAGTAGGTGGAGGTTACAAATCCCTCCTCCCTGAGTTTACGATGAGGATCAGCCAGTATTCCTTCGAAGTTTCATCAGAGAAGATGGAGGTTACAAATCTCTTCTCCCTGAATTTCTAGCTCCTTGAAGCTCCAGTGGAGTAGGTGGAAGTTACAAATCCCTCCTCCCTGAGTTTACGATGGAGATCAACCAGTATTCCTTCGAAGTTTTAGCAGATAAGATAGAGGTTACAAATCTCTTCTCCCTGAATTTCTAGCTCTTCGAAGCTTCAGTGGAGCAGGTGGAGGTTACAAATCCCTCCTTCCCGAGTTTACAATAAGGATTAGTCAGTATTTCTTTGAAGTTTCAACAGAGAAGATTAAAGTTACGAATCTCTTCTCCTGAATTCTGATCACCATGAAGTTTCAGCGGAGTAGATTGAAGCTACAAATCTCCTCTCCAGGAAATTACATCGAATTGGATCGAAGCGCTAGTTCTCAGGCCCCTGAAGATGCAGTGGAATGGAACGAAACTACTCGAAGGAGAAAAGCACTGAAAGAGGCATGACCGAACAAAATTGGCCCTTTTTGAAGTCTTTGTGCTATTCTCGTTACACGACAATGAGCAAAGAGGGGCAGTTGTAAGACCCAATTTTTGCCCGGCCCATACTAAAAACAAAAAATACAAAATTAAAAACTATTATTAAAGTCCATCAGTCCATTACAAATAAATTAAAAACCCAAAAAATAAATTATTATTATAAAAGTCCATTACAAAATAAACAGTCTGTTTACAAACCTAATAATTCAGCCCTGCACATTACTAAGCCCTAATTTACAAATCAACAGGCCTAAAGACCCAATCCAAACCTGGCCCGAATAGCCTAAATGGTTCTGGCAAACAGAAACCCTAAGGGGTTCCAAGGGCAATCTTGCACCGCAACAGCCTCCAAGCGCCCACACGTGCGTCGCGCCTCCATACCGTGCCTTACACCACGTCACCGCCTCCAGTGCACCAGCAAGCATACGACCTTGTACCTGCAAAAACAAACAAAAAACACAGCAAATGACAGCAAGGAATAGCAAAAATTAGGAATTTTTGTATTTTGTTTATTTTCGATTATATAAGTATAAGCCAACAATTGTAAGGGAATTCTTTGGTATTACACACACACATAGAAATAGAGAGAATAATACGCAATATAAATACAAAATCAAAAAGAAAAATGTGATTTACCTTTACAACTTTTGGGTTCTTTACCTTTACAACTCTCGGGTTCTTTCTTTGATTTTTGTTTTCATTTTTTTATTTTCTTTCTTCTATTGGATTTAAATCAAGAAAAACAATGAAGGGGACTTACCTTGGTAAGACGAACGGACAGCTTGGCTCTCTTCGTTGAAATCAGAGTAGAGGAGGCCGTCGAGATCAGAAATATCGGGATATTTGGGCGGGTTTCAAAATAACTACTCAAATGTCCTGAGTCTGTCTTTAATCGATCGATTGTCACAGTTTTGGTGGCTGGACAGGGTTCTAAACACAACGATTGAGGGCTGATTTCTTCTGTTGGCTAAAGGGAGAAAACAACAAAGAAGTTAGGTTTTGTTTTAAAAAAAATGGCTGATTATTTTTCTAAATCGGTTTTAAAAGAATTGTACCTTATTAAAGAAACGGCGTCATTTGGGGATAAGATCCGCACGTGACCCGATTAGTGACCCAGAGGATCCGCGTGTTTTCTTTAAAAGGATTATTTACTGCATTGGTCCTTCTAAAATCTACCATGTTTCAATTTACTCTTATTAAACGCAACGTTTTCGCGGCTGGGGGTTATTTGTGTGATTAGTCCCCCTTCCCTGTACTGTTATTCGATTAGACCCTAGCTATTCCTTATTTGTTTTCTCAATTAGCCTTGGTAATTCAATCACGCTTTCAATTTGGTCTGAATCAAAAACTGCGTTTTAGGCTTTGGAAATATTTTTGTTTTGGTCCCTAGCTGTTTACGTGTGTATTAATTCGGCCCTTAAATCTTTTTAAATTATTATAAAATAGCCTTTAAATTTTATTTTCGTTTCAATTGAGCACCTTTTTGTTTTTATATACTGATCTTCATATTTTTATTAGTTTTAATTCATTTTTATTTAGTTTTAAATTATTTTATAACATGATGAAATGTATATTTATACAATTATTAAATTAAACTATTTTCTAATATACGATATATATAATTTGTATTAAAATTATTTTGTTTTTGTGCATATATTATTAAGTTCATATTATGTATTTTTTATCTATTTATGTGGATATTTAATCGTATTTTTTTATCTATTTATGTGGATATTTAATCTTCTTTAAAATTATTTATGTTATACATATATTTCTTTTATAATTTAGTATATATATATTTTAATGTGTACATATATGTAAAATTAGTATTAGAATTGTTCCATGGATTTTGTAATATTGTTGATGTATGTATGTTAATCAATTTTCTTTATCATTGATTTAATGTTTAATAAATTATCACTATTATGTATGGATTAATACCTCGCTTTGTATATTAGTATTCCATTGTATCTTACGAAAGGTGTAGTGTTTTACTGTCATTTCGATTTTAAGATCACAAGGCAATGCTCGTGTTTAGGGGTTTCGAGAAAATCGTGCTCTAACTTCTCGAGTTCGGTTCTCTTCGTTTAAAACCTTTAACCAAGCATCCTTTCTCTTAAATCAAATGCACGATTTTAAATAAAAAACTTATTCTTGGGAAGATGAGATATTGTGCCCTAACTTCTCGAGTGTGATATTTCGTCATCTCGAGATAAGAATTTCAAAAGAACAAAGGCGTTATTCCATATTCGGGAATTTTGAGAAATAGTGCCCTAACTTACTGGGTTTCGATTTTTCATTTGACCCAAATAATTGAATATCCTTCTTAATTTTTAAATGTATGAGTATTGAATGTTGAAGGATAAATCTAATTTCGAGAACATAAGATGTTGTGCTCTAACTTACTGAGTACGATGTTTTATTTCTTCGAAATAAGAAATTTTGGCATCCAATATGATTCTGTCCAAATATTTCTTCAAGTTTTCCCTAACAAAAATGATCGTATTTTAAAATCTTTTCAAATTTTTGACGTTAGGACATTAATTAATCAATTCGGTACCAATTTTGGGCGTTACGAGGGTGCTAATCCTTCCTCGTGCGTAACCGACTCCCGAACCTGTTTTCTCAGATTTCGTAGACCAAAATTATTGTTTTAATAAAAATGTTTTATTAAAATAATCCATCTCAAGGTGATCCGATCACATCTTGAATAAAAGATCGGTGGCGACTCCATTTCCATATTTTTAAAGTCGATTCTCGTTTTTCTAAAACCCGTTTAAAAAATGGTTTCGACAATATAATATAATATTATATAATATACAAAATTTTAGAAATACGATATAATAAAAAAGTATACATAAATAAAATTAAATAAAATAATAATTAGTAATAGTTTAATATATGAAAATAATATGTATTAAATATATATATTAATAGACAAATAAAAATAAATAGTATTTTAATATGATAAAATAATTCAATATAACATTAAACTAATTTAAGTAAAATAATAATAAAAAACTGAGGATCAAATTGAAACAGTATATAAGTTTTAGGGCTAATTAAAAATAAATAAAAATTGAATTGGACGAAATTGAATTTAATGATATAGCGGAGGGGCTAAAAGGGTAAATTTACCTTTTTTTAAAAACACGCGGACTCGATTCGAGTTTTAGGGTCGATGTGCGGATCTAGCCTCAAAATGGCGTCATTTTGGTCATTAACTGACCACACCAAAATAGCATTGTTTCTTGGGAGTATAAAAGTCCATTTTTAGAGAAATAAACTCATTTGTCTTCAGTTTTTTTAACAATTGCAGGAAATTCTCTCCACGCCTTCGCCAGGAGTTCTGATCGTCACCCCTTTAGACCGCTGCCACGCGCCACCGCGTATGGTGGCCGGAGGTTAAAACTTTGATTTTTGGAGCTGTTAAAAGCTAAATCGCACCTCTTTTATCTTTTTAACAGTATTTATACAAAAAAAATATAGATCAAATGAGAAGAAACAAACAAAATAAAATAAAGCAAAAAAATCACCTTTTCTGTTAAAGCTTTCCTTTTTTATTCCATATACTTTCTGTCTACGTATGAATATTTTTCTTTTCTATATTTGTGTGTGTTTGTGTCCTTTACAGATTGTTCATTGGGGTTTTTATAACCCGAAAAAATGAAATAAAAAAAGGAAATAAAGATTTCGTTTTATTTTTTTTCCATATTTTGTTGTTGTCCTTTCCTTGTTTGTGCAGGTGGAAAACGAAGATCTTGCGACGATAGGGACTCGGGCATGGATCGTGGCATGGGTGCGAGGAGTCGATTGCGGTGTGAAGATGGGGCAAAACTTGCGGCGCGACAGTTGGGATCCTGCTGGCACATTATTTATGCGGCGCCTAGGTTTCGTAAACCCTAGGTCGAACTCCTTTGGGCCCTTTTGGGCCGATTCTGTCTTGGGTCAGAGGAATCAGAGTCTGTTGGGTCTGGGTCTGAATAGATAATTGAGTTTGTTTGGGCCACAGGTATTTGGGCCAAGGGTCTTGTCTGTTTTGGTTTGTAAACAAACTGGACTATTTAAACAAACACTGGTTTGTTTATTTATTTATTCTTTTTATTTTAAAGCCCGGGCGAAATGGGTTTTTACAACATTGATTTCCAGCCTTTCTATGCTCCATTGCACCATGTCTAGTGTAGGCGGTATGCATCACATAACGCCCTTTGATATATCTGGACTTCTTCCCGGTCATTTCCTTGTCACTTTCTTAGATCTTTGAATAATGGATTTCCCAGGGGTAAATTATTTACAGGGAGTGGATCGATATTCATCGTTGGACGGTTGTGCCTATTTAATTGCTTTGGATATGGGTACGATTCAATTGGAGTGCTAGAGCTTCAAGTCATAAATGAAATAAAAAGAAAATAAAATTAGAAATAAAAATAAATAAGGAAAAATTAAAAATCATATCTATAGGTCCTAATATCTTATTCATTGTAGAAGAATATTTTTATGATTTATTGCCGAAACATCTCTGGCAACGGTATCAACAACTTCACCGCCTATAAAAGAGTTATTGTTTATAGTAAAAATATAACATCAAAAATATACGAATTGAGAATGGCGGTGTCCGCAAATGCACGGGTCAAATTGTAAATAGTTAGTACAATAAAATACTTCAAAGTATTCTGAGAATTGTACCCAAAGGAGGATGGAATAAATTATGAAAACATTTTTACAATGATAAGTTTAAGCAGTAGTAATTAATTCATATATTACGATAAACCATAAAATGGATAACTGGGATAAAAATAAATAACAAAAAATAAAAAATATAAAAATCAATAAACCAATCAGGAAGATTAACTCATTTTAGGGTTTGTAACTAACTTCAGATTAGGGTTTTAGGGTGGATGTAACACCCCAAACCCGGCCCAAACATTACGATCGAATTTGGTATGTTACAGAGAAAACGTTTGGAAAACCCTTGTATAGCCGATTTAATTTAAGGTAAAAGATATTGTCTTGTTTTAAAAAAAAACAGTTGAGGTGTGTAAAGAAAACAATACTTAGTTCGTTTAAAAATATATTAGGTCAGATTGTTACCGATTTCAGATGTACCCGATGGCACCGAAAACATTTTCGTTTGAATTTTGAGAAAACTTGTGAAATCATTTTAAAGTCATTAAGTGATTTAAACAAATTATTCCAAACATATAAAGTAGCAAAAATAAATTCTTAGGAGGCTTTATTACAACTCGAACAAATAAAACCAAAAATAAAATAAAATAATTCAAAGTAAACTTAAATTTCCACTGCATGGCCACCTCGAGTCCATCCGGCTCCTCATCCGCAATCTACGAGTCACCTGAAAAAATATTAAAGGAAAAGGTGAGTCACCAAGACTCAGTGTGTAACCCTTTTCCCGGTTTAATGCAACATAATACACACAAATCACAATCAATTTAACATGCACCCAACCTAACCATCCAAAACACCTTTTCTACCCCGTGTGGTACCAAACCACTGGTGGTGCCAAACCACTGGTGACTTAAAGTCACGTTATCCATCAATATTGTGGTGCCAAACCACTGGTGACTCGAAGCCACAAATAACAAGTTGTGGGGCCAACCCACGTGTGATACCAAATCACTGGCATCAATCCCATAATATCATCTGTGGGGCCAACCCATCGTGGTGCTAAGCCACGGGACAAGACGCTATGAGGTGCCAAACATCCGTGATCAGAGCTACGAAATGTGGTACCAAACCACTGGTGTCCGTCGACACGAATATTACTTCCCCCTCCTCTCATACAACCCACATCAATGATATGCATATAACAGGAATCATGCCCACATGTTTATTTAACAACATACCAAATATGTCATGCTTCCCAAAAGCATCTTTAAGTAAACTCATAACAACAAGGACTTACCTGATTCCTTGCTTATACCATGATGGTATTAGATCCCAATCTACATTAATTCAGATTAGCATACATAATGCATTTAGCACAGTTACGAGTTATGAAGTGTGTATGTACACACCTGTTCTAACGACAGCTCTAAATCCATGAAGAGTCAATCGGTCACACAAGATCTTCTTGCCCCTAAAACGTCCTTTGATTATCAGCCACTACACACTATGTGTTTCTGCTTCCCTACAATCGACCTTAGCACTTAACAGAGAAAACTTAGGCCATTCGGCCAAGACAAACAAACCAAAGGGTTAACGCTGCACCCTTACCTTACAAATGATTCAGTTTCCTACCAAATCTCGAGCCAAACGATGGTTCACCTCTGACAATCGGCCACACCTTAAGACGCAAAACAGTTAGCCTCACAAGCCTTCGGCTTAACGAATACCTAAAGGAAAAAGATTACTAAATCAAGTCCTTACCACCACTTACCAACCGATCAACCGAGAAAGAAGGCTACGCTTGATTGTTTCCAAGTCCCGGAGATCCTACAACACATTGGTTCCAACAAGCGATTATCATACTTCCAAACAAATGCCGCAATCGACTCTTACCTTTGTAAAAGTCGACAGAGAACAGAGAGAGAAAGAAATAGGCATTCGGCAACCAACACTTACCTTCTCCAACGATTGAAAAAGACACACCCAAGGAGATCAACACCACTCTATTATTCGGCCAAGGTGAAAGCTAAATAGGAGAAGGGAATTTCGGCACACCAAGAGGGAATAGATCCGATTAGAGAGAAAGAAAAGAGATGGAAGAAAAGACTTAGGGATTTCGCAATAGGCTAAGAAGAAGCAAAAGAGAAGTGGAATTTTGAATAATTTTGGGGAATTGTATAAGGAAATTCAAGAAGAAGAAGAAGAGAGAAAGAAGAAAAGAGTTGCTGGAATTTTGGGCACTTCTTGCTATATAAAACCGAATGGGAGGGCCTTAATGAGTCCTTCATTTGGCCAACTTCTCCCCTATGTTGATAATTTCAGCTTTCAAAATGCAAGATTATCTTACATCTTTATCTCCTAATCCTCCTTAAACAATTATAATGAAAATAAAATACTAATGGTTACTCTACCAGCCGAAATTAAGCATAAAAATAAGCTTATCCCTTATCTTTAAAAGAGTCCAAATAGCAGCCATTACTCTCCACACACGCCACATAAAGATAAAAAAATAAAACCCATCGCTGCTTTCTATGTTTCAACTCGAACCTCCAAATTTCTCCAATGCCCCTTCACGCCTCATGCCACTCTTCCCTTTAGACTTTCATGTCATAAAGCCTCCTCTTTTAATTATAAGGCCTTCCTAGGCCGATTCCCTTTCCAAAGCAAAATAAAATAAACTCCAATACGCAACCTAGGCAGTTCGAACCCGTGACCTGCCCAATTGCCACCTCCAAGCCCAAGCCACTCCGCCAACTCACTTTCATGCCATGAACCTTGCCCGAAATTTCTTTAAAGCCTTACTACTTAAGCCCATCACCTCCTATAAAAAAACAAAACGCAAAGCGCCCCTCCTACCACTCGAACTTGTGACCTGCGCCCCCTACACCTCCAACACGCATGGAACCACTTAGCCAACTAGTTCTTTGTGTCAAGTTCCTTTCAAAAATTTTCTTAACCCCTATCTCACCTAGCTTCCCTCCCTTAAGCACTTAAAAAGAAATTTTTAACCCTAAGTCAGGCCTAGCTCGGGTTTAATTCTAGACCTTATAACATGACAAATAAGTCATAACATTCATTTCTTCAAGCACACACACACATGGGAACAAATAATTAAATTTTCAAACAACCCCTAATTCAGGATGTTACAATTCTACCCCCTTAAAAGAATTTCGGCCTCGAAATTACCTGGATTAGAAGAGTTGGCGGTATTGCTGCCGCATCACATCCTCGGGTTCCCATGTGGCCTCTTCCGTACCATGATTCTGCCATTGCACCTTTACCAGAGGCACTGACTTCCTACGTAGAACTTTGACATCACGATCCAAGATTTGTACCGGCTCCTCCTCGAAAGACATGTCCGGGTTTACTTCAATTTTCGCCACCGGCACAACGTGTGATGGATCTGACCGATATCGTCTAAGCATCGACACATGGAAGACGTCATGAATCTGTCTCAACTCTGCTGGCAACTCAAGCTGGTAAGCTACCAGACCCACTCGCTTTAACACCGTATAAGGCCCGATGAACCTAGGGCTTAGCTTCCCTTTTCGCCCAAATCTTAATACCTTTTTCCAAGGTGACACCTTCAGAAAAACTTTATCTCCTACTTCATATTCCATCTCCTTGCGCTTAAGGTCAGCATAAGACTTCTGCCTATCTGACGCTTCCTTAAGACGAGCCCGAATCACCTTAACTTCATCTTCGATTTCTGTTACCAATTCTGGACCCAAAACTTGTCGTTCACCCAACTTCGTCCAACACGCAGGAGTACGGCATTTCCATCCATACAGTGCTTCATATGGTGCCATCTGGATACTCACTTGATAACTATTGTTATAAGCGAATTCTGCTAGCGGTAGGTACTCTTCCCAACTACCACTAAAATCCAGAACACAACCTCTTAGCATATCTTCTAAAATCTGTATGACCCTTTTCAACCGCCTCACGACCGTGGATGGAAAGTCAGATCAAATCCAATCGCGCACCCAAAGCCCGATGCAACGCTTTCGAACCTTGACATAAATCGGGATCCTTATCCGAGATGATCGACACCGACACACCATGCAACCTCACTATTTCCGACACATACAAATTTAGCTAGCTAGCTCAAGTGAGTAATCCACCCTTCTGGTATGAAGTGAGTGATTTAGTCGACGGTCCACAATCACCCAAACCACGCCCTTCTTGTCAAGGCGTGAAGGGTAGCCCACTGACAAAATCCATAGTGATCCTCTCCCATTTCCACTGAGGGATCTTCACTAGTTGAAGTAAACCCGATGGCAACTGATGTTCAGCCTTAACCTGCTGACATGTCAGACACTTCCCCACAAATTCGGTCACCTCGCACTTCAACCCAGGCCACCAAAACTGTCTCCGCAAATCTCTATACATCTTGCTACCTCCCGGATGCATAGCGTATGGGCAGCTATGTGCATCCTGAAGAATTTTCTGCCTCAATTCCACATCTTTCGGACAAGCTCGCCCTTGAAAGCATAATACTCCATCATCGGACAAACTATACCCTTCTAAACCACCATTTTGAACTTGCAATCTCCGCGCATTCAAACCTTCATCTACTAGTTACTTTTCCTTAATCTCCTTGATCCAAGTTGGCTTAACTTATAGTTCTGCCAAAAGACTTCCATCATCGTATAGACTCAAATGAGCAAACATCGCCCTTAAGTCCGCCACGACCTTCCGACTTAATGCGTCAGCCACCACGTTAGCTTTGCCCTGATGGTACTCAATTGAACAAATCGAGTCCTTCAACACCAATCCACCGTCGCTGCCTCAAGTTCAAATCCTTCTGAGTTAAAAGATACCTCAGACTTTTGTGATCCGTGTAGACTATCGACTTCTCCCCATACAAGTAATGCCTCTATGTTTTCAAAGCGAAGACTATCGCCGCTAATTCCAAGTCGTGAGTCGGATAGTTAACCTCATGCGGTCTCAATGACGGATGCATAGGCCACTACCTTCCCTCCGCATCAATACACATCCCAACCCAGATGGGACGATCACAAGAAACCGTAAATAACTTCCCCGCCTCAGTCAGTACTGCGTAACCGAGCTTCATCGAGAATCTTCCTTAGCTTATCAAAACTTTTCTGCTGCTTCTCCGACCATACAAATGGAACTCCTTTCCTTAATAACTTAGTTAGTGGTGCTGCGATTAAAGAGAACCCTTCCACAAATCTTCGATAGTACCCTGCCAGACCCAAAAAACTTTGAATTTCTGCCACTGACTTAGGCGATTTCCACTCCAACACCGCTTCAACCTTGCGAGGGTCCACTCTAATCCCTTCCGCTGACACCACGTGACCTAAGAATGCCACCTCCCAAAGCCAAAATTTACATTTACTGAATTTAGCATATAACTACTTCTCCCTCAGTACTTGTAGAACTATACGCAAATGCATGTCATGCTCCTCCTCCGTTTTTGAATAAACCAATATGTCGCCTATAAACACCACGACAAATTGATCCAAGCATCAAAACACCCTATTCATTAAGTCCATGAATGCTTTCGGTGCGTTGGTCAACCCAAATAGCATCACTAGAAACTCGTAATGCCCATATCGAGTACGGAATGCCGTCTTGTGAACATCAACTTCCTTCACCTTAAGTTGATGATAACCCGACCTAAGGTCTATCTTCGAGAAAACTGATGCACCCTTCAGTTGGTCAAACAAGTCATCTATCTGAGGTAACGGATACTTGTTTTTGATCGTTAACTTGTTTAGCTGACAGTAGTCGATACACATCTGCATTGACCCGTCTTTCTTCTTGACAAACGGCACAGGTGCTCCCCACGGAGATATACTTGGTCGGATAAACCCTCGGTCTAAGAGTTTTTTGAGCCTTCAGCTCCACCAACTCTTTTGGTGCCATTCGGTAGGGTGCTATAGACACAGGTGCCATTCTGGGTAATAAGTCTATACCAAACTCAATTTCCCGATCTGGTGGCAAACATGGAAGTTCCTCAGGAAACACATCAGCAAATTCCCTTACTGTTCAGACCTTCTCAACTGCTGACTCCTTAGCCTCCAAGGCACATATTCAGACCAAAAATGCCTCACACCCTTTCCTGACCATCTTCTCTGCCTTCAATACAGACACCACGTTGGATAGGTAATCTCTTCTATTACCTATCATGACCACTTCATTCCCCTCAGCCATCTTTAGAACCATACGCTTAGCAGCGCAATCCAACCTTGCTTGATGCTTAACCAACCAGTCCATGACAAGAATTAGATCGAACTCCCCAAATGGCAGTTCCATCAGATCAGCCACAAACACAACCCTTTGGAGTTCTAAGGGTACATCCCTATATAGCTTGTTTACAACTACAGAGTGACCTAGAGGGCTAATTACTGTCATCTCCCTAGAAGCAGTCTCAAAGTCTAGGTTCATAGTCTCTACCATACTACTAGCAACGTATGAAGGCGTCGAACCCACATCAATTAATGCAACATATGGAAGGCCAAAAATTAGGAACGTACCGATTATGACGTCCGGTGCGTCACCCTCCTCTCGATGCCTTACTGCATAGACTAAACCAGGCTGCCTTGCCTCTGTGTTGCTTGCACCTCTGCCTGGAGTTCCCCGACCTCGACTAGAACCATTGCCTCCTCTACCATTACCATGACCCCTCTATGGTGGTCTTACATTTCTAGCCTGAGCACGGTTCTGACCCTCTGGCTGATTCTTTGCCAACTTCTGAGGACAATATCTTACACGGTGATCCAAAGATCCACGTTCAAAGCATCCCCTTTCACCGGTCCAACAACATCCCCAATGTGATTTTCTACAGTGATTACACTGAGCTGGTCTCTGATTAGTAGCCATGGGCCTTCCTGCCTGATTCGGCCCACTCTGCCTAGCCCTCTTCTGTGCATTACTACCTGATCCAGACGACCCAAATCCTCTTTTATGCTTGTTCATATCGTAATTTTGTCTCACGGACTCCTTGACCCCTTCGGCTACTTTAGCCTTTCCACCAAGATAGAAAACTCACGCTCCTGCTGTGGAGCAATCAGTAGCCTCAAATCATCCCTAAGTCCGTCTTCAAAGCGGACACACCGTTCATTCTCTGTTGATACAATTCCCCGAGCATAGTGGCTCAGCCTCAAAAATTCCGCTTCATACTCTGACACAGTCTTATTTCCTTGTACCAACCCCAGAAAAGCTTTCCTCTGTGCATCAATGTAGCTGGTGCCCACATACTTCTTTCGATAAGCAGCTTTGAAATACTCCCAAGTAAGGTCATCTGTCGTGGCACCATCTCGAGCCATGAGCCACCACTGATATGACTCATCCTTTAGAAGCGACACCGCTCCTTTCAGTTTCTCCTTATTCGTTAGATCAAGATCATCCATGATCCTCTCAGTCGATTCCAACCAGTATTCCGCCGCACTAGGTGTCATTCCCTATACACCCTGGAATACCTCAGCCCCGTTGGATCGGAGTCGCTTGGGTACAAATTTCTGAGCTCCCATACCACCACTTGCCCCAGCCACCATCTCAAGAACTCACAACACAGCTTGCGATACTGCCTCACCTCCCGTCTGATCTTGATCCTCAGCTCTAAAAGTTGGGGGTGGTGGTGGCAGTGGTACCTCATTCTCCGATCCCTGACCCGACCTCACGGGTTCTGACATGGTCATCCTGCCCCTACCGTGTCCACGATGGCCACGTCCTCTAGAGCTCATTCTTAACTATTGCGCTTTAATCTGATTAAGAAATTTTTATGGATTAGTACTTGTTTCACTTGGTTATCCGCTGAAAAATTTTATGGAGAGAGTTTATTAGAGATTCTTTCGATCAATCAAAGTTTTAAGTCTTCTATCCTAGTTCACACAGGAAAGCACATCCATTCCCTAATACCTTTCATACACACTCACTCTTTCGGGCATTTCTGACCGTTTCTATCCCGGGGGTATTTTCGTCATTTTCCTACAGGGGTATTTTCGTAATAAACCGAGGAAATTTTGAAAACTTGGGTAAATCAAAACATCTTATAATTCCTAAAACTGAAGAGTATTTTTGAAAAATTTTCAATTTAAAGGTATGGCAGAATTTTAGAAACCAGGGGTATTTTGGTAATTTTGTCAATCAGGGGTAATTTTGTAAATTTCCAAAGTCAGGGTATTATTTGAAATACAAAATTTGTATACTTTTGCAAAGTAAGAGAATTTTATTTAAATCGGGGTAGTACGGTGATTTTAGAAACTAAGGGCATTTTCGTAATTCTGCCATTAGGGCATTTTGGTTATTTTGGTAAATTGAAAATATTTTGATAATTTTCCAAAAATAAATTTTTGTTACTATTTAAAGGAGTATCGAAATGATTTTTAAAACTTAGAGTTTTCATAAAACATGGCTAATCCCTTTCGAGTTTTACTTAGTATGTTTAGCCTATGACCGAGTCCTCTTGGTTAGGGTGAACCGAAGCTACGCACCAGGTAGGATTCCTGCGAAGAGGAGGTGAGTCACGAGGACTACTTAAGTACCAAGCTCTTTCGGATCCAATCCTAGACATGCGCACCAGGGTTACCACACCCTAACTCGGCGACTTGGTCGTAGGTTTGTTTACTTAGGCATTCAAAGTCTTATGTCTTTTGTTGGGGTAAACTAGTCCTAAAGTTTAAAGCACTTATCATACTATCTACGTTCCATACCTACCCTTCTACAAATAATAATCCACACAGAAGTCAGAAATACTTACCTAGGCAGATTAGTGCAGGAGACTCGGTGCCATGCCGTTTCACAACCAAAAATATTTCACAAAGGCCTCACAAAACATTTTGGGCCTTGGGCCCCCAAATGAGAGCTTTGAATCTGCTCGATATTAATTTTGTAACACCCCAAACTCGGCCCAAACATTACGACCGAATTTGGTATGTTACAGAGAAAACGTTTGGAAAACCCTTGTATATCCGATTTAATTTAAGGTAAAAGATATTCTCTTGTTTTAAAAAAAATAGTTGAGGTGTGTAAAGAAAACAATACTTAGTTCGTTTAAAAATATATTAGGTCAGATTGTTACCGATTTCAGATGTACCCGATGGCACCGAAAACATTTTCGTTTGAATTTTGAGAAAACTTGTGAAATCATTTTAAAGTCATTAAGTGATTTAAACAAATTATTCCAAACATATAAAGTAGCAAAAATAAATTCTTAGGAGGCCTTATTACAACTCGAACAAATAAAACCAAAAATAAAATAAAATAATTCAAAGTAAACTTAAATTTCCACTGCATGGCCACCTCGAGTCCATCCGGCTCCTCATCCACGATCTACGAGTCACCTGAAAATATATTAAAGGAAAAGGTGAGTCACCAAGACTCAGTGTGTAACCCTTTTCCCGGTTTAATGCAACATAATACACACAAATCACAATCAAGTTAACATGCACCCAACCTAACCATCCAAAACACCTTTTCTACCCCGTGTGGTACCAAACCACTGGTGGTGCCAAACCACTGGTGACTTAAAGTCACGATATCCATCAATATTGTGGTGCCAAACCACTGGTGACTCGAAGTCACAAATAACAAGTTGTGGGGCCAACCCACGTGTGTTACCAAATCACTGGCATCAATCCCATAATATCATCTGTGGGGCCAACCCACTGTGGTGCTAAGCCACGGGGACAAGACGCTATGAGGTGCCAAACCTCTGGTGACCGTAGTCACGAAATGTGGTACCAAACCACTGGTGTCCATCGACACGAATATTACTTCTCTCTCCTCTCATACAACCCACATCAATGATATGCATATAACAGAAACCATGCCCACATGTTTATTTAACAACATACCAAATATGTCATGCTTCCCAAAAGTATCTTTAAGTAAACTCATAACAACAAGGACTTACCTGATTCCTTGCTTATATCATGATGGTATTAGATCCCAATCTACATTAATTCAGATTAGCATACATAATGCATTTAGCACAGTTACGAGTTATGAAGTGTGTATGTACACACCTCTTCTAACGATAGCTCCAAATCCCTGAAGAGTCAATCGGTCACACAAGATCTTCTTGCCCCTAAAACGTCCTTTGATTATCAGCCACTACACACTATGTGTTTCTGCTTCCCTTCAATCGACCTTAGCACTTAACAGAGAAAACTTAGGCCATTCGGCCAAGACAAACAAACCAAAGGGTTAACGCTCTACCCTTACCTTACAAATGATTCAGTTTCCTACCAAATCCCGAGCCAAACGATGGTTCACCTCTGACAATCGGCCACACCTTAAGACGTAAAACAGTTAGCCTCACAAGCCTTCGGCTTAACGAATACCTAAAGGAAAAAGATTACTAAATCAAGTCCTTACCACCACTTACCAACTGATCAACCGAGAAAAAAGGCTACGCTTGATTGTTTCCAAGTCCCGGAGATCCTACAACACATTGGTTCCAACAAGTGATTATCCAACAAGCGATTATCATACTTCCAAACAAATGCCGCAATCGACTCTTACAGAGAACAGAGAGAGAAAGAAATAGGCATTCTGCAACCAACACTTACCTTCTCCAACGATTGAAAAAGACACACCCAAGGAGATCAACACCACTCTATTATTCGGCCAAGGTGAAAGCTAAATAGGAGAAGGGAATTTCGGCACACCAAGAGGGAATAGATCCGATTAGAGAGAAAGAAAAAGAGATGGAAGAAAAAGACTTAGGGGATTTCGGCAATAGGCTAAGAAGAAGCAAAAGAGAAGCTAGAATTTTTGAATAATTTTGGGCAATTGTATAAGGGAAATTCGGCAGCAGTAGTGAAGAGAGAAAGAAGAAAAGAGTTGCTGGAATTTTGGGCACTTCTTGCTATACAAAACCAAATGGGGAGGGCCTTAATGAGTCCTTCATTTGGCCAACTTCTCCCCCCTATGCTGATAATTTCAGCTTTCAAAAATGCAAGATTATCTTACATCTTTATCTCCTAATCCTCCTTAAACAATTATAATGAAAATAAAATACTAATGGTTACTATACCAAATTAAATTAAGCATAAAATAAGCTTATCCCTTATCTTTAAAAGAGTCCAAATAGCAGCCATTACTCTCCACACACGCCAAAGAAAGATAAAAAATAAAATCCATCGTCGTTTCTATGGTTCAACACGAACCTCCAGCCCTCTCCAACGCCCCTTCACGCCTCATGCCACTCTTCCCTTTAGACTTTCATGTCAGAAAGCCTCCTCTTTTAATTATAAGGCCTTCCTAGGTCGATTCCCTTTCCAAAGCAAAATAAAATAAACTCCAATACGCAACCTAGGCAGTTCGAACCCGTGACCTGCCCAATTGCCACCTCCAAGCCCAAGCCACTCCGCCAACTCACTTTCATGCCATGAACCTTGCCTGAAATTTCTTTAAAGCCTTACTACTTAAGCCCATCACCTCCTATAAAAGAAACAAAACGCAAAGCGCCCCTCCTGCCACTCGAACTTGTGACCTGCGCCCCCCTACACCTCCAACATGCATGGAACCACTTAGCCAACTAGTTCTTTGTGTCAAGTTCCTTTCGAAAATTTTCTTAACCCCTATCTCACCTAGCTTCCCTCCCTTAAGCATTTAAAAAAAAATTTTTAACCCTAAGTCGGGCCTAGCTCGGGTTTAATTCTAGACCTTAAAACATGCCAAATAAGTCATAACATTCATTTCTTCAAGCACACACACACATGGGAACAAATAATTAAATTTTCAAATAACCCCTAATTCAGGATGTTACAGTGGATTAGCTACCAATTAACCAATTATTACCTCTCAACCTCTAATTAACTAATCGATTGATTGATACTCACTTATCTCCCAACCTTGCTTTCTCAAGCAAGATAAATTACGATTTACTTGGTTTAACTTATCTCTCGACCTCGACTAGCCTATGATAACTTCTTAAGGTTATCAATCCTAGTGGTTTAAGTAGGTGTAATTCATACCAACTAACATCTCTCAAGAAACCCTAAATCCTCCATTAATCACATCTCCATCCACTCTGTAATCTCCCCCAAGTGTTTTAGCCACTTATGTTATTTATGATCTCGAATCCAATTGAATAAATCATGTGAAGAAGATGGCCAATCTAAAGTAGAAAAGAGATTTGAATAATTGTGGATTTAACATCTAATGCGCGACAGACTAGCAAATCACTTGATTTGAATAAAGAAATAAATTGAATGCAATAATGAGTAAATTTTAATACTTCAATTAGATAAATAAACACTTGGATTGAAATAGATTTTAAAAGGAAAAACAAAAGAGTTATGAAAAGCTGAAAGAAAAATAATCTAATCCTACTCCTAAACTATTGGGGTTTTTGATGGTATCTAGGATGACTTAGTTACATCAAACCCCTAATGTCTTATTTATTGAGGTGTTGGCAGCCTGAATTAGGTATTTGACACATCTAGGTCTTTGTTTAAAGTTGATTGTGCAGAGGAAAATACCCCTGAAATACTTGGATAGGAAGTCGACTTGTGTCGCTCCACACCATGTTTATGGTGCGACATGACACACAAAATTTGCCTTGTGTCTTTGTTTTGTGCTTTGACGGTCTGAAAAGCTTGTGTATCACTTGTCCCTTGCTTCCACGTCAATTGGGCCTTTAATTTTTCATCGTACACACTCAATTAAACATATTAGTACTACCTAAGGCCCGTGTCGGCCTATTGGATCACAACACTTATAAAATGTGTTAAAAAACACTTAGTTTATTTATATTTAATCATAAGGACTAAATACCAAAAATATAATATAAAATCCTAAATTGACTAGAAAATAAGCTCCTTAAGTACGGAATTGACCTGAATTGACTACTATATTTGACGGCAGGTCACTAGAAAAATTGGTTATTGTGTTTATTGATGACATTTTGATTTACTCGAGGAATGAATCTGAGCATGATTAGCATCTAAAAATTGTACTGCATACATCGCGAAAGAAATAGTTGTATCTGTAATTCAGTAAATGTGAGTTCTAGCTACAACAAGTAGGATTTTCGGGTCTAGCTAGAGATTACAGACGATCATTAAAGGTTTTTAGATGATAACTTTATCATTAATGAAACTATTACAGAACCTACTATTTTTTTTTTGTTCAAATAAGTGTCAACAGAGTTTCAAGTAGTTGAAAGCTATGTTAACAAAAGCTCTAGTATTAACTCAGTGTGAATTTGAAAAAGAATTTGTTCTTTTTAGCAATGCTCCCCTTAACGGTTTGGGTTACATACCGATGCAAAAGAGAAAGGTAACTGCCTGTATTTCTCGGCAGCTTAAGCCACACAAGAAGAATTACCTTACACACGATCTAAAATTAGCTACTGTTGTGTTTTCTCTGTAGATTTGGTGACATTATTTATACGGGGAGAAATGTCATATTTTCACCAATCACAAAAGTCTGAAATACCTGGTAACATAGAAAAAGTTAAATATGAGATAACGTAGAAGGCTTGTGTAATAGCCCATTTATGCCCGGGCCTATATAGATAAAACAAACCAGAATAAAAAAATGTCCAGTTTTATTGTCCATTTTACAAGCCAGATACCCAAAACAGATTAAATAACCCACTAACCCAACACCTAAATTACCCGAAGCCCATTACAACTGAAATTCATACCCAAACCCAGTCCTAAACCTATACGGCCCAAAAAGGCCCAATGCCTAAAACATTTTCAGAAGCCTAGGGTTTCTGAAACCCTAGGCGCCGCAAGCACCCCTAGCAGCCCTTCTTCGCACCCTAGGCGCCGCAAGCCTCAAACACCAGCCACCAGTCGCGCCGCAGTTAGCGCGAGTCGTGCACAGTCACCATCGAGATCCTCGTCGATCGCCTGCAAAATTGAAAGAAACAGCAACAAATATGGAAAAATCTCTGTATTTCTTTTTTTATTTTATTTTCGGGTTATAAAAACCCCAAAAATCTGTAAAACAGAGGAGAATACAGAAAAAAAAAAGAATAGAGGTGATTTATATTCGTTACATCTCGCTTATTTTTTATTTGATTCATGCATATATATTTTTTATAAATACTAAAAAATAGATAGAATAAGGCTACCTTTTGATTGGCCTCGAAAAACCAGGTTTTAGGCCCTAGGGCCACCGTGGGCGATTGCGCATAAGGCACGTGGGGCGTGTGTGCGATGACCGCCGGAGGTCAGACGACCTGTGAAGGCAGAACGCCTATCTGGGGCCTCTGCCATTTTTTTTTAAAATCAGTGTTTAAAATGATTTTTAGGTTAATTTTTTAGTTTTTATAGGGTATCCACACGATGCCGTTTTGGCGTGGTCCATTAGTGACTAAAACGGTGTTGTTTTAAGGGAGGATCCGCGCGTTGACCCGAAAATTCGGGGAGGATCCCCATGCTTTTATAAAAAGGGCAACTTGCCATTTTAGTCCTTTCGCAATTTTATTAGTTATAATTTCGTCCTAAATTAAAATTTTCTTTTATTTTAAATTAGCCCTAAGATCTGTATTTCATTTCAATTTAGTCCCTCAGGCTATTTAAAGGCCAAAGTCAGAACGGAGTCATTTTGGGAAAAAAGCATAATTGTCATATTAATCCCTACAGTGTAATGTACATTTTAATTTAGTCCCTTTATATTTATTTTTATTTCTATTTGATCCCAGTCCCTTTATTTATTTTTAAAACCTTTTTATTTTATTTTATTTTTAAATTATTCTAATACTATATTGAATTATTTTATCATATTAAAATTTTATATCATTTTTATTATTTGTATATTAATTTATTAATAGTATAAAATCATATTTTTTTACATATTATCTTTGTATATATATTAAATTACTACTATATATTACTTTATTTGGTTTCATGAGATGACCCTGATTAGGCGAAATATTTTCAGTGAACCTATAAGACATGGAACAAAGGTTGGAGAGAATAGAGCAAAGACAAATACTGATGCAAGAGCAGTTGGCCAAAATTCAACGGGACATGCGAGATCAAATGAATATGATGCGCCAGATAACCCAATTACTAGTTGGAGGGCTTGAAAAAAGGAGTGGACCAGTGGTCAGCAGTGTGGATGGTGACGAAGACATCATTTATTCCCCGATAAGTATCCCTACTCAACCAAACATGCATTCACAGGGGGTACCCATCATATTGGACCCCAACATTAGATTAATACCTCGGTACTGTTAAATCTGCCGATGGGCTCAAGTTTTAACCCGAAGGATGACCGAGCCAAACCAGTTGTTCTGGCAGAGAAAAAGAAAAGGGGGATAGGAATTTCAAAAGCCCCGAGGGAGAAGGAAAAGGAAGTGAATAATATGAGTAAGTGTAGCAGGGGTAATTCGAAGCCGATTACGATAGCTCAACCAAAGACAACTGCTACCAGCTATCAGGTTTCCCCAAGACAAGAGACCAATCTAAAGTCAAATTCAAAAAAACTCCAGTGTGCGCCCATTCCAATCTCGTATAGAGAGTTGTACTGAATTTTGTTCGACGCACATGTTGTATCCCCTTTTCATATAGAACCAATTCGACCTCCATACCCTAAATGTTTCGACGAGAATGCCCAATGCGAATACCATGCAGGAATTATGGGGCACTCGACGGAAAATTGTACCACTTTCAAAAAATTAGTCGAAAGACTCATTAGATTGGGCATCGTAAAATTCGACGATCTTTCTGGTACAGAAAATTCTTATCCCAAAATATTTGTTAAAGGGGTAAACATCGTGAGTCCCATGATAAATGGGGGCATGAGATTAGGAGTAAATCAAGTGCAGGGCTCTAGTGTAAAACATGATACTGGCGAACTTGAACATTAATGACGTATCTAAAGAGTGAGCCAGGGAGTAGACTTTTCCAAGCTTCTGCCTTTATTTGGGATGTTTTGAACAATGGAACTGTAGAAAAAAATCATTGTATTTTTAGAGCTAATCTAGAGCAATATCCAAAACATGCTTGTTGCTTTAAGCCTGGGAGCAACAAGAATCTTTTTGTGAAATGGGCTTGTATCCAGAATCTTTATTTCAATGAAATGCATCTTTTTAAGTAAATATTTTTTTATTATTGACATTTCATACAGTACATTCTTTCATGTCTTGGAATATTCTTTCATTCTTTATTCGTGACCATACCATAAAAATAATCATCCTTAGAATCATTTATTCTTTGGAATTTTCCTTCGTACCTACAATAGGTACCCAGATATCAATGACATGAGCGACGTTGTTACTGACTCCCTTTTGAATGAAATATGGGTCTAAGGGATCTCAGGACTTTGAAGATGACAAAAATTGTCACCTATCTTCTGATTTGTTAATACTGGATGAAAAAAAATCCTACATCGTGATCCAAGAAAGGAGATGAAGATCAAAGCCTAGCTCAATATAGAAATAAGATTTCCTACATGTGGGGCATGGACATTATCAAGCCACTCTCCTCAAAATCTTCTGGTCAACATTATTCATTTTCGTGGACGTCGATTTCTTCACTAAGAGGGTGAGGGTCACTTCATATGCCAATATTACAAAGTCAATAGTCATTAGACTTAAAAAAGGAAAAGAAAAAAGAAAAAAAGAAAGAGAGAATACTGACAAAAAAAAATGTCAAAAAGATCAACATTTAACCGCACAATGTCAAAAGTTTGCAGTTCGTTCAAAGATCATGTGCCACATCACAGTAAAGGCAGCCAAAAAAAAGAAAGAGAAAGACCGAGACTTGTAGAGATTGGCATACAGAAGTTACTATGTACCCTCTATGCTTATCAAACATTGGCCAGGACGGTCACCGGGACAGCCCGTTTCTCATTGGTTTCCCCTATTGAAGACAAATTTCCTTTTTTCGAGTCTTATTAGAACTGAATTTGGATGAGGTAGAATGGATCTAATCTCAATATGATCAGTTGAATTTGAAGAGAAAATGTTAAAAGCTATCTATCACGGTCAGATGATGTGGGCTCACAACAAAAATGTTTTGTCCTAGAAAATTTCATGATAGGGCTTTGAAGAGGGTTCTTTCCCATGCAAAAGGGACTTCAGAAGAAAGAGGATGCCAAATCAAGAAGGACCTTAGACAGCAAAGAAGGCCTATTCTAGGGAAGCACGAATATTGTCTGAGATAGATGATAAGGACCTACCCAATCCGGAGAATTCAAATTCAATAAAAAGAATTCAAAAAAAGAGAGAAAAAATGAGAAAAAGAAATTTTCAACAAAAAAGAAGAAAGAAAAGGAGAGGCCAAGGTGAAAACTCGCAAAGGGCGCTTTGAGACCAAAGGGGATTTGAGTTGAAAACCCGAAAAGGGCGGCTCAAATTTTAATTGAAAGTGGGACTTACAACAGTCTTTCTATGCCTGAATTAACAATGAATAAGTATGCTACGTCTGGGAGTATCGACAAAGTACTTCAAGTCCCTAAACACATATTGAACTTAAAATGGTCCTCAAGAAGTTGGAACAGAGAAGCTCAGGCTGCGATATCTGGGGCACCTAGTTTCCATTTTACCCATTTTTAATTTGTTATTTGTGATTATATCATTCTTTTCAAAATATGTTCACAATAAATTTCTTTCTTGATTGCGATTGCTATCTTTGCTTAGCTTATTTGTTTCGAGATATGCTCCTAATCAATTTCCTTCTTGTCCATGGTTATGATCTTTTTCAGGCATTTTGCATTGAAATAATGATTAGTGGACCAATAATATTTTCATAAAATGAATTTTGCATATTACTCTGGAAATTTCTGAATAATACAATAATCTGAAACATGACTATTATTTAAAAACTCGCCAAGTTTAAGGAAGAGTCTAGATTAAGGCTATCTTTTGGATTTTCTGTCAAAAGTAGTTGGTGATACAATCTTGACGAAAATGGGCAATGTTAACCTAGGTGTAAAATGGGAATCATTCTCTAGAGAAAAACTAATATTCTGCATTCACTATACACATTTGGTTAGGTTACCTAGGGAGCGATCAGTTGATTGAACAAATTACAGTCCTCTACCCCTGAGTTGTGGTGGCATAGAGGGAAGCTGATATGGATCCTACACCTCTGAATAGTAATAGGGTGGATTGAAGTAGAAGCAATCCTACATTTCGAGGTCGCAGTGGGATAGGTGGGAAGGAATTCAGATCCTATACCGCTAAGTAACGATAAGATGAACCCTGAAGTTATAGCGGGGCAAAGCTGTTGAATAGTTATAATTGTTTCCTCGAGTTTTCTGTTGAAAATACCAGCCGAACAAGATGGCAGCATAATACATCAGTAATATAGCCATGAGCAGGGATCATTATCATGAAATTCTGCATTCATGCAAAACACATTTAGTTAGGAGCATTTGATTCGTTCTGATCATTGCATCCTAATCATTGCAAGAAATCATTCTCATGACATTCTGCATTCATACAAATGTCATCCATAAGACGCATCTATTTAGGGGCACCTGATTCATTCCGATCATTGCATCCTAATATTTGTAAAAAGACCATTCTCATGACATTCTGCATTCATACAAATGTCGTCCATAATATATTAGTCAGGAGCATTAGATGCATTCTGATCATTGCATCCTAACCATTTTGCATAAGCATAAACACAAAACTGATTTTACAGCACAGGTCCGCTAAAGGACATTGTCGCATCATCAGTAAACTCAAAGATCTTGCCTTCCGTAGCGAAGTAGATAAAGACAGCAGATCTGGCAATCCTGAAGTTACAGGAACAGATCAAAGCCAAACAATTTTTATCACCTTGAAGCTCCAGTGGAGTAGGTGGAAGTTACAAATCCCTCCTCCCTAAGTTTACGATGAGGATTAGTCAGTATTCCTTTGAAGTTTCAGTAGAGAAGATGGAGGTTACAAATCCCTTCTCTCTGAATTTTTAGCTCTTCGAAGCTCCAGTGGAGTAGGTGAAGGTTATAAATCCCTCCTTCCTGAGTTTACGATGAGGATCAGTCAGTATTCCTTCGAAGTTTCAACAGAGAAGATGGAGGTTACAAATCACTTCTCCCTGAATTTCTAGCTCCTCGAAGCTCCAGTGGAGTAGGTGGAGGTTACAAATCCCTCTTCCCTGAGCTTATGATGAGGATCAGTCAGCATTCCTTCAAAGTTTCAACAGAAAAGATGGAGGTTACAAATCTCTTCTCCCTGAATTTTTAGCTCCTCGAAGCTCCAGTGGAGTAGGTGGAGGTTACAAATCCCTCCTCCCTGAGTTTATGATGAGGATCAGTCAGCATTCCTTTGAAGTTTTAGCAAAGAAGATGGAGGTTACAAATCTCTTCTCCTTGAATTTCTAGCTCCTCGAAGCTCCAGTGGAGTAGGTGGAGGTTACAAATCCCTCCTCCCTTAGTTTACGATGAGGATTAGTTAGTATTCCTTCGAAGTTTTAGCAGAGAAGATGGAGGTTACAAATCTCTTCTCCCTGAATTTCCAGCTCCTCGAAGCTCCAGTGGAGTAGGTGGAGGTTACAAATCCCTCCTTCCTGAGTTTATAATGAGGATCAGTCAGCATTCTTTCAAAGTTTCAGTAGAGAAGATGGAGGTTACAAATCTCTTCTCCCTAAATTTCTAGCTCCTCGAAGCTCTAGTGGAATAGGTGGAGGTTACAAATCCCACCTCCTTGAGTTTACGATGAGGACCAGCCAGCATTCCTTCGAAGTTTCAGCAGAGAAGATGAAGGTTACAAATCTCTTCTCCCTGAATTTCTAGCTCCTCGAAGCTCCAGTGGAGTAGGTGGAGGTTACAAATCCCTCCTCCCTGAGTTTACAATGAGGATCAGCCAGTATTCCTTCGAAGTTTCAGCAGAGAAGATGGAGGTTACAAATCTCTTCTCCCTGAATTTCTAGCTCCTCGAAGCTCCAGTGGAGTAGGTGGAAGTTACAAATCCCTCCTCCCTGAGTTTACGATGAGGATCAGCCAGTATTCCTTCGAAGTTTCAGCAGAGAAGATAAAGGTTGCAAATCTCTTCTCCCTGAATTTCTAGCTCCTCGAAGCTTCAGTGGAGTAGGTAGAGGTTATAAATCCCTCATTCCTGAGTTTACAATGAGGATCAGTCAGTATTTCTTTGAAGTTTCAGCAGAGAAGATTTAAGTTACGAATCTATTCTCCCTGAATTCTTATCACCCTGAAGTTTCAACGGAGTAGATTAAAGCTACAAATCTCCTCTCTAGGAAATTACATCGAATTGGATCGAAGCGCTAGTTCTCAGGCCCCTGAAGATGCAGTGGGATGGAACGAAACTACTCGAAGGAGAAAAGCACTGAAAGAGGCATGACCGAACAAATTGGCCCATTTTAAAGTCTTTGCGCTATTCTTGTTACACGACAATGAGCAAAGAGGGGCAGCTGTAAGACCCAATTTTCGCCTGGCCCATACCAAAAACAAAAAATACAAAATTAAAAACTATTATTAAAGTCCATCAGTCCATTACAAATAAATTAAAAACCCAAAAAACAAATTATTATTATTATAAAAGTCCATTACAAAATAAATAGTCCGTTTACAAACCTAATAATTCAGCCCTGTACATTACTAAGCCCTAATTTACAAATCAACAGGCCTAAAGACCCAATCCAAACCTGGCCCGAATAGTCCAAATGGTTCTGGCAAATAGAAACCCTAAGGGTTCCAAGGGCAATCTTATACAAGAATCGCCTCCAAGCGCCCACACGTGCAAGGCGCCTCGCACACTGTGTCATACACCATGTCACCGCCTCCAGCGCACCAGCAAGCATACGACCTTGTACCTGCAAAAACAAATGAAAAACACAGCAAATGACAGCAAGGAATAGCAAAAATTAGGAATTTTTGTATTTTGTTTATTTTCGATTATATAAGCATAGGCCAACAATTGTAAGGGAATTCTTTGGTATTACACACGCACATAGAAATAGAGAGAATAATACGCAATATAAATACAAAATCAAAAAGAAAAAGGTGATTTACCTTTACAACTCTCGGATTCTTTCTTTGATTTTTGTTTTCATTTTTTTATTTTCTTTCTTCTATTGGATTTAAATCAAGAAAAACAATGAAGGGGACTTACCTTGGTAAGACGAACGAACGACTTGGCCCTCTTCGTTGAAATCGGAGTAGAGGAGGCCGTCGAGATTGAAAATATCGGGATATTTGGGCGGGTTTCAAAATAACTACTCAAATGGACTGAGTCTGTCTTTAATCGATAGATTGTCACAGTTTTGGTGGCCAGACAGGGTTCTAAACACAGCGATTGAGGGCTGATTTCTTCTGTTGGCTAAGGGAGAAAACAACAAAGAAATTAGGGTTTGTTTTAAAAAAAAATGGCTGATTATTTTTCTAAATCGGTTTTAAAAGAATTATACCTTATTAAAGAAACGACGTCGTTTGGGGATAAGATCCGCGCGTGACCCGATTAGTGACCCAGAGGATCCGCGTGTTTTCTTTAAAAGGATTATTTACTGCATTGGTCCTTCTATAATCTACCATGTTTCAATTTACTCTTATTAAACGCAACATTTTCTCGGCTGGGGGTTATTTGTGTGATTAGTCCCCCTTCCCTGTACTGTTATTCGATTAGACCTTAGCTATTCCTTATTTGTTTTCTCAATTAGCCTTGGTAATTCAATCACGCTTTCAATTTGGTCTGAATCAAAAACTGCGTTTTAGGCTTTGGAAATATTTTTGTTTTGGTCCCTAGCTATTTACGTGTGTATTAATTCGGCCCTTAAATCTTTTTAAATTATTATAAAATAGCCTTTAAATTTTGTTTTCGTTTCAATGGAGCACCTTTTTGTTTTTATATACAGTCTTCATATTTTTCTTAGTTTTAATTCATTTTTTATTTAGTTTTAAATTATTTTATAACATGATGAAATGTATATTTATTGTAACACCCCAAACCCGGTCTATGCATTGAGACTAGATTTGGTTTGTTACATGATTCGAGCTATTCTTAAATCTTTAATGAGTTGAAAACTACAATATTATTTTCAGGGTTTAAAATTTGAAGAGTATTTGATTCTTATAAATATTTGAAAACATTAGTTGAAAATCATTGTATTATCAATAACCTTTAGGTAATTTGTTAAAGAGTTAACTATAATAAAATATTTATAAAAGATTTTCATATACTTGAAAACTCAAATTTATTTTAATAAAACATCATAAAATCATAGCCCATGATTAGAAGTCCAAAATATAGTTTAAATTCCAAACACACATAAAATCCTAAGTTATTTATAGAGGCCCTTATTACAATAATCCATAATAGTAAAAATATACTTATTAAAAGTTCGAGTTTAAATAACCCTCTTTCGCAGATGGCCTCCACGAAGTCATCCTCGCCCAAGTCCACATCAATTTCCATTACCTGAGATGGAAAAATTAAAGGGGGTGAGTTACTTAGAACTCAGTGTGTAACTCACTTACCACCATTATTGGGCCAGATCATCAAGATATTATGCTGGGCTTGAGCCCAATTACAGAATTCAACAATATATCATGAATTTTAAAAAAAATTAAAAATGCATGTAAAATGTAATTCCCAACCCAAACCTAACATCCATCCGCTAACAACCCCGTACCAACCATCACACCTGTGGGGATCAAGTCAACCCACCCCGCCATCACACCAATCGTAGGCATTAAGCCTTTTTATAATTGTGGCATAGCCACCGAACTAGAGGCAATAAGTCGCTAATGTGGCGAGCCACCGAACTAGAGGCAATAAGCCATTATTGTGGCGAGCCACCGAACTAGAGGCAATAAGCCATTATTGTGGTACGACCACCGAACTAGATTTTTGGCAATCGCCATTCTTCTCTTCATATATCCCACCCCATGCAATTAGGCGTGTATAATAAAGTATAAATTTCTTAATAATGCATAACATGGTGGGTTTATCGATAATCATTTCATTTGGCCCATAAACATAATATAGCAATTTGTCTATTTAGCAGTTTAGTGGGCTTTGGCCCATTTACCGAACTAGAGTGTTTTGGCCCAATTTATCGAACTAGGGTATTTTGGCCCAATTTATCGAACTAGAGTATTTTGGCCCAATTTATCGAACTAGAGTATTTTGGCCCAATTTATCGAACTAGAGTATTTTACGGCCCATTTTCACGAAACATCCAATTTACATAATAACGAATAATTTATCGAGGGCGTTTTCGTAATTTTCACGATTTAGTCGTTTTTACGTATTTTCGTCAAAATATCAATTTTCTTACGCTTTTACCGATCTAATCGTTTTTACGATTTACTTCCATACCGGAATTGACATCCAACCGAGAAAATAATGAGTGTGAAATTACACACCTCGTTACCGAGAGTACTAATCCTTCTCGCTCCTCGGCACCTAAAACATATTTTGATCCGTTAGACAACTAATTCGTAAAAATAATCTTAATCGATAATAGATCCAAAATCTTACCCTCTTGATTTTGAATCACTTCGATTTTCGGCTTTTCCTCGTTTATTGATTCGTTAGTCACGAGAATCCACCAACGATAACGGCTCGGAAGTTCGTACCACTTGAATAATGGACTTCCTTCTAAGATGGCCCGCAACCCGTGGAAAATCCCTGACTATCAAACCGCTCTTCGCTTGAATGGGGATTTACGGATCCGCCTCTTAACGTGCCTAACCACCGCCTTTTCTTCCCTATTTTGAAAGTTTTCAAAATCCAAAGGGATAATAGTTAGATCTAAATAATATCAAATAGTACTAAGGGCTTTAAAAAAAAATGTGATTTCCTTACCACAATAAAACGTTTCCAACGTTTCTACAATTCTCCCGATCACTTGAGTTCCGATCTCCGTTATTGCACTAAATAATAACGAAAGAAACGTTATTAGAATGAACGTTATATCGATCCAAAAAGGCCCTCATAAAACCAATGATATTCGGCCATGACACTAATAATAAATTGAAAATGGAAAAGAACCCTTACCTAATTCCCACAGTCGAAAGGAAAGGATTGAGAATGTTGTTTAATTGATGAAAGATTCGGCTTTGTATGATCAAGGAAAAGAAAATAAATTTGGCTTATAGGCACTTTAGCATTCGGCTATGAGAGTGTAGATGGGGAGAATTTCGATTGAAAAGAAATAAAATACAAGAAAAGATGGTGATGATGTTGCTTTGATTTCAAGGAGATTAGGAGAAAAAGAAAAGAAAAAGACAAGCTTTAAGAGAGATGTATATTCGGCAATGGCAAAAAGAAAAGAAAAGGTTTGGCTTTTGGTATAGGTGATTTTCGGCATTCAAAGAAAAGGTACAAACAAGTACTAAAGCAATAAACAAAAATGACCAAATGGTCAAAATAATCAAGGCTTACCAAAGCACAATTCGGCCAAGGGAGAGATAGGTTGAGAGAATTTGCAAAATTATGCACAAAACTAAAGAAAATGACCAAAACAAAAGACTAAATTTCCTAGCAAACTATCACCAAAATTCGGTTTCCCCCTAGCCATAATGCCGTCCATATGCATGGTCCATTGCCATGATTTTGTTTCCAAAATTCTCCTTGATATGTGCCTTATGTCCCCCTATCTTTCCTTAAGTCTTTGATTCCATGCCATAAGTTAGTTGTTTCCTTAATCCATTGATACACTAACCAAAATAACATGGTCAACACCTTCCTTATATGTTCTTGGCCGACACTTCCTATCCATGAGCGTAAAATTAAAACAAAAATTCATTTAGGTGCTATACAAGGATTCAACCTCTTCCTCTTGCTAGAACCCATGCGCCAACTCCACCTTGCCATGTACTCACTTATGACACTCTTTAACATATAATTTAGCTTAAGTCTTAATCACCTTTGTTTCACTTCAATAAATTCTCAATTAATAAATTTTATTCCTACTCCAAATTATGCTTTACCCTCTCTAGGACTTCAATAAGCACTAAAATAAAAATAAAAGATTTTTCCTTTAAAAATCTAAACACCAAATCATGCAATTTAAATACTCAGATTTTTAGGGTGTTACAACTCTACCCTCCTTAAAGAAAATTTCGTCCTCGAAATTTACACGTTGAAAAAGGTGAGGGTATTGTTGCCGAATTGCATCCTCTGGCTCCCACGTAGCTTCTTCCACTCCGTGGTTACGCCATAGAACTTTGACCAACGGCACGGTTTTCTTCCTTAGTACCTTGACATCTCGGTCTAGGATTTTCACTGGTTCTTCTTCAAAAGACAAATCTAAATTCAGCTCCAATTCTTCTACCTAGATAATGTGCGAAGGATCCGATCTATAACGCCTCAACATGGAAAGATGAAAACATTATGAATTTGATCCAACTCCGGAGGTAACTCAACTGATATGCCATCGACCAACACGCTCAGACTCGATAAGGTCCAATGTATCTAGGACTTAGCTTGCCCTTCCTTCCAAACTCAAGATCTTTTTCCAAGGAGAGACCTCAAGAAAACCTCGATCTCCCACACTATACTCGATGTCCCTTCGCTTCAGATCTGCGTCGACTTACGCCTCTATCCGAGGCTTCTTTCAACCGTGCTCAATAACTTTTACCTTATCCTCTGCTCTCGGATATCATCTCGTGACCTAACATCATCTTTCGCCCAATTCACCAACAAATAGGTGAACGACACTTACGCCCATACAATGCCTCGTAAGGTGCCATCTCAATGCTAGACCGATAGTTGTTGTTATACGCGAATTCGCCATGGTAGATAATCCTCCCAACTACCTCTCAAGTCAATTACACATCCCTTAACATATCTTCCAATATCTGAATTACTCTCCGATCGACCATCGACCGAGGATGAAAAGCCGATCGAAATTCAACTTTGTCCCCAAGGCTTCATGCGAGCTTTCGAATCGTGATGTAAACCTAGGGTCCCTATCCGATATAATAGATACTGGTACCCCATGCAACCTCACAATTTTGGATACGATAGTTTCGCCAACTTCGCAATGAATAATGCACGAACCGCAGAAATGAGCGGTCTTCGTCAACCGATCAACAATTACCCAAATGTAATTTTTCTTAGTAGGGTTAACGGTAACCCACTAACAAAATCCATAGTTATCCTCTCCCATTTCCAAAGAGGAATCTTTATCGGTTGTAACAACCTGACGGTAATTGATGTTCGCTTCACTTGTCGACAAGTCAAACATTTGCCCACAAATTCAAATCTCACGCTTCAACCTCGCCACCAATATCGCTCACAGAGATCTCGATACATCTTATTTCCTCCGGATGCATAGCATAAGGGCTACTATGCGCCTCTCGTAGAATCGCTTGCCTTAGATCTGAGTCCTTAGGTATGCATACTCTTCCTCGAAAGCACAACACACCCTCCTTGTTTATTCCAAAATCTTTAATTTCACCATTTTCAACTTGTCAAGTAAAGGTCCCAACTTCTCATCGATGTCTTTTTCCTTGATTTGTTCCACCACGAGGTTTCACCAAGTTCGCTAACAAACTGCCATCCTCGTACAGACTCAATGGGCAAACAATGCTCTTAAATTAGATACTGCCTTACGACTTAACACGTCAGCTACCACGTTAGCCTTTCCAAGATGGTATTCAATCGAGAAATCGTAATCCTTTAACAATTCTACCCATCTTCTTTGTCTCAAATTTAACTCCTTCTGGGTAAGGAGGTATTTAAGACTCTTGTGATCCATGTAGATTATAGATTTCTCACCATAGAGATAGTGCCTCCAAATCTTTAGAGCAAAGACAATGGCAGCCTAACTCCAAATCATGGGTAGGGTAGTTTACTTCGTGTGGTCTCAATTGACGAGAAGCATAGGCCACCACCTTTCCATTTTGCATCAACACACAACCTGCACTGTGTGAGACGATCACAATAAATAGTAAATTCTTTTCCGGCCTCATCAATTAAAACTGGAGCTTCACAGATCTTCTTCAATTTCTCGAAACTCTCTTGTTGCTTTTCACCAAATATATGGAGCTCCTTTACGCAACAATTTAGTTAGGGTGCAACAATCAACGAAAACCCTCTACAAAACGCCTATAGTATCCACCAAACCTAAGAAACTCCAAATTTCACCATCGATGTTGGTGGTTTCCAATCCGTAATAGCCTCAATTTTCTCGAGGATCCACCCTTATTTCTTCTACCGATACTACATGACCAAGGAAAGTCACTTCCTTTAGCCAAAATTCGCATTTACTAATTTTGGCATACAATTGCTTATCACGGTAATCAGAATACTATCCGCAAATGCTGGTCATGTTCCTCCTCATTTCTCGAATAAACCAATATGTCATCTATGAACACTACCACAAACCGGTCTAAATATGGTTGAAAGACTCGGTTCATCATGTCCATAAATGTAGCTGGTGCATTGGTTAGTCCAAACGGCATCACTACAAACTCATAGTGTCCGTAACGTGTCCGAAATGCCGTCTTATAAATGTCCGCTTCTTTCACCTTGAGCTGGTGATAACCCGACCTTAAATCAATTTTGAGAAAATCAAGCTCCTTTTAATTGATCAAACAGTCGTCAATTCTTGGCAGAGGATACCGATTCTTGATCGTCAATTTATTCAACTATCTCGTAGTCAATGCACATACGCATCGATCCATCCTTCTTCTTGATTTAACAAAACCGGTGCTCCCCACGAGACACACTTGGTCGAATAAATCCTCGATCCAAAATTCTTGAATTTGAGCTTTAAGCTCACCAACTCCTTCTTGTGCCATTCTATAAGGAGCAATGGACACCGGACCTGTCACGGGCAAAAGCTCAATGCCAAATTCTACTTCCCGATCTGGAGGTATACCAGGAAGTTCTTCGGGAAATACATTAGAAAATTCCTTCACCATCCTCACATCATTCACAGATAATTCTTTGGCATCCAAAACACAGATAAAGGCTAGGAATGCTCCATATCCTTTCCGCACCAACTTCTCAGCTTTTAATGCAGATACCACATTTGCCAGATAGTTCTTTCGTTCACCAATCATTATGACTTCCTTATCATCCGGGGTTCTTACTGACATTCGTTTTTTAGCACAATCCAATTGCGCCCGATGTTTGACCAGCCAATCCATGCCCAAAATGAGATCGAACTCGCCGAAAGGTAGTTCCATCAAGTTTGCTAAGAATACCTCCTCTTGGATTTTCAAGGGCACGTCTCTAAATATTTTATTAACAATTACCGATCGTCCTAAAGGACTAATCACCGCATCTCATTTTCGTAATTTCGGATTCTAAATTGTGTTTCGGATATGGCACTAGCTACATTGAATGGGTAGAGCCAATATCTATTAAAGCAATAACAGTACATCAAAATGAAGAACGTATCAGCTTATCACATCAGTGCATTGCCGTCTTGGCGCCTAACCGCATAGACCACCCAGCCGCCTTTGCATCTCAGTATTTCCTCTAGGACCATTGCCTCGACCGGTGCACCTTGACCACGACCAACCCCATTACCACCACGACCGGTCCACGACCTCCTGGTGGTCAGCTGATTACCCCGACCTACAGGCATCATTATTACGGACTTCTAGAGTCGTATCCATTCGTCGAGGATGACTTTTGTAATCGATGTTCCATTGAACCGCATTTGTAGCATGCGCCCGTTTTCCTCCAACATTCTCCAAAATGTCTTTTCCTACACTCAGTGCAATCTCGACTTCGATTATTTGCTACCGGGGTTCTACCTTGAACTGTTTCACCATTCCGAGGTCTCTTCTAGAATCTCTTTGAAGAACCAGACTACTGTGTCTCTCTCTTGTTTTGAAATCTTTCTCGATTCTGCCGTTCTGAATTCTTAGCCTCTTCGACTATTTTGGCCTTCTCCACAAGAGTGGAAAAATCTCTAACTTGCCGTGGAGCAATCGTAACCCTCACTCATCATTAAGCCCATCCTCAAACGCATACATCGCTCATGATCTGTTGCTACAATTGTCCGCATAGCGGCTCGACGTAAAAACTCACTTCATATGTCGCCACTATCTTACTTTCTTGAACAAGATTCGTAAATTCTTTCCTTCAAGCGCCTACATAACTCGCTCCAACGATTTTCCTTGGAAGGCGACTTTAAAGAATTCCCAATTAATCAAGACAACTTCTGCCTTCACGAACAAAGAGCCACCACCGATAAGCCTCATCTCTTAACAAGGATATAGCTCCTTTCGCTTTTTGCTCAACAAAGGCATTCCATATCATCCATAATCCGCTCCACGCCTTCGAGCCAAGATTCACCACATTCGAGCTACACCGAAACTCCTCTCAAAACTTCGCATTATTGGACTTAAGTCGTTCAAATTGACCCACGAGTTGTTGGCCCAATTCTAGTTCCAATGACCCTTTCCAAGACTCGCAGATTGCTTGAGTCAATGCATGATCTTCTTTCATGTGATCGCGTGATCCCGCTCACTTTCAATTGACGCAAAGGCCCACTGCATATGATTTGGTGCTTCACCAGTAGCACCTCGGCCTCTACCACGGCCACGCCTACAAGGCCCACGACCACGCCCTCTTGTACTCATGATAGCTTGTTCGCTTATCCGATTACAAGTTTTATGAATCGAAATTTTGTTTGGTGTTTATTAATGATATTTTATGAGATTTGAGATATAAAGTTGTTTTTCGCAACATATCCTATAGTCTCAATCTCTACGATTTTCATATCTAAAACTAGAAGTTCTAGAGTGTTCCTATGATCATATCATAGTAATCATTAAGCAATAAATACTTACTTGACTTGTTGCTTGGATGCTTGTGGTGCCATAATCATCTTTAAAATATCATTGAACGCTTTCATACGTAAATTATTTTTGAACCCAAACCACAATGAAGTTTTTGAAATCTGGCTCGATACCACTAAATGTAACACCCCAAACCCGGTCTATGCATTGAGACTAGATTTGGTTTGTTACATGATTCGAGCTATTCTTAAATCTTTAATGAGTTGAAAACTACAATATTATTTTCGTGGTTTAAAATTTGAAGAGTATTTGATTCTTATAAATATTTGAAAACATTAGTTGAAAATCATTGTATTATCAATAACCTTTAGGTAATTTGTTAAAGAGTTAACTATATAAAATATTTATAAAAGATTTTCATATACTTGAAAACTCAAATTTATTTTAATAAAACATCATAAAATCATAGCCCATGATTAAAAGTCCAAAATATAGTTTAAATTCCAAACACACATAAAATCCCTAAGTTATTTATAGAGGCCCTTATTACAATAATCCATAATAGTAAAAAATATACTTATTAAAAGTTCGTAGTTTAAATAACCCTCTTTCGCAAGATGGCCTCCACGAAGTCATCCTCGGCCAAGTCCACATCAATTTCCATTACGAGATGGAAAATTAAAGGGGTGAGTTACTTAGAACTCAAAGTGTAACTCACTTACCACCATTATTGGGCGGATCATCAAGATATTATGTTGGGCTTGAGCCCAATTACGAAATTCAACAATATATCATGAATTTTAAAAAATTAAAATGCATGTAAAATGTAATTTCAACCCAAACCTAATATCCATCCGCTAACACCCCTGCACCAACCATCACACCTGTGGGATCAAGTCAACCCACCCCGCCATCACACCAATCGTAGGCATTAAGCCTTTTTATAATTGTGGCATAGCCACCGAACTAGAGGCAATAAGCCGTTAATGTGGCAGAGCCACCGAACTAGAGGCAATAAGCCATTATTGTGGCAGAGCCACCGAACTAGAGGCAATAAGCCATTATTGTGGCGAGCCATCGAACTAGATTTTTGGCAATCGGCCATTCTTCTCTTCATATATCCCACCCCATGCAATTAGGCGTGTATAATAAAGTATAAATTTCTTAATAATGCATAACATGGTGGGTTTATCGATAATCATTTCATTTGGCCCATAAACATAATATAGCAATTTGTCTATTTAGCAGTTTAGTGGGCTTTGGCCCATTTACCGAACTAGAGTGTTTTGGCCCAATTTATCGAACTAGAGTATTTTGGCCCAATTTATCGAACTAGAGTATTTTGGCCCAATTTATCGAACTAGAGTATTTTGGCCCGATTTATCGAACTAGAGTATTTTGGCCCAATTTATCGAACTAGAGTATTTTGGCCCAATTTATCGAACTAGAGTATTTTGCGGCCCATTTTCATGAAACATCCAATTTACATAATAACGAATAATTTATCGAGGGCGTTTTCGTAATTTTCACGATTTAGTCGTTTTTACGTATTTTCGTCAAAATATCAATTTTCTTACGCTTTTACCGATCTAATCGTTTTTACGATTTACTTCCATACCGGAATTGACATCCAACCGAGAAAATAATGAGTGTGAAATTACACACCTCGTTACTGAGAGTACTAATCCTTCTCGCCCCGGCACCTAAAACATATTTTGATCCGTTAGACAACTAATTCAGTAAAATAATCTTAATCGATAATAGATCCAAAATCTTACCCTCTTGATTTTGAATCACTTCGATTTTCGGCTTTTCCTCGCTTATTGATTCGTTAGCCGAGAATCCACCAACGATAACGGCTCGGAAGTTCGTACCACTTGAATAATGGACTTCCTTCAAGATGGCCCGCAACCCGTGGAAAATCCCGAATCGCCAAACCGCTCTTCATTTGAATGGGGATTTACAGATCCGCCTCTTAACGTGACTAACCACCGCCTTTTCTTCCCTATTTTGAAAGTCTTCAAAATCCAAAGGGATAATAGTTAGATCTAAATAATATCAAATAGTACTAAGGGCTTTAAAAAAAATGTGATTTCCTTACCACAATAAAACGTTTCCAACGTTTCTACAATTCTCCCGATCACTTGAGTTCCGATCTCCGTTATTGCACTAAATAATAACGAAAGAAACGTTATTAGAATGAACGTTATATCGATCCAAAAAGGCCCTCATAAAACCAATGATATTCGGCCATGACACTAATAATAAATCGAAAATGGAAAAGAACCCTTACCTAATTCCTACAGTCGAAAGGAAAGGATTGAGAATGTTGTTTAATTGATGAAAGATTCAGCTTTGTATGATCAAGGAAAAGAAAATAAATTTGGCTTATAGGCACTTTAGCATTCGGCTATGAGAGTGTAGATGGGGAGAATTTCGATTGAAAAGAAATAAAATACAAGAAAAGATGGTGATGATGTTGCTTTGATTTTAAGGAGATTAGGAGAAAAGAAAAGAAAAGACAAGCTTTAAGAGAGATGTATATTCGGCAATGGCAAAAAGAAAAGAAAAGGTTTGGCTTTTGGTATAGGTGATTTTCAGATTCAAAGAAAAGGTACAAACAAGTACTAAAGCAATAAACAAAATGACCAAATGGTCAAAATAATCAAGGCTTACCAAAGCACAATTCGGCCAAGGGAGAGATAGGTTGAGAGAATTTGCAAAATTATGCACAAAACTAAAGAAAATGACCAAAACAAAAGACTAAATTTCCTAGCAAACTATCACCAAAATTCGGTTTCCCCCTAGCCATAATGCCGTCCATATGCATGGTCCATTGCCATGATTTTGTTTCCAAAATTCTCCCTTGATATGTGCCTTATGTCCCCCCTATCTTTCCTTAAGTCTTTGATTCCATGCCATAAGTTAGTTGTTTCCTTAATCCATTGATACACTAACCAAAAATAACATGGTCAACACCTTCCTTATATGTTCTTGGCCGACACTTCTTTTCCATGAGCAGAAAATTAAAAATAAAAATTCATTTAGGTGCTATACAAGGGATTCGAACCTCTTCCCTCTTGCTAGAACCCATGCGCCAACTCCACCTTACCATGTACTCACTTATGACACTCTTTAACATATAATTTAGCTTAAGTCTTAATCACCTTTGTTTCACTTCAATAAATTCTCAATTAATAAATTTTATTCCTACTCCAAATTATGCTTTACCCTCTCTAGGACTTCAATAAGCACTAAAATAAAAATAAAAGATTTTTCCTTTAAAAATCTAAACACCAAATCATGCAATTTAAATACTCGGATTTTTAGGGTGTTACATTTATACAATCGCTTAAATTAAACTATTTTCTAATATACATATATATATAATTTGTATTAAAATTATTTTGTTTTTGTGCATATATTATTAAGTTCATATTATGTATTTTTTATCTATTTATGTGGATATTTAATCTTCTTTAAAATTATTTATGTTATACATATTTTTCTATCATAATTTAGTGTATATATATATTTTAATGTGTACATATATGTAAAATTAGTATTAGAATTGTTCCATGGATTTTGTAATATTGTTGATGTATGTATGTTAATCAATTTTCTTTATCATTGATTTAATGTTTAATAAATTATCACTATTATGTATGGATTAATACCTCGCTTTGTATATTAGTATTCCATTGTATCTTACGAAAGGTGTAGTGTTTTACTGTCTTTTCGATTTTAAGATCACAAGGCAATGCTCGTGTTTAGGGGTTTCGAGAAAATCGTGCTCTAACTTACTGAGTTCTGGTTCTCTTCGTTTAAAACCTTGTAACCAAGCATCCTTTCTCTCTTAAATCAAATGCACGATTTTAAATAAAAAACTTATTCTTGGGAAGATGAGATATTGTGCCCTAACTTACTAAGTGTGATATTTCGTCATCTCGAGATAAGAATTTCAAAAGAACAAAGGCAGTATTCCATATTCGGGAATTTTGAAAAATAGTGCCCTAACTTACTGGGTTTCGATTTTTCATTTGACCCAAATAATTGAATATCCTTCTTAATTTTTAAATGTATGAGTATTGAATGTTGAAGGATAAATCTAATTTCGAGAGCATAAGATGTTGTGCTCTAACTTACTGAGTACGACGTTTTATTTCTTCGAAATAAGAAATTTTGACGTCCAATATGATTCTGTCCAAATATTTCTTCAAGTTTTCCCTAACAAAATGATCGATTTTAAAATCTTTTCAAATTTTTGACGTCAGACATTAATTAATCAATTCGTACCAATTTTGGGCGTTATGAGGGTGCTAATCCTTCCTCGTATGTGAATCAATTCCGAACCTGCTTTTCTCGATTTCAGAGACCAAAATTATTGTTTTAATAAAAATGTTTTATTAAAATAATCCATCTCAAGGTGATCCGATCACATCTTGAATAAAAGATCGGTGATGACTCCATTTCCATATTTTTAAAGTCGATTCTCGCTTTTCTAAAACCCGCTTAAAAATGGTTTCGACAATATAATATAATATTATATAATATACAAAATTTTAGAAATACAATATAATAAAAAAGTATACATAAATAAAATTAAATAAAATAATAATTAGTAATAGTTTAATATATGAAAATAATATGTATTAAAATATATATATTAATATACAAAAAAATAAATAGTATTTTAATATGATAAAATAATTCAATATAACATTAAACTAATTTAAGTAAAATATAATAAAAATCGAGGATCAAATTGAAACAAAGATATAAGTCTTAGGGCTAATCAAAATAAATAAAATTGAATTGGACGGTTGAATTTAATGATATAGCGGAGGGGCTAAAAAGGTAAATTTACCCTTTTTTAAAAACACGCGGACCCTATTCGAGTTTTAGGGTCGACGCGCGGATCTAGCCTCAAAATGGCGTCATTTTGGTCATTAACTGACCACACCAAAATAGCATTGTTTTTTGGGAGTATAAAAGTCCATTTTTAGAGAAAAAAAATTCATTTGTCTTCAGTTTTTTTAAAAATTGCAGGAAATTCTCTCCACGCCTTCGCCGGGAGTTCTGATCGTCACCCCTTTGGACCGTCGCCACGCACCACCGCGTATGGTGGCCGGAGGTTAAAACTTTGATTTTTGGAGCTGTTAAAAGGTAAATCGCACCTCTTTTATCTTTTTAACAGTATTTATACAAAAAAATATTGATCGAATGAGAAGAAACAAACAAAATAAAATAAAGCGAAAAAATCACCTTTTCTGTTAAAGCTTTCCTTTTTTATTCCATATACTTTCTGCCTGCGTATGAATATTTTTCTCTTCTATATTTGTGTGTGTTCGTGTCCTTTACAAATTATTCATTGGGGTTTTTATAACCCGAAAAAATGAAATAAAAAAAGGATATAAAGATTTCGTTTTATTTTTTCCATATTTTGTTGTCGTCCTTTCCTTGTTTGTGCAGGTGGAAAACGAAGATCTTACGACGATAGGGACTCGAGCATGGATCGTGGAATGGGTGCGAGGAGTCGATTGCGGCGTGAAGATGGGGCAAAACTTGTGGCGCGACGGTTGGGATCCTGCTGGCACACTTGTGGCGCCTAGGGTTTCAGAAACCCTAGGCTGAAACTCCTTTGGGCCCTTTTGGGCCGATTCTGTCTTGGGTCAGAGGAATCAGAGTCTGTTGGGTCTGGGTCTGAATAGATAATTGAGTTTGTTTGGGCCACGGTATTTGGGCTAAGGGTCTTGTCTGCTTTTGGTTTGTAAACAAACCGGACTGCTTAAACAAACATCGGTTTATTTATTTATTTATTCTTTTATTTTAAAGCCCGCAAAATGGGTTTTACAACATTGATTTCCGACCTTTCTATGCTCCATTGCACCATGTCTAGTGTAGGCGTATGCATCATAACGCCCTTTGATATATCTGGACTTCTTCCCGATCATTTCCTTGTCACTTTCTTAGATCTTTGAATAATGGATTTCCCAGGGGTAAATTATTTACACGGAGTGGATCGATATTCATCGTTGGACAGTTGTGCCTATTTAATTGCTTTGGATATGGGTACGATTCAATTGGAGTGCTAGAGCTTCAAGTCATAAATGAAATAAAAAGAAAATAAAATTATAAATAAAAATAAATAAGGAAAAATTAAAAATCATATCTATAGGTCCTAATATCTTATTCATTGTAAAATAATATTTTTATGATTTATTGCCGAAACATCTCTGGCAACGATATCAACAACTTGACCACCTATAAAAGAGTTATTGTTTATCGTAAAAATATAACACCAAAAATATACGAATTGAGAATGGCGGTGTCCGCAAATGCACGGGCAAATTGTAAATAGTTAGTACAATAAAATACTTCAAAGTATTCCGAGAATTGTACCCAAAGGAGGATGGAATAAATTATGAAAACATTTTTACAATGATAAGTCTAAGCAGTAGTAATTAATTCATATATTATGATAAACCATAAAATAGATAATTGGGATAAAAATAAATAACAAAAAATATAAAATATAAAAATCAATAAACCAATCAGGAAGATAAACTCATTTAGGGTTTGTAACTAACTTCAGAATAGGGTTTTAGGGTGGATTAGCTACCAATTAACCAATTATTACCTGTAACACCCCAAACCTGGCCCATTCACTACGACCGAATTTGAAATGCCACTGCGGAAGATGTTTGAAAAACTTTTGACTTAAAGTTAAAAACATAAAAATTTGTTGTTCTTTATAAAACATTGTTTGTTTAAAATTCTAAGTAAAGCTTTATTATTACAAACTGTCTGAATTGAAAATTGTAATGCATATTTTTAAGGTATAAATTGCCGAGAATAAAAACATTTTCAAATAATACTTTAATTGTCAATCCACTTTAAACATAATAATAAACCTCAAATCCCTTAAAAGGCCCTTATTACAATAAACCTTACTTAAAAATACTGAAAATATAAAATACATAAATAATTAAAAAATCTTCCATGGGCCACCTCAGATCCACTCCAACCCGGTCCAAGCTTATGCATCACCGCGATGTTGGTAAAAATTGGGTGAGTCAAATAGACTCAAAGGCATAGTTATTTCACATGTCTCCACATATGGGCTTGGCCCACATCCACACATCATTACATATCGATGATAAGGAAATATATCCACATAATTCCACATATTGGGCTTGGCCCTTATCTACATTGATCCACATAATCACCATGCAAAATGCATAAATATGCAACATGAAGCCCAACCCAACCTAATGTCCATCCGTCACACCTACCTTGGCACTCCATCGCCCAAGGCCGTATAATCCACCGATCAACCAAGTGATCCACATATCTTACCTTGGCAGGACACTGTCACAAGGTCGTGGTGAGCCACCGATCACATAAGTGATCCCACATATCAATCATCGACGGTGATGCACACGTTATCAACCACCGAGATGTGGCACCTAGCCAACACCTCCCTTGATGAGGCACATAGCCAACATCAAGCGCCAATGTAGCATAAGGCTAACATTAGACCACATACATAAAGTACACCCTTTCCTTCGATAGTCACATCCCAAGTCCTATGCATACATATATATCATGGCAACATATCACTTGAACAATTATACATTACATGCCATCACATTTCATACATATATCAAATGTAAATCAACGTCATAAAATACTGACCTGGTTGAACGATTACCCATAATGGGTATCCACCATTTTAGCCCTTACTTCGACTACCATTCACATCATATCACATATACATAAATATAACACATACACACAACAAGAGAATAGTGTGATAACTACGCACCTGATAACAGAGATAACTACACTTTCCCGCACGTCGATACCTAAATATTTATCACGCTTGATTAGAACACTAACACTTATAAAACTATACAAATGATAAGTAATCTAAATCCTTACCGTCGAAATCTCAAACAACAACTATATGCGATTTCTCTCCAATTGACGGTTCATAACCCGATGAAAAACCACGAACAAACAATGGCTCGGGGGTACGTACGACTTCAAATAATCGATCTTCGCTGATAGAGGCTCCACATCCTGGTGAAAAGTCTCGGACTCCCGACACAGCCCTTCTTTTAAAATTTGAGGGTATAGCAGAACCACCCTTCTTCCAAACACTATTTACTGCTCTTTTCAAACCCATTTGTTTACCCAAAATCTAACGTTCATGGAAGAAAAAGAAATAAGAAATCGACTAGATGGTGATGTGTTTCGGCTTTAACAACAAAACAAGAAAAAGAAAAGAGATATAGAAGGTTTATGGTGTTGCGACAATGGTGAAAATGGAAGAGAGAAGTTTCGGTCTTAGCAAGGTAAAAGAAAAGAAAAAGAATATGGATGAAACAAAAAAATAGAGTCAGAAAAGATGAGAAGAAAGAGAGAAGAAATGAAAAATAACAAATGACTCTTATGATCAAGATTGATTCGGCCAAAGTGTACAAATGAAAAATAATTGGTAAATTTTGATGTGGTTCATATGAAAGAAAAGGGTGAGGTTTAAGAGAGAATGGAGCAAATTTTGTCAAAAGAAAATGGCCAAAATGACACTTTGATGGCATTATGATTTCGGCACTACACTAGAGAAGGAAAAAGAAAACCCGAAAATAAACACCTAAAACCCCTTAAGAGAATTTCGGCTACTCCCCTCTACCCACAAAACTGAAATGGTCATCCAAGAAATCCCCCTTAGCCATCCAACTCACATATTCATCATAAATCCCACAATTTCCTCTTTATTTCCTCCTAATCTTCCTCCTATTCTTCCTCCTAATTCCTTCCAAAATAAATTCGGCCAACTCCCTCTAGTCCATGAAACCGTCCATGTTCATGGACAAAATGCCATTAAAAAGTTTCCAAACCTCATCCCTTAATCCATGCCTTTTGTCCCCTTATCATACCATATTTTCTTGATTCCATACCTTAACTAATAACTTGCCTTACTCCTTTAGTCTACTATCCATAAATGATAAAGTCCAACCTTATCTTAATTAGAGTTGACCGACACATGCCATACACATGCAAAAAAATAAAAGTCACCTTATTGCCATTCATGGGATTCGAACCTCTTCCCTCATGCAATTACTCATGCGCCAACACCATTACTACTAGCTCATTTATGCTAACATTAAACACTTAAATTAACTTAAGCATCATAATCACTTGATCCACTTCACTAAATTCTCTATACTAAAAATTATTCTAAACTAATTAATTCCAAGCCTTCTCAAGATTATATTAGGCATGCAACAAAATCATATCCGAGCTAACACAATCAACAAGATGATACTCAAATTTTTATTAAAAGCCCAAGGCCCAATCGGCCCAATTCTACTAGGCCCAATTTCGGGATATTACAATTCTACCCTCCTTAAAAATAATTTTATCCTTGAAATTACTTACTAACGAACAATTGTACGTCCTAACTCACCACACTACGCTACTGCTGCGCACTCTGATCTTAATAAAACTAATGTACTTTCTACTAAATATTGGAACCCTGACCAGACCCAACTGGTTCTGACACAGCCATCCTGCCTCTATCGCGTCCATGACGATCACGTCCCCTAGAACTCATTTCTAACGTCGCGATTTAATCTGTTTTAGAAGTTTTATGCATTAGTACTTTTGTTCCACTGATTATCCGCGAACAATTTTATGAAAAGAGCTTAATAGTAGTTCTTTCGATCATAATTTTAGGTTCAAGTTCACTATTCTAATTCAGAGAATCACATTCACATTCATCCACAACATTGAACACATCATTATGGGCATTTCTAACCATTCCCGACCTAGGGGTAATTTTGTCATTTTCCTTACAGGGGTATTTTCGTAATTAATCGGGGTCAACTTGAAAATAATATTTACAAATCAAGGCATCTTGAAATCTCAAAGTCTCGAGGGTATTTTGGAAAATATTCTTCGAATCAAGGGTATCGCAGAAATTTTAGAAATCGGGGTTATTTCGGTAATTTTAGAAGTCAGGGGTATTTTCGTAAATTCTCCAAATTAGGGTATCTTGATATTTGTAAAATAGAAGTTTCTGGTATTTTTGTAAAGTAGAAACATTTTATCAAAAGTCGAGGGTATTTTTGAAAATATTAAAAACTAAGGGTATTTTAGTGATTTACAACACAAGGGCATTTTAGTAATTTTTCTCAAATCAAAGTACCTTGAATTTTCACAAAATAGAGTTTTTAGAAACTTTTGCAAAATAGAGAAATTTTATTAAAATCGAGGGTAATATGGAAATTTTAGAAACTAAGGGCATTTTCGTAATTTTACAGCTCAGGGGTATTTTAGTAATTTTGTAAATTGGAAATATTTCAGAACAATTTATAAAAAAGTCTTTACAAATCAAAAGGGTAATTTTAAGAGTTTTAAAACTAGGGTTTTTACAAAAATTACGGCTAGTTTCCTTTTGGGTTTTAGTTATTGGGTTTAACCCGTGAATAAGTCCTCTTGGTTAGGGTGAACCGTAACTACGCACCAGGTAGGATTCGAGTAAAGAGGAGGTGAGTCACTAACTGCTTAAATACCAAGCTCTTACTGAATCCACTCCTAGACATGCGTACAATGGTTGCCACACCCTAACTTGGCGACTTAGTCACAGGTTTGTTTAGTTGTTCTTAAGTCTTATGCATGTGTTTGAGTGTACTAGCCCTAGGGTTCAATAGCCCTAATCTTCTAGTCTACGAGCCCAATTATGCCCATAACATTCATATAAACAAATCACTTCAATAGTCAGAGGTACTTACCGCGGACTTGGTCGAGATACAAAGCCATGCCGAATAACTGAAAAATTTCATGAAAATCCATATTTTTGAAAAGCCCATTAAAAAAATGTTTTTGGTCCCAAAACCCTCAAAGCCAAGTTTTGAACCGGGCTTTGATACTAAACTGTAACACCCCAAACCCGGCCCATTCACTACGACCGAATTTGAAATGCCACTGCGGAAGATGTTTGAAAAACTTTTGACCTAAAGTTAAAAACATAAAAATTTGTTGTTCTTTGTAAAACATTGTTTGTTTAAAATTCTAAGTAAAACTTTATTATTACAAACTATCCAAATTGAAAACTGTAATGCATATTTTTAAGGTATAAATTGTAACATCCTCAAAAGGGCCTATGCATTTTCGGTTTCATTGTACGATGTGACATGTTTTATGTGTTAAGAATAAATTTTGAACATTTTCGGAAGCCTGAAAAATGAATGGAAATGCTAAGTTAAAAAGAGGAAAGTGAACATTTATGGAAACTAGGAAAATGATTTAGAAATGATTCAAAAGAGGAAAGTGAACATTTATGGAAACTAGGAAAATGATTTAGAAATGATTCAAAAGAGGAAAGTGAACATTTCTGGAAACTAAGAAATGTAAGGAAATGTCAAGTTTAAAGAGCCAAACGAAAATTTTTGGAAACTTGGAAATGACTTAGAAATGTCGAGTTTTAAAGTTTAAAAGAGGAAATTAAGGCAAGGTGGCCTTAAGAGAAAAAGTATGTGAAATTTGACACACAAATAGGCTTGGAAAAGTGGCCTGAAGATGCCACTTAGGGCCTCTGGAAATGGCGCCACATGCAAGTGTATTTGGGCCAGAGATCGAGTCACTTAGGAAGCAAATAAAATAAGTTTTATTTTGCTACAAAGAGTAGAGAGGTGGACGGCATGAGGGCTCTTAAAAGAGGAGTTTTATTTCCTTTAGAATTTTGGCTAAATAGGAGATAATTGTTGGATTAATTCTTTTGATAAAGTGATAATTATCACATAGGAAGAGTAGTGGCCAAGTAGGGGACTTTAGCCTAGGAATTTCGGCAATAGAAGGAAAATAAGGCCATTCTTCATTCATTCTTTTCTCTTCAAGAAAGCCTCTCAAAACTCTCTAGCAAATTTCTCCATTCTTTTCTTTCCTTCCTCCGCCAATTCTCTCGCCATTGATCTCTTTTTCTTTTCTTTTCTTCTTCTATTACAAACATAATCAAAAGCCGAAGGTACCAATAACCCTAGCCGATTTCTCACTAAACCTCAAGAGCCGAAATTGTGATACATATCAAGGCCATAGCCGAATAGTGCTAAGAGTTCAAGCAAGAGTTCCATCGAATTCTTCGGTAAGGGTAAGATCTGGACTCGGTTTTTATTCTTTTCTTTTTAAGCCTGTCAAAATTTAGGGACTAATCCCTCATATTGTATTTTGGCTGAAACTATGGAAGGGAATTTCGGGATTTAGGTGGTGTCGACTAGAGAAAGAGGAGTTCTCTGGGATTTCTAAGATCTAAGGTAAGCTATGAATACCATTCGTCCATTAGCTATATAATTATGATTCAATGTTATATTAGATCTAACATATGATTATAAGGATTTCGACAAGCACCTAAGACAAAAGATCAATTTCGAGATTTAAGATTTGGAAGGTAAGCACATAGGTATATTCGGCCAAGGCCTGATTTGATATCTAGATCTATTTGATAATCGTTTAAAAAGTCGAAACTAATCTGTGTAAGTGATTCAAGGCTTGGCCGAATACAAGAAGAAACATAGCAGTGATTTTGGGATTTGAATAGTCATCAAATCGGTACCAACGGTAAGAAGTTGACTACATAAATCCTTCGGAATTTGGGTTATAGCCAATTAGGCTTTAGAAGAAAAACACTAAGTTTGGCCGAATAGGCCTTTGCTAAATATTACCATGTTGGCCGAATGTAGGGACTTAAAAATCTAAAGCAATAGATCAGTTTTTCGGGATTTTAAGGAAGTCGTTAAGCAAATCAGGTGTGTACCCCACACTATATCATAATATGTTTTATGGCTACGTTTAATTAATATATGTGATATTAAGAGTATGAAAGTGGCTAAGGTACCATGTTATGGTACAAAGTACTCAGGTACGTTTCCTACTCCTACTAGGATTATGAAATACGTTAATTGTAACATGAGAACAAGAATAAGAATGTGAACTCTGGCATATTTATGCATATTACTATTATATGGGGCATATGGGTTTATTTTTGGGGAAGTGAATGTGGTGACCTAAGACCACAAACACGGTGACCTAAGACCGTGATATCTGAATGTGGTGACCTAAGACCACGAGAATCAATGTGGTGACCTAAGACCACGAAATTTGAACGTGGTGACCTAAGACCACGAATGCGGTGACGTAAGACCGCGATATGGAGTGTAGCGGAAGGAGGGTCGACTTAGTAGTCCCCACGGTGTACAGGTTGGTACGGAGGAGTGTAGCGGATGGTTTAATAGGTTTGGGTTTTGGGAATGCATCATAAATTGTATGCTATGATATGAATGTGTAATAATTGTTATGCCTGATTCAATTATGATTTAGTGCCGTGTACACGTTGAGTCTGTTGACTCACCCCATTGTGGGACCACGTTTCAGGTGATGAACAGTGATGGACCGGGACGGCAGAACTTGTGGTGGCCATGCTTAACTTGGAAGTTTTTATTTTTAATGGACATTTTTATTTCATTTAAGTACTTTGAATTATTTGGAATTGTTTGATGTAATAAGGCCATAAGGCCATGGTGATCCATTTTATTTCTATTTGTTGTTTAATTATGTTACAAATTTTTATTGAGTTAAAGACTAAGTAATTCATTCTTTTTTTATATACTCTATATGTTTTATCATTAATATTAAAAAGGGGGTTTTCAAAATGAAATTGAATCCGTTTCAACACAAGCCCAACCCAAAGCAATAACTTTTCTTAAAATCACACAAGTTTTCTCTAAGTTACAAAAGAACTTGAAACCAGTTTACTTGAGGAACATACCAAATATGGTCAAAGCTCGTGGGCCGGGTTTGGGGTGTTTCAGTTTGGTATCAGAGCCCAGTTTTAAACTTTTGGCCTGTGGGCTAAGGCCCAAAACATTTTCAAATCGAGCCCAAATAAGCTTTATAAAGTATCTTATGAAATAAGCAGGATTTTCTGGCATGGCACCTAAATCTCCGACCCGCAATCCACCAGGTAAGTACCCCTGACTATCTGTGTGATTATGTGAATTATAGAAGGGTAGAAAAGGAATGGAACGTAGAATAGCATGATAGGAACTTGAACCCTAGGATTAGTCTACTCAAACACAAATACATAAGACTTAATGCACAAAACAAACCTATGGCTAAGCCAACCGAGTTAGGGTGTGGCAACCATGGTACGCATGTCTAGGATTGGATCCAGAAGAGCCTGGTATTTAAACAGTCCGTGTGACTCACCTCCTCTTCGCAGGAATCCTACCTGGTGCGTAGCTTCGGTTCACCCTAACCCAGCGGACTTAGTGGGTGTGGCAATCCCAATGTGCATGCCTAGGAATGGTTTCAGTGGGAGCTTGGTACTTAAGTAGTTCGTGTGACTCACCTCCTTTCCACTCGAATCCTGCCTGGTGCATAGCTTTGGTTCACCCTGACCAAGAAGACTCGGTCATAGGCTAAACCCAATAACTAAAACCCGAAGGGGAACTAGCCATGTTTTTTTAGAACCCTAATTTTAAAACTCTTAAAATCATTTTTCTTTAATTTGTGAAAATTATTTTTTTCTACACAATGTTTCGAAAAATTTTTGATTTATAAAATTACAAAAATATTCCTGTAGGACAAATTACGCAAATACCCCTGGGTAGTGGAAAAAAAACAACAACAATGAAAACTACAACATTTCTCTGAATGAACGGAAGTTCATAATTGATTGATGAATGTATGAATGTGAAGACTGTGTACATGTATGAATACAAAAGAACCACTCCTAAAATTCTTTTCATAAAATTTCTTCGCAGTTAATCAGTAGAATAAGGGATAAATCATAAAACTTTCTTAATCAGATTAACGCGCATCGTTAGATATGAGTTCTAGAGGACGCGGTCGTCAAGGACGCGGTAGAGGAAGAATGGCTGTGTCGGAACCCGTTAGGGCAAGGGTCTGACAATGAATTACCACCGCCACCGCCACCCCCAACTGTTGGTGTCGAGCAGTAAGCTCAGACGGGGGATGATGCTGTGTCGCAGGCTATACTGTGAGTTTTGGAAATGGTGGCTGGCGCGGGTGGAAATACGGGAGCTCAAAAATCTGTACCCGAGCGACTCCGAGCCAATAGAGCTGAGGTGTTTCGTGGCATATCGGGTGTAGCACCCAGTACGGCCGAATATTGGTTGGAGGCAACTGAGCGCATTATGGATGAGCTCGATCTGACCCTGGAGGAGAAGTTGAAAGGAATGGTGGCACTACTACGCGATGAAGCGTATCAATGGTGGTTAACCAGTGAGGGTTGTGCCGCTGCCGAGGATCTGACCTGGGAATATGCTAAGGAGGCATATCAGAAAAAGTATGTCGGTACACGATATATTGATGAGCAGAGGAAAGCTTTTCTGGGGCTGGTTCAAGGGAACAAGTCTGTGGCGGAATATGAGGCTGAATTCCTGAGGTTGAGCCGGTATGCTCGAGGAGTAGTGGCAACTGAGCATGAGCGCTGTGTCCGTTTTGAGGACGGATTAAGAGATGATCTGAGATTGTTAATAGCACCGCATCAGGAGCAGAAATTTTCTACTTTGGTGGAAAAGGCTAAAGTGGCTGAAGGAATCAAGGATTCTACAAAGCAGACTATGGATCGGAATAGGCCCAAAAGAGGTTTTGGATCATCTGAAAAGGTTCATAAGAGGCCTAGAGTTGATGGGCCGCGAGGTCAGCAAGTTGGTTCTGGAGGGCAGTATCGTCCTTATGATGTGTGTGGAAAGAAGCACTTAGAAGAGTGCTGGAAGAAAACCGAAGGATGTTTTAGGTGTGGGTCCAAGGACCATGTGATCAAGGATTGTCCTAAGCAAACAGATGAAAGTCGACCAGCAGACTCGTAATGTTAGTCGGCCGGTAGGGGGATAGCGACCTCAACGAGGTCGTGGTTCAATAATGAGGTAGTGGTGCTGGTAGAGGACGTGGAACACAAGGCAGAGGTGCTGCTAATACTGAGGCAAGGCAGCCAGGTTTGGTTTATGCGGTTCACCGAGGGAAGGATGGAGACGCACTGGACGTCATAACTAGTACGTTCTTTATTTATGGCAAGCCTTATTATGCCTTAATTGATGTGGGCTCGACCCATTCTTATGTTGCCTGTAGTGTAGTTGAAACACTAGGCCTAGACCCTGAACTTTCTGATAGGGAGATGACGGTAGTAAGCCCATTAGGCCAAACTGTAGTGGTGAATAAGATCTTTCGAAATGTATCCCTAGAAATTCAGAGAGTGAACTTTCGGGCTGACTTAATGGAGTTACCCTTCGGAGAATTTGACCTCATACTTGGTATGGATTGGTTAGTAGAACAACGAGCTGTGTTGGATTATGCGGCTAAACGAATGGAATTAAGGACCCTAGAGGATGAGGTGGTCATTATGATAGGAGAAAGAAGAAACTACTTGTCTAATGTAGTTTCGGCGCTTAAGGCTGAAAAGATGGTTCGTAAAGGGTGCGAGGCATTTTTAGCCTTCGTAAGTGCTTTGGATGGAAAGGAGGAAGGTGTCAATGGAGTTAGAACGGTAAGGGACTTTGAGGATGTGTTCCCAGAGGAATTACCAGGAATACCCCCAGATAGGGAGGTGGAATTTGGATTAGATTTGCTACCGGGAACAGCTCCTGTGTCAATCGCTTCATATCGAATGGCACCAAAAGAGTTGGTTGAACTCAAGGTTCAAATCCAGGAATTACTTGACCGTGGGTTTATCCGGCCCAGTGTGTCTCCGTGGGGAGCACCGGTCCTGTTTGTGAAGAAGAAGGATGAAACTATGCGTATGTGCATAGATTATCGTCAATTAAATAAGCTGACCATCAAGAACAAGTATCCCTTGCCTAGGATTGATGACTTGTTCGATCAGCTTAAGGGGGCCGCGGTATTCTCAAAGATAGACTTGAGGTCGGGATATCATCAGTTGAAGGTGAAGGAGGCAGATATCTATAATACAGCCTTTAGGACAAGATACGGCCACTATAAGTTTGTAGTAATGCCGTTCGGGTTGACAAATGCCCCAGCCGCGTTCATGGATATGATGAACAGGGTGTTTTAACCTTACTTGGATAGGTTTGTCGTAGTATTCATCGACAACATCCTCGTATGCTCTAAGTCTGAAGAGGAGCATGATGAGCATCTCCGGATTGTGTTGCAAATATTGAGGGAAAAGAAGCTTTATGCCAAATTCAGCAAGTGTGAATTTTGGCTTAGGGAAGTTGCTTTCCTAGGACACGTGGTGTCTGCCGAAGGAATAAGGGTAGATCCTAAGAAGATCGAAGCTATGTTGGATTGGAAACCACCTAAGTCGGTGGCGGAGATTCGTAGATTCTTAGGCTTGGTAGGCTATTACAGAAGGTTTGTAGAAGGGTTCTCGTCTATAGCCGCGCCTTTAACAAGGTTGTTGAGGAAGGAAGTACCCTTTGTATGGACGGATAAGCAACAGAAGAGTTTTGAAAAACTTAAGAAGGTGTTGACGAAAGCTCCAGTGTTAATTCAGCCGGAGGCAGGGAAGGATTTTGTGGTGTACTGTGACGCTTCGCATACGGGATTAGGATGTGTCCTAATGCAAGATGGAAAAGTAGTCGCTTATGCGTCTCGGCAGTTAAGGCCGCATGAAGTGAACTACCCAACCCACGACTTGGAATTAGCAGCAGTGGTTTTCGCTCTTAAGGTGTGGAGACACTACCTTTATGGCAAAAAGTCGACGATCTACATAGACCCCAAGAGTCTCAAGTACCTGTTGACTCAGAAGGAGTTAAACTTGAGGCAGCGAAGGTGGGTTGAATTGCTGAAAGACTATGACTGTTCGATAGAATATCACCCGGGCAAGGCAAATGTAGTAGCAGATGCCCTAAGTCGGAAGGTGGTGTCAGATCTGAGGGAAATGTTCGCCCATTTAAGTTTGTATGAGGATGGAAGCCTGTTGGCTGAGTTGCAAGTCAAGCCAACGTGGTTGAAGGAGGTGAAAAGGGGACAGTTGGCTGATAAGGACCTAAGTGCTAAGGTACAGCAAGTACTGAACGGAGAGTTAAAGGATTATGGCGTTGATGATGAAGGAGTATTGTGCTACAAAGAAAAGGTCTGTATGCCAAGAGACGAGAAGTTAAGACAGAGGTTTCTTCGGGAAGTGCATAGTAGCCCTTATGCTATGCACCCCGGAGGCATTAAGTTGTACAGAGATCTAAGAGAACAATTTTGGTGGCCTGATCTTAAACGAGAAGTTATCAATTGTGGAAAATGTCTGACGTGTCAGCAAGTTAAGGCTGAACACCAAGTTCCATCGGGATTGCTTCACCAATCCAGATTCCACAAGAGAAGTGGGAAAGAATTACCATGGACTTCGTTAGTGGGCTTCCCCTTACGCCTACTAAGAAGGACTCGGTATGGGTGATTGTGGACCGCTTGACTAAGTCCGCACACTTCATCCCTTGAAGAGTGGATTATTCCTTCGGTTAGCCAAATTGTATGTGGCGTAGATTGTAAGGTTACACTGAGTGCCGTGTCAATTATTTGGATAGAGACCCAAGGTTCACGTCTCGATTTTGGAGGGCACTTCATCAAGCTATAGGCACTAAGTTGGACTTCACTACGGCCTTTCATCCACAATCAGACGGGCAATCTAAATGGGTAATACAAGTGTTGGAGGATATGTTGAGAGGCTATGTGATGGATTTCCGAGGAAGTTGGGAGGATTACTTGCCTTTAGTAGAGTTTGCCTACAACAACAGCTATCAGGCTAGCATTCGGATGGCACCATATGTAACACCCCAAACCCGGTCTATGCGTTGAGACTAGATTTGGTTTGTTACATGATTCGAACTATTCTTGATTCTTTAACGAGTTGAAAACTACAATATTGTTTACGGAGTTTAAAATTTGTAGAGTATTAGATTTTGATAAATATTTAAAAACATTAGTTGAAAATCATTGTATTATCTAAAACCGTTAGGAAATTTGTTAAAGAGTTAGCAAGAAAAGAATTATTTATAAAAGAATTCCTTATACTTTGAAAACCCAAGTTCATTTTAGTAAAGCATCATAAATCATGTACCCATGATTTAAAAGCCCAAATAAAGTTTAAATTCCAACACACATAAAATCCATAAGTTATTTATAGAGGCCATTTATTACAACATCCCAAAATAGTAAAAATAATAATTAAAAGTTCGAATTTAAATAACCCTTATTTAGCGAAGATGGCCTCCACGAAGTCATCCTCATTGAAGTCCACATCGGTTTCCATTACGAGATGGAAAGAAATTAAAGGGTGAGTTACTTAGAACTCAAAGTGTAACTCACTTACCACCATTATTGGGCAGATTGTCAAGATATTATGTTGGGCTTGAGCCCAATTCGAAATTCAACAATATAACATGAATTTAAAATAATTAATAAATGCATGAAAAATGAAATTCCCAACCCAAACCTAATAACCATCCGCTAACACCCCCGTACCAACCATCACACCTGTGGGGATCAAGTCAACCCACCCCGCCATCACACCAATCGTAGGCATTAAGCCTTTTATAATTGTGGCATAGCCACCGAACTAGAGGCAATAAGCCGATATTGTGGCAGAGCCACCGAACTAGAGGCAATAAGTTTATATTGTGGCAGAAACCACCGAACTAGAGGCAATAAGCCGATATTGTGGCAGAAACCACCGAACTAGAGGCAATAAGTCGATATTGTGGCGAAACCACCGAACTAGAGGCAATAAGCCGATATTGTGGCAATCGGCCATTCTTCTCTTCATAAATCCCACCCATGCAATTATACATGTACTTTAAAAATATAAAATTTATTATCAATACATAACATGGTGGGTTTTATCAATGACATCTCATTTGGCCCATAATTATAGCAATTTATCCATTTAGCAATTTAGTGGGCTTTGGCCCATTTACCAAACTAGAGCGTTTTGGCTAAATTTTAACGAACTAGAGTATTTATGGCCCAATTTATCGAACTAGAGTATTTACGGCCCATTTTCACGAACTAGAGTATTTACGGCCCATTTTCACGAACTAGAGTATTTACGGCCCATTTTCACGAACTAGAGTATTTACGGCCCATTTTCACGAACTAGAGTATTTACGGCCCATTTTCACGAACTAGAGTATTTACGGCCCATTTTCACGAACTAGAGTATTTACGGCCCATTTTCACAAAACATCAAATTTTCATAATATCAATTAATTTCTTGAGGGCGTTTTCGTAATTTTCACGATTTAGTCGTTTTTACGTATTTCGTCAAAATATCAATTTTTGTGCTTTTACCGATCTAGTCGTTTTTACGATTTTTCTACCATACCGAAATTTGACATACAACCCAAAAATAATGAGGGTGAAATTACACACCTCGATACCGTGAGTATTATCCCTTCTCGCTCCTCGGCACCTAAAATATATTTCGATTCGTTAGACAACTAATTCAAAAATAATCTTATTTGTTAATGGATCCAAAATCTTACCTCTTGATTTTGAATCACTTGATTTTCGGTTTTCCTTCGTTTATCGATTCACTAGCCGAGAATCCACCAACGATAACTTGACTCCGAGGTTCGTACTACTTCAAATAATGGACTTCTTTGGAAGATGGCCCACAACCCGTGGAAAATCCCTGATCGCGAAACCGCTCTTCGTTTGAATGGGGATTTACAGATCCACCCTCTTACGATAACTAAACACCGCCTTTTCTTCCCTATCTTGACATCTTCAAGATCCAAAAGAATTTAGTTAGTTCTAAAATAATATCAATAATACTAGAGATTTAAAAGTAGGATTTCCTTACCAAAATGAAACGTTTCCTACGTTTCCACGATTCTCCGATCACTTGAATTCCAATCTCGTTATTGCACTAAATAATAACGAAATAAGCGTTATTAGTAAGAATGCTATATCAATCCAAAAGACTTTCAATAATCCTATGATATTCGGCCATAATATCACTAATCAATAAATCAAAAAATGGAGAGAAACCTTACCTACTTCCCGATACGAAAAGAAAGATTAAGAATGATGTTTAATTGATGGAAGATTCGCTATAAATGATTAAGAATGGAAAAATAATTTTTGGCTTATAGGCACAATAACATTCGCCAAGAGAGTGAAGATGGAGAGAATTTTCGATTGAAAAGAAATAGTATAAGAACGAAAGGATGATGGTGATGATGTTTTGATTTCAAGGAGATTAGAAGAAAAGAAAAGAAAATAAGAACTTTAGGTGCTGGTATATTCGCCATGGCAAAGAAAAAAGAAAAGAAATTGATTTTGGTATAGGTGATTTCGGCACAAGAAGAAAGAGGCACAAGAATTGGTTATCAAGATAAGAAAAAGGAATGACCAAATGGTCACAAAACTTTGGCTTAACCAAGTGCAAAAATTCGCCAAATAGGGATATTGAAAGGAGAGGAATAAAATTTCTGCACAAAGTGCAAAGGTTAACCAAAGAGAAAAGAATGAGATTTTTGCCAACTAACAAAATTTTGGCTCTCCTCCCCCTACCAATATTGCCGTCCAGCCTATGGTCAATTGGCCATTATTTCTTTCCAAATTTTCCCTAGATAAGTGCCTTATGTCCCCTATCTTTCCTTAAACTTTTGATTCCATACCATATGTTAGTTGTTACCTTAATCTCTTGATACACTAACCAAAATACATGGTCAACACCTTCCTTATATGTCCCTTGCCGACACTTCATAGCCATGAGCGTAAAATTAAAACAAAAATTTTATCTAGGTGCTATACAAGGATTCGAACCTCTTCCTCTTACTTGAACCCATGCGCCATTCTCCACCATGCCATATGCTCATTTTATGACACTTTAAGCACATAATTTAGCTTAAGTCTTAATCACCTTTGTTTCACTTCAATAAATTTCCAATAATAAATTTTATTCTTCTCCAATTTATGCTTTACCCTCTCTAGGACTTTAATAAACACTAAAATAAAAGAAAAAAAATTTTCCTTTAACATCTAAACACCAAAATCATGCCAATTTAAATACTCGATTTTTAGGGTGTTACAACTCTACCCTCCTTAAAGAAAATTTAGTCCTCGAAATTTACAGTTGAAAAAGGTGAGGGTATTGTTGCTTAATTGCATCCTCTGGCTCCCACGTAGCTTCTTCCACTCCATGGTTACGCCATAGAACTTTAACTAACGGCACGGTTTTCTTCCTTAGTACCTTGACATCTCGGTCTAGGATTTCCACCGGTTCTTCTTCAAAGGACAAATCAATTCACTCCAATTCTTCTACCGGTATAATGTGCAAAGGATCCGATCTATAACGCCTCAACATGGAAACATGAAAGACATTGTGAATTTGATTTAACTCCGGAGGTAACTCAATCGATATGCCATCGACCAACACGCTTCAAAGACACGATAAGGTCCAATATATCTAGGACTTAGCTTGCCCTTCCTTCCTAATCAAGATCTTTTCCAAGGAGATACCTTCAAGAAAACCCGATCTCCCACACTATACTCGATGTCCCTCCGCTTCAGATCTGCGTCGACTTACATCTCTCGAGGCTTCTTTCAACCGTGCTCGAATAACTTTTATCTTATCCTCGGTCTCGGATATCATCTCGGGACCTAACATCATCTTTCGCCCAACTCACCAACAAATAGGAGAGCGACACTTACGACCATACAATGCCTCGTAAGGTGCCATCGAATGCTAGATCGATAGTCATTGTTATCATAAATTACGCGATGGTAGATAATCCTCCCAACTACCCTCAAGTCGATTACACATCCTCTTAACATATCTTCCAATATCTGAATTACTCTTTCCGATCGACCATCGACCGAGGATGAAAAGCCGTCTTGAAATTCAACTTTGTTCCCAAGGCTTCATGCGAGCTTTCGAATCGTGATGTAAACCTAGGGTCCCTATCCGATATAATAGATACAGGTACCCCATGTAACCTCACAATTTCGGATCGTAAAGTTTCGCCAACTTCGCAAAGAATAATCCGTCTGGCGGCAAGAAATGAGCGGTCTTAGTCAACCGATCAACAATTACCCAAACGGAATTTTTCTTAGTAGGTGTTAACGGTAACCCACTAACAAAATCCATAGTTATCCTCTCCCATTTCCAAAGAGGAATCTTTATCGGTTGTAACAATCCGACGGTAATTGGTGTTACGCCTTCACTTGCGACAAGTCAAACATTTTCCCACAAACTCAGTAATCTCACGCTTCAACCACAGCCACCAATGTCGCATTCACGGAGATCTCGATACATCTTATTTCCTCCGGGATGCATAGCATAAGGGCTACTATCGCCCCCCGTAGAATCGCTTGCCTCAAATCTAGATCCTTAGGCATGCATACTCTCCTCGAAAGCACAACACACCCTCGGTGTTTATTCCAAAATCTTCAATTTCACCATTTTCAACTTGTCAAGTAAGGGTCCCAACTTCTCATCGATGTCTGTTTTTCCTTGATTTGTTCCAGACCACGAGGCTTCACCGTAGTTACGCTAACAAGCCGCCATCCTCGTCTGCACTCAAATGGGCAAATAGAGCTCTTAATTCAGATACCGCCTTACGACTTAACGCGTCGGCTACCACATTAGCCTTTCCAGATGGTATTCGATGGAGAAATCATAATCTTTTAACAATTCTACCCATCTTCTTTGCCTTAAATTCAACTCCTTACGGGTAAGGAGGTATTTAAGACTCTTGTGATCCGTGTAGATTATGGACTTCTCACCATAGAGATAGTGCCTCCAAATCTTTAGAGCAAAGACAACGGCTAACTCCAAATCATGAGTAGGGTAGTTTACTTCGTGTGGCCTCAATTGACGAGAAGCATAAGCCACCACCTTTCCATTTTGCATCAACACACAACCTGCACCCGTGTGAGGCGCATCACAATAAACAGTGAATTCTTTTAGGCCTCGGTGAATCAAACCGGAGCTTCATCAGGATCTTCTTCAATTTCTCGAAACTCTCTTCTTTGCTTTTTCGGTCCGGATATACGGAACTCCTTTACGCAACAATTTAGTTAGGGTGCGACAATCAACGAAAACCCTCTACAAAGCGTCTATAGTATCCACCAAGCCTAAGAAACTCCGATTTCACTATTGATGTTGGTGGTTTCCAATCCGAATAGCCTCAATTTTCCGAGGATCTACCCTTATTCCTTCAAATGATACTACATGACCAAGAAAAGTCACCTCCTTTAGCCAAAATTCGCATTTACCAAATTTGGCATACAATTGCTTATCACGAAGTAGTTGTAATACTATCCAAAATCTTGGTCATGTTCCTCCTCATTTCTCGAATAAACCAATATATCATCTATGAACACTACCACAAACCGGTCTAAATATGGTTGGAAGACTCGGTTCATCATGTCCATAAATGCAATTGGTGCATTGGTTAATCCAAACGGCATCACTACAAACTCATAGTGTCCGTAGCGTGTCCGAAATCTTTGTCTTATAGATGTCCGCTTCTTTCACCTTAAGTGGTGATAACCCGACCTTAAATCAATTTTGAGAAAATCAAGCTCCTTCAATTGATCGAACAGTCGTCAATTCTCGGCAGAGGATACCGATTCTTGATCGTCAATTTATTCAATCGCACGTAGTCAATGCACATACGCATCGATCCATCCTTCTTCTTGACGAACAAAACCGGTGCTCCCACGGAGACACACTTGGTCGAATGAATCCCGATCCAGCAATTCTTGAATTTGAGCTTTGAGCTCACCAACTCCTTCTGTGCCATTCTATAGGGAGCAATGGACACCGGGCCGCCCCTGCAAAAGCTCAATGCCAAATTCTACTTCCCGATCTGAGGTATGCCAGAAGTTCTTCGAAATACATCGGAAATTCCTTCACCGTCCTCACATCATTCACGGATAATTCCTTGGCATCCAAAGCACGATAAAGGCTAGGAATGCTCCGCACCTTTCCGCACCAACTTCTCCGCTTTTAATGCGGATACCACATTTGCCGATAGTTCTTTCGTTCACCAATCATTATGATTTCCTTATCATCCGGTCCCGATGTCATTCGTTTTTCAAAGACAAATTCAATTGCGCCCGATGGTTAACCAACCGATCCATGCCTGAATGAGATCGAACTCGCCAAAGGTAGTTCCATCAAATTTGCTAAGAATACTTCCTCTTGGATTTTTAAGGGTACGTCTTTAAATATTTTATTAATAAGCATCGATCGTCCTAAAGGATGATTCATCGTCATCTCATTTTCGAATTTTGATTCTAAATTCAGATTTCCAGATATGGCACTAGATACATATGAATGAGTAGAGCCAATATCTATTAAGGCAATAACAGGTACATCAAAAATGAAGAACGTACCAGTTATCACATCAGGTGCATTGCCGTCCTCGCGGCGTCTAACTGCATAGACCAGACCAGGCTGTCTTGCATCTGCATTTCCTCTATTACCATTGCCTCGACCCGGTGCACCTTGACCACGACCAGCCCCATTACCACCACGACCTGGTCCACGACCTCTCGGTGGCTGCTGATTACCCCTGGCCGGCTGTGCATCATTATTACGGACTTCTTGAGTCGTATCCATTCGTCGAGGACAACTTTTGTACTGATGTTCCATTGAACCGCATTTGTAGCATGCACCCGTTTTCCTCCAGCATTCCCCAAAATGCCTTTTCCCACACTCAGTACAATCTCGACTTCGATTATTTGCTACCGGGGTTCTGCCTTGAACTGATTCATCATTTCGGGTTTCTTCCGAATCTCTTGGAAGAACCGATCGTTGTGTCTCTCTTGTTTCGGGATCTTTCTGGTTACTGCTGCTCGAGTTCTTAGCCTCTTGGCTATTTTGGCCTTCTCCACAAGAGTCGAAAAATTTCTAACTTGTCATGAGCAATCGAACCCTCACTCATCATTAAGTCCATCCTCAAACGCATACAACGTTCATGATCTGTTGCTACAATTGTCCGGGCATAACGGCTCGACGTAAAAACTCACTTCATATGTTGCCACTTGCCTTACTTCCTTGGACAAGATTCGAAATTCCTTCCTTCGAGCATCTACATAGCTCGTTCGACGTATTTTCCTTGGAAGGCGCTTTAAAGAATTCCCGATTAATCGGTGCGGCTTGTGCCCTCTCGAACAAAGGTGAGCCACCACCGACACGCCTCATCTCTCAATAAGGATACAGCCCCTCCGCTTTTGCTCACCGCATTCCATATCATCCATAATCCGTTCCACGCCTTGAGCCATGATTCGCCACATTTGGAGCTACACCAGACTCCTCGAAAACTTCAGATTATTCGCCTTAAGTCGCTCTGAAATTGACCCACGAGTTGTTGGCCCAATTCTAGTTCCAATGACCCTTTCCAAGACTCGTAGCATTGCTTGAGTCAATGCATGATCTTCTTCCATGTGATCGCGTGATCCGGTCTCACTTTCTATTGACGCAAAGGTCCACTTCGCATATGATTTGGTGCTTCACCAGTAGCACCTCGGCCTCTACCACGCCACGTCTACGCGTCCCACGACCACGTCCTCTTGTACTCATGATTGCTTGTTCGTTTATCTGATTACAAGTTTTATGAATCAGAATTTTGTTTCGGTGTTTATTAACGATATTTTATGAGATTTGAGATATAAAGTTGTTTTTCGCAACGTGTCCTATAGTCTCAATCTCTACAGTTTTTCACATCTAAAACTAGAAGTTCTAGAGTATTCCTATGATCATATCATAGTAATCATTTAAGCAGTATATACTTACTTGACTTGTTGCCGGATGCTTGTGGTGCCATACTGATCTTTAAAATACCATTGAGCATTTTCATACAAAAATTATTTTTGAACCCAAACCACAGCCGAGTTTTTGAAACTGGCTCTGATACCACTAAATGTAACACCCCAAACCCGGTCTATGCGTTGAGACTAGATTTGGTTTGTTACATGATTCGAACTATTCTTGATTCTTTAACGAGTTGAAAACTACAATATTGTTTACGGAGTTTAAAATTTGTAGAGTATTAGATTTTGATAAATATTTAAAAACATTAGTTGAAAATCATTGTATTATCTAAAACCGTTAGGAAATTTGTTAAAGAGTTAGCAAGAAAAGAATTATTTATAAAAGAATTCCTTATACTTTGAAAACCCAAGTTCATTTAGTAAAGCATCATAAATCACACCCATGATTTAAAAGCCCAAATAAAGTTTAAATTCCAACACACATAAAATCCATAAGTTATTTATAGAGGCCATTTATTACAACATCCCAAAATAGTAAAAATAATAATTAAAAGTTCGAATTTAAATAACCCTTATTTAGCAAAGATGGCCTCCACGAAGTCATCCTCATTGAAGTCCACATCGGTTTCCATTACCCGAGATGGAAAGAAATTAAAGGGGTGAGTTACTTAGAACTCAGTGTGTAACTCACTTACCACCATTATTGGGCCAGATTGTCAAGATATTATGTTGGGCTTGAGCCCAATTCAGAATTCAACAATATAACATGAATTTAAAATAATTAATAAATGCATGAAAAATGAAATTCCCAACCCAAACCTAATAACCATCCGCTAACACCCCCGTACCAACCATCACACCTGTGGGGATCAAGTCAACCCACCCCGCCATCACACCAATCGTAGGCATTAAGCCTGTTATAATTGTGGCATAGCCACCAACTAGAGGCAATAAGTTTATATTGTGGCGAAACCACCAAACTAGAGGCAATAAGTCGATATTGTGGCGAAACCACCAACTAGAGGCAATAAGCGATATTGTGGCGAGCCACCCGAACTAGAGGCAATAAGTCGATATTGTGGCGAAACCACCGAACTAGAGGCAATAAGTCGATATTGTGGCAATCGCCATTCTTCTCTTCATAAATCCCACCCATGCAATTATACATGTACTTTAAAAATATAAAATTTATTATCAATACATAACATGGTGGGTTTTATCAATGACATCTCATTTGGCCCATAATTATAGCAATTTATCCATTTAGCAATTTAGTGGGCTTTGGCCCATTTACCAAACTAGAGCGTTTTGGCTAAATTTTAACGAACTAGAGTATTTATGGCCCAATTTATCGAACTAGAGTATTTACTACCATTTTCACGAACTAGAGTATTTACGCCCATTTTCACGAACTAGAGTATTTACTACCCATTTTCACGAACTAGAGTATTTACGGCCCATTTTCACGAACTAGAGTATTTACGGCCCATTTTCACGAACTAGAGTATTTACGGCCCATTTTCACGAACTAGAGTATTTACTACCCATTTTCACGAACTAGAGTATTTACGGCCCATTTTCACGAACTAGAGTATTTACGGCCCATTTTCACAAAACATCAAATTTTCATAATATCAATTAATTTCTTGAGGCGTTTTAAGTAATTTTCACGATTTAGTCGTTTTTACGTATTTCGTCAAAATATCAATTTTGTGCTTTTACCGATCTAGTCGCTTTTACGATTTTCTACCATACCGAAATTTGACATACAACCCAAAAATAATGAGGTGAAATTACACACCTCGATCTAGTGAGTATTATCCTTCTCGCTCCTCGGCACCTAAAATATATTTCGATTCGTTAGACAACTAATTCGCAAAAATAATCTTATTTGTTAATGGATCCAAAATCTTACCCTCTTGATTTTGAATCACTTGATTTTCGGTTTTCCTTCGTTTATCGATTCACTAGCCGAGAATCCACCAACGATAACTGACTCGAGGTTCGTACTACTTCAAATAATGGACTTCTTTCTAAGATGGCCCACAACCCGTGGAAAATCCCGACCGCGAAACCGCTCTTCGTTTGAATGGGGATTTACAGATCCACCCTCTTACGATAACTAAACACCGCCCTTTTCTTCCCTATCTTGATGTCTTCAAGATCCAAAAGAATTTAGTTAGTTCTAAAATAATATCAATAATACTAGAGATTTAAAAGTAGGATTTCCTTACCAAAATGAAACGCTTCCTACGCTTCCACGATTCTCCGATCACTTGAATTCCAATCTCCGTTATTGCACTAAATAATAACGAAATAAACGTTATTAGTAAGAATGCTATATCAATCCAAAAGACTTTCAATAATCCTATGATATTCTACCATAATATCACTAATCAATAAATCAAAAAATGGAGAGAAACCTTACCTACTTCCCACGGTTGAAAAGAAAGATTAAGAATGATGTTTAATTGATGGAAGATTCGCTATAAATGATTAAGAATGGAAAAATAATTTTTGGCTTATAGGCACAATAACATTCGCCAAGAGAGTGAAGATGGAGAGAATTTTCGATTGAAAAGAAATAGTATAAGAACGAAAGGATGATGGTGATGATGTTTTGATTTCAAGGAGATTAGAAGAAAAGAAAAGAAAAATAAGAACTTTAGGTGCTGGTATATTCGACCATGGCAAAGAAAAAGAAAAGAAATTGATTTTGGTATAGGTGATTTCGCACAAGAAGAAAGAGGCACAAGAATTGGTTATCAAGATAAGAAAAGGAATGACCAAATGGTCACAAAACTTTGGCTTAACCAAGTGCAAAAATTCGCCAAATAGGGATATTGAAAGGAGAGGAATAAAATTTCGCACAAAGTGCAAAGGTTAACCAAAGAGAAAAGAATGAGATTTTTGCCAACTAACAAAATTTTGGCTCTCCTCCCCTACCAATATTGCCGTCCAGCCTATGGTCAATTGGCCATTATTTCTTTCCAAATTTTCCCTAGATAAGTGCCTTATGTCCCCCTATCTTTCCTTAAACTTTTGATTCCATACCATATGTTAGTTGTTACCTTAATCTCTTGATACACTAACCAAAAATACATGGTCAACACCTTCCTTATATGTCCCTTGCCGACACTTCATAGCCATGAGCGTAAAATTAAAACAAAAATTTTATCTAGGTGCTATACAAGGATTCGAACCTCTTCCTCTTACTTGAACCCATGCGCCATTCTCCACCATGCCATATGCTCATTTTATGACACTTTAAGCACATAATTTAGCTTAAGTCTTAATCACCTTTGTTTCACTTCAATAAATTTCCAATAATAAATTTTATTCTTCTCCAATTTATGCTTTACCCTCTCTAGGACTTTAATAAACACTAAAATAAAAGAAAAAAAAAATTTTCCTTTAACATCTAAACACCAAAATCATGCCAATTTAAATACTCAGATTTTTAGGGTGTTACACCATATGAAGCATTGTATGGTCGGAAGTGTCGAACTCCTACTTGTTGGATTGAGTTAGGAGAATGTCGAGTTTTGGGACCAGAGTTGGTGGCAGAAACTAAGGAGAAGGTTGAGATAGTCCGAGCACGGTTAAAGGAAGCCTCTGATAGGCAGAAGTCTTACGTCGACCTCAAGCAGAAGGAAATAGAGTTTGAAGTGGGAGACCAAGTGTTTCTGAAAGTCTCGCCATGGAAGAAGGTGATGAGGTTCGGTCGGAAAGGAAAGTTAAGTCCAAGGTTTATATAGCCCTATCGAGTACTGAAGCGAGTTAGACCAGTGGCATACCAGTTAGAGTTGCCACCAGAGTTGCAGCAGATGCACGACGTATTCCACGTATCCATGCTACGTCGTTACCGATCGGATCCATCTCATGTGGTACCAGTTGAAGAAGTGGAGCTAAGGCCAGGCTTATCCTACGAGGAAGAGCCGATTCAGATATTGGAACGTGATGTGAAAGTACTCCGGAGGAAGTCAGTTCCTCTAGTCAAAGTGTTATGACGCAATCATGGATCGGAGGAAGCTTCGTGGGAGCCAGAAGAAGCAATGCGATAGCAATACCCTCAATTATTTTAGTTAGGAAATTTTAGGGACGAAATTATTTTAAGGGGGTAGAACTGTAACATCCTGAAAAGGGCCTATGCATTTTCGGTTTCATTGTACGATGTGACATGTTTTATGTGTTAAGAATAAATTTTGAACATTTTTGGAAACCTGAAAAATGTATGGAAATGCTAAGTTAAAAAGAGGAAAGTGAACATTTATGGAAACTAGGAAAATGATTTAGAAATGATTCAAAAGAGGAAAGTGAACATTTATGGAAACTAGGAAAATGATTTAGAAATGATTCAAAAGAGGAAAGTGAACATTTCTGGAAACTAAGAAATGTAAGGAAATGTCAAGTTTAAAGAGCCAAACAAAAATTTTAGGAAACTTGGAAATGACTTAGAAATGTCGAGTTTTAAAGTTTAAAAGAGGAAATTAAGGCAAGGTGGCCTTAAGAGAAAAAGTATGTAAAATTTGACACACAAACAGGCTTGGAAAAGTGGCCTGAAGATGCCACTTAGGGCCTCTGGAAATGGTGCCACATGCAAGTGTATTTGGGCCAGGGATCGAGTCACTTAGGAAGCAAATAAAAGAAGTTTTATTTTGCTACGAAGAGCAGAGAGGTGGACGGCATGAGGGCTCTTAAAAGAGGAGTTTTATTTCCTTTAGAATTTTGGCTAAATAGGAGATAATTGTTGGATTAATTCTTTTGATAAAGTGATATTTATCATATAGGAAGAGTGGTGGCCAAGTAGGGGACTTTAGCCTATGAATTTCGGTAATAGAAGGAAAATAAGGCCATTCTTCATTCATTCTTTTCTCTTCAAGAAAGCCTCTGCCAAAACTCTCTAGCAAATTTCTCCATTCTTTTCTTTCCTTCATTTGCTGAATTCTCTCTGCCATTGATCTCTTTTTCTCTTTTCTTTTCTTCTTCTATTACAAACATAATCAAAAGCCGAAGGTACCAATAACCCTAGCCGATTTCTCACTAAGCCTCAAGAGCCGAAATTGTGATACATATTAGGGCCATAGCCGAATAGTGCTAAGAGTTCAAGCAAGAGTTCCATCGAATTCTTCGGTAAGGGTAAGATCTAGACTCGATTTCCATTCTTTTCTTTTTAAGCCTATCGAAATTTAGGGACTAATCCCTCATATTGTATTTTGGCCGAAACTATGGAAGGGAATTTTGGGATTTAGGTGGTGTCGACTAAAGAAAGAGGAGTTCTCCGGGATTTCTAAGATCTAAGGTAAGCTATGAATACCATTCGGCCATTAGCTATATAATTATGATTCAATATTAGATTAGATCTAACATATGATTATAAGGATTTCGATAGGCACCTAAGACAAAAGATCAATTTCGGGATTTAAGATTTGGAAGGTAAGCACATAGGTATATTCGGCCAAGGCCTAATTTGATATCTAGATCTATTTGATAATCGTTTAAAAGTCAAACTAATGCTTTAAGTGATTCAAGGCTTGGCGAATACAAGAAGAAACATAGCAGTGATTTCGGGATTTGAATAGTCATCAAATCGGCACCAAAGGTAAGAAGTTGACTACATAAATCCTTCGGGATTTGGGTTATAGCCGATTAGGCTTTAGAAGAAAAACACTAAGTTTGGCCGAATAGGCCTTTTCTAAATATTACCATGTTGGCCGAATGTAGGGACTTAAAAATCTAAAGCAATAGATCGGTTTTTCGGGATTTGAAGGAAGTCGTTAAGCAAATCAGGTGTGTACCCCACACTATATCATAATATGTTTTATGGCTACGTTTAATTAATATATGTGATATTAGGAATATGAAAGTGGCTAAGGTACCATGTTATGGTACAAAGTACTGTGCACGCTTCCTACTCCTACTAGGATTATGAAATATGTTAATTGTAACATGAGAATAAGAATAAGAATGTGAACTCTGGCATATTTATGCATATTACTATTATATGGGGCATATGGGTTTATTTTTGGGGAAGTGAATGTGGTGACCTAAGACTACAAACACGATGACCTAAGACCGTGATATCTGAATGTGGTGACCTAAGACCACAGTAATCTGAATGTGGTGACCTAAGACCACAGAAATCTGAACGTGGTGACCTAAGACCACAAATGCAATGACCTAAGACCGCGATATGGAGTGTAGCGGAAGGAGGGTTGACTTAGTAGTCCCCACGGTGTACAGGTTGGTACGGGGGAGTGTAGCGGATGGTTTAATAGGTTTGGGTTTTGGGAATGCATCATAAATTGTATGCTATGATATGAATGTGTAATAATTGTTATGCCTGATTCGATTATGATTTAGTGCCGTGTACACATTGAGTCTGTTGACTCACCCCGTTGTGGGACCATGTTTCAGGTGATAAACAGTGATGGACCGGGACGGCAGAACTTGTGGTGGCCATGCTCAACTTGGAAGTTTTTATTTTTAATGGACATTTTTATTTCATTTAAGTTCTTTGAATTATTTGGAATTGTTTGGTGTAATAAGGCCATAAGGCCATGGTGAGCCATTTTATTTCTGTTTGTTGTTTAATTATGTTACAAATTTTTATTGAGTTAAAGACTAAGTAATTCATTCTTTTTTATATACTCTATATGTTTTATCACTAATATTAAAAAGGGGGTTTTCAAAATGAAATTGAATCTGTTTCAACACAAGCCCAACCCAAAGCAATAATTTTTCTTAAAATCACACAAGTTTTCTCTAAGTTACAAAAGAACTTGAAACCAGTTTACTTGAGGAACATACCAAATCTGGTCAAAGCTCGTGGGCCGGGTTTGGCGTGTTTCATAAATTACCAAGAATAAAAACATTTTTAAATAATACTTTAATTGTCAATCCACTTTAAACATAATAATAAACCTCAAATCCCTTAAAAGGCCCTTATTACAATAAACCTTACTTAAAAATACTGAAAATATAAAATACGTAAATAATTAAAAAAAATCTTCTGCATGGGCCACATCGTATCCACTCCAACCGGGTCCAAGTTTATGCATCACCTGCGATGTTGGTAAAAATTGGGTGAGTCAAATAGACTCAGTGCATAGTTATTTCACATGTCTCCACATATGGGCTTGGCCCATATCCACACATCATTACATATCAGATGATAAGGAAATATATCCATATAATTCCACAAATTGGGCTTGGCCCTTATCCACATTGATCCACATAATCAGTCATGCAAAATGCATTAATATGCAACATGAAGCCCAACCCAACCTAATGTCCATCCGTCACACCTACCTTGGCAGACTCGCTGCACAAGGCCGTGGCTAATCCACCGATCAACCAAGTGTTCCACATATCTTACCTTGGTAGACCTGCTGCACAAGGCCGTGGCTGAGCCATCGATCACATAAGTGATCCCACATATCAATCAGTCTACGGTGATGCACACAGCTATCAACCGCCGAGATGTGGCACCTAGCCAACACCTCCCTTGATGAGGCACATAGCCAACATCAAGCACCAATGTAGCACAAGGCTAACATTAGACCACGTACATAAAGTACACCCTTTCCTTCGATAGTCACATCCCAAGTCCCATGCATACATATATATCATGGCAACATATCACTTGAATAATTATACATCACATGCCATCACATTTCATACATATATCAAATGTAAATCAACGTCATAAAATACTGACCTGGTTGAACGATTACCCATCATAGGTATCCACCATTTTAGCCCTTACTTCGGCTACCATTCACATCATATCACATATACATAAATATAACACATACACACAACAAGAGAATAGTGTGATAACTACGTGGTGATAATGAGATAACTACACTTTCCGCCAAATCGATACCTAAATATTTATCACGCTTGATTAGAACATTAACACTTATAAAACTATACAAATGATAAGTAATCTAAATCCTTACCCTCGAAATCTCGAACAACAACTATATGCGATTTCTCTCCAATTGACGGTTCATAACCCAATGAAGAACCACGAACAAACAATGGCTCGGGGGTACGTACGACTTCAAATAATCGATCTTCGCCGATAGAGGGTCCACATCCCGGTGGAAAGTCTCAGACTCCCGACACAGCCCTTCGTTTGAAATTTGAGGGTATAGCAGAACCACCCTTCTTCCAAACACTATTTACTGCTCTTTTTAAACCCATTTGTTTGCCCAAAATCTAACGTTCACTAAGAAAAGAAATAAGAAATCGGCTAGATGGTGATGTGTTTCACTTTAACAATAAAACAAGAAAAGAAAAGAGATACGTAAGGTTTATGGTGTTGCGGCAATGGTGAAAATGGAAGAGAGAAGTTTCGGTCTTAGCAAGGTAAAAGAAAAGAAAAAGAATATGGATGAAACAAAAAAAATAGAATCGAAAAAGATGAGAAGAAAGAGAGAAGAAATGAAAAATAACAGATGACTCTTATGATCAAAGATTGATTCAGCCAAAGTGTACAAATGAAAAATAATTGGTAAATTTTGATGTGGTTCAACTTATGAAAGAAAAGGGTGAGATTCAAGAGAGAATGGAGCAAATTTTGTCAAAAGAAAATGGCCAAAATGACACTTTGATGGCATTAGGATTTCGGCACCACACTAGAGAAGGAAAAAGAAAACCCGAAAATAAACACCTAAAACCCCTTAAGAGAATTTTGGCTACTCCCTTCTACCCACAAAACCGAAATGGTCATCCAAGAACTCCCCCTTAGCCATCCAACTCACATATTCATCATAAATCCCACAATTTCCTCTTTATTTCCTTCTAATCTTCCTCCTATTCTTCCTCCTAATTCCTTCCAAAATAAATTCAGCCAACTCCCCCCTAGTCCATGAAACCGTCCATGTTCATGGACAAAATGCCATTAAAAAGTTTCCAAACCTCATCCCTTAATCCATGCCTTTTGTCCCCTTATCATACCATATTTTCTTGATTCCATACCTTAACTAATAACTTGCCTTACTCCTTTAGTCTACTATCCATAAATGATAAAGTCCAACCTTGTCTTAATTAGAGTTGACCGACACATGCCATACACATGCAAAAATAAAAGTCACCTTATTGCCATTCATGGGATTCGAACCTCTTCCCTCATGCAATTACTCATGCGCCAACACCACTTTACTACTAGCTCATTTATGCTAACATTAAACACTTAAATTAACTTAAGCATCATAATCACTTGATCCACTTCACTAAATTCTCCATACTAAAAATTATTCCAAACCAATTAATTCCAAGCCTTCTCAAGACTATATTAGGCATACAACAAAATCAAATCCAACTAACGCAATCAACAAGATGATACTCAAAATTTTCCTAAAGCCCAAGGCCCAATCCTACTAGGCCCAATTTCGGGATATTACATTACCTCTTGACCTCTAATTAACTAATCGATTGATTGATACTCACTTATCTCCCAACCTTACTTTCTCAAGCAAGATAAATTATGATTTACTTGGTTTAACTTATCTCTCGACCTCGACTAGCCTATGATAACTTCTTAAGGTTATCAATCCTAGTGGTTTAAGCAGGTGTAATTCATACCAACTAACATCTCTCAAGAAACCCTAAATCCTCCATTAATCACATATCCATCCACTCTGTAATCTCCCCCAAGTGTTTTAGCCACTTATGTTATTTATGATCTCGAATCCAATTGAATAAATCATATGAAGAAGACGACCAATCTGAAGGAGAAAAGAGATTTGAATAATTGTGGATTTAACATCTAATGCGCAACGGACTAGCAAATCACTTGATTTGAATAAAGAAATAAATTGAATGCAATAATGAGTAAATTCGAATACTTCAATTAGATAAATAAACTCTTGGATTGAAATAGATTTTAAAAGGAAAAACAAAAGAGTTATGAAAAGCTGAAAGAAAAATAATCTAATCCTACTCCTAAACTATTGGGGTTTTTGATGGTATCTAGGATGACTTAGTTACATCACACCCCTAATGTCTTATTTATTGAGGTGTTGGCAGCCTAAATTAGGTATTTGACACATCTAGGTCTTTGTATAAAGTTGATTGTGCAGACGAAAATACCCCTGAAATACTTGGATAGGAAGTCGACTTGTGTCACTCTACACCATGTTTATGGTGCGACACGACACATAAAATTTGCCTTGTGTCTTTGTTTTGTGCTTTGACGGTCTGAAAAGCTTGTGTATCACTTGTCCCTTGCTTTCACGTCAATTGGGCCTTTAATTTTTCATCGTACACACTCAATTAAACATATTAGTACTACCTAAGGCCCGTGTCGGCCTATTGGATCACAACACTTATAAAATGTGTTAAAAAAACACTTAGTTTATTTATATTTAATCATAATGACTAAATACCAAAAATATAATATAATATCCTAAATTGCCTAGAAAACAAGCTCCTTAAGTACGGAATTGACCTGAATTGACTACTATGTTTGACGGCAGGTCACTAGAAAAATTGGTTATTGTGTTTATTGATGACATTTTGATTTACTCGAGGAATGAAACTGAACATGATTAACATCTAAAAATTGTATTGCATACATTGCGAAAGAAATAATTGTATCTATAATTCAGTAAATGTGAGTTCTGGCTACAACAAGTAGGATTCTCGGGTCTAGCTAGAGATTACAGACGATCATTAAAGGTTTTTAGATGATAACTTTATCATTAATGAAACTATTACAGAACCTATTAGTTTTTTTGTTCAAACAAGTGTCAACAGAGTTTCAAATAGTTGAAAGCTATGTTAACAAAAGCTCTAGTATTAACTCAGTGTGAATTAGAAAAAGAATTTATTCTTTTTAACAATGCTTCACTTAACGGTTTGGGTTACATACCGATGCAAAAGAGAAAGGTAACTGCCTGTATTTCTCGACAGCTTAAGCCACACGAGAAGAATTACCTTACACACGATCTAAAATTAGCTACTGTTGTATTTTCTCTGTAGATTTGGCAACATTATTTATACGGGGAGAAATGTCATATTTTCACCAATCACAAAAGTCTGAAATACCTGGTAACATAGAAAAAGTTAAATATGAGATAACGTAGAAGGCTTGTGTAATAGCCCATTTATGCCCGTGCCTATATAGATAAAACAAACCAGAATAAAAAAAGTCTAGTTTTATAGTCCATTTTACAAGCTAGATACCCAAAACAGGTTAAATAACCGACTAACCTAACACCTAAATTACCCGAAGCCCATTACAACCGAAATTCATACCCAGACCCAGTCCTAAACCTATACGGCCCAAAAAGGCCCAAAGTCTAAAACAGTTTCAGAAGCATAGGGTTTCTGAAACCCTAGGCGCCGCAAGCACCCCCAGCAGCCCTTCTTCGCACCCTAGGCGCCGCAAGCCTCAAACAATGACCACCAACAAGGCCATGATTAGCACGAGTCATGCACAGTCACTACTGAGATCCTCGTCGATCGCCTGCAAAAATGAAAGAAACAGCAACAAATGTAACACCCTAAAAATCTGAGTATTGATATATTGCATGATTTGGTGTTTAGATTATGAAGGAAATTTTTCTTACTTTTATTTTTGTGTTTATTATAGTCCTGAAGAAGAGTATAGCATAATTTGGGTAAAGAATAAATTTTTATATTTGAGAATTTATTGAAGAGAAGCAAGTGTCATTAATACTTAAGTTAATTTAAGTGTTAATAAGTGACACAAGATGAGCACATGGCATGGTGGTGTTGGCGCATGAATTGGTGCATGAGGGAAGAGGTTCGAATCCCTTAAATAGCATTTGGACAACTTTTACTTTTGCTCTTCTATGGTAAGTGTCGGCCAAGCTCATTTATGGAAAGTGTTGACCTTGTTATTTTTGGTTAGTATATCAAAGGAATAAGGTAAGTGTTAACATATGGTATGGAATCAAGAACTTATGGAAAGATATGGAGGCATGGGGCAAGTATCAAGGAGAATGTTTTGGAAACAAAATCATGGCCATTTGACCATGCATTTGGACGGCAATATGGTCTAGGGGGGAGCCGAATTTTTGGTGTTAGTTTGGCTAGGATTTGAAGTCTCTTTTTGGTCATTCTTAGCATATGTGCAAAGTTTTGCAATCCTTTCTCAACTTTTCTCCCTTGGCCAAATTTGTGCATTTGGTAAAGCCTAATTCTTTTGACCATTTGGTCATTTTTTTTTTGTTCATCTTTTGAATATTCACTTGTGCCTCTTCTTAGTGCTGAAATTGTTAGTACCAAAAAGACCATATCTCTCTTTTTGTTTTCTTTCTCCATTGCCGAATGTACCTTGCTCTCTAATACATCTTTTCCTTTCTCTTTTCTTCTCTTTGAAAACCGAATCTTCATTATCATCTCTTCTCTTATTTTATTTCTTTTCACTCATCTTTTCTCCATTGTTTTTCTCCATGGCCGAATGTTAGTGAGCCATAGCCGAATCATTTTTTTCTTTTCTTTGGTTATCATAGCCGAATCCTCCATCACTTAGAGACATCATTTTCAATCCTTTCTTTTCAACGGTGCACAAAAGGGTAAGAATTCTTTTTAGTTTCGTTTAGTTAGAAGTAGTCATGGCCGATTATTGATGGTGGTTGAAGGCTTTCTTAGATCAAAATAAATGTTCATTCTATTAACGTTTATTTATGTTATATTTTAGTGCGATGACGGAAGATTGGAAATCAAGTGGTCCTGAGTGACATAGAACATTTGGATCGATTCTCCTTGTGGAACAAGAATATTTATGGTAAGGAAATCTCGCCTTTAAGATCTTTAGAATTCTTATTTTGATATATTATTAGGATTAACTATCTTTTGTTATTGAAGATCTTCAAAATAGGGAAGAAAAGGGCGGTGTTTAGTTATCGTAAGAGGGGCGAATCTACTATTCCCCCTAAGTATAAACGAAAGGCAGTTTCAGTAGTCCGGGATTTTCCACCGGGTTGCGGACCATCTACCGAACGAAATCAATTATTCAAGTAGTAATAACTCCCGAGCCTTTGTACGTTAGTGGATTCTCAACGAATAACGAATCGATAAACGAAGAGAAACCGAAAATTGAAGTGATCCAAAATCAAGAGGGTAAGGTTTTGGATCAAATGTCTATAACATATTTTGTTCATGATAATGTCCTAATAAGATCGTATTATGTTTAGGTGTTGAAGAGCGGGAAGGGTTAGTACTCACGATATCGAGGTGTGCAACTTCACAATTTTCTCGGGTTTGGAAATTATTCGTGGTATGATGTTAAATCATAAAAACGACTAGATCGGTATAAAACGTAATAATTGGTATTTGGTGAAATTACATGAAAACGGATAATATGGTGAAAATTACGAAAAAGCCCTCGATGATTTAGATGGAAAAATATAAATTTTCATGTCTTCGTAAAATGGACCGATAAAATTGATAATTAGTAATTGGGCCAAAATCTCTGTTAGATCGATAAATGGGGGCCGTAATCTCGTTAAATTGTTAAACGAGCTAAAATCTCTGCTAGATCGTAAATGGGCCGTAATCTCTGTTAAATTGTTAAACGAGCTAAAATCCCTGCTAGATCGTTAAATGGGCCAAATTCCTACTAGATCGTAATTTTGGGCCTAAGATATTAAATTGCTAAAATGGGCCAAAAGTTTGGGCCTTAATAAAAATCTGAAATATTGACTCTTGTTAATGGGCCTTTTAATAAAATCATTATATGATCATAGACTACTTTGCATACATATTGCATGGGTTGGGAAAATGATGAAGAGAAGAAAGGCTCATTGCCAAAATCTAATTCAAAGGGCTTTGCCACAAAATTATGGCTAATTGCCTCTAGTTCGGTGGCTCGCCACAAAATTTATAAATGGCTATTTGCCTCTAGTTCGGTGGCTCGCCACAAAATAATAATTGGCTCAATGCCTCTAGTTCGGTGACTTTGTCACAATCTAGTTCATGGCTCGCCACAAATATAAAATGGCTTAATGCCTACGATTGGTGTGATGGCGGGGTGGGTTGACTTGATCCCCACAGGTTTGATGGTTGGTATGGGGGTGTATAGCAGATGGAATTAGGTTTGGGAGGGAAAATTTCATTTTTACATGCATGTTATTAATTATGTTATTCATTATGCTATTAATTATGTTATTAATTATGTTGTTAATTCTGCTTATGGGCTCAAGGCCCAAATCCATAATTTGAAAATCTGGCCCAGTGGACAAAGTAAGTGAGTTATACACTGAGTTCTAAGTAACTCACTCCCTCAAATTTTCCATCTCAGGTAATGGAAATTGATGTGGACTTGGGCCGAGGATGACTTCGTGGAGGCCATACTGCAAAACATGGGTTTATTAAACTCTGAACTTTTTAATAAGTATTTTACTATTTTGGGTTAATGTAATAAGGGCCTCTATTAATAATTTATGGATTTTATGTGTGTTTGGTTTTAAACTATATTTTGGACATTTAAATATGGGCTTATGATTATATGATGTTTTAATCAAAATAAATTGGGTTTTCAAATATATGAAATTCCTTTATAAATATTTTATTATTTTTAACTCTTAAATAAATTACCTAAGGGTTTTGATAATACAATGTTAATAATGTTTTTCAACTAATGTTTTCTAATATACATCAAATTAAAATACTCTTCCGATTTTTATTAAACCTTGTAATTAAAAATAATATTGTAGATTTCAACTTATTGAAGATTTTAAGATAGCTCGATTCATGTAACAAACCAAATCTAGTCTTAATGCATAGACCGGGTTTGGGGTGTTACATTTAATGGTATCAGAGCAGCTTTAAAAACTTCGGTTGTGGTTTGGGTTCGCAAATAATTTCACGTATGAAATCGTTCAATTATATTTTAAAGATCAAGATGGCACCACAAGCATCCGCAACAAGTCAAGTAAGTATTTATTGCTTAATGATTACTATGATGATCATAGGAACACTCTAGAACTTCTAGTTTTAGATGTGAAAAAAAAATCGTAGAGATTGAGACTATAGGAAATGTTACGAAAAATAACTTTATCTCTCAAATCTCATAAAACATCGTTAATAAACACCGAAACAAATTTTCTGATTCATAAAACTTGTAATCAGATAAAAACGAATAAGCCATCATGAGCACTAGAGGACGTGGTCGTGGACGCGGTAGACGTGGCCGTGGTAGAGGCCGATGTGCTACAACTGAAGCACCAAATCATATGCCGGAAATGGATGCACCTGCGTCAATTGAGAGTGAGATGGGATCATGCGATCACATGGAAGAAGACAATGCTTTGACTCAAGCCATGCTGCGAGTCCTAGAAAGGGTCGCTGGAACTAGAATTGGGCCAACAACTCGTGGGTCAATTTCAGAACGACTTAAGTCCAATAATGCAAAAGTTTTTAGAGGAGTCTCCGGTGTAGCTCCGAATGTGGCTGAATACTGGCTCGAAGCTGTGGAACGGATTATGGATGATATGGAATGCACTGTTGAGCAAAAACTAAAATGAGCTGTGTCTTTGTTAAGAGACGAAGCGTATCAGTGGTGGCTCACTGTTCGAGAAGGCACCGAAGCTGCACTGATTACTTGGGAATTCTTTAAAGCTGCCTTCCAAGGAAAATACGTTGGAACAAGTTATGTAGACGCCCGAAGGAAGGAATTTCTGAATCTTGTACAAGGGAGTAAAACAAAGAGACATATGAAGTCGAAGTTTTACTTTGAGCCGCTATGCTCGGACAATTGTATCAACAGATCATGAACGTTGTGTGCGTTTCGAGGATGGACTTAATGATGAGCTGAGGGTTCTGATTGCCCCACAGCAAGTTAGAACTTTTTCCACGCTTGTGGAGAAGACCAAGATAGCCGAGGAGGCTAAGAACTCAGAACGTCAGAACCGAGAAAGGTTTAGAAATAAGAGAGAGACACAACAATCTGGTTCTTCAAAGAAATTTCAGAAGAGACCTCGAAATGATGAACCAGTTCAAGTAGAACACCGATAACAAATAATCGAAGTCGAGACTATGCTGAATGTGGAAAAAGACACTTTGGAGAGTGTTGGAGGAAAACGGGCACTTGTTACAAATGCGGTTCGATGGATCATCAGTATAGAAATTGTCCTCGACGTATGGATACGACTTAAGAAGTTCGTAATAATGATGCACAACGCCAGGTACTCGGCTGACCACCGAGAGGTCGTGGACCAGGTCATAGTGGTAATGGGGTTGGTCGTGGTCAAGGTGCACCGGGTCGAGGCAATGGTCCTAGAGGAAATACAGATGCAAGACAGCCTGGACTGGTTTATGCAGTTAGACGCCATGAGGATGGCAATGCACCGATGTGATAATCGGTACGTTTTCATCTTCGATGTACATTTATTGCTTTAATAGATATTGGCTCTACCCACTCATATGTTGCTAGTGCCATATCCGAAACCCAATTTAGAATCAAGTTACCGATAGTGGGATGATAGTAATTAGTCCTTTAGGACAGTCGGTAATTGTTAATAAAATGTTTAAAGACGTGCCCTTGGAAATTCAAGAAGAGGTATTCTTGGCAAACTTGATGGAACTGCCTTTCGGTGAGTTCGATCTCATTTTGGGCATGGATTGGTTGGTTAAACATCGAGCACAATTGGATTGTGTGAAAAACGAATGTCAGTAAGAACCTCGGATGATAAGGAAATCATAATGATTGGTGAGCGAAGGAACTACTTGGCAAATGTGGTATCCGCATTAAAGGCAGAGAAGTTGGTTCGAAAAGGATATGGAGCATTCCTAGCCTTTATCTGTGCTTTGGATGCCAAAGAGTTATCTGTGAATGATGTGAGGACGGTGAAGGAATTTCCGATGTATTTCGAAGAACTTCCCGTATACCTTCGGATCGGAAGTGGTATTTGGCATTGAGCTTTTGCAGGGGATACTCCGGTGTCCATTGCTCCTTATAGAATGGCACCAAGGAGTTGGTGAGCTTAAAGCTCAAATTCAAGAATTGCTTGGATCGGGATTTATTCGACCAAGTGTGTCTCCGTGGGGAGCACCGGTTTTGTTCGTCAAGAAGAAGGATGGATCGATGCGTATGTGCATTGATTACGCACAATTGAATAAATTGACGATCAAGAATCGGTATCCTCTACCGAGAATTAATGACTGTTTGATCAATTAAAAGAGCTTCGCTTTTCTCAAAATTGATTTGAGGTCGGCTATCACCAAATCAAGGTGAAAGAAGCGGACATTTATAAGACGGCATTTCAGACTCGTTACGGACATTATGAGTTTGTAGTGATGCCGTTTGGATTAACCAATGCACCAGCCACATTTATGGACATGATGAGCCGAGTCTTTCAACCGTATTTAGACCAGTTTGTGGTAGTGTTCATAGATGACATATTGGTTTATTCGAGAAATGAGGAGGAGCATGACAAGCATTTGCGGATAGTATTACAGCTACTTCGTGATAAGCAACTGTATGCCAAATTTACTAAATGCGAATTTTGGCTAAAAGAAGTGACTTTCCTTGGTCATGTGGTATCAGCCGAAGGAATAAGGGTGGATCCTCGAAAAATTGAGGCTATTCTGGATTGGAATCCACCAACATCGGTAGCTGAAATTCAGAGTTTCTTGGGTTTAGTGGATACTATAGACGTTTTGTAGAGGGTTTTCGTTGATTCTCGCACCCTAACTAAACTGCTATGGAAGGAGTTCAGATAATTGGGTGAAAAGCAAAGAAGAGAGTTTCGAGAAATTGAAGAAAATCGACGGAAGCTCCATTTTGATTCACCAGAGGTGGAAAAAAATTCACTATTTATTGTGATACGTCTCACACAGTGCAGGTTGTGTGTTGATGCAAAATGGAAAGGTGGTGGCCTATGCTTCTCGTCAATTGAGACCGCATCGAAGTAAACTACCCTACTCATGATTTGGAGTTAGCTGCTGTGGTCTTTGCTTTAAAGATTTGGAGGCACTATCTCTACGGTGAGAAATCTGTCATCTATACGAATCACAAGAGTCTTAAATACCTCCTTACCCAAAAGGAGTTGAATTTAAGATAAAGAAGATGGGTAGAATTATTAAAGGATTATGATTTCTCAATCGAATATCATCCTGGAAAGGCTAACGTGGTAGCTGACGCGTTAAGTCGTAAGGCAGTACCTGATTTGAGAGCATTGTTTGCTCATTTGAGTTTGTATAAGGATGGAAGTTTGTTAGCAGAACTTCAGGTGAAGCCGCTGTGGCTGGAACAAATCAAGGAAAAACAGACATCAGATGAAAAGTTGGGACCTTTACTTCAGCAAATTGAAAATGGTGAAATCGAGGATTTTGGAATTAACACGGAAGGTGTGTTGTGCTTTCGAGGAAGAGTATGTATCCCTAAGGACTCAGATCTGAGGCAAATGATTCTACGGGAGGCGCATAGTAGCCCTTATGCTATGCATCCCGGAGGAAATAAGATGTATCGAGATCTTCGTGAACAGTATTGGTGGCCAGGGTTAAAGCGAGAGATTTCAGAGTTTGTGGGAAAATGTTTGACTTGTCAACAAGTGAAGGCAGAACATCAATTACCGTCTGGATTGTTACAACTGGTAAAAATTCCTCTTTGGAAATGGGAACGGATAACCATGGATTTTGTTAGTGGGTTACCTTTAACACCTACTAAGAAAAATTCTGTTTGGGTAATTGTTGATCGTTTGACGAAGATCGCCATTTCCTACCGGTTAGATGCGGATTATTCATTGCAAAAGTTGGCAAACATGACGTGTCTGAAATTGTGAGGTTGCATGGGGTACCAGATCTATTATATCGATAGAGATCCCGATTTACATCACGATTTTGGAAAGCTCGCATGAAGCCTTGGGGACAAAGTTGAATTTCAAGACGGCTTTTCATCCTCGATCGATGGTCGATTGGAGAGGTAATTCAGATATTGGAAGATATGTTAAGGGATATGTAATCGATTTCAGGAGTAGTTGGGAGGATTATCTACCACTGGCAGAATTTGCGTATAACAACAGCTATCAGTCTAGCATTCAGATGGCACCTTACGAGGCATTGTATGGTTGTAAGTGTCATTCTCCTAATTGTTGGACTGAGTTGGACGAACGACAGATGTTAGGTCCTGAGATGATATCTGAAACAGAGGAAAAGGTAAAAGTTATTCGAGCACGGTTGAAAGAAGCCTCAGATAGACAGAAGTCGTATGCAGACCTGAAGCGAAAGGATATCGAGTATGATGTGGGGGATCAGGTTTTCTTGAAGGTCTCACCTTGGAAAAAGATGTTCAAGTTTGGAAAAAAGGGCAAGTTGAGCCCTAGATATATTGGACCATACCGTGTGGTGAAGCGTGTTGGTCCAGTGGCCTATCAGATTGAGTTACCTCCGGAGTTGGGTCAAATTCATAATGTTTTTCATGTTTCCATGCTGTGGCGTTATATATCGGATCCTTTGCACATAGTACCGGTAGAAGAAGTGGAATTGAATTCAGATTTGTCTTTTGAGGAGGAACCAGTGGAAATCTTAGATCGAGATGTGAAGATGCTAAGAAAGAAAACCGTGCCGTTGGTCAAAGTTCTATGGCGTAACCACGGAGTGGAAGAAGCTACGTGGGAGCCTGAGGATGCAATTCGGCAACAATACCCTCACCTCTTTCAACCAGGTAAATTTTGAGGACAAAATTTTCTTTAAGGAGGGTAGAGTTGTAACACCCTAAAAATCCGAGTATTGATATATTGCATGATTTGGTGTTTAGATTATGAAGGAAAATTTTCTTACTTTTATTTTTGTGTTTATTATAGTCCTGAAGAAGAGTATAGCATAATTTGGGTAAAGAATAAATTTTTATATTTGAGAATTTATTGAAGAGAAGCAAGTGTCATTAATACTTAAGTTAATTTAAGTGTTAATAAGTGACACAAGATGAGTACATGGCATGGTGGTGTTGGCGCATGAATTGGTGCACGAGGGAAGAGGTTCGAATCCCTTAAATAGCATTTGGACAACTTTTATTTTTGCTCTTCTATGGTAAGTGTCGGCTAAGCTCATTTATGGAAAGTGTTGACCTTGTTATTTTTGGTTAGTATATCAAAGGAATAAGGTAAGTGTTAACATATGGTATGGAATCAAGAACTTACGGAAAGATATGGAGACATGGGGCAAGCATCAAGGAGAATGTTTTGAAAACAAAATCATGGCCATTTGACCATGCATTTGGACGGCAATATGGTCTAGGGGGGAGCCGAATTTTTGGTGTTAGTTTGGCTAGGATTTGAAGTCTCTTTTTGGTCATTCTTAGCATATGTGCAAAGTTTTGCAATCCTTTCTCAACTTTTCTCCCTTGGCGAATTTGTGCATTTGGTAAAGCCTAATTCTTTTGACCATTTGGTCATTTTTTTTGTTCATCTTTTGAATATTCTCTTGTCGTCTTCTTAGTGCCGAATTGTTAGTACCAAAAGACCATATCTCTCTTTTGTTTTCTTTCACCATTGCCGAATGTACCTTGCTCTCTAATACATCTTTTCCTTTCCCTTTTCTTCTCTTTGAAAACCGAATCTTCATTATCATCTCTTCTCTTATTTTATTTCTTTTCACTCATCTTTTCTCCATTGTTTTTCTCCATGGCTGAATGTTAGTGAGCCATAGTCGAATCATTTTTTTTTCTTTTCTTTGGTTATCATAGCCGAATCCTCCATCACTTAGAGACATCATTTTCAATCCTTTCTTTTCAACGGTGGACAAAAGGGTAAGAATTCTTTCTAGTTTCGTTTAGTTAGAAGTAGTCATGGCCGATTATTGATGGTGGTATGAAGGCTTTCTTAGATCGAAATAAACGTTCATTCTATTAACGTTTATTTATGTTATATTTTAGTGCGATAACGGAAGATTGGAAATCAAGTGGTCGTGAGTGACATAGAACGTTTGGATCGATTCTCCTTGTGGAACAAGAATATTTGTGGTAAGGAAATCTCGCCTTTAAGATCTTTAGAATTCTTATTTTGATATATTATTAGGATTAACTATCTTTTGTTATTGAAGATCTTCAAAATAGGGAAGAAAAGGGCGGTGTTTAGTTATCGTAAGAGGGGCGGATCCACTATTCCCCCTAAGTATAAATGAAGGGCGGTTTCGGTAGTCTAGGATTTTCCACCGGGTTGCGGACCATCTACCAAAGGAAATCAATTATTCGAAGTAGTAAGAACTCCTGAGCCTTTGTAAGTTAGTGGATTCTCAGCGAATAACGAATCGATAAACGAGGAGAAACCGAAAATTGAAGTGATCCAAAATCAAGAGGGTAAGGTTTTGGATCAAATGTCTATAACATATTTTGTTCATGATAATGTCCTAATAAGATCGTATTATGTTTAGGTGTTGAAGAGCGGGAAGGGTTAGTACTCACGATATCAAGATGTGTAACTCCACACTTTTCTCGGGTTTGGATGTTATTCGTGGTATGATGTTAAATCGTAAAAACGACTAGATCGGTATAAAACGTAATAATTGGTATTTGGTGAAATTACATGAAAACGGATAATATGGTAAAAATTACGAAAAAGCCCTCGATGAGTTAGATGGAAAAATATAAATTTTCATGTCTTCGTAAAATGGACCGATAAAATTGATAATTAGTAATTGGGCCGAAATCTCTGTTAGATCGATAAATGGGGCAAAAACTCTGCTAGATCGTAAATGGGCCGTAATCTCTGTTAAATTGTTAAACGAGCTGAAATCTCTGCTAGATCGTAAATGGGCCGTAATCTCTGTTAAATTGTTAAACGGGCTGAAATCCCTGCTAGATCGTTAAATGGGCCAAATTCCTACTAGATCGTAATTTTGGGCCTAAGATATTAAATTGCTAAAATAGGCCAAATGTTTGGGCCTTAATAAAAATCTGAAATATTGACTCTTGTTAATGGGCCTTTTAATAAAATCATTATATGATCATAGACTACTTTGCATACATATTGCATGGGTTGGGAAAATGATGAAGAGAAGAAAGGCTGTTGCCAAAATCTAGTTCGGTGGCTTTGCCACAAAATTATGGCTAATTGCCTCTAGTTCGGTGGCTCGCCACAAAATTTATAAATGGCTATTTGCCTCTAGTTCGGTGGCTCGCCACAAAATAATAATTGGCTCAATGCCTCTAGTTCGGTGACTTTGTCACAATCTAGTTCGGTGGCTCGCCACAAATATAAAATGGCTTAATGCCTACGATTGGTGTGATGGCGGGGTGGGTTGACTTGATCCCCACAGTGTGATGGTTGGTACGGGGTGTGTAGCGGATGGAATTAGATTTGGGAGGAAAATTTCATTTTACATGCATGTTATTAATTATGTTATTCATTATGCTATTAATTATGTTATTAATTATGTTGTTAATTACGCTTATGGGCTCAAGGCCCAAATCCATAATTTGAAAATCGGCCCGATGGACAAAGTAAGTGAGTTATACACCGAGTTCTAAGTAACTCACTCCTCAAATTTTCCATCTCGTAATGGAAATTGACGTGGACTTGGGCGAGGATGACTTCGTGGAGGCCATCTTGCAAAACATGGGTTTATTAAACTCGAACTTTTAATAAGTATTTTACTATTTTGGGTTAATGTAATAAGGGCCTCTATTAATAATTTATGGATTTTATGTGTGTTTGGTTTTAAACTATATTTTGGACATTTAAATATGGGCTTATGATTATATGATGTTTTTATCAAAATAAATTGGGTTTTCAAATATATGAAATTCCTTTATAAATATTTTATTATTTTTAACTCTTAAATAAATTACCTAAGGGTTTTGATAATACAATGTTAATAATGTTTTTCAACTAATGTTTTCTAATATACATCAAATTAAAATACTCTTCCGATTTTTATTAAATACTCTTACGATTTTTATTAAACCTTGTAATTAAAAATAATATTGTAGAATTCAACTTATTGAAGATTTTAAGATAGCTCGATTCATGTAACAAACCAAATCTAGTCTTAATGCATAGACCGGGTTTGGGGTGTTACATCAAATATGGAAAAATCTCAGTATTTCTTTTTTTATTTTATTTTTGGGTTATAAAAACCCCAAAAATCTGTAAAACGGAGGAGAATACAGAAAATAAAAAAAAATAGAGGTGATTTATATTCGTTACATCTCGCTTATTTTTTATTTGATTCATGCATATATATTTTTTATAAATACTAAAAAATAGATTGAATAAGGCTACCTTTTGATTGGCCTCAAAAAACTAGGTTTCAGGCCCTAGGGCCACCGTGGGTGCAATGACTGCCGGAGGTCAGACGACCTGTGAAGGCAGAACACCTATCTGGAGCCTTTGCCATTTTTTTTAAAAGATTAGTGTTTAAAATGATTTTTAGGTTAATTTTTTAGTTTTTATAGGGTATCCACACAATGCCATTTTGGCGTGGTCCGTTAGTGACTAAAACGGTGTCGTTTTAAGGGAGGATTCGCGTGTTGACCCGAAAACCCGGGAGGATCCGCGTGCTTTTATAAAAAGGGCAACTTGCCATTTTAGTCCTTTCGCAATTTTATTAGTTATAATTTTGTCCTAAATTGAATTTTCTTTTATTTTAAATTAGCCCTAAGATCTGTATTTCATTTCAATTTAGTCCCTCAGTCTATTTAAAGGCCAAAGTCAGAACGGAGTCATTTTGGGAAAAAGGCATAATTGTCATATTAACCCCTACAGTGTAACGCACATTTTAATTTAGTCCCTTTATATTTATTTTTATTGCTATTTGATCCCAGCCCCTTTATTTATTTTTAAAACCTTTTTATTTTATTTTATTTTTAAATTATTCTAATACTATATTGAATTATTTTATCATATTAAAAATTTTATATCATTTTTATTATTTGCATATTAATTTATTAATAGTATAAAATGATATTTTTTTTACATATTATCTTTGTATATATATTAAACTACTACTATATATTACTTTATTTGGTTTAATATTATTGCATATTATTTTATAATTTGTATATTAGTTATATGTTATACATTTTAAAATTTTGTATTATTATATTATATTATATATTACTTCTAAAATCTTATTTTGCATAAAATTTATTTATATTTTATAACATATGTTATTTATATTGTTTATATGAAATATATATGTATTAGATTATTAGATTATAAATATAATTTTATTTAAATTTATATATTATTTTTATTTAATAATATATTTTACCTTTTTATGAATATATATATTATTTTGACTACTCCACATCATTTTGGCATATTAATTCATTTTTTATATAATTCATATTTTTTTATTCCACATCATTTTATTTAAGGCCATATGTCTTAATTTATAATATTTGTTATAATTCATTCTATATTGTTATTCTATCTTTCATGCATGTAATGTTTTATATTTATGTTTTTTTTATTATTTTGGTTATTTACTTGCATTATATCTTATATTTGTTTTTATTTTATTTTATTTGTTTATATTGTTATTCTATTGTTTGTATCACTTATTATTTCGTATTATTCTTTCTTTAATTATCCGTTAGTAGTAATCGTTAATATGATTTGTAGTTATGATAAATTGTTATTTGGCATGTATGTTGTAACGTATTCATGCAATGTCTTACTCAAACCATTTTTTTATAAAAACACATTTTGAATTAAGGCATTTTATTCAAATATTTTTAAACATAGCAACATACGATATTTGGGGACTTCTAGAAAAATTATACCCTAACTTATTGGGTTTTAATTTTTCTCGCGGAACTTAAGGTATCAAATGTCCTTCTTAGACATACAAATTTCAAATTAAAAATTATTCTTGGAAGTTCATAATGCTATATCTTAACTCATTAGATATAATGTTTTGTATTTCGAGGTAAGGATTTTCTACAAAATAAAGGCAAGTTTAGTTTAGAAGTTTTAAGATATTGCATCCTAACTTATTGGGTGTGGCATTTTATTTCTTTGAAATAAGCAAGTCTTGGCTTCTTTTGAATAAAAGGATCGTATTTTAAATTTTTCAAAATTTCGACATTAGGATATGAAATTATCAATTAGGTACCAAATTTTGGGCGTTATGAGGGTGCTAACCCTTCCTCGTACGTAACTGACTCCCGAACTCGTTTTCTTGTATTTCGCAGACCAAAATCAATGTTTTGAAATAAAACGTTTTATAAGGTGATCCAATCAAACCTAAGTAAAAAACGATTGGTGGCGACTCCCATTTTCGTTTTTAAAAGTCAACTCCCCGTTTTTTAATCAACTTTAAAAATGGTTTCGACAGCTTGGTGACTTCGCTGGGGACAATAAGAGAGTCAAGCCGTAAAATTGATTATTTCATGTCCTTTTGTCCAAATCTAATTTGAAAAACTATGATCCTTTTTATTGCATGTGGTTCTAATTTATATCTTTGCATTGCATTGCATGACCGTAGTGGTCACACCATTTAAGTGGGAGTGAGAAGCTACTCCTTCGTGAGGTTTTCTGTAACACCCCAAACCCAGCCCAAACACTACTACCGGATCTGGTTTGTCACTAAGAAAATTTTTAGTAAAACAAATCGTGTTGACAAAAAGCCCAAATAGAAAATTACATAAAGTGTGCCTTAATAATCAAAAGCCCAAAACCTAATTACATGTCCTTGAAAGAAATTAAAATGAGAACAAATACTAAAGGCCCATTTTAAATCTAAAATGTAAACAAATGGCCTATGGCCTTATTACAATGTATTTAAAATCCATCATATAAAATACTTTTAAAAAAAACTAATATGGGGAAACTTTGTCGCCAGATCCACCTTCTTTTGCATGGCCACATTGCGCTCCACTCCGGCCCGGTTCGATGCACTAATCGTCACCTGAAAGGTTAGTTTAAAGGGGGTGAGTCGCTAGACTCAATGTGCAACCCTCATGCACCACTAGATTTGGGCCTCATTAAACATAATAATAAATTCATTTACATGGAAACATATAATATGCAAAGCCCAACCCATTTGCCTAGGTTCCCATCCGCTACACGCCCCCGTACCAACCAGTACACCATTGGGGATTTCTACAATCAACCCACACCGCTACTCTCTAAGATGGCAGCCAAGCTGCTCATCAACATATATTGGCCGAAGCCCTTATAACATATAATGGCCGAAGCCCGTATAACAGTTCACGGCATTAGCCACTATAGTAGTTCATGGTAAAAACCGTTACTCATATACATGTACATATAACTTCCTCATTTCATCACCCACCCCATGCAACATGCACAATAATTTAAAACATGTACAACAATTTACTTGTAACATATAGTCAGATTATTTACTAACCTGAGGGTCCGTCGTTTAAATCAGAGATTTCAGCTTTTAATGTAACATATAAATCTTGTGAACACATATACATATATATACATTTATTATTAATCAGATCTAGATGGTGGAGAAGTGTTACACACCTGATATCGCGAAATCCAATATTCTTAGTCGATGTCCTTGATATCCGGATCTATTATCCTCAACCTATAACTTTGCTTAAAAGCCAAAAAACTGTGAAAATATGCCCTCTCCTATATTCGGCCATGGTTAGTATTCTACCCGATTTTATATATATAAATAAACAAATCCTCTTACCTTGAAATCCCGAAAGTAACACGATTCTATAACTTAGAGATCTATGCTATTGGCCTCCTTCTTCAAATCCCAGAATGCCGAAAAAAAGTGGGAAATAAGAGATTAGTTTCTAATAGCCATTCGGCTAAGGACTTTGAAAAGCCAAAAGAACATTGAAATCCTAAAATCAACATTTACCTATTATTTCCTTTAGATTCCGGCACAAGCAGACTCCATTAAAGAGGATTCGGTAACCACAGGAGATGAGATCTAGCGATTTTGGCTTTTATGAAATTAGAGAAAGAAATTTAGAGAAAAGAAGCTAGGGAATTTCGGCACAAAAGGGAGAGGATTTAATGTCAGAAACAAGGAGCTAGCCCCCTCTATTTATAGGAAATTTGGCAACCCTTTGCCATGTAGTAGCTGGTTTCTTTACTCCTCTCAGTGATGGATTCTTGGCCATCACTCTCTTTGTAGATAAATTCCTAACTTTTCTCCTTTTATCTTAATCTACTAGCTCATCTAAAAGAGACTTATTTATCTCTAACTCCTCCCTCCTTTATCAGCATATTATCCACATATTTTAATCATTAAAATCCCTAAATCTTAGCCTTTATCTGCTTATTATCCACATAAAATAAATTCCTAAATAATAGCCTTTATCTGCTTAGTATCCACATATTTTAAACATTAAAACCCCTAAATTTTAGCCTTGTTGCCATCCACTCCACCTAATCCTAATGCCTAAAATTTAACTAACTTAAATTAAAAGAATTGGGCTCCATGAAACTTAAATTTGGGCCTCTTACTCCCTTGTGTGGCGTCACCTCCTAAGATTGGGCCACAAGCCCACTTTGGTATTTTAAACATAGATACTACCTTTTAAACCCTATAATGCCCAAACAGGTAATTTTAATCAAGGCCTCTGCCTAAGCCTGAGCCCAATTTGGACCCCTAACACTTAAATTAACTCATTCCACATATTCACTCATTAAACGCATAGGCCCAAAAATTTAGGATGTTACATTTTCACCTCCATGCAGGATAGTGAATCTTTTTCGAGATACATCCATACCTATGTCTTCGTGAGATTTTCATCTCTGTGCAGCCATAGGGAAATGTATTCCCCTGAACTGAACTCAATCTGTATGAGCCTATGATGGGTGAAGATTGAGGAATCTGCTGGTTCGGGTACCTCAACTTTAGAGCTAAACCTCATGTAGAAAACCTATGGGCTTACCCTAGGTAGAACTATGTCAAACCCTAGTGGTCACCCAGATAGGTTCCTTGTTCTATTATTTATTTATTTCGTACTAACGTGTTCTCTTCTATTTTAGTTGCATCACATTCACATCATAGAAAAGAGGTGTTAGTTCAAATTGGATTGCTAAATAGAAGAGTTTATCATGAGAAAATGGATTTTTTGATAAAGTGGATTATAATACGATCATCTGAATATGGTCCAAGTAAACACGACGAGAGAAGAATGATAGTCCATGAAAGAATACAAGATTTTATTGCCCAAGGATTCAAGCTGAAAAAGGCTATTCGAGAATCACCACGTCTTGGCTTTCTTGTAGAGGCTAACAAACTTTATGGAAATAAGTGAGTGAAGAGTCACGACCAGGATCAAGTAACAAGGAGCTAGAAGAGGCATCTATTGGGAAAGTTTATGGGACATGACCATAACATCCGGATACGAAGAAAATGATTGGTGTCTTCACCTGGACTATGAGGACAAAGCCGCATATGTAATCCGTTTTGTGTAAAGAAATTTATTTTCTAGTAAAGTTTTTCTATTGGAATTGAATTCAGAATCAACGCCTCTCTTTTTACATTTCATTCTTTTGCATTGCATTTCATGCATTTGCATTACATCACATCATATGCATTTAAGTCCATAGAGAGAGCCTAATTAGTTGAAATTATCACAGAAAGAGAGATAGAGAGAGGAGGAAATTCTTGAAACTGAACATCAATATGGTACAAGTGCCAAGACAAAGAAAATGGATCAAAGACTTGAACAATTCCAGAGAGACATGCAAGATTAGATGCAAGAGCAATTGGCAAAGCTCCAACAAGAAATGAGAGATCGAATGTTGGAAGCTCAAAGGAACATGATGGCTCAAATGGCCCAGATGCTGAATGGGGCGATGGACAAAGGAAAGGGTCCCATAGTTAATGCTGAAGATAATGAGGACTTTCCTCGGGCTTTCACCCTACCGCATGTGAAAACACAATCGGAGGAATATCCCTGAAGGCCATCTGTCATATTAGGCCTCAACAAGGGCAAAATGGCGCTGGAGTGCCCATGAATTTCCAAGTGGGCACAGGATCTAATCTAGCAGATAACCCTTCTAATCCCATTATCCTTGACTTAGACATAGCAGAGGGGGAAAAGACAAGAATTAAATACTCAAGGCAGTTAGAGGATCACTGTAGATGGTTGGAAGAAAAGTTCAAGGCTTTGGAAAATGTTGATAATCACCATGGAATTGATGCTAAAGACTTGAGCTTGGTTCTAGATTTGGTGCTTCCTCCTAAGTTTAAGATGCCAGAATTTGAGAAATACAATGGGACTAGCTACCCTGAAGCCCATATCACAATGTTCTGTAGACGGATGACCACCTACGTTAACAATGATCAACTCTTGATTCATTGTTTCCAAGATAGTTTGGTGGGGGCAGCGTCCAGGTGGTACAACCAACTCAGCCGTGCTAGAATTAGCTCTTGGAGGGACCTGGCCCAAGCTTTTTTGAAACAATACAATCATGTCACAGACATGACGCCTGACAGAATCACTTTGCAGAATATGAAAAAGAAGTCAAATGAAAGTTTCAGGCAGTATGCGCAAAGATGGAGGGAGGTCGCCATGCAAGTTCAACCACAACTCCTAGAAAAGGAAACTACAATGCTATTTATCAATGCCTTGAAGGTTCCATTCATCACACACATGATAGAAAATACCACCAAGGGCTTTGTAGATATAGTGATGGCAGAAGAAATGATTGAAAATGCCATAAGGGGTGGCAAGATTGAAGTAGGGGAAACCATTAAAAGGTCTACTCCTAGACAAAAGGATGACGAGGTGAATAATACGAGTACATGCAACAAAGGGTACTTGAAGGCAATTACTGTTAGCCAGCCAAAAGTAATTACTGCTAGGCAACAGGATTTGATAAGACAAGAATCAGACGCAAGGTAAAACTCTGAAAAGCTCCAATTTACGCCAATCCCAATGACATATAAGGAGCTATATCAAAGTTTATTTGATGCACATGTGGTGTCCCCATTTTGTCTAAAGCCGTTACAGCCCCCAAATCTTAATTGGTATGACTCGAATGCTCAATGTGACTACCATGCGGGAATAACGGGTCACTCAATTGAAAACTGTACCACGTTTAAAAAGTTGGCCGAAAGATTCATTAAAATGGGAATTGTGAAGTTTGACGATTCATCAAAACCTAATCACTTTGACGAGGTAGTAAATGCGATAATTGAAGGAGAAGACAAGAAGGTTACAACTCCTTGAAGAAATCAAAAGTGAAGAGGGAACCGAGAAACAAAGTTTCCAAGCCCTTGCGTACTTGAGAGTGTTTTAAATAATGGGACTATGGAAGAGATCCCTATATTTTAGAGCTAATCTAGATTAATATTCAAAATATGCTTGCTACCTTAAGCCTAGAGACAATAAGAACCCTTTTGTGAAATAGGCTCGTGTCTGAAATTTTATTTCAATAAAATGCATCTTTTAAGCAAATATTCTTTTATTCTTTCCATTTCATATTGTACAAATAATTGTTCTTAGTTTTTTTTCTTTTGTTTGGACTTTTTTTTAAAGTATTCTTTCATTCTTCATTCATCATTTATTCTTTTGATTCTTCCTTCGAACCTATAATAAGGTCTCCAGATATCAACGATGTGAGCAACGCTGCTAGTGACTCAGAGTCTCCTTTCGAGTAAGATATGTGTCTAAAGGGATCTCAGGATTTTGAAAATGGCAGAGATTGTGACCTATCCTTTGATTTGTTAAGGATGGTAGAACATGATGAAAAATAGATCTTACCTTACATAGGGTCAGTGTATATTGCGAGCCTAGGAAAGGGGTAAAGATCGAAGCCTAGTTCACCACAGAAATAAGGCAAGTCATCATTGAGTTATTTTCAAAAATTCAACGATGTTTTTGCACGATCATATCAAGACATGCCGGAATACTGAGACACACGTACGTTGAAATCTTAAAAGAGATCCATAAGGATATCAGAAAGACACATGCTAATGGTTTTACAATAGTCAAGCTAATCATGAGGCTTGGGTACTGTTAATCTACATAGAAGGGGATGGTATCAGCTATGTCGTATTTAAGGAGACAAGATTCATGTGTCTTCTCCATTTCTTCACAAATTTTCCATATGTGGGGCATGGATGTGATGGGGCCAATTTTGTCAAAAGCTTTTAAGCCAATATCGATTCATCGTCGTGGTCGTCGTTTACTTCACAAAGAGAGTGGAAGTAGCATCATATGCCAACGTTACAAAGTCAATAGTCATCAATTTTTTAAAAAAAAAAGGAACAGACGCCGACAAAGAATGCCAAAAAGGACAATGTCAAAAGTTTGTAGTCTGTTTAAAGATCAGACACCATATCATAGAGCAACAAAGGCAGCCAAAATTAAAAAGAACAAAAAAAAAAATAGGGATTGTAGGAAAGATGACCGAGACTTGTAAATATTGGCATAAAGAAGTTACATTTTATCTTCTATGATTATCGAACGTTGGCCAGGACTTTTGCCGAGGCAGCATCTTATCCATTGGTTTATGGAATGGAAGCATTTTGCCAATTGAACCTAACTAAAGAAAAGGTTAAAAGTTATCCATCACGGTCAAATGATGGAAGCTTACGACAAAGAGGTTTATCCTAAAGGGGAACCTGATCCTTCTTTTACAAAAGGATTTCAAAGAAAAGTAGATGCTAAACTGGGAAGGACCTTATGTTGTAAAGAAGGCCTGTTCTGGAGGAGTATTGATATTGACCGAGATGGATGGCAAAGACTTGCCCAATCCAGTAAATTCAGGATCAGTCAAGGAGTATTTTATCTGAAAGGGGAAAGGCCAAGGTGAAAACCCACAAAGGGTGTCTTGAGTTCAAATTTAAAAAAAAAAAAAAAAAAAAAAAAAGAGGAGAGGCCAAGGGGAAAACCCGCAAAAGGCGCTTTGAGACCAAAAGGGTTTTGAGCCGAAAACCCGAAAAAGACGGCTCAAATTTTGATCAAAGATAGGGCATGTGGTAGTCTTGCTATGCCTGAATTAACAATGAGGAAGTATGCTACATCTTGGGGCATTGACAAAGTACTCCGGATCCCCTAAACACATATTGATCTCAAAATGGTCCTCAAGGAGTTTGTATAGAGACGCTCAGGCTGCGATATCTGGGGCACCTAGCTTCTAGCTTACCCATTTTAAATTTGCTATCTTTGATTACTTTATTCTTTTCAAAGATACACCCAAAAGTCGATTCCCATTTTTCTAAAACCCGTTTAAAAAATGGTTTTGACAATGTAATATAATATTATATAATTTACAAAATTTTAGAAATACGATATAATAAAAAAGTATACATAAATAATATTAAATAAAATAATAATTAGTAATAGTTTAATATATGAAAATAATATGTATTAAAATATATATTAATATACAAATAAAAATAAATAGTATTTTAATATGATAAAATAATTCAATATAACATTAAACTAATTTAAGTAAAATAATAATAATAAACCGATGATCAAATTGAAACAATATATAAGTTTTAGGTCTAATTAAAAATAAATAAAAAATTGAATTGGATGAAATTGAATTTAATGATATAGTGGAGGGGCTAAAAGGGTAAATTTACCCTTTTTTAAAAACACGCGGACCCTATTAGAGTTTTCGGGTCGATGCGCGGATCTAGCCTCAAAATGGCGTCATTTTGGTCATTAACTGACCACACCAAAACAGCATTGTTTCTTGGGAGTATAAAAGTCCATTTTCAGAGAAAAAAACTCATTTGTCTTCAGTTTTTTTAAAAATTTCAGGAAATTCTCTCCACGCCTTTGCCGGGAGTTCTGATCGTCGCCCCTTTGGACCGCCACCACGCGCCACACGCGCCACCGCGTATGGTGGCCGAAGATTAAAACTTTGATTTTTGGTGCCGTTAAAAGGTAAATCGCACCTATTTTATCTTTTTAACAGTATTTATACAAAAAAAATAGATCGAATGAGAAGAAATAAACAAAATAAAATAAAGCGAAAAAATCACCTTTGCTGTTAAAGCTTTCCTTTTTTATTCCATATACTTTCTGTCTGCATATGAATATTTTTCTCTTCTATATTTGTGTGTGTTCATGTCCTTTAAAGATTGTTCATTGGGTTTTTATAACCCGAAAAAATGAAATAAAAAAAGGAAATAAAGATTTCGTTTTATTTTTTTCCATATTTTGTTATCGTCCTTTCCTTGTTTGTGCAGGTGGAAAACGAAGATCTTGCGACGATAGGGACTCGGGCATGGATCGTGGCATGGGTGCGAGGAGTCGATTGCGGCTTGAAGATGGGGCAAAACTTGCGGTGCGACGGTTGGGATCCTGCTGGCACACTTGCGGCGCCTAGGGTTTCAGAAACCCTAGGCTGAAACACCTTTGGGCCCTTTTGGGCCGATTCTGTCTTGGGTTAGAGGAATCAGAGTCTGTTGGGTCTGGGTTTGAGTAGATAATTGAGTTTGTTTGGGCCACAAGTATTTGGGTCGAGGGTCTTGTCTGTTTTGGTTTGTAAACAAACTGGACTGTTTAAACAAACACTGGTTTATTTATTTATTTATTCTTTTTATTTTAAAGCCCGGGCAAAATGGGTTTTTACAACATTGATTTCCAGCCTTTCTATGCTCCATTGCACCATGTCTAGTGTAGGCAGGGCGTACTCGAACAACGTCATTTGATATATCTGGACTTCTTCCGGTTATTTCCTTGTCACTTTCTTAGATCTTTGAATAATGGATTTCCTAGGGGTAAATTATTTACACCGAGTGGATCGATATTCATCGTTGGACGGTTGTGCCTATTTAATTGCTTTGGATATGGGTATGATTCAATTGGAGTGCTAGAGCTTCAAGCCATAAATGAAATAAAAATAAAATAAAATTAGAAATAAAAATAAATAAGCAAAAATTAAAAATCATATCTATAGGTCCTAATTATCTTATTCATTGTAAAAGAATATTTTTATGATTTATTGCCAAAACATCTCTGGCAACGGTACCAACAACTTGATCGCCTATAAAAGAGTTATTGTTTGTAGTAAAAATATAACACCAAAAATATACGAATTGAGAATGGCGGTGTCCGCAAATGCACGGGTCAAATTGTAATATAGTTAGTACAATAAAATTGAAACACCCCACACCCGGCCCACGAGCCTGGACCGGATCTGGTATGTTCCTCAAGTAAACCGGTTCAAATTCTTTTTTTACTTTGTGAAAAACTGGTGCGATTTTAAAGAAAATTGTTTGGGTTGGGCTTGTGTTGAAAACCAATTTGAATTTTTATATTAGAAAACCCTTTTTAATTTTAAGTGATAAAACATATAGAGTATATTTTAAAATAAAATACTTAGTCTTTAACTCAATCAAAATTTTTAAAACACAATTAAACAACAAGCAGAAATAAAATCGTTCATCATGGCCTTATGGCCTTATTACATCAAATCATAATTTCCAAATAATTCAAAATACTAAAATAAATTAAGAGTCCATGAAAATATAAACTTCATGTTGTGCATGGCCACCACAAGTTCTGCTGTCCAGGTCCATCACTGTTCATCACCTGAAAAAAAATATTCCTCCAACGGGGTGAGTCAAACAGACTCAATGTGTACACGACACTAAATCATAATAGAATCAGCCATACAATAGTTGCACATTCAAAACATAAAATACAAGTTATGATGCATTCCCAAACCCAGACCTAATTATCCATCCGCTACACACCCCCGTACCTGCCAGTCACACCGTGGAGACTACTAAGTCGACCCTCCTTCCGCTACACACCCAATCGCGGTCTTAGATCACCGCATTCGTGGTCTTAGGTCACCACTTTCAGATTACTGTGGTCTTAGGTCACCACTTTTCGATATCACGGTCTTAGGTCACCGTGTTCGTGGTCTTAGGTCACCACATTTACTTCCCTTTCAAAATAAACCCATATGCCCATAATAATAATATGCATAATATGCCAAAGTTCACATTCTTATCATATTCTCATGTTACAAATAACATTTTCATATTCCTAGTAGAAGTAGGAAGCGTGCACGAGTACTTAGTACCATATCATGGTACTTTAGCCACTTTCATATTCTTAATATCACATATCTCAATTAAGCAGGCCATGAAACATATTATAAAGTAGTGTAGGGTACACACGATTAGATTAACGAAGTCCTCGAAATCCAGAAGAAAATCGATTCTGATTTAGATCTCAAATCCTACATAAATTCATCACTTTCTATTTAAAAAGACCATTCGGCCACTAATCCAAATCCTAATAGGATTAGTATTACTTACCTTGTTGCCGAATTGAATTTAAGAATCAAATGTCGAAACTTTATATTCCTCCCTTGTGAAATCGGCTAAACACTATATTACTCCACGGGTTAGTTTTCAGCTTCTGATAATAAATCCAAACATTTAAAATAGGCCTTTGGCCGAATGTCTTAAACACATACCTTGTGATCCCAAAAAGTACCCTTGGCAATGGAGATGTTGAAACCTACATGATATCTGTTAGATCCACTTCTAACACTTAAAACAAAGCCTTTGGATCTTATAGTTTCTTACCTTAAATCCTTGAATCCCAAAATTCTCTTCCTGATTAGCCGAAATTCCTTAGATCTGAAATCCCGAAATTCCTCCTTTAATATTCGGCCAATAGACAACCAAAAGGGTCAGTTCCTAAATCTTGATTAAAAGAGATTGAACAACAAGAATCCATTGTTCTTACCTTAACACCATAGTCGACGGCACCCTTGTTTGAAGCCACAAAGATTCAGCTATAGAGACTTAGACAGGGATCAAAGAGGTTTCGATTTTGACGATGAAGAGAAAGAAGAAGAAAAGATGGATTTTTCTTAAGGAAAATTTTGACAGAGAAAAGAGTGGGCTAGGAATTTTCGGCAATCACTTAGAAAAAATGGAAGAATGGCCTCACTTCTCCTCCCTTAGCCGAATTTACTGTGCTAGAGTCCCTACTTGGCCACCACTCTTCCTTTGTGATAATATTATCCTTTAATTATCACTTTATTAAAACATTTAATCCAACATTTATCTCTCAATTTAAAAATCCTTTATTTATCACCCTTTTAATCGAATATTTATGAAAATAAAACACCTCCTTTCTAGAAGCATGTGCCGTCCACCTCAGTCTTCTGGGAGCAAAAATAAAACCTCCTTTATTTGCTTCCCAAGTGACTCGAACCCAGGCCCATTCCTCTTGCATATGGCGCCATTTCCATAGGCCCTAAGTGACATCTTCAGGCCACTTTTCCAAGCCTGTTTGTGTGTCAAATTTCACAAACTTTTTCTTTTAAGGCCACCTTGCCTTAATTTCCCCTTTTAAAACTTAAAACTCGTTATTTCTAGGTCATTTCTAAGTTTCCAAAAATTTTCGATCGGCTCTGTAAACTTGACATTTCCTTACATTTCCAAGTTTCCAGAAATGTTCACTTTCCTATTTGCTTAGGTTTCCAAAATGTTCACTTTCCTATTGCACTTAGGTTTCCAAAACGTTTACTTTCCTATTTTACTTAGGTTTCCAAAATATCAACTTTCCTTTTTTTAACGTAACATTCCCATACATTCTCAGGTTTCCAAAAATATTAAAAATTTATTCATAACGCATAAGACATGTCATTATGTACAATTAAATCGAAAATGTATAGGCCTTTTTCAGGATGTTACAATTCTACCCCCTTAAAATAATTTCATCCTCGAAATTTCCTAGCTAAAATAATTGAGGGTATTGCTGTCGCATTGCCTCCTCTGGTTCCCACGAAGCTTCCTCCGATCCATTATTGCGCCATAACACTTTGACTAGAGGAACTGACTTTCTCCGTAGCACTTTCACATCACGCTCCAATATCTGAATCGGCTCTTCCTCGTAGGATAAGTTTGGCCTTAGCTCCACTTCTTCAACTGGTACCACATGAGACGGATCTGAACGGTAACGACGTAGCATGGATACATGAAATATGTCGTGCATCTTCTACAACTTTGGTGGCAACTCTAACTGATAGGCCACTGGTCCAACTTGTTTCAACACTCGATAGGGCCCTATAAACCTTGGGCTTAACTTCCCTTTGCGACCGAACCTCATCACCTTCTTCCAAGGCGAAACCTTCAGAAACACTTGGTCTCCTACTTCAAACTCTATTTCTTTCCTCTTAAGATCTGCGTACGACTTCTTCCTATAAGAGGCTTCCTTTAACCGTGCCCTGATTATCTCAACCTTTTCCTCAGTTTCTGCTGCTAACTCTGGACCCAAAACTCGACGTCCTCCTAACTCAGTCCAACAAGTAGGAGTTCGACACTTTCGACCATACAATGCTTCATATGGTGCCATCCGAATGCTATCCTGATAGCTATTGTTGTAGGCGAACTCAGCTAAAGGCAAGTAATCTTCCCAACTTCCTCGTAAATCCATCACACAGCCTCTCAACATATCCTCCAACACTTGTATAACCCGTTTTGACTGCCCATCCGATTGTGGATGAAAAGCCGTAGTGAAGTCCAACTTGGTGCCTAAAGCTTGATGAAGTGCCCTCCAAAACTGAGATGTGAACCTTGGGTCTCTATCCGAAATAATTGACATCGGCACTCCGTGTAGTCTCACGATTTTCGCCACATATAGCTTGGCTAACTTCTAAAGAGAATAGTCCACTCTTACCGGGATGAAGTGTGCGGACTTGGTCAAGCGATCCACTATCACCCATCTGAGTCCTTCTTAGTAGGCGTGAGGGAAGCCCACTAACGAAGTCCATGGTAATTCTCTCCCACTTCCATTGCGGAATTTCGATTGGTTAAAGCAATCCCGATGGGACTTGGTGTTCAGCCTTAACTTGCTGACACGTCAGGCATTTCCCCACTAATTCGGTCACTTCCCGCTTAAGATTAGACCACCAAAATTGTTCCCTTAGATCTCTATACAGCTTAATGCCTCCGAGATGCATAGCATAAGGGCTACTATGCGCCTCCCGAAGAATCTTTTGTCTTAACTCCTTGTCGCTTGGCATACAGACTTTACCTTTGTAGCACAATACTCTTTCATCATTAATGTCATAATCCTTTAACTCTCCATCCTGTACTTGTTGTAACTTAGCACTTAGGTCTTTATCAGCCAATTGTCCCTCTTTCACTTCCTTCAGCCATGTGGGCTTGACTTGCAACTCTGCCAACAAGCTTCCATCATCATACAGACTTAAGTGAGCGAACAAAACCCTTAGATCCGACACAACCTTCCTACTTAGGGCATCAGCTACCACATTCGCCTTGCCCGGATGATATTCTATCGAACAATCGTAGTCCTTCAACAATTCCACCCACCTTCGTTGCCTCAAGTTCAACTCCTTACGAGTCAACAAGTACTTGAGACTTTTGTGGTGCGTGTAGATAATGACCTTTCTCCATAAAGGTAGTGCCTCCAAACCTTAAGGCGAAAACCACTGCTGCCGGTTCAAGTCATGAGTTGGGTAGTTAACCTCATGAGGCCTTAATCTGCCGAGGCGCATAGCGACCACTTTTCCATCTTGCATTAGCACACACCTAACCCGTGTCTGAGCGTCACGATTACACCATAAAATCTTTTCACGCCTCCGGTGAATTAACATTAGAGCTTAGTCAACACCTTTTAAGCTTTTCAAAGCTCTCCTGCTTATCCGTCCATTCAAAGGTACTTCCTTCCTTACCAACTTTGTCAAAGGTGCGGCTATTGGCGAGAACCCTTCCACGAACCTTACATAATAGCCCGCCAAACCTAAGAAACTTGGATCTCAGCCACGGGCCTAGGTGGTTTCCAATCCAACACTGCTTCGATTTTCCTAGGATCCACTCTTATTCCTTCTGCGGATACCACATGTCTTAGGAATGCCACCTCCTTAAGCCAAAATTCACACTTGCTGAATTTGGCATAGAGCTTCTTCTCCCTTAACATTTGTAGCACAACTCAGAGATGCTCATCATGCTCCTCCTCCGACTTCGAGTATACCAAAATATCGTCGATGAACACAACGAAGAACCTATACAAGTAGGGTTGGAAAACCCGATTCATCATATCCATGAACGCGGTTGGAGCGTTCGTCAATCCAAACGGCATCACCACAAACTCAAAATGGCCGTATCTTGTCCTAAAAGCAGTCTTATGGATATTAGCCTCATTCACCTTCAGCTGATGATATCCCGACCTTAAGTCGATCTTTGAAAATACTGCGGCCCCCTTCAGCTGATCGAACAAGTCATCGATCCTTGGCAAAGGATACTTGTTCTTAATGGTCAACTTATTCAACTGACGGTAGCCGCATAGTTCCGTCCTTCTTCTTTACAAATAAGACCGGTGCTCCCCATAGGGACACACTGGGTCGAATGAACCCACGATCCACCAACTCTTGGATTTGAGCCTTGAGCTCAACTAACTCCTTTGGCGCCATTCGGTATGTAGCGATTGACACAGGAGCCGTTCCCGATAACAAATCTATTCCAAATTCCACCTCCCTATCTGGGGGTATTCTTGGTAATTCCTCTGAAAATACATCTTCAAAGTCCTTTACCGTTCTCACTCCACTCACACCTTCTTCCTTTCCACCTAGCGCACTTATAAAGGCTAAGAATGCCTTGCACCCTTTCCTAACCATTTTCTCAGCCTTCAACGTTGAAACTACGTTAGACAGGTAGTTCCTCCTTTCTCCGATCATTACTAATACTTCATCCTCCGGGGTCCTTAGTTCCATTCGTTTAGCCGCACATTCTAACACGGCTCGGTGCTCTACTAGCCAATCCATACCAAGTATGAGCTCAAACTCTCCAAAGGGTAGTTCCATTAAGTTGGCCCAGAAGTTTACTCCCTGAATCTCTAAGGGTACATTTCGAAAGATCTTATCAACCACTACAGTTTGGCCTAATGGGCTTACTACTGTCATCTGCCTATCAGAAAGTTCAGAGTCTAGGCCTAGTGTGTCCACTATACTACATGCAACATAGGAATGGGTCGAGCCCACATCAATTAGAGCAAAATAGGGCTTATCAAAAATAAAAAACGTATCGGTTATAACATCCGGCGCGTCTCTATCCTCCCTCCGGTGAACCGCATAAACCAAACCCGGTTGCCTTGCCTCAGTATTAGCAGCACCTCTACCCTGTGTTCCACAGCCTCTTCCAGTACCATTTCCTCGGTTATTCGAACCACGACCTCGTTGAGGCTGCGGTCCTCCTAACATTCTGAGCTGCTGGTCGGCTTTCCTCTGTGTTCTTGGGGCAATCCTTGACCACATGGTCCTTGGACCCACACCTAAAACATCCTCCGATTTTCCTCTAGCACTCTCCTAGGTGCTTCTTTCCACACACATCACAAGGTCGATACCGCCCTTCTAATCCAGCTTGCTGACCTCGCGGCCCATCAACTCTAGGCCTCTTATGAACCTTTCTAGATGACCCAAAACCTCTTTTGGGCCTATTCCTATCCATAGCCTGCTTTGTAGAGTCATTGATTCCCTCGGCCACCTTGGCCTTTTCTACCAAAGCAGAGAACTCCCGCTCTTAATGCGGTGCTATCAACAGTCTCAGATCATCCCTTAGCCTGTCCTCAAAACGGACAAGCGCTCATGCTCAGTTGCCACTACACCTCGAGCATAACGGCTCAACCTTAAAAATTCTGCCTCATACTCTGCCACGGACTTGTTCCCTTGAACCAGCCCCAGAAAAGCTTTCCTTTTGCTCATCAGTATACCTGGTTCCCACATACTTCTTCTGATAAGCTTCTTTAACGTACTCCCAAGTCAGATCCTCAGCTGTGGCACCATCCCGAACAGTTAACCACCACTGATACGCTTCATCGCGTAACAGTGCCACCATTCTTTTTAACTTTTCCTCAGGGGTCAGATCAAGGTCATCCATGATGCGCTCAGTTACTTCCAACCAGTACTCAGTTGTACTGGGTGCTACTCCAGACACTCCACGAAACATTTCAGCTCCACTAGCTCGGAGCCGTTCAGGCACAGACTTTTGATTTCCCGAAATTCCTACTGCACCAGCCACCAATTCCAATACTCCCAGCACAGCCTGCGACACAGCATCTTCCCCCGTTTGAGCTTGCTGCTCAACACCCACAGCTGAGGGTGATGGTGGCGGTGGTATCTCATTGTCAGACCCTTGACCCGATCTAACGAGTTCTGACATAGTCATCCTTCCTCTACCTCGTCCACGACGACCACGTCCTCCAGAGCTCATTTCTAGCGTCGTGATCTGATTAAGAAGTTTTATGAAAAAGAATTTAGGAGTGGTTCTTTCGTATTCATACATGTACACAGTCTTTTCATTCATTCATCCATCCACCAAACAGTTATGAACTTTCGCTCATTCAGAGAAATGTTATAGTTTTTCATTGTTGTTGTTTTCCACTACCTAGGGGTATTTTCGTAATTTTGTCCTACAGGGGGTATTTTCGTAATTTTTCAAAAGAAAAAGTTCCTTGGTGATTTTGTCACAAATTATTTTGATATTTTTAAATTCCCGGGTATTTTGGAAAAATTTTGAAATCCAGAGGTATTTTGGTAATTTTGGACCTCAGGGGTATTTCGATAATTTTTCACAAATCAGGGTAAATTTGTAAAATTTAATAAATCAGGGATATGTCAAAAGTTGTAAAACTTTGAGGGTTCTTTTTGAAAATTGCATTTTCCAAAACAGTGATGTTGTAAAAATTTTGGAAATCAGGGTCATTTTGGTAATTTTACAAGTTAGGGGTAATTTTGTAATTTCCAAAATCAAGGTATTTTTTTGATATTTTGAAAATTAGAGTTGTTGAATGTTTATAAAATAATGAAATTTGATAGAACTGTTGAGTAGTTGGTCATTTTATAAACCAAGGGCATTTTGGTAGTTTTACCACTAAGGGCATTTTTGTAATTTCGTAAAGCAAAAATTTTTTTCAGAAAATTTTGTAAAGATGGTTTTCATGAATTTAAAAGAAAGTTTTAAGAGTTTTAAAACTAGGGTTTTGTTGTTTTTATAAAACACGGCTAGTTCCCTTTCGGGTTTTAGTCATTGTGTTTAGCGTATGACCGAGCCCTCTTGGTCAGGGTGAACCAAAGCTACGCACCAGGCAGGATTCGAGTGGAGAGGAGGTGAGTCACGTGGACTGCTTAAATACCAAGCTCCCACTGAAACCATTCCTACACATGCGCACAGAAGTTGCCACACCAACTGAGCCATCTGGGTTAGGGTGAACCAAAGCTACACACCAGGTAGGATTCCTGCGAAGAGGAGGTGAGTCACTAGAATTGCTTAAATACCAGGCTCTTCCGGATCCAATCCTAGACATGCACACAGGGGTTACCACACCCTAACTCAATGACTTAGCCATAGGTTTGTTGAGTGCATTAAGTCTTATGTATTTGTGTTTGAGTAGGCTAGTCCTAGGGTTCAAGTTCCTATCATGCTATTCTACGTTCCATGCCTTTTCTACCCTTCTAATATTCATAACATAATTCACATAATCACCCAAATAGTTAGGGGTACTTACCTGGTGGACTGCGGGTCGGAGACTTAGGTGCCATGCCAGAAAACCTGCTTATTTCATAAAATATTTTCAAAAACTCATTTGGGCTCGCTTTGAAAATGTTTTGGGCCTTAGCCCACAGGCCGAGAGTTTTAAAACTGGGCTCTGATACCAAATTGAAACACCCCACACCCGGCCCACGAGCCTGGACCGGATCTGGTATGTTCCTCAAGTAAACCGGTTCAAATTCTTTTGTTACTTTGTGAAAAACTTGTGCGATTTTAAAGAAAATTGTTTGGGTTGGGGTTGTGTTGAAAACCAATTTGAATTTTTATATTAGAAAACCCTTTTTAATTTTAAGTAATAAAACATATAGAGTATATTTTAAAATAAAATACTTAGTCTTTAACTCAATCAAAATTTTTAAAACACAATTAAACAACAAGCAGAAATAAAATCGTTCATCATGGCCTTGTGGCCTTATTACATCAAATCATAATTTCCAAATAATTCAAAATACTAAAATAAATTAAGAGTTTATGAAAATATAAACTTCATGTTGTGCATGGCCACCACAAGTTCTGCCGTCCGGTCCATCACTTTCATCATCACCGAAAAAATATTCCCTAGCGGGGTGAGTCAAATCGACTCAATGTGTACACGACACTAAATCATAATAGAATCATGCATACAATAGTTACACATTCAAAACATAAAATACAAGTTATGATGCATTCCCAAACCCAGACCTAATTATCCATCCGCTACACACCCCCGTACCTACCAGTCACACCGTGGGGACTACTAAGTCGACCCTCCTTCTGCTACACACCAATCGCGGTCTTAGATCACCGCATTCGTGGTCTTAGGTCACCACTTTCAGATTACTGTGGTCTTACGTCACCACTTTTCAGATATCACGGTCTTAGGTCACCGTGTTCGTGGTCTTAGGTCACCACATTTACTTCCCCTTTCAAAATAAACCCATATGCCCATAATAATAATATGCATAATATGCCAAAGTTCACATTCTTATCATATTCTCATGTTACAAATAACATTTTCATATTCCTAGTAGAAGTAGGAAGCGTGCACAGTACTTAGTACCATATCATGGTACTTTAGCCACTTTCATATTCTTAATATCACATATCTCAATTAAGCAGGCCATGAAACATATTATAAAGTAGTGTGGGTACACACCGATTAGTTAACGAAGTCCTCAAAATCCAAAAAAATCGATTCTGATTTAGATCTCAAATCCTACATAAATTCATCACTTTCTATTTAAAACACCATTCACCACTAATCCAAATCCTAATAGGATTAGTATTACTTACCTTGTTGCCGAATTGAATTTAAGAATCAAATGCCGAACTTTATATTCCTCCTTGTGAAATCGACTAAACACTATATTACTCCACGGGTTAGTTTTGACTTCGATAATAAATCCAAACATTTAAAATAGGCCTTTGGCCGAATGTCTTAAACACATACCTTGTGATCCCAAAAAGTACCCTTGGCTATGGAGATGTTGAAACCTACATGATATCTGGTAGATCCACTTCTAACACTTAAAACAAAGCCTTTGGATCTTATAGTTTCTTACCTTAAATCCTTGAATCCCGAAATTCTCTTCCTGATTAGCCGAAATTCCTTAGATCTGAAATCCCGAAATTCCTCCTTTAATATTCGGCCAAGAGACAACCAAAAGGGTCAGTTCCTAAATCTTGATTAAAAGAGATTGAACAACAAGAATCCATTGTTCTTACCTTAACACCACAGTCGACGGCACCCTTGTTTGAAGCCACAAAGATTCGGCTATGGAGACTTAGACAGGGATCAAAGAGGTTTCGGTTTTGACAGTAGAAGAGAAAATAAGAAGAAAAGATGGATTTTTGCTTAAGGAAAATTTTGACAGAGAAAGAGTGGGCTAGGGAATTTTTGGCAATCACTTAGAAAAGATGGAAGAATGGCCTCACTTCTCCTCCCTTAGCCAAATTTACCAGGCTAGAGTCTCCTACTTGGCCACCACTCTTCCTTTGTGATAATATTATCCTTTAATTATAACTTTATTAAAAACATTTAATCCAACATTTATCTCTCCAATTTAAAAATCCTTTATTTATCACCCTTTTAATCGAATATTTATGAAAATAAAACACCTCCTTTCTAGAAGCATGTGCCATCCACCTCGGTCTTACGGGAGCAAAATAAAACCTCCTTTATTTGCTTCCCAAGTGACTCGAACCAGGCCCATTCCTCTTGCATATGGCGCCATTTCCATAGGCCCTAAGTGACATCTTGAGCCACTTTTCCAAGCTTTGTTGTGTGTCAAATTTCACAAACTTTTTCTTTTAAGGCCACCTTGCCTTAATTTCCCCTTTTAAAACTTAAAACTCGTTATTTCTAGGTCATTTCTAAGTTTCCAAAAATTTTCGATCGGCTCTGTAAACTTGACATTTCCTTACATTTCCAAGTTTCCAGAAATGCTCACTTTCCTATTTGCTTAGGTTTCCAAAATGTTCACTTTCCTATTTCACTTAGGTTTCCAAAATGTTTACTTTCCTATTTTACTTAGGTTTCCAAAATATCAACTTTCCTCTTTTTAACGTAACATTCCTATACATTCTCAGGTTTCCAAAAATATTCAAAATTTATTCATAACGCATAAGACATGTCATTATGTACAATTAGACCGAAAATGCATAGGCCCTTTTTAGGATGTTACAAAAATACTTCGAAGTATTTCGAGGATCGTACCCAAAGGAAGATGGAATAAATTATGAAAACATTTTTACAATGATAAGTCTAAGCAATAGTAATTAATTCATATATTACGATAAACCATAAAATAGATAATTGGGATAAAAATAAATAACAAAAAATAAAAAATATAAAAATCAATAAACTAATCAGGAAGATTAACTCATTTTAGGGTTTGTAACTAACTTCAGATTAGGGTTTTAGGGTGGATTAGCTACCAATTAACCAATTATTACCTCTCGACCCCTAATTAACTAATCGATTGATTGATACTCACTTATCTCTCGACCTTACTTTCTCAAGCAGGATAAATTACGGTTTACTTGGTTTAACTTATCTCTCGACCTCGACTAGCCTATGATAACTTCTTAAGGTTAACAATCCTAGTGGTTTAAGCAGGTGTAATTCATACCAACTAACATCTCTCAAGAAACCCTAAATCCTCCATTAATCACATCTCCATCCACTCTGTAATCTCCCCCAAGTGTTTTAGCCACTTATTTTATTTATGATCTCGAATCCAATTGAATAAATCATGTGAAGAAGACAACCAATCTGAAGGAGAAAAGAGATTTGAATAATTGTGGATTTAACATCTAATGCGCAACGGACTAGCAAATCACTTGATTTGAATAAAGAAATAAATTGAATGCAATAATGAGTAAATTCGAATACTTCAATTAGATAAATAAACTCTTGGATTGAAATAGATTTTAAAAGGAAAAACAAAAGAGTTATGAAAGGCTAAAAGAAAAATAATCTAATCCTACTCCTAAACTATTGGGGGTTTTTTGATGGTACCTAGGATGACTTAGTTACATCAAACCCCTAATGTCTTATTTATTGAGGTGTTGGCAGCCTAAATTAGGTATTTGACACATCTAGGTCTTTGTATAAAGTTGATTGTGCAGACGAAAATACCCCTGAAATACTTGGATAGGAAGTCGACTTGTGTCGCTCCACACCATGTTTATGGTGCGACACGACACACAAAATTTACCTTGTGTCTTTTTTTTGTGTTTTGACGGTCTGAAAAGCTTGTGTATCACTTGTCCCTTGCTTCCACGTCAATTGGGCCTTTAATTTTTCATCGTACACACTCAACTAAACATATTAGTACTACCTAAGGCCCGTGTCGGCCTATTGGATCACAACACTTATAAAATGTGTTAAAAAAACACTTAGTTTATTTATATTTAATCATAAGGACTAAATACCAAAAATATAATATAAAATCCTAAATTGACTAGAAAACAAGCTCCTTAAGTATGGAATTGACCTGAATTGACTACTATATTTGACGGCAGGTCACTAGAAAAATTGATTATTGTGTTTATTGATGACATTTTGATTTACTCGAGGAATGAATCTGAACATGATTAGCATCTAAAAATTGTACTGCATACATCGCGAAAGAAATAGTTGTATCTGTAATTCAGTAAATGTGAGTTCTGGCTACAACAAGTAGGATTCTCGGGTCTTGCTAGAGATTACAGATGATCATTAAAGGTTTTTAGATGATAACTTTATCATTAATGAAACTATTACAGAACCTACTATTTTTTTTTTTGTTCAAATAAGTGTCAACAGAGTTTCAAATAGTTGAAAGCTATGTTAACAAAAGCTCTAGTATTAACTCAGTGTGAATTTGAAAAAGAATTTGTTCTTTTTAGCAATTCTCCATTTAACAGTTTGGGTTACATACCGATGCAAAAGAGAAAGGTAACTGCCTGTATTTCTCGGTAGCTTAAGCCACACGAGAAGAATTACCTTACACACGATCTAAAATTAGCTACTGTTGTGTTTTCTCTGTAGATTTGGCGACATTATTTATACGGGGAGAAATGTCAGATTTTCACCAATCACAAAAGTCTAAAATACCTGGTAACATAGAAAAAGTTAAATATGAGATAACGTAGAAGGCTTGTGTAATAGCCCATTTATACCCAGGCCTATATAGATAAAACAAACCAGAATAAAAAAATGTCCAGTTTTATTGTCCATTTTACAAGCCAGATACCCAAAACAGATTAAATAACCCACTAACCCAACACCTAAATTACCCGAAGCCCATTACAACCGAAATTCATACCCAGACCCAGTCCTAAACCTATACGGCCCAAAAAGGCCCAAAGCCTAAAACAGTTTCAGAAGCCTAGGGTTTCTGAAACCCTAGGCGCCGCAAGCACCCCCAGCAGCCCTTCTTCGCACCCTAGGCGTCGCAAGCCTCAAACACCAGCCACCAGTCGCGCCGCAGTTAGCGCGAGTCGTGCACAATCACCACCGAGATCCTCGTCGATCGCCTGCAAAATTGAAAGAAACAGCAACAAATATGGAAAAATCTCTGTATTTCTTTTTTTATTTTATTTTCGGGTTATAAAAACCCCAAAAATCTGTAAAACAGAGGAGAATACAGAAAATAAAAAAAAGAGAATAGAGGTGATTTATATTCATTACATCTCGCTTATTTTTTATTTGATTCATGCATATATATTTTTTTATAAATACTAAAAAATAGATAGAATAAGGCTACCATTTGATTGGCCTCGAAAAACCAGGTTTTAGGCCCTAAGGCCACTGTGGGCGATTGCGCGTAAGGCACGTGGGGCGTGTGTGCGATGACTGCCGGAGGTCAGACGACCTGTGAAGGCAGAACGCCTATCTGGGGCCTCTGCCATTTTTTTTTTAAATCAGTGTTTAAAATGATTTTTAGGTTAATTTTTAGTTTATATAGGGTATCCACACGATGCCGTTTTGGCGTGGTCCCTTAGTGACTAAAACAGTGTCGTTTTAAGGGAGGATCCACGCGTTGACCCGAAAATTCGGGGAGGATCCCCGTGCTTTTATAAAAAGGGCAACTTGCCATTTTAGTCCTTTCACAATTTTATTAGTTTTAATTTCGTCCTAAATTAAATTTTCTTTTATTTTAAATTAGCCCTAAGATCTGTATTTCATTTCAATTTAGTCCCTCAGGCTATTTAAAGGCCAAAGTCAGAGCAGAGTCGTTTTGGGAAAAAGGCATAATTGTCATATTAACCCCTACAGTGTAACGCACATTTTAATTTAGTCCCTTTATATTTATATTTATTTCTATTTGATCCCAGTCCCTTTATTTATTTTTAAAACCTTCTTATTTTATTTTATTTTTAAATTATTCTAATACTATATTGAATTATTTTATCATATTAAAAATTTTATATCATTTTTATTATTTGTATATTAATTTATTAATAGTATAAAATCATATTTTTTTACATATTATCTTTGTATATATATTAAATTACTACTATATATTACTTTATTTGGTTTAATATTATTGCATATTATTTTATAATTTGTATATTAGTTATATGTTATACATTTTAAAATTTTGTATTATTATATTATATTATATATTACTTCTAAAATCTTATTTTGCATAAAATTTATTTATATTATATAACATATGTTATTTATATTGTTTATATGAAATATATATGTATTAGATTATTAGATTATAAATATAATTTTATTTAAATTTATATATTATTTTTATTTAATAATATATTTTACCTTTTTATGAATATATATATTATTTTTGACTACTCCACATCATTTTGGCATATTAATTCATTTTTTATATAATTTATATTTTTATTATTCCACGTCATTTTATTTAAGGCCATATGTCTTAATTTATAATATTTGTTATAATTCATTCTATATTGTTATTCTATCTTTCATGCATGTAAAGTTTTATATTTATGTTTTATTATTATTATTTTGGTTATTTAACGCATTATATCTTATATTTGTTTTTTATTTTATTTGTTTATATTGTTATTCTATTGTTTGTATCACTTATTATTTCGTATTATTCTTTCTTTAATTATCCATTAGTAGTAATCATTAATATGATTTGTAGTTATGATAAATTGTTATTTGGCATGTATGTTGTAATGTATTCATGCAATGTCTTACTCAAACCATTTTTTTATAAAAACACATTTTGAATTAAGGCATTTTATTCAAATATTTTTAAACATAGCGACATACGATATTTGGGGACTTCTAGAAAAATTATACCCTAACTTATTGGGTTTTAATTTTTCTCGCGGAACTTAAGGTATCAAATGTCTTTCTTAGACATACAAATTTCAAATTAAAACTTATTCTTGGAAGTTCATAATGTTATATCTTAACTCATTAGATATAATGTTTTGTATTTCGAGGTAGGAATTTTCTACAAAATAAAGGCAAGTTTAGTTTAGAAGTTTTAAGATATTGCATCCTAACTTATTGGGTGTGGCATTTTATTTCTTTGAAATAAGCAAGTCTTGGCTTCTTTCGAATAAAAGGACTGTATTTTAAATTTTTCAGAATTTCGACATTAGGATATGAAATTATCAATTAGGTACCAAATTTTGGGCGTTATGAGGGTGCTAACCCTTCCTCGTATGTAACCGACTCCCGAACCCATTTTCTTGTATTTCGCAGACCAAAATCAATGTTTTGAAATAAAATGTTTTATAAGGTGATCCAATCAAACCTAAGTAAAAAAGGATTGGTGGCGACTCCCATTTTTGTTTTTAAAAGTCGACTCATGTAACACCCCAAACCCGGTCAGCATATCACAACCGGATCTGGCATGTCACAGAGTGAAAACCTTTTGAAAACGAAAGTTTATCAGATAATTTTCTTTTGAAAACCCTTTTTGGAAATCCGTGCCTAAAGTCTAATTATTGTTGCAAGTTTTTAGAAACATTCAAGCTATCTTTGTTATCATAATTTAAGTGATGTTACCAGATGGCAACGCTTTAATGAAAAACGAAGGAGTTATAGTTTTAAAACATTGCATTCTGCCGGTTAATTATTAAAATCATTTATCCCACATAGTTAAAATAATATCAATAATAAAATGAAACCAAAAATAAATCTTAGCGGCCTTATTACATAACCCGAAAATCAAAATTTAAAATTTAAAAAGGTAACTAAAAGAAACCATAATCCAACGAACATGCATGGCCGCCTCCAGTCCTCCCGGCTCCATCTCCTTAATCTACTCATCTGCAAAAATATAAGGGAAGGGGTGAGTCACCAAGACTCAGTAAAAACATGCAAACCATGCAAAACATGCAACCTATAACCTAGCCATCCAAACACCTTTAACTACCCCGTGTGGTCAAAACCACTGGTGGTCAAAACCATTGGTGACTGTAGTCACAATATATCGGGGTGGTCAAAACCACTGATGACCGAAGTCACAAATCAAGTGATGGGGCCAACCCATCGGGTGGTCAAAACCACTGATGACAATCCCATAAATAATCCCGTGGGGCCAACCTACTGTGGTACCAAACCACTGGGACGAGTCACAAATCGATATGTGGTCAAAACCACTGGTGGTCAAAACCACTGGGACTTAGTCACAAAATATAATATCAAGACGGTGCCAACCCGTCATGTGGTCAAAACCACTGGTGACAGTCCAAAATAAATCATCCCCCTCCTCTCATCAAACCCAACATCATGTTCATAACATACATGTCATAATATCGAATGATCATGCTAATAACATATACCATAGCATTTAACAGATCACAATGATGTGTACCAAGAATCACATATGAAACACCCCACACCCGGCCCACGAGAATGGACTGGATCTGGTATGTTCCTAAAGTAAACTGGTTTCAAAGAATTTCGTTACTTAGAGAAAATTTGTAAAAGTTTTCGAAAATGTTGTTGTGGATTGGGCTTAGATTGGAAACCCATTTATTTAATCTTGTAAATCCAATTTGATTTAATATGTCCAAAATAGTTCCTAGCACAATATTTAAAAGTAAAGTAAAAATAAAGAATAATCCACTGGGCCTTATGGCCTTATTACATCAAGTAAACCCAAAATAAAGTTTAAGGTACCAAATAAAATAAAGTCCAAATAAAATCTCCGAATGTAGCATGGCCACCTCAAGGTCCACCGGCCCGGTCCGTCACTGCTCATCACCTGAAAATAATTCCCACAACGGGGTGAGTCAACAGACTCAATGTGCACACAATACTAACATTCAACAAATCAGGCATTCATGTTCAAATCATCAGATCCATATAAAATAAATTAAGTTATGATGCAACCCAAACCCAATCCTAATGGTCCATCCGCTACACACCACCCGTACCTGCCATTCACACCATGGGGACTACTAAGTCAACCCTCCATCCGCTACACACCATCGAAGGTAGTCGCCCATATACGTTGTGTCATTAGACACTATATTCAAATAATGTGACCGTAGTCACCATATTTCGTTGGTGAGACCAAAGTCAACACCTTCGTTGGTGAGACCGAAGTCAACACCTATATTTCGTTGGTGAGACCAAAGTCAACACCTTCAGCAGGTGAGACCAAGTCAACACCTACTCTTCCCCTTTCACATAAATCCCGAATGCCCCAAAAATATATATTATGCATAACTTACTTAATTTCATGTTTATATACATATATTCGCATGTTATAAAATAACATATTTCACAATCCTATCCGAAGTAGGAAACGTACCTGGGTACTTTTTGCCACATTTGTGGTACTTAGCCACATTCACATTCTTATACATATTCATATATTAAATAATAGCCATATGAAATATTGAAGGTTAGTAAGGGTACACACCTGATTTGCTTAATGGGTTCCTTGAGATCTCGAAAATCCCGATCTAACTTTAGATCTATTAATTCCTATATTCGGCCCACCAAATAAAACACATTAATAAAACCTTTTGGCTTAAAACAAAACCAAATCCTAGTAGGATTTGTAGAGAGACTCACCTTTGCCGATTTGGTGTTTATACAAATCTCGAAAACTTCGTTTTTCCTTTACCTGATATTCGGCCAACCTTGAATCTCAATATGGGTTAGTTTCCGGCTTTTTAATAATTAGAGAACTAATCTAGATACTCATATAAGCCTTGGCCGAATACTTTTAGGGGCTTACCTTATGGACTTCAAATCCCGAAAGTTTCCTTTGTCTTGAATATCCGTCGAAAATCCTAATATTTATAAGTTAGATCCGATCTAACTTTAATAAGTAGTAATTGGCCTTTGGCGAATGTGTCTCACTTACCTTGGATCCTTGACCCTTCTATTTGATGATGGTTGAAACCTAAGAGATCATGGTAGATTGACCATGAACAAGATAAGGATTAGTACCCAATTTTGGTAAAAGAAAAGAATAGAAGTTGACCGACCACGATCTTACCCTTTTGATGTTGTGGATGATTTCTCCTTTACTTAGAATCGATGTGGATTCGCTTTGATAGTAGAAACAGAGGAGAAAAGAGAAGAAAAGAGGATGGTTTTTGTTCAAAGAAAATTCGGCAAAAGGGGAGTGGGAAGAGAGCTATGAAAATTTTGGCACACACTTAGGAAAGATGAGAGAATGGCCTTAATTCTCCTCTTTTAACTGAAATTGCTATGCCAAGAGTCCTTGACTTGGCCACTACTCCCCCCACAAGTGATAATATTATCATTTAATTATCACTTTAAGTAAATTAGGAGTATTTTATCCATCCTTTATCTCCTTATTTATTTTATTAAAAGAAATTTCTTTACTTAACACTTAATTAAACAAGTTTTAACCGAAGTAAAACTCCTCTAATTCAAGAAGCTTGTGCCGTCCCACCTCTTAGCCTTGGAAGCAAAATAAAGCCTTCATTATTTGCTTCCTGGATGACTCAAACTCAGGCCCAAAAACCTCTTGTATTTGGGCCATTTCCTAAGGCCTTAGGTGGCATCTTCAGGCCATATTTCCAAGTTCATTATTGGGGCAAATTTCATGTACTGTATTTTTTTTAGGGTCACTTGGCCCTAAGTTCCCTTTTGGGCTCAAATTTGACATTCGGGTCAATTTTAAGTTTCCTAAAATTTTCACATGCTCAGATTTTCCAAGTTTCCAAAATGTTTAGTTTCCTATTTTGGCTTGGTTTCCAAAATGTTTAGTTTCCTATTTTGGCTTGGTTTCCAAAATGTTTTGTTTCCTATTTTGGCTTGGTTTCCAAAATGTTCACTTTCCTAATTTACTTAGGTTTCCAAAAATGTTCACTTTCCTATTTTCGACGTAACATTTCCATACATCCTTTATTTTCCAAAATCATTCCAAATTTATTCCAAAACACATAAAACATGTCTTATTGTACAATTAGGCCAAAATGCATAGGCCCTTTTCAGATGTTACGCTTCTACCCCTTAAAATAATTTCATCCTCGAAATTACTTACTATCGCTCATCCGCATACCTAACTCACCACACTACACTATTGTCACAAGACTCGATCTTAAAGAACTATCATACTTTTTAGGCACATTCTCTAAGTTCACAATCAAGGTTCCATACACTTCATTAGCAACATAAGATCGAACTAATCTTATAGCGAGTAAAGTAATGAAGTATAATCCATAAATAAGAAACTTACTCGTTATCTCGTCTGCGGCGTCACTATCCTCGACGGTAGATCGCATAAACTAACCTTGGCGCCTTGCTTCAACCTTAAACACCTCCGCTTGGTGCTCCACGACCTTGGCGAAACCATTACCTCTCAGAATTCAAACCTCGACCTCGTTGAGGCTGCTGTCCTCCCCTACCGGCCGATTAACATTCTGAGTTGCTGGTTGTCTATCATCTGATATCTTTGGACAGTCCTTGAGCATATGGTCCTTAGACCCACATTTAAGACATGCTCTTATCTTTTTCCAACACTCACCTGAGTGCTTCTTTCCACAATACTCACAAGGATGATACTGCCCTCTGGTATCAACTTGCTGACCCTTCGACCCCTCAGTTCTGGGCCTTTTTTGCACATTTCCCGATGATTCATAACCTCTCTTGGGTCTATTCCTGTCAGAGTTCTGCCTAGTCGAGTCCTTGATTCCTTCAGCTACCTTAGCCTTTTCAACCAACGTGGAGAACTCCCGCTCCTGATGTGGAGCTATCAATAACCTTAGGTCATCCCTTAATCAGTCCTCAAAACGGACACAGCGTTCATGTTCAGTCGCGACTACTCCTCGAGCATATCGGCTTAATCTCAAGAATTCTGCCTCATATTCTGTGACAGACTTACTACCTTGTACCAACCCTAGAAAAGCCTTCCTTTGCTCATCTCAGATACCGGTTCCCACATACTTCTTTTGAAAGGCCTCTTTAACATACTCCCAGGTCAAATTTTCAGCCGTGGTACCATCACGAACAGTTAACCACCACTGATACGCTTCGTCGCGTAACAATGCCACCATCCCTTTCAACTTTTCCTCTGGAGTCAGATCAAGTTCATCCATAATACGCTCCATTGCTTCCAACCAGTATTCAGCTGTACTGGGTGCCACATTAGATACTCCTCGAAACATTTCCGCTCCATTAGCTCGGAGCCGTTCAGGTACCGACTTTCGATTTCAAATTTCCACCGCACCGCCACCAATTCCAAAACTTGCGGCCTACCGCAACACAAGATCTTCCCGTCTGAGCTTCTTTGCTCAACATTAACAAATGGGGATGGTGGTGGCGGCATTTCATTGTCGGACCCTTGACCCGACCTAACGGGTTCTGACACGGTCATCCTTCCTCTACCTCGACCACGATGACCACGCCCTCTAGAGCTCATTTTCTAGCGTCGAGATCCGATTAAGAAATTTTATGAATTAGTCATTGTTCCACTTATTTACCCGCCAAGGAGTTTTATGAAAAGGATTTAAGAGTGGTTCTTTCAGATGCATACAAACACACGCTTTTTCCATTCATTCATTCATCCTCAAACAAGTATGAACTTTCATTCATTCGGAGAAACGTTGTAGTTTTCGTTGTTGTTGTTTTCCACTACCCGTGGGTATTTTCGTAATTTTGTCCTCATGAGGCATTTTCGTATTTTTCGTAAGAAAAACATTCCTTGGTGTTTTGTCAAAAGTATTTTGAAAATTTGAAGTCTCGGGGTAATTTGGAAAAATTTTGAACCGGGGTATTTTGGTAATTTTTCACAAATCAGGGTAAAGTTGTAAATTTAATAAATTAGGGGTATTTCAAAAGTTGTAAAACTTTGAGGGTTCTTTTCGAAAATTGTTCCTTCAAAAATGGGAATGTTGCAAAAATTTTGGAAATCAGGGTCATTTTGGTAATTTTTGTAAGTTAGGGGCAATTTTTGTAATTTTTCCAAAATTAAGGTATTTTTGATATTTTGCAAATTAGGGTTTTTTTGTACATTTATGAAATAACGAAATTTTGGCAAAACCATTGAGTAGTTGGGCATTTCATAAACCAAGGGTATTTTTGTAATTTTACCACTAGGGGTATGTTCGTAATTTTATAAGTTGGAATTTTTTTTTTGGAGAACATTATGTATAAGAAATAGTTTTTTGTGAATTAAGGAAAAAGAAAATGATTTAAGAATTTTAGTATTAAGGTTCCGAAAAATGGCTAGTTCCCTTTCGGGTTTTAGTTATTGGGTTTAGCCTATGACTAAGTCCTCTTGGTTAGGGTGAACGGTTACTACGCACTAGGTAGGATTCGAGTAAAGAGGAGGTGAGTCACTAGGACCGCTTAAATACCAAGCTCTCACCGAATCCATTGCTGACATGCGCATGTGCTTACCACACCTAGCTCGGTGACTTAATCACGTGTTTGTCTAGTGTATTAAGTCTTATGTATTTGTGTTTGAGTAGACTAATCCTAGGGTTCAAGTTCCTATCATGCTATTCTACGTTCCATTCCTTTTCTACCCTTCTATAATTCACATAATCACATAGATAGTTAGGGTACTTACCTGGTGGACCGCGGGTCGGAGACTTAGGGGCCATGCCAGAAGCCTGCTTATTTTCAAAGAAGATCATTTGGCTCGCTTTGAAAACGTTTTGGGCCTTAGCCCACAGGCCGAGAGTTTAAAACTGGGCTCTGATACCAAATTGAAACACCCCACACCTGGCCCACGAGAATGGACCGGATCTGGTATGTTCCTAAAGTAAACCGGTTTCAAAGAATTTCGTTACTTAGAGAAAATTTGTAAAAGTTTTCGAAAATGTTGTTGTGGATTGGGCTTAGATTGGAAACCCATTTATTTAATCTTGTAAATCCAATTTGATTTAATATGTCCAAAATAGTTCCTAGCACAATATTTAAAAGTAAAGTAAAAATAAAGAATAATCCACTGGGCCTTATGGCCTTATTACATCAAGTAAACCCAAAATAAAGTTTAAGGTACCAAATAAAATAAAGTCCAAATAAAATCTCCGAATGTAGCATGGCCACCTCAAGGTCCACCTACCGGTCAAATCACCGCCATCACCGAAAATAATTCCCACAACGGGGTGAGTCAATAGACTCAATGTGCACACAATACTAACATTCAACAAATCAGGCATTCATGTTCAAATCACCAAATCCATACAAAATAAATTAAGTTATGATGCAACCCAAACCCAATCCTAATGGTCCATCCGCTACACACCACCCGTACCTGCCATTCACACCATGGGGACTACTAAGTCAACTCTCCATCCGCTACACACCATCGAAGGCAGTCGCCCATATACGTTGTGTCATTAGACACTATATTCAAATAATGTGACCGTAGTCACCATATTTCGTTGGTGAGACCAAAGTCAACACCTTCGTTGGTGAGACCGAAGTCAACACCTATATTTCGTTGGTGAGACCAAAGTCAACACCTTCAAGGTGAGACCAAGTCAACACCTACTCTTCCCCTTTCACATAAATCCCGAATGCCCCAAAAATATATATTATGCATAACTTACTTAATTTCATGTTTATATACATATATTCGCGTGTTATAAAATAACATATTTCACAATCCTATCCGAAGTAGGAAACGTACCTGGGTACTTTTTGCCACATCTGTGGTACTTAGCCACATTCACATTCTTATACATATTCATATATTAAATAATAGCCATATGAAATATTGAAGGTTAGTAAGGGTACACACCTGATTTGCTTAATGGGTTCCTTGAGATCTCGAAAATCTCGATCTAACTTTAGATCTATTAATTCCTATATTCGGCCCACCAAATAAAACACATTAATAAACCCTTTTGGCTTAAACAAAACCAAATCCTAGTAGGATTTGTAGAGACTCACCTTTGCCGATTTGGTGTTTATACAAATCTAAAACTTCATTTTCCTTTACGATATTCTACCAACCTTGAATCTCAATATGGGTTAGTTTTCGGCTTTTTAATAATTAGAGAACTGATCTAGATACTCACATAAGCCTTGGCCGAATACTTTTAGGGGCTTACCTTATGGACTTCAAATCCCGAAAGTTTCCTTTGTCTTGAATATCTGTCGAAAATCCTAATATTTATAAGTTAGATCTGATCTAACTTTAATAAGTAGTAATTGGCCTTTGGCCGAATGTGTCTCACTTACCTTGGATCCTTGACCCCTTCTATTTGATGATGGTTGAAACCTAAGAGATCATGGTAGATTCGGCCATGAACAGTATAGGGATTAGTACCCGAATTTTGGTAAAAAGAAAAGAATAGAAGTTGACTGACCACAGATCTTACCCTTTTTGATGTTGTGGATGATTTCTCCTTTACTTAGAATCGACAGGGATTCGGCTTTGATAGTAGAAACAGAGGAGAAAAGAGAAGAAAAGAGGATGGTTTTTGTTCAAAGAAAATTCGGCAAAAGGGGGGGGAGGAGAGCTATGAAAATTTCGGCACACACTTAGGAAAGATGAGAGAATGGCCTTAATTCTCCTCTTTTAACTGAAATTGCTATGCCAAGAGTCCTTGACTTGGCCACTACTCCCCACAAGTGATAATATTATCATTTAATTATCACTTTAATTAAATTAGAGTATTTTATCCATCCTTTATCTCCTTATTTATTTTATTAAAAGAAATTCCTTTACTTAACACTTAATTAAACAAGTTTTAACCAAGTAAAACTCCTCTAATTCAAGAAGCTTGTGCCGTCCCACCTCTTAGCCTTGGAAGCAAAATAAAGCCTTCATTATTTGCTTCTGGATGACTCAAACTCAGCCCAAAACCTCTTGTATTTGGGCCATTTCCTAAAACCTTAGGTGGCATCTTCAGCCACATTTCCAAGTTCGTTATTGGGGCAAATTTCATGTCTTCAGATTTTTTAGGGTCACTTGGCCCTAAGTTCCTTTGGGCTCAAATTCGACATTCGGGTCAATTTTAAGTTTCCTAAAATTTTCATGCTGCTCAGATTTTCCAAGTTTCCAAAATGTTTAGTTTCCTATTTTGGCTTGGTTTCCAAAATGTTTAGTTTCCTATTTTGGCTTGTTTAGTTTCCTATTTTGGCTTGGTTTCAAAAATGTTTAGTTTCCTATTTTGGCTTGGTTTCCAAAATGTTCACTTTCCTAATTTACTTAGGTTTCCAAAATGTTCACTTTCCTATTTTCGATTTAACATTTCCATACATCCTTTATTTTCCAAAATCATTCCAAATTTATTCCAAAACACATAAAACATGTCTTATTGTACAATTAGGCCAAAATGCATAGGCCCTTTTCAGGATGTTACAACATAACAGGGGACTTACCCAGAATCCAAGCTTATTTCCACAAGACAAAGTCACTAATACCAAGGGTTATACAGTAACATAATAAGCATCATTAAACTAATAAAGTGTGCAAGCGTTTACACACCTGACTATACGCAAAACCCGAAACTATGCGATACTACGAGATCCCAAAATGTATGTCCTCACTGCTCCTACAATCGGCCAATACCACCATTTAGATTTTAAGCCATTCGGCTTATTCCCAAAATCTCGAAGGATGAATCGCACAGGGTTAATTCCTTACCTTAGTGTCAATTTGGTTTCCTACCAAATCCCGGAGATTCACTGCGTTTGGCTATACTCCTCCCTACAATCGGTTTTAACACACCATTAAGAATCCAAAGGCCATTCGGCCAAAACATAAATCCCGATACCAAATAAGTTTGTCGTCTCTTACCTTGATGACTGTTTTGGCCTTTAAACACCATAGATCGGCACCCCCTATTGGTGTTAAGGGTTTCGGCTACCACATGGGACAATAATAAGTTAAGATCTCGATTACCACAATTGAAGAAATATCAAAAGAAAGATGTAAGAGATTCGGCATTACTCAAATCACCAAGAAGAAAAGAAGAGATCCCTTACCGTAAGATTCTATTATGTCCCCAAAAGCAAACTTGATTTCAAGACTTAAGAAATTGAAGAGAAATCACAAGAAGAGAGAGATTTATGAGCCAAGTATTCAGCCAAGGTACTTGATAAAATCGAAAGAGAAACAACAAGCTTTCGGCTTTCAAAACAAAATAGAAAAGATGGGAAAGATGGGATCATGATTCGGCTTGAGTGGTGGTTTGATTCGAGAAAGATGGTGAAGAGAAGAGAGAAGATAGGTGAAAAGGGTTCGGCTATGGTGTTTTGAGCAAAATAGGAAAAAAGAGAGAGATGAGGGAGATGAAGATTTCTGCTAAGTACTTTGAGAGGAAAAAAAAGAAATAACACTAATGAGCTTAGAGGGACATTCGGCTATACCAAAAGCTCCCCAAAACCGATAGCCCCCTTGCCCACAGTCCACTATTCGGCCAACTCTCCCAAGTGAGCTTGATAAGACTCAAACTCCTCAATTCCCTCATCTTTATCTATTTGACTCTCTCTATCCTTATCCATCAAGAGAGTCCCACCTGAGTACTCCTCTCCTTGCTTGTGGCGTGAAAAAGAATAAGCAGGAGTGCAATTCCTGCAGCTCGAACACAAGCTCTCTCTCTCTGTGTGCATGTGGTGTCACTCCTCTGACACCCTAGTGGCGCCTCCTTGCCACTTTTCCCATTGATTACTTTGTCAAACTTCCCCAATAAAATCTCTTAACCCCTTTCTCCCTTAGCTCCATTTCCTTGAATGCCAAAACAAAATTCTTAGCCCTAACTCAGGCCTAACTTACGGTTTTAACTAGACCCCAAAACATGTTAAATGAACATTATAGACAATACATCACATGCAACATAAGCAAAACGTAGAACCCCCATTTTAAGGATGTTACAGTTCTACCCCCTTAAAAATAATTTCGGCCTTAAAATTACCTGATCAGAAGAGTTGAGGGTATTGATGCCGCATTACATCCTCTGGTTCCCACGTGGCCTCATCCGAACCATGGTTCCGCCATAACACTTTCACCAGGGGTACTGACTTCCTGCGCAAGACTTTGACATCCCGATCTAAAATCTGTACCGACTCCTCCTCAAAAGACAAGTTTGAGCTTACCTCAATCTCTGCAACCGGTACAACGTGTGATGGATTTGATCTATAGTGCCTAAGCATCAAAACATGGAAGACGTCGTGAATCTGACTTAACTCTACCGGCAACTCGAGCTGATAAGCTATCGGTCCCACTCGCTTCAACACTGTGTATGGCCCGATAAACCTAGGGCTTAGTTTCCTTTTTCATCCAAATCTTAGCACCTTTTTCCATGGTGATACCTTTAGAAAAACTTTATCACCTACTGCATACTCTATATCTCTGCGTTTTAGATCAGCGTAAGACTTCTGCCTGTCCGACGCTTCCTTGAGACGAGCCCGAATCACCTTAACCTTATCCTTAATTTCTGCCACCAACTCCAGACCCAAAACATGCCGTTCACCCAACTCTGTCCAGTACGTAAGAGTACGACACTTTCGTCCATACAGTGCCTCATATGGTGCCATCTGGATACTCGCTTGATAACTATTGTTATAAGCGGATTCCGCCAATGGTAGATACTCCTCCCAACTACCGCTGAAATCCAGAACACAGCCCCTTAGCATGTCCTCTAGAATCTGAATTACCCTTTTAGACTGTCCATCAGACTGCGGGTGAAAAGCTACGCTGAAATCCAACCTCGTTCCCAAGGCTTGATGCAAAGCTCTCCAGAACCTCGACGTGAACCTAGGATCCCTATCCGAGATGATTGACACTGGCACCCCATGCAACCTTACTATCTCGGCCACATATAACTTGGCTAACTTTTGGAGCGAATAATCAACCCTCACCGGTATGAAGTGATCTGATTTGGTCAGACGATCCACAATCACCCAGACTGAGTCCTTTTTAGTGTGAGGGGTAGCCCACTGACAAAGTCCATGGTAATTCTTTCCCATTTCCACTGAGGAATCTTTATCGGTCAAGTAAACTCGACGGCAAATGATGCTCAGTTTGACTCACGACACGCCGACACTTTCCCACAAACTCAGTCACTTCGCTTAACCCTAGCCACCAGAACTATTTTCATAAATCTCGGTACATCTTGCTACCTCCAGGATGCATAGCGTATGGGCTTCTATGTGCATCCTGAAGAATCTTTTACCTCAACTCCCCGTCCTTCGGCATACAAGCTCTCCTTTGGAAACACAGTACTCTATCGTGAGTCAAGCTATATCCTTCCAACCCATTATTCTGTACTTGCAACTTTCGAGCATTCAAACCCTCATCCACTAACTGTTTCTCTTTAATCTGCTCCACCCAAGTCGGCTTTACTTGTAATTCTGCCAACAAACCCCCATCGTCATACAGACTAAGGTGGGAAAACATCGCTCGCAAGTCTGCTACCACCTTTCAGCTCAACGCATCAGCTACTACGTTAGCCTTGCCTGGATGATGCTCAATCGAGCAATCGTAATCCTTCAACAGCTCAATCCATCTGCGCTGTCTCAAGTTTAAATCCTTCCGAGTCAGAAGATATTTCAAACTCTTGTGATCTGTGTAGACCATCAACTTCTCTCCATACAGATAATGCCTCCAAATCTTCAAGGCAAAAACCACCGCAGCCAACTCCAAGTCATGCGTCGGGTAGTTACCCTCATGCGGTCTCAGTTGTCGAGACACGTACGCCACTACTTTTCGTTCCTGCATCAGCACACATCCCAAACTAGTATGTCATGCATCACAGTAGGCCGTGAATACCTTTCCTGTCTCAGGCTGTACCAGAACCGGAGCTTCCGTCAAGATCTTTCTCAACTTATCGAAACTTTCCTGCTATTTCTCCGTCTACACAAATGGGACTCCTTTCCTCAATAGCTTGGTCAACAGTGTCGCAATCAGAGAAAATCCTTCCAAGAATCTCTAATAGTACCCTGCCAAACCTATAAAACTCCAAATTTTCGCAACCACCCTCGGCGGTTTCCAATCCAACACCGCCTCAATCTTGCAAGGGTCCACTCTAATCCCTTCAACGGACACTACGTGACCTAAGAAAGTCACTTCCCTAAGCCAGAATTCGCACTTACTGAACTTGGCAAAGAGCTGCTTCTCCCTTAGAATTTTCAATACCACCCGCAAGTGTGCATCATGATCCTCCTCAGTCTTGGAGTACACCAATATGTTGTCTATGAATACTACGAAAAATTGGTCCAAGTACTGCTGGAACACCTGATTCATCAAGTCCATGAATGCTGCTGGTGCATTAGTTAACCCGAACGGTATTACCAGAAACTCGTAGTGCCCATACCGAGTACGGAATGCCATCTTATGAACATCAACCTCTTTCACTTTGAGTTGATGGTACCCCGACCTGAGATCTATCTTCGAGAAAACTGATGCACCCTTAAGTTGATCATACAAGTCGTCAATCCGGGGCAACGGATACTTGTTTTTGATCGTCAACTTGTTCAGCTGGCAGTAGTCTATACACATCCGCATTGTACCGTCCTTCTTCTTAACAAAGAGTACAGGTGCTCCCCAAGGAGATATACTCGATCGGATGAAACCTCGATCCAAAAACTCCAGAATTTGGGCCTTCATCTCTACCAATTCCTTCGGCGCCATCCTATACGGGGCAATAGACACTGGCGCAGTTTCGGGTAACAAGTCTATACCAAATTCAACTTCCCGATCCGGAGGCAAACCCGAAAGTTCTTCTGGGAATACATCAGGGAATTCCTTCACTGTTCGAACATTCTCCACTGCTAACTCCTTGGCCTCCAAGGCACATACCCGAACCAAAAACGCTTCACAGCCATTTCTGACCATTTTTTTCACTTTCAGTGCAGAGACCACATTCGATAAGTACTCCCTCCTATTGCCTATCATCACCACCTCATCACCTTCCATTGTCCTCAATGCCATGCGCTTAGTTGCACAATCCAAACTGGCCTGGTACTTCACCAGCCAATCCATCCCGAGAATCAAATCGAACTCCCCAAACGGCAGTTCCATCAGATCAGCCAAGAACACGACCCCTTGAAGTTCTAGGGGTACATCCCTATATAGTTTACTTACTTCTATAGAGTGACCTAGAGGGCTTATCACAGGTATCTTCCTAGAAGTAATCTCAAAGTCTAAATTTATAGTTTCCACTATGCTACTGGCTACGTTTGAGTGCGTCGAACCCACATCTATTAAATTATTGTAAGGAAATCCAAATATTAGGAACGTACCGGTTTTAACGTCCGGTGCGTCACCCTCCTCTCGACGCCTCGCTGCGTGGACTAACCCAGGTTGTCTAGCCTCCGTACCACCTGCACCTCTGCCCGATGCTCCACGGCCTCTACCAGAGCCATTACCTTCCCTAGCAGCACCACGGTCCCTCAGTGGCTGCTGACCATCCCTCCTGTTTTGAGTATGATTTTGATCCCCAGACTGTAACGTAGCTGACCGCTTTGGACAATCCCTCACTCGGTGTTCCATCGACCCACACTCAAAACATCCTCTGCTTCGATCCAAAGATTCTCCGTGTGAGACTTTCCACACCGAGCACATCGTGGCGGCCACTGAGTATTATCAGTAGTAGGCTTATCATCTTGATTTGGCCCACTATATCTACCCCATTTCTGCTGATTCCCGTTAGACCCAGATGATCTAGCATTCCTTTTATTCCATCCCCAGTCCTGATTCTGTCTCACCGACTGTTTTACCTCCTCAGCAACTTTGGCATTTTCTACTAAGACCGCAGACTCTCTCTCCTACTGTGGAGCAATCAGCAGCCTTAAATTGTCCCTTAATCCAACGTCGAATCTAACACACCGTTCATGCTCCGTAGCTATAATGCCCCGAGAATATCGGCTCAGCCTTAAAAATTCTGCCTCGTACTCCGATACAGATTTATTCCCCTGAACTAGCCTTAGAAACGCCTTCCTTTGTGCATCAATGTAGCTAGACCCCATATATTTCTTCTGATAAGCTACCTTAAAATAGTCCCAAGTGAGATCATCCACCGCTGCACTATCCCGAACCGTGAACCACCACTGGTACGACTCATCCTAGAGAAGCTACACTATCCCTTTCAGTTTTTCCTCAGCAGTCAGGTCTAAATCATCCATGATTCGTTTAGTCACTTCCAACCAATACTCAGCCGTATTGGGAGCCACACCAGAAACACCTCGAAATACCTCGACTTCATTGGCTCGGAGTCGCTCAGATACAAATTTTTGAGCTCCCGTACCTCCACCTGCTCCAGCCACCCTTTCAAGCACTCGCAACGCCGCTCGACATCAGATCATCCCCGTCTGATCCTCGATACTCAATGCCAAAAATGGTGGTGGGGTATCTAATTTTCGACCCTTGTCCGCACTCTAACCGGTTCGACATCGGTCATTCTACCCCTACCACGGCCTCGCACATTTTGACCACGTCCCCTAGTACTCATATCTAACCGCGGTTTATCTGTTTAAGAGAATTTTATGAATTAGCCTTTGTTCCACTTATTACCCGCGAATAAATTTTATGAAAAGTAATTTGGTAGTGGTTCTTTCGATCATCACACAGTTTTCATTTCACTTTTCTACCCTCATTCCACGTGTAGGGGTATTCTTGTCATTTCACTACCCAGGGGTATTTCTGTAATTTAACCTATCGGGGTATTTTAGCAATAAAATAGAGTTAATTTGTAAACCTTTAAAAAAAATTCCAAAAATCGGGGCGTTTTGGTAATTTCATAAAACATGGGTATTTTTCATAATTTTTCATAATCCAGGGGTATTTTCAAATTTTTTTTTCCAAAATATTGTTCAAGGTGATTTTACAAAGTAAGGGTATTTTGAATATTTTCACTTCGAGAGTACTTCAAAAATTTTCCCATACTGAGGGCATTTTGGTAATTTTACAAGTTAGGAGTAATTTGGTCTTTTTTTCAAATCGGGGTATTTTAGTCATTTCTTAAATCAAGATTACTATGGCCATTTCAAAACCAAGGTTTTAAGGCATTTCAAAACAAAACAGTTGGTCCCTTTCGATTCTAGTTATGAAGTTTAGCCTCTAAATAAGTCGTCTTAGCTGGGGTGAACCGTCACTATGCACCAGGTAGGATTCGGGTGAAGAGGAGGTGAGTCACTAGGATTGCTTAAATACCAAGCTCCTCCCTGAATCCACTCCTAGACATGCTCACAGCGGTTACCACAACTTTGGCTCAGTGACGTACTCACATGTTTGTTTAGTGGATCATTAAGTCTTATGTAATTGAGTTGGGGTAAGCTATTCCTAGGGTTCAATAATTCCTATTCTACTAATCTATGATCCCGAAATACCCATTTCCCCCACATATAAATCACACAACAGTCAAAAGTACTTACCTGGGCGGATTAGTGCAGGAGACTCGGTGCCATGCTGTTCATCCCATGTATTTCCAACCGAGAACATTTTAAAACCAAACCTTAAAACATTTTGGGCCTCGGGCCCACAGCCGAGCCTTTGAACTTGGCTCTGATAACAAAATTGTAACACCCCAAACCAGGTCAGCACACCACAACCAGATCTGGCATGTCACGGAGTGAAAACCTTTTGAAAACGAAAGTTTATCGGATAATTTTCTTTAGAAAACCCTTTTTCGAAATCAGTTCCTAAAGTCTAATTATTGTTGCAAGTTTTTAGAAACATTTAAGTTATCTTTGTTATCATAATTTAAGTGATGTTACCCGATGGCAACGCTTTAATGAAAAATGAAGGAGTTATAGTTTTAAAAACATTGCATTCTGCCGGTTAATTATTAAAATCATTTATCCCACATAGTTAAAATAATAGCAATAATAAAATGAAACCAAAAATAAATCTTAGCGGCCTTATTACATAATTCGAAAACTAAAATTTAAAATTTAAAAAGGTAACTAAAAGAAACCATAACCCGAAAACTGAAATTTAAAATTTAAAAAGGTAACTAAAAGAAACCATAATCCAACGAACATGCATGGCACCGAGTCCTCCGGCTCCATCTCGCAATCTACTCATCTACAAAAATATAAGGGAAGGGTGAGTCACCAAGACTCAAAGTGTGTAAATCCCCAACCCGATAGTGCATTCACTTACACAAGTTATCAGTAAAAACATGCAAACCATGCAAAACATACAACCCATAACCTAGCCATCTAAACATCTTTAACTACCCCGTGTGGTCAAAACCACTGGTGGTCAAAACCATTGGTGACCGTAGTCACAATATATCGGTGTGGTCAAAACCACTGATGACCGAAGTCACAAATCAAGTGATGGGGCCAACCCATCGTGTGGTCAAAACCACTGATGGCAATCCCATAAATAATCTCGTGGGGCCAACCCACAGTGGTACCAAACCACTGGGACGAGTCACAAATCGATATGTGGTCAAAACCACTGGTGGTCAAAACCATTGGGACTTAGTCACAAAATATAATATCAAGACGGGGCCAACCCGTCGTGTGGTCAAAACCACTGGTGATAGTCCAAAATAAATTATCCCCCTCCTCTTATCAAACCCAACATCATGTTCATAACATACATGTCATAATATCGAATGATCATGCTAATAACATATACCATAACATTTAACAGATCACAATGATGTGTACCAAGAATCACATAACAGGGGACTTACCCGGAATCCAAGCTTATTTCCACAAGACAAAGTCACTAATACCAAGGGTTATATAGTAACATAATAAGCATCATTAAACTAATAAAGTGTGTAAGCATTTACACACCTGACTATACACGAAACCCGAAACTATGCGATACTACGAGATCCCAAAACGTATGTCCTCACTACTCCTACAATCGGCCAATCCACCCTTTAGATTTTAAGCCATTCGGCTTATTCCCAAAATCCTGAAGGATGAATCGCACAGGGTTAATTCCTTACCTCAGTGTCGATTTGGTTTCCTACCAAATCCGAAAATTCACTGCGTTTGGCTATACTCCTCCCTACAATCGGTTTTAACACACCATTAAGAATCCAAAGGCCATTCGGCCAAAAAGTAAATCTCGATACCAAATAAGTTTGTCATCCCTTACCTTGATGATTGCTTTGGCCTTTAAACACCACAGATCGGCACCCCTATTGGTGTTAAGGGTTTGGCTACCACATGGGACAATAATAAGTTAAGATCTCGATTACGAAATTGAAGAAATATCAAAAGAAAGACGTAAGAGGTTCAAAGATTACTCAAATCGATCAAGAAGAAAAGAAGAGATCCCTTACCAGAAGATTCGACTATGTCCCCAAAAGCAAACTTGATTCCAGCACTTAAGATAATGAAGAGAAATCACAAGAAGAGAGAGATTTATGAGCCAAGTATTCGGCCAAGGTACTTGATAAAACCGAAAGAGAAACAACAAACTTTCGGCTTTCGAAACAAAATAGAAAAGATGGGAAAGATGGGATCAAGATTCGGCTTGAGTGGTGGTTTGATTCGAGAAAGATGGTGAAGAGAAGAGAGAAGATAGGTGAAAAGGGTTCGGCTATGGTGTTTTGAGCAAAATAGGAAAAAAGAGAGAGATGAGGGAGATGAAGATTTCGGCTAAGTACTTTGAGAGGAAAAAAAGAAATAACACTAATGAGCTTCGAGGGACATTCGGCTATACCAAAAGCTCCCCAAAATCGATAGCCCCACTTGCCCACAGTCCACTAGTCGGCCAACTCTCCCAAGTGAGCTTAATAAGACTCAAACTCCTCAATTCCCTCATCTTCATCTATTTGACTCTCTCTATCCTTATCCATCAAGAGAGTCCCACCTGAGTACTCCTCTCCTTGCTTGTGGCGTGAAAAAGAATAAGCAGGAGTGCAATTCCTGCAGCTCGAACACAGGCTCTCTCTCTCTCTCTCTGTGCATGTGGCATCACTCCTCTGACACCCTAGTGGCGCCTCCTTACCACTTTTCCCATTGATTACTTGTGTCAAACTTCCCCAATAAAATCTCTTAACCCCTTTCTCCCTTATCTCCATTTCCTTGAATGCCAAAACAAAATTCTTAGCCCTAACTCAGGCCTAACTTAGGGTTTTAACTAGACCCCAAAACATGTTAAATGAACATTATAGACAATACATCATATGCAACATAAGCAAAATGCAAAACCGCCGTTTTAAGGATGTTACAACTCCCCTTTTTTTAATCAACTTTAAAAATGGTTTCGACAGCTTGGCAACTTTGTTGGGGACAATAAGAGAGTCAAGCCGTAAAATTGATTATTTCATGTCCTTTTCTCCAAATCTAATTTGAAAAACTATGATCCTTTTTATTGCGTGTGGTTCAAATTTATATCTTTGCATTGCATTGCATGACAGTAGTGGTCACACCATTTAAGTGGGAGTGAGAAGCTACTCATTCGTTAGGTTTTCACCTCCGTGCAGGATAGTGAATCGCTTTCGGGATACATCCATACCTATGTCTTCGTGAGGTTTTCATCTCCATGCAGCCATAGGGAAATGTATTCCCCTAAACTAAACTCAATCTGTATGAGCCTATAATGGGTAAAGATTGAGGAATCTGCTAGTTTGGGTACCTCAACTTTAGAGCTAAACCTCATGTAGAAAACCTATGGGCTTACCCTAGGTAGGACTATGTCAAACCCTAGTGGTCACCCAGATAGGTGCCCTATTCTGTTATTTATTTATTTCGTGCTAACATGTTCTCTTCTGTTTTGATTGCATCGTATTCACATCATAGAAAAGAGGTGTTGGTTCAAATTGGATTGCCAAATAGAAGAGTTTGTCATGAGAAAATAGATTTCTTGATAAAGTGGATTATAATACGGTCATCCGAATATGGTCCAAGTAAACACGACGAGAGAAGACTGATAGTCCATGAAAGAATACAAGATTTTACTGCCCAAGGATTCAAGCTGAAAAAGACTATTCGAGAATCACCACGTCTTGGCTTTCTTGTAGAGGCTAACAAACTTTATGGAAATAAGTGAGTGAAGAGTCACGGCCAGGATCAAGTAACAAGGAGCTAGAAGAGGCATCTATTGGGAAAGTTTATGGGACACGACCATAACATCCGAATACGAAGAAAATGATTGGTGTCTTCACCTGGACTATGAGGACAAAGCCGCATATGTAATCCGATTTGTGTAAAGAAATTTATTTTCTAGTAAAGTTTTTCTAATGGAATTGAATTCAAAATCAACACCTCTCTTTTTACAATTCATTCATTTGCATTGCATTTCATGCATTTACATTACATCACATCATATGCATTTAAGTCCATAGAGAGAGCCTAATTAGTTGAAATTATCACAGAAAGAGAGATAGAGAGAGGAGGAAAATCTTGAAACTGAACATCAACAAGTGCCAAGACAAAGAAAATGGATCAAAGACTTGAACAATTCCAGAGAGACATGCAAGATCAGATGCAAGAGTAATTGGCAAAGCTCCAACAAGAAATGAGAGACCAAATGTTTGAAGCTCAAAGGAACATGATGGCTCAAATGGCCCAGATCCTGAATGGGGCGATGGACAAAGGAAAGGGTCCCATAGTTAATGCTGAAGATAATGAGGACTTTCCTAGGGCTTTCATCCCACTGCATGTGCAAACACAACCGGAGGAATATCCCCGAAGGCTATCTATCACATTAGGCCTCAACAAGGGTAAAATGACGCTGGAGTACCCATGAATTTCCAAGTAGGCACAGGATCTAATCTAACAGATAACCCTTCTAATCCCATTATCCTTGACTTAGACATAGCAGAGGGGGAAAAGACAAGAATTAAATCCTCAAGGCAGTTAGAGGATCACTGTAGATGGTTGGAAGAAAAGTTCAAGGCTTTGGAAAATGTTGATAATCACCATGGAATTGATGCTAAAGACTTGAGCTTGGTTCTAGATTTGGTGCTTCTTCATAAGTTTAAGATACCAGAATTTGAGAAATGCAATGGGACTAGCTACCCTGAAGCCCATATCACAATGTTCTGTAGACGGATGACCACCTACGTTAACAATGATCAACTCTTGATTCATTGTTTCCAAGATAGTTTGGTGGGGGCAGCGTCCAGGTGGTACAACTAACTCAGCCGTGCTAGAATTAGCTCTTGGAGGGACCTGGCCCAAGCTTTTTTGAAGCAATACAATCATGTCACAGACATGACGCCTGACAGAATCACTTTGTAGAATATGGAAAAGAAGTCAAATGAAAGTTTCAGGCAGTATGCGCAAAGATGGAGGGAGGTCGCCATGCAAGTTCAGCCACAACTCCTAGAAAAGGAAACTACAATGCTATTTATCAATGCCTTGAAGGTTCCATTCATCACACACATGATAGAAAATACCACCAAGAGCTTTGCAGTTATAGTGATGGCAGAAGAAATGATTGAAAATGCCATAAGGGGTGGCAAGATTGAAGTAGGGGAAACCATTAAAAGGTCTACTCCTAGAAAAAAGGATGACGAGGTGAATAATACGAGTACATACAACAAAGGGTACTTGAAGGCAATTACTGTTAGCCAGCCAAAAGTAATTACTGCTGGGCAACAGGATTTGACAAGACAAGAATCAGACGCAAGGCAAAACTCAGAAAAGCTCCAATTTATGCCAATCCCAATGACGTATAAGGAGCTATATCAAAGTTTATTTGATGCACATGTGGTGTCCCCATTTTGTCTAAAGCCGTTACAGCCCCCATATCCTAAATGGTATGACTCGAATGCTCAATGCGACTACCATGCGGGAATAACGGGTCACTCAATTGAAAACTGTACTACATTTAAAAAGTTGGTCGAAAGATTCATTAAAATGGGAATTGTGAAGTTTGAAGATTCATCAAAACCTAATCACTTTGATGAGGTAGTAAATGCAATAATTGAAGGAGAAGACAAGAAGGTTATGACTCCTTGAAGAAATCAAAAGTGAAGAGGGAACTGAGAAACGAAGTTTCCAAGCCCTTGCGAACTTGGGAGTGTTTTGAATAATGGGACTGTGGAAGAGATCCCTATATTTTAGAGCTAATCTAGAGTAATATTCAAAATATGCTTGCTGCCTTAAGCCTAGAGACAATAAGAACCCTTTTGTGAAATAGGCTCGTGTCAGAAATTTTATTTCAATAAAATGCATCTTTTAAGCAAATATTCTTTTATTCTTTCCATTTCATATTGTACAAACAATTGTTCTTAGTTTTTTTCTTTTATTTGGACTTTTTTTTAAGTATTCTTTCATTCTTCATTCATCATTTATTCTTTTGATTCTTCCTTCGAACCTACAATAAGGTCTCTAGATATCAATGATGTGAGCAACGCTACTAGTGACTCAGAGTCTCCTTTTGAGTAAGATATGTGTCTAAAGGGAACTCAGGATTTTGAAAATGGCAGAGATTGTGACCTATCTTTTGATTTGTTAAGGATGGTAGAACATGATGAAAAACAGATCTTACCTTACATAGGGTCAGTGTATATTGCGAGCCTAGGAAAGGGGTGAAGATCGAAGCCCAGTTCACCACAGAAATAAGGCAAGCCATCATTGAGTTATTTTCAAAAACTCAAAGATGTTTTTACACGATCATATCAAGACATGCCTGGAATACTGAGACACACGTACGTTGAAATCTTAAAAGAGGTCCATAAGGATATCAGAAAGACACATGCTAATGGTTTTACAATAGTCAAGCTAATCATGAGGTTTGGGTACTGTTAATCTACATAAAAGGGGATGGTATCAGCTATGTCATATTTAAGGAGACAAGATTCATGTGTCTTCTCCATTTCTTCAAAAATTTTCCATATGTGGGGTATGGATGTGATGGGGCCAATTTCGTCAAAAACTTTTAAGCCAATATCGATTCATCATCGTGGTCGTTGTTTACTTCACAAAGAGGGTGGAAGTAGCATCATATGCCAACGTTACAAAGTCAATAGTCATCAATTTTTTTTAAAAAAAGGATCAAACATCGACAAAGAATACCAAAAAGGACAATGTCAAAAGTTTGTAGTCTGTTTAAAGATCAGACACCATATCATAGAACAACAAAGGCAGCCAAAATTAAAAAGAACAAAAAAAAAACAAAATAGGGATCGTAGGAAAGATGACTGAGACTTGTAAATATTGGCATAAAGAAGTTACATTTTATCTTCTATGATTATCGAACATTGGCCAGGACTTTTGCCGAGGCGGCATCTTATCCATTGGTTTATGGAATGGAAGCATTTTGCCAATTGAACCTAATCAAAGAAAAGGTTAAAAGTTATCCATCATGATCAAATGATGAAAGCTTACGACAAAGAGGTTTATCTTAAAGGGGAACCTGATCTTTCTTTTACAAAAGGATTTTAAAAAAAGTAGATGCCAAACTGGGAAGGACCTTATGTTGTAAAGAAAGCCTGTTCTAGAGGAGTATTGATATTGACCGAGATGGATGCCAAAGACTTGCCCAATCCTGTAACACCCTGAATTAGGGGTTATTTGTAATTTAAATAAATTTCATGTGGGCTTCAAGAAATAAATAAATATGATTTTATTTGGCATGATTTAGGGTCTAAAAATAACCCCAAATTAGGTCAGATTTGGAATAAAAAAAACTCTCTTTTTAAGGGCTTAAAAAGGAGGGAGCTAGGTGGAGATAGGGTTTAAATAAAAATTGAGGGAAACATGACACAAGAATGTATTTGGCGTAGTGGCTTGATGCGCCTAAGGGGGGTTACAAGGGAGGAGGTTCGATCCATGGAAGCAGCAAGGGGAATTGTTTTTTTGGGCGTTAAAGGAAGGGCCCAGGTAAGGAAGGCCTTAAAGAAATTTTGGGTAAGGTCCATGGCATGAAAGTTTAATGGGGAGAAGTGGCAAGGGGCGTTGGAGAGTGAGGGCTGTAGTGAGGACTCGGGTTCGAGTCATGGTAGGCGCAAGGAGGTTGTTTTTTAAGGCTTTGGGTTGAAAGGAAAAAGGGCCCAGCTATAAAGGCTTTATAAATAAATGGAGAGGGGATTTGACATGAAAGTCGGGTTGGATGAGTTGGTTTGGGGCGCTTAAAAAGGGGGCTCATTGTCGCTCCCAGTCACAAGTTCAATCCAGTGCCCTGCACCTCTTTTTTTATTTTTTCTTTTCTTTGCTGCTGGCGAATGGGAGAGTTTGGTTCAATTTTGAACTCTCAATTTTGGCTGGAAGGAGGTGATTATAGGTAGTTTAATTGCTATTAAATTGTTAGAGGAGATTAAGGGATAGAAATAAGATAAAACTTGTTTTCTTTGGTAATAATTTGAGGTGGAAATTATCACAAAGTAGGAGGTAGTTGCCAAAATTGGGACTCCTTGAATGTTCTTATTTTGATCTTTCATACAAAGAAAGAAGAGAAAACTCCAAAGAATAATTTTCTTTTCTTTTCTCCAAAATTTGTTTCTTCAAACCCCTTTGTTTCATTGCTCAAATTATCAAAAAATTCCAGCTTCTCTTCTCTTTTACAAGTTTAATATACCCCTCTTTAAGAGGACATTTCCAACAAACTCTTTCTCTTCTTCCTCTCTTCATTGTCCGCCAAAATCTCCCTTAAACTCTTAGCCAAAATTGTTTAGAAAATTCCAGATCGTTGTTTCTCTTAGCGAATACACCTCCTCCCTCACAAAAATTTCCAGCCTTCCAATTATGCATTAGGTCAATATCATATCTCCAACAAGGTGCTGCCAATTTTCAATAAGTGTGGTAAGGGGTAATCATCTCTTTTGGAATTAAAATTCGATTCGTATTAACTTAATTAAAACCAATTGTAGGGAAGTTTTCGAATTTTATTTTCCAAGGGACTAATTAAGGCTTCGGGATTTGTTAGGAAATCAAATCCGTTTAAGGTAAGTCCCTTTGATACTACTTAGTTTGGCCGAATAGGCCTAATCTCCCTAATAATGTTAATGGCTAATTATAGGTTAAGAGATCTAACGTTATAGATTGGCTTTTCGGGATCTAGGAGTTCCGATAGAAAAAGGTGTGTAAGATCTCAATACACACTTTATTAGTTTCATGACTTTATTGTTTGCTTTAATCTTTTGGTTGTGATTAGCTTGTGGCATAATCATGGATTTCGGGTAAGTCCCCTACTTGTGATTTTTGATGTATGATTTGCATACCATCACATGACATTAAATGCTATGACATGATATATGAAAATTGTTATAAAAGCATGTGATGGTGGGATTGATGAGAGGAGGGGGATGATTTTTGGACTGTCGCCAGTGGTTTTGACCACAAGATGGGTTGGCCCCATCAGATTATTTGTGACCTATGGTCATCAGTGGTTTTGACCACAAGATGGGTTGGCCCCATCAGTTTAATTGTGACCGATGGTCATCAGTGGTTTTGACCACACCGATTGATTTATTTGCGACTAAGTCCCAGTGGTTTGGTACCACCAGTGGTTTTGACCACATTTGATTATTTGTGACCTTTGGTCATCAGTGGTTTTGACCACACGATGGGTTGGCCCCATCATTTGATTTGTGACTCTAAGTCATCGAGTGGTTTTGACCACAAAGGTTTTGACCACACGGGTAGTCAAGGAGTATGGATGGTTAGGTTGGGTTGCATGTGCATGTTTATTAATGACTTGTGTATGAGTTGCTTTACCGGGTGGGGGATTACACTCGAGTCTTGGTGACTCACCCCTTTCCTTAACATTTTGCGATGAATAGATCGCGGAGATAGAGCCGAGAGGACTCGAGGCGGCCATGCTTATTGTTGGAGTTAAATTTATTTTCGTTAAGTTAATTATTTTATTTCCTAAGTGTTTTTAATTTGGGATGTAATAAGGCCGCTATTATTATTTTGGATGTTTATTTTACTTTTATTTTACTTATAAGGTATTACAAATGAAATTTACAAATGTTAAGAGTAAACCGGGTAAAAGTAACCTTTTCCAACTTAATAACTTTTACGAGTTTTCAAAGACATTACCATCGGGTAACCAGAAATAAACTTAGTCAACTACAACTTGATGTTTTTAAAATATACATGATCAAATGTTTTCAAAAGGGTTTCTCAGCCCAAATGTATTTATAAAAGGCCCAACTAAGTTTTCAAACACCGTTTTCATACCTTAGCCAAATTTTATCAAGTTTTCACCAAATTCTTAAAATGTTTCAAATTATTTTACTCCGTGACATACCAGATCCGGTCAGGACTCATGGGCCGGGTTTGGGGTGTTACAAATCCGGTGAATTCAGGATCAGTCAAGAAGTATTTTATCTGAAAGGGGAAAGGGCAAGGTGAAAACCCACAAAGGGTGTCTTGAGTTCAAATTTAAAAAAAAAAAAAAAAAGAGGAGAGGCTGAGGCGAAAACTCGCAAAGGGCGCTTTGAGACCAAAGCGGTTTTGAGCTAAAACCCAAAAAGGATAGCTCAAATTTTGATCAAAGATAGGGCATGTGGTAGTTTTGCTATGCCTGAATTAACAATGAGGAAGTATGCTACATCTTGGGCCATTGACAAAGTACTCCGGATCCCCTAAACACATATTGAGCTCAAAATGGTCCTCAAGGAATTTGTATAGAGACGCTCAGGCTGCGATAATTGGGGCACCTAGCTTCTATCTTACCCATTTTAAATTTGCTATCTTTGATTACTTTATTCTTTTCAAAGATACAACCTAATCAATTTTCTTTTATATCCTTGGCTATCTTTGCTTGCTTTATTCTTTTTATGATACACCAATCAATTCTCTTTTATTGCCTTGGTTATCTTTGATTAGCTTATTTGTTTCGAGCTATGCTCCTGATTAATTCCTTTTAGGTCCATTGTTGTGATCTTTTTCAAGAATTTTATATTGAAATAATGATTATTGGACTAATAATACTTTCATAAAAGGAGTTTCGCATATTTCTCTGGAAGCTTCTAAATAATATGAGAATCTGAAATAGGACTATTGTTTAGAACTCACCAAGCCTAAGAGTTTGAAAATATTGAAATATGATTATCTCTTTTGGATTTTCATTGGTTGTACAAAAAGACAAGAAATTTTGTCAAGTGATACCATCTCAACAAGACATGTCCCCCAGAGGACGGTGTAGCAACATCGGTGAATTCATCAGTCTTATCTCCCTGACCAGGAGTGGAATAGGTCGAAGATTGTAGATCTTGTCAACCTAAGCAGTAGTGGAACAAGATCGAATGACAAGTCTTATCTCCCTAAGCAGTAGTGGAACAGATTTAAGCCACTAGTCCTATCTCCCTTACCAGCAGTGGGATAGGTCGAAGATTGTAAGTCTTGTCACCCTAAGTAGTAGTGGAACAAGATCGAATGGCAAATTTTATCTCCATGAATCAGTGGAGTAGATTTAAGCCATCAGTTTTATCTCCCTCGAGATGGTAGTGGAGCAGACTGAAGTCTTCCTGAGATAGTAAGGAAGCAAACTGGAAAGTTTAGATTTTATTCCCTCGAGATGGTAGTGGAGTAGATTAAAGATTGAAGTCTTCCTGGGATAGTAAGGAAGCAAATTGAAAAGTTCAGATTTTGTTCCCTCGAGATGGTAGTGGAGCAGACTGAAGATTGAAATCTTCTTGAGATAGTAAGGAACCAAATTGGAAAGTTCAGATTTTGTTCCCTTGAGATGGTAGTGGAGCAGACTGAAGATTGAAGTCTTCCTGAGATAGTAAGGAAGTAGACAGAAAAGTTCAGATTTTGTTCCCTCGAGATGGTAGTGGAGCAGACTAAAGATTGAAGTCTTCCTAAGATAGTAAAGAAGCAGACTGAAAAGTTCAAATTTTGTCCTCTCGAGGTAATAGTAGGGCAGACTGAAGATTGTAGATCTTATCTCCCTAAGCGGTAGCGGAGCAGATCGAATTTGGTGAATCTTATCTTCCTGATGTAGCAAGAGAGCAGATTTTAGCCACTAGCCTTATCTTCCTGATGTAGCAAGGGAGCAGATTTTAGCCACTAGTCTTATCTTCCTGATGTAGCAAAGAAGCAGACTAAAGATTGTAGATCTTATCTCACTAAGCGATAGAGGAGCAGATCGAAGATGGCAAATCTTATCTTCCTGATGTAGCAAGGGAGCAGATTTTAGCCACTAGCCTTATCTTCATGATGTAGTAAGAGAGCAAGCTGAAGATTATAGTCTTATCTTCCTGATATAGCAACGGAGCAGACTAAAAATTGCAGATCTGGCATTCTTGAAGTTGCAGGAAGCAGATCGAAGACATTAGATCTTGTCTCCCTAAAGTTGCAGCAAGAAGATCGAACGCGTTAGCTTTGGCTCTTTGAGTTTGCAGTAGAGCAAGATAAAAGACATCAAATCTGGCATTCCTGAAGTTGCATTGAAACAGATCAGAGACAACAGATCCTACCTTCTTGAAGTTGCTGAAAGAAGATTGAAGACGTTAGTTTTGGCTCTCTGAATTTGCAGTATAGCAAGCTAAAAGACAACAGATCTTGCCTTCCTGAGATTGCAGCAAAGTAGATCGAAGATAGTAGTCTCGTCTTCCTGAAGTTATAGTAAAGCAGACTAAAAATAGTAAATCTCGTCTTCTTGAAGTTGCAGTGAAGCAGATTGAAGATACTAGCATATCTCCCTGAAGATACAACCATTTGACAAGACCGGGAAAAATGGGTCCTTTTTATTGTCTTTGCTTTATTCTCGTTACACGACAATAAGCAAAGAGGGGCAGCTGTAATAGCACATTTATGCTCGGGCCCATATAGATAAAACAAACCAGAATAAAAAAAAATGTCCAGTTTTATAGTCCATTTTACAAGCCAAATACCCAAAACAGATTACATAACCCACTAACCCAACACCTAAATTAATCGAAGCCCATTACAACCAAAATCCATACTCAGACCCAATCCTAAACCTATGCGGCCCAAAAAGGCCCAAAGCCTAAAATAGTTTCAGAAGCCTAGGGTTTCTGAAACCTTAGGCGTCGCAAGCACCCCTAACAGCCCTTTTTCGCACCTTAGGCGCTACAAGCCTCAAATACCAGCCACCAGTCGTGCCACAGTTAGCGCGAGTCGCGCCCAGTCACCACCGAGATCCTCATCGATCGCCTGCAAAAATGAAAGAAACAACAGCAAATATGGCAAAATCTCTGTATTTCTTTTTTTTTATTTTTTATTTTTGGGTTATAAAACTCCAAAAATCTATAAAATAGAGGAGAATACAGAAAATAAAAACAAGAGAATAGAGGTGATTTATATTCGTTACATCTCGCTTATTTTTATTCGATTCATGCATATGTTTTTTATAAATACTAAAAATAGATAGAATAAGGCTACCTTTATTTCTTTGTGTGTATATATATATATATATATTAAATTACTACTATATATTTCTTTATTTGGTTTAATATTATTGCATATTACTTTATAATTTGTATATTAGTTATATGTTATACATTTTAAAATTTTGTATTATTATATTTCTAAAATCTTATTTTGTATAAAATTTATTTATATTATATAACATATGTTATTTATATTATTTATATGAAATATATATGTATTAGATTATTAGATTATAAATATAATTTTATTTAAAGTTATATATTATTTTTATTTAATAATATATTTTTCATTTTTATGTATATATATATATATATTATTTTGACTACTTCACATCATTTTTGCATATTAATTCATTTTTGTATACAATTCATATTTTTATTATTCCACATCATTTTATTTAAGGCTATATATCTTAATTTATAATATTTGTTATAATTCATTCTATATTGTTATTCTATCTTACATGCATGTAAAGTTTTATATTTATGTTTTTTTATTATCTTTGGTTATTTAACGCATTATATCTTATATTTGTTTATTTGTTTTATTTTATTCGTTTATATTGTTATTCTATTGTTTGTATCACTTATTATTTCATATTATTCTTTCTTCAATTATCCATTAGTAGTAATCGTTAATATGATTTGTAGTTATGATAAATTGTTACTTGGCATGTATGTTGTAACGTATTCATGCAATGTCTTACTCAAACCATTTTTTTATAAAAACACATTTTGAATTAACGCTTTTTATTCAAATATTTTTAAACATAGTGACATACGATATTTAGGGACTTCTAGAAAAATTATACCCTAACTTACTGGGTTTTAATTTTTCTCGCGGAACTTAAGGTATCAAATGCCCTTCTTAGACATACAAATTTCAAATTAAAACTTATTCTTCGAAGTTCATAATGTTATATCTTAACTCATTAGATATAATGTCTTGTATTTCGAGGTAAGGATTTTCTACAAAATAAAAGCGACTTTAGTTTCGAAGTTTTAAGATATTGCATCCTAACTTATTGGGTGTGTGTAACACCCCAAACCCGGCCTAAACGTTACGACCGGATCTGGCATGTCACATGAAAGGAATGTTTAAAAATTGTACGTTCGTTAAAAGTTCGTATTCTTTTGAAACTCCACGCTTTAAGTGGTTTGTATATAAAACCCGATTCATTTAATGCCCATTTTACAAAGTTGTTATTAGTTTGTAAAATTGTATTTGTTGTGAAAATTGAGTTGAAGTAATTTTGAATAAGAAACGGTTATTAATATTTTAGAAAAATCCCGCATTAAACATTTAATAATAAGCAGTAACCAATTTAAACGCTAAAACCAAATAAAATACCAAGGCCTTATTACATAACAAAACCCCAAATAAAAATAAGTCCAAATAAAAGAAATAGATATACGAGTAAACATATGTATGGCCTCCACGAGTCCACCTCAGCTCCCAAATCCGCGATCTAATGATTACCTGCAAAATTTAACTAAGAGGTGAGTCATCAAGACTCAGTGTGTAAATCCCCATCCAACATGTGTTAAACCCTTACACAATTTCATATGAAAATATGCATGTCATGCAACCCAAAACCTAACCATCCAAACTCTCGATTCTACCCGTGTGGTACCAAACCACCGGTGGTGCCAAACCACCGTGACCCAAAGTCACGATATCCATCAATGTGGTGCCAAACCACCGGTGACCCAAAGTCACGAAAAATCCATCTGTGGGGCCAACCCACGTGATACCAAATCACCGGCGACAATCCCATATCTCAAAAGTGGGGCCAACCCACGGTGGTGTTAAACCACGGGGATGAGTCGCTATGAGGTGCCAAACCTCCGTGTCCCAAAGACACAAGTGTGATACTAAATCACGGTGACCGCAATCACGAATCAAATGATGGGGCCAACCCATCGTGTGATACCAAATCACTAGCGTCAATCCCAGAAATCAACCGTGGGGCCAACCCAATCGTGGTGCTAAGCCATCGACGAGACGCGAGGTGCTAAACCTCCGTGACCCAAAGTCACAATAATCAATCAGTGGTACCAAACCACCGGAGGTGCCAAACCTCTAGTGTCCCAAAGATACGGATATCATATTCCCCCTCCACTCATATCACCCAATAACATATAACATAATAATTCGTGTATGCAGTATGTCATGTATGCTAGACATATATCAAATATAAGTATAACATGAATTACCATCATAATCAGATAGACATAAAACAACATAATCATGCTAATCAACCTCTAAGGGTATAATCGTAATTTTACCCACCAAGGGTATTTTCGTAATTTACCTACCAAGGGTATTTTCGTAATTTACCCACCAAGGGTATTTTCATAATTTACCCACCAAGGGTATTTTCATAATTTACCCACCAAGGGTATTTTCGTAATTTACCCACCAAGGGTATTTTCGTAATTTACCCACTAAGGGTATTTTCATAATTTTGCACCTGCAATGGCCCTCCCGAAGGTCTAATGTTACCCTGAGCGACTCGACTACCATTTTCGGTCACCACTAGACTATTGGGCCTAAAACCCGACTTCGACCCATTTAGGCCCACACGCTCGTGTGGCCCACCTAACACAAATCTAGCCACGTATATAGGTTCCACCTAGTCTAGTTCACTATATACTATATCATCATACAATTTATTCCAATTGGGCCCACGGGCCCATTGGGCCCACTTCGTCCCATCGCGGCCCAAGTAGCCCCAACCCACAAGAATACTACTGATGGCCTTAACTATCGCGTCAAAGCCCCACACGCGCGCCGCACGCCTGGTGTGGCTACTATTTCGTGATCGCACTTCGCATTTGCCGCTTATAACTAGAGTAGAGAGAGTTACACACCGATAGGACTCGGTGCTAAATCACACGCGACGACTCGTGCCCAACGCCCACCAAGGTATGTTAACCCTTCTCCGGCATGCTCTTTATATAGCTAGCTCTTCACCTCCATTCCTTGTATCTTTCCGATGTGGGATCCTTCACAAGAGAGTTTAAATTCAACTCAAACTCTTACCGTCCACTCATAAAATAAATACTCCTTGCTTCTCATGAGATTCAACCTGTGCTCCCTTATAACATAATCCACGCCGCTAGCCACTTTACCAACTAGCTCCTTGTGCCTCAAACCATGCGCAATTAAATATAACCCTATGGCCAAGGTCTAAATTCATTTAATAAAAGTAATCAAAAAGGAATGCAAATGCTACAACTAGAACTTTGGACCTCCTTCCTTCCTTGTGGCGTCATTCCCTTATCCTTAAGTGGTGTCACTTTGCCACTACACCACACATTCCACTTGTGTCATTTTCCTCCACATTTTATTCTTAAGGCCTAACTGCCAACTTCCAGGATTTTTTTTTTCACCTAAAACAAAAATTTTCCCAAAGCTAATATTTGATCCCGGGACTTCACAGAAGCCCCCTAACCTTCCAAAATCACTTATCTAAAAGGTCCAACTTGCACTTAAGCCGATCTCCTATTCTCCAAAAAATTTTAAACACTACTACGCCAATGGGCCCATTGGGCTCAATTCTCTTAGGCCTAATTTCAGGATGTTACAGTGTGGCATTTTATTTCTTTGAAATAAGCAAGTCTTGGCTTTCTTTCGAATAAAAGGATCGTATTTTAAATTTTTCAAAATTTCGACATTAGGATATGAAATTATCAGTTAGGTACCAAATTTTGGGTGTTACGAGTGTGCTAACCCTTCCTCGTATGTAACCAACTCCCGAACCCATTTTCTTGTATTTCGTAGACCAAAATCAATGTTTTGGAATAAAATGTTTTATAAGGTGATCCAATCACACCTAAGTAAAAAGGAATTGGTGGCGACTCTCATTTTTGTTTTTAAAAGTCGACTCCCCATTTTTTAATCAACTTTAAAAATGGTTTCCACAACTTGAATTGTTGAAGTATTATTATCTAATTATCGACTATCATTCAAGTAAAGCTAACATTGTAGCTGATGCTTTGAGTCAGAAGTCTCTGCTTGCTTTGACAACAATAAATGCTCAATTGACTCTGGTATGTGATAGTTCTATTTGAGCCGAGCTGAGAGCTAAACCGATATTCCTTTGGAGAGTTCAAGAATTGGATAAAACTGATTTGCTGTAGTTAGCAAATTGGAACCTTGAGATGAGACATTTTACATGAGGCTCATAGTAGTACTTATTCGATCCATTTGGGTAGTATTAAAGTGTTCATTTTTCTAGCACAAGGAGTCTATTGGTAAAGGTGGAAAGTGGCGTGTGGAATGTACTAATGGTATGAGGTTCAAATCCCACCTTGTACAAATATTTTGGATTAAATTTTTGTACTAATAAGGTAAGTGTCGGCCAAGGCTTTAATATGGTAAGGAAGACTTTTTAATTTTGGAAAAGAGGCTAAGGAATATGGTAAGGAGGAAGATAAGTGTAACACCCCAAACCCGGTCTATGCATTGAGACTAGATTTGGTTTGTTACATGAATCGAGCTATTTTAAAACCTTCAATAAGTTGAAAACTACAATATTATTTTTAATTTCGGGTTTAATAAAAATTAGATGAGTATTTTAATTTAATGAATATTAGAAAATGTTAGTTGAAAAACATTAATTATTGTATTATCAAAAACCTTTAGGTAATTTGTTTAAGAGTTAACAATAATAAAATATTTATAAAGGAATTTCATATATTTGAAAACCTAAATTTATTTTAATAAAACATCATATAATTATAGCCCATATTTAAAAATCTAAAATATAGTTTAAAACCAAACACACATAAAAATCCGTAAATTATTTATAGAGGCCATTATTACATTAACCCAAAATAGTAAAATACTTATTAAAAGTTCGAGTTTAATAAACCCATGTTTTGCAAGATGGCCTCCACGAAGTCATCCTCGGCCCAAGTCCACGTCAATTTCCATTACCGAGATGGAAAAATTTAAGGGGTGAGTTACTTAGAACTCAAAGTATAACTCACTTACTTGTCCATTGGGCGATTTTCAATTTACGGGTTTGGGCCTTGAGCCCATAAGAAAAATAATATAATGAATAACATAATTAATAGCATGCATGTAAAATGAATTTTTCCTCCCAAACCTAATTCCATCCGCTACACACCCCGCACCAACCATCACACCTGGGGATCAAGTCAACCCACCCCGCCATCACACCGATCATAGGCATTAAGCCAATTATATTTTGTGGCATAGCCACCGAACTAGATTGTGACAAACTCACGAACTAGAGGCATTGAGCCAATTATTATTTTGTGGCGAGCCACCAACTAGAGGCAAATAGCCATTTATAACTTTTGTGGCGAGCCCATCAACTAGAGGCAAAAGCCATAATTTTGTGGCGAGCCACCGAACTAGATTTTTGGCAACAGCCTTCTTCTCTTCATCATTTCCCAACCCATGCAATATGTATGCAATAGTAAACTATGGTCATACAATAATTTTATTAAAAGGCCCATTAACAAGAATTAATATTTCCAAATCTTTATTAAGGCCCAAAATAACACTTTGGCCTAATTAACTATTTATCAACTTAGGCCCAATTTTACGATCTAGCAAGTATTTTAGCCCATTTAACAATTTAACGAGTTTACGCCCATTTATCGATCTAGCGTAGATTTGCCCAATTTACATTCATACGTAGATTTCAACCGATTATCAATTTAACAGAGTTTTTGGCCCATTTATCGATCTAGCAGAGATTTCGGCCCAATTTACATTCATACAGAGATTTCGGCCCGATTATCAATTTAACAGAGTTTTCGGCCCATTTATCGATCTAGCATATTCTACGGCCCATTTTCACGAAACATACAATTTACATATTAACAAGTAATTTCTCGAGGGCGTTTTTGTAATTTTCACGATTTTAGTCGTTTTCACGTATATTCGTCAAAATATCAGTTGTTACGTTTTTTTACCGATCTAGTCGTTTTTACGATTTTACTTCAATACCGAAATTGACATCCAACCCGAGAAAAAGTGTGAAGTTACACACCTCGATACCGAGAGTACTAATCCTTCTCGCTCCTCAAGACCTAAAACATATTTCGATCCGTTAGAACACTATTTCAGATAAATATACTTAATCGATAATAGATCCAAAATCTTACCTCTTGATTTTGAATCACTTCGATTTTCGGTTTCTCCTCGTTTATTGGTTCGTTAGTCGCCGAGAATCCACCAACGTATAAAGGCTCGGAAGTTCGTACCACTTCAAATAATTGACTTCCTTCGGAAGATGGTCCGCAACCCGGTGGAAAATCCCGGACTGTCGAAACTGCTCTTCGTTTAAATGGGGGATTTACAGATCCACCCCTCTTAATATGACTAACCACCGCCCTTTTCTTCCCTATTTTGAAAGTCTTCAAGATCAAAGGAATATTAGTTTAATCTAAGATAATATCGAAATAGTACTAGAGGCTTTAAAGGATGTGATTTCCTTACCACAATAAATCGATTCCAACGTTTCTACGATTCTCCCGAACACTTGAGTTCCGATCTTCCGTTATTGCACTATATAATAATGAATGAAATGTTATTAGAACGAACGTTTATTTCTATCCAAATGGTCCTTCATAACACCATCAATATTCGGCCATAACACTATTAATAAATCGAAAATGAAAAAGAAGAATCCCTTACCTATAATCCACGATCGAAAAGAAAGGATTGAGAATGGCGTTTGTGATGGATGAAGATTTCGGCTATGAAGAATCAAAGAAAAAGAAAGAAAGGTTCGGTTATGGGCACTCTAGCATTCGGCCATGAGAGAGTTTAATGGAGAAACTTTGAGTGAAAAGAAATAAAATATGAAAGAAGAGATGGTGATGATGTTGTTTGATTTCAAAGAGAAGAGAATAAAAGATGGATTTTAGGAGCTAGATACATTCGCCATGGTAAAAGAAAAGAAAAGAATGGCTTTGGTGTAGATGATTTCGCACTAAGAAGAAACACAAGAGAAAACTCACAAGATGAATAAAAGTGACCAAATGGTCAAAAGAATTTGGCTTTACCAAGGTTCAATTTCGCCAAAGGAGAAAATTGAGAAGAGGAATGCAAAATTCGCACAAAGTTGCTAGGAATGACCAAAGAGAAAATTCAATTCTTAGCCAAACTAACACTAAAATTCTTCTCCCTCCCTATACCAAGTTGCCGTCTAAAAACATGTTCAATTGGCCATGATTTTGTTTCCAAAATTTTCCCTTGATATGTGCCTTATGTCTCCATATCTTTCCTTAAGTTTTTGATTCCATGCCATAAGTTAACTATTTCCTTAATCCTTTGATACACTAACCAAAAATAACATGGTCAACACTTACCATATATGCTCTTGGCCGACACTTGCTTTACATGTGCAGAAAATTAAAAATAAAAATTTCATCTAGATGCTAAACAAGGGATTCGAACCTCTTCCCTCAAGCTACAACTCATGCGCCAACACCACCATGCCATGTACTCCTTTCATGTCACTCATTAACACTTAATTAAACTTAAGTATTAATGACACTTGCTTCTCTTCAATAAATTCTCAAATATTAAAATTATTCCTTACCCAAATTATGCTATACTCTTCTTTAGAACTTCAATAAACACGAAAATAAAAGTAAGAAATTTTCCTTTAAAATCTAAACACCAAATCATGCAATATATATATACTCAGATTTTTAGGGTGTTACAACTCTACCCTCCTTAAAGAAAATTTCGTCCTCGAAATTTACCTGGTTGAAAGAGGTGAGGGTATTGTTGCCGAATTGCATCTTCAGGCTCCCACGTAGCTTCCTCCACTCCGTGGTTACGCCATAAAACTTTGACCAACGGCACGGTTTTCTTTCTTAGCACTTTGACATCTCGGTCTAAGATTTCCACTGGTTCTTCTTCAAAAGACAAATCTGAATTCAGCTCCAATTCTTCCACCGGTATAATGTGCGAAGTATCCGATCTATAACGCCTCAACATGGAAACATGAAAAACATTATGAATTTGATCCAATTCTGGAGGTAACTCAATCTGATAAGCCACTGGACCAACACGCTTCAGTACACAATAAGGTCCAATGTATCTAGGACTTAGCTTGCCCTTCCTTCCAAACCTGAAGATCTTTTTCCAAAGAGAGACCTTCAAGAAAACCTGATCCCCCACATCATACTCGATATCCTTTCGCTTCAGGTCTGCATACGACTTCTATCTATCTGAGGCTTCTTTCAACTGTGCTCAAATAACTTTTACCTTATCCTCTGTTTCAGATATCATCTCAGGACCTAACATCTGTCGTTCGCCCAACTCAGTCCAACAAATAGGAGAACGACACTTACGACCATACAATGCCTCGTAAGGTGCCATCCAATGCTAGACCGATAGTTGTTGTTATATGCGAATTCGCGGGGTAGATAATCCTCCCAACTACCCTCAAGTCGATTACATCCCCTAACATATCTTCCAATATCTCGAATTACTCTCTCGATCGACCATCGATCGAGGATGAAAAGCCGTCTTGAAATTCAACTTTGTCCCCAAGGCTTCATGCGAGCTTTCTAGAATCGTGATGTAAACCTAGGGTCCCTATCCGATATAATAGATACAAAACCCCATGCAACCTCACAATTTTGGATACGTCATGCTTTGCCAACTTCGTAATGAATAATCCGTCGAACTGGCAGGAAATGAGCAGTCTTCGTCAACCGATCAACAATTACCCAAACGGAATTTTTCTTAGTAGGTGTTAACGGTAACCCACTAACAAAATCCATAGTTATCCGCTCCCATTTCCAAAGAGGAATTTTTATCGGTTGTAACAACCCAGACGGTAATTGATGTTCTGCCTTCACTTGCTGACAAGTCAAACATTTTCCCATAAATTTTGAAATCTCACACTTCAACCTTGGCCACCAATACTGTTCACGAAGATCTCGATACATCTTATTTCCTCTGGGATGCATAGTATAAGGGCTACTATGCGCCTCCTGTAGAATCATTTGCCTCAGGTCTGAGTCCTTAGGCATACATACACTTCCTCAAAAGCACAACACACCTTCCGTGTTTATTCCAAAATCCTCGATTTCACCATTTTCAACTTGCCGAAGTAAAGGTCCCAACTTCTCATCTGATGTCTGTTTTTCCTTGATTTGTTCCAGCGACAGAGGCTTCATCTGAAGTTCTGCTAACAAACTGCCATCCTCGTATAGACTCAAATGGGCAAACAATGCTCTCAAATCAGATACTTTCTTACGACTTAACGCGTCAGCTACCACGTTAGCCTTTCCAGGATGATATTCGATTGAGAAATCATAATCCTTTAATAATTCTACCCATCTTCTTTGTCTCAAATTTAACTCCTTTTGGGTAAGGAGGTATTTAAGACTCTTGTGATCCGTGTAAATTATAGATTTCTCACCGTAGAGATAGTGCCTCCAAATCTTTAGAACAAAGACAACAGCAGCTAACTCCAAATCATGCGTAGGGTAGTTTACTTCGTGTGGTCTCAATTGACGAGAAGCATAGGCCACCACCTTTCCATTTTGCATCAACACACAACCTAGACCCCTGTGAGATGCATCACAATAAATAGTGAATTCTTTTCCAGCCTCCGGCTGAATCAAAACTGGAGCTTCCGTCAGGATCTTCTTCAATTTCTTGAAACTCTCTTGCGCTTTTCGGTCCAAATATACGGAGCTCCTTTCGCAATGCTTTAGTTAGGGTGCGACAATCAACGAAAACCCTCTACAAAACGTCTATAGTATCCAACTAAACCCAAGAAACTCAATTTCACTCATCGATGTTGGTGGTTTCCAATCCGAATAGCCTCAATTTTCCGAGGATCCACCCTTATTCCTTCGGCTGATACTACATGACCAAGGAAAGTCACTTTCTTTAGCCAAAATTCGCATTTACTAAATTTGGCATACAATTGCTTATCACGAAGTAGCTGTAATACTATCTGCAAATGCTTGTCATGCTCCTCCTCATTTCTCGAATAAACCAATATGTCATCTATGAACACTACCATAAACCGGTCTAAATATGGTTGAAGACTCGGTTCATCATGTCTATAAATGCAGCTGGTGCATTGGTTAGTCCAAACGGCATCACTACAAACTCATAGTGTCCGTAACGGTCCGAAATGCCGCCTTATAAATGTCCGCTTCTTTCACCTTGAATGGTGATAACCCGACCTTAAATCAATTTTGGAAAATCAAGCTCCTTTTAATTGATCAAACAGGTCGTCAATTCTCGGCAGAGGATACCGATTCTTGATCGTCAATTTATTCAATTGTCTGTAGTCAATGCACATACGCATCGATCCATCCTTCTTCTTGACGAACAAAATTGGTGCTCCCCACGGAGACACACTTGGTCGAATAAATCCCCGATCCAACAATTCTTGAATTTGAGCTTTAAGCTCAGCTAACTCCTTCGGTGCCATTCTATAAGGAGTAATGGACACTGGAGCTGTCCCAGGCAAAAGCTCAATGCCAAATTCTACTTCCCGATCTGGAGGTATACTAGGAAGTTCTTCGGGAAATACATCGGGAAATTCCTTCACCGTCCTCACATCATCCACAGATAACTCTTTAGCATCCAAAGCATAGATAAAGGCTAGGAATGCTCCATATCCTTTCCGCACCAACTTCTCTACCTTTAATGCAAATACCACATTTGCCAGATAGTTCCTTCGCTCACCAATCATTATGACTTCCTTATCATCCGAGGTTCTTCGACATTCGTTTTCAAAGACAATCCAATTGCGCTGATGTTTAACCACCAATCCATGCCCGAATGAGATCGAACTCGTCGAAAGGTAGTTCCATCAAGTTTGCTAAGAATATCTCCTCTTGAATTTTCAAGGCACGCCTTTAAACATTTTATTAACAATTACCGATCGTCCTAAAGGACTAATTCATCGCATCTCATTTTCGTAATTTGATTCTAATTTCGTGTTTCGGATATGGCACTAGATACATATGAATGGGTAAAGCCAATATCTATTAAGGCAATAACAGGTACATCAAAAATGAAGAACGTACCAGTTATCACATCTGGTGTATTACCGTCCTCGCGGCGTCTAACTTCATAGACGAGTCCAGGCTGTCTTGCATCTGCATTTCCTCTAGGACCATTGCCTCGGCCCGGTGCACCTTGACCACGTCCAGCCACATTGCCACCACGACCTGTTCCACGACCTCTCAGTGGCTGCTGATTACCCCTGGCCGGCTGTGCATCATTATTATGAACCTCTTGAGTCGTATCCATACGTTGAGGATAATTTTTGTACTGATGATCCATTGAACCGCATTTGTAGCATGCACCTGTTTTCCTCCAACATTCTCCAAAATGTCTTTTCCCACACTCAGTGCAATCTCGACTTCGATTATTTGCTACCGGGGTTTTACCTTGAACTGGTTCATCATTCCGAGGTCTCTTCTGGAATCTCTTTGAAGAACCAGACTGCTGTGTCTCTCTCTTATTTTGGAATCTTTCTCGCTCGCTGCTCAATTCTTAGCCTCCTCGGCTATTTTGGCCTTCTCCACAAGAGTGGAAAAATTTCTAACTTGCTGTGGAGCAATCAGAACCCTCAGCTCATCATTAAGTCCATCCTCGAAATGCACACAACGTTCGTGATCTGTTGCTACAATTGTCCAGGCATAGCGGCTCAGACGTAAAAACTCAGCTTCATATGCTATCGCGGTCTTACTTCCTTGGACAAGATTCAGAAATTCCTTCCTTCGAGTGTCTACATAACTCGTTCCAACGTATTTTCCTTGGAAGGCAGCTTTAAAGAATTCCTAATTAATCAGTGCAGCTTCGGTGCCTTCTCGAACAGTGAGCCACCATTGATACGCCTCATCTCTTAACAAGGATACAGCTCCTCTCAGTTTTTGCTCGACAGTGCATTCCATATCATCCATAATCCGTTCCATAGCTTGAGCCAAGATTCACCACATTGAGCTACACCAGAGACTCCTCTAAAACTTCTGCATTATTTGACTTAAGTCGCTCTGAAATTGACCCACGAGTTGTTGGCCCAATTCTAGTTTCAGCGACCCTTTCCAAGACTCGCAGCATTGCTTGAGTCAATGCATTATCTTCTTCCATGTGATCGCGTGATCCGTCTCACTCTCAATTGACGCAAAAGGCCCACTTCCAACATATGATTTGGTGCTTCATCGTAGCACCTCGGCCTCTACCACGCCCACGTCTCACGCGTCCCACGACCACGTCCTCTAGTGCTCATGATAGCTTGTTCGTTTTTATCGATTACAAGTTTTATGAATCAAAAATTTGTTTCGTGTTTATTAACAATATTTTATGAGATTTGAGATATAAAGTTATTTTTTCGCAACATATCCTATAGTCTCAATCTCTCAGCTTTTCACATCTAAAACTAGAAGTTCTAGAGTGTTCCTATGATCATATCATAGTAATCATTAAGCAATAAATACTTACTTGACTTGTTACCGGATGCTTGTGGTGCCATAATTGATCTTTAAAATATAATTGAACGATTTCATATAGAAATTATTTATAACCCAAACCACGGTAGAGTTTTTGAAATCGGCTCGATACCATTAAATGTAACACCCCAAACCCTATCTATGCATTGAGACTAGATTTGGTTTGTTACATGAATCGAGCTATTTTAAAACCTTCAATAAGTTGAAAACTACAATATTATTTTTAATTTCGGGTTTAATAAAAATCGATAAGTATTTTAATTTAATGAATATTAGAAAATGTTAGTTGAAAACATTAATCATTGTATTATCAAAAACCTTTAGGTAATTTGTTTAAGAGTTAACAATAATAAAATATTTATAAAGGAATTTCATATATTTGAAAACCCAAATTTATTTTAATAAAACATCATATAATTATAGCCCATATTTAAAAATCCAAAATATAGTTTAAAACCAAACACACATAAAAATCCAAAAATTATTTATAGAGGCCCTTATTACATTAACCCAAAATAGTAAAATACTTATTAAAAAGTTCAGAGTTTAATAAACCCATGTTTTGCAGTATGTCCTCCACGAAGTCATCCTCGGCCCAAGTCCACATCAATTTCCATTACCTGAGATGGAAAAATTTAAGGGGGTGAGTTACTTAGAACTCAGTGTATAACTCACTTGTCCATTGGGCCAGATTTTCAATTTACAGGGTTTGGGCCTTGAGCCCATAAGCAAAATAATATAATGAATAACATAATTAATAGCATGCATGTAAAAATGAATTTTTCCCTCCCAAACCTAATTCCATCCGCTACACACCCCCGTACCAACCATCACACTTGTGGGGATCAAGTCAACCCACCCCGCCATCACACCGATCATAGGCATTAAGCCAAATTATATTTTGTGGCATAGCCACCGAACTAGATTGTGACAAAGTCACCGAGCTAGAGGCATTGAGCCAATTATTATTTTGTGGAAGAGCCACCGAACTAGAGGCAAATAGCCATTTATAACTTTTGTGGCGAGCCAATCAACTAGAGGCAAAAGCCATAATTTTGTGGCGAGCCACCAACTAGATTTTTGGCAACAGCCTTCTTCTCTTCATCATTTCCCAACCCATGCAATATGTATGCAATAGTAAACTATGGTCATACAATAATTTTATTAAAAGGCCCATTAACAAGAATTAATATTTCCAAATCTTTATTAAGGCCCAAAATAACACTTTGGCCTAATTAACTATTTATCAACTTAGGCCCAATTTTACGATCTAGCAAGTATTTTAGCCCATTTAACAATTTAATGAGTTTACGGCCCATTTATCGATCTAGCGTAGATTTCGCCCAATTTACATTCATACGTAGATTTCGCCCGATTATCAATTTAATGAGTTTTCGCCCATTTATCGATCTAGCGAGATTTCGCCCAATTTACATTCATACGTAGATTTCGCCCGATTATCAATTTAATGAGTTTTCGCCCATTTATCGATCTAGCATATTCTACTACCCATTTTCACGAAACATACAATTTACATATTAACAAGTAAATTCTCGAGGCATTTTCGTAATTTTCACGATTTTAGTCGTTTTCACGATTTTCGTCAAAATATCGGTTGTTACGCTTTTTTACCGATCTAGTCGTTTTACGATTTTACTTCAATACCAAATTGACATCCAACTCGAGAAAAGTGTGAAGTTACACACCTCGATACCGAGAGTACTAATCCTTCTCGCTCCTAAGCACCTAAAACATATTTCGATCCGTTAGAACACTATTTCAGATAAATATACTTAATCGATAATAGATCCAAAATCTTACCTCTTGATTTTGAATCACTTGATTTTCGATTTCTCCTCGCTTATTGGTTCGTTAGTCACGAGAATCCACCAACGATAAAGGCTCGGAAGTTCGTACCACTTCAAATAATTGACTTCCTTTGGAAGATGGTCCGCAACCCGTGGAAAATCCTGCATCGTCAAATCGCTCTTCGCTTAAATGGGGATTTACGATCCGCCTCTTAATATGACTAACCACCGCCTTTTCTTCCCTATTTTGAAAGTCTTCAAGATCAAAGGAATATTAGTTCAATCTAAGATAATATCGAAATAGTACTAGAGGCTTTAAAGGATGTGATTTCCTTACCACGATAAATCGATTCCAACGTTTCTACGATTCTCCCGAACACTTGAGTTCCGATCTTCCATTATTGCACTATATAATAACGAATAAAATGTTATTAGAACGAACGTTTATTTCGATCCAAATGATCCTTCATAACACCATCAATATTCGGCCATAACACTATTAATAAATCGAAAACGAAAAAGAAGAATCCCTTACCTATAATCCATGATCGAAAAGAAAGGATTGAGAATGGTGTTTGTGATGGATGAAGATTTGACTATGAAGAATCAAAGAAAAGAAAGAAAGGTTCTGACTATGGGCACTCTAGCATTCGACCATGAGAGAGTTTAATGGAGAAACTTTGAGTGAAAAGAAATAAAATATGAAAGAAGAGATGGTTATGATGTTGTTTGATTTCAAAGAGAAGAGAAGAAAAAGATGGATTTTAGGAGCTAGATACATTCGGCCATGGTAAAAAGAAAAGAAAAGAATGGCTTTGGTGTAGATGATTTCACACTAAGAAGAAACACAAGAGAAAACTCACAAGATGAATAAAAGTGACCAAATGGTCAAAAGAATTTGGCTTTACCAAGGTTCAATTTCGGCCAAAGGAGAAAATTGAGAAGAGGAATGCAAAATTCTGCACAAAGTTGCTAGGAATGACCAAAGAGAAAAATTCAATTCTTAGCCAAACTAACACTAAAATTCGGCTCCTCCCTATACCAAGTTGCAGTCCAAAAACATGGTCAATTGGCCATGATTTTGCTTCCAAAATTTTCCTTGATATGTGCCTTATGTCTCCATATCTTTCCTTAAGTTTTGATTCCATGCCATAAGTTAACTATTTCCTTAATCCTTTGATACACTAACCAAAAATAACATGGTCAACACTTACCATATATGCTCTTGGCCGACACTTGCTTTACATGTGCGTAAAATTAAAATAAAAATTTCATCTAGATGCTAAACAAGGGATTCGAACCTCTCCCCTCAAGCTACAACTCATGCGCCAACACCACCATGCAGTGTACTCCTTTCATGTCACTCATTAACACTTAATTAAACTTAAGTATTAATGACACTTGCTTCTCTTCAATAAATTCTCAAATATTAAAATTATTCCTTACCCAAATTATGCTATACTCTTCTTTAGAACTTCAATAAACACGAAAATAAAAGTAAGAAATTTTCCTTTAAAATCTAAACACCAAATCATGCAATATATATATACTCGGATTTTTAGGGTGTTACAATAAGGGAAAAAAGAAGGAAAGAAATAAAAGAAAAGGAAAGTGAAGGGAACATGTTGGCCTATAGTGGGGAGAATGTTTTGGAAAGTGTTTTGGTCAATTTTTGATTCTATTGGAAAGGTAAACACGATTTTGGGGAAGGGAAAACTTGGTAGCCGAAATTCCTTTAGACATTTTACAATTTTGTGTGAAATACTTGTTCCTTTCTAGCATATTTGGTTGCTCTCTTCCAATTTCTTATTTTCCCTTGTCGAAACTTTAAAGCCAATGTTCTACACCATTTTCCTCATTTTGGCCGAAACTCCTAGGCCATTTATTCATCTTTCTCCTTTGTTTTGCCATAATCCTCAAACCAATCTTACTCAATTTCTTTTGATGGCCGAATCACTCTAGCACAATTGTCCATCTTTCTCTCTTGTTTAGCTGAAACTATTAAGCTCCCTTTCTCTATCTTTTCATTTCTTTTCACAAAGTTCTTCAACCATCCTTCCTTCTTCTTTAATCCATATTTTCATAGTCGAATCTTGATCATCACTTCTTCTCCATCTTGTAAGTTGGACATTTATTTCTTGATTACATCGAGTAAGCGACGTTTTTCCTAATCTTTTCATTTTCTATTCTCCTTAGCCGAATGAATATTCCCTATCATTTGGTGTTTCATCTTGTTTTTAAAACCAAAATGTGATCTTTCATACTCCCTTATATTTTGATAATGTTCTATTTGTAGTATTCTAGTGGATTGGCCGAATACCATATCATTGCCTATTTATTTCTGGTCATAAGCCAATTAGTGGGAATTGGGAGATAAGTCTAAACTGAAACTATAGTTAGGAGATAAGCCTAAAACTGAAACTATAGTTAGGTCTAAATTCGAAAGACCCACTATCGAAATCACTTTTCATAAAATTGCTCGTGATTAATAAGTGAAAAGGAATACTGATGCATAACAATTTCTTTAAATCAGACAAAAATGCGATGATAGACATGAGTTCTAGGGGACGTGGTCGTAATACATGAGGGCGCGGTAGAGGCAGAATGGCTATGTCAGAACCAGTAGGGTCTAGTCCGGGGTCAGGAAATGAGGCACCACTGCTACCAACTGTAGAAGCTGAGTTTCAAGATCAGACGGGTGGAGGCAACGCAGAGTCTCAGGCTATGCTGTGGGTTCTGGAGAGAGTTGTGGGAGCGAATATGGGTACTGGGGCTCGAAAGTCTATTCCTGAGCGACTTCGAGCTAATGGAGCTGAAGTGTTTCGAGGTATTTCTGGAGTAGCTCCAATTGTGGCAGAGTACTGGTTAGAGGCAGTCGAGAGGATCATGGATGACCTGGACTGCACAGCTGAAGAGAAGTTGAAGGGCGCTATTTCTTTACTTCGGGATGAAGCCTACCAATGGTGACTCACTGTCAGAGAGGGTACTCCGGCGGACCAAGTGGACTGGAGTTTCTTTAAGATAAAGTTTGAGGGGAAGTACGTCAGAGCTAGTTACGTGGACGCACAGAGGAAGGCGTTCTTGAACCTAGTACAGGACGGGGGATTAGAGGACTACAGTGTGAACAGCGACGAAGTTTTGTGTTTCTGTGGTAGGGTTTGTATGCCAAAAGATGTGGAATTTAGGCAAAAGATTCTTCAATAATCGCATAGTAGCCCTTATGCTATGCATCCTGGAGGGAGTAAGTTCTATAGGGATCTTCGAGATCAGTTTTGGTGGCCTGGTTTGAAGCTAGAAGTTACAAAATTTGTGGGGAAGTGCTTGACGTGCCAGCAAGTCAAAGCTGAACATCAAGTGCCTTCGAGACTGCTGCAACCAGTGAAGATTCCGCAGTGGAAGTGGGAGAGAATCACGATGGACTTTGTTAGTGGGCTTCCTCTTACGCCTACTAAGAAGGACTCAGTATGGGTGATCGTGGATTGGTTGACAAAAACTGCTCATTTCATACCTGTTCGTATGGATTACTCTCTATAGAAGTTGGCGAAGTTGTATGTGGCAAAAATTGTGAGACTGCATGGGGTGCCAGTATTGATCATATCGGATAGGGATCCTAGATTTACATCGCGGTTTTAGAGGGCGTTGCATCAGACATTGTGCATCGGGTTGGACTTTAGCACGGTATTTCATCTGCAGACGGATGGCTAGTCTGAAAGGGTGATTCAAGTGTTAGAGGATATGTTGAGAGGATGTCTTATCGACTTCAGAGGTAGTTGGGAGGAATTCTTACCCTTAGAAAAATTCGCATACAACAACAGTTATCAAGCTAGTATTCGGATGGCGCCGTATGAAGCATTGTACGGGCAAAAATATTGGACTCCTACTTGTTGGACAGAACTGGGTGAATGTCATGTTTTAGGTCCAGAGATGGTGGCAGAATTAGAGGAGAAGGTTAAGACAATCCGAACTCAGTTGAAGGAGGCATCTGATAGACAGAAATCATATGCGGATCTTAAGCGGAAAGAGATAGAGTTCACAGTGGGTGATTGGGTATTCCTGAAAGTTTCGCATTGGAATAAGGTGGTGAGATTTGGATGTAAGGGTAAGCTGAGTCCCAGGTTTAAAGGACCTTATTGAGTTTTGAAGCAAGTTGGACCAGTAGCGTATCAGCTAGAGTTGCCTTCAGAACTGACGCAGATGCATGATGTGTTTCACGTCTCAATGCCAAGACATTATCGGTCGGATCTGTCTCACGTTGTGCCAGTTGAGGAAGTTGAGTTGAAGCCAGATTTTTCCTATGAAGAGGAGCCAATTCAGATTTTGAAGTGAGATGTGAAGGTACTACGGAAGAAATCAATTCCTCTAGTCAAGGTGTTGTGGCAGAACCATGGTTCAGAAGAAGCGTCGTGGGAGCCAGAAGAGTCGATGCAACAGCAGTACCCTCACTTGTTTTGACCAGGTAATTTTGGGGCCAAAATTTCTTTAAGGGGGTAGAACTATAACATTTGGGATTTAGGGGTCTCGCATTTTAATTTATTTCTATGTGCTAGTATGCTTTGGATGTTGTTAGAGTGTGTTTGAGGGCTTCGGAAAACCTTGGGGTTAGGTAGGAGCCTTAGTAAAAAATTTTTAAGCATTTAGGGGAAAGCTAGGGGAGCTAGGCCTTAAGGGAATTAATGAGGAGGTTATGACACAAGAAAGGAAGTGGTGGAGTAGCAAGGTAACACATGGGAGCAAGGGGGAGAGTTTACGTCAAAGGAGTTCCAAGGGGGAGGAGGTTCGAGCAGCATGAGGAGCATTTTGGGGTTTATTTTTGCGTCAAAGGGAGTGGAGAGTTGGATTCGGCTATGGCACTTGAAAGTTGGAGTTTGAATTGGTCAAGGTGTTTGAATGTGTGGTGGAGAGTGGGATAGAAGGTTTGAATCATTCAAATGAGTTTGAATCAGAGGAGAAGAGGAAAATGAGGAGGAAAAAGGAGGATTTGGTGAAGGGAGGAGTGTTAGCCGAATTTGGGACTTTAGGGGGATGGCAATTTCGGTCATGTAAGGGGAGAGTAGGTGCCGAAATTGAGGTAGTATGTGTGTGTCCATCTTTTTGGCATTTTCTTTCCTTTCTTTAGTTCTCTTTGCATAATGTGTTAGTCAAGAGCTCTTCAATTCTTTTTCTCTCCATTTGACCAAAAACTGAAGGTAAGGATGACCATTTAGGCATCTTGTTCACTCTCGTTTCCTCTTTTCTTTATCTCCATTCAAAGGATCGAACCACAACTCTTTCTTCTCTTCGTTTTCTTCTTCACTTTGTCAACTTTGAGCCTTCACTCTCCAAAAGCCGAGACACACCCTCCACCCTCACCATAGCCGAAACCTCCTAAGCCTAAACTCTTCCTTCTTCTTTATTCTTTTCACTTTGGAAGCCTTCAACCTTCATCTCTATTTCAAAGCCGAACCATACCTCCCATTCCTTCTCCTTTCTTTTTCTTCATTTGGAGAACCCTATTTCTTTTTGTCAAAAAAATCGAATAATCTCTTTCTCTTGGTAGCTGAATTTTGTAGCTATTCTTTTTCCCTTATTTTTTTCTCTTCTTATTCTTTCATCTCTTGTTATTTTATAAAGCTAGATCTCTTTCGGGTAGTAACACTTTTCGATTATCTTTTGTTAGAAGGAGCACCGTCATTCATCTAGTGTCAACTCTTCCAATCAATTTCTACTATTGGGGTAAGGGGTTCTTTTCTATTTCGAATATTGCTCTTTCTTTTTGGTTTGCTGAAACCAAAAGTCTAATCTTATTTTTTGTATGGCCGAATCTGTGAAGGAAGGAGTTTGGGTTCTCTGTATAAGCCAGCGATAGGAGTATTAAGGATCTTTCGGGATTTGGCCAAGCAAGGTAAGAAGATATTTGGTACGACCAAAGGCCATTTCTTTGTCTATTAAGGTTAGGCCGAATCTGATATTGGCATATGTAAGGATTTCAACAGCTTTCAAGATCAAGTGAGAATCTTTTGGATTTGAGTCGACTTTGGTAAGGTTATTGATTTAGATATTATTTAGCTTCGTTTAAGATCTGATTTAACAGTTAACCGAGTCTTCTGATTAAGTACTATTCGATGGATGCGAGTACCAGCCAAGGAGAGAAAGGGATTGGACACGTAGTCCCTACCCCTAAGTTCAAGAAGCGGTCAGTTTCAGCAGTTCGGGATTGGCCACCAGGGTATGGGCCAGCTTCAGAATAGGATCGTAGGCAAATAGCGATAGTGTCGGTTAGTGATAGCGTCGATGTTGAGAGCGTGGTATTACCGGTTATCAGGTGTGTAATTAGCACACTGTTTCTTTACTTTCCTTGTTTAAAATTAATTAAATGTATGTGATATGTGTGGTAGCCGAATTGGTGGCTGTGGTGGTATTGTTATTACCCATGTTGGGTAATCCAGTAACCAGGTTAATATACTACCTATGTTGTGGATGTGGTTAGTAATTGTGGATCTATGTAAGCATGTCGTATATGCATATTGGGTATGTTCATATGTTATGTTACCATTTCATCATATTATGTTTGCATGTGCATGGGGTTCGGATATATTGAAAAGGGGAAGTGTGTACATTTATGTATCGTGGTTTGATGATGGCCTCGAGCCACATCGTGGATTGATGATGACCACAGTCTCATCGTGGATATTTGTGATTTTAATCACGTGGATCAGTGGCTAGACCACTAAGTGGACTTTGAGCAGCTTGACTGCCAAAGAGGCATGTAGCGGATGGAGGGTCGATTTAGTAATCCCCCAGTGTGTGGTGGTTGGATGTACAGGTGGGGTGTAGCGGATGGATGCTAGGTTGAGGTAGGTTAACATAATGCATGATAATATGTGGTATATCGATTTGATGTGGTTTTGGGGCCAAGCCCAATTGTGGATATGTGTGGTTTAATTGCACACTGAGTCAAAATGACTCACCCTGTTTTTCAACAATGCAGGTAATACGTGATACTTTGGACCGGGCTGGAGTGGAGTCAAGGTGGCCATGCAGAAGCCGTTTTTATGCTTAAAGTACATTATAAACTTTTAATTACTTTTTGGGGTATTTTATTGTAATAAGGCCGATTTAAATACTTTGGATTTTAAAGTTTTAAGTTGGATCCGCTATCAAATGGTTAATTTATACAGAAACTCTAAGATATCTGCAACACTCTAATTTAAATGAAGTTTTCAAAATATAGATTACTTATAAACCTTTCGGTTTCCCAAAATTTCCGTATAAATAATGATTTGAACTTATGCAACCCAAATGTTTTATTTTTAAATAAATTGCTAAGTTTAAACGAGAAACCTTTTTTTTTAAATGGAGTTTAATCTTAGAATTTTAAATCCATTTTCTTCATCTTTAAAACCCAACTTTTCTCGACACCTTTCCCAGTAACATTTCGAATTCGGCCGTGGTGTTTGGGCCGAGTTTGGGGTGTTACATATTTTAAGCTTTAGATTTCTATTTCTGTTTACTTTATTATTTTGGGTTTTTATGTTGTAATAAGGCCTCTAAAATATTTTAATATTTTCTTTATGATTGAAGAACTTATTATGTTGCTTAAATTATTTTAAAATGAGAATTTTTCAAAAACTTAAATAAGGATTTTCCAAAATAGATTAACAAATGGATTTCATAACAAACTTCTACGAATATTTTTAACTCGAAAATTTTCTCTCGAAATATCAATGATATTTTCAAAAGTCACGGTTTATAAAATTTCTAGCTAAAAATTATCGATTTATCAATCAATCTTCGAGGTTAGTAGTATTTTAACAAATATTTCAAATCAAACTTGTTTTCTTCATTTTTCAATACCTATTTTAGTACGAATCAAAAGGATTTAACATGTTTTCTCATGTGACATGTCAGATCCGATCATAAAGCATGGGCCGAATTTGGAGTGTTACATTTTTGACCCCAAACCACAGGCGAGTTTTATAACCTAGCTCTGATACCATTAAATGTAACACCCCAAACCCGACCCATGCAGTATGACTGGATCTGGCATGTCACATGAAGAAAGTGTATAAAGAACTTGTATTCTTTCTGAAATTGACTTTATTTGGTTATAGTTAAGAAAAGAAGTTTAGTTTATAAATATTTGATAAAAATACAACTAATCTCTAGAGGTTGATTTATGAAATGAAAATCGAACTAGTTAACTTTAAAACCATGATTTTTGAAAATAACGTTGATAATTCGAAGGAGAATCTAAGTTAAATTATTTGTACATGTTTGTTATGAAATCTATTTGTTAATCTATTTTGTAAAAACCATTGTTTATGATTTTAGAAAAATCCCCGTTTAAAACAATTCATAGAAGATAATAAGTACGTCAAAACATAAAGCAAATTAAAACATATCCCAGAGGCCTTATTACAACTTTGAACCCAAAATAGTAAAAGTAACGAAATAAAGCGAAAAAGAAGTTTACTAATGTTAGAAAACACCATTTCTAAAGTATGGCCTCCACCGAGTCATCCATGGCCCCAAGTCCTCATTATTGAGCATTACCTGCAAGGATTAAGAAAAAGGAGTGAGTTACAAGAACTTATAGTATAATCCCCTTACCTTCATCTACTTGGCCTGAACCCACATAGCAACATCTTGGGCCTAAGACCATTCACATAACAGTATTTAAATGAAATGAATGCAACCCAATCCATCCATCCATCACACCCCCGACCAGCCAATCACACCTGTGGGGATCAAGTCAACCCACCCAGCCGCTCACACCAATTTGCAGTCGAGCTACTACCACATAGTATTTATGTGGCCAAGCCACTGATATCACGGTTATGTACATTAATAATCGAATTGTGGCTATGCCACCAGGCTACACTTCTATTTATACAATTTTTCCCACCCCATGTAGTATGTAAAAATGCAACATATATAGTACATTATCCAAATATAAATCAACCATTAAACTAGAGAAATATTTTGGTGAATCAACCCATTAAAGTACTTAGGCAATTCGGCCCACTATGGGTAGTTTAATAAAACAGCTCATAGAAGGCATTTTGGTAATTAACCTTTTAAAGACGTTAAAGCAATTCGACCCATTAAGGCATTTCGATAAATCGGCCTCTTGAGGGTATTTTAGTAATTCGGCCCATAAGGGCATATTCGTAATCTAACAAGTTAATATCGATTTTGATGGATCTTAGAATTAATGTTGTTTAAGCAAATTACTCGATTTAAGCCATATTACGGTTATTAGATTCGTAAGCAACAACGATCTATTTTTCCAACATGATGGTGAATCACGAATTTATGGGATTTCGGTGTGAGATTACACACCTGATTACGGTAAGAACTAAGCCTTCTTGATCGTCGGCACCTAATTCATAATAACACTCAATTAACTAACAAAAGAGAGTGTCTTAATCCAAATCTAAACAATCGGTTTATCACACCTACCCTCACCACCGTGAACAACCACAATCTGTCTATTCTCACCAGATGTTGGCTCCCTTCCACAACCTGGTGGGAAATCCCGAACTATCGATACTGCCCTACTTTTGAACTTGGGAGTAGAGATTGCAAGTCCACTCCCTATTCAACCTTCTATCGATTTTCCTTTAATATCGCTACCACGTGCCTCCATTGGAAGAGTCTCGGTCAGAAAATATTACGATAAGAGAAAATAATTGTCTAAGGAGGGGTTTTGGCTTACCACTACCTTCGAAGAATCAACGAGTAAAAGAAAATGAGTGATTTAGTCCTTAGAATAATTGATTAGTTAAATCTATCGATCAGTTTAGCAAAATAATCGAGCAGCGATATCGAATGGACCAAGAAGTGACTCCTTACATTAATTGATGATAAATCAGACTCCCACCGATTGGGCTTGTGGCTACGGATGAGTCGGCAAGGATATGAGATTTGGCCTACCCACTTTAACACTACAAAAAGATGGAGAGCATGATGTGAGGGAGTAGGAGAGAGTGATGTTTCGGTTTAGAGAACTATCTAATGATAAGGGGTACATATTCAGCCATGGAGGAAAGAAAGGAAGATGAAAAGAAAAGAATGTAACTACTTACCCGATTCGGCAAAAGAAGAAAGTATCCAACACACAAGATAGAGAAGAGATAAAGTGTTAAAGATTCAGCTATTTAAAGAAAAGGGACAAAGAAGATTCAGCCAACCAAAGTCTTCAACTAAAGATGAAGAGTGAAAGGTTGAAGAAACGGTGAAAAGAAAAGAAAAGAAGCCTATGAAAAAGATGAGAAAAAATAAGAGAAAATATCCCTTAAGGTCACGGTTTTAGGTAAGAAAAGAAGTACTCAAATGGTCAAAAGAAAATAACTTTCAAAATGGAACAAAAACTACTCAAAGAGCCTAAGAAAATTCGGCATATCAACCCCTTACCAAACCAAATACACTCCTTACCCAAGATACCACCTTTAACCGACACTTCTCCCCCATGCACATCTCAAAATTTCGGCCAATATTCCCCCTTACCAAAATCGTGTACCCCTTACCAAAAAGATCATGGTTGACCAAATTTCTTTCCCCAAGTACCTCCTAAAATTCAGCCAACATATCCCCCTTATCTCTTTCCTTTATTTCTTTCTTTTTTTTTCCCCTTGATCTCCTCCATTCTCTTTTTCCTTAGTCTTCTTTCCATCATTTGAATGAGTCTTCCTTTCCTTATTTAGAGTCTTGGCCGACACTTACCATTGATTAGCACAAAAAAAAATTAATCCAAAATTTGCAATAGGCGGAATTCGAACTCCACCCCTTTGGCTCCTTCATGTGACGTCACACCACTCTGCTACTAGCTCCACTTGTGCTAGCAAAATACATACTTATTCTTTTATGCCTTAATGCCACTTACCTTTTCCCCCCTTAAGTGCATAAACACAAAAATTCAACCAAGGCCCAACTCAACCCCAAGCCTTCCTAGGGCCCCTAAACATACACAACTAACACTCTTAGCTAACCTAACGCATGGTATAATGTAAAATATAAAATCCCGAATTTCAGGATGTTACATTATTATTCAATATTTATGAGCTTAGTATAGAGTTAATTAAAGTTTATTCCCTTAACTGTGTCAATTGGATAATCAATTAAGGTATAAGGACTAAACTGTAAAAGTTAATCGCTATGGATTTTTAATTAATTGAAGGATCATTTGAGCAATTAAATTACTTTATTATAGCCAAGAGGTTGTGAGGACTGGTTGTAAGCCGCCAAATTGATTAATTAATTTTAATTTTAATTAATTATAGATTAATTAAGTTGATTATAATTAATTACTAAACAAATTGTAAAAGAAAAATAATCATTTCTTTCTATTCATCTTCTTCTCCACAAACAAAAGAAATACAAGTTAGGGTTGAAGCTTCCAAACTTTCAGCACTTGATAAGTTTATTCAATTTAGTCATTTTCTTGTAATTTCTATATTGTTGAGGTCGTGGAAGCTTGATTTAGCTAGCCCATATACCAATTTGCAAAACTGTTAAAGTTTGTAAAAGTTTCCATATATGAATTCTTGAAGAAATTGGTGTTAAATTGTTAGATCTTAAGCTTAGATTGAAAAAGGAATAGCTGTAAAGTATAATTGCTAGTTTTTGAACATAGGGACTAAATGTGTAAATTTTGAAATTAATGTTAAATTTTTGTAATTATTGATAATAGAGGGTTATATAAGGTTTCGAAATCGAAGCTCAAATTTGAAAGTTATGGCAATGTCGGTTTTAAGGGCTAAATCGAATAAAATGAAAAACTTTAGGGAAAATTCAAAAATAAAATTGAATTGACCTGTGCATATGCATATAATAAGATGATATAAGATGTTTGAAGTTGATAAATTGAATTGAATTATTATATAGGTAGAGAATTGAACCAAAATGGGGATCATTGGAGATAAAACAAAAATTTCTAATTAGTCCTTAAAGATTCGGTTGTTTGCTATTTTGACCAGGCAAGTTCATATGTTATGATTGTTGTAACGATAGGTTTGTGCAAGTGTACACAGTCGTTATCAAGTAATAAGTATCGAGTTATCGTCTCTACAGGGATTGTATTTGTGCTGAGTCACCTAAGTTGTAAAATTATATTTAACAATATGGTAAATAAAAACACAATATGATTGAGAAGTGATGATTAAAATTAAATATATTAAACTAAATGCAATGATCCCTAATGCAAATTATCCTAAATATACAAACTATATGAATGAAATATATTTTAGCAAAATTAAACACAATTTGCAACAATTATAACATAAATAAACTAGGATAATTAGTTTAAATAAATTCAATTTATTATCAACATGCTTAGTAACATTCGGAAAAACATTCCATGGCAACTCGATCTTTCATAAGTTTGGAAACCACATTAGGTCCTTTTAGAATCCTTTACTTAGTAAACACGCATTTTACTGATCCTTATTTACTAAGGGTTTCTTAGCATTCGTGTGAGGTAATAGGGTCGTGTTAGGTTTGAAACAGTTTAATCACACAAATCTAAAAACTATGAAGATACAGAGCTTGGTTAGAGTTGTTATGCAACCCGTAATTTAATCGGGTTAGGATCTAAATTGAGCATGCACATTTCAATTATGTGTCCACTAGCCGTTGTCTGGTTAGGATCGCTTAGCTAAATCAGGTACATTTTAATCACGTATGAACAAAATACAGACTTGATTTTAATTGAAAACATGATTGATTGAGGCACAAACATTATAAGCATGAATCAAATAAATATTATTTAATCAAAGCAATCATCCTAGCTTAAATAAAATTAAGCTAACATTGGTATAAACAAGAACAAAGAACACATAGCAAACATTTTCAAATTAAATCAAAGAAAATAAAGATTAAACCCCAATCAGAGTGGCTGTCACCCAAGACTCTGACCGACGAGGCTTCTTCGCTCCTTTTCTTTGCTCCTTTGTTAATGGCTCTCCAAGGTGGTTGACCAAGGGCTCTTTCAGAGGCTTAATTGCTAAAATCTTAGTGAAGAGATGATGCTAGGTGTAGGGAATGGAAAATGCTAACGAGAATTGAGAGAAAAGAGAGAATGATGAGGGACGAGGAATGATGAATGAGTGTAACACCCCAAACCTGGCCCAGAAGTTAGGCCCGAATCTGGTGTGTCACAATGAAGAAAACGTATAAAGGATCTTGTGATTCATACTAAAATAGGTGTAATTGAAGAAAACAAGTTTGATTAGAAATATTTGATAAAAATAATACTAATCTTTGAAAGGCTGATTGAAGAATCGATATTTTAACTAGTGATTTTTAAAATCGTAACTTTTGAAAATAGTGTCAATAATACGAAAGTAAATCAAAGTTAAATTATTTATTAATATATTTGTTATAAGATCCATTTTAATCAAATCAATTTTGGAAACCGTTATTTAAGATTTTAGAAAAACCCCATTTAAAATAATTTAAGAAAAATAATAAATACGTCTAAACATAAAGCAAATTAAAGTTTATCCCAGAGGCCTTATTACAACTTTAAAACCCATATAGTAAAAGTAATAAAATAAACGGAGAAGAAATTTAAAGTTCAAAACACAATTTCTGAAGTATGGCCTCCATCAAGTGATCATGGCCCAAGTCCACATCACTGAGTATTACCTACAACGATTAAGAAAGAAGGGGGTGAGTTACAAGAACTCAGTGCATAATCCCCTTACCGTTGTCCACTGGGCCTGAACCCATTTTTCAATATCTTGGGCCTAAGCCCATTTACATAACAGAATATATATAAGCAATTTATGCAACCCAACCTATCCACCCAACACACCCCCATACCAACCATCACACCTGTGGGGATCAAGTCAACCCACCCCATCAATCACACCAAAACGTAGGCAAATTGCCATTTATAATATTTAATTCTGTCCAAGCCACCGATATCATGTGTAAACATTGTAATAAATAGTTTATTGTGGCAATGCCACCAGGCTACACTTCTCTTCAACATTTTTCCCAACCCATGCAATATATGAAAATGCAACATGCATTATAAGATGTTCACATATAAATAGCAACCATTAATCAAGTAATTTATTACAATGACTCGGCCTATTAAGACATTCTAGCAAATCGGCCCTTTAGGGGCATTTTCGTAATTCGGCCTATAAGGGCATTTTTGTAATTCGGCCCATAAGGGCATTTTCGTAATTCGACCCATAAGGACATTTCGGTAAATCGATAATCTCACAACCCAAGGGTATTTCTATAATTTATCATCCAAGGATGTTTTCGTAATTTCACAACCCCGGACTTAACTACTAATTTGGAGCATAAAAATTGAAACAATCCATCTATGTCACGTTGACTAAATTGACTATAAATCGAGTTAGGAAACTTGAAATTTAGATCTGTGAATTTTACTTGAAACTAGACTCATATATCTTATTACTAAAATTTTTCCAGAATTTTTGGATTAGTCGTTTAGTAAATTTTATTCATTAAAATTTTCCCTATTTCACTAACCAACGATTCTGACCTCACTTATCTTAAATTCAAATATCTCCTTGTACAGTTTTCATATGTTTCTCCCACTTGTTTCTATGGAAAATAGACTCACTGAGGAATTTATAAATATAAATTATAACTCATAATTCACTTTGTACAATTTTGAATGATTTTTCCAAGACAAAACAGAAACCACGAAGTCATTCAAAATCAGTCTCACTAAAGTTAAAATATCACAGAATATAACATTTCTCTTCCTATCTGTTTCTTTCATATAAAAATAGACACAATAATCTTTAATTATATATCTTATTCACTTTATAATTCCATTTATCCTATTTTTCATGATTTTTCAAAATCACGTCTCTGCTACTAACCAAAAACTATTTCATTGCAAAATATGGTTTCCACTACGAACATACGCACGCCCGAGTGATCATAAATGCCGGTTTCTGATTTCTCGATCTTTTGACCAAATCACAAAACATTTCATGCAAATATTTAGAGAGGTATGAGATTACACACCTTATTCGGATTTCCTAAAGAACCACTCTTCGTTGCCCCCACAATCGTGATCCTTCCCTACTAGGTTCTAAAATCCAGCCTTGCACTTTGGTTATTGCAACGAGTTCCTAAAGTAAATAAGTGATGTACCAAAGAGGTTAGCCTTCATCCAATATTTGACCCTTCCATAAGAGCAAGAAGTTGATATCATCACCATAAAATAGAATCACATGAGCGGTGTAAAACATCGAAATAAAGAGTAACATCTTACCACCAATATTCGGCCTAATCACCCACTTACCAATCAAATTCCGAAACCAAGGCTAAGAGAATGATAAATAGCAGCAAAGAATGGCTTGAAAGTTTCGGCAAAACAAAGAAGAATGAATAGTGATGGATTAAGGCTTACGGCACAACAAGGGGACAAGATGAACAATGACTAGGTATTTCGGCCAAAACAAGAGTAAAGAAGTTGGTAAAGAAAATGCCAAAATGAACAAAGCTTTGCAAAATGGCCAGGAGAAATTCGGCTCTCCCTTTCCCCCTAGAAACCGTGTATTACCTTTTGCCTAAAGGAAAAATGTTGACCAAAATCCTTTCCAAAACATCTTCCTCTCTTTGGCCAACATGTTCCCTACTCTTTCCTTCCACTCATCCTTACCTTATTTCCTTAGCCACCTTTCCAAAATTAAAAAGTCTTCCTTACCTAAAATATCACCATGGCCGACACTATGGTTGAATAGTACAAAAAAAAAATCAAAATTTGCATCAAGTGGGATTCGAACCTCTTCCCCTAAAGCCCTTCATGTGACGCCACATCCTCTTTACCATATGCTCATTTATGCTAGCAATTTACTCATTTATTTCCATAAGCATTGATGCCACTTACCTTCTCCCCTTTAAGGGCTTAAACACAAAAATTTTCCTATAGCTTAACTTGAACCCGAAACTTCCTAGAAACCCTGTAACTTTCCAAAATCACCTCCCTTATAAGTTCAACTTAAAATAAAGCCATTCTCTTATTCTCCAAAAATTTTAAATGCTTCCGTGCTCAAGACCCAATGGGCCCAATCCTACTAGGCCCAATTTCGGGATGTTACAATTCTACCCTCCTTGAAGAAATTTCGTCCTCGAAATTTCCAACCAACTACTAAATGGACTGCTCAAGTCACACCACTATATTTTCGCTGCACACTCTGATCTTAATAGAGCTAATGTACTTTTAACTTTATCTTGAATCCTCTTACACACAACCAAACATCTAGCCACAGAAGCAAGTGGTTATCTACCACTTACCTAAAATTTCTACATTCAAACATCACGTCTAACCAAAACATACTTGACTTGATGGTGGTAAAACAATCCCGAGCCTTATGCTTCTTAGACTCGCATCTCAAGCATGCTCCTGACCTCCTCCAGCATTCTCCCAGATGATGTCTTCTGAAATAATCACAAGCTGGAAAGTTTGGACGTGCCTTAACATGTTTCACAGAATGAGACTACGACCCTAAAGAACCGCGATCTCCTTCCTTCTTATAGTCCACGCACCCAACTCGAAGTGTCTCACCGATTCCTTTAATCTCCTCCAATACCTCCTTAACTAACTGAGTTAGCTCATCAACCCCAGCTCGATCATGAGATCCCGTCTCAGCCACTGGCAAAGCTGGTGCGTCCATTTCGAGCACATGCCTCAGTGCTGAAGATCCAGTCCTAGCACCTCGGCCTCTACCACAGCTATGTGTACTTCGTCCTCGTCCTTTAGCGCTCATATTTGCTAAGTCAATTTAATCTTATTACGAGTCTTATGAATCAGTATACTATTCAATGTTTATTAAAAAATGTTTTATGGAGTATAGGAAGTAAAGTCGTTTTCACAAAATGTATCCTAAAGTCTCAATCTCAATAGTTTTAGCTCCTAAAGCTAAAAGTTCTAAAGTATTTCTACAGTCATACCACAATAATCATAAAATGAAAACATAAACTTACTTGACTTGGTGTCGGATACCCGTAGTGCCATACTTCCTTTGGAACATGCATTTATAAATCAAATTTCAACAGCTTTGGAAATCGTTTTTGAACTCAAACCATAGCCGAGTTTTGCAATTGGGCTCTGATACTATAAAATGTAACACCCCAAACCCGGCCTAGAAGTTAGGCCCGAATCTGGTGTGTCACGATGAAGAAAACGTATAAAGGATATTGTGATTCATACTAAAATAGGTGTAATTGAAGAAAATAAGTTTGATTAGAAATATTTGATAAAAATACTACTAATATTTGAAAGGCTGATTGAAGAATCGATATTTGAACTAGTGATCTTTTAAAACCGTAACTTTTAAAAATAGGATCAATAATATGAAAGTAAATCCAAGTTAAATTATTTATAAATATATTTGTTATACAATCCATTTGTTAATCAAATCAATTTTAGAAACCGTTATTTAAGATTTTAGAAAAATCCCCATTTAAAACAATTAAAGAAAAATAATAAATACGTCTAAACATAAAGCAAATTAAAGTTTATCCCAGAGGCATTATTACAACTTTAAAACCCATATAGTAAAAGTAATAAAATAAACGGAGAAGAAATTTAAAGTTCAACACACCATTTTTGAAGTATGGCCTCCACCGAGTCATCCATGACCCAAGTCCACATCACTGAGTATTACCTACAAGGATTAAGAAAAAAGGGGGTGAGTTACAAGAACTCAGTGCATAATCCCCTTACTGTTGTCCACTGGGCCTGAACCCATATTTCAATTTCTTGGGCCTAGGCCCATTTACATAACAGAATATATATATGTATAAACAACGTATGCAACCCAACCCATCCATCCAACACACCCCCGTACCAACCATCACACTGTGGGGATCAAGTCAACCCACGCCGCCAATCACACCAAAACGTAGGCAAATTGCCATTTATAATATTTAATTGATGCCAAGCCACCGATATCATGTGTAAACATTGTAATAAACAGTTTATTGTGGCAATGCCACCAGGCTACACTTCTATTCAACATTTTTCCCAACCCATGCAATATATGAAAATGCAACATACATAATAAGATGTTCACATATAAATAGCAACCATTAATCAATTAATTTATTACAATGACTCGGCCCATTTAAGCAATAATAATTCTACCCATTAAGGCATTCTAGCAAATCGGCCCTTTAGGGGCATTTTCATAATTCGGCCTATAAGGGCATTTTCGTAATTCAGCCCATAAGGGCATTTCGGTAAATTGGTAATCTCATAACCCAGGGGTATTTTTGTAATTTATCATCCAAGGATATTTTCGTAATTTTGCAACCCCGGACTTAACTACTAATTTGGGGTATAAAATTGAAACTATCCATCTGCGTCACGTTGACGAAATTGACTATAACTCGAGTTAGGAAACTCAAAATTTAGATCCGTGAATTTTCCTTGAAACTAGACACATATATATTCTTACTACAATTTTTCTAGAATTTTTGGATTATCCATTTAGTACAGTTTATTCATTAAAGTTTCCCCTGTTTCACTGACCAACGATTCTGACCTCACTTACCTTAAATTCAAATATCTCCTTGTACAGTTTCCATATGTTGCTCCCACTTGTTTCTATTGAAAATAAACTCAATAAGGAATCTATAAATGTAAATTATAACTCATAATTCAATTTGTACAATTTTGAATTATTTTTCCAAGACAGAATAGGGAACCACAAAGTCATTCAGAACTAGTCTCACTAAAATTAAAATATCATAGAATATAATATTCCTCTTCCTACTCTATTTCTTTCATATAAAAATAGACACAATAAGCTTTAATTATATGTCTTACTCACTTTATAATTTTCTTACTCCTATTTTTCATGATTTTTCAAAATCACATCTCTGCTGTTAACCAAAAACTGTTTCATTGCAAAATATGGTTTCCACTACGAACATACGCACGCCTGAGTGATTACAAATGCCAGTTTCTGATTTTTTGATCTTTCGACCGAATCACAAAATATTTCATGCAAATATTCAGAGAGGTATGAGATTACACACCTTATTCGGATTTCCTAAAGAACCACTCTTCGTTGCCCCCCACAATCGTGATCCTTCTCTACTGGGTTCTAAAATACAGCCTTGCACTTTGGCTATTGCAACGAGTTCCTAAAGTAAATAAATGATGTATAAAATGGGTTAGCCTTCATCCAATATCCGGCCCTTCCACAAGAGCAAGAAGTTGATATCATCACCATAAAATAGAATCACATGAGCGATGTAAAACATCGAAATAAAGAGTAACATCTTACCACCAATATTCGGCCTAATCACCCACTTACCGATCAAGTTCCGAAACCAAGGCTAATAGAATGATAAGTAGCAGCAAAGAATGGCTTGAAAGTTTTTGCAAAACAAAGAAGAATGAACAGTGATGGATTAAGGCTTACGACACAACAAGGGGACAAGATGAACAATGACTAGGTATTTCGGCCAAAACAAGAGAAAAGTAGTTGGTAAAAAAAATGCCAAAATGAACAAAGCTATGCAAAATGGCCAAAAGAAATTCGGCTCTCCCTTTCCCCCATACAAACCGTGTATTACCTTTTGCCTAAAGGAAAAAGGTTGACTAAAATTCTTTCCAGAACATCTTCCTCTCTTTGGCCAACATGTTCCCTACTCTTTCCTTTTCTTCTTTCTTCTTTCCTTCCACTCATCCTTACCTTATTTCCTTAGCCACCTTTCCAAAATTAAAAAGTCTTCCTTACCTAAAATCCCACCATGGTCGACACTATGGCTGAATAGCACAAAAAAAAATCAAAATTTGCACCAAGTGGGATTCGAACCTCTTCCCCTAAAGCCCTTCATGTGACGCCACATCCTCTTTACCATATGCTCATTTATGCTAGCAATTTACTCACTTATTTCCATAAGAATTGATGCCACTTACCTTCTCCCCCTTAAGGGCTTAAACACAAAAATTTTCCTACAGCTTAACATGAACCCAAAACTTCCTAGAAACCCCGTAACTTTCCAAAATCACCTTCCTTATAAGTTCAACTTGAAATAAAGCTATTCACTTATTCTCCAAAAATTTTAAATGCTTCCGTACTCAAGACCCAATGGGCCCAATCCTACTAGGCCCAATTTCGGGATGTTACAATGAGGGAATGAAGGGGTCTTATTTATAGGTGAAGAGAGGTGGGTTGTTTGCTAAAAATAGCTGGGTTTAGTCTCTTCCAACTTCTTCCATGAGTGGCTGACCACAATTAGTGGAATTTGAGCTGATTTTTTCTTGATTTTTAAGCAATTTAAATGCCATAATAACTCAGGACTGAACTTGGTCCAATGTAAATCTTTGGGCAAATCTCTAGTTTCTTCAACAATGCAAGGACCTTGTGTAATTAAACCAAAAAGTGGTTTAAATGGACAGACATGTGTAGCCAAATTTGGGTTGATTTGGTCTTCAATTTGGATGGTTTTTGTAATCCAACAAAGCTATCAGACCTGTCCAAAATAAATCAATAAGTTAGAGGACCAATGAATAAAATTTATCTAATTTAAATAATTAATTACAACCCAAATTATTAATGAAATATTTAAAATGATTTATTAAATATAATTTTATATTTTATTATTTAATTTAATCATGCATGACCCATTTTATGTCTTAAAAATGTAATATGTTCAAATCAATATAAAACAAGCCATTTTATGCATGAAAACTATATAATAATGCATAAACTCAAATTTTAATAATTTCTATGTCCTAATTTCATATTTTCACATATTTCATTAATTTATTAAACAATTACTTAGTTTTAACAACGAATTTAAGTAAAAGGTGATAAATTACATAGGAAAAATCTTATATATATTTTAGTTTACAACTATATTTAAATTTTATATATATTTGAACTATGAATTTGTTTATGTTTGATAGTAATTTGAATTGTTTACAATTTGGTACAAAAGGTAAGATATGAACCAAATCATAAAGAAATGTTAAATTGAATATGATGAATTGCAATTTGAGATATTTAATAAACTAATATTTGATTATGACCAATCGAATCATGTTGGTGGGAATTTGATTGATTATCGAGATAGAAGACTAAATTGAATAAAATAAAAAAATATAACTTGGTGAAATTAGCTTGGAATTGAGACGACTCATACTATGCTATGTATGAAATGATATCTTGATTGATTAATTGATGATACTGAGATTGATAGATTGAGAGTCAAATTTGTAATGAACCGAAAATTGGTTACCCCTAATTAATTGTTTGGATTGAGTTAGATATAGTTGTCATGCCATAGGGTCATATTACTGAGTAAAACCATCATTGTTGGGCAGTTAGGGTGGTAGATATTGTGCTTTGAGTAATTTTTGCAAGGCAATCTGGGATGACATATAGATTGAGATGAGAAAACCATTGTTGTTGGGCAATTTTGGGTGGTATTATATATCTTTATAGTGTCATTGTTGTCGAGCAACCTAGGGTGACGAATGTGTGTATCTGTACTGAGTTCATGTCTGGTTAATAAGGTTAAAAATACATGAAATGGTTAAATGGTAGTGAAATGGAATGTTTTGGAAATGTGAAATACTATGCCATACGCATTGAGTTCAAAACGATCCTTAAGGGCCAAATAAATATGAAAAAGTTATCAGGCTTGGAAATGATTAAAATGTTTAAAATGAAATGGAACATATGAGCTTAATTGTGATGATAATAAATGAATACGTGTAAATACTTACACGTGGTAATTAGAATGAACTAAATTGCCTAAGAAATGTATGTTATATGGCAAGTTAGTATGAATGTATATTGAATTAGGATACTAACATGAACATAAACATGTTATATTATATTGTATTTGAATGTGAATTGGAATGTTATATGTTTGAATTATGACATGATACAATTATATGTTGAATTGTAATATCCGCTTTTTAGTGGTGTGCGAAATAGTGGTTTTGGGACCACAATTTCAATATATGAAGTCATATTTTATTATTTAATTGATGTTTATTAAGTTATATTAGGATGACATTAAATTTTGGTAAGGAAATTTTAATGTTTATTATGTAATTCGTACTAGTGATTATTGAGTATGTGAATCAAGTACTAGTGATTTAGACTAAATGTTATGGAGTCCTACGGACTAGTTATATACGTGTATGTAAGGTTTATTTATGGATTGTAACATCCTATTATGATAAATTTCCAAAGAAGATGTCAATTTTGATTTGGTTGATTGTGAGAAGAAATGTAATATGTATTTGAAGATTAGGATGTGCATGTTATAATTTTAAATTGTTTGATTTAATTAAGTTAAGTTAAGTAGATGTTGTACTATGATCTTACTAAGCTATTTAAGCTTTTTTTTTCTCATGTTATTTATAGTTATCAGTTTGCAAACTATTTGGATGAATCGATCGAAAAGCTCACACTATCCAGTCATTTTTGGTAGCTTTTGTATCTCTTTTTGGCTTGTGGCACGTGTTTATAGGTTTTATTTGTAAGTTGTTAATATTAATGGTAATGGATCATGAAGAAGATTTGTTAGCTTCTTTTGAGTATGTTTTGTAATGTTGGAATATAAAATATTATGTATAAATGGAAATCCTAATGTTTATTTGGTAAACTTTGTAGCATGTTCAAAATGTAATAATAATATGGTTAATTTTGTGAGCTTAAATTGGAAATTGATATTAGACAAAGTCTTGTTAGGTTATTTGAATGTTTAGTTATGAATTGAGGTGCCTATGAATGGTACATTGGTTAGAAGCTTTAGGTTGATTGTTTTGACATGTTTAAGAGTGTATTAAGAGTGTTTTGATAATAGGAATGTATGAGCTGTTGGTGTACCTTGTTGGGAAATATTTGGTATTGAATTGACATAAATTAGGGGTTAAATTGTGAGTATACGGGCTGTCACATGATTGTGTGTCACACATAGTCACCTCGCATGGACGTGTGTGCTTTATTGTTTTAGGTGCAGGTTTCACACGGTCTGTGACACGGTCATGTGCCTCAAGTCAGTGGGTTACACGTGCTAGCACACGACCTACAACACGGTCGTGTGTGTTAACTCAGTGAGTTACATGGTTAGACGCACAGGCTGGGACACGGCCGTGTGTCCTAACTTCGAATGCTCACACGGTCTAAGCTATGTCACACGACCTTGGCACATGGCCGTGTGACCCCTGCTTTTCAATTTTTCAAAATTTTATGAAATTTTTTGTTTTGTTTCGATTTAATCCTGGATTGTTCCTAAACTATTTTTAGGGCCCCATAAGCCCAATTCAAGGCTCATAATTGTATTCATACTATGAATAGATATTGTTTTTTTATATGTTTATAAATTAATTGTTTAACTATTCTGAAATAAAGTGAAATGTTATGTTTTGATCGGTAACATTATAAACTTAATAACGAAGATGGGATAGGGGTGTTACATGAACTTTGTAATACCCGGGATTTAGGGGTCATGCATTTTAATTTGTATCTGTGTGTTGGTGTGCTTTGTATGCTGTTTGGCTATGTTTGGGGGATTCGGGAAAACCTTGAGGTGTGGGTAGAGGCCTTGGAAAAATAACTATTTTTAAGCTAATAGGGGAGAGTTAGGGGAACTAGGTCTTAAAGGAATTTTTGTGTGGATTATGACACAAGAATCTAGTTGGTAAAGTGGGTAGGAGGCCACTTAGAGTACTTGTGGTTGACGCATCAGGGAGTGAGAAGGGCCTTGGTTCGAGTAGCTCTAGCAGCATTTTGGCATTTATTTTACGTCAAGGGGAGTGAAGAGTTGGGCGGCAATCAGACTCTGAAGGGATGAGGATGAGACTTGGTCAAGGTGTTTGAAATGGTGGCTAGGAGAAAAGATGGGAGTTTGACTCATTCAAACTCATTCTAATAAGAGGAGGGGAGGAAAAAGTGGAGAAAAAAAGGGGGTAAGAGTTGGCCGAATGTAGGACTTTGGGAGGGGAGTTGCATATTCGGTGGGAAAGCTTGGGTGTGCCGAAATTTAGAGTTGTCAAAGTGCCATTTAGTTACTTTCCTCTAGTTGAAATTTAACTCATTTCTCTCTTTGTGCTTATTCTTTTCTTTCGTACTAAAACTACATAGAATTCAACCATTTTTCTCATTTGTTTGTCTTGGCCGAAACCTCAAAGACCCTTAAGGTCATCCTTTGTGTTCATCTTCTCTTCTTCTCCACACTCTTCACAAGGCCGAACCTGTAACATCCTAAAAATGGGGGTTGTTCGTATTTGCATTATTTTGCTTGAGTTGAATTGCTGAGATAATATTTATGGAATGATAAGATTTAATTAAGGGCCTTGAGTTGGCTCGGAATAGTAGGAAATATTATTTATAAGCTTTAAGGGTGGATAGCCTTAGTAAATAGGGGTTATAAGAATAAATGAAGGAACATTTGACATAGAATAAGCCTTGGAAAAGTGGCAATAGTGCGGCCACTTAAGTGCTGCAAGTGACGCCATCAAGGAACAAGACAGAGCCTTGGTTCGAGTCACGAAGATTCCCTTTTTGCATTATGTTTGGACGGCACAAGTGGGAGAGTCTTCCTCCCTTTAAACTCTTTTATTATTATTATTAAAAGATAATATGAGCTTTTAAAAGGGATTTTTTTTATTCTAAAGATAATAGGAGATAAATGAGGATATTACATGGATTATTAAGAGATTATTACTTATTATTAGGAATTAATTCAAATTAGTTTGAATTAAATTAAATGGGTGGCTAAGAGAAAACCAAGGAGATTGTCAAAATTGAACTCCTTGTTGGAGTGGAGTGGACGGCATGAAGTCTTTGTGAAGAGGGAATGCTTATTCTTCTTAGCCATTTACTTGACAATTTCTGCTAGCATTCTTCCCATTTACCATTTCTTTTCCTTTTCTTCTTCAAGACCAACACCCTCCCTCTCATTCTTCTTTTATTTTCTTTCTTCATAAAACTCTTTTGGTAAAACTCCCACTCCTCCCTTCTCCTTATTCTTCCTTCTCTACTCTTACCCACATTAGCGAATCATCTACTCCCTTTTACCTTTCTTCTTCTTTTTTCACTAAAAGTCCAGCCTTGTTTAATTATAAAATCAATCATAGCCAAATTTAATCCCTAGCAAAGTGTCAAATCCCTTTTCTTTATATTAAACTCTACTTGGCCGAATATTGTGCAAGAGAAGATGGCTTTCCTTTAGTCGATTTCGGAAGGTAAGGGTCTTAGGCTGAATGTTTATATTTTTCTCATTATGTCGACTTTGGTAAAGGTAGGTGTGGGTTTCGGCAACTGTTAATTAAGGGTACTAATCACAGATTAAACCAAATTCGTTGTAGGATCTTCGAGATTTGGAAATAAGCAAGTGAGTTCGCCAACGTTCATCAATCAATTTTCGATTCGTGATTCGGGTGCTGAAGCTAGTATTCAAAGTGATTAGGTACAGAGAGATCTAGTGTGGCCGACCTGTCTTTTCGGGATTTAGAGCATCCAAGGGTGACAGGTGTGTACATACACACTTATAGCAATTAATAACTATGCTAGATATATGTCGTATGTAAATTTGCTTAATGTAGATACGGATATAGTACCTTAACGGTACAAGCGAGGATTCTGGTAAGTCTCTATTAATATGAGATTATTATGCTTTTGGGAAGCATGGTTTATATGATACATGTGATAAGTGTATGAGATCTGATCATGATTACTTGATTTGATATGGGTTGATGAGTGGAGGGGGCAGTTATATCGTGTCGACAGACACCAGTGTTTTGGTAACACACTGTGACTACGGTCACCAGAGGTTTGGTACCTCCAGAGGTTTGGCACCTCATAGCGTCTCGTCCCTGTGGCTTAGCACCACCGTGGGTTGGCCCCACTTTGAGATATGGGATTGACGCTAGTGATTTGGTATCACGCGATGGGTTGGCCCCATCAACCGATTTGTGTCTTCGGACACCAGAGGTTTGGCACCTCCAGTGATTTGGTATCACATCTGTGACTATACGTCACCAGTGGTTTGGCACCACCAGTGGTTTGGTACCACAATGGGGTAGACAAAGGCATTTGGTTGGCTAGGTTGGGTACATGTCTTAATGCATGATTAATTTGTTATATAGTGTGTATGATGTGGTATTTACCCGGGGGAAGGGTTACATACTGAGTCTTGGTGACTCACCTTCTCCTTTTTTTTTTGCAGGTGACACATAGTCCGCGGATATGGAGCCGGAGGGACTTGAGGTGGCCATGCAGTGGAATTTTAAATTTATTAGACTTTGAATTTCGGTTCTTTACATTTTTCTTTATTTTTGGTTGATTTTAATTGGGTTGTAATAAGGCCTCCTAAAATTATTTTATTCTGTTATATGCTCGAATATTCATTTTACACATTATGTTTATGAGAATGAAACCACATGTTTTTCCAAAGTAATCGAAAAAGGGTTTCAAGTACCATCGGGTACATATAAAATATACATAATAACTTGACTTAACAAATATTTTCAAAATAAATCCAAGTATGAGATTTGTACACCTCAACTATTTTTTTACAAAACGCTATCTTTTATTAAAAACTTAAACCGGTTTTAAAAGATTTCAAAAGGTTTTCTCCGTAGCAAACCAAATTCGGTCGAAGCGTTTGGGCCGGGTTTGGGCTGTTACAGAACCTATCTCTTCCACTCTACTCTTCTTATCTTTTCGTTTTGATGACAAAGCCCTGCCTTCTCTTCATTTTAGAAGTCGTTCTTCACTATACTCTACCCCTTGTGGCCGAATGCTCTACTTTCTTTTGGGGTCTTAGCTGAAGCATACCACCATTTCACTCTTTTCTCTTTTCGTGTTATCAAACTTTGCGGAGGCCGAAGAATTAAGTGGTGGTCGAATCTCTTTACCTCTGTGGTATTTCGAAATCGATTTTCCTTAGTTAGATCTTTCAGTCGACTGCTAGTAAGTGAGGTAAGGATTCTTTTGTGTCCAAACTTTATCTCTTTCCTTCTGGGATTGTCAAAATCAAGAACTCTAATCCCATTTACCCATTTGACCGAAACCATGAGGGTAGGTTTCAGGATTCTTTGGAGCCAACGTTAAGAGGAAGGGCTTTCGGGATTTGATCGATAAGGTAAAAAGATGTGCCATTCGGCCAAAGGCCATATCTTTTAAGTGCTAGCCAATTCTAACCATGGTGTGACAGGAAGGGTTCAACAAAGGTATAGGAGGAGTCTTCGAGATTCGGATCTATTTCGGTAAGGGTATTCAGTTAAATTACAGATATGATTTGTTTAGATTTTACGTATCGATTAACCAGGTTTTTTGATTAAGTGATATTCAATGGATGCGAGTACCAGTGGAGGAGAGAAAGGGGTAGTCCCTACCCCTAGATTCAAGAAACATTCAGTTTTTGCGGTTCGGGATTGGCCACCGGGGTGTGGGCCATCTTCAAAAAGAGACAAGCAGATCATTGTAGTCTCTTCGAGTGAGGACGCTAGGGAAATCGAGAGTCTAGTGCTTCAGGTTATCAGGTGTGTGGTTAATTCGTTGTTTCTATGTTTAGTTAATTGATTATATGTGTTATGCGTGTGATAACTACTACAATGGTTGTGGTGGATTTGTTACCCTTAATTGGGTATCACAGTAACCAGGTTAGTGCTTTATCTAAGGTGTGGATGATTGATTATTGTGGATATTTTGAGCATGTTGAATGCCTACCTAATATGTCCATGCATTATTCTATCATATCATTATAGCATGTTGCATATGCATGGGATCGGGATATATATATGTTAAATGGAGGATCGAGTGTACATTTATGTATGTGTGGTGATTGGCTATGTGCCAAATCACGACTTGGTGTCGGCTATGTGCCATATCAAGGGATTGATGCTTGCTTTGTGCTTCATCGCGATTTGATGATGACCATGGGTCACATCGTGGATATCGGGATTTGGTCACATAGTGATCGGTGGCTATGCCACGTTCTGTTTGGTCACATAGGTGATCGGTGGCTAGGCCACGTTATATTTGGTCACAAGTTGATCAGTGGCTATGCCACGACTTTGGGTAGCTTGACTGCCAAAGAGGTGTGTAGCGGTTGGAGGGTCGATTTAGTAATCCCCTAGTGTGTTATGGTTGGTACGGGGGTGTGTAGAGGATGGACTCTAGGTTGGGTTGGGTAACATATTTGCATCATCATGTGTGGTATGTGGATTGTGTGATTTGGGCCAAGACCATTTGGGAAACATGTGAAACAATCGCACACTGAGTCAGTTCGACTCACCCTATATTCTTAAACAATGCAGGTGATGTATGATACATGGACCGGGCTAGAGTAGATTCATGGTGGCCATGCAGAAGTTGTTTTAATGTTTTATGCACTTAAATTCTTCGTTACTTTTGGGTTAATTTTCTTTTGAATGTAATAAGGCCATTTAAATGTTTGGGGATTTTTATTTTATTATGAGTCAGTCGAATTATCGATTAAAAACTAAGAACAATTTTGGAAACAATTTACAACTTAAAGATTAAACTTGAGTTTTTAACCTGAATATTTTAAATATCTCGATTTCTCTTGAAACTTCCAAATGTACAACATTTTAGACTACACCCGGCCTTCAAAGTTTTTGTTCTTTTACAAACTAAAGAAAATATCTAAAATTCAAAATGTGTTTTCACCCATTAAATCAAATTCTTTACAGACATATTTTGTAACAGCCCAAACCCGGCCCAAACATTAGGACCGAATATGGGTCGTTACGGAGAAAACTTTTTGAAAACCCATTTTAGAACCAATTTAAGATTTGTTGAAAACTTCTCGTTTTAAGCTATCTTGTTGAAATCATTCTTAGTCCAAATTTGAAAATTTAATTAAGTCAAGTTATTATACAAACTTGAGGATGTGCTGACGGCACGATAAAACATTTTTCGTGTTAATTTTAAAAAAAACGCGTGATTCAAATTTATAGTAAAAATAAAAATATCCAACATATAAGGAAATCACTAAAGTAAAGTATAATGAGGCCTTATTACATCCAAAATAAAACAACCTAATAACAAAATTTGAAATAACCAAAATTAAAGCTCATTAAATTTCAAATCCACCGCATGGCCTCCTTAAGTCCCTCCGGCTCCAAATCCGCGAGCTATGCATCACCTGGAAAAAAAATAATGGAGAAGGTGAGTCACCAAGACTCAAGATGTAACCCTTCCCGCTTTTAAAACATTTTCATACACAACATATAACAATTAATATGCGAATATTTAATTCCGTCCTAGCCATCCAAACGCCATTATCTACCCCGTTGTGGTACAAAACCACTTGGTGGTGCCAAACCACTGTGACATATAGTCACAATGTGTTACCAAAACACCGTGTCCGTAGACACAAATCTTTTGATGGGGCCAACCCATCGTGTGATACCAAATCACCGCGACGATCCCATATCTCAAGTGGGGCCAACCCACGGTGGTATTAACCACAGGGACAAGTCGCTATGAGGTACCAAACCTCTGGAGGTACCAAACCTCTAGTGACCGTAGTCACGGTGTGTTACCAAAACACTGGTGCCCGTCGGCACAATAATACTGCCCCCTCCACTCATCAATCCCACAACAATCACATATGCATATATTTCATGTCATCACATGCTTAAATCTCATGCATCAATACATTTTCTTACCAAAAGCATCAAGTAGCAAATACACATTTTCAAATGACTTACGGGATTTCCAACTATACCGTTGTGGTACATTATCCAATGCTACATAAAAACCAAGATAGCATTCACAACAACCAGCATATTAACAAATTATATGTGTGTATGTACACACCTGTCACCACTGAGTGATCTAAATCCCGAATGAAGGAGTCGACCACCTTAGATCTCTTTGTACCTACATTCGGCCAACCATGGGATTAGCCCTATGGCCTATTCGGCCAAATTAAATAATTTAAAGGGTTCTCCTTTTGAACCCGAATTCTTACCCTTACGCTTTTGGATACTTAATCACAATACTCGTTTCCCTAATCGCTTCACCAATTACCACCGTTAGTAAACAAAACCAATAGCCTTGACTTTTAAATACTTGAACTAAACCCATGAAAACCGATTCTTACCACTTGATTGGTCACGAATGGAACTTAGTTGACGACCTCCAAAATCCCGAACACCTAGATAGATTCGGTTTCAAAATGATACTTAGCACCTTGTAAAAATCGACAAAGATAGGAAAAGGGAGCATAGGCATTCTACCAACTCTACTTACCATACAATTGTTTGAACACTTAGCGAAATCCCGATGTGCCTATGCCACTTATACCATTCGACCAAGGTGAGCAAATAGGAGAAGAGAAAATCAGCACTTCCAAGGGAGTTATTCACCAAGTAAAGTTCTTTGTAAAAAAGGAATTTTGGCACTTTGATAGGAATTAGATTCTGCTATGGTCGCCTAAGTAAGGTGGATTTTAGTGAGGAAAAGAAGAAAGGTAAAGGAATAGTTGATTGACTAGTAGGAAATAAGAGAAAGAAGATTTAAGGATGGGAATTTGACAAGGAGAATGTTTTTCTTTTTTTCCGTTTTTAAGAGTTTGAGAAGAAAAGGGAAAATCAAGAATGGGAATTTGGCTATTTGAAATTTTGGAAGAAAGAAAACAAAAGATGGAGAATGTGTCTATAGGGAATTCGGCACTCCCCCCTCTTCCACAAGTCCTTGCCGTCCACTCCTCCTCAACAAGGAGTCCAAGATTCATCCTACTTCCTTAATTCACTCTAGGCCACCCATTTAGTTTAATTCAAACTAATATGATTTAATTTCTAATAATCTTTATTAATCCATACAATATTCATCTATTATCCTTAGAATAAATAAAATCCCTTTTAATAGCTCATATTATCTTTTATATATAAAAAAAATAAGAGTTTAAATGGAGGAAGACTCTCCTATATGTGCCGTCCAACATAATGCCAAAAAGAGGGATTTTTGTGACTCGAACCAAGGCTCTCCTTGCTCCCTTGGTGGCGTCACATGTAGCTCCCAGGTGGCCTTCCCTTTGCCACTTATTCTAAGCTCATTTAATGTCAAAAGCTCCCTTATTTATTCTTATAACCCCTAACTACTAGGGCTATCCACCTTTAAAGCAAATAATATATTTATTTCTACCATTCCGAGCCAACTCAAGGCCTTTAACTAAACTCTATTATTCCATAAATAATATCTCAGCAGTTCATACTCAAGAAAAATGATTAAATTCCAAATAACCCCATTTTTGGGATGTTACAGTTCTACCCCCCTTAAAATAAATTTCGTCCCGAAATTACTTAACTAAAACAAATGAGGGTATTGCCGTCGTATCACATCCTCGGGTTCCCACGTAGCTTCTTCCACACCATGGTTCTGCCACAGCACTTTTACTAAGGGCACTGACTTCCTACGTAGAACCTTTATATCTCTATCCAGGATCTGAACCGGTTCCTCCTCAAAAGATAAGTCTGCGTTAACCTCGATTTCTGTCACGGGCACCACATGTGATGGATCCGACCGATACCGTCTCAGCATTGATACGTGAAAGACGTCATGTATCTGACTTAACTCGCCAGCCAGCTTTGAGCCGATAAGCTACTGTGTCCTACTCGCTTCAAGATCAGATATGGGCCAATGAATCTTGGGCTCAGCTTCCCCTTTCGTCCAAATCTTAACACCTTTTTCCAAGGCGACACCTTCAGGAAGACCTTATCTCCCACAGCATACTCCATTTCCTTGCGTTTGAGATCGGCATAAGACTTCTGCCTATCTGATGCTTCCTTGAGACGAGACTGAATCACTTTGACTTTGTCTTGATCTCTCGCTACCAATCTGGGCCCAACACTTGTCGTTCACCCAACTCCGTCCAACACGTCGGGGTTCGGCATTTCCGTCCATACAGTGCTTCGTATGGTGCCATCTGAATACTCGCTTGGTAGCTATTGTTGTAGGCGAACTCGGCTAGAGGTAGAATTCCTCCCAACTACCTCGGAATTCCAAGACACAACCCTCAAATATCTTCTAAGATCTGTATGACCTTTCGGATTGCCCGTCATTTGGGGATGGAAAGTCATCTTTGAAATCCAACCGCGCACTCCAACGCTTAATGTAACGCTTTCCAAAACCTCGAAGTGAACCTTGGGTCCCTATCGAGATAAGCGTCTGGTACACCATGCAATCGACTATCTCGCCACATACAACTTTGCTAGCTTCGAGTGAGTAATCCATTCTCACCCCATGAAGTGAGTGATTTAGTCGAGCGGTCTACAATTACCCAAACTGCATCTTTCTTCTTTGGGTGTAAGGGTAGCCCATCGACAAAATCCATAGTGATCCGTTCCCACTTCCATTGAGGATCTTTACCGGTTGAAGTAACCCGATGGTAATCGGTGTTCACCCTTAACTCGCGACACGTCAAACACTTCCCTACAATTCCGTTATCTCACGCTTCAACCCGCCACCGTAATCTGCTTTAGTAGATCTCCATATATCTTGTCGCCTCCGGATGCATAGCGTATGGGCTGCTATGAGCATCCTGGAGAATTTTCCGCCTCAACCCCATATCCTTCGGCATACAGGGCCGTCCTAGAAAACATAACACACCATCACTAGTCACACTATACCCTTCTAAACCACCATCTTGAACTTGCATTCTCTTAGCATTTAACCCTTCATCCACTAACTGTTTGTCCTTGATTTCCTCGATCCATGTTGGCTTAACTTGAAGCTCTGCCAAAAGGCTTCCATTGTCATATAGGCTCAACTGAGCAAATATTGCCCTTAAGTCCGCCACAACCTTCCGGCTCAACGCATCAGCCACCACGTTAGCCTTACCCGGATGATATTCGATGGAACAGTCGTAGTCCTTTAACAGTTCAATCCATCGGCGCTGTCTCAGATTCAGATCTTTCTGTGTCAGAAGATACCTCAAACTTTTGTGATCTGTGTTAATTACCGACTTCTCCCCATAAAGATAATGTCTCTATATTTTCAAGGCGAAGATGACTGCGGCTAACTCCAGTCGTGAGTTGGGTAGTTAACCTCATGCGGTCTCGGTGACGGGATGCATAGGCTACTACCTTCCCATCCAGCATCAACACACACCCCAAACCAAAGTGAGATGCATCACAATAGATCGTGAATAATTTCCACGCCTCGGGTTGTACTAAAACCGAGCTTCGTCGTAATCTTCCTCGACTTATCAAAACTTTCTTGTCGCTTCTCCAACCATACAAATGGAACACCTTTCCTTAGCAACTTAGTCAACGGTACTGCGATCGAGAGAACCCTTCCACAAATCTCGATAATACCTCGCTAAACCCGTAAAACTTCAGATCTCCGCCATCGACTTAGGCGGTTTCCACTCCAACATCGCTTCAATCTTGCGGGATCCACTCTAATCCTTCCACGACACCACGTGACCTAAGAAAGCCACCTCCCTCACCAAAACTCGCACTTCTCGAATTTGGCATATAATTGTTTTTCCCTCAACACTTGCAGAACTATCCGTAAATGCTTGTCGTGCTCCTCCTCCGTCTTTGAGTAAACCAATATGTCGTCTATGAACACCACGACGAATTGGTCTAGGTACTGTTGAAATACTCTATTCATTAAGTCCATAAACGCTGCCGGTGCATTGGTCAATCCGAATGGCATAACTAGAAACTCGTAATGCCTATACCGAGTTCGAAAAGCCGTCTTGTGAACATCGGCCCCCTTCACCCTAAGTTGATGGTAACCCGACCTAAGGTCTATCTTCGAAAACACCGACGCCCCCTTCAACTGGTCAAACAAGTCATCGATTCGAGGCAATGGGTACTTGTTTTTGATCGTTAACTTGTTTAACTGACGGTAGTCGATGCACATTTGCATAGAACCGTCCTTCTTCTTGACAAACAATACAGGCGCTCCCCACGGAGATATACTAGGTCGAATAAACCCTTTATCCAGAGCTCTGAATTTGAGCCTTCACTTCACCAATTCCTTTGGTGCCATTCGATGAGTGCTATAGACACAAAGTGCCGTTCGGGTAGCAAGTCTATCTCGAATTTGACTTCCGATGCGAGGTAGACCCGGAAGTTCTTCTGGGAACACATCAGCAAATTCCCCAACCGTTCGGACCTTTCCAACTGCTGACTCCTTAACTTCCAAAGCACAGATTTGAACCAAGAACGCCTTACAACCCTTCTTGACCATCTTCTCAACCTTCAAGGCAGACACCACGTTGGACAGGTAATTCCTTCGATTACCAATCATAACTACTTCATTCCCTTCGGTTGTTTGGAGAACCATGCGCTTAGCCGCGCAATCCAAATTCGCCTGATACTTAGCCAGCCAATCCATTCCAAGGATCAAATCGAACTCCCCGAATGGTAGTTCCATCAGATTAGCCCCGAATACGACCCATTGGAGTTCTAGGGGTACATCCCTAAAGAGTTTGTCTACCACTACAGAGTGACCTAAAGGACTCACTACAGTCATCTCCCTAGCAGCAATCTCAGAGTCTAGGTTCAAAGTCTCTACCACACTCATCACTACGCGTGCGAATGTGTAGACCCCACATCAATTAATGCATAATAAGGAAGACCAAAAATCGAAACGTCTGGGTTATGACATCCGGTCGTCACCCTCCTCATGACGCCTTCTTTGATAGACTAAGCCAGTCGCTTAGCCTCTGTGTTGCTGAACCTCGCCTCGAGTTCCTCGACCTCGGTTAGGACCGTTGCTTCCTCTGCCATTACCACGACCCCTCTGCGGTCCAACATTTCTATCTTGAGTGCAGTTACGCCCCTCCGGTGATTCTCGAGCTCGCTTAGGAGACAATCTCTGACCCGATACTCTAAAGACCCACACTCAAAACATCCTCTATCGTCGGTCGAACAACCTCCCCAATGGGACTTCCCACAATGATTACCTTGGCCGTCTCGATTAGTAGCTACGGGCCTTGTCACCGATTTGGCCCACTCGCCTAGCCTTCTTCCGATCATTACCACTGGATCCACCGACCCAAATCCTCTCTTTTGATTATTCCTACTATAATTACGCCTCACGACCTCCTTGATCCCCTGGCTACTTTAGCCTTTTCCACAAGAGATGAAAACTCACGAACTTGTCATGGGCAATCGGTAACCTCAAATCATCTCGGAGTCCGTCCTCAAAGCGGACACAGCGCTCGTGTTCAGTAGCCACGATGCCTCTAGCATACCTACTCAGTCTTAAAAACTCCGCCTCATATTCCGCTACTGACTTGGTTCCTTGCACTAACCCCAAAAAGGCTTTCCTCTGAGCATCTATATAACTGGTGCCCACATACTTCTTCTGATAGGTGGTTTTGAAATACTCCCAAGTCAAATCATCTGCCGTAGCACCATCTCGAACTGTCAACCACCACTGTTACGCCTCATCCTTTAGAAGCGTCTGACCCTTTTCGCTTTTTCTCCTCAACGGTCAAGATCATCCATGATCCTTTCAGGTTGACTCTAGCCAAGATTCGCTACACTGGGTGCCACTCGACACACCCCGAACACCTCATTCAGTTGGACCGAATTCGCTCGGGAACAGATTTTGAGCTCCTAAATTTCCACCGCCCCACCACCAATTCGAGTACTGCAACACCGCTTGAGCATCGCCTCTCTCCCGTCGATCCTGCTCCTCTGCTCCAAAAGTGGGAGGTGGTGGTGGCGGTGGTGCGTCATTTTCGAACCTTGTCCCGACTGACGGGTTCGAACCGCGTCATCCTACCCTACCGCGTCCACGGCGTCCACGTCCTCTAGAACTCATTCTATCTCTGCGCTTTTAATCGATTAAGAGAAATTTTATGTATTAGCGTTTGTTCCACTTCATTACTCGCGAAGAAATTTTATGAAGAAATTTTAATTAGAGATTCTTTCGTGCAAACAAGGTTTCAGTCTTCTATCTTAGTTCACACAAGGAAGTTCTTGCATCCATTCCCTAATACTTTCCATACCTATTCGCTCTCTGGACATTTCTGCCCATTTCTAAACCAGGGGTATTTTCGTCATTTTCCTACAGGGGTATTTTCGTAATAAAAGAGATTTTAAAACTTTAGTAAGGTAGGTTGTTTTGCAATTCCCAACACTGGAGGGTATCATTGAAAATTGATAAGGTTTGAAGTTATGGCATTATTTCGAAAACCAGGGGTATTTTGGTAATTTTGTCCACGTGGGTAATTTTGTAATTTTTGTAAATCAAGGGTGTTTTAATCATTGTAAAACTCGAGGGTCCTTTTGAGAATTTTTCTTTCTTAAAATGGTGATGTTGCAAAAATTTTGTACTCAGGGGCGTTTTGGTAATTTTACACGTTGAGGCATTTTCATAATTTTCCAAAACCAAAGTGTTTCATTGATGATTTCCAAAGTGAGTTGAATATTTGAGAAGTAGTTAAAATTTTGGACAAAATCATTGAGTTGATGTTTTATGAACCAAGGGTATTTTAGTAATTTTGCCCTAAGGGCATTTCGTAATTTCCACAAATCAAACTTTTCGGAAAAACATTGTAAAAGAGTTGTTCTTACTTTTGAAGGAGTGATTTGAAAAGTTTTAAGACCAAGTTTTGTTGTTTCCTTTCTTTTTGAAAATCAAGGCTAATTCCTTTCGGGTTTTAGTCATTATGTTTAGCCTATGACCGAGCCTTCTTGGTCGAGTGAACCAAGCTACGCACTGTGCGGGTTTCGTGTGGAGAGGAGGTGAGTCACACGGACTGCTTAAATACCAAGCTCCCACCGAACCTTTCTAGACATGCGCACAGAGGTTACCACACCACTGAGCCCTCTGGGTTAGGGTGAACCCAAGCTACGCACCAGGTAGGATTCCTGCGAAGAGGTGGTGAGTCACTCGGACTGCTTAAATACCAGGCTCTTCCGGATCCAATCCTAGACATGCGTACAGGGGTTACCACACCCTAGCTCAGTGACTAAGTCATAGGTTGGTTTCGTTCTTTAAGTCTTATGTTCTGTTTGTGTGTTTGAGCAATCTAATCCTAGGGTTCAAGTTCCTATAAGTCTATCTACGTTCCATGCTTCCTACCCTTCTACAGAATATAATTCACACAGAGGTTTAGATGTACTTACCTGGGCGGATCGGTGCCGGAGACTCGGGCCATGCTGCTTTAAAACCCAAAATCAATTAATAAGGCCTCTGAAAACATTTTTGGGCCTTGGGCCCCACAAATGAAGTTTTGAACCGAGCTCGATACCAATTTGAAATACCAAACCCGGCCCAAACGTTAGGACCGAATATGGGTCGTTACGGAGAAAACTTTTTGAAAACCCATTTTAGAACCAATTTAAGATTTGTTGAAAACTTCTCGTTTTAAGCTATCTTGTTGAAATCATACTTAGTCCAAATTTGAAAATTTAATTAAGTCAAGTTATTATACAAACTTCAGATGTGCCCGACGGCACGATAAAACATTTTTCGTGTTAATTTTAAAAAAAACACGTGATTCAAATTTATAGTAAAAATAAAAATATCCAACATATAAGGAAATCACTAAAGTAAAGTATAATGAGGCCTTATTACATCCAAAATAAAACAACCTAATAACAAAATTTGAAATAACCAAAATTAAAGCTCATTAAATTTCAAATCCACCGCATGGCCTCCTTAAGTCCCTCCGGCTCCAAATCCGCGAGCTATGCATCACCTGGAAAAAAAATAATGGAGAAGGTGAGTCACCAAGACTCAGTATGTAACCCTTCCCCGTTTTAAAACATTTTTCATACACAACATATAACAATTAATATGCAGAATATTTAATTCCCGTCCTAGCCATCCAAACGCCACTGTCTACCCCGTTGTGGTACCAAACCACTGGTGGTGCCAAACCACTGGTGACATATAGTCACAATGTGTTACCAAAACACCGGTGTCCGTGAGACACAAATCCTTTGATGGGGCCAACCCATCGTGTGATACCAAATCACCGCGGCGATCCCATATCTCAAGTGGGGCCAACCCACGGTGGTATTAACCACGGGACAAGTCGCTATGAGGTACCAAACCTCCGAGGTACCAAACCTCCGTGACCGTAGTCACGGTGTGTTACCAAAACACTTGGTGCCCGTCGGCACAATAATACTACCCCCTCCACTCATCAATCCCACAACAATCACATATGCATATATTTCATGTCATCACATGCTTAAATCTCATGCATCAATACATTTTGCTTACCAAAAGCATCAAGTAGCAAATACACATTTTCAGGGACTTACCCGGATTTCCAACTATACCGTTGTGGTACATTATCCAATGCTACATAAAAACCAAGATAGCATTCACAACAACCAGCATATTAACAAATTATATGTGTGTATGTACACACCTGTCACCACTGAGTGATCTAAATCCCGAATGAAGGAGTCGACCACCTTAGATCTCTTTGTACCTACATTCGGCCAACCATGGGATTAGCCCTATGGCCTATTCGGCCAAATTAAATAATTTAAAGGGTTCTCCTTTTGAACTCGAATTCTTACCCTTACGCTTTTGGATACTTAATCACAATACTCGTTTCCCTAATCTGCTTCACCAATTACCACCTGTTAGTAAACAAAACCAATAGCCTTCGGCTTTTAAATACTTGCGAACTAAACCCATGAAAACCGATTCTTACCACTTGATTGGTCACGAATGGAACTTAGTTGATGACCTCCAAAATCCCAGAACACCTAGATAGATTCGGTTTCCAAAACAGATACTTAGCACCTTGTAAAAATCGACAAAGATAGGAAAAAGGGAGCATAGGCATTCGGCCAACTCTACTTACCATACAATTGTTTGAACACTTAGCGAAATCCCGATGTGCCTATGCCACTTATACCATTCGCCAAGGTGAACAAATAGGAGAAGAGAAAATCAGCACTTCAAGGGAGTTATTCGCCAAGTAAAGTTCTTTGTAAAAAAAGGAATTTGACACTTTGATAGGAATTAGATTCGGCTATGGCTGCCTAAGTAAGGCTAGATTTTTAGTGAGGAAAAAGAAGAAAGGTAAAGGGAATAGTTGATTCGGCTAGTAGGAAATAAGAGAAAGAAGATTTAAGGATGGGAATTTCGGCAAGGAGAATGTTCTTTCTTTTTTTTCCGTTTTTTAAGAGTTTGAGAAGAAAAAGGGAAAATCAAGAATGGGAATTTGGCTATTTGAAATTTTGGAAGAAAGAAAACAAAAGATGGAGAATGTGTCTATAGGGAATTCGGCACTCCCCCCTCTTCCACAAGTCCTTGTCATCCTCCTCCTCAACAAGGAGTCCAAGATTCATCCTACTTCCTTAATTCACTCTAGGCCACCCATTTAGTTTAATTCAAACTAATATGATTTAATTTCTAATAATCTTTATTAATCCATACAATATTCATCTATTATCCTTAGAATAAATAAAATCCCTTTTAATAGCTCATATTATCTTTTATAAAAAAAATAAGAGTTTAAATGGAGGAAGACTCTCCTATATGTGCCGTCCAACATAATGCCAAAAAGAGGGATTTTTGTGACTCGAACCAAGGCTCTCCTTGCTCCCTTGGTGGCGTCACATGTAGCTCCCAGGTGGCCTTCCCTTTGCCACTTATTCTAAGCTCATTTAATGTCAAAAGCTCCCTTATTTATTCTTATAACCCCTAACTACTAGGGCTATCCACCTTTAAAGCAAATAATATATTTATTTCTACCATTCCGAGCCAACTCAAGGCCTTTAACTAAACTCTATTATTCCATAAATAATATCTCAGCAGTTCATACTCAAGAAAAATGATTAAATTCCAAATAACCCCATTTTTGGGATGTTACATATTTCCTCGTAGCATTCCGAATTCGGCCATAGCATTTTGGGCCGTGTTTGGGGCATTACAGTTTGGTATCAAAGCCCAATCCAAAACTCGACTTTGAGGGCTTTTTGGCCTCAAACATCTTTCGAAAGTAAGTTTTACTAAAACTTGTATTTTCACCAGATGTTCAGGTTTTCTGGCATGATACCTGAGTCTCCGGCCCGATGTCTACCAGGTAAGTACTTCAACCCGTTGCATGATTTGTATGTAAGGTGAAGGGTGATGTGGGATCGTAGATTAGTAAGTTAGGAACCATTAAACCTTAGAATTAGCTTACTCCAACATTAAATTTCATAAGACTTAACTCATTTCACCAAACCCGAGAATAAGTCGCAGAGTTCAGGTGTGGTAACAAGCATGCGCATGTCTAGGCATCGATTACGAATGAGCTTGGTATTTAAGCAGTCCTAGCGACTCACCACCTCCTTTCTGGAATCTTACCTGGTGCGCAATGATTGTTCGCCTAACTGTGAAGACTCGTTAACGGGCCAAATCTATAAATAAAACCCGAAAGGGACCAAACACCCAGTTTTGGAAAATAATCCAATTACCCCGATTTACAAAATTACTGAAGTAACTCGATTTGTGAAAATTACTGAAATATCCCCTAGTTTATAAAATTACTATACTACCCTCGATTTTTACCAAAATACCCTTATTTTGCAAAAATACCAAAATACCTTTATTTTGCAAAATTACAAGATACCCCTAATTTTAAAAATTACCAAAATACCCCTATAGGATAAATTATGAAAATACCCCTGGGTTGGGAACGGACGAAAATATTCAAAGTGGTGAACATGTGTAGTGGATAGTATTGATGAATGAACGAGATTTTTTGAGTTAGGGTGGAGGACTTGAGACAAAACATTGAATGACCGAAAGAACTACTATTAAATGTCTTTACATAAAATTACGTGTGGATAATCAGTGGAACAATAAGTTAATACATAAAACTTCTTAAATAGATTAAAACGCTACGATAGACATGAGTTCTAGGGGGCGAGGTCGTAGTACGCGTGGACGTGGTAGGGGCAAAATGTCAATATCAGAACCAGTTGGGTCTGGTCATTGATCGGGGAATGAAACGACATCGCCTGCGGTAGAAGCAGAGTTCCAAGATCAGACGAGTGGAGACGACACAATATCTCAGGCTATGCTGCGAGTCTTGGAAAGAGTTGCGGGAGCGAATGTGGGTACTGGGGTCCGGAAGTCCGTTTCTGAGAGACTTCGGGCGAATGGAGCTGAGATATTCAGAGGTGTCTCGGGGGTGGCTCCAAATGCAGCAGAGTATTGGTTGGAGGCAGTCAAGAGGATCATGGATGATTTGGACTGCACTGATGAGGAAAAGCTGAAGGGCGCTGTATCTCTACTATGGGATGAGGCCTATCAGTGGTGGCTTACCGTCAAGGAGGGTACTCCAACAGACCGAGTAGATTGGAGTTACTTCAAGGTGAAGTTTGAGGGGAAGTAAGTGGGAGCTAGCTACGTGGATACAGAGAGGAAGGCATTTTTGAATTTGGTGCAAGGGGGTAAGTCAGTAGCGGAATATGAGGTAGAATTCTTGAGGTTAAGTCGGTATGCCAGAGGGATTGTTGCTACTGATTACGAACGCTGCATGAGGTTTGAGGATGGGCTCCGAGATGAACTGCAGATGTTGATAGCTTCTTAGCATGAGAGAGACTTTACTACATTGGTGGAGAAATCTCGAATCGTCGAGGAAGTTAAGCAAGCTGAAAGGCAGAATAGAGATAGAGACAGAGGCTGAAACAAGAGAGGTTTTGGATCGTCAGGGTCTTCGGGGGGTTTCCAAAAAAAGCCTAGGGTGGACAATCCTACTCGTGCTGTTATGCCGGCTGCTAGGAATTAGGTCTGTCCATATGCTCAGTGTGGGAGGATGCATGTAGGCGAGTGCTGGAGAAGGATTAGGGAATGTTTCAGGAGTGGGTCTAAGACTCACTTTGTGAGGAATTGTCCTCAGATTGCGAATAGGGCTCAGTTAGTGGGTCAAGGGTATGTGCAATCAGGAAGGGGTGGTTCACAGGTGACGAGAGGTCGTGGGCTGAGCCAAGGAGGAAATGGTTTTGGCCGAGGTCATGGAGCACTGGGTAGGGGTGCTGGGAACTCTGAAATAAGGCAGCCAGGGTTAGTGTATGCAGCCAGACGTCGTGAGGAGGGGACACACCAGATGTTATCACGGGTACGTTCCTTATTTATGGATTACCCTTTACTGCTTTAATTGATGTTGGGTCAACGCATTCATATATTGCTAGCATGGTGTCGGAACCTTGAATGTGAACTCGAGGCATCCCCTAGGAAGATGGTATGCTTTAGTCCTTTAGGGCAATCTGGTAGTATAGAAACTCTTTAGAGACATACCTTTAGAGGTTCGGGGTGGTATTCGGTGACTTGATGGAGCTGCTGTTAAAATTTGACTCGATCCTAGGGATGGATTGGTTAGTAAGATACCATGCGAATCTGGACTGTGCTGCTAAGCGCATGTCAATAAGGACTCCCTAGAATTATGAGGTTGCAATGATAGGTGAGAGGAGAGACTACCTGTCTAACGTAGTGTCTTCTCTTAAGGCGGTGAAGATGGTGAATAAGGGGTGCTCGGCTTTTCTGATGTTGGTTAGTGCCTTGGATGCTAAGGAGGCAGCTGTGTGGGAGGTCAGGACGGTGAAAGAGTTTTCGGATGTTTTTCCAGAAGAACTTCCAGGGTTACCTTTGGATCGGGAGGTGGAGTTTGGAATTGACCTGTTGCGAGGAACAGCGCCAGTGTCCATCACTCCTTATAGGATGGCACCAAAGGAGTTGGTTGAACTGAAGGCCCAAATCCAAGAGTTGCTAGATTGCGGGTTTATTCGACCTAGTGTGTCTCCGTGGGGAGCACCGGTGTTGTTCGTAAAGAAGAAAGACGGGTCTATGCGTATGTGCATAGATTACCGCCAGTTGAATAAACTGACGATCAAGAACAAGTACTCGCTGCCGAGGATAGACGACTTGTTTGACCAGCACAAGGGAGCTGCAGTCTTTTCGAAGATAGATTTGAGGTCGGGATATCATCAGCTTAGGGTGAAGGAGGCTGATATCCATAAAATGGCGTTTCAGACTCGATATGGGCACCACGAATTCCTGGTAATACCGTTCGGGTTGACTAACGCACTAGCTGCGTTTATGGACATGATGAATCGGGTTTTCCAACCTTACCTGAATCAATCTATCGTAGTGTTCATTGATGACATCCTGGTATATTCAAAGCCGGAGAAAGAACATGATGCACATCTACGGGTGGTGTTGCGAATTTTAAGGGAAAAGAAGATGTACGCCAAATTTAGCAAGTGCGAATTTTGGTTGAGTAAAGTTACTTTTCTGGGTCACGTGGTATCCGCGGAAGGAATAAGGGTGGATCCCCTGAAGGTTGAGGCAGTACTGGAGTGGAAACCACCTAAGTCGGTAGAAGAAATTTACAGTTTCTTGGGGCAACAGGGTAATATAAGAGGTTTGTTGAAGGGTTCTCTTCTATAGCGGCACCTTTGACTAAGCTGTTGAGGAAGGAGGCACCTTTTGTATTGTCAGATAAGCAGTAGGAGAGTTTCGAGAAGCTAAAGAGAGTTTTGACTGAGGCCCCGATTTTGATCCAGCCAGTGGCGGGGAAAGACTTTATGGTGGATTGTGATGCTTCTTACACGGGGTTAGGTTGTGTACTGATGCAGGAAGGGAAGGTCGTTGCTTATGCATCCCGACAGCTGAGACCGCATGAAGTTAACTACCCGACGCATGATCTGGAGTTGGCAGCAGTAGTTTTATGCTTTGAAAGTGTGGAGGCATTATCTGTACGGAGAGAAGTCGGTGATCTACACGGACCGCAAGAGCCTGAAGTATCTGTTGACTCAGAAGGAGCTGAACTTGAGGCAACGAAGGTGGGTGGAGCTATTAAAGGATTACGACTGTTCGATTAAGTATCACCCGGGTAAAGCAAATATGGTGGCGGATGCATTAAGTCAAAAAGTGGTGTCGGATCTGAGGGCTATGTTCACACATCTTAGTCTCTACGACGACGGGAGTTTGTTAGTAGAATTACAGGTGAAACCGACGTGGTGAAGTTAGGTAAGAAAGAAATAGTTGGTGGATGAGGTTCTGAGTACTCGACTTTAGCAAGTTCAAAGCGGGGAGTTAGAGGATTATAGTGTAAACGGTGACGGAGTCCTGTGTTTCCGTGGTAAGGTGTGTATGCCAGAGGATGTAGAACAAAGGCAAAATATTCTTCGGGATTCGCATAGTAGCCCTTACGCTATGCATCCTGAAGGAAGTAAGTTGTATAAAGACCTACGGGAACATTTTTGGTGGCCTGGATTGAAGCGTGAAGTTACAGAATTTGTGGTGAACTGCTTAACGTGTCGATGGTCAATCTTGAACATCGGTACCTTCGAGTTCTGCAACCAAAGAAGATTACGCAATGGAAGTGGGAGAGGATCACAATGGATTTCATAAGTGGGCTTCCTCTTACGCCTACTAAGAAGGACTCGGTTTGGGTGATTGTGGATTGGTTGACAAAGTCTGCGCATTTTATACCTGTTCGGGTTGATTACCCTTTGCAAAGATTAGCGAAGTTGTACGTAGTAGAAATTGTGAGACTGTATGGAGTGCCTCTGTCGATCATATCGAATAGGGATCCTAGATTTACGTCGAGGTTTTGGAGGGCGTTGTATCAGGCCTTGGGTACCAGGTTGGACTTCAGTACGACATTTCATCCACAGTCGAACGGCCAGTCTGAAAGGGTAATTCAGGTATTAGAAGATATGTTGAGAGGTTGCGTTATTGACTTCAGGGGTAGCTGGGAGGAATTCTTGCCTTTGGCGGAGTTTGCATACAACAACAGTTGCCAAGCAAGTATTCGGATGGCGCCGTATGAAGCACTGTATGGGCGGAAGTGTCGGACTCCTATGTGTTGGACAAAATTAAGTGAACTTCATGTCTTGGGTCCAAAGATAATGGCAGAATCAGAGGAAAAGGTTAAGGCAATAGGAGCACGGTTGAAAGAGGCATCTGACAGACATAAGTCATATGCGGATCTTAAGCGGAAAGAGATGGAATTTGCTAAAGTTTCGCCATGGAAGAAGGTGATGAGATTTAGACGCAAGGGTAAACTGAGTCCCAGGTCTATAGAGCCTTATAGGGTTTTGAAGCGAGTGGGGCCAGTGGCTTACCGGTTGGAATTACCATCAGAATTGAAGCAGATGCATGATGTGTTTAACGTGTCAATGTTACGTCGATATCAATCGGATCCATCTCACGTAGTGCCAGTTGAGGAAGTTGAGTTGAAACCAGATTTGTCCTACGAAGAAGAACCTATTCAGATTTTGGAATGAGATGTGAAGGTGCTTCGAAAGAAATTAGTTCCTCTAGTTAAAGTATTATGGCATAATCACGGGGCAAAAGAAGCTTCGTGGGAGCCGAAAGAAGCGATGCGACAGCAATACTCTCACTTATTTTAATCAGGTAATTTCGATGCCAAAATTATTTTTTAAGGGGGTAGAACTGTAATACCCGGGATTTGGGGGTCATGTATTTTAATTTGTATATGTGTGTTGGTGTGCTTTGTATGCTGTTTGGCTGTGTTTGGGGGCTTCGGGAAAACCTTGAGGTGTGGGTAGAGGCCTTGGAAGAATAATTGTTTTTAAGCTAATAGGGGAGAGTTAGGGGAACTAGGTCTTAAAGGAATTTTTGTGTGGATTATGACACAAGAATCCAGTTAATAAAGTGGCTAGGAGGCGCCACTTAGAGTACTTGTGGTTGACGCATCAGGGAGTGAGAAGGGCCTTGGTTCGAGCAGCTCTAGCAGCATTTTGGCATTTATTTTGCATCAAGGGGAGTGAAGAGTTGGGCGGCAATCAGACTCTGAAGGGATGAGGATAAGACTTGGTCAAGGTGTTTGAAATGGTGGCTAGGAGAAAAGATGGGAGTTTGACTCATTCAAACTCATTCTAATGAGAGGAGGGGAGGAAAAAGTGGAGAGAAAATGGGGGTGAGGGTTGGCCGAATGTAGGACTTTGGGAGGGAGTTGCATATTCGGTGGGAAAGCTTGGGTGTGCCAAAATTTAGAGTTGTCAAAGTGCCATTTAGTTACTTTCCTCTAGCCAAAATTTAACTCATTTCTCTCTTTGTGCTTATTCTTTTCTTTCGTACCAAAACTACATAGAATTCAACCCTTTTTCTCATTTGTTTGTCTTGGCCGAAACCTCAAAGACCCTTAAGGTCATCCTTTGTGTTCATCTTCTCTTCTTCTCCACTCTCTTCACAAGGCTGAACCTATCTCTTCCACTCTACTCTTCTTTTCTTTTCATTTTGGTGACAAAGCCCTTACCTTCTCTTCATTTTAGAAGCCGTTCTTTCCTATACTCTACCCCTTGTGGCCGAATGCTCTACTTTCTTTTGGGGTCTTAGCCAAAGCATACCACCATTTCACTCTTTTCTCTTTTCATGTTATCAAACTTTACGAAGGCCGAAGAATCAAGTGGTGGCCGAATCTCTTTACCTCTGTGGTATTTTGAAACCGATCTTCCTTGGTCAGATATTTTAGTCGACTGCTAGTAAGTGAGGTAAGGATTCTTTTGTGTCCAAACTTTATCTCTTTCCTTCTGGGATTGTCAAAATCAAGAACTCTAATCCCATTTACCCATTTGACCGAAACAATGAGGGTAGGTTTCGGGATTCTTTGGAGCCAACGTTAAGAGGAAGGGCTTTCGGGTTTTGATCGATAAGGTAAGAAGATAGTGCCATTCGGCCAAAGGCCATATCTTTTAAGTGTTAGCCGATTCTAACTATGGTGTGACAGGAAGGGTTCAACAAAGGTATAGGAGGAGTCTTCGGGATTCGGATCTATTTTGGTAAGGGTATTCAGTTAAATTATAGATATGATTCGTTTAGATTTTACGTATCGATTAACCAGGTTTTCTGATTAAGTGATATTCAATGGATGCGAGTACTAGTGGAGGAGAGAAAGGGGTAGTCCCTACCCCTAGATTCAAGAAACGTTCGATTTCTGCAGCTCGGGATTGGCCACCGGGGTGTGGGCCAGCTTCAGAAAGAGACAAGCAAATCACTGTAGTCTATTTAAGTGAGGACGCTAGGGAAATCGAGAGTCTAGTGCTTCAGATTATCAGGTGTGTCATTAATTCACTGTTTCTATGTTTAGTCAATTGATTATCTGTGTTATGCGTGTGATAACCGTTACAGTGGTTGTGGTGGATTTGTTACCCTTAATTGGGTATCACAGTAACTAGGTTAGTACTTTCTCTAAGGTGTGGATGGTTGATTATTGTGGATATTTTGAGCATGTTGAATGCCTACCTAATATGTCCATGCATTATTCTATCATATCATTATAGCATGTTGCATATGCATGGGATCAGGATATATATATGTTAAATGAAGGACCGGGTGTACATTTATGTACGTGTGGTGATTGGCTATGTGCCAAATCATGACTTGGTGTCAGCTATGTGCCACATCAAGGGATTGATGCTTGCTTTGTGCTTCATCGCGGTTTGATGATGACCATGGGTCACATCGTGGATATCGAGATTTGGTCACATAGTGATTAGTGGCTATGCCACGTTCTGTTTGGTCACATAGGTGATCGATGGTTAGGCCACATTATATTTGGTCACAAGGTGATCGGTGGCTATGCCACGACTTTGGCCAGCTTGACTGCCAAAGAGGTGTGTAGCGGTTGGAGGGTCGATTTAGTAAACCCCTGGTGTGTTATGGTTGGTACGGGGGTGTGTAGAGGATGGACTCTAGGTTGGGTTGGGTAACATATTTGCATCATCATGTGTGGTATGTGGATTGTGTGATTTGGGCCAAGCCCATTTAGGAAACATGTGAAATAATCAAACACTGAGTCTGTTCGACTCACCCTATATTCTTAAACAATGCAGGTGATGTATGATACATGGATCGGGCTGGAGTAGATTCGTGGTGGCCATGCAGAAGTTGTTTTAATGTTTTATGCACTTAAATTCTTAGTTACTTTTGGGTTAATTTTCTTTTGAATGTAATAAGGCCATTTAAATGTTTGGGGATTTTTATTTTATTATGAGTTAGTCGGATTATCGATTAAAAACTAAGAACAATTTTGGAAACAATTTACAACTTAAAGATTAAACTTGAGTTTTTAACCTGAATATTTTAAATATCTCGATTTCTCTTGAAACTTCCAAACGTACAATGTTTTAGACTCCACCTAACCTTCAAAGTTTTTGTTCTTTTACAAACTAAAGAAAATATCTAAACTTCAAAATGTGTTTTCACCCATTAAATCAAATTCTTTTCAGACATATTTCCTCGTAGCATTCCGAATTCGGCCACAGCGTTTTGGGTGGGTTTGGGGCGTTACAAACTCACCTTGTCGATATGTGGTCGCCATGTTTAGGCAAACTTGTCAAGCTAGTAGCTTATCATATTAAATTGTAAATTAAGGTAAGTTGTTGTTTAATGCTTATGAACTTACTGAGCATTCGATATGCTTACCCTATTGTTTTCCCTTTCTCTATAGATAGACAACTTGCGGAACATGTCAAACGGATCATTAGAAGCTCACATTATCCCGTTATTGATCTGGCAGTCTATTAATCATTTTAAAGTCTGATTTTGTGGCATGTATATAGGTGTTATGTATTTTTTACCTTTGAATGTTGACATAGCTTGGAACTTATTTTGTGCATGACTTTGCATAAAGAAATTGCTTGTTGAAATAATTTACTTTTTGTAAATGGATTGAGATGTGTTTATGAAAAATGAAATGGTATAAGTGGATGTGTTTCGGCATGTTAAAAGAAGCTTGAAATAGGTTAAAGATTGGTAATTGTCAAATGGTTAAGTTTTAATGCCATAATATTGGAATGTTATGTTTAATGGTTGACTTGGTAGCATATATTGATGTAAGGATGATTATAGATGGATGTAAGGATGATTATAGATGTATACATGTATGGGTATGTGTTTGGAACATTTTTGGTACAGGAAAGATTGTACAAATATGCACCATATGGTAAATTTGATGGGTAGACATGAAATAGGTACCAAATGGCCTAATTTGTACCAAGAACAGAGTCCACGTCGCGACGTCAGGCAATGGTCGTCGTGATGAGCTCTGGACTTTAGGCCACGGCGTGATGAGGAACCATGTTGTTACAACGAGGCCAAATCAATATGTCAGGTCGCAATGTAAACTTGAATATTTGAAACTTTTATATATTGGTCCTTGTTCAATCTCGGGCTAACATTAGAGCATATGTAGGCTCGTATAAGACTCGAGAAAGGTTGTATATCATGTCTATGGTTATGTTTGCGTGTAATATGTTTCTATTTGAATGTTAAATGTTTGTAGTTAACCTGGCAACAGATGTAGCATCCTGTAACTCGGAGCCAATGGTCGATGTAACAACCCATTTTTCGATGAAATCGAAAGAGTGGTTTTGGGACCACAAATTCGATCCGAAAATAAAATTTATTTTTATTTTAATACATGGTCCGTAATATGTTAGAAATGTCATGTGAAAATTCTGATAAGAAAATTTTACTGATTATGTGCTTAAATACGAGAAGGACTAAATAGCATAAAATGCAAAAGTTGAATTCTAGTAGCTATAAGTATTAAATAGCTATGGAATTCAAAACTTGAGGTCCTTATATGGTAACTAGACCATTAAGAAAAGTATGTAGATATTTTGGTGACTCATCCATGGAAATTTAGAAAAAGGGCAAGGACTAAATTGGAAATTGAAATAATTAAATTAATTAAAAGATGATAAAATATATCATATTATTTTTTTATGTCATTTTCAACCTAAAATACATGGAAACCCCAGGAGAGAGAGAAGAAACTTTCATGGCTTAATTGGGTAAGTTTTCTTGTACCGTTTTTAGTAATTTTGATATTTTTGAAACCGGGATAGCTTAATCTATCTATTTGGGGGATCAATTTGAGAAGTTATCAAAGTGTGGAAAATGGGTCATGGATGAATATGCTAAAATTGGAAATTTATGGTAGAAAATGAAAGATTTTTGATAGATAAACAACTTTTACAAAGTGATTTATAATGAAATCATGATTTAGGGACTAAAATGTAAAGTTGTAAAAATTGATGAAAAATTCTAAAATTTATAAAAAATATGTGCTATAAGTTCTATATTGAAATTTCGGTTAGGCTTGGAATAAGGAGTAAATTGCATAAATTTCATTTTCCGAGCATAGGGATTAAATTGGAATTTGTGGAAAAGTTAAGGGCAAAATGGTAATTTTGCTTAGGACGTAAATTGAGGCCAAATGAATATGAAATGTGTGAAATTGATGATTAAATTTATTTATATAGATCTGGACAACACAAATTCGAGGTTAGACCAAGGAAAAGAAAAGGTTTCGGATTAGTAGATTTTATACACGAACAAGTGTCGAGGTAAGTTCGTGTAACTTAATCGAGCATGTAATTATGTTAAATTAAATGTTGTGTTGTATGAAATGTGATTATTATTTATTTGAATTGTTTGGATGTTACAATATAAGAATGAATACATGCTTGAAGTGGTTGAAATAGGGTTAAGTTTCGTTTGAATATTGAATTCCGATGAATATATGTGCTTTCCCGAAATGCATGAGGTCCAGCATTTTTTGCTGACGAAGTTAGCTCAGACGAGTAATCCTATTGACTTTATCAAAGAAAGGATTTAGCCCGAACGGGTAATCCTGATATCATACCTCTCGAGTATACGTTACAATTAGGATTTAGCCTGGACTGGTAATCCTAATTGAGCTCTTCTGAGCATACGTTAAATAAAGGATTTAGCCTAGACTGGTAATCCTGTTATACAATATGTGGCTCGAGAGTGTGTTCCTTGATTTAGTGCCTTAATGGGTACCCTTGAAAAAGAATTGACGGGTTATTGAATCGTACACCTCGAGTGTATCACTTGAGCATCCATCAAAATTTCAATGGTTCAACGGAAAAAACTCCTGGAAATATGAGAGAACTATTAGATGGATTGATAATGTCTTGAAAAAATATGGCATGGTGAGTTCATCTATGTTTACTTGATGTATATGAAAACTATGACTAACATGTTTGATTGAATGTTTGTATTTAGGCAATTTTGTCAAGTTGATGGAAAACATGTTATTGTATGCTTACATTTAATAAACAAGATCGGTAAGTTTAGTTTTCCATTATACAAACTTACTAAGCATATAGTGCTTACTTTGTTTTATTTCCCCCTATTTTATAGTGCTCGGAAGCTCGCGAAGGTTGGAGATCATTGGAGCATCGTCACACTATCTAGTAGTTTTTTTTTGGGTATACATAGTAGAATCATTTTGGTATAATGGCATGTATAGAACAACTAGGCTTGATAATGATGTTTGTAATCTAGCCATTGGAATGGCTAGTAATGGTTTGTTTTGATATACTTGTAATGTCATAATATGGTAGCTTCATATATGTTAAGTAATTGATCAAATTATGTCTAGCATATGGATTAAACCAAGGTAAGGTTATAAACATGTATGCATGTAATGATATGCCTTGTGGAATGATACAGTTTGCTTAATTTGAATGCTTGAAATGGTTGGTATTTGGATGTGAGTTTTAGTTCAGGACATTGGTGTGATTCTGGGTGAGAAATGAAGCTAGAAATGGCTTTATTTTGTCCACACAGGATTGTGTCTTGACCGTGTGTGACACACGGCCTGGTACATGGGCGTGTGGTTAGGCCGTGTGTCCCCTGCACCTAAATTTTGAGAAACAGAATGCTCAGAATTGAGTACACAGGCAGAGACACGGGTGTGTGTCTCAACCGTGTGTGCCACACGGCCTAGAGCACGGGCGTGTGTCTTGGCTATGTAAAACCTGCACCTAAATTTATGAAAATTGAATTAGCCACACGGCCTAGTACACAGGCATGTGGCATGGTCGTGTGCACAAGTCAGAGAGTTACACGAGGTCGAGCACGACCTGTAGCACGGGCATGTCCTAAGGTCACACGAGCGTGTCCCTTGGACCACACGGGTGTGTGAGCCCTGTAACCTGGAAAAATTTTTGTAATTTCGTGAAAAATTCTTAGTGTTTTTGATTTAGTCCCAACTCGATCTAATGCTTGCATTGGGCCTCGAGGGTCCATTTAAGGGACAATATCAATAATATCGGTTAATAAATAGTAATTTACATGAATTATTTGTAAATGTTCTGAAAGTCTTGGTAATGCACCATAACCCTGTTTTGGCAACAAATATGTGGTTAGGGGTGTTACAATCGGGTCGGAGAAAGGTGTTACATTAAGTATGGTACAAGACACAAAATTTAGTGCAATTATGGTGTAAAGTATGAGTTATCAAGAGATTTATATGGTTTCAAATATACGTAATTGGAAATTAAATAATATAACGAACCAATTTTTAGTGATACAATTTCAAAACCTCATTCCGTAAACTGAGTCCGTAAATATAAATAATGAATATAATAAAGAGTGGTTAAGTAATTTAGTCGATAAGCTAGTTAATTAAAGCTCAAGGACTAAATTATAAAAGTCTAACCACTATAAAGTTTTAATGAAGGTAGGGCTTAAAAAGTTAAATAACTCAGTGATATCAAAAAATACGATTTCGAAACCTCATTTCCATAAATCGAGTTCTTAAATATAAATTATGAATATTTACAAAGTTAATATGTGCATATAATAAAGAGTGGTCAAGTAATTTAGTCGATAAGCTAGTTATTAAAGCTCAAGGACTAAATTGTAAAAGTCTAATCGATATAGACTTTTACTTAAGGTAGGGCTTAAGGAGTTAAATAACAATTATCCAAAGAAATGAAATGGTAATTAAACCATTATTTTATTATAGTTAGTGGACAATGACGATATTTTCCATTAAGTTTAATTAATAGTTAGCTTATGATAATCAAGCCATAATTAAGTTAATTAATTAAGATTAATTAATTCCAAATCTAAGTATAAATAAGTGAGTTAGTGGAAAATTCCACCATCTTCTCCATTCTCCCACCTTCCACCATAGTTGAGAAACAAGAAAACCTACAAAAATCCTTTTCACATTCAGTCGTCAAATAAAACATGGGAGCTAAGTCCTTTTTCTTGTAATTCTCATATATTTGTGATCATAGAAGCTTTATTGAGCTAGCCCATGTATCAATTTGTTCAATTGTTGAATTTATAACTGTATCAATTGTTGAATTTAGCTAGCCCGGTATCTCTTTTTTCCACCTAAAACCAAATCTAAAATGTCCATTGTTGAAGCTTTTAATTTGGCCAAACAAAGATTTATGCATGGTAAGCTATTTTTACCTGTTTCTCGTAATTTTTATATTATTTGTGATTGTTGGAACTAGGTCCAGCTAATTCGTACCTCCAGTTTTAAAATTGTTAAAGATTTTAAAACTTGCCATTGATGAATCTTAGATGTTTTTGATAGAAAATGGTTTAGTTGGAAGCTTGATAATGAGTTTGGACTAGTTTGTAAAGTGATTTTGTTTAGTTTAAGTTTAAGGATTAAATTGTTAAATTTGGCATGGTTTCCTTGTATAATTTATGAATTAGAGGGCTAATTGATAAACCGTAAAAGTAACATATTTTAACCCCACATTTAGCATACTTTTGGATGATTTATTCCCTGAATTGTGTAAAAAGGTGCTCTTAATCCTTTCTTTTCATGTTTTATACTCAGAAAAAGCACCTAAGGATGAAAAGAATGAGAAATAGGCCTAAAACGGATCAAATTAGGCCAAAGAAGGAATCGACACGGCCTGGGCCCAAGACCACACGGCTGTGCATCCTTAATTTACTCTAACACGGCCTGGACCCCGAAACACACGGGCATGTCTCTTCAGCAGACTCGACCACGACCTGAAATCGATTCACATGGGCATGTGCCATGGGCGTGTCCCTGCCACGGCCAAGAGGAGTTTTACTCGGATTTGGATACTTGAAGGAAAAGAAGCACATTCCAAAGCCTATTCAAACACCCTAGTAGGAATTCTACTTGAATTAGGATATGTAAAGGCCAAGTAAAGCATCTCAAAGTCTATATAAACACCTAGGGGGCAACTTAAGCGGGGAGTTCGGCAGAAGCCTTCTTCCAGGGCTTTTGGCGGTTAGCTAGGCCAAGGAGCCAAGCCAGAAAGGTCAGATTTGTTGGAATCACTCGAAGATAGCTAGTTGATTCATCTCAAGAAGTCAAATTATACTCAAGACGGGAGATCTCTCCTTTAATTCCTTCAGGGATTTTTAGGGATTTCTTATGTTTTGTTTTATCTTTTCTTCTGAGATGTTTTCTTTTATCGTTATGAACTAAACCCTTCAGATACCTGAAGGGGATGAAACCTAAAATGGATCTTGTAATTGTTTTCTAAACTATATGATAAATATTTGATTTTTTCTTAATTATGTGAGCTTAATTCTTGTGTTAATATTTCCGGGATATTGATTCAAGTTGAATGTGCTTAGGTGGTGGAGCAAAAGTCCCTGTCTAAGAGTACATCTAGCATAATTAAGTGGAGTTGATCGCGCACCTAGAGATAGGGTGACAAGATTTTACCGGATTAAGGTGAAACCTAATATGGGAGTCCATAGATCGAGTTAATGCGATTCTAGGGGTTTTAATTAGAAAGAGATTTCAATTAATCAACCTAGGGTTAGACGTTATTTGCCTCGAGAGAGGGTTTAATATAAATTGGGGAATCCTACAGATCAAGTCAAGTGAATAAATTGTCTGGTTCAGTGTTAGATGACAAGTGAAGTCTTGATGGATTCTTCCTAAGGGTATCGTCTTAATTAACTGAGTTTTCCCCATAGTATTTCCCCAATTCATTCTTTTTGTCTTTGAATCTTAGCTTAGTAATTAGCTAGTTTTAGATTAAACAACCAATCACTTAATATTTATGCTAAATAATAGAAAGAAGGTTAGTATTAGTACTTTTAGTTCCTTTGGGTTTGACAATCCGGTCTTGCCTAAGCTATACTACTGTTCGATAGGTGCACTTGCCTTAAGTCGTTGTCAGAGTTAGTTTCTAGGCTCGGTTATTCTTTTTATAAATTTTAAAACTCGACAAAACAACGATCAAGTTTTTGGTGCCGTTACCAGGGAACTAAAATATTAAGAAAACCCTATTGTTATTACTTTAGCCATTATTTTTATTATTATTTTTTCACAATTAATTTTTATTTTTATTTTTATTTTAGTTTTAACCTTGCTAATTTTCTTTCTTTCTTTTCCAACACAGGTACCTCTAGTTTATGACTAGAAGGAACCCGAAAGAACCATTAGTATACGACAGTGACATTGAAGCTACCACTCACAGGAATCGCAGAGAAATTAGGCGAACCCTAAATTACAGAGAAGAAGAACAACAAGGTGGATCCAATCCTGCTGAAGGGATGGACGAGAATAACCCACCACCGCAAGATGTGGCAGAAAATAATGCTCCGTGTACTATGTATGATTATGCTAAACCTGATTTAACATGAGTAGAATCGAGTATTGTTAGGCCTGCTATAGCTGTTAATAACTTTGAATTAAAGCCTAACACTATACAAATGATTCAACAATTTGTTCAATTTGATGGTTTGCAAGATGAAGACCCAAACACTCATATAGCTAATTTTTTAGAGTTTTGTGATACCTTCAAAATAAATGGCATTTTTGATGATGCCATGCATCTTCGGTTATTTCCCTTTTCATTAAGGAATAAAGTCAAACCGTGGTTAAACTCGTTACCACGGGGGTCAATCACCACATGGGATCAAATGGCCAAAATTTTTTTATTAAAATATTTCCCACCGGCCAAAACAACCAAATTACGGAATGATATCCCTTCTTTTGTGCAGATGGATTTAGAGACATTATACGATGCATGGGAGAGATACAAGGATCTCTTGAGAAGGTGTCCGCACCATGGTTTACCCTTATGGCTCCAAGTCCAAACTTTCTATAATAGTGTTAACCCCTCAACAAGGCAACTAATTGATTCAGCCGCCAGTGGAACCCTGAACAACAAAACTCTTGAAGCAGCCTATGAGTTTATTGAAGAGAAATCACTGACTAACTATCAGTGGCAGGTTACAAAGACAAAACAAACAAAATCAGCTGAAGTTTTGAACCTCAATGCAGTAACCATGCTATCAACGCAGGTAGAGATGATGAATAAAAAGCTTGATCGTTTGTGTTCTTCGCAGGTACATCCAATAATGCAGTGTGATGCAAGTGGAACTATGGCAAATCTTAAGTACCCACCCTACCAACCGGGAACAGAAAGCGAGCATATGAACTATATAGGTAATAATTTCAGATCTAATAATAACCCTTATAGTAATACCTATAATCCAAGTTGGAGGAACCACCCAAATTTTTAATGGGGAGGTCAAGGAAATCAAGGAAATCAATGACAACAACCTTCTCAAAATTTCCAAAATCAGCCTTATCCACAAGAAAAGAGGTCGAACCTCGAAGAGATGTTGACAAAATTCATGGAAGCCACAGAAAATCATCTCCAAGACACCGAGGTAACACTGAAAAACCAACAAACATCGATGGAAGGGATCAAGCACCAAGTCGGGGAACTTACCAAATCAGTCAGGGAAGTTACAAAGTCAGTTGGACAACTTGCAAAGTTAATGTCCGAACGACAATAAGGGCTTCTACCAAGCAACACTGAGATTAACCCAAAAGAGCAAAGCCAAGCCATAACAGCTCAGGAAAATGTCGGGTTGGATGAACCCAATTCATTACAAGAAAGCGAGGCAAAAGAAGGTAAAGTTGAGGCAACAGAGGAACAGCCAAAATCGATAATCAAAGAGTACCAACCCCGCATACCTTATCCCGAAGTGATGAAGAGAGATGATATAGAGGAACAGTTCAGTAAGTTTTTTAAACTTTTAAAGAAATTACATATTAACTTACTGCTTCTTGAATCTCTTTCACAGATGCTAGATTTGAGAAAATTTTTAAAACAACTCTTGACGAACAAGCGTAAGTTAGACGAGGAGTCGTATGTGGATCTAAATGCAATGTGCTCAGCAATCCCACAAAATAGACTACCACGAAAGTTAAAAGATCCAGGGAGTTTTACAAATCCATGTTTAATTGGTAGTTTAACTGTTGACAATGCTTTAGCTGATTTAGGGGCAAGTATAAATGTTATGCCTTATAAAATGTTTAAACAACTAGGTCTAGGGAAACCCAGACAAACTAGGATGAGCATTCAATTAACTGATAATACTATCAGAATTCCTAGGGGTATAATAGAAAATGTTCTAATCAAAATTGATAAATTCGTATTCCCAGTAGACTTTGTCATTTTAGACATGGATGAGGACAATCCGATTCCTTTAATTTTAGGAAGACCTTTTCAGCAACTGCTAGGACTAAAATTGATGTTGGTACAGGAGAACTCATTCTTCGTATATGTGACGAATCAATCAGTCTACAAGCTCTTGACTCGAACATCGACTGATGATGGTGAGAAAGTAAATCCAGTTGATAACAAATTTGTTCAACCTTCATCACAGGAAACACCACGAAGCCACAAACTTGAGTCGAATCATAGACCTTGTGCCAATAAAGAAGAATTACATGAGGAACGAAGCCTTAAGATCGACAAACTAGAAGAGTGGAAGATACACTTTAAAGAGAAACTGAAACTGCACGAAGAAAAATCGAAGGAACCCCTAGACGAGCTGATAGGAACAACAAATCACTTCAAAATAGGGGATCAGGTATTGATGAATAAGGAAGACCCTTGAATCACCACTTCAGACATCAAAACAAATGAAGAAATCACATTTAAAGTACTTAATGTCTTCCTATACGAGACAGTCGAGGTAAGCAATCTTAAATTCAGCACTTTTGAGGTAAACACTACTCGACTTAAACTTTATATGAAAAACTGAGTTGATCGCATGAGAAAGGATTTTCACCTCCTCAAACCATCATGATAATACAAATAACAGGTAAGTCTAGCTCAAGACTTTAAACGAGCACTTCTCGAGAGGCAACCCGAGCACTAACCCCATTTTTATTTTTATTTTTCTTTTTTAGCATTCAAATGAACCAAAGGTGTAGATTTCCAGACCACATGGCCTTTCACACGGCCGTGGCCGTGTGGGCACCACAGGAAGAAACACGGGCGTTGGATGCATCTCTATTTAAACCCCTTTCTTCTCTTTTCTTTTCCAGTTGTCTTTCTTCTTTCATTTTCCATTATTTACTTTTATTTTTATTTTTATTTTCTTTATTATTTTCTTCTTATTCTTCATGCCAATTAGATTTAGCTTAGGATACAATAAAACCAAGCCGACTACTTCAAGGATTCAAATTCAATCAGGTTCGAGGCGCCCCCACATTCACCTCTATGTTCACCTCCAATCTTATCCGATTTCTTTTCATTGACTTCATCCAAAATTCAGGAAGCTTCACTTCTCTCCCAATCTTATGATTTTATGATTATTTTGATATTATCTATCTTTGTACATTGAGGGCAATGTACATCTTAAGTGTGGAGGGGTTAACTATAGTATTATTTGAAAATTCTTGAATTATGCCTTGTTCTAAAGTAAGTTTCTCATATTATGATTAGAATGAAATTTCCCTGATTTATGATTTTTATTGATGTGTTTTGGATTAAGTCATTGATAATTGTACATTGATGATTTAAATTTTAAGATACTAGAGAATCAAGCATGATAAGTCTATTTTTAAGAATAAAAAAAAATTCTAGGTTGTCGAACTGACTTTGAATATTACCTTGAAGTTTGAAATTTACAGGGATTGATGTCAAATACACATAATTTTTGTGAGATTTGAGACTTATAGAGCATATATTCTTTTTCATGCTCACTTTATTGATTATGAGTGTGTCAACACTGAATTGTTATTCTAGAACTTGCCTCAATTATACAGGTCAAGACCACATTATTGATTTGATATACTGGGATGATAAAGACACCTAGGTTTTAACCCACTTATTCCATTAAAAAGCCTACCTACATAATTAACCCCTAGTGAACCTCTTTGATCCTAACAACCCTTTTTATTGATTCACCCACTAATATTAACCCAAAACCCCGCTCGTATTTGTTATCACCATTCCTTTGACTACCCTTCTATCGAGACTTAATTTGATAAGTTGCCCAATTATATTATTTCAGTTATAAAATTTCTTTCTTATGTAATCTGTGCTAGCGTTATCTAAAAAAATCAAGTATATTCATTATTAGTTCTGTAATTAAGTGAGCTTATATGTTTAATTTCAATATCTTGAAGAAGAAGCTCGTTTTATTAGTATTTTCATGTGATGTAATTATTCAGATTGTTAATTCAATTTTTTTCTAAAGTTAGGTAATTTGTCAGGTCAATCTCGATTCTAACCTTCCAATTCAGCCTTTATCCACACCTTTAATCCTAGCCCCGTTGCAACCCCGTTAAAGACCTTTTGATTTGTGTATCATCTCATATTACAGTGGTGGAGATTTGATTTTTAGGCAAGTCTATGGGATTAACTTTTTATGTTCGACTTATGAGTGCTTTTTCCTAAACCTTAAACACTTCGAGTGCTTTGAGTGAATCTTTAGTGAGGATGTCAATCCTTGTCGATTTTGAATTAAAGGTAATCATTTAGATAAAGGGAGACACCTATGTTTTCATGCTACAAATATATGACTTAGAATTGTTGAATCTTTAGTAGTCTTTGAGTTAAATTATCCATGTATAAATTATCTATGAATTATGATGAGGCATTGTTAAAGAGAATTATGAATTGTGGAAAGTTCGTTTTAATTGTAAGTTGAGAATTTTGCTTGAGGACAAGCAAAAGCTTAAGTGTTGGGGTATTTGATAAACCGTAAAAGTAACATATTTTAATCCCACATTTAGCATACTTTTGGATGATTTATTCCCTGAATTGTGTAACAAGGTGCTCTTAATCCTTTCTTTTCATGTCTTATACTCAAGAAAGCACCTAGGGATGAAAAAATGAGAAACGGGCCTACAACAGACCAAATTGGGCCAAAGAAGAAATCGACACGACTTGGGCCCAAGACCACACGGTTGTGCCTCCATAATTTACTCTAACACGACCTGGACCTTGAAACACACAGGCGTGTCTCTTCAGCAGACTCGACCATGACCTAAAATCGATTCACACGGGCATGTGCCATGGGCGTGTCCCAGCCATGGCCAAGAGGAGTTTTACTCGATTTGGATACTTGAAGGCAAAGAAACCCATTCCAAAGCCTATTCAAACACCCTAGTAGGAATTCTACTTGAATTAGGATATGTAGGGGCCAAGTAAAGCATCTCAAAGTCTATATAAACACCCTAGGGGGCAACTTAAGCGGGGAGTTCGGCAGAAGCCTTCTGCCAGGGCTTTTGGCGGTTAGCTAGGCCAATGAGCCAAGCCAGAAAGGTTAGATTTGTGGGAATCACTCGAAGATAGCCAATTTATTCATCTCAAGAAGCCGGAATTATACTCAAGACGGTAGATCTCTCCTTTAATTCCTTCAGGGAGTTTTAGGGATTTCTTATGTTTTGTTTTATCTTTTCTTCTGAGATGTTTTCTTTTATTGTTATGAACTAAACCCTTCAGATACCTAAAGGGGATGAAACCTAATATGGATCTTGTTATTGTTTTCTGAACTATATGATAAATATTTGATTTGTTCTTAATTATGTGAGCTTAATTCTTGTGTTAATATTTTCGGGATATTGATTCAAGTTGAATGTGCTTAGGTGGTGGAGCAAAAGTCCCTGTCTAAGAGTACATCTAGCATAATTAAGCGGAGTTGATTGCTTACCTAGAGATAGGGTGACGAGATTTTTCCAAATTAGGGTAAAACCTAATATGGGAGTTCATAGATCAAGTTAATGCAATTCTAGGGGTTTTAATTAGAAAGAGATTTCAATTAATCAACCTAGGGTTAGATGTTATTCACCTCAAGAGAGGGTTTAATATAAATTAGGGAATCTTACGGATCAAGTCAAGTGAATAAATAGTCTGGTTCAATGTTAGATAACAAGTGAAGTCTAGGTGGATTCTTCCTAAGGGTATCATCTTAATCAATGATCGTGTCAAACAATTGAGTTTTAATATTTTTAAAAGAATGATCGAACCTGTAGACTATCTATGACAATGATAGAGGCAAGTGCACCTATCGAACAGTAGTATAGTTTAGGCAAGAATATCTTATCGAACCCAAAGGAACCTAAAAGTACTACTACTCACTTTCTTTCTATTATTTAGCCTGAAATATGGAGTGATTAGTTTATTAAACTAATGAAAAACTAAACTAGATGCAAAGACAAAAGAATGAATTGGAGAAAGTCTTTAGAAAAACTCAGTTGATGAAGACGATACCCTCAGGAAGAATCCACCTATGACTTCACTTATTATTTATTCCCCAAACCATACGATTTCTTTACTTAGCTTGATCCGTGAGACTCCTTAACCTATATTAAACCCTCTCTCGAGGCGAATAACATCTAACCTTAGGTTAATTAGTGGAACTCTCATTCTTTTATAATAACCCCTAAGGAAGTAGTAAATCGATCAATGGATTCCCATATTAGGTTTCACTCTAATCCGGTAAAATCTCGTAACCCTATCTCTAGGCACCCGATCAACTCCGCTCAATTATGCTAGATCTACTCTTAGGCAGGGTCTATTCCTCCTCCACTTAAGCACATCAGATTAGATTAAAAAACATAATTAAGAACAAACTAAGTACTTATCATATAATTTAGAAATCAAATAACAAAATCCATCATAGGTTTCATCCCTTTAGTATCTGAAGGGTTTAGTTCATAACAAAGTAGGAAAACATCTCAAGAGAAAAGATAAAACAAAACATAAGAAATCCTTAAAACCCCCTGAAGGAATTGAAGAGGAGATCCTCCGTCTTGAGTAGAACTCCGGCTTCTTGAGATGGATCAACTGGTTATCTTCGAGTATTTCCCTAAAAGATGAAAGCTCCGGCAAAAGCCTCTACCAAAAAGCATCCCTGGGATAGCTGCCTTGGGTTGTTTATATAGGCCTTTGAGATACTTTACTTGGCTCCTAAGTACATCTTTCAAGTAGAATTACTATTATGAAGTTTAAGTAGACTTAGGAATATGTTTCTTTGGCTTCAAGCATTCAAATCCGAGTGAAATTACTCTCTCCCGCAGCAGGGGCACGCCCATGGAACACGCCCGTGTAATTCGGGGTTGGATCGTGCCTTGATTTTGTCGTTTTGGGCATGGCCATGGCACGACCGTGTAAGTCGGGATTCAGGCCGTGCTTCAGGTCTGTCGATTGGGACACGTCCATGTAGATCACCAGGCACATCCGTGTGTGGTAAATGGATGATGCACAGCCGTGTGTGACGGAGTTAAGGCCATGCTTTAGGTAATCGACGAGGCACGGTCGTGTGGTCTTTGGGCCAGGCCGTGTCGAATTCTTGGGTTTGGCCTAATTTAGTCTATTTTAAGCACGTTTTACGTTCTTTTGATCCTTAGGTGCTTTCTTGAGTATAAGACATGAAAAGCAAGGATTAAAAGCACCTTTTTACATAAATCACGGATAATTCATTCAAAAGCATACTAAATGTGGGATTAAAATATGTTTGTAACATCCTGAAAAGGGCCTATGCATTTTCGATTTAATTGTACGAAATGACATGTCTTATGTGTTATGAATGTATTATGAACATTTTTGGAAACTTGGAAATGTAAGAAATGATTTAGAAATGTTAAGTTTCAAAAAAAGGAAAGTGAACATTTTGGAAACTTAGAAATGTTAAGTTAAAAGAGGAAAGTGAACATTTTGGAAACTTAAGTTAAAAGAGGAAAGTGAACATTTTGGAAACTTAAGTTAAAAGATGAAAGTGAACATTTTGGAAACCTGGAAAAATATGGAAATGTTAAGTTTAAAAAGAGGAAACTAAAACAAGGTAGCCTTAAGAAAATTAATAGGAGGAATTTGACACACAAACAGGCTTGGAAAAGTGGCCTGAAGATATCACTTGAGGCCCAGGTAGGTGACGCCACATACAAGGGTATTGGGCCTAGGTTCGAGTCACTTGGGGAGCAAATAAAGGAGTTTTATTTTGCTACAAAGAGCGAGGAAGTGGACAGACTAAGGAACCCAAGGGAAGAGTTTTATTCTCTTTAAATTTCGTCTAAATAGGAGATAAATAATAGATTTATTTTAGATTATTTTCAAGAGATAAATAAGGAAGAGTGGTGGCCAAGTATGGGACTCCTTGGTGATCAATTCCAGTCCTAGCCGAATTACTAAAGGAAGGATTAGAGGTCCTTTTTCGGTTTATCTTGCTTTCTTTAGTAGTGGTGCCAAAATTGTCTTTGGAAGAGAGTCCATCTTTTTCTTCCTTCCTTAATCCCTTTTTGCCGAAATTTAGCTTTAGTGGATGTGCTAAATCCTCTCTTTCCAAAACTTTTCTTTTCATCTTGATTAGTGCCGAATTTGCACCTTATTTTTTCTTTAACAAAAGCCAAAGTTAGATACATCTATTTTCTCTCCTTCACATCTTTTCTTCTTCACACACCCTTAAAGCGAATTCTCCTAAGCTTTCTCTATTCTTCTTTACTCTTCAAACCGAATCTCCTTGAGGTGTCGTGCAAAGTCTTTCATCCTTCTACAAGAAGGGTAAGAACGGATGTTATTCAATTTCCATTCCTTCTTCTTTTAGCCAAAAATCTAGAGCTAATCCCATGAATATTCTTGTTTGCCGAAATTTGGAAGGATTTTTTGGGATTTTCAGTGTAGTCGACTATAAGGAGGATTATTCGGAATTCAATATCCAAGGTAAAATCATGTGTATATTCGCCTGGCTATTATTCTTGTGATTAAATGATAGAAATTGATCTAACATATGGGTTTCGACAGATACCAAGAGTAATTAGCAATTTCAGGATTTAGATTTATAAGGTAGGTGTACATGTACATTCGGCCAAGGCCATGTTTGGTGTTATAAATCTATTTCTTAATTATTCCAAAGCCGAAAACTAACCCCTTAAGTGATTTAATGTTGGCCGAATACAATGTATAAGGATTTCAACGATTCGGGATTTGATAAGTAGAGAAATCGGCACCAAGGTAAGTTTTAGTGTACTAGTCCTACTAGGATTTGGATTTATGGCCGAATGGCTCTTTACTAAGTATTAAATGACTGATTAAATGTAGAGATTTAAGATCTAAGGCATTAGATCAAGTTTCTCGGGATTTGGATTGAAAACCTTAAGCGAATCAGGTGTGTACCCCTGTAACACCCTAAAAATCCGAGTATTATTATATTGCATAAATTGATGATTAGTTTTTAAAGGAAAAATTTTATTTTTACTTTAGTGCTTATTGAAGTCATAAAGAGGAGTAAAGCATGATTTGGAGAAAAAAAAATTATTAATTGAGAATTTATTGAAGTGAAACAAATGTCATTAGGACTTAAGTTAAATTATGTGCTAAAGAGTGTCATAAGATGAGCATATGGCATGGTGGTATTGGCGCATGGGTTATAGCAAGAGGGAAGAGGTTGAATCCTTGTATAGCACCTAGATGAAATTTTTGTTTTAATTTTACGCTCATGGATAGGAAGTGTCGGCAATGAACATATAAGGAAGGTGTTGACCATGTTATTTTTGGTTAGTGTATCAATGGATTAAGGAAACAACTAACTTATGGCATGGAATCAAAGATTTAAGGAAAGATAGGGGGACATAAGGCACATATCAAGGAGAATTTTGGAAACAAAATCATGGCATTGGACCATGCATATGGACGGCAATATGGCTAGGGGGGAGGCCGAATTTTGGTGATAGTTGGCTAGGAAAATTAGTCTTTTGTTTTGGTCATTTTCTTTAGTTTTGTGCATATTTTTGCAAATTCTCTCAACCTATCTCTCCTTGGCGAATTTTGCTTTGGTAAGCCTTGATCATTTTGACCATTTGGTCATTCTTGTTTATTGCTTTAGTACTTGGTTGTACCTTTTCTTTGAATGCCGAAAATCACATATACCAAAAGCCAATCCTTTTCTTTTCTTTTTGCCATTGCCGAATATACATCTCTCCTAAAGCTTGTCTTCTTCTTTTCTTTTTCTCCTAATCTCCTTGAAATCAAAGCAACATCATCACCATCTTTTCTTGTATTTTATTTCTTTTCAATCGAAGTTCTCTCCATCTACACTCCCATAGCCGAATGCTAATGTGCCTATAAGCCAAAATTATTTTCTTTTCCTTAATCATACATAGCCGAATCTTCCATCAATTAAACAACACTCTCAATCCTTTCCTTTCGACCGTGGGAAATAGGTAAGGGTTCTTCTCCATTTTGATTTATTGTTAATGTCATGGCGAATATCATTGGTTTTATGAGGGTCTTTTGGATTGATATAACGTTCATTCTAATAACGTCTCTTTCGTTATTATTTAGTGCAATAACGAGATCGAAACTCAAGTGAGCGGGAATCATGGAAACGTTGGAAGCGTTTCATTGTGGTAAGGAAATTCCACTCTTTAAAATCTCTAGTATTATTTGATATCATAGATCTAACTAAAATTCTTTTGGATCTTGAAGACTTTCAAAATAGGGAAGAAAAGGCGGTGGTTAGTCACGTTAAGAGGCGGATCCGTAAATCCCCATTCAAACGAAGAGCGGTTTGGCGATCAGGATTTTCCACCGGGTTGCGGGCCATCTTAGAAGGAAGTCCATTATTCAAGTAGTACGAACTTCCGAGCCGTTATCGTTGGTGGATTCTCGTGCTTAACGAATCCATAAGCGAGGAAAAGCCAAAATCGAAGTGATTCAAAATCAAGAGGGTAAGATTTTGGATCTATTATCGATTAAGATTTATTTCTGAAATAGTTGTCTAACGGATCAAAATATGTTTTAGGTGCTTAGGAGCGAGAAGGATTAGTACTCTCGGTAACGAGGTGTGTAATTTCACACTCATTATTTTCTCGATTGGATGTCAAATTTTGGTATGGAAGTAAATCGTAAAAGCGATTAGATCGGTAAAACGTAAAATTGATATTTTGACGAAAATACGTAAAACGACTAAATCGTGAAAATTATGAAAACACCCTCGAGAAATTAATTGTTATTATGTAAATTGGATGTTTCGTGAAAATGGGCCAAAATACTCTAGTTCGATAAATTGGGCCAAAATATTCTAGTTTGATAAATTGGGCCAAAATACTCTAGTTCGATAAATTGGGCCAAAATACTCTAGTTCGATAAATTGGGCCAAAATACTCTAGTTCGATAAATTGGGCCAAAATACTCTAGTTCGGTAAATGGGCCAAAGCCCACTAAATTGCTAAATAGACAAATTGCTATAATATGTTTATGGGCCAAATGAAATGATAAACCCACCATTGTTATGAATTAAATAAATGAAATTATTATATGATTATATTTTATGCATACGATTGCATGGGGTGGGATATATGAAGAGAAGAATGGCGATTGCCAAAATCTAGTTCGGTGGCTCGCCACATTACGGCTTATTGCCTCTAGTTCGGTGGCTCGCCACATTAACGACTTATTGCCTCTAGTTCGGTGGCTCTGCCACATTAACGGCTTATTGCCTCTAGTTCGGTGGCTATGCCACAATTATAAAAAGGCTTAATGCCTACGATTGGTGTGATGGCGGGGTGGGTTGACTTGATCCCCACAGGTGTGATGGTTGATGCGGGGTGTTAGCGGATGGATATTAGGTTTGGGTTGGGAATTACATTTTACATGCATTTTAATTGTTTTAAATTCATGATATATTGTTGATTTACGAATTGGGCTCAAGCCCGACATAATATCTTGATGATCCGGCCCAATAATGGTGGTAAGTGAGTTACACATCGAGTTCTAAGTAACTCACCCTTTAATTTTTTCCATCTCGGGTAATGGAAATTGATGTGGACTTGGGCGAGGATGACTTCGTGGAGGCCATCTCACGAAGAGGTTATTTAAACTCGAACTTTTAATAAGTATATTTTCTACTATTATGGATTATTGTAATAAGGGCCTCTATAAATAACTTATGGATTTTATGTGTGTTTGGAATTTAAACTATATTTTGGACTTTTTAATCATGGGCTATGATTTTATGATGTTTTATTAAAATAAATTTGAGTTTTCAAGTATATGAAAAAATTTTATAAATATTTTATTATAGTTAACTCTTTAACAAATTACCTAAAGGTTATTGATAATACAATGATTTTCAACTAATGTTTTCAAATACTCTTCAAATTTTAAACCCTGTAAATAATATTGTAGTTTTCAACTCATTAAAGATTTAAGAATAGCTCGAATCATGTAACAAACCAAATCTAGTCTCAATGCATAGACCGGGTTTGGGGTGTTACAACCCCACACTACTTTTAATAAGATTCATGGCTATAATAAATATATGCATGTTTATAAGAATGTGAATGTAACACCCCAAACCCGGTCTATGCATTAAGACTGGATTTGGTTTGTTACATGAATCGAGCTATCTTAAAAATTTCAGTGAGTCGAAATCTACAATATTATTTTTAAGTACAAGGTTTAGTAAAAATCAAAAGAGTATTTTAAATTTGATGTATATTAGAAAACATTAGTTGAAAACATCATTAATATTGTATTATCAAAAATCCTTAGTTAAATTATATAAGAGTTAAAAATACTAAAAATATTTATAAAGGAATTTCATATATTTGAAAACCCAATTTATTTTAAGAAAACATCATATAATCATCACCCATAATAAAATGTCCAAAATAGAGTTTTAACCAACCACATATAAATCCATGAAATATTAATAGAGGCCCTTATTACATCAACCCAAAATAGTAAAAATACTTATTAAAAGTTCAAGTTTAATAAACCCATGATTTGCAAGATGGCCTCCACGAAGTCATCCTTGGCCCAAGTCCACGTCAATTTCCATTACCTGAGATGAAAAGTTTGAGGGAGTGAGTTACTTAGAACTCAGTGTATAACTTACTTACTTGCTCACCGGCCGATTATCAAGTTATGGATTTGGGCTTCACCCATTAGCGTAATTAACAACATGAATAATAATGTGCATGCAAAATGAATTTTCCTCCCAAACCTAATTTCCATCCGCTACACACCCCTGCATCAACCATCACACCTGTGGGGATCAAGTCAACCCACCCCGCCGTCACACCAATCGTAGGCATTAAGCCTTTTATATTTGTGGCGAGCCACCGAACTAGATTGTGACAAAGTCATCGAACTAGAGGCATTGAGCCAATTATTATTTGTGGCGAGAACACAGAACTAGAGGCAAATAGCCATTTAATAATTTTGTGGCAGAGCCACCGAACTAGAGGCAAATAGCCATAATTTTGTGGCAGAGCCACCGAACTAGATTTTGGCAACAGGCCTTTCTTCTCTTCATCATTTTCCCAACCCATGCAATATGTATGTAAAGTAGTCTATGATCATACAATGATTTTATTAAAAAGGCCCATTAACAATAGTCAATATTTCAAATTTTTATTAAGGCCCAAAAATTACAAAACATCATTTGGCACATTTAGCAATTTAACAACTTAGGCCCAAATTTACGATCTAACAAGAGTTCGGCCCATTTATCGATCTAGTAGGGATTTCAGCCCGTTTAACAATTTAACAGAGATTACGGCCCATTTATGATCTAGCAGAGATTTCGGCCCAATTATCGATCTAGCAGAGATTTTGGCCCAATTATTAATCTAGCAGAGATTTCGGCCTATTCATCAATTTATCAAGCTTTTAGGCCCATTCTTACGAGACATACAATTTACATATTAACAACTAATTTTTCGAGGGCATTTTTGTAATTTTCACAATTTTAGTCATTTTCGTGTATTTTCGTCAAAATACCAGTTATTCCGTTTTATACCGATCTAGTCGTTTTTACGATTTTACTCAATACCGCAATTGACATCCAACTCGAGAAAAGTGTGAAGTTACACACCTCGATATCGTGAGTACTAATCCTTCTCGGTCCTCGACACCTAAATCATATTTCGATCCGTTAGAATACTATCATGTGTAAAAATACATTATCGATATTCGATCCAAAACCTTACCCACTTGATTTTGAATCACTTCAATTTTCGGTTTCTCCTCGTTTATCGATTCATTATTTGCTGAGAATCCACTAACGTACAAAGGCTCGGGAGTTCTAACTACTTCAAATAATTGATTTCCTTCGGTAGATGGTCCGCAACCCGATGGAAAATCCCAGATTCCAGAAATAGCCCTTCGTTTATACTTAGGGGAAATAGTGGATCCGCCCCTCTTACGATAACTAAACACCGCCCTTTTCTTCCCTATTTTGAAAATCTTCAATATCAAAAGATCGTTAATACTAATAATAATATATCGAAAAATACTAAAAAAATCTTAAAGGTGAGATTTCCTTACCACAAAGATTCTTGCTTCTCAAAAAGAGAGTCGACCAAAAACGTTCCAAGATGCACACGAACACTCGATTTTCGATCTTCCGTTATCACGCTAAAGTAAAATAAAGAGAAACGTTAATAGAATGAACGGGTATTTCGATTCAAGAAATCCTCCCTTCCACCATCCATATTCGGCCAAAACCACCATTAACTAATCATGAACTAAAAGAACTCTTACCTATTCTCCACGGTTGAAAAGAGATGATTGAGAAAATGCTTATGAAAAGAGAGATATTCGGCTATGAAAATCAAAGAGAAAAGAAATTGATAATATGGTTCGGCAAGGCACACTAACATTCGGCCATGAGATGTTTATGGAGATATGATGATTGAAAATAAAAAAAATAAAAGATGATTGAAAGGGATGATGAGGATTCGGTTATCAAAAGAAGAAAAAGAAAATAAGAGATGTGTTTAGAGCAAGGTACATTCGGCAATGGAGGAAGGAAGAAAAATAATGTCTTTTGGTGTTGTATTTTCGGCACAATGAAAAGGCATACCAAGAAATGTGATAGCAAAAAAAATGACCAAATGGTCAAAAGAGTTTTGGCAAACCAAAAGCACAAAGTCGGCCAAAGAGAAGGTTGAGAGAAAAAAATGAAAATCAAAGTTGCATAAGATACTAAGAATGACCAAAACAAATTCCTACCCTAGCAAAGCTACTAGCAAAAATCGACCAACCTCCCCTAGCCATATTGCCATCCAAGTTCATTGGTCAAATGAGCATGAATTTGTTTCCAAAACATCATCCTTGATACTAGCCTCATGTCCCCATATCTTTCCAAATTCCTTTGATTCCATACCATAAGTTAAAATTTACCTTTTTCCTTTAGTCTTACTTACCAAAAATAAAACAACACAACTCATCCATCCTTATCCCCTTGCCGACACATGCATGGATTAAAGCCAAAAAAATAAAATTTCTAGATGCTAACCAAGGGATTCGAACCACTCCCATCATGCCATAACTCATGCGCCATCACCACCTTACCATTTACTCATCTTATGCTTCACTTTGACACTTATTTTTACTTAAGTATTAATGTCACTTAGTCTACTTCATTATACTCTCAAAAATAAAAATTATTCCACTCCTAAAAATTTCTATACTCTTCTTCAGAACTATAATAACTACGAAAAGAAGTAAGAAAAATTTTCCTTCATAAATTAAGCACCAAAAACATGCATTAAAATCGATACTCGAATTTTAGGGTGTTATAGTGAATATGGCTAAGGTACCATGTTATGGTACAAAGTACTCAGGTACGTTTCCTACTCCTACTAGGATTACGAAATATGTTATATTTAACATGTGAAAAGTGACATTAATGTGAATTTAAGTATGATATGCATGATATGAATATTATGGGGAATTCAGGTTATATGAAAAAGGGAAAGTGAAAGTGGTGACTTCGGTCTCACTATCTAAATGTGGTGACTTCGGTCACATTATCTGAATGTGGTAACTTCGGTTACATTATCTGAATGTGGTGTCTCATGACACAATTATTTAATCTGGTGGCTATGCCATGAATTATATGGGCGATGAGCACGCCGATCATAAATGATCGCCTTCGATGGTGTGTAGCGGATGGAGGGTTGATTTAGTAGTCCCCACAGTGTGCATGTTGGAACGGGGATGTGTAACGGATGGTATCTAGGTGTGGGTTCGGGATTGCATCATTATTATTATGTGAACATGATATGTATGGTATGCCTAAATCTGTCTAATTTATTGTTGGTTACACATTGAGTCTGTTGACTCACCCCGTTGTGGGAACATGTTCCAGGTGATGAACAGTGATGGACCGGGACGGTAGAACACATGGTGGCTACGCCGACTTGAAGTTTTATTTAATTTGGACATTTTATTTTATTTGAGTACTCTACAATTTTATTTTGGGTTTCGTTTTATGTAATAAGGCCATAGGGATGATTTTATTGTTGTCTTATTTACTACGTTACGAATTCAGGTTATTTAAAGATTAAGTCAATTTAATTTAAAATAAACTTTAAATGTTTTGTCACCTGAAATAAATGGACTTTCAACATAAAAATAAACTTGTTTTCAACTCGAGCTCAACCCACTACAACCTATCTTCAAAAACACACAGTTTTCAAAGTAACAAAAGAATTTTGGACCGGTTTACATCGAGGAACATACCAGATCCGGTCCAGGCTCGTGGGCCGAGTGTGGGGTGTTTCAGTTTGGTATCAGAGCCCAGTTTTAAACTCTCAGCCTTGGGTTTAAGGCCCAAAATGTTTTCCAAATTAAGTCCAAAAGGAATTTTCTAAAAAATTTTTAGGTTTTCTGGCATGGCACCTAAGTCTCTAACCCGCAGTCCACCAGGTAAGTACTTCTGACTTCTGAAGTGATTTGAATATTTGAAATGTATGGGCTTTTATGGCAACGTAGATTAGTGAACTAGGATCTGTTGAACCCTAGGACTAGTCTACTAAAGAACACAAGTACATAAGACTTAAGGACCATTAGACAAACCTGTGATTAAGTCGCCGAGCTAGGGTGTGGTAACTGTTGTGCGCATGTCTAGGAGTGGATTCAGTAAGAGCTTGGTATTTAAGCAGTCCTAGCGACTCACCTTCTCTTTACTCGAATCCTACTTGGTGCATAGTAACCGTTCACCATAACCAAGAGGACTTAGTCACGGGCTAAACCCCTAACTAAAACCCGAAAGGGACTAGCCGTATTTTTATGGAAACCCTAGTTTTAAAATTTCTAAATTACCCTCTTCATTTGAAAAGATTATTTTATAAATTTTCCTAAAATATTTCGATTTACAAATTTACTAAAATACCCCTAGTGGTAAAATTACAAAATGCCTTGGTTTATGAAATTTTCAAAATACCCACGATTCTTATCAAAATTTCACTACTTTCTTTGAAAGGAACCCTAAATTTACAAAATATCAAAATACCTTGATTATGGAAAAAATTTTATTTATTTAAATTACCCCTAACTCAGAAATTACCAAAATACCCACGAGTTACAAAATTACCGAATGACCCCAGATCTTCAAAAATTTACGCAACAACACCGATTTGGAAAACAAATTCTCGAAACAACCTTCAAGTTTTGTAAATTCCAAAATATCCTTGATTTATTAAGATTTATAAATTTACCCTAGTTTATTACTGAAATACCCCTGTAATTTCAAAATTTCTGAAATACCCTAGGGATTTCAAAAAATTACCAAAATACCCTTATTAACAACATCACCAAGGAACCTTGTTTCGATAAATTGTGAAAAAAATACCCCTGTAGGACAAACTACGAAAATACCCCTGGGTAGTGGAACAACAACAACAATAAAAACTACAACATTTCTCTGAATGAACGAAAGTTCATAATTGATTGATGGATGTATGAATGTAAAGACTGTGTGCATGTATGAGTACGAAAGAACCACTCCTAAAATTCTTTTCATAAAACTTCTTCGCGGTTAAACAGTGGAACAAAGAACTAATGCATAAAACTTTTTAATCAGATTAAATCGCGACGTTAGTAATGAGTTCTAGTGGACGTGGTCGAGGTAGTATCTAAGAAATGTGTTAGTTTTGTTAAGATCAGAGTGCACAGCAAAGGCATAGTGTGATGAGTTAGGATTGAACAATAGTATGTAATTTCGAGGACAAAATTATTTTAAGGGGGTAGAACTGTAACATCCTGAAAAGGGCCTATGCATTTTCGGTTTAATTGTACGAAATGACATGTCTTATGTGTTATGAATGTATTATGAACATTTTTGGAAACTTCGAAATGTAAGAAATGATTTAGAAATGTTAAGTTTCAAAAAGAGGAAAGTAAACATTTTGGAAACTTGGAAATGTTAAGTTAAAAGAGGAAAGTGAACATTTTGGAAACTTAAGTTAAAGAGGAAAGTGAACATTTTGGAAACACGAAATGTATGGAAATGTTAAGTTTAAAAGAGGAAACTAAAACAGGTAGCCTTAAGAAAATTAATAGGAGGAATTTGACACACAAACAAAGCTTGGAAAAGTGGCTGAAGATATCACTTGAGGCCCGGTAGGTGACGCCACATACAAGGGTATTGGGCCTAGGTTTGAGTCACTTGGGGAGCAAATAAAGGAGTTTTATTTTTGCTACAAAGAGCAGGGAAGTGGACGGCACTAAGGAACCCAAGGGAAGAGTTTTATTCTCTTTAAATTTCATCTAAATAGGAGATAAATAATAGATTTATTTTAGATTATTTTCAAGAGATAAATAAGGAAGAGTGGTGGCCAAGTAAGGGACTCCTTGGTGATCAATTCCAGTACAAGCAGAATTACTAAAGGAAGGATTAGAGGTCCTTTTTTTGGTTTATCTTGCTTTCTTTAGTAGTGATGTCGAAATTGTCTTTGGAAGAGAGTCCATCTTTTTCTTCCTTCCTTAATCCCTTTTTGCTGAAATTTAGCTTTAGTGGGTGTGCTAAATCCTCTCTTTCCAAAAATTTTCTTTTCATCTTGATTAGTGTCAAATTTGCACCTTATTTTTTCTTTGACAAAAGTCGAAAGTTAGATACATCTATTTTCTCTCCTTCACATCTTTTTCTTCTTCACACACCCTTAAAGCCGAATTATCCTAAGCTTTCTCTATTCTTCTTTTACTCTTAAAAACTGAATCTTCTTGAGGTGTCAGGCAAAGGTGCTGTCGACTACAACATTAAGGGTAAGAACGGATGTTATTCAATTTCCATTCCTTCTTCTTTTTGCCGAAAATCTAGAACTAATCCCATCAATATTCTTGTTTGCCGAAATTTAGAAGGATTTTTTGGGATTTTCCGTGTAGTCGACTATAAGGAGGATTATTCGAGAATTCAATATCCAAGGTAAAATCATGTGTACATTCGGCCTAGGGCTATTATTCTTGTGATTAAATGATAGAAATTGATCTAACATATAGGTTTCGACAGATACCAAGACTGATTAGCAATTTCGGGATTTAGATTTATAAGGTAGGTGTACATGTACATTCGGCCAAGGCCATGTTTGGTGTTATAAATCTATTTCTTAATTATTCCAAAGCCGGAAACTAACCCCTTAAGTGATTTAGTGTTGGCCGAATACAAGGTAGAAGGATTTCAACGATTCGGGATTTGATAAGTAGAGAAATTGGCACCAAGGTAAGTTTTAGTGTACTAATCCTACTAGGATTTGGATTTATGGCCGAATGGCTCTTTACTAAGTATTAAATGACTGATTAAATGTAGAGATTTAAGATCTAAGGAATTAGATCAAGTTTCTCGGGATTTGGATTGGAAACCTTAAGCGAATCAGGTGTGTACCCCACACTACTTTTAATAAGATTCATGGCTATAATAAATATATGCATGTTTATAAGAATGTGAATATGGCTAAGGTACCATGTTATGGTACAAAGTCTCAGGTACGTTTTCTACTCCTACTAGGATTACGAAATATGTTATATTTAACATGTGAAAAGTGACATAAATGTGAATTTAAGTATGATATGCATGATATGAATATTATGGGGCATTTCGGTTATATGAAAGTGGGGAAGTGAAAGTGGTGACTTCGGTCTCACTATCTGAATGTGGTGACTTCGGTCAGATTATCTGAATGTGGTAACTTTGGTTACATTATCTGAATGTGGTGTTTCATGACACAATTATTTAATCTGGTGGCTATGCCACGAATTATATGGGCGATGAGCACGTCGACTGCAGCGACTGCCTTCGATGGTGTGTAGCGGATGGAGGGTTGACTTAGTAGTCCCCACGGTGTGCAGGTTGGTACGGGGATGTGTAGCAGATGGTATCTAGGTGTAGGTTCGGGATTGCATCATTATTATTATGTGAACATGATATGTATGGTATGCCTAAATCTGTCTAATTTTAGTGTTGGTTACACATTGAGTCTATTGACTCACCCCATTGTGGGAACATGTTTCAGGTGATGAACAGTGATGGACCGGGACGGCAGAACTTGTGGTGGCCATGCTCAGCTTGAAGTTTTATTTAATTTGGACATTTTATTTTATTTGAGTACTCTACAATTTTATTTTGGGTTTCATTTTATGTAATAAGGCCATAGGGATGATTTTATTGTTGTCTTATTTACTACGTTACGAATTCAGGTTATTTAAAGATTAAGTCAATTTAATTTAAAATAAACTTTAAATGTTTTGTCACCTAAAATAAATGGACTTTCAACATAAAAATAAACTTATTTTCAACTCTAGCCCAACCCACTACAAACTATCTTCAAAAACACACAGTTTTCAAAGTAACAAAAGAATTTTGAACCGGTTTACATCGAGGAACATACCAGATCCGGTCCAGGCTCGTGGGCCGGGTGTGGGGTGTTTCAATGTTACTTTTACGGTTTATCAAATACCCCCACACTTAAGCTTTTTCTTGTCCTGAAGCAAAATTCTCAACTTATAATTAAAACAAACTTTCTATAATTCATAATTCCTATTGACAATGTCTCATCATAATTCATAGATAATTTAAACATAGATAATTCAACTCAAAGAACCCTAAAGATTCAGTCAAGATAAGTCATACCTTTGTAGTAGTACGAAAACATAGGTGTCTCCCCTTATCTAAGTAATTACCTTTAATTCAAAACCAACAAGGACTAACATCATCACTAAAGATTCACTCAAATCACTCAAAGGTGTTTAAGGTTCAAGAATAAGCACTGTAAGTCGAACCTGAAAAGTTAATCCCATAGGCTTGCCTAAAAATCAAATCTCCACCACTGTATATGAGGTGATACACAAATCAAAAGGTCTTTATCAGGGTTGTAACGGGGCTAGGGTTAAAAGGTGTGGATACAGGCTGAATTTGAAGGCTAGAATCGAGATTGACTTGACAAATTACCTAACCAGAAACAATGAACTAATATGAGTACTTACATCAATTGAAAGCAAATGATACCTACTATTGATAATTACTCTATAATAACGAGTATTTCCCTCACTTGAAATTTGAGAATACTTTAATACGAGCTTTTTCTTTAACAATTGGAGTTTAAATGCTCTAAGCTCTTTTGTAGACTAATATTGAATAAACTTGGATATTTTTTAAGACGTAATAGAAGAAACTTTGATAATTGAAATAACCTAATTCGACAACTGATCAAATCAATTCTCGATAGAGGGGTAGTCAAAAGAATGTTGACAACAAATACAAAAGGGGTTTCGGGTAATAGTAATGGGTGAATCAATAAAAAGGTTGTTAGGATTCAACAGGGTTCACTAGGGGTTAATTTGTATGGGTAGGCTTTTTAGTAGAGTGAATGGGTTAAAACCTAGGTGCCTTTATCATCTCAATATATCAAATCATTAATGTGGTCTCGACATGAATAAACAAGGCAAGTTCTAGAATAACAGTTCAAAGTTGACACACTCATAATTAATAAAGTGAGCACGAAAAGAATATATGCTCTATAAGGCTAAAAATCTCACAAAAATTATGGGTGGTTTTATATCAATCCCTATAAATTTTGAACTTCAAGGTGATACTCAAATTCAGTTCAACAACTTATCAATTTTAATTTTTAAAAAGTAGACTTATCATGCTCGATTCTCTAGTATTCTTCAAAATTAATCATCAATGCACAATTAACTATGATTTATTCAAAAACATATCAAATAAAAATCATAAATCATTAGAAATTTCATCCTAATTAGTAATATGAGAAAATTACTTAAAACAAGACTAAATTCAGGGTTTTAAGAATAATGCAAAAAGTTAGGCACTTTTACCCCCCACACTTAAGATGTACATTGCCCTCAATGTACAAAGATAGATAAATAAAAATTAATATAAGATCAAAAGAGAGGGATAGAGTGCCACTTCCTAAATTTTGGATGATTCCTGGCGTCTTTGGTGGTGGTGATGGTGCTTTCTATGGGCTTGGTGGTGTGGCTACCGAAAAGTAATTTGCTGGATGAAGAAATTGGGTAGCCTGCGAAGATAGAGCCAAGAGATCTAGAGAAATAATAATAATATACTAATAATATAGTTAAAGATTAAGAAAATAAAGAGAAGGAGACTAAGAAGAAAACTAAAATTTAAAGAAAAGACTAATGGACTAAGGAGTCCTTATTAGCAGATGGTTCGTGAGGTGGGTATGATTTCTAAGGCTGCGGAGTATTGGTGATGGTGGAAGTGGTGTGATTCCCTAGCAGCCTTTAGAACCTAAAACCAAGAAACTAATATGAAATAAATTAAATTAAGCAGAACAGAAGTATAGATAAGGAAAATAAAGGTGAAGAGAAAAGAAAAATAGAATCGAAAAGGTTTCAGAGACCCTTGGCGTGTCAATTAGCTGAAGCTGCTAGCATGAACTCATGTTGAGGTTTCCTCTAAGGAGACGATGCTTGCGTTTCTTCTGCATGATTTTTGTGTTGCTCAAGAGTCTTGGACCTTTTCTATGAACAGAGATAAAAATTTGAAAGAAAGAGAAGGAAGAAAGAAGATGGGAAAAGAGGGAAGGGCTGTGGGGATTTAAATAAGATCTCAAATCTGGCACGTTTCCACGCCCGTGTATCGAGGGTGTGTCGATTCACACGGCCGTATTGTGGAGTGTGTTGTTCTTCCACGCCCGTTTCTAAAAGGCCAGTCTGTGAGCACAGTTGGAATGCACGGGCGTGGTCTGCCCGTGCTTAATAAGTCAGTATCTTAGCACGGTCATGAGGCACAGGTGTGCTGTTTTGTCAGTGCTCATGGTGTGGGTGGTTAGCTCCGTGATGTTGGGGTGGGTGGACTGACTTGTACGGCTCTACTCTATCAGTGTGGTGGTTCCAGTGCTCCACACGGCCACGGGCACGACTGTGTGTAAGGCCGTGTGGCCTGGGAATTTGCATTTTTGTGTTAGTTTAAATGTTAAGAGAAGAGAGAAGGAAAGAAAAGAAAATAAATTTGAAAGTAAATAGTGTTAGTGCTCGGGTTGCCTCCCGAGAAGCACTCGTTTATAGTCCTAAGCTAGACTGTCCTTGACTTTGAAAATTTTAGGGAGGTTTAAAGGTTTGAATATTTTCCCTCTTGCTGATAGTTTTATTTTCGTGACAAAGTTTAGGTCGAGAAGCGTTTACCTTAAAATTGTCGAATAATGGATTGCTTACCTCGACTATTCCGTGTGGGAAAATATCGTGTACCTGACAGAGTATTTCTTCCTTTTTCTTCAGGTCTGTTGAAGTGAGGTGAGGATCGGCTTTGTCTAACAGCACCTGGTCTCCTATTTTAAAGTGATTTGATGTCCCTATGAGCTCTTCTGGTGGTTCCTTTGGTTTTACTTCGTGTGGATCTGTCTTTTCTTTGATATGTATCTTCTGCTCTTCTAAATTTTCGATCTTACGACTTTGTTTCTGGTGTGAACCTTCTGTGACGACTTGGGGGCTATGAGTTGGCTCAGGTTTGATGCATTGTGATGTTTCCTACGATGAAGGTTGAACAATTTGATTATCTATTGAAATGACTTTCTTACATTCATCTTCTGTTATTTTGGTAGAGTCGAGAGCTTGAAGATTGACCGATTCATCTCCTACATGAAGTATGAGTTCTCCTGTGGCAACATCAATTTTAGTCTTGGCAGTTGCAAGAAAAGGTCTTTCTGAAATTAAAGGGATTGAATTTTTCTCATCCATGTCTAAAACAACAAAATCTACTAGGAGAACAAATTTATCGATTTTTACTAAAACATTTTCAATAATGCCCCTAGGAATTCTAACAGTTTTATCAGCTAGTTGAATACTCATCCTAGTTTGTTTGGGCTTTCCTAGACCTAGTCGTTTAAATAGTACATAAGGCATGACATTTATACTTGCCCCGAAATTAGCTAACGCATTATCAATAGTTAAACTACCAATTAAACATGGAATCGTAAAACTCCCTGGATCTTTTAGTTTCTGTGGTAGTCTATTTTGTAGCATTGCTGAGCATGTTGCGTTGAGTTCCACATGGTGCTCTTCATCTATTTTGTGTTTGTTCGTCAAGAGCTGCCTTAAAAATCTCCTTGAGTCGGGCATCTGAAAAAGAGCTTCAAGAAGAGGTAAGTTAATATGTAATTTCTTTAAAAGTTTTAGAAACTTACCAAATTGATCCTCAGGATCATCTTTTTTCAATGCTTCGGGATAAGGTATGCGAGGTTGGTACTCTTTGATTACTGATTTTTCTTGTGCTACCTCTATTTTACCTTTTTCTTCCTTGGTTTATTGTACTGTGGTGGGCTCGTCTACCTTTGTACCCTCTTGAGCTGTGATGGCTTGGATCTGCTCTTTTGGGTTTATTTCTGTGTTGCTTGGTAGACATCCTTGCTAACGTTTAGAAATCAACTTTGTGAGATGTCCCACTGACCTAGTAAGTTCTCCAACTTGATTCTCGATCCCCTTGATCGATTTTTGTTGTTCATCAAGTGTTGCTTCATTCTTTTGGAGACGAGAATCTGTAGCTGCCATGAATTTTGTCAGCATCTCTTCAAGGTTTGATTTCTTATCCTGGGGATATGGTTGATTTTGGTAATTTGGAGGAGGTTGCTACCTTTGAATTCCTTGATTTTCTTGTCCTCCCCACGAAAAATTTGGGTGGTTCCTCCAACCTGCATTATAAGTGTTACAATAAGGATTGTTATTAGATCTGAAATTGTTACCTAAAATATTAAATCATTGGTTGAGTCGCAAGACTCAGTGTGCAACCCTCATGCCCCTTTAGATTTGGGCCTTAGCCCCATAGGACAGAATAACAGATTAATATATATAACAAAAATTATGCAAAGCCCAACCCAAATCCTAGGTTTCCATCCGCTAATGCCACCCTTACCTGCTAGTCACACCATTGGGGATTTCTACAATCAACCCACACCGCTACACGCCATTGATGGCAGTCATGCTGCTCATCGTTAGATCATGGCAATAGCCACTACAATAGATCATGGCAAAAGCCACTACAATGAGATCATGGCAAAGGCCACTACAATGCATCATGGCAAAAGCCACTACACGTAACATTTCCCTTTCATCAAACCCAACCCGTGCAATCACGTAAATCAAGATACTTATAAAACATATCATCTTAACAGGAACATTCACTGAAGAATGACAGAGATCACTAACCTGGTGATTCACTTTTACCCTCCTCGGGTTTCGAACGTTATGCCGGGATTTTGGCATTTAACAGAATATAAGTAGATTTATTAACACATATTAAGAGACAATCTAATGGTGTGAACAGTTACACACCTGATATCGCGTAGTACTATACTCTTAGTCGATATCCCTACTATCCGGATCTACTATCCTCAGTCTATAACTTGGTTCAAGAAAAACCAGAAAAACATGAAGATTTGGCCTCCCCTACATTCGGCCAAGGGTTAATAAATACCCGAATTTACACGTTAAAACTAATAGATCTCCTTACCTTGAAATCTCGAAAGTAACACTATTCGAGTGTTACTGAACCCCGACTAAGAGATCTAAGTGATTGACTCCTTTTCAGATCCCGGAACACCACAAATAAGAGAGAATCAAGAGATTAGTTTCTAAATAGCCATTCGGCTAGAGTCTCTAAAAAGCTGAAAAAGACTGAAATCTCAGGAATCGATACTTGCCCTGAGTTTCCTTCAAGATTCAGCACAAGCAGACACCTCAAAGAGAATTTGGCAAACACAGGAGATGAGATCTAGGGATTTTGACTTTTATAAAAATCCTGAAAAAGATGAACTGATGCTCTTTCGGCTTTTAGAAGGTCTGAGTAAAGTGTTTCGACTTTGGCTTAGAAAGAAAGTAAAGAGAAATCAAGGAAAGGCTTAGAGATTTTGGCTACAAGAACAAACAAGAATGTAGTTTCGGCTTTTAGTGAATGGAAGAAGAATAACAATGGGGATCAAAAGATTCGGCTAGAAGGAGGTTTCAAAGAAAAAGACAAGGGTGAGTGAGGTGGTGATTTTCGGCTTTTGGAAGAGAAAAGATGAGAAAAGAAAAACAACTAAGATGGCTTTCAAATTTTCGGCACAAAGAAGGAAGAAAATAGTAGGGTTCAAATGCCAAAATTGATGAGCTATCCCCTATTATTTATAGAAATTTTGGCACCCCCTATGGCAGTTAGAAATTGATTTCGTTACTCCTCTATGTGATGAAATTTCGGCCAACTCTGCTCTCAGCAGATAGCTCCTAACTTTTCTCCTTTATCTAAATCTCTTCACACCTTCAAAAGACTCCTAGATAACACCACCTCTTTCTTCTATTATCAGCACAATATTATCATTAAATCCCTCCTAAAAATAAGCCTTAATGCCGTCCATTCCTCCTTACTCTTTTAAGTGCCGAAATTGGCCCAAAGACATGGGCTCCTTGCGGCCAAACTTGGGCCTCTTTCAACTGCTAGTGACGCCACCCTCTAGCTCCCTTGCAGCATCACTTAATATTGGGCCACCAGCCCACTTTGGTGTTTTATACACAGATGCTACCCTTTTAACCCTATAGTGCACAAACAGAAAACTAAATTAGGGCCTCAACCCAAACCTGAGCCCATTTTTGTGTCCTCTCTTTTCTTAATCTGCTTATGAGGCCTCATGCCTGAGACTAGGGTCCATTAAGTAAGAACATAAATTTTTCCTATAGTCTCCCCTAACTCTAAGGCTTCAAATAATCTCGATAATACCTTAATATTATTATTCTAAGTGCTACACATACATATTAACTCCCATGCACAAAAATTAAAAGTTTCGGGATTTTTGGGGCGTTACAACCTAATAAGCCCTAATCTACTAGGCCCAAATTCAAGATGTTACAATTCTACCCCCTTAAAGAAATTTCGTCCTCGAAATTTTCAACTAACTATCAATTGTACTACCGAAGTCTCATCACTATGCTTCCGCTGCGCATTCTAATTTAAAAAAAATAAACATTCAATATACTACAGTAGGGTACGCACCATTATTCGCATCTGGAGCGTATTCGTCCCCTTTTACTAATTCTTTCAATTGACGTTTATCTGATTAAGAATTTTATGAATAATTAATTCTTCCCACTTATTAACCGCGAACAATCTTATGTAAAATCATTTCGATAGTAGTTCTTTTGAATTTGAATTCTATCTACGGGTTTAGTTCTCAAGTCGATACTTCTTAGTCCTAGAGTTCACCTTCAGTCAACATTCAGCACACATTAATCATAAAAACAGCCTTATAAACTTACATTTACCACCTAGGGGTATTTTTGTCGTTTCACTACCAGGGGTATTTTTGTAATTTTACCTACATGGGTTATTTTTGTAATTTTTTCAAAAATAGTGTATCTTGGTGATGTTTTAAAATAAGGGTATTTCAATAATTTTGCAAACCAGAGGTATTTCGGTGATTTTACAAATCGGGGGTATTTCGATAATTTTGCAAATAGGGGTATTTTGGTAATTTCTTTTCAAACCAAGGGTATTTTGGTCATTTTACAAGTCAGGGGAGATTTGGAAATTTTTGAAACTAGAGGTTTTTTTAGTAATTTTACAAAATAGGGTGGCTGGTCCCTTTCGGGTTTTAATTATAAATTTTGGCCCGTCAACAAGTCCTCATGGCTAGGGTGAATAGTCACCACGCACCAGGTAGGATTCCAGCGAAGAGGAGGTGAGTCACTAGGACTGCTTAAATACCAAGCTCTCCCCTGAATCCAATCCTAGACATGCGTATGCCAGTTGCCACACCTTAGCTCAGCGACTTATTCCCGGGCTTGTTTAATTAGTTTAAGTTTTATGGAAGTTGAAAAGTATGATGTAAACTAGGCCTAAAGTTCATCAAGTTCTAGCTAAGATAGTCTACGTCCCTTAAAGCCCATCAAGCCCACATACAGATATATATATATCACACAGTGAGTTAAGAATACTTACCTGGCGGACTTGGGTCGGAGGCGCAGGTTCCATGCCAAGAAAACAACCCTGTACTATTTATAAACATGCATGTTTCTAAAACCCACCTTTAGAAAACATTTTGAGCCCAAAAACCCCAAAGCCGAGTTTTGAACTAGGCTCTGATACCAATTTGTAACACCCAAAACTTGGCCCAAACACTACAATCGGATCTGGTATGTCACTAAGGAGATTTTAATAAAACATGTCGTATTTTTGGAAAATATTTTCCTAAAGTTTAACCTTTTATTCGGGAAAAAAATTTAATAGGTTGATAATTTAGATAAGCTATAAATTCTATAAGATGTTTCTATGAATTAAAAACCGAAACTTAAATACATGCCTTAAAAAGAAGTGTAAACTTAAAATGTCTGATAATAATAATAAAAGCCTAAAATAAAAACTGAACCGAAATATAAAGCTAAAGGCCCGTGGCCTTATTACATTGAAATTTAAAACCCATTAAATAAAAATATAAAATAATAAACTAAAGTCTTTTGCTGAATCTGACTGTTCTTTTGCATGGTCACCTTGTGCTCCTCTCCAGCCCAGTCCGATGCACTAGGTGCTACCTGAAAATATTAAATCATCGGTTAGGTCGCAAGACTCAGTGTGCAACCCTCATGCACCTTTAGATTTGGGCCTTAGCCCCACAGAATAGAATAACAGATTAATGTATATAACAAAAATTATGCAAAGCCCAACCCAAATCCTAGGTTTCCATCCGCTACATGCCATCCTTACCTGCCAGTCACACCATTGGGGATTTTTACAATCAACCAACACCGCTACCCGCCATTGATGGTAGTCATGCTGCTCATCGTCAGATCATGGAAATAGCCACTATAATAGATCATGGCAAAAGCCACTACAACAGATCATGGCAAAGGCCACTACAACAGATCATGGCAAAGGCCACTACAACAGATCTTGGCAAAAGCCACTATACAAAACACTTCCCCTTTCATCAAACCCAACGCCGTGCAATCACAAAAATCAGCATACTTATAAAACATATCATCTTAATAGGACATTCACTGAAGAATGACAGAAATCACTAACCTGGTGATTCGCTTTTACCCTCCTCAGGTTTCGAACGTTATGCCGGGATTTCAACATTTAACAGAATATAAGCAGATTTATTAACACATATTAACAGACAATCTAATGGTGTGAAAAGTTACACACCTGATATCGTGTAGTACTATACTCTTAGTCGATATCCCTGCTATCCGGATCTGCTATCCTCAGTCTATAACTTGGTTCAAGAAAAACCAAAAAAACACGAAGATTTGGCCTCCCCTACATTCGGCCAAGGGTTAATAAATACCCGAATTTACTTGTTAAAACTAATAGATCTCCTTACCTTAAAATCCCGAAAGTAACACGATTTGAGTGTTACTGAACCCTGACTTAGAGATCTAAGCAATTGACTCCTCTTCGGATCTCTGAATGCCGCAAATAAGAGAGAAACAAGAGATTAGTTTCTAAATAGCCATTCGGCTAGAGTCTCTAAAAAGCTGGAAAGAACTGAAATCTCACGAATCGACACTTACCCATAGTTTCTTTCAAGATTCGACACAAGCAGACACCTCAGAGAGAATTTGGCAAACACAGGAGATGAGATCTAGGGATTTTGACTTTTATGAAAATCTCGAAAAAGATGAACTGGTGCTCTTTCGGCTTTTAGAAGGTCTGAGTAAAGTGTTTCAGCTTTGGCTTAGAAAGAAAGTAAAAAGAAATCAAGGAAAGGCTTAGAGATTTCGGCTACAAGAACAAACAAGAACGTAGTTTTAGCTTTTAATGAATGGGAGAAGAATAACAATGGGGATCAAAAGATTCGGCTAGAAAGAGGTTTCAAAGAAAAAGAAAAGGGTGAGGGAGGTAGTGATTTTCAGCTTTTGGAAGAGAAAAGATGAGAAAAGAAAATCAACTAGATGACCTTTAGATTTTCGGCACAAAGAAGGAAGAAAATAGTAGGGTTCAAATGCTGGAATTGATGAGCTATCCCCCCTTATTTATAGAAATTTCGGCACCCCCTATGGCAAATAGAAACTGAATTCTTTACTCTTCTAACTCTGCTCTCAGCAGATAGCTCCTAACTTTTCTCCTTTATCTAAATCTCTTCATACCTTCAAAAGACTCTAGATAACACCACCTCTTTCTTCTATTATCAGCACAATATTATCATTAAATCCCTCTTAAAAATAAGCCCTAATGCCGTCCATTCCTCCTTGTTCTTTTATGTCTAAATTGGCCCAAAAACATGGGCTCCTTGCAAAAAACTTGGGCCTCTTTCAACTGCTAGTGGCGCCACCCTCTAGATCCCTTTCAACTGCTAGTGGCCACCCTCTAGCTCCCTTGCAGCGTTACTTAATATTGGGCCACCAGCCCACTTTGGTGTTTTAAACACGATGCTACCCTTTTAACCCTATAGTGCCCAAACAGAAAACTTAATTAGGGCTTCAACCCAAACTTGAGCCCATTTTGTGTCCTCTCTTTTCTTAATTTGCTTATGAGATAAGAAAATAATTAAATTCAAATAACCCCATTTTGGGATGTTACAGTTCTACCCCTTAAAATAAATTTCGTCCTAAATTACATAACTAAAACAGATGAGGGTATTGTCAGATCGCATCCTCGGGTTCCCACGTAGCTTCCTCAGACCATGATTCCGCCATAGCACTTTCACTAAGGGCATCGACTTTCCTACGTAGAACCTTTATATCTCTATCCAAGATCCGAACAGTGTTCTTCCTCAAAAGATAAGTCCGTTAACTCGATTTCGCCACGGCACCACATGTGATGGATCTCGACCGATACCGCCTCAAAGATTGATACGTGAAAGACGTCATGAATCGACTTAACTCTGGCTGGCGGTTCTCGTCGATAAGCTACCGGTCCTACTCGCTTTAATCATGTATATGGGCCAATGAATCTTGGGCTCGACTTCCCTTTCCGCCAAATCTTAGTACCTTCTTCCAAGGCGACACCTTTAGAAAGACCTTGTCTCCTACAAAGATACTCCATTTCCTTGCGTTTGAGATCGGCATAAGACTTCGCCTATCCGACGCTTCTTCTTTGAGACGAGACCAATCACTTTAACTTTGTCTTCGGGCCTCTGTTACCAATTCGGCCCAACACTTGTCGCTCACCCAACTCATCCAACATGTCGGGGTTCGCATTTCCGCCCATCTGATTGCAGATGGTGCCATCTCGAATACTCGCTTGGTAGCTATTGTTGTAGGCCTCCCAACTACCTCGAATTCCAAGACACAACCCTCAAAGATATCTTCTAAGATCTCAGATGACCCTTCATTTGCGCGTCCATTCGAGGATGGAAAGTCAGATCGAATCCAACCGCACTCCAACGCTTGATGTAACGCTTTCCAAAACCTTGAAGTGAACCTTGGGTCCCTATCTGAGATAACTGATACAGGTACACCGTGTAATCTGACTATCTCGGCCACATACAACTTTGCTAATTTCTGGAGTGAGTAGTCCATTCTCACCGGTATGAAGTGAGCTGATTTAGTCAGACGGTCTACGATTACCCAAACTGCATCTTTCTTGCTGGGTGTAAGGGGTAGACCACTGACGAAATCCATAGTGATCCGCTCCCACTTCCATTGAGGGATCTTTACCGGTTGAAGTAACCCCGATGGTAACTGGTGTTCAGCCTTAACCTGCTGACACGTCAAACACTTCCCTACGAATTCCGTTATCTCACGCTTCAACCCGCCACCGTAATCAAGCTCAGAGATCTCCATACATCTTGCTTCCTCCCGGATGCATAAGCGATGAGCCGCTATGAGCATCCCGAGAATTTTCGCCTCAACTCCATATCTTTTGGCATACAAGGCCGTCCACGAAAACATAGCACACCGTCACCAAATACACTATACCCTCTACACCACCATTCGAACTTGTATCCTCTTCGATTTAGCCCTTCATCCATTATCTGCTTGCCCTTAATCTCCTCGATCCATGTTGGCTTAACATGAAGTTCGCCAAAAGGCTTCCATCACATACAGCTCAAGCGAGCAAACATTGCTCTCAAATCGCCACGACCTTCCGGCCAACGCGTCGGCCACCACGTTAGCCTTACCCGGATGATACTCGATGGAACATGTGAGTCCTTCAACAGCCAATCCATCGACGCTGTCTCAGATTCAGATCCTTCTGTGTCAGAAGATACCTCAAACTTTTGTGATCCGTGTAAATTACCGACTTCTCCCCATAAAGATAATGTCTCCATACTTTCGTATGAAGACAAGCTGCTAATTCTGTGTCATGAGTTGGATAGTTAACCTCATGCGGCTTTAGCCGACGGGACGATAGGCTACTACCTTCCCATCTCGCATCAACACACACCCCAAACCGAGGTGTGAGATGCATCACAATAAGTGAATAATTTCCCCCTCGGGTTGTACTAGAACCGAGCTTCGCTCAAAATTTTCCTTAGCTTATCAAAGCTTCCTTGTTCGCTTTTCCGACCATACAAACGGAACACCTTTCCTTAGCAACTTGGTTAACGGTGGTCACGATCGAGAGAACCTTCCACAAATCTTCGTAATACCGCTAACCCGTAAAACTTCGTATCTCGCCAATCACTTAGGCGGTTTCCACTCCAATACCGCTTCAATCTTATGGGATCCACTCTAATCCTTCCGCCGACACTACGTGACCTAAGAAAGCCACCTCCTTAGCCAAAATTGACTTCATCAATTTGGCATATAACTGTTTTTCCCTCAACACTTGTAGGACTATCCGTAAATGCTTGTCGTGCTCCTCCTCCGTCTTAGAGTAAACCAATATGTCGTCAATGAACACTACGACGAATTGGTCCAAGTATTGTTGAAAAACTCTGTTCATTAAGTCCATGAACGCCGCCGGTGCATTGGTCAACCCGAATGGCATCACTAGAAACTCGTAATGCCCATACCGAGTTCGAAACGCCGTCTTGTGAACATCGGCCCCCTTCACCTTAAGTTGATGGTAACCCGACCTAAGGTCTATCTTCGAAACACCGACGCTTCTTCAATCGGTCAAACAAGTCATCGATCCGAGGCAATGGGTACTTGTTTTGATCGTTAACTTGTTTAACTGACGAATCGATGCACATTCGCATAGAACCGCCCTTCTTCGACAAACAATACAAGCGCCTCCACGGAGATATGCTAGGTCGAATAAACCCCTTATCCAAGAGCTCTCGAATCGAGCCTTCACTCCACCAACTCCTTTGGTGCCATCCGTAAGGTGCTATAGACACAAAGTGCGCTCCGTATCAAGTCTATACCAAATTCGACTTCCCGATCCGAGGCGCATCGGAAGTTCTTCAGGAACACATCAAAAATTCCCCAACCGTTCGGACCTTTCCAACCATCGACTCCTTAGCTTCCAAAGCACAAATTCGAACCAAATACGCCTTACAACCCTTCTTGACCATCTTTTCTCGCTTTCAAGACAGACACCACATTGGATAGGTAATTCCTTCTATCACCTATCATAACCACTTCACCATTCTCATTAGTCTTAAGAACCATGCGCTTAGCAGCGCAATCCAAATTTGCTCGATACTTAGCCACCAATCCATTCCAAGGATCAAATCGAACTCCCCGAATGGTAGTTCCATCAGATCAGCCCCGAACACGACCCCTTGGAGTTCTAGGGGTACGTCCCTAAAAAGTTTGTCTACCACTACAGAGTGACCTAAAGGACTCACTACAGTCATCTCCCTAGCAGCAGTCTCAGAGTCTAGGTTCAAAGTCTCTACCACACCATCAGCTACGTATGAGTGTGTAGACCCCACATCAATTAATGCATAGTAAGGGAGACCAAAATTAGAAACGCATCTGTTATGACATCCGGCAAGTCACCCTCCTCACGCCTTACCGCGATAGACTAAGCCAGTCAGCTTAGCCTCGTGTTGCTCGAACCTCCGCCTCGGTTCCTCGACCTCGGTAGGACCATTGCTTCTCTCGCCATTACCACGACCCCTCTGCGGTCCCACATTTTCGTCCCGAGTACTGTTCGCCCTATGGCAAATAGAAACTAAATTCTTTACTCTTCTAACTCTGCTCAGCAGATAGCTCCTAACTTTTCTCCTTTATCTAAATCTCTTCATACCTTCAAAAGACTCTAGATAACACCACCTCTTTCTTCTATTATCAGCACAATATTATCATTAAATCCTCTTAAAAATAAGCCCTAATGCCGTCCATTCCTCCTTGTTCTTTTAAGTGCTAAATTGGCCCAAAACATGGGCTCCTTGCACCAAACTTGGGCCTCTTTCAACTGCTAGTGACGCCACCCTCTAGCTCCCTTGCAAATATTTACTTAATATTGGGCCACCAGGCCACTTTGGTGTTTTAAACACGATGCTACCCTTTTAACCCTATAGTGCCCAAACAGAAAACTTAATTAGGGCCTCAACCCAAACCTGAGCCCATTTTTGTGTCCTCTCTTTTCTTAATTTACTTATGAGGCCTCATGCCTGAGACTAGGGTCCATTAAGTAAGAACATAAATTTTTCCTATGGTCTCCCCTAACTCTAAGGCTTCAAATAATCCCGATAATACCTTAATATTATTATTCTAAGTGCTACACATACATATTAACTCCCATGCACAGTAATTAAAAGTTTCAGGATTTTTGGGGCGTTACAACCCAATAGGCCAAAAGCTACTAGGCCCAAATTCAGGATGTTACAATAATCGAAGACGTATAGCATCATCAGAAATGCCATTTATTTTGAAGGTATCACAGAGTTCTAAAAAATTGGATATATGAGTATTTGGATCTTCATCCTGTAAACCACCAAATTGAACAAACTGTTGATACATTTGTATTGTGTTAGGCTTTAATTCAAAATTATTAGCAATTATAGTAGGCCTAAAAATACTAGATTCTGCTCCTGTCAAATTAGGTTTAGCATAATCATACATAGTACGCGGAGCATTCTGTTCCTGCACATTTTTCGGTGGATTGTTTTCATCCATCCCTTCAGTAGGATTGGATCTATCTTGTTCTTCTCTTTGGTAGTCTAGAGATCATCTAGTTGCTCTGTGGTTCCTGCAAGTGGTAGCTTCAATGTCACTTTCGTATTCTAAAGGTCCTATCGGGTTCCTTCTAGTCATAAACTAGAGGTACCTGCTAGGAAAAGAAAGAAAGAAATTGAGAAAAAAATAAAAATTTAACTTAAACTAAAAACAAAAGTAAATTGCAGAAAAAATAAAAAAATGGCTAAAGTAATAGAAATAGAGCTTTCTTAATATTTTAGTGTTCCCCGGCAACGGCGCCAAAAACTTGATCGTGTCAAACAGTTGAGTTTTAATATTTTTTAAAGAATGATCGAATCTGTAGACTATCTATGACAACGATAGAGGTAAGTGCACCTATCGAATAGTAGTATAGTTTAGGCAAGGATATCTTATCGAGCCCAAAGGAACCTAAAAGTACTACTACTCACTTTCTTTCTATTATTTAGCTTGAAATATGGAGTGATTGGTTTATTAAACTAATGAAAAACTAAACTAGATGTAAAGAAAAAAGAATGAATTGGAGAAAAACTTTAGAAAAACTCAGTTGATGAAGATGATACCATCAGGAAGAATCCACCTATGACTTCACTTATTATTTATTCCCCCAACCATATGATTTTTTTACTTAGCTTGATCCGTGAGACGCCCTAACCTATATTAAACCCTCTCTCAAGGCGAATAACGTCTAACCTTAGGTTAATTAGTGGAACTCTCGTTCTCTTATAATAACCCCCTAAGGAAGCAGTAAATCGATCGATGGATTCCCATATTAGGTTTCACCCTAATCTGGCAAAATCTCGTAACCCTATCTCTAGGCGCCTGATCAACTCCGCTCAATTATGCTAGATCTACTCTTAGGCAGGGTCTATTCCTCCTCCACCTAAGCACATCAGATTAGAGTAAGTAACATAATTAAGAACAAACTAAGTACTTATCATATAATTTAGAAATAAAATAACAAAATCCATCATAGGTTTCATCCCCTTCTGGTATCTGAAGGGTTTAGTTCATAACAAAGTAGGAAAACATCTCAAGAGAAAATATAAAACAAAACATAAGAGATCCCTAAAACCCCCTGAAGGAATTGAAGAGGAGATCCTCCGTCTTGAGTAGAACTCCGGCTTCTTGAGATGGATCAACTGGATATCTTCGAGTATTTCCCTAAAAGATGAAAGCTTTGGCAAAAGCCTCTACCAAAAAGCGTCCCTAGGATAGCTGCCTTGGGTTGTTTATATAGGCCTTTGAGATGCTTTACTTGGCTCCTAAGTACATCTTTCAAGTAAAATTACTATTAGGGAGTTTAAGTAGACTTAGGAATATGTTTTTTTGGCTTCAAGCATCCAAATCCAAGTGAAATTGTTCTCTTCCGCAGTAGTGGCACGCCCATGGAACACGCCCGTGTAATTCGGGGTTGGGCCGTGCCTTGATTCTGTCGTTTTGGGCACGATCGTGGCACGGCCATGTAGATCACCAGGCACGTTCGTGTGTGGTAAATGGATGATGCACGGCTGTGTGTGACAGAGTTGAGGCCGTGTGATAGAGTTGAGGGCCGTGTGTTGGATTCTTGGGTTTGGCCCAGGTTTAATTTTACGGTGAGTATAAGACATGAAAAGAAAGGATTATAGTATCAAAAAGCATACTAAATGAGTTTTCCAATCAATGATTTTCCCAATTTCAATTCATTCTTTTTGTCTTTGAATCTTAGCTTAGTAATCAGCTAGTTTTAGATAAAACAACCAATCACTTAATATTTAGGCTAAGTAATAGAAATAAGGTTAGAATTTGTACTTTTAGTTCCTTTGGGTTCAACAATCCGATCTTGCCTAAGCTATACTACTGTTCAATAGGTGCACTTGCCTTAAGTCGTTGACAAAGTTAGTTTCCAGGTTCGATCATTCTTTTTATAAATTTTAAAAGTCGACAAAACAACGATCACTGATTTATAACGTAATTAAATTTGGCTCAGTGGGTATAGGGATTAATTGTGAAAATAAGCTTGTTTCAACTTTAGGGACTAAATCAAATAATGTGTAAAAGTTTGGGGCAATTATGAAAAATTATAAATAGGAAGACATAAGGACTAAATTGAATATTACATGAATTTGAAGCTAATAAATTGAAAAAAAATTACTTTATAGATCAAGAATAAATAGATAATCGTGGAAAAGGGAAAGTTGTTGATTAGTCCCTGAGTTTTGCTATCTTTGTAATTTAGCCCTGGTAAGTTCATACGATTTAATTTAGTATAATTTGTAATATTTTATTGATTTGTGAATAATTATATATATTTAGTGACATAATCATAAAGATGATTCAAGGTGAGAAATGTAATTGAATTGTAAGAAATTGTGCAGTTTTGTATATCAAGCCCAGATGAACATAGCATAAGATACAATTGGCATGCCAATAGGTTATATTACGTGTTCTATGGGTCTGACTTGAGATGAGATAAGGATTCTTGATTTATTCTTGTCCATTGTGTAATAGCCCATTTTTAGTGAAATCGAAACAGTGGTTTCGGGATGACAAATTCAAGCTAGAAAAAATTTTATTTTAATATTTTTGCATGGTCTGCATTATAATAGGAATGTTATATGAAAATTCTGATGAGAAAATTTTACCGATTATGTGTTTAATTATGGAAAGGACCAAATTGCATAAAATTCAAAAGTTGAGTTCTAGTAGTTATAAGTACCAAATAGCTATGGAATTCAAAACTTGAGGTCCTTATATGGTAATTAGGCTATTAAAGAAAAGTTAGTAGATATTTTTGATCAAATCATCCATGAAAAATTAGAAAAAGGAAAGGACTAAATTGGAAAGTGGAAAAATTAAAAGATGATAATCAAATTAAATAGAAAATATCATCTTATTTTCATCATCTTCCTCAAAATTTCTATGGAAACCCTAGGAAAGAGAAAACAAGCTTTCTTGGCTTAATTGGGTAAGTATTCTTGTCCTACTTTTAGTAATTTTTATATTTTTGAGATCAGAATAGCTTAATCTATATATTTTGGGAATTAATTTGAAAAGTTATCAAAGTATAAAAGTTTTTCCATGCACGAATATGCCGTAAATTTGAAATTTATGGTAGAAAATGAAAGGTTGTTGATAGATAAACAACTTTTATAAAGTGAATTTTGATGAAAATATGATTTAGGGATTAAATTGTAAAGATGTAAAAGTTATGGAAAAATTTGAATTTTGTGAAATACATGTACTGTAAAATTTATATGAAAATTTCGGTTAGGCTTGGAATAAAGTTTAAATTGCATGAATTTCATTTTCTAAGTATAGGGACGAAATCATCATTTATGAAAAATATAGGGGTAAAATAGTAATTTTACCTAGGATGTGAATTTAATTAAATTGAGTATGAAATGGATTAAATTGATGTTAAATTCATGTATATAGATCCTAAAAGACCTAATACTGAGTTGGATCGACGAAAACAAATAGTTTCGGATTAGTAGATTTCGTATATGAACAAGTATCGAGGTAAGATCGTGTAACTAAATTGTGTAAATTTATATGTTTGAATTAAATATTGTATATGTGAATTGTATAATTCTCATGTATGTGAAATTGATTGAATATCCGATAATGCCTGATAAATGTCAAATCTCGTTTGAATAAATGAAAGTCAATGGACACAGGATTTCTCGTATTGGTTGTAGTACAACATATGTTGCAGACACACCATAGGTCAAAAGTGCTTCCCGTTATTAGCCCTCTCGAGCTTCCCGTTATAGCTCTTCGGAGCATCCCGATAGGTTGTGGTCCTACATTTGTTGTGGACACACTTTAGCTCTTATGAGCATCCCGATTAAAGGCTTTTCGTGAGCTTCACGTCAAATTGGCTCTTTATGAGCTTCCCGATAATGCTCGCTTGAACTTCTCGATATTGGCTATCTAGAGCTCCCCGATATGGTTCTTTTTGAACTTCTCGATAAGGTTCTTTATGTACTTCCTGATTATGGCTTTCATAAGCTTCCCATTATATAGCTCGGATAAACTTCCCGATAGGCTCTTTGTGAGCTTTTCGATTAATAGATCTATGTGAGCTTCCAGTTACAAGGCTCAAAAGTGTGCTTCCCAATTATGTTCCCTAATTGGGTACCCCTGGAAATGAATTGATGAATTATAGTAGTGTACGCTAAAGTGTACTATCTGAGCGTATCCATCGATATTTCAAATAAATTAAATGAGTAAAGTTCTGACATGGCTAAACTGAACTTGAAATGATTTCCCATTAAAGTGTACATGTAATATGGAATAATGATATGGAAAGCATATGTATATGAAAGAAATTAAATGATGAGCTCATCCATGTTCTTGGTATTATGTGAATTACTTGACTAAGATGATTGGTGAAGTTGTGTTTTAGGCTATAAGCCAAATTGCTTGGATGCATTATTGTATGCTTATCTTAAATGAAAATATATGGTAAGTTAAATTCCTGTTATACGAACTTACTAATAATTAAATGCTTTCTAGGCTTTCTTTTCTCTGTTTTATAGTGCTCAAAGCTCGTAAAGGTTGGAGATCGATCGGAGTATCATCACACTAGCCTCCAGCTTATTTTGGTATAAATAGAAAACTTACTTTGACATAATGGCATGTATAAGCTAATTTTACCAATGATGATATGTAAATAGATATTTGTAATCTAGCCATTGGAATGGCTAGTAATGGTATATTTTGGTATGATAACATAAATTTATATCATGTTTAATACATACATGTATAACGTATGGTTAGATTGAATTAGGGTAAAATATATATATTCTTGCAAAAAGGTAAGTTTGATTATATGAATGTATGTAATGTTATACTATACATATTAATGATTTTTGCTTAGCTTCATGGTTGAAATTGGTTGGTATATATATGTACAAGTATTGTTGTAGGTTATTGGAAAATTTGGGTGAGAAATAAGGCTAAGAAATGACCTTATTTTGTCCACAGGGGCATATGTCTTGAGTGTGTCTGACACACGGCCTAGCACATGGGCATGTAGTTTGGCCGTGTGTCCTCTGCATCCTAAAATTGAGAAATAGAATGCTCATAATTGGGAACATGGGCGTGTGTCTTAGCCATGTAAGATACACGGCCTAAAACACAGGCGTGTGTCTTGGCCGTGTGAAACCAGCATCTAATTTGTGAAAGTTAAATTTATCGGACGGCCTAGCACACGGGCGTGTGGTAAGTCGTGTGGCACAAGTCAGAGAGTTATACGGGTAAGGACACCGGCTAGGACACGACCATGTGCCTCACATCGAATTCCTATATGGCCTACTCACACGAGCGTGTAGCCCCTATATTAAAGAAAAATGTTTAAATATCACAAAAAATTCTCTGAGATCTCGATTTAGTCTCGACTTGATTCTAATTTTGAAATTGGGCCTCGAGGGTCCATTCAAGGGACAGTATGATTATTTTCGGATATGAATAGTAAATGATATGAATTATCTGTATTTATTATGTAAACTTTGGTAATGCTCTGTAACCTGTTCTGGTGACAATTACAGGTTAGGAGTGTTACATTTATTGGTATTAGAGCCACTGTTTAGCCGATTCTTGGACTAACGTAGCAAGTACGAGTTTAGATATACATGCCATTATATAATTTGTGATACTGTGATATCTCCTAACCATTTTAAATGCATTTTCCATATAGTAATGTTATCCAACCAAGCTAGATCTGAATCCGAGGAACCTGAAGCAATGCTCTAGCTTTAGTTCAAAGAGTTACATCTAGTAGTAAAAGGCCCGAATCTGAGGGCCAAAGTGAGGAGGAAAAAGAAGCCTTCTTCCAAATGACGAGTGAGTGGTTTACAGAATTCATAAGAACAAATCCTGTTATACAATAACCTCCACCTCCTGTTCCTCAATCGGTTCTTAAGATGCCACAAGGTACTGAACCTGTTAGAACTAGTAAGCCTTCAAAAGATAAGATCCGTAAATATGGGGCAGAAGAATTTAAGGCTACTGCTGAAGATGATCCAGAGAGGGCTGAGTTTTGGTTAGAAAAGACACAGCCTACCATTGGTGGAATACTCTTATTTCTGTTGTATCGAGAGAAAATATTACATGGGAGTTTTTCCAAACGAAATTCAGAAAGAAATACATTAGTCAGAGATTTCTATATCAGAAAAAGAAAAAATTTTAGAGCTTAAACAGGGAAGTATGACAGTATCTGAATATGAATGAGAATTCGTTAGATTGAGCAAATATGCTAGAGAATGGGTTCCGACTGAGACTGATATGTGTAAACGTTTTGAAGAGGGTTTGAATGAAGATATGAAGCTGTTGATTGGAATTCTAGAATTAAGGGAATTTATGGTATTGGCTGATCGAGCACACAAAGCCGAGTAATTAAGTAAGGAAAAGAAGCAAGCAGAGAAAGAAGCTCGGATTTTCTGTAAGAGATTTATGGGCATGTCACAATCATCTACTTCAAAGAAATTAAAGAAGTACCATGATCATTTTACTGCATCTGTGGGGTATTCTGGAAAAGAACGAGGCTCTCAACACTTTAAAATCGATGATTTTAAGATCTAATCACAACATGTTTGCAAAATCGATGATTTCCAAAGTATCAATATCAATCTTATGATTTTTTAAAATGATATTTTCCGCTGTGATGGTTTTTTTTTTATCTTGACATTTTTTATTTGAACATAAGATCGAATTTCTAAAAGAAAAACACTTAAATAACACAACCTTTGGTTTTTGCAAAGAGATTTTGAAGATATAATTTCTAAAATGTTTTATTGGGCAATCATCATGGCCAATATAATCTTCAAGATTTGGCATAACGTTTGCGCTGAGTCTAGGGGGTTACAGAAATTAAATTATCATATGCATGAAATAATATGGTGTGAGGTGTTTGAAACTGATAAATTGTAATGAATTACAGTATAGATCAAGATTTAATTCAATCGCCCTAAACCAAGAAACAAACATTGCAATAAATTGCATTTCGATGAATGCCGCATAAGAAGTGGAGCTTGTTTTAGATGTGATTCTTTTGACCACTATCTTAGAGACTGCCCAGAAGAGCCTGTAATAGATACTATTTAGACCTCTAGGCCAAGTAATCTTGTCTTGAGAGGTAGACCACCTCGACACCCCGACAATGTTAGTGGTAGCCAAGGAGTGACAAAAGATTTAACAGATAAATATGAAGCCAAAGCACCGGCAAGGATATATTCTATACGTGCAAGAGAGGATGCTTCTGCACCTAATGTTATTACTGGTACATTTTCTCTTCTTGACACTGATATTACTACTTTGATTGATCCTGGTTCAACATATTCATAAATATTCACGAATTTAGTGTCTGTTAAAAATTTACTTGTTGAATTCACTGAATTTTTGGTTAAAGTTTCAAACCCCCTAGACCAGTATGTTATGGTTGATAAAGTTTGTAAAATTTTCCGTTGATGGTAAAGGGTTATTATTTCTTGGTTGATTTGATGCTACTACACTTTGATGAATTTGATGTAATTTTTGGAATAGATTGGCTAACTCAACATGATGCAGTGGTGAATTGTAAACAAAATACATTATGTTGAAATGCCAGAATGGTGAATTACTCAAAGTTGAATCTGATAAACTCGATGAGCTATCTAATGTAATTTATGCTATATCAACACATAAATATATTAGAAAAGGGTACGATGCTTACTTTGCTTATATGTAAGACATTAAAGTATTTGACTCGAAGATTCAGTTAGTGTTAGTTTTTTGTGAATTTCCTGATGTATTTCTAAAAAATTATCCGAATTACCGCCTGTCAGAGAAGTGGAATTTTCTATAGATCTTATCCCAGGAACAACTCTTATAACTATAGCACCTTATCGACTGGTTCCAACAGAATTAAAAGAATTGAAAGCACAGTTGTAAGAATTGACAGATAGGGGTTTTGCTCGACCCAAATTTTCACCTTAGGGTGCACCGGTTCTGTTTGTAAAGAAGAAAGATGGATCATTGAGGCTGTGTGTTAATTATAGACAATTGAACAAAATCAAAATAAAGAATAAGTATCCATTGTCTCGAATTGATGACCTGTTTGATCAGTTGAAAGGTGCCACTGTATTTTCTAAAATAGATCTCCGTTTTGGATACTATCAGCTACGGGTAAAATATTCTAATGTGCCAAAGGCAGCTTTCAGAACCAGGTACAGACATTATGAATTTCTTGTGATGTTGCTCGGGTTGACAAATGCACCTACATTTTTCATGGATTTAATGAATAGAATTTTCAGACCATATATAGACTAGCTTGTAGTAGAATTTTTTAATGATATTCTGTGTTCTTGAGATGAAAATGAACATGCTGATCATTTGAGAATTGTATTGCAAACTCTGTGTAAGAAACAATTGTATGCCAAATTTAGTAAATGTGAATTTTGGCTACTGGAAGTTAGTTTTCTCAGACATATAGTATCTGTAGAGGGTATCAGAGTGGATCTGAATAAAATTTCAGCTATTGTTAATTGGAAACCACTAAAGAATGTGTCTGAAGATAGAAGTTTTCTGGGACTAGCTGGATATTATCGAAGGTTTGTTAAAGGATTCTCAATGATAGCTTCTCCGATGACTTGATTGTTGTGAAAAGATGTGAAATTCGAGTGGTTTGATAAATGCCAGTAGAGTTTTGACAAATTGAAAGCCTTGTTGACTAAAGCACCTGTGTTAGTTCAACCTGAATCAGGTAAAGAATTTGTAATTTATAGTGATGCATCGTTGAATGGTTTAGGCTGTGTTTTGATGCAAAGAAGGAAAAGTAATTACCTATGCCTTTGGACCGTTAAAGTCGCATGAAAAGAACTACCCGATACATGATCTTGAATCGGCAGCTATTGTGTTTGCATTGAAAATCTGGTGGCATTACCTATTTGGTGATAAGTGTCACATATTTACAGATCATTAGAGTTTGAAGTATCTGATGACACAGAAAGATTTGAATTTGAGGCAGTCCAGGTGGCTTGAGTTATTAAAAGATTATGATTTAATTATTGACTATCATCCGAGAAAAGCCAATGTAGTTGCTGATACTCTAAGCAGAAAGTCTTTGTTTGCTTTGCTAGCAATGAATACCTGGTTGTCATTATTAGATGATGGTTCAATTATAGTTGAGTTAAAAGCTAAACCGACATTTTTGCAATATATATGTGAAGCTTAGAAAGATGATATTGAGTTTACAAACTAAAAGAGAACAGTGTGAGTTGAATCTTGATTCAAAATTTCAGATTGGGTATGATGATTGTTTATTATTCAGAGGTAGAATATGTGTACTGAAGAATTCAGAACTTGTACAGAAGATTTTGAATGAAGCTCATAATGGTACTATGTTTGTTCATCCGGAAAGTAATAAAATGTACAATGATTTGAAAAAGATGTACTAGTGGCTACGAATGAAACGGGATATTTCTGAATATGTAGCTAAATGTTTGATATGTCAGCAAGTAAAAGCTAAACATCAGTTGCATTAGGGATTATTGCAGCTAATGACAATACCAGAATGGAAATGGGAAAGAATTACCATGGACTTTGTATCGGGTTACCCCTATCTCCGAAGAAGAAAGATGCTATTTGGGTAATTGTTGATCTATTAACAAAGTCTACACACTTTATTCTAGTACGTATAGATTTTTCCTTGGATAGATTGGCTAAATATATGTTTCGAGATTGTGAGATTTCATGGAGTGTTGGTTTCCATTATTTCAGACAGATATCCTTGATTTACATCTCGATTCTAGAATAAATTGCAAGAAGCTATAGGTACTCAATTGCATTTTAGTACTGCATTCCATCCTCAGACTGATGGCCAATCCAAATGTGTAATACAGATTTTGGAAGATATGCTTCGTGTTGTATTTTGAAATTGGAAGGTAATTGGGAAAAGTATTTGCCTTTGGTTGAATTTGCATACAATAATAGTTATTAGTCCAGTATTAAAATGGCACCGTATGAGGCTCTATATGGTTGTAAATGTAGAACCCTGTTGTACCAGATAGAATGTAACACCCCAAACCCGGCCTAGAAGTTAGGCCCAAATCCGGTGTGTCACACTAAAAAGTTTTTCGATAACGTATAAAGAATACATGTCAAATGAGATAAAAAAAATGTTAGATCCTTTTCTATTCATACAAAAATAGATGTTGATTTGTTAACATCAAGAAAATCAAGTTTGACTTGAGATATTTAATAAAATACTACTAATTTTGAAGATTGATCGACTAAATTTGAAGTAATAATTTTATAAAACTGTAACTTTTGGAAATATCGTTGATAGTTTGAGGGAAATTTTCGTATTAAAAATATTTGTAAAAGTTTATTTTGAAATTCATTTGTTAATCGATTTTGGAAAACCTTTGTTATGATTTTAGAAAATCCCATTTAAAATAATTTGAGTAAAATATAAACACGTCAAACATAAAGCAAAATAAAATAATCCAGAGGCCTTATTACAACACATAACCCAAAATAGTAAAGTAATAAAGTAAACAAAGTAAGAAACTAAAGTCCAAATAAAACCATTTCAAGTATGGCCTACACCGAGTCATCCATGGCCCCAAGTTCTCAAATCGAGCATTACCTACAAGGGTTAAGAGAAAAGGGGTGAGTTACAAGAACTCGTGTGAAATCCCTTACCATCATCCACTGGTGAACACACATAGCAATATTTTGGGCCTAAGCCCATTTACAATAACAATAATGTATCAAATATAATATGTGTATGAAATGCAATTTCCCAACCAAACCTAGTTTTCCATCCGCTACACACCACCCATACCAACCAACACACCTGTGGGGATCATCAGTCAACCCACCCCGCCAACACACCAATCGCAGGCATTAAGCCATTTATAACAATAATTCGCAGGCCAGTGGCCATTTATAATCGCAGGCATTTAGCCATTTATAACAATAATTCGCAGGCCAGGCCAGTGGCCATTTATAATCGTAGGCATTTAGCCATTTATAACAATAATTCATAGGCTAGTAGTCGTTTATAATCGCAGGCATTTAGCCATTTATAAAATTGGGCACGAAGCCATATATCAAACTGGGCACTAAGCCATATATCAATTTGTGGACAAGCCACCAGAATTTTGTAGCAAAGCTACCAGAACTTCTCTTCGTCAAATATCCCAACCCATGCAAATCATGTATGCATATTCATTTACAATAATTCATTCATATAATTATTACAAACATATGACCCATTATAAAAAAAATTTAAACAATCTGGCCCATATCACATTTTGGCCCATATAGCAAATATCACATTTGGCCCATCTAGCAAATATCACATTTGGCCCATATATCACTTTTATCGATTTAGTCCATTGAGGGCAATTTCGTAATTTGGCCCATAAGGGCATTTTTGCAATTTGGCCCATAAGGGCATTTTCGTAACTTTACCCGTCGAGGGCAATTCGGTAATTTACCCTCTAAGGGTATTATGGTAATTTCGTAACCTAGGCTTAACTACTAATTTGGGGCATAAAAGTTTGAAACTGTCCATCTGCGCCATACTGACTAAATTGACTATAACTCATGTTAGGAATCTCTAAATCTAAATTCGTAAATTTTCCTTGAAACTAGACTCATATTTCTTCTTACTAAAATTTTCCCAGAATTTTTACCTTAACCATTTAGTACAATTTATTCCTTAAATTTTCCCTTGTTTCACTGTCCAACTATTCTGACCTCTCTTACCCAAAATGCAAATATTTCACTGTACAGTTTTCATATACTGCTCCCACTTGTCTCTATTAATAATAGGCTCACTAAGGAATCCATACATATAAGTTATGTCCCACAATTCACTTTTTACAATTTTGTACGATTTTTCCAAGACAGAACAAAATATCCCGAAGTCATTCAGAACCAGTCCCACTAAAATTAACATATCTTAGAATATAATATTTCTTTTCCTTCTCCGTTTCTTCATATTAAAGTAAACACAGTAAGCTTTAATCTGATATCTTACTCACTTTGTAATTCCTTTTATCTAATTTTTCGTGATTTTTCAAATACACGTAACCGTTTCTGACTAAAACTATTTTATTACAAAAATACGTTTACCACTACGATCATATGCATGCCCGAGTGATCACGGATGTCGGTTTTTGGTTTTCTTTGGTATTTCTACCGAATCACATAATATTTCATGTAAAATTTCAGAGAGATGTGAGATTTACTCACCTTTTCAAACATATATTCGGAAAGGTATGGGATTACACACCTTGATTACGAGTTGTGCTTTCTACCGATTTCAACACCCCGACTGTGATCTCCCTCGATGCACCAAAAATCGATCCTACCAACAATATCAATTAGCCAACCTTCAATCCGATTAACTCAAAAACCAAATGGAGATATCGAATGGACTATGAAAGATCTTTCTTACCTTAATCGATTATAATCACGTTTCTCACGATCGTCCTATGACTAGAGATGATTAGACAATGTTGTGGTATTCGGCCTCCCTCTATATCACTACGAAGAAGAAAACAATCTCGTATGAGAGAAAGTAAGGTGATGGTCTAGGTCAAAATGACCATCCAAAAACCAAAAGTATGGATTTGGTCATAAGAGGAGAAAATAAAACATTGGAAAGAATACTTACCGATTGCTTAAGGAATGAGAAAGAAAGAACGATGGAAAGGTTTCGGTTATGGAGGAGAATGAACAATGATATTCAGCTATCAAGGAGATTAGACAAAAGATGAATATGTGACCAATTCAAGAGAAGAGAAAATGCACTATTGTGCTAGAAAATTTCGGCAAAGAAAGTAGCAAAAAAAGAGAAGATGACACAAAGGTTGCAATAGGATTTTTGGCCAAAACAAAACCAATGCCTTCCAAAATGCCAAGGTAAATTTTCAGCCACCTATCTACCTCAAAACCATCCACATTCATCTCCCCTTATGATAAGAGTTTGGCCACCCAAGCTTTCCAAAACACCATCCACAAAATAAGCCTCTTGTCCCCCTTACTTACCTATTTCTCTTGATTCCTTTCCCCAACTTCAACCTTGCCTTATTCTTATAGCCACCTTACCAAAAATAATGAAGTCCACCCTTGCCATAAATAGTCTTTGGCTGACACTTAAGGAAAGAGTGCAAAAATATTAGCCAAACATTGCACACAAAGGGATTTGAACCTCTTCCCTCAAGGTACTTCACTTAATGCCATAACTTCTTTACTAATTGCTCACTTGTGCTAACCATTTATTCATTTATTTCAATAAGCATTGAAGCTACTTACCATCTCTCCTTAAAGTGCTTAAATACCAAATTTTTCCTAAGGCCCAATTAAACTTGAGACTTCATAGAAACCCCGTAAACTCCAAATTCACTTAACTAACAAGTCCAATTTGTAATAATGCCATTCTCTTATTCTCAAAATTTTAAACATTCCTACGCCCAAGGCCCATTGGGCCCGATCCTACTAGGCCCAATTTTGGGATGTTACACAGAACTCAGTGAGAAAAGATACACGGAGTTTACTTGATCCGTGAAACAGAAGAAAAGGTAAATGTAATTCGAGATAGTTTGAAAGCAGCCTCTGATCGTCAAAAGTCTTATGTCGATCTTAAACGAAAAGAAATAGAATTTCAAGTTTTTTAAAAGTGTCACCTTGGAAGAAAGTTCTCCGGTTTGGCGGTAAAGGAAAACTTAGTCCACGATTTATCGGACCATATGAGATTATTGAAAGAATTAGACCTGCCACTAATCCGTTGGCATTACCACTAGAACTTGATAGAATTCATAATGTTTTCCATGTGTCCATGTTATGAGGGTATACATCAGATCCTTCACATGTTATTTCTCCGACAAAAATTGAGATCTGGCCTAATATGACTTACAATGAAGAATCGATCAAAATCCTGGCACTTGAAACAAAAGAATTAAGAAATAAAAAGGTAACTTTAGTAAAATTTCTTTGGCAACGACATGGGATTGAAGAAGCTACTTGGGAACCAGAGGATACCATGAAAAAGCAATAACTGAACCATTTTACTAGTAAGATTTTTGAGGACGAAAGTTTTTAGGGGATAATTGTAACAACCCATTTTCAGTGAAATCGAAAATAGTAGTTTTGGGACCACAAATCTGAGTTAGAAAGAAAATTTATTTTAATATTATTGCATGGTCTGCATTATGATAGGAATGTCATATGAAAATTTAGATGAGAAAAATTTTACCAATTATGTGTTTAATTATGGATAGGACCAAATTGCATAAAATGCAAAAGTTGAGTTCTACTAGTTATAAGTACCAAATAGCTATGGAATTTAAAACTTGAGGTCCTTATATGATAATTAGACCATTAAAGAAAAGTTAGTAGATATTCTTTATGAATGATCCATGGAAAATTAGAAAAAGGCAAGGACTAATTGGAAAATGGAAAAAATTAAAAGATGATAATCAGATTAAATAGAAAATATCATCTTATTTTCATCATCTTCCCCAAAATTTCTATGGAAGCCCTAAGAAAGAGAAAACAAGCTTTCATGGCTTAATTGGGTAAATATTCTTGTCCCGTTTTTAGTAATTTTTATATTTTTGAGATCGGAATAGCTTAATCTATCTATTTTGGGAATTAATTTGAAAAGTTACCAAAGTATAGAAGTTTTTCCATGGATGAATATGCTGAAAATTTGAAATTTATGGTAGAAAATGAAAGGTTGTTGATAGATAAACAACTTTTAGAAAGTGAATTTTGATGAAAATAAGATTTAGGGATTAAATTGTAAAGATGTAAAAGTTATGGAAAATTTTGAATTTTGTGAAATACATGTGCAGTAAAAGTTATATGAAAATTTTGGTTAGGCTTAGAATAAGGATTAAATTGCATGAATTTCATTTTCCGAGCTTAGGGACGAAATCGTAATTTAGGAAAAGTATGGGGCAAAATAGTAATTTTACCTAGGATGTGAATTGAATTAAATTGAGTATGAAATGGATTAAATTGAAGTTAAATTCATTTATATAGATCCTGAAAGACCTAATACTGAGTTGGATCGAGGAAAAAAAAGTTTCAGATTAGTAGATTTCGTATACAAACAAGTATCGAGGTAAGTTCCTGTAACTAAATTGTTTACATTTATATGTTTGAATTAAATGTTGTATATGTGAATTATATAATTGTCATGTATGTGAAATTGATTGAATACCTTATAATGCCTGATAAATATCAAATCCCGTTTGAATAAATGAAAGTCGATGGATACAGGATTTCCCATATTGGTTGTCGTCCAACATATGTTGCGACACACCATATCTCGAAAGTGCATCCCATTTTTAGCCCTCTCAAGCTTCCCGTTATAGCTCTTTGGAGTGTCTCGATAGGTTGTGATCCTACATTTGTTGTGTACACACCTTAGCTCTTATGAGCATCCCGATTAAAGGCTCTTCGTGAGCTTCCCATTAAATTGGCTCTTTATGAGCTTCCCAATAATGCTCGCTTGAACTTCCTGATATTGGCTATCTGGAACTCCTCGATATGGTTCTTTGTGAACTTCCCAATTATGGCTCTTATGAGCTTTCCTTTATATAGCCCGGATAAGCTTCCCGATAGGCTCTTTGTGAGCTTTCGATTAATGGCTCTGTGTGAGCTTCCCGTTACAAGGCTCGAGAGTGTCCTTCCAGATAATGTGGCTGAATCGAGTACCCCTGGAAATGAATTTTTGAATTATAGTAGTGTACACTAAAGTGTACTATATGAGCGTATCCATCGATATTTCAAATAAATTCAACGGGTAAACTAAACTTGAAATGATTTTTCATTAAAGTGTACATGTAATATAGAATAATGATATGAAAAGCATATGTATATGAAAGAAATTAAATGATGAGCTCATCCATGTTCTTGGTATTATGTGAATTACTTGACTAACGTGATTGGTGAAGTTGTGTTTTAGGCTATAAGCCAAATTGCTTGGATGCATTATTGTATGCTTATCTTAAATGTAAATATATGGTAAGTTAAATTCTTGTTATACGAACTTACTAAGCATTAAATGCTTACTAGGTTTTCTTTTCTCTTTTTTATAGTGCTCGGAAGCTTGTAAAGGTTGGAGATCGGTCAGAGTATCATCACACTATCCTTCAGCTTCTTTTGATATAAATAGAAAACTTTGACAAAATGACATGTATAAGCTAATTTTACCAATGATGATATGTAAATGGATGCTTGTAATCTATCCATTGGAATGGCTAGTAATGGTATATTTTTCAAACACCCCACACCCGGCCCATGAGCCTGGACCGGATCTGGTGTGTTCCTCAATGTAAACCGGTTCAAAATTCTTTTGTTACATTGAAAACTGTGTGTTTTTGAAGATAGTTTGTAGTGGGTCGGGCTCGAGTTGAAAACAAGTTTATTTTTATATTGTAAGTCCATTTATTTCAGGTGACAAAACATTTAGAGTTTATTTTAAATTAAATTGACTTAATCTTTAAACAACCTAAATTCGTAACGTAGTAATAAAACAACAATAAAATCATCACTATAGCCTTATTACATAAAATAAAACCCAAAAAAAAAATTGTAGAGTACTCAAATAAAATAAAATGTCTGAATTAAATAAAGCTCCAGGCTGAGCATGGCCACCACAAGTTCTGCCATCCCGGTCCATCACTGTTCATCACCTGAAACATGTTCCCACAACGGGGTGAGTCAACAGACTCAATGTGTAACCAACACTAAAATTTAACAGATTTAGTGTAACACCCCAAACCCGGTCCACACACCACGACCGAATCTGGTATGTCACAGGGAAAAAGGGTTTTGAGAGGTTTAGGTTTAAGTTTAAAAGTTTGAGGAAAACACTTCGCTAAATTGTGTATTTGAAGAAAAACTTGAGTAGGTTTGATTGAAATCTGATGATGTATTTGAAAACCCAGAAATTTTAAAAACTTACTCCGATGGGTAGACAAAACAGGTTTATCTCGTTAAGAAGTTTGAGTTGTTTATCATTGTTACAAAAACATTCTGTCTCAGTAGAAAATCGTGTTTAAGTTAGAAAACATTTGAGTTCTTCTTTATTCCAAATCTTAGTGTGATACCCGATGGTATAGTTTGAAATATCGCTTTTGTACTTTGAAATCGTTGTCTTTCCAAGTTTTAGCACATTTTAACCCAATTAATTTGTTAAAGCATATTACAAATCCACTTTAATCATAAACAAAACATAATTTAAAAAGGCCATTTACAAACCCAAATAAAACCAAATAGTAATAAAAACTTAAGTACCAAATTTCCTAAAAGTCCGAGCAAATCTTTATTTGAGCATGGCATGAGCACCTCGAGTCCATCCCGGCTCCATGTCCGTGTCTAAGTGTCACCTGACAAAGTCAAAGGAGAGAGTGAGTCGCAAGACTCAGTGTATAATTCCCTCTCCCGGTATAACATGCCAACACACATATCATAACAGAGTAATGCAAGTAATGCACCCGATCCTAGCCAACCATATCACCTTTTCTACCCCGTGTGGTACCAAACCACTGGTGGTGCCAAACCACTGGTGACCCAAAGTCATGATATCCATACTGTGGTACCAAACCACTGGTGACCCGAAGTCACGAATAATCCAATGATGGGGCCAACCCATCGTGTGATACCAAATCACTAGCGACGATCCCATATCTCATAAGTGGGGCCAACCCACGGTGGTGTCAAACCACAGGGACAAGTTGCAATGAGGTGCCAAACCTCCGTGTCCCAAAGACACAATGTGATACCAAATCACCGGTGACCGTAGTCACAAATCGATGATGGGGCCAACCCATCGTGTGATACCAAATCACCGGCGTCAATCCCAGATAATCAACTGTGGGGCCAACCCATCGTGGTACTAAGCCACCGGGACGAGACGCCGAGGTGCCAAACCTCTGTGACCCAAAGTCACAAAATACGTGGTACCAAACCACCGGAGGTGCCAAACCTCCGTGTCCCAAAGACCAAAGGTCCCAAAGACACGGATATCATACTCCCCTCCTCTCATATCACCCAATCACATATCATCCTAGATGCAAAATCGTGCAATCATGCTATCATGCTCACATGCTCATTATGGCATCTCAATGAATATACACCCATAAACATGATATCGTATATCATCACATATCTCATAATGTAACGGACTTACCCGAATCCGTATCCATACCTCAATAGGTATCAAAATAGTCAACCACAATGTTTCATTTACACAAACAGGTTATCACATCACATAGTTAAGATAGCGTGTTGGTTTACACACCTGGAATAGCGAAGATTAAATCCTAAGAACCGATCTAAGTCCCTTGATCACCTCGACCACCCCGATCCTATAATCGGCCAACAGTGGATTAGTCACTTAACCTATTCGGCCAAAAATAGGTAACCCAAGGGGTTGTGTTAAGTCTTACCTTTGCAAATGGTTCGGTTTCCAACCAAACCCGAACCAATAATGTTTCTTTACCAAACGATCACACCCTAGAAAAGAATAACGGTTAATCTCTTACTGACTTGACTTGAAGAAAACTAAACGAAATCAAATACAAACACCCATTCTTACCACCACTTACCACTTGACTTCTCCAATCGGCTGCTTCGAAATCCAAAGGCCCTATATGAAAACGATTACCAAAAATTGAACGTTACTCCTTTTTAACCGATACCGAAATCGGCCCTTCAACATAGTAAAAATCGACAAGGTACCAGAGAAAGGAGAAATGGCCATTCGGCCTAGCACTTACCTTCTTGTTAGGCCGATTGAGCAAGATTCCCAACAAGAGGAATAGGTTCGGCTAACACCCTTGACCAAGAAAAGAAAAGTTTAAAGAAATCGGTAAGGGTTGTAGTAAAGTTCGGCTTTGAAGAAATGGGAAGAACGATTGGGAACAAAAGCTAAGGGGTTTGGAGAAGAAAAGAAGAAGTTAAAATGGTGAATGGGATGCTTTCGGTTTAAAGAAAAAGAAAATAGAGGATGCAGGTTTTTAGTGAAGTGTGTTACGGTCAAGAAGGTAGAGCAGAAAGCTAGTTTTGGTTTACAAGAAAAAAGAGAAGAAAGGGAGAGGGATGCACATTCGGCCACCAAGGCTTTTCGAAAGAGAAAAAAGATGAAAGCAAAAGTGGAGAAGAGAGTGTTGTGGTTTCGGCAAGTGTAGGTGCTTTGAGGTTTCGGTTTACACAAAATGCAAGTGGAAAAAGAAGCAATATTTGGCCTCACACACTAAGTAAAAAGCTGCAAAGAAATCTTGGCAAAATGGTACTTAAACATTCGGTTGAAAGAGAGAAAAAGAGAAGAAAGCTTTTGGCTAAAAGGAAAATCGGCTTACCAAAAAGATTTGTGACCGAATATGCATATTTGCCAAAAGCAAAAATCGGCACACTCCTACAACACCAAACCGGCCACACACTCCCCCAAAATCTCCTCTAAAACCGGCCAACCTCCCCCCAATCACTCCCAAGCCACTAATTCAAATGACTATGACCAAGTCTTCCTCCCCAATTTGCTCTCCACCCACCGTTTGAATAGGAAGACTTAGTCCAAGGTAGAGTTCAAACTTCCTACAACTCTTCCCTTCATGCCAAAAATGGATGCAAAAGTGTGGGATTTTCGCAGCTTGAACTCAGGACCTCTTCCTCCTGCAGTTGACGCCAACCACACTCTCCATGTGGCGCATGCCTTGCCACTCCACCAACTCCTTTTTTTATGCCACAATTCAACAAATAACATATATAACCCCCAACTCCTTCAGCTCCTATCACCTAAAGCCCAAAAACTAAAATTTTACCACCTACTCAGGCTCACTCCTAGCCTACAACTAAGCCCCGAAACTACACAAACAACAACATATCAAGCCATTAACATGCAAATAATGCCAAAATAAAATAGCCCCTAACCCGGGATATTACATTTAGGCATACCATACATATCATGTTCACATAATAATAATGATACAATCCCGAACCCACACCTAGATACCATCTGCTACACATCCCGCACCAACTCGCACACCGTGGGGACTACTAAGTCAACCTCCATCCGCTACACACCATCAAGGCGTCATTGCAATGACGTGCTCATCGCCCATATAAAATTCGTGGCATAGCCACCAGATTAAATAATTGTGTCATGAGACACCACATTCGAATAATGTAACCGGTTACCACATTCGATAATGTGACCAAGTCACCACATTCGGATAGTGAGACCAAGTCACCACATTCACTTCCCTTTCTCATATAACCCGAATGCCCCATATTCTTCATATTATGCATATCATACTTAAGTTCATATTCATGTCACTTTTCACATGTTAAATATAACATATTTCGTAATCCTAGTAGGAGTAGGAAACGTACCTGAGTACTTTGTACCGTAACACAGTACCTTAGCCATATTCATATTCTTATAAACAAGCATATATCAAATATTGCCATAAAACATATTAAGAATTAGTGTGGAATACACACCTGATTTGCTTAACAAATTCCTTGAAATCCCGAAAAAAAACCGATCTATTGCTTTAGATTTTTAAGTCCCTACATTCGGCCAACATGGTAATATTTAGCAAAGGCTTATTTAGCCAAACTTAGTGTTTTCTTTTAAAGCCTAATCGGCTATAGCCCAAATCCCGAAGGATTTATGTAGTCAACTTCTTACCTTTGGTGCCAATTTGATGACTATTCAAATCCCGAAATCGCTGCTATGCTTCTTCTTGTATTCGGCCAAGCATTGAATCACTTAAACAGATTAGTTTTTGCTTTTTAAACAATTATCAAATAGATCTAGGTATCAAATCAGGCCTTGGCCGAACATACTTATGTGCTTACCTTCCAAATCTAATATCCCGAATTGGATCCTTGCTTCCTTAATACTGTCAAAAACCCTTGAATGTTGAAATCCCGGAGAACTCTTCTTTCTCTAGTCGACACCACCTAAATCCCGAAATTCCCTTCCATAGTTTCGGCCAAAATACAATATGAGGGATTAGTCCCTAAATTTCGACAGGCTTAAAAAGAAAAGAGTGGAAATCGAGTCTAGATCTTACCCTTACTTGGAGAAATCGATGGAACTCTTGCTTGAACCCTTAGCACTATTCGGCTATGGCCTTGATATGTATCACAATTTCAGATCTTGAGGCTTAGTGAGAAATCGGCTAGGGCTATTGGTACTTTTGGCTTTTGATTGTAGAAGAAGAAAAGAAAAGAGAAGAAGAGAATAATGGCAGAGAGAATTGGGTAGAGGAAAGAAAGAAAAGAATGGAGAAATTTGCTAGAGAATTTCAGCAGAGGCTTCCTTGAAGAGAAAAGAATGAATGAAGAATGGCCTTATTTTCCTTCTATTGCCGAAATTCCTAGGCTAGAGTCCCCTACTTGGCCACCACTCTTCCTATGTGATAAATTTTTATCTTTTATTTATCACCTTAATTAATCTCATCAATAATCCACTTAAAGTAATCTAATATTAAATCTATTATTTATCCCCTATTTTGTCGAAATTTTAAAGGGAATAAAACTCCTCTTTTAAGAGCCATAATGTCGTCCACCTCTCTGCTTCTAGAAGCAAAATAAAATTTCTTTTATTTGATTCCCAAGTGACTGGCGTTACTTGTTGGGCTTTTAAGTGGTGCCTTCAAGCCACTTTGACAAGCCTGTTTGTGGGTCAAATTCCTCCTATTAATTTTCTTAAGGCCACCTTGCCTTAGTTTCCTCTTTTTAAACTTAACATTTCCATACATTTTCCAGGTTTCCAAAATGTTTACTTTCCTCTTTTAACTTAGGTTTCCAAAATGTTCACTTTCCTCTTTTAGCTTAAGTTTCCAAAATGTTCACTTTCCTCTTTTAACTTAGGTTTCCAAAATGTTCACATGTTCACTTTCCTCTTTTAACTTAGGTTTCCAAAATGTTCACTTTCCTCTTTTTGAAACTTAACATTTCTAAATCATTTCTTACATTTCCAAGTTTCCAGAAATGTTCATAATACTTTCATAACACATAAGACATGTCATTTCGTACAATTAAACCGAAAATGCATAGGCCCTTTTCAGGATGTTACAATTTTGGTATGATAATATACAGTTATATCATGTTTAATACATACATGTATAAGGAATGGTTAGATTGAATTAGGATAAAATGTATATATTCTTACAAAAAGGTAAGTTTGACTATATGAATGTATGTAATGTTATACTATACATATTAATGATGTTTTCTTAGTTTCATACTTGAAATTGGTTGGTATATAATATGTACATGTATTGTTGTAGGTTATTGGAAAATTTAGGTGAGAAATAGGGCTAGGAAATGGCCTTATTTTGTCCACACAAGTAGACACACAGGCGTGTGTATTGACCGTGTGTGACACACGGCCTGACACATGGGCATGTGGTTTGGCCATGTGTCCTCTGCATCCTAAAATTGAGAAGCAGATTCAGATATTGCTCTCTCATAACATCTTCAGGTTCCCACGTAGCCTCTTCAACTCCGTGTTTGTGCCACAACACTTTCACTAAAGAAATTTTCTTATTTCTCAACTCTTTGATCTCACGTGCCAGTACTCGAATCGGTTTTCATTGTAAGATAAATATGACTGAATCTCAACCTCAGTAAGGGCAATCACATGTGAAGGATCAAATATGTATCATCTAAGCATCGATACGTGGAATACATTTTGAATCTTCTCTAACTCAGGTGGAAACAACAATCTATAAACAACTGGCCTGATACTTTCAATAATTTCATACGGCCCAATGAACCTCGGACTCAGTTTGCCTTTTCTGCTGAAATGAAGTATTTTCTTCCACGGAGACACTTTTAAAAACACTTTGTCACCAATCTCAAATTCAATATCTTTTCATTTCAATTCTTCATAAGACTTCTGACGATCTGATGCAGCTTTCAGACTGTCACGAATCACTTTCACTTTTTGTTTAGTTTCTTTAATCAAATCAACCCCATGAATCTTATTCTCACTAAGCTAAGTCCAATACAATGGATTTCTGCATTTATGATCGTAAAGAGCCTCATATGGTGCCATTTTAATGCTTGACTGAAAACTATTATTGTGCGCGAATTCAATCAACGACAGATGCTTTTCCTATGTACTTTCAAACTCAAGAATACATCTCAAAATATCCTCGAGAATCTGAATGATCCGCTCAGATTGACCATCTGTTTGCGGATGAAATGCAGTACTAAAATGCAGCTTCGTACCTAGAGCATCTTGCAGTTTCTTCCAAAATCGCGAAGTAAACCTCGGATCTTTGTTAGACACAATGGATAATGGTACCCCGTGCAATCTCACAATCTTAGAAATATACAATTCTGCTAACTTATCAAGCGAATAATTTGTTCTCACAGGAATAATATGAGTTGATTTCGTTAATCTGTCAACTATCACGCAGATTGCATCTTTCTTTCTCGTAAATAAAGGCAATCCCAACACAAAGTCCATCATGATTCTCTCCCATTTCCACCCAAGAATCATTATTGATTGTAACAATCCAGATGGAACCTGATGTTCAGCTTTGACTTGTTGACAAACTAAACATCTTGAAACAAACTCTGAGATATCTTGTTTCATACCATTCCACCAATAAAATTGTCTCAGATTATTATACATTTTCGTACTTCCGGATGAACAGACATACGACTACTATAAGCCTCGTTCAAAATCAATTGAATCAGCTCTGAATTTTTTAGAATACAAATTCGATCTCTGAATCTCAAACAACCATCATCATCAACTCTAAATTCTGAATCAGAATTCAAATCACACTGAACTCGTCTTGTCATCATCTTAGCATCACTTTTTGGGCATCACAAATCTGTCGTATAAACATTGACCTCACTTTCAACTCAGCCAAAACCGAACCATCATCACACATATTCATCTGAGTACTCATTGCTCATAAAGAAAATAATGACTTTCCACTCAAAGCGTCGACAACAACATTAGCTTTCCCAATGATAATCAATTACTAATTAATAGTCTTTTAGCAATTCTAACCATCTTTGCTGTAGTAAATTCAATTCTTTCTAAGTCATCAAATATTTCAAACTTTGTAATCAGTATAAATGTGACATTTCTTACCAAATAAGTAGTCACACCAAATCTTTAATGCGAATACAATAGCTGATAATTCAAGATCATGCGTTGGGTAATTCTTTTCATGCGGTTTTAACTATCTTGAAGTATATGCTATAACTTTGCCTTCTTACATCAACACACAGCCCAAACCATTCAACGATGCATCACTACAAACTATGAATTCTTCATTCGGTTCAAGTTGAACTAACACTGATGCTTCTGTTAACAATACTTTCAACAATTAAAACTTTGCTGACACTTTTCTGACCACTCAAATTTAACATCTTTCTATAGCAATTCCTTCAACGGAGTCACAATCATCGAGAAGCCTTTCACAAACCGTCTATAATATCCCGCTAGTCCCATAAAACTACGGACTTCAGACATACTTCTCAAAGGTTTCTAATCCAAAATTGCTGAAATCTTGCTCGGATCAACTCGTATTCCCGCAGCTGATACTATGTCCTAGAAAACCCACCTGTACGCACGCAACCTAAACTCACATTTACTAAACTTTGCATAAAATTTCTTCTCACGTATAGTCTGTAACACAATTCTCAAATGCTCTGCATGTTGCGTCTCATCACAAGAATAAATCAAAATATCGTCAATAAACACAACGAAAAATCGATCCAAATACGGTCTGAATATCCAATTCATCAAATCCATAAATATTGCAGGAGCATTCGTTAGTCCGAAAGGCATAACTAAAAATTCATAATGTTCATACCTCATTCTGAAAGTAGTTTTCGGTACATCAGAGTCTTTAACTCATAGCTGATAGTAGCCCGATCTCAAATATATCTTAAAAAACACTGTAGCTCCATTCTACTGATCAAAAAAATCATCAATATATGGCAAAGGATATTTATTCTTTATAGTCACCTTGTTGAGTTGTCTGTAGTCAATGCACATTCTCATAGTTTCATCTTTCTTTTTCACAAACAACACAGGAGCACCTAGGTGAGAAAATCGGTTAAAAAAATCCTTTATCTGTCAACTCTTGCAACTGAGACTTCAACTCTTTCAATTCAGTAGGTGCCATTCTGTACGAAACTATCGATATCAGAGTTGTCCCCAGCATTAACTCAATGCCAAACTCAACTTCTCGTATCGGTGGTAATCTTGATAATTCTTCAGGAAACACATTAAGGAATTCACAAAACCACAGGCACAAATTCAACTTTCTTTTCTATCACTTTTGTATCTATCACATATGCAAGATAGGCTTCACATCCCCTTTTCACATAATTCAAAGCTTTCATTGAAGATATTACAGCTGGTAGCCCATTCAAATCACTAGATTCAATTCGAACTATCTCACCATTCTGACTTCTCAAATCAATACTCTTCCGTTTGCAATTCAAAATAGCATTATGCAAAGTTAGCCAATCCATACCCAAAATTATATCAAATTCATCAAATGGTAGCAGCATCAAATTAGCCAGAAAAAAATATCTCGAAACATCAACGAACAATTCTTGCACACTTTATCAACCAGAACACACTTGCCTAAGGGTTTCAATACTCTAATTATAAACTCAGTAGACTCAACAGGTAAAGTCTTACTAGATACTAGGTTCACACACACATATGAATGAGTAGATCCTAGATCAATCAATGCAATCACATCAGTATCAAAAAGAGTAAAAGTACCTGTAATGACGTCTGAGAGATGACGCTTCTTCGCGAGCGAGAAAAGCATGAGCTCAGGCAGGTACTCTCGCCTCAGATCGCACAGCTATATGTGATGTTCCTCTTTACTACCATTCACATTTTCAGTGTTTCTGGGTGATCTACCTCTAGCTGTCATGGTATTCAATCTCGCACTCTAAACATTATCTTTGTCAACTAACTCTAGGCAATCTCAAATAAAATGATATTGTGATCCATATTTATAGCAAGCTCTATTATTATAATTGCCCAAACATTCTCTGATATGACGTCTCTCACACCGTCTACACTCAGGCTTATTGTTTCTGATGCTTCCAACAGTTGATTCCATTGGAGTTTGAGTTTTGGACTAGTATTCTATTTCATACGATCTTTACTCAAATGTCTGAACAAAACATTTGGGCAATTGGTTGCATCTTTGAATCTTTTTGACGAAGAATGATACGACTTGCTCATCGACCTTTTTCTTTCATCTCTAGCTTCTGAATATGCTTTCTTCTTTTCTTTACTCAGCTCCTCGACTTTACAAGCTCTTTCAACCAAGACCATAAATTTATTGAAATCAAGAATTTTGACCAAAATTTTAATGTGTTCATTCAATCCTTCGATGAATCATTTACACATAGTAGTTTCTGTTGAAACACATTCTCACGCATATTAGATCAATCTCAAAAATTCTCGTTCGTATTCAGTAACATACATACGAGCCTATTTTAGCTCAAGAAACTCTTTATGTTTCTGATCTATAAACTGTTGACTGATATATTTCCTTCGAATTTAGCTTGAAAGAAATCCTAGGTGATTCTTTCTCTTGGAACCACAGATATCAATGTTTTCCACCAATGATATGTCGTATCTCTCAACAATAAAATAGCACATTTTAATCATTTGTAAGGAGTACAAGATAATTCGTCAAACACTCTTACGATATTCCCAAGCTAAAATTTAGCTCATTCAGCATCATCAGCAATTGTGGCTCTGAACTCTTCGGATTGATCTGAAACTTGTTGCATTACAGGAACTTATGGGGGTGGAGGTTGTTGAGCAGCCATATTCGTTCGAACAAACTTCGTAAACCACTTACTCATCATTTTCAAGAAGGCTTGCTTTGCCTCTCCCTCGTGACTACTAGCTATCGGCCTAGATTCAGCCAGCACTGTCCCTTGAGCGGGAGCAGGCGCATTACTCTCAACATCATTAGTAATTGCTCGATCGGGATCCATTTAATATATAAAAACACATTTTTAACTGTCAGGAATCATCACACTATCGTAGATATATATATGGAATGTATAGCTAGACTCTCACACGCTACATTAGCCTTAGAATCGACTAAATCGTAGCTCTGATACCAATAAAATGTAACACCTCTAACCCATATCTCCACTGGACTAGGGTTATGAGGTTTTACCGATCAAATCATAACCTTTAAACTTCATAGTTCATGCAATATTAAATCATAATTAATCAATGTCACTAAGTCCCTTAATAAGGTCTACGAGACCTTAAACATGCATTAAGAAATGGCCGGGACTAATTTTGTAACATCTTTAAACTGGGGTCTCTACATTTTGCATGTGGTTGCATGTGTTGGTTGATTTGTTGTGGGGTCTAGGCATGGCCTTGGGTTAGTCCCGGGTCATGGCTAAAATTTTTTTTTAGCACTTAAGAAGAAGGAGCTAGGGGAATTAGGGGTTAAGAGGAGTTATTGGGAGTTTTAGACACAAGAAGTGCCTTGGTAAAGTGGCAAGGAGGTGCCACTTAAATCAAAAGGGAGGTGACGCCACAGGGAGCAGGGATAACCTTGGTTCAAGCTGCAGAAATCTCCTTTCTGCTTACTTATTTTAACGCCACAAGCTAGAAGGAGGAGTGCTCAGGTTGGACTCTGGGGATAAGGATAAAGGGAGTCAAGTAAGATGTAGATAAGGGAATTGAGGAGTTGGGATATTTTCAAACTCATTTGAAGAGAGTTGGCCGAATGGTAGATTGTGGGCAAAGGGGGCTATCGATTTTGAAGAGATTATGGTATAGCCGAATGTCCCTCTAAGCTCTTTAGTGTTACTTTATTTCTTTTTCTCTCAAAGTACTTGGCCAAAATTTTCATCTCCCTCATCTCTCTCTTTTTCCTCCTATTTTGCTCAAAGCCAAAAACACCATAGTCGAACCCTTTACACCTATCTTTCCTCTTCTCTCTTTCAAATCCTTTGTGCCGAAAGTCCTCTCATTCATCTTGGCCGAATATTTTGCTCATAAACCTCTCTTCTTGTATTCTCTTTTCATCATCCCAAGTGCCGACATTCATCTCTTCTTGATTCTCTTTGTCGAATCCCAAATCTTGGTGTGGTAAGTCCTTATTATTTCATTACTGCCTTTCTCTTTCTCTCTTTCGGTTTATGGCTGAATCTCTTAGTAGTCTCACCTTCTCTTTTGGTTGTCGATTCTTCTATCTTTGGGTGTTAGGGCTGAATCTTGGTAAAAGTCGAAGAGATCTTGTGCTTTAAGGTAAGTGTGGTTGTTGTGGTATGGTTTACTCTTTTTAGGATTTGTTGATCATAGCCGAATGGCTATGAGAGTTGATGTAGTGTTAATCAATTGTAGGAAGGTGTGTAGCTGAAACCTCTAACACCATTAAGGGGGGACGATTTTTGGTGTTTGAGCCGAATCAGTCATCAAGGTAAAAAGATGATAATCCCTTTTGGTTTCGGGATTTATGTTTTGGCCGAATGGCCTCTAGATCTCTAATGTTGTGTTAAGCCGATTGTAGGGGGGAGGTGAAGTAGCCGAATACAGTGAAGTTGGAAGATTTGATTGCTGATTAAGGGTGTGGCCGATTACAATGGGGACTTAGTGTGTGGTTTCGGGATTTGGTTGGAAACCAAATCGGTACTAAGGTAAGGAATTAACCTTGTGCAATTCATCTTTTGGGACTTTGTGAATAAGCCGAATGGCTTTAGATCTAAAGGGTGATGTTGGCCGATTGTAGGTGCAGTAAGAACATACGTTTTGGGATCTCGTGGTATCGCATAGTTTTGAGATTTCGCGTATAGTCAGGTGTGTAACACTTACACACTCTATTAGTATAATGTGCCTAACATAATATTGTTTTAGCAATGAAATCAGTAATTATACCTTGTGGGTATTGCTTGGATTTCAGGTAAGTCCCCTGTTATGTGACTTTTAGTATACATCATCATGAACCATTGATGCTATGTTATATGTTAATTGCATGATCATTCGATACTATGGAATGTGTGTTATGAGCATGATGATGGGTTTGATGAGAGGAGGAGGATGATTTATTTTGGACTGTCACCAGTGGTTTTGACCACACGACGAGTTTGCCCCGCCTTGGTATTATAAATTGTGACTAAGTCCCAATGGTTTTGACCACTAGTGATTTTGACCACATATCAATTTGTGACTTGTCTTAGTGGTTTGGTACCACATGGGTTATTTACGGGATTGTCATCATTATTTACCACATGATGGGTTGGCCCATCACTTGATTCGTGACTTCGGTCATCAGTGGTTTTGACCACACCAATTTATTTGTGACTACGATCACCAGTGGTTTTGACCACCAGTGGTTTTGACCATACGAGGTAGTTAACGGTGTTTGGATGGGTAGGTTATGGGTTGCATGTTTTGCATGGTTTGCATGTTTTTACTGATAACTTGCGTAAGTGAATGCACTATCGGGTTGGGGATTTACACACTGAGTCTTGGTGACTCACCCCTTCCCTTATATTTTGCAGGTGAATAGATTGCGGAGATGGAGCCGGGAGGACTCGAGGCGGCCATGCATGTTTGTTGGATTATGGCTTCTTTTAGTTTTTTTTTTAAATTTTAAATTTTGGTTTTCGGGTTATGTAATAAGGCTGCTAAGATTTATTTTTGGTTTCATTTTATTACTTGTTATTATTTTAACTATGTGGGATATATGATTTTATTAATTAACCGGCAAAACGCAATGTTTTCAAAACTATAACACCTTCGTATTATTTTTAAAAAAACGTTGCCATCGGGTAACACCACTTAATATATGATAACAAAGATAACTGGAATGGTTTCTAAAAACTTGTAACAATAATTAGATTGTAAGCAAGGATTTCTAAAAAGGGTTTTCTAAGGAAAATTATCCAACAAACTTTCGTTTTAAAAGGTTTTCACTCCGTGACATGCTAGATCTAGTTGTGGTGTATTGACCGGGTTTGGGGTGTTACAATTTTAGTATCAGAGCCAAGTTCAAAGGCTCGGTTGTGGGCTCGAGGCCCAAAACATTTTAAAGTAAGGTTTTTAAATGTTCATGGTTGGAAATACATGGGTTGAACAGCATGGCACCGAGTCTCCGGCACCAATCCGCCCAGGTAAGTACTTCTGACTATTGTGTGATTCATATGTGGGGGAAATGGGTATTCGGGATCATAGATTAGTAGAACAGGACTTATTGAACCCTAGGAATAGTTTACCCCAACTCAAGAACATAAGACTTAATGATTCACTAAACAAACCTGTGAGTACGTCACTGAGCCAAAGGTGTGGTAACTGTTGTGCGCATGTTTAGGAGTGGATTCAGGGAGGAGCTTGGTATTTAAGTAGTCCTACTGACTCACCTCCTCTTCACCCGAATCCTACCTGGTGCATAGTGACGGTTCACCCCAGCTAAGACGACTTATTCACAGGCTAAACTTCATAACTAAAACCCGAAAGGGACCAGCTGTTTTGTTTTGAAATGCTTTAAAACCTTGGTTTTGAAATGGCCATAGTAATCTTGATTTAAGAAATGACTAAAATACCCCGATTTGAAAAAAAATGACCAATTTACCCCTGACTTGTAAAATTACCAAAATACCCTCAGTGTGGGAAAATTTCTGAAGTACCCTCGAAGTGAAAATATTCAAAATACCCTTATTTGTAAAATCACCTTGAACAATATTTTGAAAAAAGTTTTTGAAAATACCCCTGGATTATGAAAAATTACAAAAATACCCCTAGTTTGTACAGTTACCAAAATGCCCCCGATTTTTAGAATTTTTGAAACATCTATAATTTGTAAAGGTTTTCAAATTTACCCTGTTTTAATTACTAAAATACCCCGATAGGTTAAATTATGGAAATACCCCCAGATAGTGAAATGACGAGAATACCCTACTTGTGGAATGAGGGTAGGAAGTTGAATTGAAAATTGTGTGATGATCGAAAGAACCACTACCAAATTACTTTGCATAAAATTTATTCGCAGGTAATAAGTGGAATAGAGGATAATTCATAAAAATCTCTTCAACAGATAAATCGTGGTTTAGATATGAGTACTAGAGGATGTGGTCGAAATGTGCGAGGGCGCGGTAGAGGTAGAATGACCATATCGGAATCGGTTAGGTTTGGACAAGGGTCAAAAATGAGATACCCCCACCACCAGCTGCTGGCGTTGAGTATTAGGATCGACAGGATGATGCGTGTCGATGTCAGCGATCTCATGAAGTGCTTGAAAGAGTGGCTGGAGCAGGTAGAGGTACGAGAACTCGAAAATCCGCATCTGAGCGACTCCAAACTAATGGAGCTGAAGTGTTCCAAGGTGTGTCTAGTGTGGCACCCAATACAGCTGAGTATTGGTTGGAAGCGACTGAGCGAATCATGGATGACTTGGATCTGATAGCTGAGGAGAAGCTAAAAGGGGTAGTGTCGCTTCTCCGAGATAATTCATACCAGTGGTGGCTCACGGTTCGGGATGGAGCTACAGTTGATGATCTCACTTGGGATTATTTCAAGGCAGCATACCAGAAGAAATATGTCGGGACTAGCTACATTGATGCACAAAGGAAGGCGTTTCTAAGGCTGCTTCAAGGAAATAAATCTGTATCGGAGTATGAGGCAGAATTTTTAAGGCTGAGCCGATATGCTCGGGGCATTATAGCTATGGAGCATGAACGGTGTGTTAGATTCGAGGATGGATTAAGGGACGATTTGAGGTTGCTGATTGCTCTACAGTAGGAGAGAGAGTTTATGGTCTTAGTGGAATAGGCCAAAGTTGCTGAAGAGGTGAAACAGTCGGTGAGATAAAATCAGGACAGGGGATGGAATAAAAGAAATGTTGGATCATCTGGGTCTAGCGAGAACCAGCAAAAACGGGGTAGATATAGTGGGCCGAATCAAGCTGCTAGGCCTACTACTGATAATACTCAGTGGCTGCCACGATGTGCTCAGTGTGGAAAGTCTCACACGAGGGAGTGCTGGACTGGAAACAGAGGATGTTTCGAGTGTGGGTCGATGGAGCACAGAGTGAGGGATTGTCTACAGCGGTCAGCTAGATTGCAATCTAGGGATCAAAATCGTACTCAGAACAGGAGGGATGGTCAGCAGCCACATCACAGCCGTGGTGCTGTTAGGGGAGGTAATGGCTTTGGTAGAGGCCGTGGAGCACCGGACAGAGGTGCAAGTGGTACGGAGGCTAGACAGCCTAGGTTAGTCTACGTAGCTAGGCGTCGAGAGGAGGGTGACGCACCGAACGTCATAACCGGTACGTTCTTAATCTTTGGATTTCCTTACAATGCATTAATAGATGTGGGTTCGACGCACTCATATGTAGCCAGTAGTATAGTGGAGACTATGAATTTAGACTTTGAGATTACTTCTAGGAAGATGACTATGATAAGCCCTTTAGGTCACTCTATAGAAGTAAGCAAACTATATAGGGATGTACCCCTAGAACTTCAAGGGGTCGTGTTCTTGGCTTATCTAATAGAACTGGCGTTTGGGGAGTTCAATCTGATTCTCGGGATGGATTGGCTAGTGAAGTACCAAGCCAATTTGGATTGCGCGGCTAAGCACATGGTGTTCAGGACAATGGAAGGTGAGGAGGTGGTGATGATAGGTAATAGGAGGGAGTATTTATCGAATGTGGTCTCTGACCAAGGCGGAGAAAATGATCGAAAAGAACGTGAAGCGTTTCTGGTTCAGGTGTGTGCCTTGGAGGCCAAGGAGTTAGCAGTGGAAAATGTTCAAACAGTGAAGGAATTCACTGATGTTTTCCCAGAAGAACTTTTGGGTCTGCCTCTGGATCGGGAAGTTGAATTCGGAATAGACTTGTTACCCGGAACTGCGCCAGTGTCTATAGCCCCGTATCGAATGGTGCCAAAGGAATTGGTGGAGTTGAGGGCCCAAATTTAAGAGTTATTGGACCGAGGTTTCATCCGACCGAGTATATCTCTTTGGGGAGCACCTGTACTCTTTGTTAAGAAGAAGGATGGTACAATGCAGATGTGTATAGATTACCGTCAGCTGAACAAGTTGACAATCAAAAACAAGTATCTGTTGCCCCGAATTGACGACTTGTTTGATCAACTTAAGGGTGCATCAATTTTCTCGAAGATAGATCTTAGGTCGGGGTACCATCAACTCAAAGTAAAGGAGGCAGACGTTCATAAGACGGCATTCCATACTCGATATGGGCATTACGAGTTTTTAGAAATGCCGTTTGGGTTAACTAATGCACCGGCAGCATTCATGGACTTGATGAATCGGGTGTTCCAGCAGTACTTGGACCAGTTTGTCGTAGTATTCATAGACAACATATTGGTGTACTCCAAGACTGAGGAGGATCATGATACACACTTGCGGGTGGTATTGCAAATTCTGAGGGAGAAGCAGCTCTTTGCCAAGTTCAGTAAGTGCAAATTTTCGCTTAGGGAAGTAACTTTCTTAGGTCACGTAGTGTCCACTGAAGGGATTAGAGTGGACCCTCGCAAGATTGAGGCGGTGTTGGATTGGAAATTGCCGAGGTCAGTTGTAAAATTCAGAGTTTTCTAGGTCTGGCAGGGTATTATCGGAGATTCGTGGAAGGATTTTCTCTGATCGTGACACAGTTGACCAAGCTATTGAGGAAAGGAGTCCCATTTGTGTGGATGGAGAAGCAGCAGAAAAGTTTTGATAATTTGAGGAAGATTTTGATGGAAGCTCCGATTCTGGTACAGCCTGAGGCAGGAAAGGTATTCACGGTTACTGTGATGCATCACATACTAGTTTGGGATGTGTGCTGATGCAGGAAGGGAAAGTAGTAGCGTAAGCGTCTCGACAGCTGAGACCGCATGAGGGTAACTACTCGACGCATGACTTGGAGTTGGCTGCGGTGGTTTTTGCCTTGAAGATTTGGAGGCATTATCTGTACGGAGAAAAGTCAATAGTCTTTACAGATCACAAGAGTCTGAAGTATCTTCTGACTCAGAAGGATTTGAACTTGAGACAACGAAGGTGGATTGAGTTGTTGAAGGACTACAATTGGTCGATAGAGTATCATTCGGGCAAGGCTAACGTAGTAGCTGATGCGTTGAGCCGTAAGGTGGTAGCAGACTTGCTAGTGATGTTTGCTCACCTTAGTCTGTATGATGATGGGAGTTTGTTGGCAGAATTGTAGGTTAAGCCGACTTGGGTTGAGCAGATCAAGGAGAAATAGTTAGTGGATGAGGGTTTGAATGCTCGGAAGTTGCAAGTACAGAATAATGGGTTGGAAGGATATAGCTTGACTCACGATGGAGTACTGTGTTTTCAAGGGAGAGCTTGTATGCCGAAGGATGTGGAGTTGAGGCAAAAGATTCTTCAGGATGCATATAGCAGCCCATAAGCTATGCATCCTGGAGGTAGCAAGATGTACCAGGATTTGCGGAAGCAGTTCTGGTGGCCAGGGTTGATTCGAGAAGTAACTGAGTTTGTGGGTAAGTGTCTGACGTGTCAGCAGGTCAAAGCTGAGCATCAGCTGCCGTCAGGTTTACTTCAGCTAGTGAAGATTCCTCAGTGGAAGTGGGAAAGGATTACCATGGACTTTGTCTATGGGCTACCCCTCACGCCTAGTAAAAAAGACTCAGTCTGGGTGATTGTGGATCGTCTGACCAAATCAGCTCACTTCATACTGGTGAGGGTTGATTATTCACTCCAGAAGTTAGCCAAATTGTATGTGGCCAAGATTGTAAGGTTGCATAGAGTGCCAGTGTTGATCATCTCGGATAGGGATCCTAGGTTCACATCGAGGTTCTGGAGAGCTTTGCATCAAGCTTTGGGAACAAGGTTGGATTTCAACATAGCTTTTCATCCGCAATCCGATGGACAGTCTGAAAGGGTAATTCAAATTCTAGAGGACATGCTAAGGGGCTGTGTTCTGGATTTCAGTGGTAGTTGGGAGGAGTATCTACCATTGGCAGAATTCTCTTATAACAATAGTTATCAAGCGAGTATCCAGATGGCACCATATGAGGCCTTCAGATGGGCGAAAGTGTCGTACTCTACGTCTTTGGATGAGTTGGGTGAACGGCATGTTTTGGGTCTGGAGTTGGTGGCAGAAACTGAGGATAAGGTTAAGGTGATTCGGGCTCGTCTCAAGAAAGCGTCGGACAGGCAGATGTCTTACGTTGATCTTAAACGCAAAGATATAGAGTATGCAGTGGATAATAAAATTTTTCTAAAGGTATCGCCATGGAAGAAGGTGCTAAGATTTGGACGGAAAGGGAAGCTAAGCCCTAGGTTTATCGGGCCGTACACGGTACTGAAGCGAGTGGGACCGGTAGCTTATCAGCTCGAGCTGCCGGCAGAGTTAAGTCAGATTCACGATGTTTTACATGTTTCGATGCTTAAGCGCTATCGATCAGATCCGTCACACGTGGTACCAGTTGCAGAGATTGAGGTAAGCTCAGATTTATCTTTCAAGGAGGAGCTGGTACCCCTAGTGAAAGTATTATGGCGAAACCATGGTATGGAGGAGGCCACGTAGGAACCCGAGGATGTGATGAGGCAGCACTACCCTCAACTCTTTTGATCAGGTAATTTCGAGGCCGAAATTATTTTTAAGGGGGGTAGAACTGTAATATCCTTAAACTAGGGTCTCTGCATTTTGCATGTGGTTACATGTGTTGGTTGATATGTTGTGGGGTCTAGGCATGGCCTTGGGTTAGTCCCGGGTCATGGCTAATTTTTTTTTTAGCACTTAAGAAGAAGGAGCTAGGGGAATTAGGGGTTAAGAGGAGTTATTGGGAGTTTTAGACACAAGAAGTGCCTTGGTAAAGTGGCAAGGAGGCGCCACTTAAATCACAAGGGAGGTGACGCCATAGGGAGCAGGGAGAACCTTGGTTCAAGCTGCAGAAATCTCTTTTCTGCATGCTTATTTTGACGCCACAAGCTAGAAGGAGGAGTGCTCAGGTTGGACTCTAGGGGGATAAGGATAGAGGGCGTCAAGTAAGATGTAGATAGGGAATTGAGGAGTTGGGATATTTTCAAACTCATTTGAAGAGAGTTGGCTGAATGGTGGATTGTGGACAAAGGGGGCTATCGATTTTGAGGAGATTATGGTATAGCTGAATGTCTCTCTAAGCTCTTTAGTGTTACTTTATTTCTTTTTCTCTCAGAGTACTTGGCTGAAATTTTCATCTCCCTCATCTCTCACTTTTTCCTCCTATTTTGCTCAAAGTCGAAAACACCATAGCCGAACCCTTTACACCTATCTTTCCTCTTCTTTCTTTTAAATCCTTTGTCCCGAAAGTCCTCTCATTCATCTTGGCCGAATATTTTGCTCATAAACCCTCTTCTTGTATTCTCTTTTCATCATCCCAAGTGCCGACATTCATCTCTTCTTGATTCTCTTTGCCGAATCCCAAATCTTGGTGTGGTAAGTCCTTATTATTTCATTACTGCCTTTCTCTTTCTCTCTTTCAGTTTATGGCTGAATCTCTTAGTAGTCTCACTTTCTCTTTTGGTTGTCGATTCTTCTATCTTTGGGTGTTAGGGCCAAATCTTGGTAAAAGCCAGAGAGATCTTGTGCGTTAAGGTAAGTGTGGTTGTTGTGGTATGGTTTACTCCTTTCGGGATTTATTGATCATAGCCGAATGGCTATGAGAGTTGATGTAGTGTTAATCAATTGCAGGAAGGTGTGTAGCCGAAACCTCTAACACCATTAAAGGGTACCGATCTTTGGTGTTTGAGCCGAATCAGACATCAAGGTAAAAAGATGATAATCCCTTTTGGTTTTGGGATTTATGTTTTGGCCGAATGGCCTCTAGATCTCTAATGTTGTGTTAAGCCGATTGTAGGGGGGAGGTTAAGTAGCCGAATACAGTGAAGTTGGAAGATTTGACTGTCGATTAAGGGTGTGGCCGATTGCAAGGGGGACTTAGTGTGTGGTTTCGGGATTTGGTTGGAAACCAAATCGGCACTAAGGTAAGGAATTAACCTTGTGCGATTCATCTTTCGGGACTTTGTGAATAAGTCGAATGGCTTTAGATCTAAAGGGTGATGTTGGCCGATTGTAGGTGCAGTAAGGACATACGTTTCGGGATCTCGTGGTGTCGTATAGTTTCGAGATTTCGCGTATAGTCAGGTGTGTAACGCTTACACACTCTATTAGTATAATGTGCATAACATAATATTGTTTTAGCAATGTAATCGGTGATTATACCTTGTGGGTATGTGCTTGGATTTCAGGTAAGTCCCCTGTTATGTGACTTTTAGTATACATCATCATGAACCGTTGATGCTATGTTATATGTTAATTGCATGATCATTCGATACTATGGCATGTATGTTATGAGCATGATGATGGGTTTGATGAGAGGAGGGGGATGATTTATTTTGGGCTGTCACCAGTGGTTTTGACCACACGACGAGTTGGCCCCGCCTTGATATTATAAATTGTGACTAAGTCCCAGTGGTTTTGACCACTAGTGGTTTTGACCACATATCGATTTGTGACTCGTCCCAGTGGTTTGGTACCACAGTGGGTTGGCCCCACGAGATTATTTACGGGATTGTCATCAGTGGTTTTGACCACACGATGGGTTGGCCCCATCACTTGATTCGTGACTTCGGTCATCAGTGGTTTTGACCACACCGATTTATTTGTGACTACGGTCACCAGTGGTTTTGACCACCAGTGGTTTTGACCACACGGGGTAGTTAAAGGTGTTTGGATGGCTATGTTATGGGTTGCATGTTTTGCATGGTTTGCATGTTTTTACTGATAACTTGCGTAAGTGAATGCACTATCGGGTTGGGGATTTACACACTAAGTCTTGGTGACTCACCCCTTCCCTTATATTTTGCAGGTGAATAGATTACGGAGATGGAGCCGGGAGGACTCGAGGTGGCCATGCATATTCGTTGGATTATGGCTTCTTTTAGTTTTTTTTTTAAATTTTAAATTTTGGTTTTCGGGTTATGTAATAAGGTCGCTAAGATTTATTTTTGGTTTCATTTTATTACTTGCTATTATTTTAACTATGTGGGATATATGATTTTATTAATTAACCGGCAAAACGAGATGTTTTCAAAACTATAACACCTTCGTATTGTTTTTTAAAAAAAACGTTGCCATCGGGTAACACCACTTAATATATGATAACAAAGATAATTGGAATGGTTTCTAAAAACTTGTAACAATAATTAGACTGTAAGCAAGGATTTCTAAAAAGGGTTTTCTAAGGAAAATTATCCGACAAACTTTCATTTAAAAGGTTTTCACTCCGTGACATGCCAGATCCGGTTGTGGTGTGCTGACCGGGTTTGGGGTGTTACAAATTTTTTTTGAAAACTTATCATTTTTCAAAGTTACAAAGGTCACATGCCCGTGTGGGTAGAAACACACGGCCTCAGACACACCTGTGTGTCCTAGCCGTGGCAAAACAGGGCATACATACTAACTTGTCCACACGGCCAAAGACACGCCCGTGTGCTTGATCGTGGGAAACACTGACTTAATTCACATGACTTGTCACACACCCGTGTGTCTGGCCTTTGTGCGAGACTGACTTGTTTTGAAAAGTAACTTTAAGAGACACGGTCGAGCCACACACCCGTGTGCTTAACCGTGTGGGCAATTTTAGGCCATTTGCAAGGACAAATTGCCACCCAAATTTTGGGTCAAACCTACAAGCATAAACCAAAATTTCATACCCCAAATGGCATCCAAACCTACCAAATCATTCACAACTTAACCTCTTAACATCATCATTCATTTCATATTCAAATCTAACTCAAATACACCAAACCAAAGTATCAACTTCACATCAAAAGCATGTAATCCATATATCATTTAATCCTTACCACTTCATAGCATGAAACATACTACTTCTATAACACCAAAACATATCATAAAGGTCATTCACACAAAGTCACATATACACAATATAACTATCATTCTTACATATCCAAGACATATACTATGATCATTCATCTATCAAGCCATATCACATGGTAAGATCTATACATCTCAAAAGATGCCATAATCACTAGCCTATACATGCCATATGCCAAATATACAACTTCTAAAAGTACCAAAATAGATGGCCGATAGTGTGATTGAGTTGCTGATAATCCCCAGATCCGAGCTAGCTTTAAATGACACTTAAAACAGAGATAAACTTCACACAGTAAGCTTTAAAGCTTAATAAGTTCGTTATATAACACATTTAACTCAACAAATCGAATTTAATATACAAAATAAACTATCACATGGTTCAATTCACAATATTACACAATCTCATCCATAGTCATTACTCACATAATCATCCATTTATCCATATACGATATCATCAACCACATAGGTTCCGTACATACCTGTGTCAACACTTAATTAACGATCACTTTTACTACTCAATGTTCAATACCACAAATTCATTTGATCTTCTCTAATAGTTCAATTTACTTTTACACTTAGTGCCAAATTCTTAGCTAAAGCTTTAATATCATCACACACTTAGTGCCTTTACATTAAACCGAATTTGACTCGGTATCACACACACAGTACCAATCAATATAGGCAATTCTTTCTTTATTTCGCACACATAGTGTCATTCACCATTGTATCAATTCTATTTTCGTACACTTAGTGCCTCATCTCTTAAATCCACATTTAGTATTTCTAATTCATCAACCATATATTCATTCATTACATAACACATGAACATGTTTTAAATGATTCGTATTATATACAAACTTACCTCGAACGTAGAAGCAACGATATAAGTCAATCAATCGAGCACTTTATTCTTGCCTCGATGTCAATCTAAATCTCTCTTTTCATGATCTCAAATTTGTGGTACCAAAATCACTTTCGACTAAGGTCTAAACTGGGCTGTTATAGTTACAAATCCATTAGGTCAGAATGTGATAGTTAACTTAATATGTCGTAAGTGTCTGCTAAGAGTACTAGATTGTGAATTTCCTACTGATTTAATATTGTTATCTTTTCACGAATTAGATATTATTTTAAGAATACACTGGTTGACATTATACGATACTGTAGTGAACTGTCGACTGAAATGGATTGATCAAAAATATAAAACTGGTTAAAATATTACAGTTGAGTCCGATATATCAAACAATGCTATAAGAATTGTCTCAGCTATCTCTGCACAAAATTGTTTCGAAAAGGTTGTGAAGCATATATAGTGTATATACTTGACACTCGAGAATCGAGATTAAAGATTAAGTGGATATCGATTGTTAATGAGTTTACAGATGTGTTTCCTAAAGAATTGTTGAGAATTACTCCTAAACGTGAAATTGAGTTTAATATTGGCTTGATGCCTAAGACTACTCCTATATCAATTGCCTCGTATCGACGACTTGTTTGATCAGTTGAAAGATGCCATAGTGTCTTTGGAAATAGACCTCAAATCCAGTTATTATCAGCTGTGAGTTAAAGATAATGATGTTCTAAAAACTATTGTTCAAACTTGTTACACCCATTATGAAATTTTGGTAATACTTTTTAGAATAACTAATGCTCTACTGCTTTTATGGATATGATGAATTAAGTTTTTCATCCTCATTTGGATAGATTCATGGTTGTTTTTATTGATGGTATAATGATTTATTCTAAAGCAGAATCTAAGCATGTTCAGCATTTAAAGCATGTTTTACAAATATTACACTAGAAATAGTTGTACGCAAAATTCAATAATGTAAGTTTCAGCTCAGGGAGGTTAGATTTCTTGGTCACATAATTTCTTCGGATTGAATCCATATTGATCTGAGTAAAATTTCTACTATTGTTGATGGGCTCAAAACTAATTAATATTTCGACAAAGGCAAGCGCACCTTGTAACATCCCCAAACCCGGCCCACAAGCCCTGACCGGATCTGGTATGTCACTGCGGAAAAATGATTGGAAATCTTTGACTTTAGAATAAAACTTGAAAAATTTTGTTAACTTCTGGAGATTGTGTCCATTAAAAATTATTTAATAATATAAGCTCGATATAAAATACGAGAATTAAAACTTTATTATAATTTATTATATTATAAATCATTTGAAGAAAATATATCTAAGTATGATATAAACTTTGATAATTGTAAATAGAATACTTTAAATAAAAGTGGCCCTTATTACATCGAATAAATACCTAAACTACTGATGATATAAAATATTTAAAACAAATAAAACATCTACTGCATAAAATCTGCTTTTGCATGGCCACCTTTGTCTCCGCTCCAACCCGGTCCATTAATCACGAATCACCTGCGATGTTGGATAAATAATTGGGTGAGTCATACGGACTCAGTGTGTAATTAAACCACTGATATCCACCCACATGTTAGCCACAAGTCAACCCAATTATCAAATGCAACATGTAAACATAATCATATAGACATTACCACGATCTGGGCTTGGCCCATAATCAAATCATATTCAAGCACTGGGCTAGGCCCTTTTCTCATTAATCCACTGATTACTGGGCTTGGCCCATTCCACGTATGTTCTCAAAACATACCTATTCATATTCCATATTGGGCTTGGCCCATTTCCATATCAATTGATAACAAAACCATGCAATCATGATACCCAACCCAATCCTAAGGTCCATCCGCTACACACCCTCTTAACCAGCCTACCACACACCAGGGGACTATCGAGTCACCCTCTCCTTTTTCCTCCAAAAAGGCAACCAATGCCATCCACGATGTAGCGTATAGCTAACATCAAACCACGATGGAGCACACAGCAATCCATCAAGCCACGATATGGCATAAAGCCGATATCAATCAAGGTAACCACGCGAACTAAATCGCAAAGATCCACAACGCGACCTCGATCGGCGCCAATCCACGATGTAGCACAAAGTCGACATCAACCACGTACTCAAGTACACCGCACCTTCTTTCAAAACCCACCCATGCACATGTAACATAATATGATGCTAAGATGATGCATGTACATGATATTCACAAATATAGGCATGCTCACATAGTTAAAATCAAGTATCACATATTAGCCAATTTGCTACTAACCTGGTCGTCATCATACCCCTTCAAGGGTATCAATTTCACATTTACTGCACTTGTTAACAAACATATAAAACAGGCAAATATCACGCAACTCCTGGAAACAATGGCTAACTATACACCTTATAACCTGAAGCTCTAAACCCTCGATCCCGACGCTATCATTTAGTGAGATTACCGTTATCTGCCTATCGTTTTCCGTTGCATGCCCACACCCCGGTGGCCAATCTCGTACAGCAGAAACCGATCTCTTCTTGAACTTCGGGATAGGGGCTTTCTCTTGCCCACCTTGACTGGTTGATGCCTCCATCAAAACGCTTAATCAGGTCGAAAGGTTAATCACTCAAGTCACAAACTAGGTAACAAATCTTAAATAAAAAAAAATACCTTACCGACTCAACTGGTCGAATCCCGAATGCTCTTACAACACTGTCGAAATCCCATAATAATACCACATTAGTTTCGACCTTAACATCATTCACTTAACAACCTTAGACTTAATCGAATACTAAATACATAGCTTACCAAAATAAACCCTTACCACCACCTACCAAATCGACTGCCAACAATTGGAGGCTTGATTGGATACTTCAAAATCCTAGAGTACCTTCAACAACGATTGCAACGAAAACCCGAAGAGATCTATGCTAATATTCGGCCAAGGGTGGGGAGTAGGTTCAGCTAACAATGAAAGGAAATCAATGGAAAGGAGATAGGAGTTTCGGCTCAGGAAAAATAGAGAGAAATAAGTAGAAACTCGGCTAAGTGACCTTAAAGATTCGGCCAAAGTGCACAGGTGAGGTGGAGGAACGTTTTTAGTGTGGTAGAGTATGGAAGACAAATGGATAAAGGCTTTAAGAAGGAGCTAGGATTCGGCAAAAAGGGACCAAAGGGATTCAGCACAAAAATGGGAAACAAGTTTCGGCAAGGGAGCACAAATGGTGAAAACCAAAAAGTGAACACCTCCCCCTATTTATACTACTAGCTACCTAACACCCTTAATAAAACCAAAAATACCCTTCCCTAGCTTCCCAAAACCGGCTACCAACTCAACCCCTCTTAACATCCCACGATTTTCTCCTATATCCACTCTACACCCATCCTTCAAACTATTTCAAATAAAAACCACCATAAGTCTTCTCTTAGCCACTCATTCAAAATGGTTTGAACAAGTCAAACCTTATTCCTTACCTACCTAGCCGAATTCAAAAAAAAGAAGACCAAGTCTTCCTCCATTTTTTAAGCCTCCAAAATCGTCCAACCTCCTTACCAAAATGACGCAAAACAACAACAAAAGCCTCCCTGCTGCCCTTGCGAATCGAACCTGAGACCCCCCTCCAGCAAATGGCGTCACCTTCCAAGCTCTAGAGTGGCGCCTTCCTGCCACTCTGCCACACCAATCTTTGTGCTAAAACTCCACCAAAATTTCTCTTAAGGCCCCCTCTATCCAAGCTCCCCCTTTTAACCCTTAAAACTAAAAATTTTCCAAAGCATCCTACCACCACCTAGGGTTCTCAGGACCCCTAAAACTCACCCAACCACACACTGAAGTGTGCCAACACCTGAGCTAAGCACCAAAAATCTAACCCCTAAAACCAGGGTGTTACAATTCTACCCTCCTTAAAATAATTTCGTCCTTGAAATTACTTCACTAATGAACGTCCGTACAACCTATCTTACCACCTTACGCTTATGCTGCGCACTCTGATCTTACCAAGACTATCATACCTTCCAAACACTGTCTCTAAGTTCCCACTCAAAATTCAAAACACCTCTCTTAGTAACACAGAAAAGGCTAATTTACAAGTAAGCAAAGCAATTAAAGCATGTCCTAAAGCAAAGGAGCTTACCCGCTATCACATCCTTGGTTGACTCTGACTAGAACCATTCCTTCCACGGTTTGCACAACGACTCCTCGTCGCTCGAGGACAATTCTTAACCAGATGTGCCTTAGATCCGCACCGAAAGCATTCTTTACTATTTCCCCAACACTCTCCTGTGTGAGGTCTTCCACACCGAGCACAGATACAATTCCGATTCTCAGCAACTGACACAGGTACCGTATTCTCAACTCTTGGTCTTTTCTGAGCATCTCCAAAGGATGCTGACGGTTCAGCCCTTCTCTTATTCTCGTTCCTATTCTTCTCTCGGTTCTCTCTTATAGTCTTCTTAACCTCTTCAGCGATCCGAGCTTTCTCCACCAGAATGGCGAAGTCCCTTTCCCTCTGCGGAGCAATCAGCATTCGAAGTTCATCTCGCAATCCATCCTCAAACCGGACGCACCTCTCATAATCAGTGGCCACCATTCCCTTAGCATACTGGCTTAACCGCACAAATTCCGCTTCGTACTCAGCTATCGACTTACTTCCTTGTACTAGATTTAGAAACGCTTTCCTCTGCGAGTCCAAATAACTGGCTCCTACGTACTTCCCTTCAAACTTGGCCTTAAATAAATCCCAATCCAGTCGATCCGCCGGTACACCTTGTTTGACAGTGAGCCACCAACGATAAGCTTCGTCGCGAAGTAACGAAACAGCGCCCTTTAGCTTTTCTTCATTGGTGCAGTCCAAATCGTCCATGATTCTTTCAACTACTTCTAGCCAATACTCCGCTACGTTCGAGCTACTCACGACACTCCTCTAAAGATCTCATCTCGATTCGATCTAAGCCTTTTCGATCCGACTTTTGAGTTCCATTTCCTCTACTAACTCTTGCTACTCGCTCTAGCACTTTCATAACATGGCCCGCAATCTTGCATCATCTTCTGCAGTCCGATCTTGCTCCTCCACGTCCCACTTTGGCGGCACTTCATTTTCTGACCCATGGCCAGACCCTATCGGTTCTGATGCTGCCATTCTACCTCTACTGCGTCCCCTAGAACTCATCTCTATCGTCTTGATTTATCTGATTAAGAAGTTTTATGCATTAGTAATTGTTCCACTAATTAACCGCGAGCATATTTTATGAATGAAAGATTTTAAAAGTAGTTCTTTCGTTCACACAAGGGTTCAGATCAAATTTACTACTCTAATTCAGAGAATCACCTTCGTTCCTCGCTAGGGACACATTCATTCATCATCAAACACATTCATTTCTCAACAGAGGCACATTCAGTGGTATCTACCACCCACATTCACTATTCGGACATTTCTGCCCGTTTCTACCCCAGGGGTATTTCCGTCATTTTCCTACAGGGACATTTTCGTAATAAACCAGGGAAATTTTAAAACTTAATAAACCAGAACATTTTGAAATTTTCACATCGGAGGCATTTCTAAAAATTTGTCAAATTAGAGATCAAAGAAAATTTTGGAAACCGGGGTATTTTAGTAATTTTGTCAACCAGGTAATTTTGTAAATTTCAAGAGTCGAGGTATTATTTTGAAATACAAAATTTGGATACTTTTGCAAAGTGAGAGAATTTTATTAAAGTTGGGGTTAACTCGTAAATTTTGAAAGTCAAGGGCATTTTAGTAATTTTCAACACGGGGTATTTTGTAAATTTTCCCAAATCGGGGTATATTGATATTTTGAACACTAGAGATTTTAATATTTTGCAAGGTGAAAATCATTTTAACGAAAGTTGAGTGTAGTCTTGTAATTTTACAATCTGAGGGCATTTTGTAATCTTGCCACTAGGGCATTTTGGTAATTTTGGTAAATCGAAAAAACATTTTTTTGTTCAAAACCAGATTTAGGGTTTACAAACCAAAAGGGTAAATTTAAAATTGTAAAACCAAGAATTTTAAAACAAGAAGGCTAATCCTTTCGGGTTTTAATAATTGGTTCAACACATGAACAAGTCCTCTTGGTTAAGGTGAGCCAGTAGCTACGCACTGTAGGATTCAAGTGGAGAGGAGGTGAGTCACGCGACCGCTTAAATACCAAGCTCCCATCAATACCACTCCTAGACATGCGCACACAGTTGCCACACCTTAACACGGCGACTTACTTCACAGTTTGTTTAGTAACCTTAAGTCTTATGCACATGTTTGAGTAGACTAGCCTTAGGGTTCAAGCGATCCTAATTCACTAATCTAAAGCCCAACAAAGCCCATAACAGTTCATATGACAAATTACTTGACAAGTCTCAAGTACTTACAGTGGACTCGGTAGAGGTGCAGTGCCATGCCGAATATCTGAAAAATTTCTTAAAAGCCCATATTTTGAAAAGCCCATTTGAAAATGTTTTGGGCCCAAAACCCTCAAAGTGAGTTTTGAACAAGCTCGATACCAAATCAGAACATCCCCAAACCCGCCCACAAGCCCCGACGGATCTGGTATGTCACTGCGGATAAATGATTGGAAATCTTTGACTTTAGAATAAAACTTGAAAAATTTTGTTAACTTCGGAGAGTGTGTCCATTAAAATTATTTAATAATATAAGCTCGATATAAAATCGTGAATTAAAACTTTATTATAATTTATTATATTATAAATCATTTGAAGAAAATATATCTGAGTATGATATAAACTTTGATAATCGTAAATAGAATACTTTAAATAAAAGTGGCCCTTATTACATCGAATAAATACCCAAACTACTGATGATATAAAATAATTAAAACAAATAAAATATCTACTGTATAAAATCTGCTTTTGCATGGCCACCTTTGTCTCCGCTCCAACCCGGTCCATTAATCACGAATCACCTGCGATGTTGGATAAATAATTGGGTGAGTCACACGGACTCAGTGTGTAATTAAACCACTGATATCCACCCACATGTTAGCCTCAAGTCAACCCAATTATCAAATGCAACATGTAAACATAATCATATAGACATTACCACGATCTGGGCTTGGCCCATAATCAAATCATATTCAAGCACTGGGCTAGGCCCTTTTCTCATTAATCCACTGATTACTGGGCTTGGCCCATTCCACGTATGTTCTCAAAACATACCTATTCATATTCCATATTGGGCTTGGCCCATTTCCATATCAATTGATAACAAAACCATGCAATCATGATACCCAACCCAATCCTAAGGTCCATCCGCTACACACCCCTTAACCACCTACCACACACCGGGGACTATCGAGTCACCCTCTCCTTTTCCTCCAAAAGGCAACCAATGCCATCCACGATGTAGCGTATAGCTAACATCAAACCACGATGGAGCACACGGCAATCCATCAAGCCACGATATGGCATAAAGTCGATATCAATCAAGGTAACCACGCGAACTAAATCGCAAAGATCCACAACGCGACCTCGATCGGTGCCAATCCACGATGTAGCACAAAGTCGACATCAACCACGTATCAAGTACACCGTACCTTCTTTCAAAAACCCACCCATGCACATGTAACATAATATGATGCTAAGATGATGCATGTACATGATATTCACAAATATAGGCATGCTCACATAGTTAAAATCAAGTATCACATATTAGCCAATTTGCTACTAACCTGGTCGTCATCATACCCCTTCAAGGGTATCAATTTCACATTTACTGCACTTGTTAACAAACATATAAAACAGGCAAATATCACGCAACTCCCGGAAACAATGGCTAACTATACACCTTATAACCTGAAGCTCTAAACCCTCGATCCCGACGCTATCATTTAGCGAGATTACCGTTATCTGCCTATCGTTTTCCGTTGCACGCCCACACCCCGGTGGCCAATCTCGTACAGCAGAAATCGATCTCTTCTTGAACTTCGGGATAGGGGCTTTCTCTTGCCCACCTTGACTGGTTGATGCCTCCATCAAAACGCTTAATCGGGTCAAAAGGTTAATCACTCAAGTCACAAACTAGGTAACAAATCTTAAATAAAAAAAATACCTTACCGACTCAACTGGTCGAATCCCGAATGCTCTTACAACACTGTCGAAATCCCATAATAATACCACATTAGTTTCGGCCTTAACATCATTCACTTAACAACCTTAGACTTAATCGAATACTAAATACATAGCTTACCAAAATAAACCCTTACCACCACCTACCAAATCGACTGCCAACAATTGGAGGCTTGATTGGATACTTCAAAATCCTAGAGTACCTTCAACAACGATTGCAACAAAAACCCGAAGAAATCTATGCTAATATTCGGCCAAGGGTGGGGAGTAGGTTCGGCTAACAATGAAAGGAAATCAATGGAAAGGAGATAGGAGTTTCGGCTCAGGAAAAATAGAGAGAAATAAGTAGAAACTTGGCTAAGTGACCTTAAAGATTCGGCCAAAGTGCACAGGTGAGGTGGAGGAACATTTTTAGTGTGGTAGAGTATGGAAGACAAATGGATAAAGGCTTTAAGAAGGAGCTAGGATTCGGCAAAAAGGGACCAAAGGGATTCGGCACAAAAATGGGAAACAAGTTTCGGCAAGGGAGCACAAATGGTGAAAACCAAAAAGTGAACACCTCCCCCTATTTATACTACTAGCTACCTAACACCCTTAATAAAACCAAAAATACCCTTCCCTAGCTTCCCAAAACCAGCTACCAACTCAACCCCTCTTAACATCCCACGATTTTCTCCTATATCCACTCTACACCCATCCTTCAAACTATTTCAAATAAAAACCACCATAAGTCTTCTCTTAGCCACTCATTCAAAATGGTTTGAACAAGTCAACCTTATTCCTTACCTACCTAGCCGAATTCAAAAAAAAAGAAGACCAAGTCTTCCTCCATCTTTTAAGCCTCCAAAATCGTCCAACCTCCTTACCAAAATGACGCAAAACAACAACAAAGGCCTCCCTCACGCCTTTGAATCGAACACGAGACCCCCCTCCAAAGAAATGGCGTCACCTTCCAAGCTCTAGAGTGGCGCCTTCCCGCCACTCTGCCACACCAATCTTTGTGCCAAAACTCCACCAAAATTTCTCTTAAGTCCCCCTCTATCCAAGCTCCCCCTTTTAACCCCTAAAACTAAAAATTTTCCAAAGCATCCTACCACCACCTAGGGTTCTCAGGACCCCTAAAACTCACCCAACCACACACTGAAGTGTGCCAACACCTGTGCTAAGCACCAAAAATCTAACCCCTAAAACCAGGGTGTTACACACCTATCGAACTGTAGTATTGCTTTGATGAGTCCGGAATATCGTATCCTTAAGGACTAAAATTACTAGTAATAACTATATTTTTATTATTTAGCCTAGTAGTTAAGGGGTTTTGTTTTAATCTAAAATTTAACTAACTAATTTACTATGAATGCGACAGAGAGTGAAGGAAGTAATCGAATAAAACAATGAATAAAGACAATACCCAAGGAAGAATCCACCTAGACTTCACTTATTATTCTGACTCTAAATTAACCGATTTATTCACTTGTCTTGATCCGTAGAAATCCCTAAATTATGTTAATATCTCTTTCAAGACTAAAAACAACTGACTCTAGGTTGATTAATTGAAATCTCTTTCTAATTAAAACCCCAATCGTCGCTTTAACTCGATCTATAGATTCCCTTATTAGATTTGACTCTAATCCAGCAGATTTATGTCATCCTATTTCTAGGGTTGCAATCAACTCCGCTTAATTACGAGAGATCTACTCTTAAACAGGGACTTTTGCTCCATTGAATAAGCACATCAGTCTTGACTTAATATCTTGAAAATATTAAAGCAAGGGTTAAGAACACATAATTAAGAACAAGAACAAGTATTTATCATGTAATTCAGATAATTGAATAATAAGATTCATCTAGGTTTCATCCTCCCTAGGTATTTTAGGGAGTTTAGTTCATAACGTAAAAGGAGAACATCTTAGAATTAAGAAAACAACAAGATATAAAGAACCCAAAAACTTCTAAAGAACTTGATAGAGATCTTCAATCTTGAATGAGATCCTGCTTCCGAGATGATTCCGACTGCTTCCTTCGAGTAAGTTCTTTGTTCTACTCTGCGTGCTCCCTTATGTCTTCCTCTGGCATGTATTTATAGACTTTAGAATACCCAGAAACCCTAAAAATTGGCTTTTTCTACGTGAAAATGAAGCAGGGTCGACAGGGACAAGGGCGTGTGCTCAGCCCGCGTGAGAGTACCAAGGCCGTGTTGAAATTTAGGTGACTCGCAATCGACACGGACTGTCACACGGGCGTGTGTCCAGCCCGTGTGGTTCACATGGCGCGTGTGCCTTGCCCGTGTGGTTCACACGGGCATGTGCCCTACCTATGTGGTTTTGGCTTGGCCGTGTGGATCCTTAAGATGGCCCGTTTTGTTTAGTTTTGGCCCGTTTTCTACTCCTTTCTCTTCCCTATGCTCACCTAAGTATAGAAATACGAATTTAAAGGATTAGGAGCATCGAATTCACATAATTGTATAAATAAACATCCAAAAACACACTAAGCATGGGATTAAAATGTGTTACTTTTATGGTTTATCAATTTTCAACTAGAAAACTTTGATGATTATTTCAGAGGTACGTAGTTTTCTAAGCTTAGTTGGTTATTATCATAGGTTTTTTAAAAATTTCTCGATAATTGCTTTGTCGATAACTAAGCTATTACGAAAAAATGTTGAGTTTGTTTGGTCGAATAGGTGCCAACAGAGTTTTGACTAGTTAAAAGCTTTAGTGACGGAAGTTCCTATATTAATCCAGCTTGAAATATTTAATGATTAAAAAAGAATTGAACTTGAGACAGTGGTGGTGGCTTGAGTTATTGAAACATTATGATCTAATAATTAAATATCTTCTGGGAAAAGTTAATGTAGTTGCTAGTTAATCGAGTACATATTCAGAATGGTTTGTTCACAGAGTTTGGTGTTGGTGTCGATAGTAGGTTGTATTATTGCAATGGGTTGTGTGTTCTGAATGATTTGGAATTAAAGCAAGACAAATTATCAGAGGCTCATAATAGTACATATTCCATTCATTTGGATGGTACAAAAATGTTTTGTGACTTGAAACAGATGTACAAGTAGTCGAGTATGAAACATGAAAATTTTAAAATGCATGGTTAAATGTTTAGCTTGCCCATAGGTAAAGGTCGAGCATTAAGTTCCATCTGAGTTATTATAGCCTATTATGATTCCTAAATGAAAATGTGAATGAGTCACAATGGGTTTTGTATTTAGATTGCCTGCAACACGGAGAAAGAAAGATTCAATCTAGGTTGTTGTTGACTGACTAACAAAATCAGCTCACTCAATTTTGGTCAGAACAGAGTACTTGCTTGAAAAGTTAGCTAAGTTATATGTATTAGAGATTATCAGATTTAACAAAGTACCGTTGTCTATTATTTTCGACCGAGACTTGAGATTCACCTTGAGATTTTTAGTAAACTCCATGGGACTCTGGGTACTAAACTTAACTTTGGTAGAACATTTCATCTGTAAACAAATAGTTAGAAAGGGTAATAGGATTCTAGAAGACAAGCTATAGTGTTGTATTCTCGAGTTTGAAGGTAGTTGGGAAGAATATATATCGTTGACAGAATTCACTTATAATAACAATTATCAGTCCGAAATAAAAATGGAAATGTTTAAAGTGTTATATGGATAGAAATGTAGAAACCCATTATATTGATTAGAACTGAGCAAAAATAAGATAGTTGGGACAAACTTGAATGGAAAAACTAAAGTTAAAGTTTGCATTATTCGAGATTGTCATCGGATCATTATTTGCCATATTCAGAGGAGCCAATAATGAATTTAATTCATGGGGTAAATGAATTTCAAAATAAATAGGTACAGTTAGTAAAAATTTTATGGCATCGACACAATATCGAAGTAGTTATGTGGGAAACTGAGGTATTGGTGGAGTCATAATATTGATTTTTTTTCTCAGGTAAAAATTTCGAGAACGAAATTTCCTAAGAGGGGAGAGGTGTAACAACCTATTTTCCAGTAGTGTCGGAAATTGTGGTTGAGAGACCACAAATTTGACTAGTGAGATCGTAAACATTATTATTTAATATTTACGAGTCAAATATTATATTACATAGAATTTTGACCTAATAATTTTTGTTGTTTGAGTCATTAGTTAAAGTTAAGTGGTTTTCGAAAATGAGGTATTAGGACATCTTTTCTGTAAATCGAGCTTCGTAAATATTAATATTAAATATTTACAGAGTTATTATATTAGTATGTGAAGTTACAGTTTGAAAATTTTATTGCTTAACTAGTTAATTAAAGAAAAGGGACTAAATCATAAAAAGGTGTAAAACTTAACCGCTATTTAATTTTATTGATTAAATAGCTTAATTATTATAAGTAGAGGGATTTATAAGGCAAATAGGCTATTTTTACTTGGTGTGGACGGTTAGTGAGCTTTTGTTTTTATTTTATTCATTAACTAAAAGTTAAAATAATTAAAAATAAGTAAATAAAACATAAAAATATAAGAAAATGAACATCATATTTTATTTCTCTTTGTTCCACCAAATCTAAAATCTCCATTTTGAAGCTTGGAGTTTGGAAAACAAAGATTCATGCATGGTAAGCCATTTTTCACTCGTTTCTCATAATTTTTATGTTTTTGTTATCGTTGCAACTAGGTCCAGCTAACCTATACCTCCGTTTTCAAACATGTTAAAGATTTTAAAACTTGCCATCGATAAATCTTAGATGTTTTTGATAGAAAATGGTTTAGTTGGAAGCTTGATAATGAGTTTGGGCTAGTTTGTAAGGTGATTTTGTTTAGTTTTTAAGTTTAAGGATTAAATTGTTAAATTTGGCATGGTTTCCTTGTAAAATTTTAAAAATAGAGGGCTGATTTGTAATGTAATTAAATTCGGCTCAGTGGATATAGGGACTAATTGTGAAAATAAGCTTGTTTCAGCTTTAGGGACTAAATTAAATAATGTGTAAAAGTTTGGGGCAGTTGTGAAAAATTTTAAATAGGAAGACATAAGCACTAAATTAAATATTACATGAAGTTTAAGTTTATAAATTGAAATAAATTTTACTTTATAGATCAAGAACAAGTAGATAATCGTGGAAAACGGAAAGTTGTTGATTAGTCCCTAAATTTTGCTATCTTTGTAGTGTAACACCCCAAATCCGGTCTATGCATTAAGACCAAATTTGACATGTCACACTAAATGAGCATACACCTAATCTTTTAAAGCTTTAAAGAAAACGGATTTTTAAAAACATTTTAACGTGGAGTTATTGAAACTAAGTTTGATTGCTAAATCTAATAATTTGGGTCGTAAAAATTTATAAATTGAAACTTAGGAAAAATTGATTTAATATTTTGAGAAAATTTAAAGAGTTCGAAAGTAATTTGAAAACAAAAAAATTTAGAAATATTGTTACAGAAAAATTACGAGTTAAAACTATTTAAGAATGAAACCCTTTTGTACATTTATTTAAGAAAACATTTATTTCTATTTTAGAAAAAATAATCCCACTTAAGTATTTAAAGCATATTATAAAATCCATCCACAAGTAAAACATCCATAAAAATTTAACCAAAGGCCTTATTACAAAATAGCAAAAATAATAAAAAGTACTTAAAAAGAAATCCGAAATTTAAATAACCCATTATTCGTAGTATGGCCTCCACTGAGTCGTCCCCGTCCCAAGCCTCCATCACTGATCATTACCTGAGAAGGGTAAAGAAAACGGGGTGAGTTACTTAGAACTTAGTATGTAACTCACTTACCATTGTCACTGGGCCAAAAATTCAATTAAGCATTTATTGGGCCAAAGCCCATTTACAATCATAACATAATATCATATATAACATGCATATGTTATGCAATTTCCCAACCAATCCTAGTTTTCCATCCGCTACACACCACCCATACCAACCAACACACCTGTGGGGAGCTTTAGTCACCCACCCCGCCAACACACCAAACTGGGCATTAAGCCATATATCAAATTGTGGCAGAGCCACCGGTAATTTATTGCAAAGCTACTAGAACTTCTCTTCATCAAAATCCCAACCCATGCAAATCATGTATATAATATGCATATCCAATTACAATATTCCATTCATATAATTATTAAGAATAATATGGCCCATTTATCACATATCATATTTGGCCTATTTATCACATATCACATTTGGCCCATTTATCACATATCACATTTGGCCCATTTAGCACATACCATATTTGGCCCATATAGCACATATCACATTTGGCCTATTTAGCACATATCACATTTGGTCCATTTAGCACATATCACATTTGGCCCATTTATCATAGTCTTAATACTTATTTTTATAATTTTTACCAAAATAATGATAATTATGCCATCTTACCCGATTTCACTAACAAGTGACTAAACCAAGTGATTTACCATTAGTCACAATATAAATATCTATCCCATGAAATATGGTGTGAGATTACACACCTGATTACGATAAGCACTACACTTTCCTGATCGTCAACACCTAAAAATATTTTAGCGCTCGATTAGATCATTAACACTTATAATAAATTAATTCTAAGATAAGCGGTCTAGATTTTCACCCTCGGAATCTCGAATAACTACTATTTACCGGTTCTCTTCGAATAACGGTTCACAACCCATTGGAAAACCTCTAACAGCTAGTGGCTCAGAACTGTGAATAACCTCGAATAATTGATTTTCACCAGAAGAGAGTCCACAACCCGGTGGAAAGTCTCGAATTGTCGAAACGGCCCTACGTTTGAATTTAAGAGTTGGGATCGTCAATCCTCTCCTTTTGAGATCACCACTAGATTTCCCTTTCAACACATTACTACGAGCCTCCATTCGTTAGATCTTCAATAAATTAATAATCTATTAAAGTATGGACTTAACAAAATGGTATAGATAGGCTTACCTCAAAATTTCAAGTGATCCACGAATAAATCCCTATATAAAATAATCGGTTACTCCTTTCCATACTGTTAATCATCTTAATAAATAAAGGATCATCATGAAATTCGTGAAGAACTCTTACCTTGAAGGTTTTTGATCCAAATTCTAGTGATTACGAAATAACTTCGAGGAAATGGTAATTCGGCCTTCCTCTATTTCACAATTGTCCAAAGTTTGAATAGAAGAAATGATTGAGAAGAATTATTTGAGAAATGGAAGATTTAGCTAAGAAGACGGTTATTAACATTCAACCATGGTGAAAGATTTTGGAAGAGAGAAAAAAATGTTTAAAAGTTCTTTGCAAGAAGAAAGAAAGGAGAAAATGAATTAGAAGAAAGGGAGAGTTTATGTATCAATTTTCAATGATGGAAGATGAACAAAGAAAGGGTCTTACGGTTGGTGTATAATTGGCCAAATGGAAGATAAAGAAAATGTCACTCAAAGACTATATGATTTCAGCACAAAGAGGAATAGAGTTTAGGGAGAAAAGATGATATCAAAATGGTCAAAAATGAAATGACCAAAAGAAACAAAAACTTACCTATTGCTCAAATTCGGCTAGGGAGAGAAGTTGTGGAGAGAAAAGAAAAATAATGCACTAATTTGCTAAAGCATTTTTGGCCAACTAGCTCCTAATCCTTACCAATATTCGGCCAACCCCTTCTAGCCCCAAAACCGTCCATGTACATTGGCCAAAAAGTCAAGGTTTAGCCACCCCAAAGTTTCCAAAACATCTCCCTTGTTTCATGCCTTATGCCCCCCTCTTACATGCCTTTTCCATATGATTCTTTTCCTTTAGTTCACTCTTACAATTTCTCTTAGCCATCATACCATAAAATAAAAGTCCAACATACCAAAAATATGATGCTTGGCCGACACTTGCTAGGGAAGAGCAAAGATTAATATTCACAAAATGCATACTAAGAGATTCGAACCTCCCCTCAAGACCATACATGTGGCACATAACCTCTTAACCAATAGCTCAATTATGGTAGCTACTTACCCATAATTTTCCATATACTATGAGTTCACTGTTTCCCTCTCTTTAAAGTACTATAAACTAAAAATTTTCACTAGGTCCAAATAAATCCCAAGCCTTCTCAGGACCTCACCATCAAGCAAAAATTAATAATCTAACACGCTAAATCACCAATTTAATGTAACACACAAAATTCAAATTCTAGGATGTTACAATTCTACCCCCTTAAAGAAATTTCGTCCTCAAAATTTACCTGGTTAAAAGAGATGAGGATATTGCTGCCGAATTGTCTCCTCAGGCTACCATGTAGCTTCCTCCGTTCCGTGATTACGCCAAAGAATCTTAACCAATGGTACTGCCTTCTTTCTTAGCAACTTTACATCTCGATCTAAAATTTGTACTGGTTCCTCCTCAAAAGACAAGTCAGGTCTTAACTCAACTTCCTCTTCTGGTACTATGTGAGATGGATCCGATCGATAATGCCTCAACGTAGAGACATGGAAAACACTATGAATCTGACTCAACTTTGGAGGTAACTCAAGCTGGTAAGCTACTGGCCCAACACGTTTCAACACACGATATGGTCCAATAAACCGGTGGCTCAACTTGCCCTTCATTCCAAATCTGAAGATCTTCTTCCAAGGTGAGACCTTTAAAAAGGCTTGATCTCCTACCGCAAACTCAATGTCCTTACGCTTCAGATCCGCATACGACTTTTGTCTATCCGAAAATTCCTTTAACCGAGCCCGAATCACCTTTACTTTTTCTTTCGTCTTTGATATCAATTCAAGACCCAATAACTGTCGTTCCCCCAATTCAGTCCAACAAGTAGGAGTACAACACCTACAGCCATACAATACTTCAAAGGGTGCCATTTGGATACTGGATTGATAACTATTGTTATACGCAAACTCTGCTAATGGTAGAAAATCCTCCCAGCTACCTCTGAAGTCAATCACACAACCCCTTAACATGTCTTCTAAAATCTGGATTGCTCTTTTGACTAACCATCTGACTAAGGATGAAAAGCCGTGTTGAAGTTTAACTTTGTTCCCAAAGCCTCATGTAAAGCTTTCCAAAATCGTGATGTAAATCTAGGGTCCCTGTCCGATATAATAGAAACTGATAGCCCATGCAACCTCACGATCTCCGTTACATACTACTTAGCCAACTTCTGCAGTGAGTAATCCGTACGAATAGGTAGAAAATGAGCAGTCTTCGTCAACCAATCCACTATTACCCAGATGAAATCTTTCTTAGTAGATGATAAGGGTAACCCACTAACAAAGTCCATTGTTATCCATTCCCATTTCCATAATGGAATCTTCACCGGTTGTAACAATTCCGATGGCAATTGATGTTCTGCCTTAACTTGCTGACACATTAAGCACTTACTCACAAAATTTGTAATTTCCCGTTTCAACCCTGGCCACCAATACTGATCACGAAGGTATCAATACTATGCGCCTCTCGCAGAATCATTTGTCTTAATTCCGAATCTTTGGGCATACAGATTCTTCCGCGAAAACACAGTACTCCGTCATTATTCAATCCAAAATCCTCTATCACACCACCTTCCACTTGTTGAAGTAAGGAACCCAGTTTTTCATCTAAAGACTGCTTTTCCTTGATCTGATCTAACCACATCGGTTTCACCTGAAGTTTGGCTAACAAACATCCATCTTCATACAAATTGAGATGAGCGAACATTGCTCTTAACTCTGATATTACCTTATGACTCAACGAGTCTGCCACCACATTAGCCTTTCCAGGGTGATACTCGATTGAGAAGTCGTAATCCTTCAACATCTCTATCCACCTCCGCTGTCTTAAGTTCAACTCCTTTTGAGTAAGAAGGTACTTTAGACTCTTATGGTCCATATAAATGATCGACTTCTCCCCGTAGAGATAGTGCCTTCAAATCTTTAGAGCAAAAACCACCGCAGCCAACTCCAAATCATGAGTGGGATAATTTACCTCGTGCATCCTTAACTGACGAGATGCATAAACCACCACCTTTCCACCTTGCATCAACACACATCCCAAGCCTGTGTGTGATGCATCATAGTAAACAATAAACTCTTTCCAGCCTCAGGTTGAATCAGTACTGGCGCTTCCGTTAAAATCTTCTTTAATTTCTCAAAACTTTCTTGTTGTTTCCCTGTCCACACAAATGGTACTCCCTTTCGCAATAGTTTAGTTAGGGGTGCAGCAATCAACGAAAACCCTTCAACAAAACATCTATAATAACCAGCCAATCCTAGGAAACTCTGAATTTCAACCACTGACTTCGGTGGTTTCCAATCCAACACAACCTCTACCTTCCGAGGATTAACTCTTATTCCTTCGACCGACACAACATTCCCCAAAAAGGTCACTTCCTTCAACCAAAATTCACACTTATTGAATTTTGAAAAAGTTACTTTTCTCGCAATAATTGCAATACTATCCACAGATGTGAATCATGCTCTTCTTTATTCCTCGAGTATGCTAAGATATCATCTATGAACACCACCACGAATCGGTCTAGGTAGGGTTGGAACACCCAGTTCATCATATTTATAAATGCATCTGGTGTATTGGTCAATCCAAATGGCATCACCAAAAACTCATAGTGTCCATAACGAGTTCGAAATGCCATCTTATGAATATCCGCCTCCTTAACCTTAAGTTGGTGATAACCCGATCTCAAATTTATCTTCAAGAAAACTGAAGCTCCTCGCAGTTGGTCAAGCAGATCATCGATTCTCGGCAATGGGTACCTATTCTTGATTGTCAGCTTATTCAACTGCCTATAATCAATACACATACGCATCGACCTATCCTTCTTTTTAAAGAACAAGACCGGTGCTCCCCATGGTGACACACTCAGTCATATGAATCCCCGATCCAACAACTCTTGAATTTGAGCCTTAAGCTCGGCTAACTCCTTTAGTGCCATCCTATAAGGAGCAATAGATATCGGAGCAGTTTTGGGCAAAAGCTCAATGCCAAACTCTACTTCCCAATCTAGAGGTAAACCCAAAAGTTCCTCGGTAAAGACATCTGAATATTCTTTCACCGTTCTAACATCTTCCACTAATAATTCCTTGGCATCCAAAGCACTAATGAAGGCTAGGAATGCTCTACACCTTTTCGTACCAATTTTTCTGCCTTTAAAGTAGATATCACATTTGCTAAGTAGTTTCTCTGTTCGCCTATCATTACCACTTCCTTATCTTCCAAAGTCCTTATCGACATCCGCTTTGTAGCACAATCCAAGTGCACACGGTGCTTTACCAACCAATCCATGCCCAAAATAAGATCGAACTCACTGAAAGGTAGCTCTATCAAATCCACCAAAAATATTTCTCTTTGAAATTCTAGAGGCACGTCTCTATACAGTTTATTCACTACCATAGATCGTCCTAAAGGACTAATTATCGTCATCTCTCTATCGATAATCACAGATCTAATATTTAGATTTCCAGATATAGTACTAGCAACATACGAATGGGTAGATTCGATATCTATCAAAGTAGTAACAGGTACATCAAGGATGAAGAATGTACCAGTTATCACATCAAGTGCATCGCCATCCTTACGGCGTCTGACCGCATAAACTAACCCTAGATGTCTCGCCTCCGCATTGCCTCTGAAACCATTACCTCTACCTGGTGCACCTTGACCACGACCACCGCCATTACCACCTCGACCTGGCCCACGATCTCTCAGTGGCTGCTGAGCGTCTCTAGTTGGCTATGTATCGGGGTTACGAGCTTCTTAAGTCGAGCAGTCCATCGAGGACAATTCTTAAGCTGATGGTCCTTAGAACCACATTTGAAACACCCATCGGTTCTTTTCCAGCATTCACCAAAGTGTCGTCTTCCACAATAAGCACATAGTTGAATCTGATTGGTAGTAGCAGGTGCTCTAGTTTGAGCTGATTCATCATTCCTGGGCCTCTTGTGGAACCTTTTAGCAGAACGTGAGTACTTAAAGTCCCTCTTATTCCTGCCTCTATCTCTTTCTCGATTTTGTCGCTCTGAGCTCTTAGCCTCCTCAGCTATTTTGGCTTTCTCCACAAGCATGGCAAAAGTCCTTTCTTGTTACGGGGCAATCATTACCCGCAACTCATCATTCAATCCGTCTTCAAAACGCACACAGTATTCATGGTCAGTTGGCACTATAGTCCGAGCATAATGACTCAAACGTAGAAATTCTGCTTCATATGCTGCCACAGTCTTACTTCCTTGAACCAGATTAAGGAATTCCTTTTTTCGGGCATCCACATAGCTTGCACCGACATACTTTCCTTGGAATACAGTTTTAAAGAAATCTCAAGTAACACGTTCAGCCTGAGTGCCTTCTCGAACAGTAAGCCACCATTGATACGCCTCGTCCTTCAACAAGGACATAGCTCCTCTTAGTTTCTGCTCGGTTATACACTCTAGGTCATCCATAATCCGCTCCACGGCCTCAAGCCAATATTCTGCAACATTTGGGGCTACTCCCGAGATACCCCTAAAAGTCTCAGCACCATTTGATCTGAGTCACTCTGATATTGATCCACGAGCTACTGGTCCCGATTTAACCCCAGCAACCCTTTCCAGAACTCGTAACATTGCTTGAGACAGAGCAATGTCTTCTCTCATACGGTCATGTGATCCATTTTTGACACAGGTGATACCGACGCGTCCATTTTCGGCATATGCCCCGATGCCTCAGACACAACTCTAGTACCTCGGCCTCTAGCACGGCCACGTCTACCACGTCCACGTCTTCTAATGCTCATATTGACTATTTCGTTTCAGTCTGATTTCAAGTTTTATGAATCAGTATTCGATTTCAGTGTTTTATTAATGATATTTTATGGGATATAAGAGGCAGAGTTGTTTTCGTAAACGCATCCTATAGTCTCAATCTCTATAGTTTCAAAATCTAAAACTAAAAGTTCTAGAGTGTTCCTATAGTCATATCACAATAATAATAATCATTAAATTTCAATACACTTACTTGACTTGGTTTCGGATACTCGTGGTGCCATACTACATTTAAAAAGATAATTCAAACAGTTTTGAACAATAAATATTGTTGAACCCACTCCACAGCTGAGTTTTTAACCAAGCTCTGATACCATAAAATGTAACACCCCAAACCCGGTCTATGCATTAAGACCAAATTTGACATGTCACACTAAATGAACATACACCTAATCTTTTAAAGATTTAAAGAAAATAAATTTTTAAAAACATTTTAACGTGGAGTTATTGAAACTAAGTTTGATTACTAAATCTAATAATTTGGGTCATAAAAATTTATAAATTGAAACTTAAGAAAAATTGATTTAATATTTTGAGAAAATTTAAAGAGTTTGAAAGTAATTTGAAAACAAAAAAAAATTCAAAATATTAAAACACCCTAAACCCGGCCCACGAGCCTTGATCGGATCTGGTATGTTCCCCAGTGTAAACCATTTCAAATTCTTTTGTTCTTAGGAAAAACTTGTGTGTTTTGAAAGAAAGATTGTTTTGGGTTGGGCTTGAGTTGAAAACAAGTTTATTTCATTATTAAAATCCTTTACTTTAGGTGACAAAACGTTTAGGCTTTGTTTTAAAATAAATTTACTTAATCATTTAAAAAAAAAAGTTTGTAAGCTTAATAAATAAAAGCAAAGTAAAGTAGTTCTACTATGGCCTTATTACATCAAATAATTCCCAAAAAATAAATAAATTCAAAGTACTTAATGGAATAAAAATCCAAATTAAATAAATTCCTTGCTGTGCATGGCCACCTTTAAGCTCCTGCCGACCCGGTCCATTACTGATCATTACCTGAAGTGAGTCAATAGAATCAATGTGTAACCAACACTAAAATTTAATATTTCAGGCATACAATATCATTCATGTTCATAAAGCATTTAAAAAATATGATGCAACCTGAACCCAAACCTATATGCCATCCGCTACACACCACCAGTACCATCCTGCACACCGTGGGGACTACTAAGTCAACCTCCATCCGCTACACACCATCAAAGCGTTCATTGCAATGACGTGCTCATCATCCTTATAAAAATTCGTGGTCTTAGGTCACCACATTTAGAATTCGTGGTCTTAGGTCACCACATTCAATTATCGTGGTCTTAGGTCACCACATTCAGATTTCGTGGTCTTAGGTCACCACATTAACTTCCCCTTTTCATATAACCCATATGCCCCCATATTTCATACACAATATGCAAAATCATGCATTAATTCACATTCTTATCACTTTTCACATGTTAAAAATAACATATATTCATAGTCCTAGTAGGAGTAGGAAACGTACCTGAGTACTTTTGTACCATAGTGTGGTACCTTAGCCATATTCACATTCTTATAAACATGCACATATTAATTAATGCCATAAATCTTATTAAAAAGTAGTGTGGGGTACACACCTGATTCGCTTAATAATTTCACTAAAATCTCGAAAATCCTATCACTGCCTTAGATCTTTAACTCCCTACATTCAGCCCATATTAAAGTTTTAATGAAAACCCATTCGGCCACAAAATCAAAACCTAGTAGGATTTGTACACTAAAACTTACCTTGATGCCGATTTGCTTATCACTCAAATCCCGAAAACTTTGCTATACTCCTCCTTGTATTCGGCCAAACACTGGATCTCTACATAGGTTAGTTTTAGCTTTTTAACATGTAAGAAATAGATCTTAGTATCAATATAGGCCTTGGCTGAATGCTATAGATACTTACCTTGTGGATTTTGAATCCCAAAACTCACCGAATAACTAGGGAACAAGTGGCCTATGGTGTACCTTCGAGAAAAGAATTTCTTCTTCCTTGTAGTCGACTAATCCTTAGATTTATTAACTTGTTAGTTTCGGCTATTTTGAATATTTAAAGAACAGATCTAAATACTAATCTAGGCTTTAGCCGAATATACATAGGTGCTTACCTTCCAAATCTTAAATCCCGAATTGGATCCTTGCTTCCTTAATGCTATCGAAATTCCTATAACCATATGTTAGATTTAATCTAACATTAAAACATAAAACATGGCCTTTGGTCGAATATACATATGTCTTACCTTAGATCCTTGAAATCTCGAAAGATACCTTCTTGTAGTTGACAATTCTTAAATCCCGAATACACCCTTCCATAATTCGGCCAAAATCAATAATAGAGATTAGTCCCTAAATTTTTGATAGGTCTAAAATATAAAAGAATTGAAACCAATTTTGGATCTTACCCTTTTAAGAAATCGGCAGCACCCTTGTTAAAAGCCCCTTAAAGAATCGGCCTTGATGACTAGATGATAAGGTTTCAGCTTTTAGGATTTAATGGAGAAGTCGGCTAGGGGTTCTCTTGGGGTATTCGATTTCCACAAAAATAAAGAAAAGAGAACTTGAGAATTTTGGCAATGGTGGACTATAGATTCGGCTTAACAAACGAAAGAGAAGAGAAGAGAAGAGAGGAGAGCACTAAGAAATTCGGCAGAGAGAAGAGGAGGAAGAAAAATTGATGAGTAGCCCTATTCTTTCCCTCTTATAGCCGAAATTACTACTTAGAATCCCTTACTTGGCCACCACTCTTCTATTTTGATTACTTTATCCTTTGAATTATCACTTTATTAAAAGAATTAATCCAACAATTATCTCCTAAAAATAATGATAAATAAATCTATTATTTATCTCCTATTTAGACGAAATTTAAAGAGAATAAAACTCTTCCCTTGGGTTCCTTAGTGCCGTCCACTTTCCTATTCTTTGTAGCAAAAATAAAACTCCTTTATTTGCTCCCTAAGTGACTCGAACCTAGGCCCAATACCCTTGTATGTGGTGTCACCTACCTGGGCCTCAAATGATATCTTCAGGCCACTTTTCCAAGCCTGTTTGTGTGTCAAATTCCTCCTATTAATTTTCTTAAGGCTACCTTGTTTTAGTTTCCTCTTTTACTTAACATTTCTAAATCATTTCCTTACATTTCTAGGTTTTCAATAATGTTCACTTTCCTATTTTAACTTGACATTTCCAAGTTTCCAAAATGTTCACTTTCCTATTTTAACTTGACATTTCCAAGTTTCCAAAATGTTCACTTTCCTATTTTAACTTGACATTTTCAAGTTTCCAAAATGTTCACTTTCCTATTTTAACTTGACATTTCCATACATTCCCAGGTTTCCAAAAATATCCAAATACATTCATAACACATAAGACATGTCATTTCGTACAATTAAACTGAAAATGCATAGGCCCTTTTCAGGATGTTACAAATATTGTTACAGAAAAATTACCAAGTTAAAACTATTTAAGAATGAAACTCTTTTCTTATGTTTATTTAAGAAAAATGTTTATTTCTATTTTTAGAAAAAAAAATAATCCCACTTAAGTATTTAAAGCATATTATAAAATCCATCCACAAGTAAAACATCCATAAAAATTTAACCAGAGGCCTTATTACAAAATAGCAAAATAAATAAAGAGTACTTAAAAAGAAATCTGAAATTTAAATAACCCATTATTCGTAGTATGGCCTCCACTGAGTCGTCCCCGGCCCAAGCCTCCATCACTGATCATTACCTGAGGAGGGTAAAGAAAACGGGGTGAGTTACTTAGAACTCAGTGTGTAACTCACTTACCATTGTCACTGGGCCAAAAATTCAATTAAGCATTTATTGGGCCAAAGCCCATTTACAATCATAACATAATATCATATATAACATGCATGTGTTATGCAATTTCCCAACCAATCCTAGTTTTCCGTCCGCTACACACCACCCGTACCAACCAACACACCTGTGGGGAGCTTTAGTCACCCACCCTGCCAATACACCAAACTGGGCATTAAGCCATATATCAAATTGTGGCAGAGCCACCAGTAATTTATTGCAAAGCTACCAGAACTTCTCTTCATCAAAATCCCAGCCCATGCAAATCATGTATATAATATACATATCCAATTACAATATTCCATTCATATAATTATTACGAACAATATGGCCTATTTATCCTATAGCTCATTTGGCCCATTTATCACATATCACATTTGGCCCATTTATCACATATCACATTTGGCCCATTTATCACATATCACATTTGTCTCATTTAGCACATATCACATTTGGCACATTTAGCACATATCACATTTGGCCCATTTAGCATATATCACATTTGGCCCATTTATCATAGTCTTAATACCGATTTTTATAGTTTCTACAAAAATAATGATAATTACACCATCTTACTCGATTTCACTAACAAGTGACTAAACCTAGCGATTTACCATTAATCACAATATAAATATCTATCCCATGAAATATGGTGTGAGATTACACACCTGATTACGGTAAGCACTACACTTTCCTGATCGTCAACACCTAAAAATATTTTAACGCTCGATTAGATCATTAACACTTATAATAAATCCATTCTAAGATAAGCGGTCTAGATTTTTACCCTCGGAATCTTGAATAACTACTATTTGCCAGTTCTCTCCGGATGACGATTCACAACCCATTGGAAAACCTCGAACAGCTAATGGCTCAGAACTGTGAATAACCTCGAATAATTGATTTTCACCAGAAGAGAGTCCACAACCCAGTGGAAAGTCTCAAATTATCGAAACGGCTCTACATTTGAATTTAGGAGTTGGGATCGTCAATCCACTCCTTTTGAGATCACCACTAGATTTCCCCATTCAACACATTACTACGAGCCTTTATTCGTTAGATCTTTAATAAATCAATAATCTACTAAAGTATGGACTTAACAAAATGGTATAGATAGGCTTACCACAAAATTTCGAGTGATCCACGAATAAATCCCTATATAAAATAACCAGTTACTCCTTTCCATATTGTTAATCATCTTAATAAATAAAGGATGATCATGAAATCTGTGAAGAACTCTTACCTTGAAGGTTTTTGATCTGAATTCTAGTGATTACGAAATAACTTCGAGGAAATGGTAATTCGACCTTCCTCTATTTCACAATTGTCCAAAGTTTAAATAGAAGAAATGATTGAGAAGAATTATTTGAGAAATGGAAGATTCAGCGAAGAAGATGGTTATTAACATTCGGCCATGGTGAAAGATTTTGGAAGAGAGAAAAAAAATGTTTAATAATTCTTTGCAAGAAGGAAGAAAGGAGAAAAAGAATTAGAAGAAAGGGAGAGTTTATGTATCGATTTTCAATGATGGAAGATGAACAAAGAAAGGGTCTTGTGGTTGGTGTATAATCGGCCAAATGGAAGACAAAGAAAATGTCACTCAAAGACTATATGATTTCGGCACAAAGAGGAATAGAGTTTAGAGAGAAAAGATGATATCAAAATGGTCAAAAATGAAATGACCAAAAGAAACAAAAACTTACCTATTGCTCAAATTCGGCTAGGGAGAGAAGTTGTGGAGAGAAAAGAAAAATAATGCACTAATTTGCTGAAGCTTTTTTGTATATCGAGCCTGGATGAATATAGGATAAGATACAACTAGCATGCCAATAGGTTATGTTGCGCGTTGTACGGGTCTGACTTGAGATGAGATGAGGATTACTTATTTATTTTTGTCCACTAAATATACTGGAGTCTAGCATTTGTTGCGGACAATAGTGTTATATTTAAGTGTTTCTAGTGTGTTACTAGGGGCAGACGTAAAGCCTTCAGTCTTGGCACTTGGTGTCGAGGTGTGTTTTGGAGGGATGATAGCCTACAGGTTGGGAACTTAGTACCAAGGCGTGTTACTAGTTGGTTTGGCTTGTTGGAGCATTTTGGTGTGTTTCGGTGGATAACTGCATATCCATATCTATTATATTGTTCATCAGGAAGATTTAAATTGGTTTAATGACTTGCGTATTGAATTGTAAAAATATTTTCTTGATTTCCAATAGTATATGTAACTTGATATTGATTGAGTTCGTATGAATGAATTGATTATGGATCTTGTATATATGTATAATTCACCATTAATTGATTGTGGTTGGTAAGACTAACGTCTATTAGCATTGTTATTAAATGATTTATTATGTTTATTCTGTAAGTTTTATCATTTTAACCTATGAACTTAGTAATTTTATTAAAGCTTACTAGTGTCATTTTCCTGTTTCCTTGTAGTTAACATTTTGCGAAATCGGGCAATTGGATCAACATGAATATTGTAACAACCTATTTTTAGTCAAATCAGAACAGTAGTTTTAGGACCACAAATTTGAGGTCAAAATAATTAATTTATTATTATTTTACTGTCTACATCATGATAATATGATTATGTGAAAATTTCGTTAAGAAATTTTGTCGTTTGAGTGCTTAATTTGATAAAAAGGTCTAAATTGCTTGAAGTGTAAAACTTGTATTCTATTAGTTAAAGGTATCTACTAGCTATGGAATATTAAAGTAGAGGTCCTTATGTTATAATTAGACCATTTTTATATTGGGTGGACATTTATGGACAGAAAATGGATGTTATTAAATGGTTATGTAATAAGGTTATTTTAGTAAATTATAAATACATGTTAATAAAATAATTAAACACAAATGGTCATCATCTTTTATGTTCTTCTCCAATCAAATTTGAAGAATAAAAATCCATGGTTAGGGCTTGATATTCGGCCAAAGCATTGTTGTCCATTTAGGTACGATTTTTTTCCCGTTTTTAATTATTTCTATGTTTTTGAGATCGTTGCAGCTTAATCTAGCTAGCCCAGGGACTATTTTGCAAAAATGTTAAATTTTTAGGGTTTTGAAATTAATTAATATAAGTTTATTTTGATGTTTAGTGATAAAAAATGCATGCTTGTTGTTAGATAAACAACATTTGTAAAGTAATTTTTGACAAAATTGTCATTTAGGGATTTAATTGAGAAATATTGAAATTTTGTGGTTAAATTGTGAAATAAATGAAAAATGTGGGCTTATAGGGACTTAATTGAGATTCGAATAGCATGGGTATAAGTTGAATTTTATGAATTTATATTTTTATGAGATAAGGACTAAATTGTAAAAATGTTGAAATATGAGGGGTAAATGTGTAAAGTTTTCTTAATATGTATTTTGGACTAAATTGAATAGAATTATAATTAAATAATTTAATTTTGATTATATTTAGATCAAGAAAATTGAAATTCGAATTTAGATCGGGGAAAAACAAAGTTTTGGACTAGTCGATCCGTTTCGTCATTTTAGTAATCAAGGTAAGTTCGTATGTAATAAGTATTATTATAATTGTGTTTTGTGTGCTTTAATATTGCATAAATTGTGTGAAACACCCCAAACCCGGCCCAAAAAGCCCAACCGGATTTGGTATGTTCCTCAAGTAAAACTTTAGCGAAACATTATTTTTTAAAAGGAATTAATAAAATAAAAAGGAAACCAAACTTAAGAACATTTCTTTGAAAACATTTATATAAGATTATCAAACACATTTTAAATAATTTATCGAAAACCATTTAGATATTTGATAATTATTCATAGCAGAATTTAAAATAAATCCAAACACAAAATTAAAGATAATTTATAATGGCCTTATTACATAATATTGGCAACCCAAATTAAAGTCTAAGTAATAAAATTTAAACTAAAGAGTTTAAGTTGGAAAATCTCCATAATACTTATTACGAAACCTTTGCCACCTCGAAATCCTTCTTTGTCCCGATCCATCGCACTATGAGTTATCTGAAAAGTTATCCCATAAAAATGGGTGAGTCATAAACTCAATGTATAACACATACACTAAAAAGCCCATTTTATGAAATGCTTTCAAACCCAAAATTTTTCACATATGGCCATAGGCCCATTTAATCAAATATTTGGCCCTAAGGCCCATTTTAGCTCAAATCTAGCCCAAAGGCCCATTTTACTCAAATTTAGCCCAAAGGCCCATTTTATAGCGAGATCAAGTAATAGTCATATAATGTTACAAGGATATGTATATGAAATGAAATGCAAGCCCTACCAACCTAAATATCCATCCGCTACACACCCCGTACCAACCAAAGACACCGGGGATTACTAAATCGACCCTCCATCCGCTACACACCATCGAAGGCGATTCTTTGCGATCAACATGCACATCGCCCTTATTGTGGCAAAGCCACCAAAACAGATGTGACCAAGTCACTGACCAAGTCCAAATATGTGACCGAAACCACGAGTCAAATATGTGACCGAAACCACCGAGTCAAATATGTGACCGAACCACGAGAATCAAATATGTGACCAAAGCCACGAGTCAAATATGTGGCCAAAACCACCGAGTCAAATATGGGACCAAGTCACCAATTTCACATATGTGACCGAAGTCACCAATTGTGGTAAAACCACGAATACTTCCTCCTTTACAAAACATACCCATATGCCCATGCACATACATATCAAATCGATTTTCATGCTATGTACCCACAAATCATAATATAGTCATGCTTATTTCATATCGATGCATATATCAAAATAAGCGGAATATTGGGTAACATACACGAATTTTGTATACCAATGATTGGTATCGACAAACAATCATATTATCATATAATCACTTTTAATAATATAAATCTATGGAAATTTTAATGCATGGTTACACACCTAGTAACAAAGTGAGCACAATACTCTCTAGCTCGTCCACACCTAGATGATTAACACACTTGGTTAGTATATACTATTGTTAGCAAAACTCTACTTATAAGCGATGGATCTAAATCCTTACCTCGGATTCACGAATAGCGATTATTTGCGGTTTTCTCCACTAGATGGATCAAAACCATGGTATTCCACCAACGTAGAGTGGTTGGTTATACGCACTACTTGAATAATCGATCCTCGTTTGCGAGGGTCCACAACCGGTGGAAAATCTCTAACTCCGATCTGCTCTTCGCTTGTAGTTCGATGGTAAAGGAATACCTCCTCTCTTCCAAACACTTGACGGCTCTTTTCTTACCTATCTTGATGATCTTAGATTGCTCTAAAAATAACTTAGATTAGTAATCTATCTAAAGAATTTGATATTATCCAAAATAGTAGTCTTACCTTGATGATTCGAATGGTCACTTAAGGTTGTCTTCAACAAAGTTCCTTTCAAAATCTTTTCAAGAGATTGACCTAGAGAAATAAAAGATTATGATTTCCAATCTTATTCAAGTGAAAGGAAGTGATGAAAATAAATGATAGCATCTTACTTTGATCACTTGGAAGTTCGACGAAAAAAAAAAGAAATGAGAATGATGATTGGCCTTCACAAAATAAAAGAATAAAATGGTGGCTTCAAAATAATGGATTCGGTTTTGAAGAGAAAGAAGAAAGAGAATGAAAGAAGAAAGAAGTAAAGCGAAAGAGAAGAAGAAAATGATAATGGTGATTTCGACAATGAGAAAAGATAAGAAAAATAAGGTGAAAAGAAAAGAAAAACAAGAATAGGATCAAAGAGAAAGAGATGGACTATGGAACTTAGTTGCATTCGGCAAGAGAAGAGAAAATGAAGAAGAATAATGGTGCTTAAACTTTGTGGTTTTGGTTTCAAAATGAAAACTAAATGAGAGAAAGAAGGTTGTATTTGGTTCAAGCAATTGAGGCTAAATCAAAAATGAAAATGTACCAAAATGACTATGGTACATTCGGCCAAAAGAAGAAGATTTGGTCAAAAGGATGAAAGCTAAAACAAAAGAGTTTTTACCTAAACTCTATGGCACATTCGGCTAGGAGAGAATTTTTGGAGAAAATGAGAAAAGATGGACAACCTAGGCTTTTGGCTAACTTTTCCCCCTAATGGCAAAGCATAAATTCTACCACATCAATGCCAACATATCCCCTTTTTCCTCCTTGTTTCTTCCCCATCATATCCAAAGAATTTACTACACAACTAAGCCTCTCCTTAGCCTTCATGCGTCTAGGTTCATGGTCAAATGACCATGAACACATCCCCAAAACATAGCCCTATTTCATGCCTTTGTCCCCTCATCTTATCATGAATTTGTGATTCCATGCCTTATGTTCTTTAACTTCCTTTTCTCATGGTCAACAAGCCAAAAATGGATGAAAGCTCATCCACTCTAGAATATTCTTGGCCGACACTTACAAGGAAGAAAACAAAAAAATATTAAAAATCTCCCTAATGTTAGCTAGGAGATTCAACCTTGTACCTCAAGAACACACCCATGTATCTTAACCACTTTGCCAATTACTTAACTTATACTAGAACTTCTCATCATCAATTCTTAAGGCCTTAATAGCTTAGTTCTCTCTAATTAATAGAAATTAAAAGCTTAGCAAAGCATTCACTTAATAAATGAAGCTCAAATAACTTCCAAAATTGCACTTAATAAAGATTAAGCATGCAACATCATTCAATTATGTAAAATGCATAGCCCCTAATTATCGGGATGTTACGGTTCTACCCCCTTAAAATAATTTCGTCCCGAAATTACATGCAGAATAAGTGAGGGTATTGCTGTCGCATCGCTTCCTCCGGTTCCCACGAAGCTTCTTGATCCATGATTTCGCCATAATACCTTAACGAGAGGCCGATTTTCTCAAGTAAAACCTTTATATCTCGCTCGAATTTGAATTGGCTCCTCTTCATATGACAAATCGATCTTAATTCCACCTCCTCAATCTGGTACTATATGAGATGGATCCGATCGATAGCGGCGTAACATTGAAACATGAAACACATCGTGCATTTGCTTCAATTCAAGGCAAATCTAATCGATATGCCACGATCCGACCCGCTTCACAATCCGATAAGGTCCAATGAACACAGGACTTAGTTTCCTTTACGTCCAAATCTCATCACCTTTTCCAAGGTGAAACCTTTAGAAAACTTGGTCTCCCACGCATACTCTATTTCTTTCCGTTTTAAATCTGCGTCGATTTTTGTGCATCGATGCTTCCTTTAACCGAGCCAGGATTACCTTAACCTTTTCTTGGATTCGGACACTATCTACGGGCCCAAAATGCATGCGTTCCCTAATTACATCCAACACGTAGGAGTGCGACACTTAGTCCATATAGTGCTTCATACGGTGCCATCCAGTATCTTGGATTGAAGCTGTTGTTGTCATAAATTCGCCATACGGTGAGAATTCCTCCCAACTTCCTTGAAATCTATCACACAACCCCTTAACATATCTTCTAAGATCTGGATTACTCTTCGGATGGCCGTCGTGAGGATGAAATGCCGTCTTGAAGTCCAATTTGGTGCCCAAAGCTTGATGCAATGCTTTCCAAAATCGCGACGTAAATCTCGGATCTCATCAAATTATCGACAACGGCACTCCATGCAATCTCACAATTTCACCACATATAATTTTGCCAATTTACGCAAAGAGTAATCAACCCAATGGAATAAAATGTGCGATTTAGTCAATCGGTCCACTATCACCCAAATGGAGTCTTTCTTAGTCGGCGTAAGAGGAAGCCCACTAACAAAGTCCATGGTGATTCTCTCCCACTTCCATCTGCGGAATCTTTATCGGTGAAGCAATCCGAAGGTACTTGATGTTCGACCTTAACTTGCGACACGTCAAGCACTTCCTACAAACTCCGTAACTTCCGCTTAAGACCGAGCCACCAAAAGCCCGATCTCAAGTCTCGATATAACTTACTTCCTCCGGGATGCATAGCATAGGGGCTACCATGCGATTCACAAGTATCTTTGCCTCAACTCGATCCTCGGCATCTGAGACTTTACCTTTAAAGCACAATACCCTTCACTTTATTAATACCAAAATCTTCCAATTTCCCACTCACTTTTGTCTAAGCTTTTCACTCGGATCTTCATCTATTAATTGCCTCTCTTTCACTTGACTTAACCATGTCGGCTTAACTTTGAAGTTACGCCAACAAGCTTCCATCATCGTAGAGACTAAGATGTGCAAACATCGCTCTCAAATCGACACCACTTTTCGACTTAGAGCATACGCCACCACATTCGCCTTGCGGGATGGTACTCGATAGAACAATCGTAGTCTTTTAACAACTCTATCCACCTTCTCGCCTCAAATTCAGTTCTTTACGAGTCGGTAGATATTTGGACTTTTGTGGTCCGTATATATCATGACTTTTCCCCGTATAAGTAATGTCTCCAAACCTTAAGAGCAAAGATTACATTTGCCAACTCCAAGTCATGTGTCGGTAATTAACTTCATGCGGTCTCAATCTGCCGAGACATACGCAACTACCTTTCCGCCTTGCATTAAAACACATCCTAATCCCGTGTGAGAAGCATCGCAATACGACAAAATCTTTTCTGCTTGAGTGAATCAAAGCAGAGCTTCCGTCAAAACTTTCTTGAGCTTCTCAAAACTCTCTTGCGCTTATCATTACACACAAAAGGTACTTCCTTCCTCGGCAATTTCGTTAAAGGTGCGACTATTGATGAAAACCCTTGACGAATCTTGGTAATATCCGCTAAACCCAAGAAACTACGAACCTCGATTCACGGACTTAGGTGGTTTCCAATCTAACACGACCTCGATCTTGAGGATCCACCTAATCCCTCTGCAGATACCACATGTCCTAAAATGCAACTTCTTTCACCAAAATTCACACTTCTTGAATTTGGCGTCATGACTTCTTCTCCTTAAAACTCCTAGCACAATCCGGAGATGCTCATCATGTTCCACCGGACTTAGAATACACCGGGATGTCGTCTATGAATACCACGACGGCCGATCCAAGTAAATTTGAAAAATCCGATTCATCATATCCATAAACGCAATGGGGCGTTCGTCAATCCGAATGGCATTACCGAAATTCATAATGGCCATATCGGGTTGGAAAGCCGTCTTATGGATATCCGTTTCTTCACTTTAAGTGATGATACCCGACCTTAGATCAATTTTAGAAATACCGCAGCTCCTTTAAGGTGATCGAACAAGTCGTCGATCTGGGCAAAGGATACACATTCTTGATAGTCGACTTATTCAAGCTGCGGTGAGTCTATACACATCCTCATCGATCCGTCCTTCTTCTTCACGAATAGGACCGGTGCTCCCCATGGAGACACACTAGGTCGGATGAATCCACGATCAAGCAACTCCTGAATCGAGCCTTAAGCTCAACCAATTCCTTGGTGCCATTCTATATGGAGCAATAGAAAGCTGGCGCCGTTCGAACAATAAGTCTATCCGAATTCTACCTCACGATCCGGAGGCAACCACGGAAGTTCTTCCTAAAAACATCTACAAATTCCTTCACCGTCCGACTTCATTAACGATTGCTTCCTTAGCCTCCAAAGCATTCACCAACATCGGAAAAGCTTAGCATCCTTTCTTAACCATCCTTTCCGCCTTAAGGCGGATACTACATTAGATAAGTAGTTCCGTCTTTCGCCCATCACTACAACTTCCTTATCATCAAGAGTTCTTAAGGACATTCTCTTAGCGCGCAATCCACATTTGCACGGTACTTTACAAGCCGGTCCATGCCTAAAATTAGGTCAAATTCTCGAATGGCAACTCCATTAAATCACCGAAGCTGTATCCCTTGAACTTCTAGAGCACTTCCTTAAAGAGTTTGTCTACAACTCATGCATCTGAGAGGACTAAATACGATCATCTTCCTAAATACGATTTGAAGTCACATGCAAAGTCCCGGATACTTCACTAGCGATATAGGAATGAGTTGACCCTATATCTATCAAAGCAATAAAGGGAAACCCAGAAATCAGAAACGTACCCGTGATGACATCAGGTGCGTCACTGTCTTCTCTGCGACGAACAGCATACACCAAACTTGGTTGTCTCGCCTCAGAGTTTCCTCTGCCTCTGCCAGAAGTTCCGCGACCTCTACCAGAACCATTGCCCCTTCCATTGGGACCACGGCCTCTTATCGGCTGTTGACCACTTCTATCAGCTTGATTAACACCCTGATTCGTTGGACGGTTCTTCTCCGAGTTCATCGGACAATCCTTGATCATGTGATCCTTTGAACCGCACTTGAAACATCCGCCGGTTTTCTTCCAGCATTCTCCGAGTGCATTTTCCCTGCACCGAGAACAAGTACGACTTTGCACTCCGTAGTAGTCTGTTGACCTCGCGGTCCATCATTTCTTGACTTTTTCGAAAGTTTCGGACGACCAAGACCCAAAACTTCTCTTATTCTTGCTCGACCTCTGTCCGGTTCGTCTCTCGGTCCGTTTAGCCTCTTGACAATTCTTGCCCTTTCCACTAAGATTGCAAAATCCCTTTCACGATGTGGAGCAATCATCACTCTTAGCTCATCTCTAAGTCCATCTTCAAATCGGCATAGCGTTCATATTCGTAGCCACTATCCTCCGGCATAACGGCTAAGTCGCAAAATTCGCTTCATATTCACTATCGACTTGTTTCCTTGTACGAGTTGAAATGACTTCCTCACGAGAGTCGATGTAGCTAGCTCCAACATATTTTCCTCAAATTTCACTTTAAAATACCCCCAATCCGACGATCCACGGGGTACTTTCCTTGATAGTAAGCCACCATTTGGTAGGCTTCATCACGAAGAAGTGAAATAGCTCCTTTCAATTTCTCTTCATCAGTGCAGTCTATATCATCCATGATCCTCTCGACTGCTTCCAACCAATATTCAGCTACGTTTGGAGCTACTCCAGATACTCCTCTGAAAACCTCAGCTCCATTCGATCTAAGTCTCTCAGCTACAGACTTCCGAGATCCACTTCCAGAACTAGCTTCTGCTACTCGCTCCAAAACTCGCAGCCTGACTTGTGATCTGCGTCACCTCCTTCATTTTGTTCTTGAAAGTGCGCCCAACAGCGGGTGGTGGAGCTTCATTCTGGAACCTTGACCGGACCGAGGCGGTTCAAAGCAGTCATCCTTCCTCTTCCATGTCCACGGCGACCTCGTCCCTAGAGCTCATGTCTACTACGTATCTTATCTGTTTTTACTGAAAAGTCTTATGTATTAGAATCTTTTCACTTCTTATTAAAAGAAAGTCTTATGAACAGATTTTTCGATGGTTTCGTAGTAGCACACATACGCCTAGGGTCCATGTCTCTGATTTCCTTAGGCTTATCAAACATTCATATCATTTATCAAATGAAGGTACATACACGATGGATCTGGTAGAGAATTCGAGTGCCATGCTCTTATAAAACCATTTAACTTAAGAAAAACTTTCAAAAATCTTTTGGGCCAAATTTTGAAAACGTTGTGGGCTTCAAAACCCAAGGCCGAGGGTTTAAATCTGGGCTCTGATACCAAGCTGAAACACCCCAAACCCGGCCCAAAAAGCCCAACCGGATTTGGTATGTTCCTCAAGTAAAACTTTAGCGGAAACATTATTTTTTTAAAAGGAATTAATAAAATAAAAAGGAAACCAAACTTAAGAACATTTCTTTGAAAACATTTATATAAGATTATCAAACACATTTTAAATAATTTATCGAAAACCATTTAGATATTTGATAATTATTCATAGCAGAATTTAAAATAAATCCAAACACAAAATTAAAGATAATTTATAATGGCCTTATTACATAATATTGGCAACCCAAATTAAAGTCTAAGTAATAAAATTTAAACTAAAGAGTTTAAGTTGGAAAATCTCCATAATACTTATTACGAGCAATTTGCCACCTCGAAATCCTTGCTGTCCCGATCCATCGCACTATGAGTTATCTGAAAAGTTATCCCATAAAAATGGGTGAGTCATAAACTCAATGTATAACACATACACTAAAAAGCCCATTTTATGAAATGCTTTCAAACCCAAAATTTTTCACATATGGCCATAGGCCCATTTAATCAAATATTTGGCCCTAAGGCCCATTTTAGCTCAAATCTAGCCCAAAGGCCCATTTTACTCAAATTTAGCCCAAAGGCCCATTTTATAGCAGATCAAGTAATAGTCATATAATGTTACAAGGATATGTATATGAAATGAAATGCAAGCCCTACCAACCTAAATATCCATCCGCTACACACCCGTACCAACCAGACACACAGTAGGGATTACTAAATCGACCCTCCATCCGCTACACACCATCGAAGGCGATTCTTTGCAGTCAACATGCACATCGCCCTTATTGTGGCAAAGCCACCAAAAGCAGATGTGACCAAGTCACCGACGAAGTCCAAATATGTGACCAAAGCCACGAGTCAAATATGTGACCAAAACCACCGAGTCAAATATGTGACCGAAGCCACGAGAATCAAATATGTGACCAAAGCCACGAGTCAAATATGTGACCGAAACCACCGAGTCAAATATGGGACCGAAGTCACCAATTTCACATATGTGACCGAAGTCACGGTTGTGGTAAAACCACGAATACTTCCTCCTTTACAAAACATACCCATATGCCCATGCACATACATATCAAATCGATTTTCATGCTATGTACCCACAAATCATAATATAGTCATGCTTATTTCATATCGATGCATATATCAAAATAAGCGGAATATTGGGTAACATACGAATTTTGTATACCAATGATTGGTATCGACAAACAATCATATTATCATATAATCACTTTTAATAATATAAATCTATGGAAATTTTAATGCATGGTTACACACCTAGTAACATGAGCACAATACTCTCTAGCTCGTCCACACCTAGATGATTAACACACTTGGTTAGTATATACTATTGTTAGCAAAAACTCTACTTATAAGCGATGGATCTAAATCCTTACCCTCGGATTCACGAATAGCGGTTATTTGCGGTTTTCTCCACTAGATGGATCAAAACCGCGGTATTCCACCAACGTAGAGTGGTTCGGTTGTACGCACTACTTGAATAATCGATCCTCGTTTGCGGAGGGTCCACAACCGGTGGAAAATCTCTAACTCCGATCTTGCTCTTGACTTGTAGTTCGATGGTAAAGGAATACCTCCTCTCTTCCAAACACTTGACGGCTCTTTTCTTACCTATCTTGATGATCTTAGATTGCTCCTAAAAATAACTTAGATTAGTAATCTATCTAAAGAATTTGATATTATCCAAAATAGTAGTCTTACCTTGATGATTCGAATGGTCACTTAAGGTTGTCTTCAACAAAGTTCCTTTCAAAATCTTTTCAAGAGATTGACCTAAGAGAGAAATAAAAGATTATGATTTCCAATCTTATTCAAGTGAAAGGAAGTGATGAAAATAAATGATAGCATCTTACTTTGATCACTTGGAAGTTGACGAAAAAAAAAAAAAAAAAAAGAATGATGATTGACCTTCACAAAATAAAAGAATAAAAATGGTGGCTTCAAAATAATGGATTCGGTTTGAAGAGAAAGAAGAAAGAGAATGAAAGAAGAAAGAAGTAAAGCGAAGAAGAAGAAAATGATAATGGTGATTTGACAATGAGAGAAAGATAAGAAAAATAAGGTGAAAAGAAAAGAAAAACAAGAATAGGATCAAAGAGAAAAGAGATGGACTATGGAACTTAGTTGCATTCGGCAAGAGAAGAGAAATGAAGAAGAATAATGGTGCTTAAACTTTGTGGTTTTGGTTTCAAAATGAAAACTAAATGAGAGAAAGAAGGTTGTATTTGGTTCAAGCAATTGAGGCTAAATCAAAAATGAAAATGTACCAAAATGACTATGGTACATTCGGCCAAAAGAAGAAGATTTGGTCAAAAGGATGAAAGCTAAAACAAAAGAGAGTTTTACCTAAACTCTATGGCACATTCGGCTAGGAGAGAATTTTTGGAGAAAATGAGAAAAGATGGACAACCTAGGCTTTTGGCTAACTTTTCCCCCTAATGGCAAAGCATAAATTCGGCCACATCAATGCCAACATATCCCCTTTTCCTCCTTGTTTCTTCCCCATCATATCCAAAGAATTTACTACACAACTAAGCCTCTCCCTTAGCCTTCATGCCGTCTAGGTTCATGGTCAAATGACCATGAACACATCTAAAACATAGCCCTATTTCATGCCTTTGTCCCCTCATCTTATCATGAATTTGTGATTCCATGCCTTATGTTCTTCTTCCTTTTCTCATGGTCAACAAGCCAAAAATGGATGAAAGCTCATCCACTCTAGAATATTCTTGGCCGACACTTACAAGGAAGAAAACAAAAAATATTAAAATCTCCCTAATGTTAGCTAGGAGATTCGAACCTTGTACCTCAAGAACACACCCATGTATCTTAACCACTTTGCCAATTACTTAACTTATACTAGAACTTCTCATCATCAATTCTTAAGGCCTTAATAGCTTAGTTCTCTCTCTAATTAATAGAAATTAAAAGCTTAGCAAAGCATTCACTTAATAAATGAAGCTCAAATAACTTCCAAAATTGCACTTAATAAAGATTAAGCATGCAACATCATTCAATTATGTAAAATGCATAGCCCCTAATTATCAGGATGTTACATTGTGAATACAACATTGCGGATATATTCGATGACGATTCGGCAAATTTGAAATCCCGATTGAACCTTAGGAATAGATTAGGATACAAATGACATGTCATTAGGGTTTATGTGATTTAGGTGCTAGTCTGTACGTTCTACTGGTAGCTGAGTTATCCAGCATGTGTTGCAGATACTCGTTAGCTTGAGTGAGTAGCACCGTGTAGCTTCTTCATGACTGTCAGCTTGTGTAGGTAGACCCGTTGATAGCTCGAGATTGAGTATTATATGTGATATGAGATTGAAATAGCTTCGGCTATATATGTGGCACTTAGGGTGAGAGATTCCCGGGTATCCGATAGTATTCTGAATGGTACAAGTATATTGAAGATATGAAATGGTGAGAAATAGATACGTATCAGTACATGTATGTACGAAAACTATATAAGCATCAAATCTATGGAAATTGTGAGTTCATGGTTAATTATGTGATTCAATACATGTTAACATTGTGGTTAAATGTTTTGTAGCATGTTATGTTCATATTATTGAATGATAATTGAATGGTGAGCTTTGTTTATTATTTCATATGATCTTACTAAGCTTTATAGCTTACTTTGTTTATTTTTCCATGTTTTATAGTGAAATCAAAGCTAGCTCGGATTTGGGAATCGTTGGAGACCTCATCATATTATTAAGTTATCACTTTGGTACTTTTGAATCTATGTTTTTGTTATATGGCATGTATAGGAGTATGGTCATTTTGTTATATATATATATATATATATATATTGGTAATGGATTTAGCCATTTGAATTTGCTTGTAAATTTATGTTCTTGGTTTTGTAATTAGCCATGGGAGTTGGCTATGGTTTTAGTTATGTGTTGATGGTGGATATGTGATATTAATTGATAATTGGTAATTAGGGGTACTAAATGGTTGAGAACTGAATTTAGTATGTTTGTGAATTTAGGTAAAATAATGCATGTTTGAAAGTGATCATATTGATGATTTGAGATTATAAGTTTTGATATGAAATTGAATTTCACATTATGGTATTTGTATACATTGTATTGTTGGTATTGTTATAGCGTGAATAAAGCTTATTTGAGATTGGATGAATGCCATGTTTTTGTGCCAATTGGGTTGGTATAGGTGTGTGCAAGTTTGGATGGCAAGATGGCTTGGTAATAGCCTATTTTTGTCCACACGGGCAGAGACACGGACGTGTGTCTCAGCCGTGTATGACACACAGTTAGTTACACAGCCCATCACATGGGCGTGTGGCATAAATCAGTATACCCTATAGGTTTGGCATGGCCTGACACATGAGCGTGTGTGACCATTTCTTAGGGCTCATGGGCTGGTCACACGAGCATGTGGTTGGCCGTGTAACCCAAGTCTGAGAGTTACACGAGGTAGGACACGGGCTGGGACACGACCATGTGACCCCATTTCAAATGTGCACACGGCTTGTGACACGGACGTGTCTTCACACGGCCGGGCCACACAGGTGTGTGTCCCCTATATTTGGCAAAACAAATAGTGTTCTAAAAGTTTCCTAAGTTATCGATTTACTCCTGAACCACTCTTAAAGCATGTTTTGAGCCTCATAGGCTCGTATTAGGGACAATGTGAGCAATTTTGAATGATGATTATTTGGTTATGATGAATGTATGAAAAATGTTTGTTAAATTGTGTAATAAGTTTGGTAATGCTCCGTAACCCTATTCCAGCGTTGAATATGGGTGAAGGGTGTTACTAATATCACACTATCCAGATTCTTTTTGGTATAGTTTTTTTTAAAATGTTTAATTTTGGGGTATGTGGCATATAATAAGAGTATCTTCTATATGTTTTAAGTACTTATTACAATTGGTATTTTCTATACTTGTGTGATAAATACATGTTTTAGTTTAGAATGTGCTAATTCATGGTTTGGTATGAAATCCAAATATAGTATGAAACTTGTCATGTAATAGGTAAAATTTGTATATGTTTTGATTGTGTGTTATATGTGATCATGTTTTAGATCTTGGCATGTTTATGGTCTTGTTTTGCTAATTGTTTACTTGATATAAACTTTACAAAGGTGTAACGCCCCAGATTTTTGGGCCTAGTAGAATTGGGCCTATTCGGCCTTGGGCATGGGAGTGTTTAAATTTTTTTAGAACAAGAAAATGGCACTATTTCATGAAGGATCTGTTGGGTGAGTGATTTTGGAAGGTTATGGGGCTTCTATGAAGTCCTGGGTTAAAGCCATGTCATATGGGAAATTTTTTATTTTTAGCATTAGGGAAACCATGCCTCCTGGTTGCAAACCTTTTAAGTAATTAAGATTAAATTGTGACACAAGAGGAGCTTATGGCTTAGTGGAAAGTGGCGTAAGGAGTGAAGCTTGTGGTCTGAGGTTCAAGTCTCTTGAGGAGCAAGGGAGGCTTTATTTTGCAGCATGGATGGAAAAATTTGTGGTGAATTCAAACTCTTTGGAGTGGTTGTGGACTTGGTAAAAAGGGGAAGAGTATCATGGGATATGGATGATGTTTGTTGGGGATTTGGAGGAGGAAAATGTGGAGAGATTTTAGGGGAGAATTAAGGAGGTGATTTATGGAGAAAAAGGTAGAGTTTGAATTGATGAGGGTTTGTGCCAAATTGGTATAGGAAGCCTAGGAAAATTTGGCTAGGAAGGTTTTTCTCATCGTCGGCTTTGGGGATTAATAAGGGGGCATTGCCAAATTTTGCTTTTCTTTTTCCAATCCGGCTATTTTATTCTTTGGTGCTAGAATTGTTCTTTGAGTTTTCTTCAATCGAGTCTTTTCTTTTTAACCATTAATTGTTAGCCGACTTTAGGTGCAACTTATTCTTTTATTCTCTTCTTTCTCATCTTGTGCTCTCTTGGAGGCCAATTGTTTTTCCCTTTTCTTGGCAGAATACTTTGGCATCTTTCGAGTAGGTTTCTATTGCCAATTATTTCCTCCCTTAATTATTCTTTACCTTTGCCGAGCCTTCATGCTCCCTCTCTTCCAATCGGTCATTAGTATTTACCTCCTCTTTTGTCTTTGACAGAATATATCTACTCTTTCCCCCTCATCTGTTGTTTTGGTTCTCCTCTCCTGTAACATCCCAAAATTGGGCCTATAGGATTGGGCTCATTGGGCCTTGAGCACGGAAGCATTTAAAATTTTTGAAGAATAAGAGAATGGCATTATTTCAAGTTGAACTTATTAGGAAGGTGATTTTGGAAAGTTACAGGGTTTCTAGGAAGTTCTGGGTTCAAGTTAGGCTATAGGAAAATTTTAGAGTTGAGGCACTTAAAGGGGAGAAGGAAAATGGCGTCTAGCATAAGGGAATGAGTGGGTAACTTACTAACATAAGAGGAGCTAGTAGTAAGGTGGTGAGGCATCACATGAAGGGGCTTAAGGGCTGGAGTTCGAATCCCATCTATTGCTTTAATTTTTTGTACTAATCAAGTGTTTATGGGAAGTGTCGGCCAAGCTTCAAAGATGGTAAAGAATACTTTTTATTGAAGGTAAGAACACAAGGGAGAACAATAAGGAGAGTATTAAGGGAAGAATAAGGAAAGAAATGAAGGAAAAAGGTAAGGGAGGGAACATGTTGGCTGATTTTATGAAAGATGTTTTGGAAAGAGTTTTGGTCAACAATCATCTTTTTTGTTAAGATGATACAAGGATTTGATAGGGTAAAAAGGGAGAGCCGAATTTCTCTTGGCCATTTTGCAAAGTTTTGTTCATTTTGGCATTTTCTTTACCAACTACTTTTCTCTTGTTTTGGCTGAAATACCTAGTCATTGTTCATCTTGTCCCCTTGTTGTGCCGTAAGCCTTAATCCATCATTGTTTATTCTTATTTGGTTGTCGAAACTATCAAGCCATCCTTTGCTGCTACTTATCATTCTCTTAGCCTTGGTTTCGGAAGTTGATTGGTAAGTGGGTGATTAGGCCGAATATTGGTGGTAAGATGTTACTCTTTATTTCGATGTTTTACACCACTCATGTGATTCTATTTTATGGTGATGATATCAACTTCTTGCTCTTGTGGAAAGGTCAAATATTGGATGAAGGCTAACCCCTTTGGTACATCACTTATTTACTTTAGGAACTCGTTGCAATAGCTAAGGTGCAAGGTTGGATTTTAGAACCTAGTAGGGAAGGATCACGATTGTGGGGGCAACGAAGAGTGGTTCTTTAGGAAATCCTAATAAGGTGTGTAATCTCATACCCCTTCCGAATACATGTTTGAAATGGTGTGCAATTTCACACCACTGTGAATATTTGCATGAAATGTTTTGTGATTCGGTGGAAAGATCGAAAAATCAAAAACCGGCATCTGTGACCACACGGGCGTGCATACCTTCGTAGTGGAAACCATAATTTGCAATGAAACAGTTTTTGGTTAGCAGCAGTGACGTGATTTCGAAAAATCACGAAAAACAGGAGAAATGGAATTTGAAAGTGAATAAGGTATAGAATTAAAGCTTATTGTGTCTATTTTTATATTAAATAAATAGAGTAGGAAGAGGAATTTTATATTCTGTGATATTTTAAATTTTAGTAAGACTGGTTTTGAATGACTTCGTGGTTCCCTGTTCTGTCTTACAAAAATCATTCAAAATTGTACAAAGTGAATTATGAGTTATAATTTATATGTATAGATTCCTTAGTGAGTCTATTTTCAATAGAAACAAGTGGGAGAAACATATGAAAATTTTACAATGAGATATTTGAATTTAGGGTAAGAGAGTTCAGAACCGTTGGTCAGTGAAACAGGGGAAACTTTAATGAGTAAACTGTACTAAATGACTAAGCCAAAAATTCTAGAAAATTGTAGTAGGAAGATATATAAGTCTAGTTTCAAAGAAAATTTACAGATGTAAATTTTGAGTTTCCTAACTTGAGTTATAGTCAAATTAGTCAATATGACACAGATGGATAGTTTCAATTTTTTATGCCCCAAATTAGTAGTTAAGTCCGGGGTTGCGAAATTACCAAAATACCCTCGATGGGTAAAAATTTTAGAAATACCTTTGGGTTGTGAAATTTATGAAAATGCCCTTATGGGCTGAATTATGAAAATGCCCTTATAGGCTGAATTATGAAAATGCCCTTATGAGCCGAATTAGGAAAATACCCTTATGAGCCGAATTACGAAAATGCCCCTATGGGCCGATTAATTAAAGTATACAATAGATTAATGATTTTTATTTATATGTGGATATTTTATGTTTTTATGTATGTTGCATCTCTACATATTGCATGGGATGGGAAAATTGAATGAAGAGAAGTGTAGCCTGGTGGCATTGCCACAAATTCTGATAATGGCTATGTGCAAACCTAAATATGGCTTTGTGCCATTGTGATTTTAGATTTATGCTAAACATATTTACCGAAGGCTGTGTGTCGATTATAATACCGTATATGATACTCTGGTGGCTCAACCACAAATATTATAAATGGCAACTTGCCTGCGATTGGTGGGTTTGGCGGGGTGGGTTGACTTGATCCCCACAGGTGTGATGGGATGGTACGGGTGGTGTGTATCGGATGGATTACTAGGATGGGTTGGGTTGCATACATTTAATTCATTTATACATTGTTATGTAAATAGGTTTATGCCCAAGATATTGCTACACGTGTTCAGACCCAGTGGATGACGGTAAGGGGATTATGCACTGAGTTCTTGTAACTCACTCTCCTTCAATTCTTAATCCTTGTAGGTAAATCTCAGTGACGACGACTTGGGCCCATGGATGACTCAGTGGAGGCCATACTTCGGAAATAAATGTTTCGATCTTTAAATTAATTTTCTGCTCTATTTCGTTACTTTTATTATGTTGGGTTTAAACTTGTAATAAGGCCTCTAGGATAAACTTTAATTTGCTTTATGTTTGGACGTATTTATTATTTTCTTAAATTGTTTTGAACGGGGATTTTTTTTTCTAAAATCATAAATAATGGTTTTTCCAAAATAGATTAACAAATGGATTTTATAACTAACTTTTACAAATATTTTTAACTTGGAAATTTTCTCTTGAATTATCAATGATATTTTTAAAAGTCACGGTTTATAAGATTTCTAGTTCAAATTATCGAATTATCAATCAACCTTCGAGATTAGTAGTATTTTTATCATATGTTTCAAGTCAAATTTGTTTTCTTAATTATCACAAAATAATACCTATTTTTAGTACGAATAAAAAGGAGTTAACACGTTTTTCTCATGTGACATGTCAGATTCGATTATAACGCATGGGCCGGGTTTGGGGTGTTACATCTCCTTTCGTGTGTTGGGTTAGTCGAATAATTTCCCCTAGTCATTCACTCTGTTTTCGGCTAGCAAGGGTTCTCTGATGAATTGGTAAGTGCTCTTGGTTTACTCTTGTTTCTCTCCACCATTGTGGTCCTTTCTTCTAACATCTTCCTGTGTTGCCGATTCATAAAAAAAAAGGTACAAGCATCTCAACTCTTGCGTGTGGGTATAGGTCGATTTCTTCTATCGATCGTTTTTAGTTCTACGTAGTGGTAAGTTGTCGTTCTTTCAGTTCTAGTTATTTTTCGTTCATGGTAATAGTTAAAGAGGTTAAGATACAATGCAAGCTGTACCAAGGATTGGTGATCAATCCTTAGTCAGTGATCTAAGGATAATAGATCGCTTGGTACTCAGTCAAGGTATGGTAGTGAATATCCTTTTGGGGATTAAGTGCTTTCGATCATTAATTCATGGAAGAATGATTTTAATTTTTGGGTTAAGTGTAGGTTGGTGTTCTAGGGTTTCGCGAAAGCTTGCAATCAGGTGTGTACTTTATGCTCTGTTGATGAACGGCTGAAAAGCTGAAAGTTGTATTAGTACCGTAATTGCTAATTGGTTAAAAGCTGATAGAGTGTGAATGTTTTTCGCACGGTGTTATCTGTAGCGGGAAATGTCAGAATGTCGAAAAGCAGAAGGATTGGGCTTTTGGGCCACATGAGTGTGCGAACGCTCATGTGATCAACCGAGCTTACGAAACGTGGCCGTACGACGAGGAAAGCCGCCATGAGCGATCTCATGGGCTTGGGCTGGAATGGGCCGTATATGCCCAAACGGCCCGTGGACCCGCGTGGGTAAACTTCACTATTAAGTGGGACGTAGATAGACTTGTCATGTCGCGCACATGACTTAGGTAGTTTTGGGCCTCGTTAGGCCTAAATGGGCCGTGTGGGCCCAAGGGGCTCGTAGGGCCCACACGGATAAAATTTACAGTAAGTGACTAATAAGGAACCGAGCTCTGGTGTACACATAGCCGCATCTGATTTTAGGCTGAATAGGCCACACGAGTGTGTGGGCCCACTTGGGCCGAATAATGGGCTTTAGGCCCATTGCACTGTTGTGTTTGTTTGGGTTACTTAAGTCGCTCGAGGCAACGGTGGACCTTCTGTTGGGTCGCTGAGACCCTGGTTAGCAAAATTACTAAAATACTCTCGGTTTAAAAAATTACTGAAATACCCTCAGTTTGCAAAATTACCGAAATACCCTTAGTTTACAAAATTACCGAAATACCCCCAATTTATGAAATTATTGAAATACCTCTGATTTGTAAAATTACTTAAATACCCCTAATTTGTGAGATTACTAAAATACCCCTAATTTGCAAAATTATCAAAATACCCTTAATTTATAAAATTACCGAAATACCCTCGATTTGTGAAAATTATCGAAATACCCTTATAGGGTAAAATGACTATTTTGCCCTTGTAGGTAACTGACTGGTTAGGACTATGACTGATTTAACTTTGAATGTATGATTGTGTTTTAACTGAGTTGACTATGGTCGTGTGATATTCTTTTAATATGTATGGAAATGATTGTTACTGGGCATGGCCATTTTGCATACACGTGTAATGATTGAGCATGACATACACGACATATTGCATGGGGTTGTGACATTGATACGGAGGAAGTTCTGATAGGGTCGCACGGGTCGTATGACGACTGTGGATCCAATATTGATCTGTTAAGGTCGCACGGATCGCATGAGACGACTGTAGACTGACGGACGGCTTCAAACCGCATAATTTGATTATGCTCTGTGCCAACCTAAATATGGCTTTGTGCCATCTTGATTATGGATTTGTGCCAATCGTATTTACTCGTGGCTATGTGCCTAACATATATATCGATGACTCTGTGTCGATCCTATTTACCCAAGGCTGTGTGCCGATTATATTACCGTCGCTGATGGTGTGCAGAACATAATACAATTACTGATGGCTTTGGCCAATTATAATACAGCTACTAAAGGCTTATAGCCGCATATATATACTAGCAGCTTTACTGCGATTTTGGTTAGGGCTGAAACCGGTGCTAACATTGGTGTGTTGGCTGGGTGGGTCGATTTTATCCCCACGTAAGTGTAGGGTTGGTACGGGTGGTGTGTTGGCTGGATCGAGGTGGGATGCATCCTCATACTATTGCATATCTGTTATGAGATCAGTCACTGTACTGGGCTTAAGCCCATTTGTTCTGTTATTGCTCTGGGCTAGGCCCAATTGATTCAGTTATGGGCTGTGACCTAAATGATATTGTAATGGGCTTTGACCCACATTTGCTCTGAACCTAACTGTACTATTACTGTTAAATGGCTTTGGCCCAGACTATTTTGGTTTCTGTTTCTGTATGATGTTACTCTAGTAAGTGGATTACACACTGAGTTTTCGTAAACTCACCCCATTTTTTAACTGTGCAGGTAATCCCCAACATTAGTAGGATCGGTGCTGCGAGGGACTCGGAGAAGGCCACACATTGCTTGTGATTTTTGTTTTGATTATTTATATTCAAGTATTTTGGTTTGGGTTGTAATAAGGCCTTTTTAAGTTTCTAAATTTTAACTTTGGGTCTTTCTTTAGTTTGGTTTGTATCGGTTGGAAGTAAGTCATGGTTTTCCAAAATGATAACGGTTTTCAACAACACTACGTTTTCGCAACATTTTCGAAATGGTTCCGAGACTTAATCTTTAAACATCACATTTTCGTAAATCGGTTACATTTAAACTTAGGTTCCACATCTGAAAAGGAACTTTTGGAATAAACTTAATAAATTTTTTTCTTCTATGTACCACGTGTTAAGAATAAACTAACGTAATTGGGATTTTTCTCAAGCTTTCTTAAAGAAGGGTTTTCAATGAAAACATGGTTTTCGAAAAACACTTCAATGTGACACGCCAAATTCAGGTCTAACTTCTGGGTCGAGTTTGGGGTGTTACAAAAGGTGTTTGAATTATGATACAAATGAATGAGCTTGAATAAAAAAAGTACTGGTAAGTTTTGACATGAGTTAATGTATGATTTTTTTATCTTAAATGCAACCCATTTGGTATATGCTTGCGACAAGAAAGTATAGGCTTGGTTTTCATTTGTTTGGTATATAAGTTGTGGTGCCAAATGATGGCATATTGGTTAGTAATAGGTTGGGTGAAATTGACATGTTTTTGAATGAGATTCAATGTGTTTGAGAATGGTTTTGTAGCTGATAATGATGTGGCTTGGTGTCTAAGATTTTGTGGAAAAATGACTTGAAATGTAAGATTTTTAAAGTGCACACGGCCTGGGGCATGAGCTGCCACACATCTGTGTGCCACAGTCCTACACTATCGTTGTCATTATTATTTTTAGATGCAAGTTTCACACGGTCAGAGACACGGTCATGTGCCTCAAGACAGAATGTAACACAGTCTGGCTCACAGTGTACGACACGGTCGTATGGCCCTATTTCGAATACTCACTACCCACATGGTTTGGGCTATGTAACACGGCCTGGCCACACAGCCATGTGACCCATGTTTTCAAAATTTTCAAAATTTTCTAAAACTTTCTATTTTGTTTCAAATTAGTCCCTAATTGTTCCTCAATTATTTTTAAGGCCCTGTAAGCCTGATTTAAGGTCAATATTATATTTATGTTATGAATGACATTTGAATTTGATCATATGTTATTTAATTTGATATTTGAATGGTTAAATGTTAGTAATTGTTATGATATGTGTTGTAATGCTCTATAACCTTAATTCAACGATAGAGACAGGTTAGGGGTGATATAATAACAAGTTAACATTGTTGATAAACTGATGAATTATACTTGGAATTGATAGATGTTGAGGTTAGATCATGGAAATGACTAAATTATTAAGTTAGTTAAGCTTGTTTGTTAGCTTTGTAGCATTATGGACCAAATCGAATGAATGTAAAAATTATCACGAAATTATGCAAGGAATAGAAAGCATATGGTTCCTAATGAATGAATTTGAAATCATACTTTGATTTGAAGCTAGGAATCGAGTAATATGTTTATCCCGAGTTTAAGGACTAAATTGAATAAATAGAATAAAATGAAAAATATGTGAATAATAAAAAAATGATTAATTTGAATCAAGCATCTCGTGACAGTTTCGTTGTGAGCCATTGAAAGGCTATTGTGTGTTGGTATATGATATTGATTAGTATAAATATATACTTGTATAAAACAAGAATTAGATAAAAGTGTAGCTTGTAGTGGAAAAGCAAAAAACTACGGAATAGGCCCTGAGAAATCTACTCTTTTTGTGTTTTGAAAGGTAAGTTCTTATGGAACTTACTACCCTTCCTTGTTTAATAGGTGTGCTTGTGTTTATTTTCATTTTATCTATACTTGAACTTAAGTTAAGATTTTGGTGAAAATTGGCATACATGGCTAGCAAATGTAATTGAATTGAATTGAAATAAGTGGTTGATCTTATATCTATTGTTTGTAACTAAAAGAATGACAAAGATCCTAAAATGTATCATTAAATGTATGTGCAATTCATGTTTAGATTCAATCGACAAAATTTGGAAATTGATATGTGATAGTTATAGGATATGAATACGCAAATATGGGTAATTGATGCCCATGTGAACTTAGTAAAATACTAGGATATAGTTGGCATGCCAATATGGTCATATGCCCGCTTGTGTATGAGACAGCTGACAATGTGGAGATTCTGATATACTATTTTGGGATCCAACATTTTTTGTGAATCATCGAGTATTCACTGTCTCTACGGAGACATTTGTGTGGTGGAGGGATGTATTTGAATATGTATATACATTTGATGCCTATGTGTAACAGTCAGTTTTTAGTGAAATCAGAATAGTGATTTTGAGACCACAAATTTGACAAGTAAACTATTATTTTTTTTATTATTTGAATATTTCTATGGGACGTTAGTAAGGTCGTATTAAAATTTCGTTAAGAAATTTTGATGTTTTCATGCTTAATTATGTAAAAAAAGATTAAATCGTAAATGGTGCAAAATTAGAGTTTTATTAGTTAAATGTGTCAAATAGCTATGGAATTTAATCTAAGGGACTTGGATGGTAAATAGACCAATTAAGGGTTAGTGGACATTCATGGATAAGGTATTCATGAAATTTTGAATGATTTAAAGGTTAAAAGGGTAATTGAGTAAATAAGTTAAAAATTGATTAAAAAAGTGTCCATCTTCTTCATTTCATTACCCTAAAACCAATTTTTGCTATTGGACAAGAGGTGGCATTCGGTTGAGCTTTGGTTGTGTGCATGGTGAGTTTTCAAGCCCCATTTTTAATGATTTTTATATTTTCGGGTCGGTTTAGCTTAACCTAGCTAACCTGAGGATCAATTTGTAAAACTGTTAAAGGTTTAGGGTTTTTCCATGAATGTTCTTACATGATTCTTGATGTTTGATAGTAGATTATGAGTCCTTGTTAATAAATAAACAAGTTTTGTAAAGTGATTTTTTATGAAAATAAAAAGTCACAAATAATAATATGCGGGGCCAACCCACTTGTGGTACCTAACCAATGGTGGCAATCCCTAATATCCGTACGTGGGACCAACCCACTGTGGTACCAAACCATTGGGACGAGTCACAGAAATAAGATATATGTGGTACCTAACCACTGGTGGTTCCAAACCACTGAGACTTAGTCACAAAATAATAATATGTGGGGCCAACCCACTTGTGGCACCTAACCACTGGTGACAGTCTAAAAGAGTTCATATTTCCTCCCTCTTCACATCATACCCCAACTTCATGTTCATGCTTTACAATATGGTATGATCATGCTTTCAATGTACAATAACAATCAATCCACTCATACATTCATCCATTAATGACAGCACATAGTAGAACTTACCTGAAGTCCTCGCTTTTACCCACAAGGGTAACATAGTGATCCATACCATCACTTCGGCTTTTGGCAATACATAGATAATAACATAATTAACATATAAAGTGTGTAAGAGTTACACACCTGATAACACGTAATGTCACGCCCTCTACGACGACACTATCGCTAATCGGAACTACTACTATCTGCCTACAACTCTACTCAGAAGCCGACCCACAACCTGGTGGCCAATCTTGAACATAATCAATAATACAATTAATACAGATAACATTAGTACTACCACGAGGGTACAACGGTCATTTGTCATTTAGGGGTAAAGTGGTAATTACACACAAAGGGTATTTAGGTAATTTTGTAATTTGGGGGTAATTCGGTAATTTCGCAAACCAGGGGTAATTCGGTAATTTACAAACCAGGGGTAATTCAGTAATTTTGCAAACCAGGGGTAATTCGGTAATTTCGTAAACCAGGGGTAATTCGATAATTTCGCAAACCAGGAGTAATTCGATAATTTCGTAAAATAGGGGTAATTCTCGGCCCAAATGGGCCCACACACTCGTGTGGCCCATTCAGTCCAAACGTAGCCACATATATGAGATTCACATAGTCTAGTTTACTATTTACTACTCAATCATACAATTGACTCATATGGGCCCAGGCCGGGCCGAGCCCATTGGGCCCACTTGGCCCCTTTCGGGCCATCGTGGCCCAACAACCCACACCCACAAGAACACTACTAATGGCCTCAACTATCGCGATGAAGCCCCACACGTGCGCTCGCACGTATGCTCCTTCTCCTCCTAGACAGGTCTATTTATAGCTAGCTTCTCACCTTCCTTCTTTGTATCTTTTTGATGTGGGATCCCTCCGCCAGTAGAGTTTAAATCCAACTCAAACTCTTCCTGTCCAATCCGCAAAATAAATACTCCACTGCTTTCCATGAGATTCGAACCCAGGCTCCCTTGTAGCACAATCCATGCCGTTAACCACTTTACCAACTAGCTCCTTGTGTTTAAAACCATGCGCAACTACATATAACCCTATGGCAAAATTCTAGAGTCCCTTTAAAAAGAAAACCAAAATGCAAGAGCCAAGACTTGAACCTTAGACCTCCTTCCTTCCTTGTGGTGTCACCCCCTTGTCTCTTATGTGGCGTCACTTTGCCACTGCACTACACACTCCACTTGTGTCATTCTCTCCACATTTTATTCTTAAAGCCTACCTACTAACTCCCAGGGTTTTATTCACCTAAAACCAAAATTTCCCTAAAGCCAAAGTTTGAACCCGGGACTTCATAGAAGCCCCCAAACCTTTCAAAATCACTCACCTAATAGATCCAACTTGCACTAATGCCGTTCTCTTATTCCCAAAAATTTTAAACGCTCCTACGCCTAAGGCCCAATAGGCCAATCCTACTAGGCCCAACTTTGGGATGTTACAAATCTACCCTCCTTAAAGAAATTTTGTCCTCGAAATTTCCAGCTATAGAAACAGTCGCACATCCTAACCTACAACACTACACTCACGCTGTGCACTCTGATTCTAAAACAGTAATACACATTCTAACTTAAGTTTGGAACCTTTTCACACAACCAAATATCTAATACAGAAGCAAACAAATATTTAACACTCATACATAAAAATTTTCCATTCAAACATCACATCCAAAACATACATAGAATAAATACAGTCATTATAGCATATAATAATAAGTAAGGGGACTTGCGGATTTGGTGCCGGAGACTCTGGTGCCATACATCCAATAAAGATAATTTTTTCTAAAAAAACCAAATTTCAAATAACTTTGAAAAAACATTTTTTGAGCCCATTCCACTGCCGAGTTTTGCAACCTAGGCTTTGATACCACAATTGTAACACCTCAAACCCAGCATAGAAGTTAGGCCCAAATCTGGCGTGTCACATTAAAGGAAGTTGAAAAGCTAAGCAGTTGTGTAGAAAAGATTTATCGAATTTTTGAACTCCGAGTTCGTTGTTTGTTTGAGAAAAATGTGATTTGCCAAATGACCATTTAAAAGTTGTTATTATTTTGAAAAACTATTTTATTATGAAAGTTGAACTTGCATCATTGCTTAAACATGATATTTTAGAAAATGATTGCTAATGTTTTAAGAAAACCCCGTATTTATAAGTTTAATAGTTATAAATGAAAACCTAGAAAAATAAACCAATGACCTTGTTACAAAATATTAACCCAAAATAAATAATCTAAAAGAAAAGGTAAAAATTGAAATTACTAAAGTTCACAAGTAGTACCTCCGATGTATAGCCACCCCCCGAATCCTCCACGGCTCCCAATCCTCTATCGCTGGAAATTACCTGAAACATTTAATAAAAAGAGGGGGTGAGTTTACGAAAACTCAGTGTGTACAACCCTCATCGGTAAGAACATGCATCACAACAATCTGAACTGAAGCCCATTACAGTAATGGTGGCAATTGGGCCTTAGCCCAGAATAGCCTTGGTTGAGCCTTAACCCATATCATATGTCACAGCAGATAATGCATGAAATGCAACCCAACCAAACTAATATGCATATCAACCGTATCTCCTGTATCTACCCAACATTTGTGGCACCTAGCCACTGGTGGTACCTAACCACTGGTGGTTCCAAATCACTGGTGACAAAAGTCACAAATAATAATATGTGGGGCCAACCCACTTGTGGTACCTAACCACTGGTGACAATCTGTCACATCTCAAATTTATGGGGCTTTGCATTTGATGTGCTGTGATGTGTTGTTGTGCTTATTATGCTTGTTAGAATGTTTTAGTGGTCCAGAATGGGCTCGAAGTTGGGCCGAAGCCTTAGCAAAAATTTTCTGTTTAGGCACTCTAGTGGAGAGTCAGGTAGGATAGGGCTTAAAAGATATTATCTGTGAATTAAGACACAAAAATGGGCTTGTGGCCCAATGGTCAGTGGTGATATACAGGGACTAGGAGTGGCATGTCAAGCAGTTAAGAAGGTCCATGGTTCGAGTCACATGATACCTTTTTATTTTAATTAATTTCGGCAATAGCAAAGAGCAGTAGTGGAGTTCGGCTTGGATGCTTGAAATTAGGAATTATTTAATGTGGATAATAAGGTTGATAATGTGCTGATAAAGAGAGGAAGAGGTGGTGTTATCAATGACACTATGGATGACTGATCAGATGAGGATAAGGAGAAAATTTAGGAATTATCTGGAAGGCTAGGTGGTGGCCAAAATTTTGACTCTAAGAGGGAGGAGGGATCAGTTTAGAGTGGGCTTTAGGGGTGCCAAAATTACCCTGTTAATAGGATGAGTTTTTGAGATTCGGAATGGGCATTTCCAGCATTTGTTTAAGGGGTGCCGAAATTTTGCATTAAGTAAGGGGAATATCTCTTCATTTTCGGCATTTGAGTCTTCATTCTCCCACTCACTTTTCTCATAATTCTACTAAAGCTGAACCTACCTCTAGTCAAATTCTCTTTTCTTTACCGTCTCTATTACTACTTTTCCTTTCATCCTACTTCTCTTCTCTCAATCATCTTTTTTATTTTCAAAAGCCAAAACTCATAACTCACCTCTTCTCCATTCTTTTCCTATAATCGAATGATCATTATTCTTTCCTTTATTCTCTCTTTGTCGATTTCTTCATAGCCGAATCTTCATAGATCCTGTTGCACTGTCTCTCATTTGATCTTCTCAGAAGCTAAAATTTGTTAAGAGAAGCCGAATCTATTGGTAAGTGCCGATTTCTTTTAATCTTTTCTCTTTCGATTTTGGGGGCCAAAGCCGAATGGCTACTTGGGTTGTTGAGGTTGTCGATTGGTCTAATACTTCTTTTATTCTGGCGTTTTCTTTTGGGGATGACATCTTGAGAATCAAAATAGATCAGATCATCTAGATTCCAAAAGCCAAAAATCGCTAGTCTCTGAACTAGATCTCTTTTTGGGATTTTGAGGTAAGGGTTTCTTTAGATTTTTGCTGGGTTTTGTTTAGTGTATTCGTAATCTAAATCCTATGTTAAGGATTGACAACCATATGTTGTGGTGGTAGCAACTGATAAGGTCTTTTGATGGAATCAAATGTCGATCAGGCGAAGGAGGGAATTGGATCCATAAAACCAACCTCTAAGTTTAAGAACCGTGCGGTGTCTGCCGTTAGAGATTGGCCACCGGGTTGTGGACCAGCTTTGGAACAAAACCATAGGCAGATAACAGTCGTATCAGCTACTGAAAATGTTGACATAGAAAGTATCGTCTTATCTGTAATCAGGTGTGTAGATATTTATCACATAAGTTTTCAGATTATACATTATTGGTGAAATGTCAAAAAGGTCATCCAGACAATGATTAACCCGTAGGGGTTAGGCTAAGGATGCCAGGTACGTGAACATAGTAAATTCTCTATGTGTATCGATATGTGTGATAACCTGTTAACCTGTAGATGGCATGTTGTTTTTACTTTTGCATGTGCATATGCATGGGATGGGATTGATATGATGAAGTGGAAGAGCATGTTAACAGGTCACTTAGTGATCAGTGGTTAAACCACAATATATTATTAAAGTCGCATGGCGATCAGTGGCTCTGCCACATTTGATTAATAGGTCACATAGTGATCGGTGGTTAAACCATAATATATTATTAAGGTCGCATGGCGATCGGTGGCTCTGCCATATCTAATTATAAGGTCACATAGTGATCAGTCTTTATGACAGGCAGCACAGCTGTAGAAATGGCGTATAGTGGATGGAGGGTTGATTGTAGAAATCCCCACGATGTGATGGCTAATAAGGGTTGGAGTGTAGATGATGGAACTTTAGGTTGGGTTAGGACATTCAGCATGTATCTGTTTTGTTGCTGTTTTGTGTGGGCCAAGGCCAAAATGTGTTTTTGGGCCTTAGCCGTTTATGTGATTCTGGGATTTACACACTGAGTCTTGGTGACTCACCCTTTTATTTTTCCCAACTTTTTAGATGAGCAATAGACCGTGGACACAGGAGCTGAGGCAGACTCGAGGGGCCATAAAGACTTTTATTATGTGAACCGATTTTCGGGTTTCCCTTTAGTTTTAAATTTTGGGTTATTTTTGTTAGCATGTAATAAGGCCTCTTTGCTTAAAATTTTTAGTTTATTGTTATCCATGTTCAAGGATTATAGACTTATGTTTTCAAAGATTTAATTATAAAGCGAATTAAAAATGGGCTTTCCAAACACGGTCAACCCAAAAGCTAAGGTTTATTTCAAAAATTTCACATTTAATGATTAACCGGTTAAACAAACTGAGATTTCCAAAATCAACAAGCAAAGGTTTCAACACCATGTTCTACTTGAAAGTTTTTTCAAAACTATGCTTTCTTCAAAGCGATCAAAGGATTTGATCTTAAACAAACAACCCGTAGGATGCCAGATCTGGTCGTAACGTTTGGGCCAGGTTTGGGGTGTTACATAATCCCTAATATCTGTACGTGGGGCCAACCCACTGTGGTACCAAACCATTGGGACGAGTCACAGAAATAAGATATATGTGGTACCTAACCACTGGTGGTTCCAAACCACTGAGACTTAGTCACAAAATAATAATATGTGGGGCCAACCCACTTGTGGTACCTAACCACTGGCGACAGTCTAAAAGAGTTCATATTTCCTCCCTCTTCACATCATACCCCAACTTCATTTTCATGCTTTACAATATGGTATGATCATGCTTTCAATGTACAATAACAATCAATCCACTCAAACATGCATCCATTAATGACAGCACATAGTAGAACTTACTTGAAGTCCTCGCTTTTACCCACAAGGGTAACATAGTGATCCATACCATCACTTCGGCTTTTGGCAATACACAGATAATAACATAATTAACATATAAAGTGTGTAAGAGGTACACACCTGATAACATGTAATGTCACGCTCTCTACGTCGACACTATCGCTAATCGGAACTACTGCTATCTGCCTACGACTTTTGGTCAGAAGTCGGCCCACAACCTGGTGGCCAATCTCGAACATAATCAATCATACAATTAAGACAGACAACATTAGTACTTACACGAGGGTACAACGGTCATTTGTCGTTTAGAGGTAAAGTGGTAATTAGACACTAAGGGTATTTCAGTAATTTTGTAATTCGAGGGTAATTCGATAATTTCGCAAACCAGGGGTAATTCGATAATTTACAAACCAATGGTAATTCAGTAATTTCGCAAACCAGGGGTAATTCAGTAATTTCGTAAACCAGGGGTAATTCGGTAATTTTGCAAACTATGGGTAATTCGATAATTTCGTAAACCAGGGGTAATTCGGTAATTTTGTAAACTAGGGGTAATTCAGTAATTTCACAAACCTAGGGTAATTCTGTAATTTTGCAAACCAGGGGTAATTCGGTAATTTACAAACCAAGGGTAATTCGGTAATTTTGCAAACTAGAGGTAATTCAGTAATTTTGCAAGCTAGGGGTAATTTAGAAATTTCGCAAACCAAGGGCAATTCGGCAATTTACAAACAGGGGTAATTCGATAATTTTACAAACCAGGGGTAATTCGATAATTTTGCAAACCAGGGGTAATTCAGTAATTTCACAAACCAGGGGTTTTCAGTAATTTTGTAAACCAGGGGTATTTTGGTAATTTCACAAATTAGGGTATTTCGATAATTTTGTAAACCAGGGGTATTTTGGTCAATTTACAAATCAGGGTATTAACAACCCAACAGAAGGCCCACTATGCCTCGAACGACTTAAATGTTCTAAACAGAGATAATGAATCAAATGGGCCTAAGGCCCATTCTCAGCCCAAGTGGGCCCACACACTCGTGTGGCCCATTCAGCCCAAACCTAGCCACATATATGAGATTCACATAGTCTAGTTCACTATTTACTACTCAATCATACAATTGACTGATATGGGCCCGAGTTGTGCCCATTGGGCCCACTTGGCCCCTTTCAGGCCATCGTGGCCCAACAGCCCACACCCACAAGAACACTACTAATGGCCTCAATTATCGCGTTGAAGCCCCACACGTGCGCTCGCACGCTCGTGTGGTTACTATCGCCGTGTCATCGGCATTTGCCGCTCTACAGCTAGAGTAGAGAGAATACACACCTAATAGGAATCTGAAGCTGCTAAACCGCGCTCCGAGCACTCCCATGCCCAACGCCAACTAGGTATGCTCCTTCTCTTCCTAGGCAGCTCTATTCCTTCTCCTCCTAGGAAGCTCTATTTATAGCTAGCTTCTCAGCTTCCTTCTTTGTATCTTTCCGATGTGGGATCCCTCCACCAGTAGAGTTTAAATCCAACTCAAACTCTTCCCGTACAATCCGCAAAATAAATACTCCACTATTTTCCATGAGATTCGAACCCAGGCTCCCTTGTAACACAATCCACGCCGCTAACCACTTTACCAACTAGCTCCTTGTTTCTAAAACCATCCGCAACTAAATATAACCCTATGGCAAAATTCTAGAGTCCTTTTAAAAAGAAAACCAAAATGCAAGAGCCAAGACTTGAACCTTGAACCTCCCTCCTTCCTTGTGGCGTCATCCCCTTGTCTCTTATGTAGCATCACTTTGCCACTACACCATACGCTCCACTTGTGTCATTCTCTCCATATTTTATTCTTAAAGCCTACCTACTAACTCCCAGGGATTTATTCACCTAAAGCCAAAATTTCCTTAAAGCCAAAGTTTGAACCCGGGACTTGATAGAAGCCCCCTAACCGTCCAAAATCACTCACCTAATAGATCTGACTTGCACTAATGCCATTCTCTTATTCCCAAAAATTTTAAATGCTCCTACGCCTAAGGCCCAATGGACCCAATCCTACTAGGCCCAACTTTGGGATGTTACAAGAATGGTATGAAGGTGAACACTTGTGGTATGTTTTGGTTCATGATTTAATTAATTTGTTATGCTAGGAATGGATCAATGTTGACATGTTTTAGTTGTTGATGTTTGAACATATTGCGATGTTTATGAAGGGTACATTGGTTGGTTGTTTTTAGGACATTAAATTGTTATGTTTATATTGAATTGTTTATGGTCATAATTATGGTATGTTTTAAGATGATATTGAATTAGATGTGTATGTTTTAAATGTGGTAATGTATACATGTTTAGGTAGGTTTGTATGTTTGTATTTGAGGTGCCTTGTATGGCATATTGGTTGAATGATTTTTGAACTTTTGAATGATTATTTCATGTTGGTTTTGGTCATGTTTTGATGCTTTGAATAGGTGTTATAAAGGCTTTTAGATGACTGCTTGTATTGGTGATGGAAATGGCTTGTTCTTGGGCAAATTCATGTTCACATGGTCTGAGACACAGGCGTATGACTCAGCCGTGTGTGACATACGGCCAGGCGACATAGCCGTGTGTCCCCTGTAGGTTTTAATGCATACAAGTCAGGGTTTTACATGGCCAAGTATGCGGCCTGCCAGACGGGCATGTGGCTTGGCAGTGTGACCCAACTTAGAGAGTTACACGGGTGAGGACACGGGCTGGGACACGTTCGTGTGTCCCTAATTCAATTGTTACACAGCATAAGACAAGGGTGTGTGTCTCAACCGTGTGAATCACAGTGCCTAACCACACGACTGTGTGACCTCTACAGTCCAAATTTTCTATGCTTTTATGAACTTTTCGATTATTTCCAAGTTAGTCCCTTAATTATTTTTAAAGTATTTCTATGGCCTCGAGGGCTCGATTAAGGGACGTTATGTATGTGATTGAATTTAATTGGATTACGTTTGCAATGATGTATGAAATGAATGTTTTAATGTTCCGTATGTACGATAATACTCAGTAACCTTATTCCAGAGACGGATCTGGGTTAGGGGTGTTACACTACGAGTTTTGCACTTCGATGGCTTAGTGTGGTGTAGTGTATGCTCAAATGAGCTATCTTGATATGGTGTATTCATCGGCGTGTCTGAATCTATTTTACTAGGATTTCATTGGGCGAAATGTTAAAATTGAACCTTGAAATCAAAAAGTGAAAATGCACCAAATTTGTTAAGCTATTAGATATGTGGTTAAAATTGCAATGGTATGAAATAGTAGTTCGAAGACAATATATGGAATTGTGATGATCTTACGTGAATTGGTGTAATTTGGCGATGCTTTGGACATGTTATAATGCATAATACTTATGGATACCTATGTTTATTATGCTCATTTTGTTGTGACATTATTTGCCATGTTTTAGCTAGATGTATGCCTAATCTTTAGTAGTAACATACTCACTTATGAGCAAGGTAAGTGTTGTAATTTCCATTTAAACATACTCATATATGTTCATTTTGGTATATAATATTCTGGCATGTATATAAGGTCTTTTTCTATGTAAATGATCATCTCTAATGTGAATGTCAATGTTAGATTTGTATGTTAAAGTTAGATTTGTATGTTAAAGTTGGTAAATGGCCTAGTTTATGCTTAGTTTCGATCATGTTTAATGTCATTTGGATTATTGATTTCAAAGCTTGCATAAACCTTATGTGTTAAAATTTGCAAGTGATTGTTGTTTTGTCGAGTTTTAAAATTTATAAAGAGAATGATGGAACCTGGAAACTAACTCTGACAACGATTTAAGGCAAGTGCACCTATCGAACAGTAGTATAGCTTAGGCAAGACCGGATTGTCGAACCCAAAGGAACTAAAAGTACTAATACTAACCTTCTTTCTATTATTTGGCCTAAATATTAAGTGATTGATTGTTTAATCTAAATTAACTAACTACTAAGCTAAAGACGCAAAGACAAAAAGAATGAAGTGGGAAAATACTATTGGGAAAACTCAGTTGATTAAGACGATACCCTTAGGAATAATCCACCTGGACTTCACTAGTTATCTAACCCTAAACTAGATGATTTATTCACTTGACTTGATCTGTAGGATTCCCTAATTTATATTAAACCCTCTCTTGAGGCGAATAACGTCTAACCCTAGGTTGATTAATTAAAATATCTGTTTAATTAAAACCCCCTAGAATCGCATTAACTCGATCTATGGACTCCCATATTAGATTTCACCCTAATCTGGCAAAATCTCGTCACCCTATCTCTAGACGCGCGATCAACTCCGCTTAATTATGCTAGATCTACTCTTAGATAGGGACTTTTGCTCCACCACCTATGCACATTCAACTTGAATCAATTTCCCGGAAATATTAACACAAGAATTAAGCACACGTTATTAAGAACAAATTAAATCTTTATCATATAGTTCAGAAAACAATAACAAGATCCGTCTTAGGTTTTATCCCCTTCAGGTATCTGAAGAGTTTAGTTCATAATGATAAAAGAAAACATCTCAGAAGAAAAGATAAAATAAAACATAAGAAATCCCCAAAACTTCCTAAAGGGATTGAAGGAGAGATCCGCCGTTTTGAGTATAATCCCGGCTTCTTGAGATGGATCAACTGGCTATCTTTGAGATGGATCACAAGTATAATCCCACAAATCTGACCTTTCTGGCTCAGCTCCTTAGCCTATCTAACCGCCTGCGACAAAAGCCCTGACAGAAGGCTTCTGCTGAACTCCCCTCTTAAGTTGCCCCCTAGGGTGTTTATATAGGCTTTGAGATGCCTTGCTTGGCCCCTAAGTATCCTAATCCGAGTATAATTCCTACTAGGGTGTTTGAATAGGCTTTGGAATATGTTTCTTTTCCCCTAAGCATCCTTTTTCGAGTAGAATTACTCTTTTCTACGATAGGGACACGGTCATGGCACACGTCCGTGTGAATCGATTTCAGGCTGTGGTCGAGTCTGCTGAAGAGACATGTCCGTGTGTTTCGGGGTCCAGGCCGTGTTAGAGTAAATTAGGGAGGCACGGCCATATGGTCTTGGGCCCAGGCCGTGTCGATTTCTTCTTTGGCCCAATTTGGTTGGTTTTGAGCCCGTTTCTCGTTCTTTTCGTCCCTAGGTGCTTTCCTGAGTATAAAACATGAAAAGAAAGGATTAAGAGAACCTTTTTACACAAATCAAGGGATAAATCATCCAAAAGTATGCTAAATGTGGGATTAAAATATGTTACTTTTATGGTTATCAAATACCCCCACACTTAAGCTTTTGCTTGTCCTCAAGCAAAATTTTCAACTTACAATTAAAACGAACTTTCCACAATTCATAATTCTCATTAACAATGTCTCATCATAATTCATAGATAATTTATAGATGGATAATTTAACTCAAAGAGTCCTAAAGATTCAAACAATATAAGTCATACATTTTGTAGCTCGAAAACATAGGTGTCTCCCCTTATCTAAATAATTACCTTTAATTCAAAACTGACAAGGATTGAAATCCTAACTAAAGATTCACTCAAAGCACTCGAAGTGTTTAAACGTCAAGAATAAGCACTCATAAGTCGAACTTGAAAAGTTAATCCCATAGGCTTACCTAAAAATCAAATCTCCACCACTGTAATATGAGATGATACACAAATCAAAAGGTCTTTAACAAGGTTGTAACGGGGCTTAGGTTAAAGGTGTGGATAAAGGTTGAATTGGAAGCTTAGAATCGAGATTGACCTGACAAATTACCTAACTTTAGAAAAAGAATTGAACTAACAATCTGAATAATTACATCACATGAAAATACTAATAATACGAGCTTCTTCTTCAAGATATTGAAATTAAACATATAAGCTCACTTAATTATAGAACTAATAATGAATATACTTCGATTTTTTGTTTTAGATAATGCTAGCACAGATTACATAAGAAAGAACTTTTATAACTAAAATAAAATACTTGAGCAACTTATCAAATCAAGTCTAGATAGATGGGTAGTCAAAGGAATGGTGATAATAAATACGAGTAGGGTTTTGGGGTATATTAGTGGGTGAATCAATAGAAAGGGTTGTTAGGATCAAAGGGTTCACTAAGGGTTAATTGTGAAGGTGAGGAAGAAAGAAATAGAGGGTGAGAGGTTTGCGTTTCGGTTTTTCAAAGGTGAAAATGGAGCAAAGAGAGAGATTTGGGACAAGGGAGCATTCGGCAATGGTGAAAAACAGAAAAGGGGAAAAAATGGCTTTTGTGCTTTGATGTTTTCGGCACTAGGGAAAAAAAACCTGAGAGGTAAAGCAAATTATGACCAAATGGTTAAAAGAAATGGCCAAAAGAAGAAAACAAAATGTTCACTAATGCACAAAAATGCATTCGGCTAGGGAGAGAAAAATATGAGAAGAAAAGCTTTTGTGAAAAGCACCAAATGATCAAATCAAAGTGACTAAACTTGTTATACATCCTTACAAAAGCTTCCAACAAGATTCGGCCACCCCTCTAGACCCCAAAATCGTCCAAGTTCATGGACAAAGTTTGGCCATTCCAAAATTTCCAAAACACATTCCCTTAAAAGTGCCTTGTGTCCCCCCTACATTCCATAAGTTCATGATTTCTTTCCCTATGTTCAAAGCTTACCTTAACCCATTAGCCACCTTGCCATAAAATAAATAGTCCAACCTTACCAAAAATAAAGCTTGGCCGACACATGCTAGAAGAGTGCAAAAATTAAAGTCAGAAAATGCATACTATGGGATCCGAACCTCTTCCCTCAAGCAACACTTATGGCGCGAACTCCACTTTACTACTAGCTTATCTTATGCTAGCTTTTGCCACTTAATTACCTTAAACATCAAGATTACTTGTTCCACTTCAATAAAGTACTCCTTACCAAAATTTATTCTAATTCCGAATAAATCCCAAGCCTTCTCAAGACTATATAAGAAACACACAAAATAAATCATTCTCTAGCTAAGCATCGAAATTATGCAACATATCGATACTAAATTTTTAGGATGTTAAAATTCTACCCCCTTAAAGAAAATTTCGTCCTCAAAATTTACCTGGTTAAAAGAGGTGAGGATATTGTTGCCGAATTGCGTCCTCAGGCTCCCACGTAGCTTCCTCCGCTCCGTGATTACGCCATAGAACCTTAACCAACAGTATCGACTTCTTTCTTAGCATATTAACATCACGATCTAAGATTTTCACTGGTTCCTCCCCGAAAGACAAGTTCGGCCTTATTTCCACTTCTTCTACTGGTACTACGTGAGACAGATCCGATCTATAACGCCTCAGCATAGAAATATGGAAGACACTATGAATCTAACTCAAGTCCGGAGGTAATTCAAGCTGATAGGCCACTAGTCCTACACGCTTCAACACACGGTACGGTCCAATGAACCTAGGGCTCAACTTTCCCTTCCTGCCAAATCTAAAAATCTTCTCTAAGGTGAGACTTTCAGAAAGACCTGATCTCCCACTGGAAACTCAATATCCTTATGCTTCAGATCTACATATGACTTTTGTCTGTTCGAAGCTTCCTTTAACCGTGTTGGAATCACCTTTACCTTTTCTTCCGTCTCAGATATCAATTCAGGACCCAACAACTGCCTTTCCCCCAATTCAGTCCAACAAGTAGGGGTACGACACCTACGACCATATAATGCTTCATAGGGTGCCATTTGGATACTGGATTGGTAACTATTATTATATGCAAACTCTACCAACGGTAGAAAATCTTCCCAACTACCTCTGAAGTCAATCAGACAACCCTTAACATGTCTTCCAAAATCTAGATTACTTTTTCCGACTGACTATCTGACTGAGGATGAAAAATCCTACTGAAGTTTAACTTTGTTCCCAAAGCCTCATGCAATGCTCTACAAAACCGTGATGTAAACCTAGGATCCCTGTCGATGTAATAGACACTGGTACCACATGCAACCTCACAATCTCTAATACGTACAACTTAGCCAGCTTCTGCAGCGAGTAATCCATACGAATTGGTAGAAAATGGGCAGTCTTCATCAATCGATCCACTATCACCCAGACGAAATCTTTCTTAGTGGGTGTTAAGGGTAACCTACTAAGAAAATCCATCGTTATTCGCTCCCATTTCCATAAAGGAATCTTTGCCGGTTGCAATAAGCTCGAAGGTAGTTGATGTTCTGCCTTCACTTGTTGACAAGTCAAGCACTTACCCATGAAATCAATAACCTCTCGTTTCAACCCTGACCACCAATATTGTTTACGGGGGTCTCGATACATCTTATTTCCTCTGGGGTGCATAGCATAAGGGCTACTATGTGCCTCTCGCAGAATCAATTGTCTCAAATCCGAATCCATGGGCATACAAACTCTTCCGCGAAAGCACAGCACTCCATCCTTATTCATTCCAAAATCCCCTATCACACCACTTTCAACATGTTGCATTAATGGACCAATCTTTTCATCGGATAACTGCTTCTCCTTAACTGTTCTAACCACAGAGGCTTCACCTGAAGTTCCGCTAGCAGACTGCCATCCTCATACAAACTAAGATGAGCAAACATTGCTCTTAACTCTGATACTACCTTATGACTCAACGCGTCTGCCACCACGTTAGCCTTTCCAGGATGATACTCGATTGAGAAGTCATAATCCTTTAATAGCTCCACCCACCTCCGTTGTCTCAAGTTCAACTCCTTCTGGGTAAGGAGGTACTTAAAACTCTTATGGTCCGTATAGATGATAGACTTCTCACCGTAAAGATAGTGCCTCCAAATCTTTAAAGCAAATACTACCGCAGCCAATTCCAAGTCATGAGTAGGATAGTTAACTTCGTGCGGCCTTTACTGATGAGAAGCATAAGCCACCACTTTTCCTTCTTGCATTAGCACACATCCTAAACCCGTGTGTGACGCATCACAGTAAACGATAAACTCTTTTCCAGCCTCAAGTTGAATCAGTACTAGCGCTTCCGTGAAAATCTTCTTCAGTTTCTCAAAACTCTCTTGTTATTTATCTGTCCACACATATGGTACTCCCTTTCGCAACAGTTTTGTTAGGGGTGCAGCAATCAACAAAAACCCCTCAACAAAGCGTCTATAATAGCTAGCCAAACCTAAAAAACTCTGAATCTTAGCCACTAACTTCAGTGGTTTCCAATCCAACACAGCCTCTACCTTCCGAGGATCAACTCTGATTCCTCCGGCTGACACCACATGACCCAATAAAGTCACTTCCTTCAACCAAAATTCACACTTACTAAATTTGGCATAAAATTGCTTGTCTCGCAGTATCTGCAATATTGTGCGCAAATATGAGTCATGCTCTTATTCATTTCTCGAATATACCAAGATGTCATTAATGAACACTACCACGAACCGGTCTAGATAGGGTTGAAAGACACAGTTTATCATGTCCATAAATGCAGTTGGTGCATTGGTCAAACCAAATGGCATCACCAAAAACTCATTATGCCCATAACGAGTTTGGAATGCCATCTTATGAATATCTGCCTCATTAACCTTGAGTTGATGATAACCCGATCTCAAATCAATCTTGGAGAAAACTGAAGCTCCTTTCAATTGATCAAACAGGTCGTCGATTCTCGGTAATGGATACTTATTCTTGATCATCAATTTATTCAACTGCCTATAATCAATGCACATACGCTTCGGCCCATCTTTCTTCTTGACGAACAAAACCGGTGCTCCCCACGGAGACAAACTCGGTCGAATAAATCCCCAATCCAATAATTGTTGAATTTGAGCTTTAAGCTCCGCTAATTCCTTTGGCGTCATTCTATAAGGAGCAATAGACACCGGAGCCGTTCTGGGAAAAAGCTCAATGCCAAATTCTACTTCCCAATCTGGAGGTAGACCCAAAAGTTCTTCGGGAAAGACATCTGGAAATTCTTTTACCATTCTCACACCTTCTACTGATAATTCCTTAGCATCTAAAGCAATAATGAAGGCTAAGAATGCTCCATACCGTTTTCGCACCAACTTTTCTACCTTTAAAGTAGATACCACATTTGCCAGGTAATTCCTTCGTTCGCCTATCATCACAACTTCCTTATCTTCCAAAGTCCTAATTGACATCCGCTTTACAGCATAATCCAGTTGCGCCCGGTGCTTTACCAACTAATCCATGCCCAAAATAAGATCAAACTCACCGAAAGGAAATTCCATCAAATCCACCAGAAATATTTCTCTTTGAATTTCTAAAGGCACGTCTCTAAACAATTTATTCACGATTACCGATTGTCCTAAAGGACTAATTACCGTCATCTCTCTATCAATAACTTCAGATCTAATATTCAGGTTTCCAGATATGGCACTAGCAAAATACGAGTGGGTAGACCCGATATCTATCAAAGCAGTAACAGGTACATCAAAGATGAAGAACGTACCAGTTATCACATCAGGTGCATCGCCATCCTCCCGACGCCTGACCGCGTAGACCAACCCCGGCTATCTTGCCTCCACGTTACCTCTAAAGACATTACCTCGATCCGGTGCACCTTGACCTCGTCTCGCGTCATTACCACCACGACCTGTTCCACGACCCCTCGGTGGCTATTGAGCGCCACGAGCTGGCTATGCATCAGGGTTACGAGCTTCTTGAGTTGGATCAGTCTCTCGAGGACAATTCCTAAACTAGTGGTTCTTAGAACCACATTTAAAACAACCATCGATTCTCTTCCAACATTCCCCGGGGTGTCGCCTCCCATAGTCAGCACATTCTTAAATCTGATTGGTAGCCACAGGTGCTCTAGCTTGAGCTGGTTCATCATTCCAAGGCTTCTTTTGGAACCTTTTAGAAGAACCCGAGTACTTAAAGTCCCTTTTGCCTCTGACTCTTTCCCGATTCTAGCATTCTGAGTTCTTAGCCTCTTCGGCTATCTTGGCTTTCTCCACAAGCGTGGCAAAAATCCTTTCTTACTGCGGTACCTGCAACTCGTCATTCAGCCCATCCTCAAATCGTACATAGTGCTCATTATCAATTGGCACTATTGCACGAGCATAACGGCTCAAGCGAAGAAATTTTGCCTTACAAGCTGCCACCGTCTTATTTCCTTGTACTAAATTTAGGAATTCCTTCCTCTGGGCATCCACATAGCTTACCCCGACATACTTCCCTTGAAAAGCACCTTTGAAGAAATCCCAAGTAACTCGTTCAGCTTGGGTGCCCTTTCGAACAGTAAGCCACCATTGATACGCCTTGTCCCTCAACAAAGGCACGGCTCTTCTTAGTTTCTGCTCAGTAGTACACTCCAGGTCGTCCATAATCCGCTCTACAGCCTCGAGCCAATACTCTGCAACATTTGGGGCTACTCCAGAAATACCCCTAAAAGTCTCTGCACCATTGGATCTGAGCCTCTCCGATATTGATCCTCGAGCTACTGGCCTCGATCTAGCCCCAACGACCTTTTCCAAAACTTGCAACATTGCCTGGGACAAAGAAATGTCTTCCCTCATACGGTCGTGGGATCCATTATCTGACACAGGTGATGCCGGTGCATCCATTTCCGGCATATGTCCCGATGCCTCAGACACGGCTCTAGCACCACAGCCACGTCTACTACGTCCACGTCCTCTAGTGCTCATAATGACTAATTCGGTTTAATCTAATTACAAGTTTTATGAATCAGAATACTTTTTCAGAGTTTATTAACGATATTTTATGAGATATGAGAGATAAAGTTATTTTTGCAATCACATCCTATAGTCTGAATCTCTACAGTTTCAACACCTAAAACTAGAAGTTCTATAGTGTTCCTATGATCATATCACAATAATAATCATTCAGTATACAAATACTTACTTGACTTGGTGCCAGATGCTCGTGATGTCATACTACCTTTAAAGCATAAATTCTATAAATTCAAAACAGTTTTAAACAAAAATTGTTGTTGAACCCAAACCACAGTCGATTTTTGAAATCGGGCTCTGATACCATAAAATGAAATACCCCAAACCCAGTCTATGTGTTAAGACCAGATTTGGTATGTCACGCAAAACGGACATACATCTAGCCGTCTTATGATTTAAAGAAAATAGATCCTTAAAACTATTTTGGAAATAGAGTTTATTAAAACCAAGGTTAATTTTTAGAATCTATGATTTAAGACTTATGAGATTATAAATTGAAACTTAGAAGTTTATTGGTTAAAATTTTTACGAGAAGTTTAAAAGAGTTTAAAAGAGATTTGAAACAAGATTCTTAAAAGAATATTTACGTAAAATTTACTGAGATAAAATATTTAAGAAAAACCCTTTTGCACAAAAATTTTAAGAAATCATTTATAAAAAATAAAATAGTCCCATTTAAGTATCTAAACATAATTAAAATCCATCCACAAGTAAAAATCCATAAAATAATACCAGAGGCCTTATTACATCATAACTGAAATAGTAATTAAAAGAAAATACTTTAAAGAAGTTCAAAGTTTATATAAACCATCATTCGTAGTATGGCCTCCACGAAGTCATTCCCGGCCCAAGCCTCCACTATTCATCATTACCTGAGAAGGGTAAAGAAAACGGGGTGAGTTACATAAAACTCAGTGTGTAACCCACTTACCATAGTCCACTGGGCCAAAACCATTTAAGCATTTACTTGGGCTTGAGCCCATTTACAAATGTAACAATATAACAAATATAAAATGCATGTGTTATGCAATTCCCAACCAAGCCTAAATTTCCAACTGCTAAACACCACCCGTAGCAACCAGCACACCTGTGGGGAGCTTTAATCACCCACCCCGCCAACACACAAACTGGGCATTAAGCCATAAATTAAATTGGGCATGAAGCCATTAACTGGGCACGAAGCCATTTTCTCTTCATCAAATATCCCAACCCATGCAATCATGTATTTAAAATGCATAACTATTCATTCATATGATAATTTCCAACATAAAGCCCATAAAAGAATTATTACAGTCTGGCCTATATTACACTTTGGCCCATTTCAAAATTTGGCCCATTTCATATTTTGGCCCATATCATCTCATAACACACTTGGCCAATTTTATCAAATAACTCATATGGCCCATTTATCACATGGGGCCCAAAATATCACTTTTTAACATATTAGTCCATTACGGGTGATTCCGTAATTTTCACGATTTAATACCGATCTCATGCACTTAACACTAAAGTGTTAATATACCATATTTTCTGCTTTCACCAACTTTGTAGTTTTTAGTCTAATGCTTAATTTCGGTATAGTTATCTAAACCATGAGATAAGTGTGAGATTACACACATGATTACGGTGAGGACTACACTTTTCCGATCGTCGATACCTAAATACGTATCACGCTTGATTAGTATACTAAGACTTAAATTAAATCTATGCTAAAGTAGGCGATCTAGATTTTTACCCTCGGAATCTCGAACAACAACTATTTGTCGGTTCTCCCCGGTTGACGGTTCACAACCCGGTGGAAAATCCTGAATAGTTAATGGCTCTAAACTACGAACAACTTCGAATAATTGATTCTCCCTGGATGAGGGTCCACAACCCGGTGGAAAGTCTTGGATTGCCGAAACAGCGCTTCGCTTGAATCTAGAGGGAATAGCAAATCCACCCCTCTTCCAACACTATTCACCACCCTTTTCGACCCTATCTTGTTTGCCTCCATTGACAGAAGAATATTAGTTCAACTAATATTTTGAAATTTTAGTCTATAAGTTTTTAACGGTGAAAACGGCTTGCCACGAAATCTTACGTTTCACAAAATGAAAATCGAGCGATAGCGACCCTAAGATAAAATCAATTAGTAACCCATCTTTGATAAAATAATGAGTAATATGGGAGTCCTTGATAGAAACCCTTACCTTAACACTTTGAACTGAATCTTAGTGATTCACGATAATTACGAACACTTCCAAGTTTCGGCCTTCTCTATATCACTATAAAGACGAAAAAGATTGTCTAAGAGAAAGATAGAGGATACTTTCGGTCAAAAGACCATCCCAAATCAAAAGTAGATTCGGCAAAAGAAAAGAAGAAAGAAAAATAAAGAATCAAAGAGGGTTCTTACAAATTAATCAAAATGAGTGTAAAGAAAATGATTGATAAGAAAATATATATAAAGAGGGAGGTTCGGCCAAGAAGAAAAATGGAAGAAAATAATACTAATAACATTCGGCCATGGAGGAAAAGAGAAGGCAGAAAATGTGTTTGTGAGAATGAGCAAAATGGAGGAAGAAAGAAATAGAGGGTGAGAGGTTTGTGTTTCAATTTTTCAAAGGTGAGAAAGGAGAAAAGAGAGAGATTTGGGACAAGGGAGCATTTGGCAATGGTGAAAAATAGAAGAAAAAAAAGAAAAATGGCTTTTGTGCTTTGATGTTTTCGGCGCTAGGGAAAAAGAACTTGAGAGGTAAAATAAATTATGACCAAATGGTTAGAAGAAATGACCAAAAGAAGAAAACAAAATTTCCACTAATGCATAAAAATGCATTCGGCTAGGGAAAGAAAAATATAAGAAGAAAAGCTTTTGTGAAAAGCACCAAATGATCAAATCAAAGTGACTAAACTTGCTACACATCCTTACAAAAGCTTCCAACAATATTCGGCCACCCCCCAGACCCCAAAACCGTCCAATTTCATGGACAAAGTTTGGCCATTCCAAACTTTCCAAAACACATTCCCTTAAAAGTGCCTTGTGCCCCCCTACATTCCATAAGTTCATGATTTCTTTCCCTATGTTCAAAGCTTACCTTAACCCATTAGCCACCTTACCATAAAAAAAATAGTCCAACCTTACCAAAAATAAAGCTTAGCCGACACATGCTAGAATAGTGCAAAAATTAAAGTCACAAAATGCATACTATGGGATTCGAACCTCTTCCCTCAAGCAACACTTATGGCGCCAACTCCACTTTACTATTAGCTTATCTTATGCTAGCTTTTGCCACTTAATTACCTTAAACATCAAGATCACTTGTTCGACTTCAATAAAGTACTCGTTAACAAAATTTATTCTAATTCTGAATAAATCCCGAGCCTTCTCAAGACAATATAATAAATACACAAAATAAATCATTCTCTAGCTAAGAACCAAAATTATGCAACATATCAATACTAAATTTTTAGGATGTTACATATTGATCCCTTCAATTGATGTTTGTTGGTTTTTAAGTGTTGTCTCAGTGTCTTGGAAATGGTTTTCTGTGGCTGCCATGAATTTTGTCAGCATCTCTTCAAGGTTTGGCTTCCTTTCTTGTGGATATGGCTGATTTTGGAAATTTTGAGGAGGTTGCTGTCTTTGATTTCCTTGACCTCCCCATGAAAAATTTGGGTGGTTCCTTCAACCTGGATTATAAGTATTACTATAAGGGTTATTATTAGATCTGAAATTATTACCTATATAGTTCATCTATTCGCTTTCTGTGCCCGATTGGTAGGGTGGGTACTCAGGATTCGCCACAGTTCCACTTGCGTCGCACTACATTACTGGTTGTACCTGCGAAGAACACAAACTATCAAGCTTTTTATTCATTATCTCTATCTGCGTTGATAGCATGGTTACTGCGTCGAGGTTGAAAACTCCGGCTTATTTTGTTGGTTTTGTCCTTGTAACCTGTCACTGATAGTTATTTAGTGACATCTCTTCAATAAACCCATAGGCTACTTCAGGAGTTCTATTGTTCAGGGTTCCACTGGCGGCTGAATCAATTAGTTGCCTCATTGAGGGGTTTACACCGTTATAGAATGTTTGGACTTGGAGCCATAAGGGTAAACCATGGTGCGAACACCTTCTCAAGAAATCCTTGTATCTCTCCCATGCGTCGTATAATGTCTCTAAATCCATCTGCACAAAAGAAGAGATATCATTTCGTAATTTGGCTATTTTGGCCGGTGGGAAATATTCTAATAAAAAAATTTTAATCATTTGATCCCATGTGGTGATTGACCCTCGTGGTGACGAGTTCAACCACTGCTTGGCTTTATTCCTTAATGAAAATGGAAATAACTGAAGACGTATGGCATCATCAGAAATGCCATTTATTTTGAAGGTATCACAAAACTCTAAAAAATTAGCTATATGGGTATTCGATTCTTCGTCCTACAAACCATCAAATTGAACAAATTGTTGAATCATTTGTATAGTGTTAGGCTTTAATTCAAAATTATTAGTAGCTATAGCAGGCCTAACAATACTCGATTATGCTCCTGTTAAATGAGGTTTAGCATAATCATACATAGTACGCGGAGCATTATTTTCTGCCACATCTTGTGGTCGTGGTTATTCTCGTCCTTCCCTTCAGTAGGATTTGATCTGCCTTGTTGTTCTTCTTCTCTGTAATTTAGGGCTCGCCTAATTTCTCTGCGATTCTTACAAGCGGTAGCTTCAATATCACTGTCGTATACTAGTGGTCCATTCAGGTTCCTTCTAGTCATAAACTAGAGGTACCTGTGTTAGAAAGGAAAGAAATAAAATTAGCAAGGTTAAAACTAAAATAAAAATAAATTGCAAAAAATAAAAATAATGGCTAAAGTAATTAAAATAGGGCTTTCTTAATATTTTAGTTCCCTGGCAACGATGCCGAAAACTTGATCGTTGTTTTGTCGAGTTTTAAAATTTATAAAGAGAATGATCAAACCTGGAAACTAACTCTGACAACAATTTAAGGCAAGTGCACCTATCGAACAGTAGTATAGCTTAGGCAAGACCGGATTGTCGAACCCAAAGGAACTAAAAGTACTAATTCTCACCTTCTTTCTATTATTTGGCCTAAATATTAAGTGATTGATTGCTTAATCTAAATTAACTAACTACTAAGCTAAAGACACAAAGACAAAAAGAATGAATTGGGGAAATACTGTTGGGAAAACTCAGTTGATTAAAACGATACCCTTAGGAAGAATCCACCTAGACTTCACTTGTTATCTAACTCTGAACCAGATGATTTATTCACTTGACTTGATCTGTAGGATTCCCTAATTTATATTAAACCCTCTCTCGAGGCGAATAACGTCTAACCCTAGGTTGATTAATTGAAATCTCTTTCTAATTAAAACCCCTAGAATCACATTAACTCGATCTATGGACTCCCATATTAGGTTTCACCCTAATCTGACAAAATCTCGTCACCCAATCTCTAGGCACACGATTAACTCTGCTAAATTATGCTAGATCTACTCTTAGACAGGGACTTTTGCACCACCACCTAGGCACATTCGACTTGAATCAATATCCTAAAAATATTAACACAAGAATTAAGCACACATAATTAAGAACAAATCAAATCTTTATCATATAGTTTAGAAAACAATAACAAGATATGTCTTAGGTTTCATCCCCTTCAGGTATCTGAAGGATTTAGTTCATAATGATAACATAAAACATCTCAGAAGAAAAGATAAAACAAAACATAAGAAATCCCTAAAACTCCCTAAAGGAATTGAAGGGAAGATCTGCCGTCTTGAGTATAATTTCAGCTTCTTGAGATGGATCAACTGGCTATCTTCGAGTGATTCCCACAAAGCTGACCTTTCTGGCTCGACTCCTTGGCCTAGCTAACTGCCCCCGACAAAAGCCCTAGCAGAAGGCTTCTACCGAACTCCCCTCTTAAGTTGCCTCCTAGTGTGTTTATATAGGCTTTTAGATGCTTTACTTGGCCCCTAAGTATCCTAATCCGAGTAGAATTCCTACTAGGGTGTTTGAATAGGCTTTGGAATGTGTTTCTTTACCCCTAAGCATCCTTTTCCAAGTAGAATTGCTCTTTACTACGACAGGGACATCGCCATGGCACATGCCCGTGTAAATTAATTTCAGGCCGTGGTCGAGTCTGCTGAAGAGACACGCACATGTGTTTCGGGGTCCAGGCTTGTTAGAGTAAATTAGGGAGGCACAGCCGTGTGGTCTTGGGCCCAGGTCTTGTCAATTTCTTCTTTGGCCCGATTTGGTTCATTTTGAGCCCGTTTCTCATTCTTTTCGTCCCTAGGTGCTTTCCTGAGTATAAAACATGAAAAGAAAGGATTAAGAGCACCTTTTTACACAAATCAAGGGATAAATCATCCAAAAGTATGCTAAATATGGGATTAAAATATGTTACTTTTACGTTTTATCAGCAAGTATGTGGTGACTTGGTATGTCAAAGTCGGAAGATGGCATAGTTATGTCAAGTATTGAATTCTTTAATATCAAGATGTTTAGTAAGCCTATGTACTTAAATTTGCATGATATGCTGACTCAATGAATTGGGAATAAAAATATGAATGCATGAATGTTTTGGTAGGAAGTGTCAAATGTGTTTTGAAGTGATCTTTTCTGAAACAGAAGATAACGTCGCAACAAAAAGTCCCCAATGTCACGACTTAAATCGACAGTGAGTGGCTTCGCGACGTAGAGTTTTCTAAAGTCATGACAATATTCACTGGTTGATGAAGTCTGTAACACCCCAAACCCGGCCCATGAGTCCTGACCGGATCTGGTATGTCACGGAGTAAAATATTTTGAATCATTTTGAGTGTCTGGTGAAAACTTGTTAAAATATGGCTAAGGTATTAAAACGGGGTTTGATAAAACTCAGTTGGGATTATTTTTATAAACATGTTTGTGTTGATAAACCTTTTGAAAACATTTGCTCATGTAAAATTTTAAATCGACAGAGTTATGGTTGACTTGGTGGGTGTTGTTACCCGATGGTAACATCTTTGAAAACCCAAAGTTATTAGGTTTGAAAGGTTACTTTTAACCGGTTCACTTAACATTGATAAATTTCGTTTGTCATATAACATAAGTAAAATAAATTAATTATGTAAACATCCAAATAAAAATTAGCAGCCTTATTACAACCCAAATTAAAAACTTAGAAAAGAAAATAAATAAACTTAACGATAATAAATTAAATTCAAATCCAACTATAAGCATGGCCACCTCGAGTTCTCTCCGGCTCCATCTCCGCGATCTACTCATCTGCAAAATAATTTGGGAAGGGGTGAGTCACCAAGACTCAGTGTGTAAATCCCCCACCCGGAAAATACAACTCATACACAATTTATTAATAAACATGCAAATATGCAACCCACCCTAACCATCCATACTCCTTAACTACCCCGTGTGGTCAAAACCACTGGTGGTCAAAACCATTGGTGACTAAAGTCACAAATCAAATGATGGGGCCAACCCATCGTGTGGTCAAAACCGCTGATGACCATAGGTCACAAATATCATAATGTGGTCAAAACCACTGGTGGTACCAAACCACTGGGACTTAGTCACAATTTAACAATAGTGTGGTCAAAACCACTGGTGACCGAAGTCACAATAAATCTGATGGGGCCAACCCATCTTGTGGTCAAAACCACTAGTGACAGTCCATAAAAATCATCCCCCTCCTCTCATCAATCCCACCATCATCATGCTTACATAATAATTATCATATATCCATATATCATGTATAGCATAGCATTTAATAGCATATGATGCCATACTCAAGCATACATCATAGATCACGTAATAGGGGACTTACCTAGAATCCATGCTTATGTCCACAAGCACTACCACAATGATAAAAAAAAACAACAATATAGTCATGTAAACTAATAAAGTGTGTAGTGAGTTTTTACACACCTGTTACTAGCGAAATTCCTAGATCCCGAAGATCTGATCTACGATGCTAGATCCGTTGACCCTATATTCAGCCAACAACGGGGTGAGGGACTTAGGCCTATTCGGCCAATCCAAATAATCCCGAAGGATATGTTGTATTTGAAATAACACTCACCTTAAACGGATTTGGTTTCCAAACAAATCCCAAAGACGTCACTTGATTAAGACTTTGCCGAAATTCCTTAAACAACCTACAAAAAGATCAGTCACCACTTATAATACATAACATGGCCTTTGGCCGAATGCCATAACTTACATACCATGCTTACCTTAAATCCCTAAGACCTCTCAATTCTTCTTAATGTCTGGCTTCTAAAAGGGTTACAAATCCAAGACCACTAATAGATTCGGTCATACACAAGAATATATGGTTAAGCATCATGGTTTCGACTAGCCATAACAAGAATAAAAGATTTAACACAAAGAGAGTCCTTACCACACTATTAAAATCGGCAGCACCTTGGTTAGGGATGTGAGATTCGGCCTAAGCCCCTTTATGGAAGAGATATTCAGCTAGTAGAAAAAAGGGAAGTGAAATTTTAGTAGAAGGGAGGTAGGTTTGGCCAAGTAAAAGAAATAAGAAGCAAGGAATTTTCGAAGAATTTTGTCTTCTATGGCTAGGGAGTATTCGGCCAGCAACAAGAGAGAAAAAAGAAAAGAATAATTGATGAATTTTTGGCACTCCTTTGCTATATCAAAACCAATTATGGACAGCCCCCCAAAGAGTCCTAAAGTCGGCCATCACCTCTCCCTCTTTGTGATAATTCAGCTTCTAATTATCACTCAAGAAAAATAACATTTATCTTCCATTTATCTTCTATCCACTTCCACTACTCTTTCAGCCGAATATGTGCAAAAATTAAGCTTTATCCTCATCACTTTAAGAGTCCAAAATCATGCCATCAGCTCACTCCCTCTTCACGCCAGTTTGGAAAAAATAAAAAAAAATAAAACCCCAATTGTTGCTCCCTTGGTTTGAACCTAGGACCTAAAGGAGCAACTGCCGCAGCCCTCTTATAACGCCCCATGCCATTCCCCCAATTGACTTTCATGTCATAAAACCTCACCACTTATTTATAAGACCTTCCTAGGCCGATCACCCCAAAATAAAATGCCAAAATGCCACTCCAAAGAAATAACCTATGACTGCGCCCATCTTCTCCTCCAACTCTTAAGTGGCGCATGAAAGCCACTTAGCCAATTAGTTCTTTGTGTCATGCTTCTCCCAAAATTTTACTTAAGCCCTATCTCACCTAGCTCCCTCCTTTTAAACACTTAAAAATAAGAAATTTCCAGTCCTAAGTCAGGCCTAGCTTGGGGTTATTTCTAGACCCTAAAACATGTCAATAATCATAGTATTCATTCTTTCAAGCACACACATGGAAAAATAATCAAATTTTCAAACAACCCCTAATTCAGGATGTTACAGTTCTACCCCCTTAAAAGAATTTCGGCCTCGGTTACCTCGGATCAAGAGTGGGGTATTGTCACGCATCACATCCTCGGGATCCCATGTGGCCTCCTCCGTACCATGGTTTCGCCATAACACCTTCACCAAAGGCACTGACTTCCTACGTAGAACTTTGATATCTCGATCCAAAATTTGTACCGGCTCCTCCTCGAAAGACAAGTCCGAGTTCACTTCAATTTCCTCAACCGGCACAATGTGTGAGGGATCTGATCGATAGCACTTCAGCATCGAAACATGGAAGACATCATGGATCTGGCTCAATTCTACTGGCAACTCAAGTTGGTAAGCTACCGGTCCCACACGTTTCAACACCGTGTACGGTCCGATGAATCTAGGGCTTAGCTTGCCCTTCCGGCCAAACCTCAGCACCTTCTTCCAAGGTGATACCTTCAAGAAGACCTTATCACCCACTGCATACTCAACATCTCTGCGTTTAAGATCAGCGTAGGATTTTTGCCTGTCTGATGCCTCCTTAAGACGAGCCCGAATTACTCTAACCTTATCCCCCGTCTCTGCCACTAACTCCGGACCCAACATCCGACGTTCTCCTAGTTCTGTCCAACATGTAGGAGTACGGCATTTCCGACCATACAGTGCCTCATACGGTGCCATCTGAATGCTTGCTTGATAACTATTGTTATAAGCGAACTCTGCCAAAGGTAGGCACTCCTCCCAACTACCACGGAAATCCAACACACAACCCCTCAACATGTCTTCCAACACTTGGATGACCCTCTCAGATTGTCCATCAGACTGCGGATGAAAAGTCGTGCTTTGAAATTCAACTTCGTGCCTAACTCCTGATGTAAGGCCTTCCAGAATCTCGACGTGAAACGAGGATCCCAATCCGAAATAATGGACACAGGTACTCCATGCAATCGCACTATTTCAGCAATATACAACTTGGCTAATCTTTGCAGCGAGTATTCAACCCTTACCGGTATGAAATGAGCGACTTAGTCAACCGGTCTACTATCACCCAAACAAAGATCTTTCTTCTTGGGCGTGAGGGAAGCCCACTTACTTAAATCCATAGTAATCTCCTCCCACTTCCACTGTGGATCCTCACCGGTCATAATGACCCGATGGCAATTGATGCTCACTTTAACTTGTCGACATGTCGACACTTGCCTACCAACTCGGTTACTTTCCGCTTTAGACCCGGCCACCAAAACTGCTCCCTTAAATCCTGATACATCTTGCTACTTCCCGGGTGCATAGCGTACGCACTGCGATGAGCTTCTTTAAGGATCCGCTGCCTCAAATCATTATTCTTAGGCATGCATACTCTCCCCTGAAAGTACAACACTCCATCACTGCCCAGGCTGAAACCTTCGGCCTCACCATTCTGTACTTGCAACCTTCGAGTATTCAAAGCTTCATCAGTCATTTGTCTTTCTTTGACCTCATTAATCCAAGACGGCTTCACTTGCAATTCTGCCAAAAGGCTCCCATCCTCATAGAGACTTAGATGAGCAAACATTGCTCGCAAATTCGCTACCACCTTTTGGCTCAATGCATCAGCTACCACATTAGCCTTCCTCGGATGGTATTCGATTGAGCAGTCGTAGTCCTTCAACAACTCAATCCACCTCTGCTGCCTCAGCTTTAAATCTTTCTGAGTCGGGAGGTACTTCAGACTTTTGTGATCTGTGTACACTACCGACTTCTTCCCGTACAGGTAGTGCCTCCAAATCTTCAAGGCAAAAACTACTGCCGCCAATTCTAAATCATGTGTCAGATAGTTAACTTCGTGAGGCCTCAACTGCTGTGATGCATAAGCGACCACCCTTCCTTCTTGCATCAGCACACACCCTAAACCAATATGCGATGCATCACAATATACATTGAATTCCTTTCCTGCCTCTGGCTGAATCAAGACTGGTGCTTCTGTCAAGATCTTCTTCAGCTTATCAAAACTCTCTTGCTGCTTCTCAGACCACACAAACGAAACTCCTTTTCTCAACAGCTTAGTCAACGGTGCTGCGATTAAGGAGAAATTTTCCACAAATCTTTGGTAATATCCTGCCAACCCCAGAAAACTCAGAATTTCCGTAACAGACTTGGGTGGTTTCCACTCTAATACCGCCTCAATCTTACGGGGATCCACTCTAATTCCCTCGACTGAAACAACATGCCCTAGAAAGGTTACCTCTTTAAGCCAGAATTCACACTTACTGAATTTGGCGTACAACTGCTTCTCCCTTAAAACTTGCAGAACCACATAAAGATGTGCGTCATGCTCTTCCTCCGACATCGAGTACACAAAAATATCGTCTATAAATACCACGATGAACCGATCCAGATAGGGTTGGAAAACCCGATTCATCATGTCCATAAACGCTGCCGGTGCATTCGTCAAACCAAAAGGCATTACCAGAAACTCGTAGTGACCATACCGAGTACGGAATGCCGTCTTATGGACATCAGCCTCCTTCACCTTAAGCTGATGGTACCCTGACCTAAGGTCAATCTTAGAGAACACCGATGCCCCTTTGAGTTGATCAAACAAATCATCAATCTTGGGCAAAGGATACCAGTTCTTTATTGTCAACTTGTTCAGCTGCCGATAGTCTATACACATCCTCATTGTCCCATCCTTCTTCTTGACAAAAAGCATTGGAGCTCCCAAAGGCGATACACTTGGTCGGATGAACCCTCTATCCAATAATTCCTGAATCTGCACCTTCAACTCTACCAATTCTTTCAGCGCCATCTGATACGGAGCTATAGATACTGGTGCGGTTCCGGGTAGCAAGTCGATACCAAATTCAACCTCACGGTCCGAAGATAGACCCGAAAGTTCCTCTGAAACACATCAACATAGTATCTTACAGTCGGACATCTCTCACAGCAACATCCTTAGCTTCCAAAGCACAGACATGCACCACATATGCTTTACAACCCTTCCTAACCATCCTTTCTGCCTTTAATGCCGAAACCAAATTAGATAGGTAATCTCTCCTTTTACCTATCATCACCACCTCATCCCCTTCCACGGTCTTTATTACCATGCGCTTAGCTGTGCAATCCAGGCTAGCCTGATACTTTACTAGCCAATCCATCCCGAGGATTAGGTTAAACTCCCGAAATGGTAGTTCCATCAAGTCAGCCAAGAGCACGACCCCTTGGAGTTCTAGGGGTACGTTCCTATAGAGTTTACTTACTTCTACAGAGTGACCTAGAGGGCTTAATACAGTCATCTTCCTAGAAGTAAGCTTAGAGTCTAAATGTAGAGTTTCCACTGCGCTACTAGCAATGTATGAGTGGGTTGAGCCAATGTCAATCAAAGTATTATAGGGTACACCAAAGATCAAGAACACACCAGTTATAACGTTCAGTGTGTCGCCCTCCTCTTGACGCCTCGCGGCATAGACCAAACCAGTTTGCCTAGCCTCAGTACCACCGGTACCTCCCCTCGGTGCCCCATGACCTCTGCCAGCACCATTACCTCCTCTTCCCGCACCACAACCCTCCGAGGTCATTGGTTATCCCTTCTATTCGGTGCACGATCCTGACCCTCTGATCTCAGCCTAGCTGCCTTCTTCGGACAATCTCTAACTTGATGCTCCATGGACCAACACTCGAAGCATCCCTGATTACCATTTCAACACTCTCCTGGTGAGACTTGCCACACCGAGCACACCGTGGCGGCCATTGAGGATTAGGAGCAGCCGCAGGCCTAGCAGCTTGATCCGACCCACCAAACCTTGTCCTCTTCTGCTGATTACTAGAGAACCTTGAAGGTCCCGAGCTCCTCTTATTCTAATTCCTATCTTGATTCCACTTAACCGACTGTCTTACCCCTTCAGCAACCTTCGATTTCTCCACTAGGACAGCGAACTCCCGTTCCTGTTGTGGAGCTATCATC